>JAKSZU010000042.1:0-1200000 GCA_026018925.1 Tupaia tana | reverse complement strand
TTAGGTCTATGGTTTGAGTTAGGCTTCAGGTTAGGTTAGGTTTGAACTTAGTTTGAGGGAGTAAGTTTAGAGCTACTGTTAGTTTTCGGTTCAGTGTTACGTTTGGAGATAGCGTCAGGGTCAGGTTAGGGTTGGGGTTGAGCTTCAGGTGTCCGCCTAGGGTTAGGGTTAGGTCTATGGTTTGAGTTAGGCTTCAGGTTAGGTTAGGATTGAACTTAGTTTGAGGGAGTAAGTTTAGGGCTACTGTTAGTTTTAGGTTCAGTGTTACGGTTGGAGATAGCGTCAGGGTCAGGTTAGGGTTGGGGTTGAGCTTCAGGTGTCCGCCTAGGGTTAGGGTTAGGTCTATGGTTTGCGTTAGGTTTCAGGTTAGGTTAGGTTTGAAATTAGTTTGAGGGAGTAAGTTTAGGGCTAATGTTAGTTTTCGGTTCAGTGTTACGGTTGGAGTTAGCGTGAGGGTCAGGTTAGGGTTGGGGTTGAGGTTAAGGTGTCCGCCTAGGGTTAGGGTTAAGTGTATGGTTTGATTTAGGCTTCAGGTTACGTTAGGTTTGAGCTTAGTTTGAGGGAGTAAGTTTAGGGCGACTGTTAGCTTTCGGGTAACTCTTATGGTTGGAGTTAGCGTCAGGGCCATTTAAGGACTGGGGTTGAGCTTAAGGTGTCCGCCAAGGGTTAGGGTTAGGTCTATGGTTTGAGTTAGGCTTCAGGTTAGGTTAGGTTTGAAGTTAGTTTGAGGGAGTAAGTTTAGGGCTACTGTTAGTTTTCGGTTCAGTGTTACGGTTGGAGATAGCGTCAGGGTTAGGTTAGTGTTGGGGTTGAGCTTCAGATGTCCGCCTAGGGTTAGGGTTAGGTCTATGGTTTGAGTTAGGCTTCAGGTTAGGTTAGGTTTAAAGTTAGTTTGAGGGAGTAAGTTTAGGGCTACTCTTAGTTTTCGGTTCAGTGTTACGGTTGGAGATAGCGTCAGCGTTAGGTTAGGGTTGGGGTTGAGCTTCAGGTGTCCGCCAAGGGTTAGGGTTAGGTCTATGGTTTGAGTTAGGCTTCAGGTTAGGTTAGGTTTGAACTTAGTTTGAGGGAGTAAGTTTAGGGCTACTGTTAGTTTTCGGTTCAGTGTTACGTTTGGAGATAGCGTGAGGGTCAGGTTAGGGTTGGGGTTGACCTTCAGGTGTCCGCCTAGGGTTAGGGTTAGGTCTATGGTTTGAGTTAGGCTTCAGGTTAGGTTAGGATTGAACTTAGTTTGAGGGAGTAAGTTTAGGGCTACTGTTAGTTTTTGGTTCAGTGTTACGGTTGGAGATAGCGTCAGGGTCAGGTTAGGGTTGGGGTTGAGCTTCAGGTGTCCACCTAGGGTTAGGGTTAGGTCTATGGTTTGAGTTAGGTTTCACGTTAGGTTAGGTTTGAAATTAGTTTGAGGGAGTAAGTTTAGGGCTAATGTTAGTTTACGGTTCAGTGTTACGGTTGGAGTTAGCGTGAGGGTCAGGTTAGGGTTGGGGTTGAGGTTAAGGTGTCCACCTAGGGTTAGGGTTAAGTGTATGGTTTGATTTATGCTTCAGGTTAGGTTAGGTTTGAGCTTAGTTTGAGGGAGTAAGTTTAGGGCGACTGTTAGTTTTCGGGTAACTCTTATGGTTGGAGTTAGCGTCAGGGCCATTTTAGGACTGGGGTTGAGCTTAAGGTGTCCGCCAAGGGTTAGGGTTCGGTCTATGGTTTGAGTTAGGCTTCAGGTTAGGTTAGGTTTGAAGTTAGTTTGAGGGAGTAAGTTTAGGGCTACTGTTAGTTTTCGGTTCAGTGTTACGGTTGGAGATAGCGTCAGGGTTAGGTTAGTGTTGGGGTTGAGCTTTAGATGTCCGCCTAGGGTTAGGGTTAGGTCTATGGTTTGAGTTAGGCTTCAGGTTAGGTTAGGTTTGAAGTTAGTTTGAGGGAGTAAGTTTAGGGCTACTCTTAGTTTTCGGTTCAGTGTTACGGTTGGAGATAGCGTCAGCGTTATGTTAGGGTTGGGGTTGAGCTTCAGGTGTCCGCCTAGGGTTAGGGTTAGGTCTATGGTTTGAGTTAGGCTTCAGGTTAGGTTAGGTTTGAACTTAGTTTGAGGGAGTAAGTTTAGGGCTACTGTTAGTTTTCGGTTCAGTGTTACGGTTGGAGTTAGCGTGAGTGTCAGGTTAGGGTTGGGCTTGAGCTTAAGGTGTCCGCCTAGGGTTAGGGTTAGGTGTATGATTTGATTTAGGCTTCAGGTTAGGTTAGGTTTGAACTTAGTTTGAGGGAGTAAGTTTAGGGCTACTGTTAGTTTTCGGTTCAGTGTTACGGTGGGAGATAGCGTGAGGGTCAGGTTAGGGTTGGGGTTGAGCTTCAGGTGTCCGCCTAGGGTTAGGGTTAGGTCTATGGTTTGAGTTAGGCTTCAGGTTAGGTTAGGTTTGAACTTAGTTTGAGGGAGTAAGTTTAGGGCTACTGTTAGTTTTCGGTTCAGTGTTACGGTTGGAGTTAGCGTGAGGGTCAGGTTAGGGTCGGGGTTGAGCTTCAGTTGTCCGCCTAGGGTTAGGGTTAGGTGTATGGTTTGAGTTAGGCTTCAGGTTAAGTTAGGTTTGAACTTAGTTTGAGGGAGTAAGTTTAGGGCTACTGTTAGTTTTCGTGTAACTCTTATGGTTGGAGTTAGCGTCTGGTCCAGGTTAGGGTTGGCGTTGAGCTAATGGTGTCCGCCTAGGGTTAGGGTTAGGTGTATGGTTTGATTTAGGCTTCAGGATAGGTTAGGTTTGAAGTTAGTTTGAGGGAGTAAGTTTAGGGCTACTGTTAGTTTTTGGTTGACTGTTACAGTTGGAGTAAGCTTGAGGTTCAGGTTAGGGTAGGGGTTGAGCTTAAGGTGTCCGCCTAGGGTTAGGTTTAGGTGTATGATTTGATTAAGGCTTCAGGTTAGGTTAGGTTTGAACTTAGTTTGAGGGAGTAAGTTTAGGGCTACTGTTAGTTTTCGGGTAACTGTTATGGTTGGAGTTAGCGTCAGGGCCAGGTTCGGTTGGGGTTGAGCTTAAGGTGTCCGCCTAGGGTTAGGGTTATGTCTATGGTTTGAGTTAGGCTTCAGGTTAGGTTAGGTTTGAACTTAGTTTGAGGGAGTAAGTTTAGGGCTATGGTTAGTTTTCGGTTCAGTGTTACGGTTGGAGATAGCGTCAGGGTCAGGTTAGGGTTGGGGTTGAGCTTAAGGTGTCCGCCTAGGGTTAGGGTTAGGTGTATGGTTTGATTTAGGCTTCAGGTTAGGTTAGGTTTGAACTTAGTTTGAGGGAGTAAGTTTAGGGCTACTGTTAGTTTTCGGTTCAGTGTTATGGTTGGAGATAGCGTCAGGGTCAGGTTATGGTTGGGCTTGAACTTCAGGTGTCCGCCTAGGGTTAGGGTTAGGTCTATGGTTTGAGTTAGGCTTCAGGTTAGGTTAGGTTTGAAATTAGTTTGAGGGAGTAAGTTTAGGGCTACTGTTAGTTTTCGGTTCAGTGTTACGTTTGGAGATAGCGTGAGGGTCAGGTTAGGGTTGGGGTTGAGCTTCAGGTGTCCGCCTAGGGTTAGGGTTAGGTCTATGGTTTGAGTTAGGCTTCAGGTTAGGTTAGGTTTGAACTTAGTTTGAGGGAGTAAGTTTAGGGCTACTGTTAGTTTTTGGTTGAGTGTTACGGTTGGAGTAAGAGTCAGGGTTAGGTTAGGGTTGGGGTTGAGCTTCAGGTGTCCGCCTAGGGTTAGGGTTAGGTCTATGGTTTGAGTTAGGCTTCAGGTTAGGTTAGGTTTGAACTTAGTTTGAGGGAGTAAGTTTAGGGCTACTGTTTGTTTTCGGTTCAGTGTTTCGGTTGGAGTTAGCGTGAGGGTCAGGTTAGTGTAGGGGTTGAGCTTAAGGTGTCCGCCTAGGGTTAGGGTTAGGTGTATGGTTTGATTTAGGCTTCAGGTTAGGTTAGGTTTGAACTTAGTTTGAGGGAGTAAGTTTAGGGCTACTGTTAGTTTTCGGGTAACTGTTACGGTTGGAGTTAGCGTCAGGTCCAGGTTAGGGTTGGCGTTGAGCTAATGGTGTCAGCCTAGGGTTAGGGTTAGGTGTATGGTTTGATTTAGGCTTCAGGTTAGGTTAGGTTTGAAGTTAGTTTGAGGGAATAAGTTTAGGGCTACTGTTAGTTTTCGGTTAACTGTTACAGTTGGAGTAAGCGTGAGGGTCAGGTTAGGGTAGGGGTTGAGCTTAAGGTGTCCGCCTAGGGTTAGGGTTAGGTGTATGATTTGATTAAGGCTTCAGGTTAGGTTAGGTTTGAACGTAGTTTGAGGGAGTAAGTTTAGGGCTACTGTTAGTTTTCGGGTAACTGTTATGGTTGGAGTTAGCGTCAGGGCCATTTTAGGATTGGGCTTGAGCTTAAGGTTTCCGCCTAGGGTTAGGGTTAGGTCTATGGTTTGAGTTAGGCTTCAGGTTAGGTTAGGTTTGAACTTAGTTTGAGGGAGTAAGTTTAGAGCTACTGTTACTTTTCGGTTCAGTGTTACGGTTGGAGATAGCGTCAGGGTCAGGTTAGGGTTGGGGTTGAGCTTCAGGTGTCCGCCTAGGGTTAGGGTTAGGTCTATGGTTTGAGTTAGGCTTCAGGTTAGGTTACGATTGAACTTAGTTTGAGGGAGTAAGTTTAGGGCTACTGTTAGTTTTCGGTTCAGTGTTACGGTTGGAATTAGCGTGAGGGTCAGGTTACGGTTGGGCTTGAGCTTAAGGTGTCCGCCTAGGGTTAGGGTTAGGTGTATGGTTTGATTTAGGCGTCAGGTTATGTTAGGTTTGAACTTAGTTTGAGTGAGGAAGTTTAGGGCTACTGTTAGTTTTCGGTTCAGTGTTACGGTTGGAGATAGCGTCAGGGTCAGGTTAGGGTTGGGGTTGAGCTTCAGGTGTCCGCCTAGGGTTAGGGTTAGGTCTATGGTTTGTGTTAGGCTTCAGGTTAGGTTAGGTTTGAAATTAGTTTGAGGGAGTAAGTTTAGGGTTAATGTTAGTTTTCAGTTCAGTGTTACGGTTGGAGTTAGCGTGAGGGTCAGGTTAGGGTTGGGGTTGAGGTTAAGGTGTCCGCCTAGGGTTAGGGTTAGGTGTATGGTTTGATTTAGGCTTCAGGTTAGGTTAGGTTTGAGCTTAGTTTGAGGGAGTAAGTTTAGGGCGACTGTTAGTTTTCTGGTAACTGTTATGGTTGGAGTTAGCGTCAGGGCCAGGTTAGGGTTGGGGTTGAGCTTAAAGTTTCCGCCTAGGGTTAGGGTTAGGTCTATGGTTTGAGTTAGGCTTCAGGTTAAGTTAGGTTTGAACTTAGTTTGAGGGAGTAAGTTTAGGGCTACTGTTAGTTTTCGGTTCAGTGTTACGGTTGGAGATAGCGTAAGGGTCAGGTTAGCGTTGGGGTTGAGCTTCAGGTGTCCGCCTAGGGTTAGGGTTAGGTCTATGGTTTGAGTTAGGCTTCAGGTTAGGTTAGGTTTGAACTTAGTTTGAGGGAGTAAGTTTAGGGATACTGTTAGTTTTCAGTTCAGTGTTACGGTTGGATTTAGCATGAGGGTCAGGTTAGGGTTGGGGTTTAGCTTAAGGTGTCCGCCTAGGGTTAGGGTTAGGTCTATGGTTTGATTTAGGCTTCAGGTTAGGTTAGGTTTGAACTTAGTTTGAGGGAGTAAGTTTAGGGCTACTGTTAGTTTTCTGGTAACTGTTATGGTTGGATTTAGCGTCAGGGCCATTTTAGGACTGGGGTTGAGCTTAAGGTGTCTGCCAAGGGTTAGGGTTAGGTCTATGGTTTGAGTTAGGCTTCAGGTTAGGTTAGGTTTGAAGTTAGTTTGAGGGAGTAAGTTTAGGGCTACTGTTAGTTTTCGGTTCAGTGTTACGTTTGGAGATAGCGTGAGGGTCAGGTTAGGGTTGGGGTTGACCTTCAGGTGTCCGCCTAGGGTTAGGGTTAGGTCTATGGTTTGAGTTAGGCTTCAGGTTAGGTTAGGATTGAACTTAGTTTGAGGGAGTAAGTTTAGGGCTACTGTTAGTTTTTGGTTCAGTGTTACGGTTGGAGATAGCGTCAGGGTCAGGTTAGGGTTGGGGTTGAGCTTCAGGTGTCCACCTAGGGTTAGGGTTAGGTCTATGGTTTGAGTTAGGTTTCACGTTAGGTTAGGTTTGAAATTAGTTTGAGGGAGTAAGTTTAGGGCTAATGTTAGTTTACGGTTCAGTGTTACGGTTGAAGTTAGCGTGAGGGTCAGGTTAGGGTTGGGGTTGAGGTTAAGGTGTCCACCTAGGGTTAGGGTTAAGTGTATGGTTTGATTTATGCTTCAGGTTAGGTTAGGTTTGAGCTTAGTTTGAGGGAGTAAGTTTAGGGCGACTGTTAGTTTTCGGGTAACTCTTATGGTTGGAGTTAGCGTCAGGGCCATTTTAGGACTGGGGTTGAGCTTAAGGTGTCCGCCAAGGGTTAGGGTTTGGTCTATGGTTTGAGTTAGGCTTCAGGTTAGGTTAGGTTTGAAGTTAGTTTGAGGGAGTAAGTTTAGGGCTACTGTTAGTTTTCGGTTCAGTGTTACGGTTGGAGATAGCGTCAGGGTTAGGTTAGTGTTGGGGTTGAGCTTTAGATGTCCGCCTAGGGTTAGGGTTAGGTCTATGGTTTGAGTTAGGCTTCAGGTTAGGTTAGGTTTGAAGTTAGTTTGAGGGAGTAAGTTTAGGGCTACTCTTAGTTTTCGGTTCAGTGTTACGGTTGGAGATAGCGTCAGCGTTATGTTAGGGTTGGGGTTGAGCTTCAGGTGTCCGCCTAGGGTTAGGGTTAGGTCTATGGTTTGAGTTAGGCTTCAGGTTAGGTTAGGTTTGAACTTAGTTTGAGGGAGTAAGTTTAGGGCTACTGTTAGTTTTCGGTTCAGTGTTACGGTTGGAGTTAGCGTGAGTGTCAGGTTAGGGTTGGGCTTGAGCTTAAGGTGTCCGCCTAGGGTTAGGGTTAGGTGTATGATTTGATTTAGGCTTCAGGTTAGGTTAGGTTTGAACTTAGTTTGAGGGAGTAAGTTTAGGGCTACTGTTAGTTTTCGGTTCAGTGTTACGGTGGGAGATAGCGTGAGGGTCAGGTTAGGGTTGGGGTTGAGCTTCAGGTGTCCGCCTAGGGTTAGGGTTAGGTCTATGGTTTGAGTTAGGCTTCAGGTTAGGTTAGGTTTGAACTTAGTTTGAGGGAGTAAGTTTAGGGCTACTGTTAGTTTTCGGTTCAGTGTTACGGTTGGAGTTAGCGTGAGGGTCAGGTTAGGGTCGGGGTTGAGCTTCAGTTGTCCGCCTAGGGTTAGGGTTAGGTGTATGGTTTGAGTTAGGCTTCAGGTTAAGTTAGGTTTGAACTTAGTTTGAGGGAGTAAGTTTAGGGCTACTGTTAGTTTTCGTGTAACTCTTATGGTTGGAGTTAGCGTCTGGTCCAGGTTAGGGTTGGCGTTGAGCTAATGGTGTCCGCCTAGGGTTAGGGTTAGGTGTATGGTTTGATTTAGGCTTCAGGATAGGTTAGGTTTGAAGTTAGTTTGAGGGAGTAAGTTTAGGGCTACTGTTAGTTTTTGGTTGACTGTTACAGTTGGAGTAAGCTTGAGGTTCAGGTTAGGGTAGGGGTTGAGCTTAAGGTGTCCGCCTAGGGTTAGGTTTAGGTGTATGATTTGATTAAGGCTTCAGGTTAGGTTAGGTTTGAACTTAGTTTGAGGGAGTAAGTTTAGGGCTACTGTTAGTTTTCGGGTAACTGTTATGGTTGGAGTTAGCGTCAGGGCCAGGTTCGGTTGGGGTTGAGCTTAAGGTGTCCGCCTAGGGTTAGGGTTATGTCTATGGTTTGAGTTAGGCTTCAGGTTAGGTTAGGTTTGAACTTAGTTTGAGGGAGTAAGTTTAGGGCTATGGTTAGTTTTCGGTTCAGTGTTACGGTTGGAGATAGCGTCAGGGTCAGGTTAGGGTTGGGGTTGAGCTTAAGGTGTCCGCCTAGGGTTAGGGTTAGGTGTATGGTTTGATTTAGGCTTCAGGTTAGGTTAGGTTTGAACTTAGTTTGAGGGAGTAAGTTTAGGGCTACTGTTAGTTTTCGGTTCAGTGTTATGGTTGGAGATAGCGTCAGGGTCAGGTTATGGTTGGGCTTGAACTTCAGGTGTCCGCCTAGGGTTAGGGTTAGGTCTATGGTTTGAGTTAGGCTTCAGGTTAGGTTAGGTTTGAAATTAGTTTGAGGGAGTAAGTTTAGGGCTACTGTTAGTTTTCGGTTCAGTGTTACGTTTGGAGATAGCGTGAGGGTCAGGTTAGGGTTGGGGTTGAGCTTCAGGTGTCCGCCTAGGGTTAGGGTTAGGTCTATGGTTTGAGTTAGGCTTCAGGTTAGGTTAGGTTTGAACTTAGTTTGAGGGAGTAAGTTTAGGGCTACTGTTAGTTTTTGGTTGAGTGTTACGGTTGGAGTAAGAGTCAGGGTTAGGTTAGGGTTGGGGTTGAGCTTCAGGTGTCCGCCTAGGGTTAGGGTTAGGTCTATGGTTTGAGTTAGGCTTCAGGTTAGGTTAGGTTTGAACTTAGTTTGAGGGAGTAAGTTTAGGGCTACTGTTTGTTTTCGGTTCAGTGTTTCGGTTGGAGTTAGCGTGAGGGTCAGGTTAGTGTAGGGGTTGAGCTTAAGGTGTCCGCCTAGGGTTAGGGTTAGGTGTATGGTTTGATTTAGGCTTCAGGTTAGGTTAGGTTTGAACTTAGTTTGAGGGAGTAAGTTTAGGGCTACTGTTAGTTTTCGGGTAACTGTTACGGTTGGAGTTAGCGTCAGGTCCAGGTTAGGGTTGGCGTTGAGCTAATGGTGTCAGCCTAGGGTTAGGGTTAGGTGTATGGTTTGATTTAGGCTTCAGGTTAGGTTAGGTTTGAAGTTAGTTTGAGGGAATAAGTTTAGGGCTACTGTTAGTTTTCGGTTAACTGTTACAGTTGGAGTAAGCGTGAGGGTCAGGTTAGGGTAGGGGTTGAGCTTAAGGTGTCCGCCTAGGGTTAGGGTTAGGTGTATGATTTGATTAAGGCTTCAGGTTAGGTTAGGTTTGAACGTAGTTTGAGGGAGTAAGTTTAGGGCTACTGTTAGTTTTCGGGTAACTGTTATGGTTGGAGTTAGCGTCAGGGCCATTTTAGGATTGGGCTTGAGCTTAAGGTTTCCGCCTAGGGTTAGGGTTAGGTCTATGGTTTGAGTTAGGCTTCAGGTTAGGTTAGGTTTGAACTTAGTTTGAGGGAGTAAGTTTAGAGCTACTGTTACTTTTCGGTTCAGTGTTACGGTTGGAGATAGCGTCAGGGTCAGGTTAGGGTTGGGGTTGAGCTTCAGGTGTCCGCCTAGGGTTAGGGTTAGGTCTATGGTTTGAGTTAGGCTTCAGGTTAGGTTACGATTGAACTTAGTTTGAGGGAGTAAGTTTAGGGCTACTGTTAGTTTTCGGTTCAGTGTTACGGTTGGAATTAGCGTGAGGGTCAGGTTACGGTTGGGCTTGAGCTTAAGGTGTCCGCCTAGGGTTAGGGTTAGGTGTATGGTTTGATTTAGGCGTCAGGTTATGTTAGGTTTGAACTTAGTTTGAGTGAGGAAGTTTAGGGCTACTGTTAGTTTTCGGTTCAGTGTTACGGTTGGAGATAGCGTCAGGGTCAGGTTAGGGTTGGGGTTGAGCTTCAGGTGTCCGCCTAGGGTTAGGGTTAGGTCTATGGTTTGTGTTAGGCTTCAGGTTAGGTTAGGTTTGAAATTAGTTTGAGGGAGTAAGTTTAGGGTTAATGTTAGTTTTCAGTTCAGTGTTACGGTTGGAGTTAGCGTGAGGGTCAGGTTAGGGTTGGGGTTGAGGTTAAGGTGTCCGCCTAGGGTTAGGGTTAGGTGTATGGTTTGATTTAGGCTTCAGGTTAGGTTAGGTTTGAGCTTAGTTTGAGGGAGTAAGTTTAGGGCGACTGTTAGTTTTCTGGTAACTGTTATGGTTGGAGTTAGCGTCAGGGCCAGGTTAGGGTTGGGGTTGAGCTTAAAGTTTCCGCCTAGGGTTAGGGTTAGGTCTATGGTTTGAGTTAGGCTTCAGGTTAAGTTAGGTTTGAACTTAGTTTGAGGGAGTAAGTTTAGGGCTACTGTTAGTTTTCGGTTCAGTGTTACGGTTGGAGATAGCGTAAGGGTCAGGTTAGCGTTGGGGTTGAGCTTCAGGTGTCCGCCTAGGGTTAGGGTTAGGTCTATGGTTTGAGTTAGGCTTCAGGTTAGGTTAGGTTTGAACTTAGTTTGAGGGAGTAAGTTTAGGGATACTGTTAGTTTTCAGTTCAGTGTTACGGTTGGATTTAGCATGAGGGTCAGGTTAGGGTTGGGGTTTAGCTTAAGGTGTCCGCCTAGGGTTAGGGTTAGGTCTATGGTTTGATTTAGGCTTCAGGTTAGGTTAGGTTTGAACTTAGTTTGAGGGAGTAAGTTTAGGGCTACTGTTAGTTTTCTGGTAACTGTTATGGTTGGATTTAGCGTCAGGGCCATTTTAGGACTGGGGTTGAGCTTAAGGTGTCTGCCAAGGGTTAGGGTTAGGTCTATGGTTTGAGTTAGGCTTCAGGTTAGGTTAGGTTTGAAGTTAGTTTGAGGGAGTAAGTTTAGGGCTACTGTTAGTTTTCAGTTCAGTGTTACGGTTGGAGATAGCGTCAGGGTTAGGTTAGGGTTGGGGTTGAGCTTCAGGTGTCCGCCTAGGGTTAGGGTTAGGTCTATGGTTTGAGTTAGGCTTCAGGTTAGGTTAGGTTTGAAGTTAGTTTCAGGGAGTAAGTTTAGGGCTACTGTTAGTTTTCGGTTCAGTGTTACGGTTGGAGATAGCGTCAGCGTTAGGTTAGGGTTGGGGTTGAGCTTCAGGTGTCCACCTAGGGTTAGGGTTAGGTCTATGGTTTGAGTTAGGCTTCAGGTTAGGTTAGGTTTGAACTTAGTTTGAGGGAGTAAGTTTAGGGATACTGTTAGTTTTCGGTTCAGTGTTACGGTTGGAGTTAGCGTGAGTGTCAGGTTAGGGTTGTGCTTGAGCTTAAGGTTTCCGCCTAGGGTTAGGGTTAGGTGTATGATTTGATTTAAGCTTCAGGTTAGGTTAGGTTTGAACTTAGTTTGAGGGAGTAAGTTTAGGGCTACTGTTAGTTTTCGGTTCAGTGTTACGGTGGGAGATAGCGTGAGGGTCAGGTTAGGGTTGGGGTTGAGCTTCAGGTGTCCGCCTAGGGTTAGGGTTAGGTCTATGGTTTGAGTTAGACTTCAGGTTAGGTTAGGTTTGAACTTAGTTTGAGGGAGTAAGTTTAGGGCTACTGTTAGTTTTCGGTTCAGTGTTACGGTTGGAGATAGCGTCAGGGTCAGGTTAGGGTTGGGGTTGAGCTTCAGGTGTCCGCCTAGGGTTAGGGTTAGGTCTATCGTTTGAGTTAGGCTTCAGGTTAAGTTAGGTTTGAAGTTAGTTTGAGGGAGTAGGTTTAGGGCTACTGTTAGTTTTCGATTCAGTGTTACGGTTGGAGTAAGAGTCAGGGTCAGGTTAGGGTTGGGGTTGAGCTTCAGGTGTCCGCCTAGGGTTAGGGTTAGGTCTATGGTTTGAGTTAGGCTTCAGGTTAGGTTAGGTTTGAACTTAGTTTGAGGGAGTAAGTTTAGGGCTACTGTTAGTTTTCGGGTAACTGTTACGGTTGGAGTTAGCGTCTGGTCCAGGTTAGGTTTGGCGTTGAGCTAATGGTGCCCGCCTAGGGTTAGGGTTAGGTGTATGGTTTGATTTAGGCTTCAGGTTAGGTTAGGTTTGAAATTAGTTTGAGGGAGTAAGTTTAGGGCTACTGTTAGTTTTCGGTTAACTGTTACAGTTGGAGTAAGCGTGAGGTTCAGGTTAGGGTAGGGGTTGAGCTTAAGGTTTCCGCCTAGGGTTAGGTTTAGGTGTATGATTTGATTAAGGCTTCAGGTTAGGTTAGGTTTGAACTTAGTTTGAGGGAGTAAGTTTAGGGCTACTGTTAGTTTTCGGGTAACTGTTATGGTTGGAGTTAGCGTGAGGGTCAGGTTAGGGTCGGGGTTGAGGTTAAGGTGTCCGCCTAGGGTTAGGGTTATGTCTATGGTTTGAGTTAGGCTTCAGGTTAGGTTAGGTTTGAACTTAGTTTGAGGGATTAAGTTTAGGGCTACTGTTAGTTTTCGGTTCAGTGTTACGGTTGGATTTAGCGTGAGGGTCAGGTTAGGGTTGGGGTTGAGCTTAAGGTGTCCGCCTAGGGTTAGCGTTAGGTGTATGGTTTGATTTAGGCTTCAGGTTAGGTTAGGTTTGAACTTAGTTTGAGGGAGTAAGTTTAGGGCTACTGTTAGTTTTCGGGTAACTGCTATGGTTGGAGTTAGCGTCAGGACCATTTTAGGATTGGGGTTGAGCTTAAGGTGTCCGCCAAGGGTTAGGGTTAGGTCTATGGTTTGAGTTAGGCTTCAGGATAGGTTAGGTTTGAACTTAGTTTGAGGGAGTAAGTTCAGGGCTACTGTTAGTTTTCGGTTCAGTGTTACGTTTGGAGATAGCGTCAGGGTCAGGTTAGGGTTGGGGTTGAGCTTCAGGTGTCCGCCTAGGGTTAGGGTTAGGTCTATGGTTTGAGTTAGGCTTCAGGTTAGGTTAGGTTTGAACTTAGTTTGAGGGAGTAAGTTTAGGGCTACTGTTAGTTTTCGGTTGAGTGTTACGGTTGGAGTAAGTGTCAGGGTCAGGTTAGGGTTCGGTTTGAGCTTCAGGTGTCAGCCTAGGGTTAGGGTTAGATCTATGGTTTGAGTTAGGCTTCAGGTTAGGTTAGGTTTGAAGTTAGTTTGAGGGAGTAAGTTTAGGGCTACTATTAGTTTTCGGTTAACTGTTACATTTGGAGTAAGCGTGAGGGTCAGGTTAGGGTAGGGGTTGAGCTTAAGGTGTCCGCCTAGGGTTAGGGTTAGGTGTATGATTTGATTAAGGCTTTAGGTTAGGTTAGGTTTGAACTTAGTTTGAGGGAGTAAGTTTAGGGCTACTGTTAGTTTTCGGGTACCTGTTATGGTTGGAGTTAGCGTCAGGGCCAGGTTCGGTTGGGGTTGAGCTTAAGGTGTCCGCCTAGGGTTAGGGTTATGTCTATGGTTTGAGTTAGGCTTCAGGTTAGGTTAGGTTTGAACTTAGTTTGACGGAGTAAGTTTAGGGCTACTGTGAGTTTTCGGTTCAGTGTTACGGTTGGAGTTAGCGTGAGGGTCAGGTTAGGGTTGGGCTTGAGCTTAAGGTGTCCGCCTAGGGTTAGGGTTAGGTGTATGGTTTGATTTAGGCTTCAGGTTAGGTTAGGTTTGAACTTAGTTTGAGGGAGTAAGTTTAGGGCTACTGTTAGTTTTCGGTTCAGTGTTACGTTTGGAGATAGCGTGAGGGTCAGGTTAGTGTTGGGGTTGAGCTTCAGGTATCCGCCTAGGGTTAGGGTTAGGTCTATGGTTTGAGTTAGGCTTCAGGTTAGGTTAGGTTTGAACTTAGTTTGAGGGAGTAAGTTTAGGGCTACTGTTAGTTTTCGGTTCAGTGTTACGGTTGGAGATAGCGTGAGGGTCAGGTTAGGGTTGGGGTTGAGCTTCAGGTGTCCATCTAGGGTTAGGGTTAGGTCTATGGTTTGAGTTAGGCTTCAGGTTAGGTTAGGTTTGAACTTAGTTTCAGGGAGTAAGTTTAGGGCTACTGTTAGTTTTCGGTTCAGTGTTACGGTTTGAGTAAGAGTCAGGGTCAGGTTAGGGTTGGGGTTGAGCTTCAGGTGTCCGCCTAGGGTTAGAGTTAGGTCTATGGTTTGAGTTAGGCTTCAGGTTAGGTTAGGTTTGAACTTAGTTTGAGGGAGTAAGTTTAGGGCTACTGTTAGTTTTCGTGTAACTCTTACGGTTGGAGTTAGCGTCAGGTCCGGGTTAGGGTTGGCGTTGAGCTAATGGTGTCCGCCTAGGGTTAGGATTAGGTGTATGGTTTGATTTAGGCTTCAGGTTAGGTTAGGTTTGAAGTTAGTTTGAGGGAGTAAGTTTAGGGCTACTGTTAGTTTTCGGTTAACTGTTACAGTTGGAGTAAGCGTGAGGGTCAGGTTAGGGTAGGGGTTGAGCTTAAGGTGTCCGCCTAGGGTTAGCGTTAGGTGTATGGTTTGATTTAGGCTTCAGGTTAGGTTAGGTTTGAACTTAGTTTGAGGGAGTAACTTTAGGGCTACTGTTAGTTTTCGGGTAACTGCTATGGTTGGAGTTAGCGTCAGGACCATTTTAGGATTGGGGTTGAGCTTAAGGTGTCCGCCAAGGGTTAGGGTTAGGTCTATGGTTTGAGTTAGGCTTCAGGATAGGTTAGGTTTGAACTTAGTTTGAGGGAGTAAGTTTAGGGCTACTGTTAGTTTTCGGTTCAGTGTTACGTTTGGAGATAGCGTCAGGGTCAGGTTAGGGTTGGGGTTGAGCTTCAGGTGTCCTCCTAGGGTTAGGGTTAGGTCTATGGTTTGAGTTAGGCTTCAGGTTAGGTTAGGTTTGAACTTAGTTTGAGGGAGTAAGTTTAGGGCTACTGTTAGTTTTTGGTTGAGTGTTACGGTTGGAGTAAGTGTCAGGGTCAGGTTAGGGTTCGGTTTGAGCTTCAGGTGTCAGCCTAGGGTTAGGGTTAGGTCTATGGTTTGAGTTAGGCTTCAGGTTAGGTTAGGTTTGAAGTTAGTTTGAGGGAGTAAGTTTAGGGCTACTGTTAGTTTTCGGTTAACTATTACAGTTGGAGTAAGCGTGAGGGTCAGGTTAGGGTAGGGGTTGAGCTTAAGGTGTCCGCCTAGGGTTAGGGTTAGGTGTATGATTTGATTAAGGCTTCAGGTTAGGTTAGGTTTGAACTTAGTTTGAGGGAGTAAGTTTAGGGCTACTGTTAGTTTTCGGGTACCTGTTATGGTTGGAGTTAGCGTCAGGGCCAGGTTCGGTTGGGGTTGAGCTTAAGGTGTCCGCCTAGGGTTAGGGTTATGTCTATGGTTTGAGTTAGGCTTCAGGTTAGGTTAGGTTTGAACTTAGTTTGACGGAGTAAGTTTAGGGCTACTGTGAGTTTTCGGTTCAGTGTTACGGTTGGAGTTAGCGTGAGGGTCAGGTTAGGGTTGGGCTTGAGCTTAAGGTGTCCGCCTAGGGTTAGGGTTAGGTGTATGGTTTGATTTAGGCTTCAGGTTAGGTTAGGTTTGAACTTAGTTTGAGGGAGTAAGTTTAGGGCTACTGTTAGTTTTCGGTTCAGTGTTATGTTTGGAGATAGCGTGAGGGTCAGGTTAGTGTTGGGGTTGAGCTTCAGGTATCCGCCTAGGGTTAGGGTTAGGTCTATGGTTTGAGTTAGGCTTCAGGTTAGGTTAGGTTTGAACTTAGTTTGAGGGAGTAAGTTTAGGGCTACTGTTAGTTTTCGGTTCAGTGTTACGGTTGGAGATAGCGTGAGGGTCAGGTTAGGGTTGGGGTTGAGCTTCAGGTGTCCGTCTAGGGTTAGGGTTAGGTCTATGGTTTGAGTTAGGCTTCAGGTTAGGTTAGGTTTGAACTTAGTTTCAGGGAGTAAGTTTAGGGCTACTGTTAGTTTTCGGTTCAGTGTTACGGTTTGAGTAAGAGTCAGGGTCAGGTTAGGGTTGGGGTTGAGCTTCAGGTGTCCGCCTAGGGTTAGAGTTAGGTCTATGGTTTGAGTTAGGCTTCAGGTTAGGTTAGGTTTGAACTTAGTTTGAGGGAGTAAGTTTAGGGCTACTGTTAGTTTTCGTGTAACTGTTACGGTTGGAGTTAGCGTCAGGTCCGGGTTAGGGTTGGCGTTGAGCTAATGGTGTCCGCCTAGGGTTAGGATTAGGTGTATGGTTTGATTTAGGCTTCAGGTTAGGTTAGGTTTGAAGTTAGTTTGAGGGAGTAAGTTTAGGGCTACTGTTAGTTTTCGGTTAACTGTTACAGTTGGAGTAAGCGTGAGGGTCAGGTTAGGGTAGGGGTTGAGCTTAAGGTGTCCGCCTAGGGTTAGGGTTAGGTGTATGATTTGATTAAGGCTTCAGGTTAGGTTAGGTTTGAACTTAGTTTGAGGGAGTAAGTTTAGGGCTACTGTTAGTTTTCGGGTAACTGTTATGGTTGGAGTTAGCGTCAAGGCAAGGTTCGGTTGGGGTTGAGCTTAAGGTGTCAGCCTAGGGTTAGGGTTATGTCTATGGTTTGAGTTAGGCTTCAGGTTAAGTTAGGTTTGAACTTAGTTTGAGGGAGTAAGTTTAGGGCTATGGTTAGTTTTCGGTTCAGTGTTACGGTTGGAGATAGCGTCAGGGTCAGTTTATGGTTGGGCTTGATCTTCAGGTGTCCGCCTAGGGTTAGGGTTAGGTCTATGGTTTGAGTTAGGCTTCAGGTTAGGTTAGGTTTGAAATTAGTTTGAGGGAGTAAGTTTAGGGCTACTGTTAGTTTTCGGTTCAGTGTTACGGTTGGATTTAGCGTGGGGGTCAGGTTAGGGTTGGGGTTGAGCTTCAGGTGTCCGCCTAGGGTTAGGGTTAGGTCTATGGTTTGAGTTAGGCTTCAGGTTAGGTTAGGTTTGAACTTAGTTTGAGGGAGTAAGTTTAGGGCTATTGTTAGTTTTCGGTTGAGTGTTACGGTTGGAGTAAGAGTCAGGGTCAGGTTAGGGTTGGGGTTGACCTTCAGGTGTCCGCCATGGGTTAGGGTTAGGTCTATGGTTTGAGTTAGGCTTCAGGTTAGGTTAGGTTTGAACTTAGTTTGAGGGAGTAAGTTTAGGGCTACTGTTAGTTTTCGGTTCAGTGTTACGGTTGGAGTTAGCGTCAGGGCCAGGTTAGGGTTGGGGTTTAGCTTAAGGTGTACGCCTAGGGTTAGGATTAGGTCTATGGTGTGAGTTAGGCTTCAGGTTAGGTTAGGTTTAAACTTAGTTTGAGGGAGTAAGTTTAGGGCTACTGTTAGTTTTCGGTTCAGTGTTACGGTTGGAGATAGCGTCAGGGTCAGGTTAGGGTTGGGGTTGAGCTTCAGGTGTCCGCCTAGGGTTAGGGTTAGGTCTATGGTTTGAGTTAGGCTTCAGGTTAGGTTAGGTTTGAACTTAGTTTGAGGGAGTAAGTTTAGGGCTACTGTTTGTTTTCGGTTCAGTGTTTCGGTTGGAGTTAGCCTGAGGGTCAGGTTAGGGAGGGGTTGAGCTTAAGGTGTCCGCCTAGGGTTAGGGTTAGGTCTATGGTTTGAGTTAGGCTTCAGGTTAGGTTAGGTTTGAAGTTAGTTTGAGGGAGTAAGTTTAGGGCTACTCTTAGTTTTCGGTTCAGTGTTACGGTTGGATTTAGCGTGAGGGTCAGGTTAGGGTTGGGGTTGAGCTTAAGGTGTCCGCCTAGGGTTAGCGTTAGGTGTATGGTTTGATTTAGGCTTCAGGTTAGGTTAGGTTTGAACTTAGTTTGAGGGATTAAGTTTAGGGCTACTGTTAGTTTTCGGTTCAGTGTTACGGTTGGATTTAGCGTGAGGGTCAGGTTAGGGTTGGTGTTGAGCTTAAGGTGTCCGCCTAGGGTTAGCGTTAGGTGTATGGTTTGATTTAGGCTTCAGGTTAGGTTAGGTTTGAACTTAGTTTGAGGGAGTAAGTTTAGGGCTACTGTTAGTTTTCGGGTAACTGTTATGGTTGGAGTTAGCGTCAGGGCCATTTTAGGATTGGGGTTGAGCTTAAGGTGTCCGCCAAGGGTTAGGGTTAGGTCTATGGTTTGAGTTAGGCTTCAGGATAGGTTAGGTTTGAACTTAGTTTGAGGGAGTAAGTTTAGGGCTACTGTTAGTTTTCGGTTCAGTGTTACGTTTGGAGATAGCGTCAGGGTCAGGTTAGTGTTGGGGTTGAGCTTCAGGTGTCCGCCTAGGGTTAGGGTTAGGTCTATGGTTTGAGTTAGGCTTCAGGTTAGGTTAGGTTTGAACTTAGTTTGAGGGAGTAAGTTTAGGGCTATTGTTAGTTTTCGGTTGAGTGTTACGGTTGGAGTAAGAGTCAGGGTCAGGTTAGGGTTGGGGTTGAGCTTCAGGTGTCCGCCTAGGGTTAGGGTTAGGTCTATGGTTTGAGTTAGGCTTCAGGTTAGGTTAGGTTTGAACTTAGTTTGAGGGAGTAAGTTTAGGGCTACTGTTTGTTTTCGGTTCAGTGTTTCGGTTGGAGTTAGCCTGAGGGTCAGGTTAGGGTAGGGGTGGAGCTTAAGGTGTCCGCCTAGGGTTAGGGTTAGGTCTATGGTTTGAGTTAGGCTTCAGGTTAGGTTAGGTTTGAAGTTAGTTTGAGGGAGTAAGTTTAGGGCTACTCTTAGTTTTCGGTTCAGTGTTACAGTTGGAGATAGCGTCAGGGTTAGGTTAGGGTTGGCGTTGAGCTTCAGGTGTCCGCCTAGGGTTAGGGTTAGGTCTATTGTTTGAGTTAGGCTTCAGGTTAGGTTAGGTTTGAACTTAGTTTGAGGGAGTAAGTTTAGGGCTACTGTTAGTTTTCGGTTTAGTGTTACGGTTGGATTTAGCGTGAGGGTCAGGTTAGTGTTGGGGTTGAGCTTCAGGTGTCCGCCTAGGGTTAGGGTTAGGTCTATGGTTTGAGTTAGGCTTCAGGTTAGGTTAGGTTTGAACTTAGTTTGAGGGAGTAAGTTTAGGGCTATTGTTAGTTTTCGGTTGAGTGTTACGGTTGGAGTAAGAGTCAGGGTCAGGTTAGGGTTGGGGTTGAGCTTCAGGTGTCCGCCTAGGGTTAGGGTTAGGTCTATGGTTTGAGTTAGGCTTCAGGTTAGGTTAGGTTTGAACTTAGTTTGAGGGAGTAAGTTTAGGGCTACTGTTAGTTTTCGGTTCAGTGTTACGGTTGGAGTTAGCGTGAGGGTCAGGTTAGGGTTGGGGTTGAGCTTAAGGTGTCCGCCTAGGGTTAGAGTTAGGTGTATGGTTTGATTTAGGCTTCAGGTTAGGTTAGGTTTGAACTTAGTTTGAGGGAGTAAGTTTAAGGCTACTGTTAGTTTTCGGGTAACTGTTATGGTTGGAGTTAGCGTCAGGGCCAGGTTAGGGTTGGGGTTTAGCTTAAGGTGTACGCCTAGGGTTAGGATTAGGTCTATGGTGTGAGTTAGGCTTCAGGTTAGGTTAGGTTTGAACTTAGTTTGAGGGAGTAAGTTTAGGGCTACTGTTAGTTTTCGGTTCAGTGTTACGGTTGGAGATAGCGTCAGGGTCAGGTTAGGGTTGGGGTTGAGCTTCAGGTGTCCGCCTAGGGTTAGGGTTAGGTCTATGGTTTGAGTTAGGCTTCAGGTTAGGTTAGGTTTGAACTTAGTTTGAGGGAGTAAGTTTAGGGCTACTGTTTGTTTTCGGTTCAGTGTTTCGGTTGGAGTTAGCCTGAGGGTCAGGTTAGGGTAGGGGTTGAGCTTAAGGTGTCCGCCTAGGATTAGGGTTAGGTCTATCGTTTGAATTAGGCTTCAGGTTAGGTTAGGTTTGAAGTTAGATTGAGGGAGTAAGTTTAGGGCTACTCTTAGTTTTCGGTTCAGTGTTACGGTTGGAGATAGCGTCAGGGTTAGGTTAGGGTTGGCGTTGAGCTTCAGGTGTCCGCCTAGGGTTAGGGTTAGGTCTATTGTTTGAGTTAGGCTTCAGGTTAGGTTAGGTTTGAACTTAGTTTGAGGGAGTAAGTTTAGGGCTACTGTTAGTTTTCGGTTCAGTGTTACGGTTGGAGTTAGCGTGAGGGTCAGGTTAGGGTTGGGCTTGAGCTTAAGGTGTCCGCCTAGGGTTAGGGTTAGGTGTATGATTTGATTTAGGCTTCAGGTTACGTTAGGTTTGAACTTAGTTTGAGGGAGTAAGTTTAGGGCTACTGTTAGTTTTCGGTTCAGTGTTACGGTGGGAGATAGCGTGAGGGTCAGGTTAGGGTTGGGGTTGAGCTTCAGGTGTCCGCCTAGGGTTAGGGTTATGTCTATGGTTTGAGTTATGCTTCAGGTTAGGTTAGGTTTGAACTTAGTTTGAGGGAGTAAGTTTAGGGCTACTGTTTGTTTTCGGTTCAGTGTTACGGTTGGAGATAGCGTCAGGGTCAGGTTAGGGTTGGGGTTGAGCTTCAGGTGTCCGCCTAGGGTTAGGGTTAGGTCTATCGTTTGAGTTAGGCTTCAGGTTAGGTTAGGTTTGAAGTTAATTTGAGGGAGTAAGTTTAGGGCTACTGTTAGTTTTCGGGTAACTGTTGCGGTTGGAGTTAGCGTCTGGTCCAGGTTAGGGTTGGCGTTGAGCTAATGGTGCCCGCCTAGGGTTAGGGTTAGGTGTATGGTTTGATTTAGGCTTCAGGTTAGGTTAGGTTTGAAGTTAGTTTGAGGGAGTAAGTTTAGGGCTACTGTTAGTTTTCGGTTAACTGTTACAGTTGGAGTAAGCGTGAGGTTCAGGTTAGGGTAGGGGTTGAGCTTAAGGTTTCCGCCTAGGGTTAGGTTTAGGTGTATGATTTGATTAAGGCTTCAGGTTAGGTTAGGTTTGAACTTAGTTTGAGGGAGTAAGTTTAGGGCTACTGTTAGTTTTCGGGTAACTGTTATGGTTGGAGTTAGCGTCAGGGCCAGGTTCGGTTGGGGTTGAGCTTAAGGTGTCCGCCTAGGGTTTGGGTTATGTCTATGGTTTGGGTTAGGCTTCAGGTTAGGTTAGGTTTGAACTTAGTTTGAGGGAGTAAGTTTAGGGCTATGGTTAGTTTTCGGTTCAGTGTTACGGTTGGAGATAGCGTCAGGGTCAGGTTAGGGTTGGGGTTGAGCTTAAGGTGTCCGCCTAGGGTTAGGTTTAGGTGTATGGTTTGATTTATGCTTCAGGTTAGGTTAGGTTTGAAATTAGTTTGAGGGAGTAAGTTTAGGGCTACTGTTAGTTTTCGGTTCAGTGTTATGGTTGGAGATAGCGTCAGGGTCAGGTTATGGTTGGGCTTGAACTTCAGGTGTCCGCCTAGGGTTAGGGTTAGGTCTATGGTTTGAGTTAGGCTTCAGGTTAGGTTAGGTTTGAAATTAGTTTGAGGGAGTAAGTTTAGGGCTACTGTTAGTTTTCGGTTCAGTGTTACGGTTGGAGTTAGCGTGAGGGTCAGGTTAGGGTCGGGGTTGAGCTTAAGGTGTCCGCCTAGGGTTAGGGTTATGTCTATGGTTTGAGTTAGGCTTCAGGTTAGGTTAGGTTTGAACTTAGTTTGAGGGATTAAGTTTAGGGCTACTGTTAGTTTTCGGTTCAGTGTTACGGTTGGATTTAGCGTGAGGGTCAGTTTAGGGTTGGGGTTGAGCTTAAGGTGTCCGCCTATGGTTAGCGTTAGGTGTATGGTTTGATTTAGGCTTCAGGTTAGGGTAGGTTTGAACTTAGTTTGAGGGAGTAAGTTTAGGGCTACTGTTAGTTTTCGGGTAACTGTTATGGTTGGAGTTAGCGTCAGGACCATTTTAGGATTGGGGTTGAGCTTAAGGTGTCCGCCAAGGGTTAGGGTTAGGTCTATGGTTTGAGTTAGGCTTCAGGATAGGTTAGGTTTGAACTTAGTTTGAGGGAGTAAGTTTAGGGCTACTGTTAGTTTTCGGTTCAGTGTTACGTTTGGAGATAGCGTCAGGGTCAGGTTAGGGTTGGGGTTGAGCTTCAGGTGTCCGCCTAGGGTTAGGTTTAGGTCTATGGTTTGAGTTAGGCTTCAGGTTAGGTTAGGTTTGAACTTACTTTGAGGGAGTAAGTTTAGGGCTACTGTTAGGTTTCGGTTCAGTGTTACGGTTAGAGTTAACGTGAGGGTCAGGTTAGGGTTGGGGTTGAGCTTCAGGTGTCCGCCTAGGGTTAGGGTTAGGTGTATGGTTTGATTTAGGCTTCAGGTTAGGTTTGGTTTGAACTTAGTTTGAGGGAGTAAGTTTAGGGCTACTGTTAGTTTTCGGGTAACTGTTACGGTTGGAGTAAGCATCAAGGTCAGGTTAGGGTGGGGGTTGAGCTTAAGGTGTCCGCCTAGGGTTAGGGTTAGGTGTATGGTTTGATTTGGGCTTCAGGTTAGGTTAGGTTTGAACTTAGTTTGAGGGAGTAAGTTTAGGGCTACTGTTAGTTTTCGGTTCAGTGTTACGGTCGGAGATAGCGTCAGGGTCAGGTTAGGGTTGGGGTTGAGCTTCAGGTGTCCGCCTAGGGTTAGGGTTAGGTCTATGGTTTGAGTTTGGCTTCAGGTTAGGTTAGGTTCGAAATTAGTTTGAGGGAGTAAGTTTAGGGCTAATGTTAGTTTTCGGTTCCGTGTTACGGTTGG
Organism: Tupaia tana; assembly: GCA_026018925.1. Taxonomy (NCBI): domain Eukaryota; kingdom Metazoa; phylum Chordata; class Mammalia; order Scandentia; family Tupaiidae; genus Tupaia; species Tupaia tana. The sequence goes on along the minus strand of JAKSZU010000042.1, from coordinate 1,178,061 downwards.
AGTTAGCGTGAGTGTCATGTTAGGGTTGGGGTTGAGCTAAAGGTGTCCGCCTAGGGTTAGGGTTAGGTCTATGGTTTGAGTTAGGCTTCAGGTTAGGTTAGGTTTGAACTTAGTTTGAGGGAGTAAGTTTAGGGCTACTGTTAGTTTTCGGTTTAGTGTTACGGTTGGATTTAGCGTGAGGGTCAGGTTAGTGTTGGGGTTGAGCTTCAGGTGTCCGCCTAGGGTTAGGGTTAGGTCTATGGTTTGAGTTAGGCTTCAGGTTAGGTTAGGTTTGAACTTAGTTTGAGGGAGTAAGTTTAGGGCTATTGTTAGTTTTCGGTTGAGTGTTACGGTTGGAGTAAGAGTCAGGGTCAGGTTAGGGTTGGGGTTGAGCTTCAGGTGTCCGCCTAGGGTTAGGGTTAGGTCTATGGTTTGAGTTAGGCTTCAGGTTAGGTTAGGTTTGAACTTAGTTTGAGGGAGTAAGTTTAGGGCTACTGTTAGTTTTCGGTTCAGTGTTACGGTTGGAGTTAGCGTGAGGGTCAGGTTAGGGTTGGGGTTGAGCTTAAGGTGTCCGCCTAGGGTTAGAGTTAGGTGTATGGTTTGATTTAGGCTTCAGGTTAGGTTAGGTTTGAACTTAGTTTGAGGGAGTAAGTTTAAGGCTACTGTTAGTTTTCGGGTAACTGTTATGGTTGGAGTTAGCGTCAGGGCCAGGTTAGGGTTGGGGTTTAGCTTAAGGTGTACGCCTAGGGTTAGGATTAGGTCTATGGTGTGAGTTAGGCTTCAGGTTAGGTTAGGTTTGAACTTAGTTTGAGGGAGTAAGTTTAGGGCTACTGTTAGTTTTCGGTTCAGTGTTACGGTTGGAGATAGCGTCAGGGTCAGGTTAGGGTTGGGGTTGAGCTTCAGGTGTCCGCCTAGGGTTAGGGTTAGGTCTATGGTTTGAGTTAGGCTTCAGGTTAGGTTAGGTTTGAACTTAGTTTGAGGGAGTAAGTTTAGGGCTACTGTTTGTTTTCGGTTCAGTGTTTCGGTTGGAGTTAGCCTGAGGGTCAGGTTAGGGTAGGGGTTGAGCTTAAGGTGTCCGCCTAGGATTAGGGTTAGGTCTATCGTTTGAATTAGGCTTCAGGTTAGGTTAGGTTTGAAGTTAGATTGAGGGAGTAAGTTTAGGGCTACTCTTAGTTTTCGGTTCAGTGTTACGGTTGGAGATAGCGTCAGGGTTAGGTTAGGGTTGGCGTTGAGCTTCAGGTGTCCGCCTAGGGTTAGGGTTAGGTCTATTGTTTGAGTTAGGCTTCAGGTTAGGTTAGGTTTGAACTTAGTTTGAGGGAGTAAGTTTAGGGCTACTGTTAGTTTTCGGTTCAGTGTTACGGTTGGAGTTAGCGTGAGGGTCAGGTTAGGGTTGGGCTTGAGCTTAAGGTGTCCGCCTAGGGTTAGGGTTAGGTGTATGATTTGATTTAGGCTTCAGGTTACGTTAGGTTTGAACTTAGTTTGAGGGAGTAAGTTTAGGGCTACTGTTAGTTTTCGGTTCAGTGTTACGGTGGGAGATAGCGTGAGGGTCAGGTTAGGGTTGGGGTTGAGCTTCAGGTGTCCGCCTAGGGTTAGGGTTATGTCTATGGTTTGAGTTATGCTTCAGGTTAGGTTAGGTTTGAACTTAGTTTGAGGGAGTAAGTTTAGGGCTACTGTTTGTTTTCGGTTCAGTGTTACGGTTGGAGATAGCGTCAGGGTCAGGTTAGGGTTGGGGTTGAGCTTCAGGTGTCCGCCTAGGGTTAGGGTTAGGTCTATCGTTTGAGTTAGGCTTCAGGTTAGGTTAGGTTTGAAGTTAATTTGAGGGAGTAAGTTTAGGGCTACTGTTAGTTTTCGGGTAACTGTTGCGGTTGGAGTTAGCGTCTGGTCCAGGTTAGGGTTGGCGTTGAGCTAATGGTGCCCGCCTAGGGTTAGGGTTAGGTGTATGGTTTGATTTAGGCTTCAGGTTAGGTTAGGTTTGAAGTTAGTTTGAGGGAGTAAGTTTAGGGCTACTGTTAGTTTTCGGTTAACTGTTACAGTTGGAGTAAGCGTGAGGTTCAGGTTAGGGTAGGGGTTGAGCTTAAGGTTTCCGCCTAGGGTTAGGTTTAGGTGTATGATTTGATTAAGGCTTCAGGTTAGGTTAGGTTTGAACTTAGTTTGAGGGAGTAAGTTTAGGGCTACTGTTAGTTTTCGGGTAACTGTTATGGTTGGAGTTAGCGTCAGGGCCAGGTTCGGTTGGGGTTGAGCTTAAGGTGTCCGCCTAGGGTTTGGGTTATGTCTATGGTTTGGGTTAGGCTTCAGGTTAGGTTAGGTTTGAACTTAGTTTGAGGGAGTAAGTTTAGGGCTATGGTTAGTTTTCGGTTCAGTGTTACGGTTGGAGATAGCGTCAGGGTCAGGTTAGGGTTGGGGTTGAGCTTAAGGTGTCCGCCTAGGGTTAGGTTTAGGTGTATGGTTTGATTTATGCTTCAGGTTAGGTTAGGTTTGAAATTAGTTTGAGGGAGTAAGTTTAGGGCTACTGTTAGTTTTCGGTTCAGTGTTATGGTTGGAGATAGCGTCAGGGTCAGGTTATGGTTGGGCTTGAACTTCAGGTGTCCGCCTAGGGTTAGGGTTAGGTCTATGGTTTGAGTTAGGCTTCAGGTTAGGTTAGGTTTGAAATTAGTTTGAGGGAGTAAGTTTAGGGCTACTGTTAGTTTTCGGTTCAGTGTTACGGTTGGAGTTAGCGTGAGGGTCAGGTTAGGGTCGGGGTTGAGCTTAAGGTGTCCGCCTAGGGTTAGGGTTATGTCTATGGTTTGAGTTAGGCTTCAGGTTAGGTTAGGTTTGAACTTAGTTTGAGGGATTAAGTTTAGGGCTACTGTTAGTTTTCGGTTCAGTGTTACGGTTGGATTTAGCGTGAGGGTCAGTTTAGGGTTGGGGTTGAGCTTAAGGTGTCCGCCTATGGTTAGCGTTAGGTGTATGGTTTGATTTAGGCTTCAGGTTAGGGTAGGTTTGAACTTAGTTTGAGGGAGTAAGTTTAGGGCTACTGTTAGTTTTCGGGTAACTGTTATGGTTGGAGTTAGCGTCAGGACCATTTTAGGATTGGGGTTGAGCTTAAGGTGTCCGCCAAGGGTTAGGGTTAGGTCTATGGTTTGAGTTAGGCTTCAGGATAGGTTAGGTTTGAACTTAGTTTGAGGGAGTAAGTTTAGGGCTACTGTTAGTTTTCGGTTCAGTGTTACGTTTGGAGATAGCGTCAGGGTCAGGTTAGGGTTGGGGTTGAGCTTCAGGTGTCCGCCTAGGGTTAGGTTTAGGTCTATGGTTTGAGTTAGGCTTCAGGTTAGGTTAGGTTTGAACTTACTTTGAGGGAGTAAGTTTAGGGCTACTGTTAGGTTTCGGTTCAGTGTTACGGTTAGAGTTAACGTGAGGGTCAGGTTAGGGTTGGGGTTGAGCTTCAGGTGTCCGCCTAGGGTTAGGGTTAGGTGTATGGTTTGATTTAGGCTTCAGGTTAGGTTTGGTTTGAACTTAGTTTGAGGGAGTAAGTTTAGGGCTACTGTTAGTTTTCGGGTAACTGTTACGGTTGGAGTAAGCATCAAGGTCAGGTTAGGGTGGGGGTTGAGCTTAAGGTGTCCGCCTAGGGTTAGGGTTAGGTGTATGGTTTGATTTGGGCTTCAGGTTAGGTTAGGTTTGAACTTAGTTTGAGGGAGTAAGTTTAGGGCTACTGTTAGTTTTCGGTTCAGTGTTACGGTCGGAGATAGCGTCAGGGTCAGGTTAGGGTTGGGGTTGAGCTTCAGGTGTCCGCCTAGGGTTAGGGTTAGGTCTATGGTTTGAGTTTGGCTTCAGGTTAGGTTAGGTTCGAAATTAGTTTGAGGGAGTAAGTTTAGGGCTAATGTTAGTTTTCGGTTCCGTGTTACGGTTGGAGTTAGCGTGAGTGTCATGTTAGGGTTGGGGTTGAGCTAAAGGTGTCCGCCTAGGGTTAGGGTTAGGTGTATGGTTTGATTTAGGCTTCAGGTTAGGTTAGGTTTGAACTTAGTTTGAGGGAGTAAGTTCAGGGCGACTGTTAGTTTTCGGGTAACTGTTATGGTTGGAGTTAGCGTCAGGGCCAGGTTAGGGTTGGGGTTGAGCTTAAGTTGTCCGCCTAGGGTTAGGGTTAGGTCTATGGTTTGAGTTAGGCTTCAGGTTTGGTTAGGTTTGAACTTAGTTTGAGGGAGTAAGTTTAGGGCTACTGTTAGTTTTCGGTTCAGTGTTACGGTTGGAGATAGCGTCAGGGTCAGGTTAGGGTTGGGGTTGAGCTTCAGGTGTCTGCCTAGGGTTAGGGTTAGGTCTATCGTTTGAGTTAGGCTTCAGGTTAAGTTAGGTTTGAAGTTAGTTTGAGGGAGTAGGTTTAGGGCTACTGTTAGTTTTCGGTTCAGTGTTACGGTTGGAGTAAGAGTCAGGGTCAGGTTAGGGTTGGGGTTGAGCTTCAGGTGTCCGCCTAGGGTTAGGGTTAGGTCTATGGTTTGAGTTAGGCTTCAGGTTAGGTTAGGTTTGAACTTAGTTTGAGGGAGTAAGTTTAGGGCTACTGTTAGTTTTCGGGTAACTGTTACGGTTGGAGTTAGCGTCTGGTCCAGGTTAGGTTTGGCGTTGAGCTAATGGTGCCCGCCTAGGGTTAGGGTTAGGTGTATGGTTTGATTTAGGCTTCAGGTTAGGTTAGGTTTGAAATTAGTTTGAGGGAGTAAGTTTAGGGCTACTGTTAGTTTTTGGTTAACTGTTACAGTTGGAGTAAGCGTGAGGTTCAGGTTAGGGTATGGGTTGAGCTTAAGGTTTCCGCCTAGGGTTAGGTTTAGGTGTATGATTTGATTAAGGCTTCAGGTTAGGTTAGGTTTGAACTTAGTTTGAGGGAGTAAGTTTAGGGCTACTGTTAGTTTTCGGGTAACTGTTATGGTTGGAGTTAGCTTCAGGGCCAGGTTCGGTTGGGGTTGAGCTTAAGGTGTCCGCCTAGGGTTAGGGTTATGTCTATGGTTTGAGTTAGGCTTCAGGTTAGGTTAGGTTTGAACTTAGTTTGAGGGAGTAAGTTTAGGGCTATGGTTAGTTTTCGGTTCAGTGTTACGGTTGGAGATAGCGTCAGGGTAAGGTTAGGGTTGTGGTTGAGCTTAAGGTGTCCGCCTAGGGTTAGGTTTAGGTGTATGGTTTGATTTATGCTTCAGATTAGGTTAGGTTTGAAATTATTTTGAGGGAGTAAGTTTAGGGCTACTGTTAGTTTTCGGGTAACTGCTATGGTTGGAGTTAGCGTCAGGACCATTTTAGGATTGGGGTTGAGCTTAAGGTGTCCGCCAAGGGTTAGGGTTAGGTCTATGGTTTGAGTTAGGCTTCAGGATAGGTTAGGTTTGAACTTAGTTTGAGGGAGTAAGTTTAGGGCTACTGTTAGTTTTCGGTTCAGTGTTACGTTTGGAGATAGCGTCAGGGTCAGGTTAGGGTTGGGGTTGAGCTTCAGGTGTCCGCCTAGGGTTAGGGTTAGGTCTATGGTTTGAGTTAGGCTTCAGGTTAGGTTAGGTTTGAACTTAGTTTGAGGGAGTTAGTTTAGGGCTACTGTTAGTTTTCGTTTGAGTGTTACGGTTGGAGTAAGTGTCAGGGTTAGGTTAGGGTTCGGTTTGAGCTTCAGGTGTCAGCCTAGGGTTAGGGTTAGGTCTATGGTTTGAGTTAGGCTTCAGGTTAGGTTAGGTTTGAAGTTAGTTTGAGGGAGTAAGTTTAGGGCTACTGTTAGTTTTCGGTTAACTGTTACAGTTGGAGTAAGCGTGAGGTTCAGGTTAGGGTAGGGGTTGAGCTTAAGGTTTCCGCCTAGGGTTAGGTTTAGGTGTATGATTTGATTAAGGCTTCAGGTTAGGTTAGGTTTGAACTTAGTTTGAGGGAGTAAGTTTAGGGCTACTGTTAGTTTTCGGGTAACTGTTATGGTTGGAGTTAGCGTCAGGGCCAGGTTCGGTTGGGGTTGAGCTTAAGGTGTCCGCCTAGGGTTTGGGTTATGTCTATGGTTTGGGTTAGGCTTCAGGTTAGGTTAGGTTTGAACTTAGTTTGAGGGAGTAAGTTTAGGGCTATGGTTAGTTTTCGGTTCAGTGTTACGGTTGGAGATAGCGTCAGGGTCAGGTTAGGGTTGGGGTTGAGCTTAAGGTGTCCGCCTAGGGTTAGGTTTAGGTGTATGGTTTGATTTATGCTTCAGGTTAGGTTAGGTTTGAAATTAGTTTGAGGGAGTAAGTTTAGGGCTACTGTTAGTTTTCGGTTCAGTTTTATGGTTGGAGATAGCGTCAGGGTCAGGTTATGGTTGGGCTTGAACTTCAGGTGTCCGCCTAGGGTTAGGGTTAGGTCTATGGTTTGAGTTAGGCTTCAGGTTAGGTTAGGTTTGAAATTAGTTTGAGGGAGTAAGTTTAGGGCTACTGTTAGTTTTCGGTTCAGTGTTACGGTTGGAGTTAGCGTGAGGGTCAGGTTAGGGTCGGGGTTGAGCTTAAGGTGTCCGCCTAGGGTTAGGGTTATGTCTATGGTTTGAGTTAGGCTTCAGGTTAGGTTAGGTTTGAACTTAGTTTGAGGGATTAAGTTTAGGGCTACTGTTAGTTTTCGGTTCAGTGTTACGGTTGGATTTAGCGTGAGGGTCAGTTTAGGGTTGGGGTTGAGCTTAAGGTGTCCGCCTATGGTTAGCGTTAGGTGTATGGTTTGATTTAGGCTTCAGGTTAGGGTAGGTTTGAACTTAGTTTGAGGGAGTAAGTTTAGGGCTACTGTTAGTTTTCGGGTAACTGTTATGGTTGGAGTTAGCGTCAGGACCATTTTAGGATTGGGGTTGAGCTTAAGGTGTCCGCCAAGGGTTAGGGTTAGGTCTATGGTTTGAGTTAGGCTTCAGGATAGGTTAGGTTTGAACTTAGTTTGAGGGAGTAAGTTTAGGGCTACTGTTAGTTTTCGGTTCAGTGTTACGTTTGGAGATAGCGTCAGGGTCAGGTTAGGGTTGGGGTTGAGCTTCAGGTGTCCGCCTAGGGTTAGGGTTAGGTCTATGGTTTGAGTTAGGCTTCAGGTTAGGTTAGGTTTGAACTTACTTTGAGGGAGTAAGTATAGGGCTACTGTTAGGTTTCGGTTCAGTGTTACGGTTAGAGTTAACGTGAGGGTCAGGTTAGGGTTGGGGTTGAGCTTCAGGTGTCCGCCTAGGGTTAGGGTTAGGTGTATGGTTTGATTTAGGCTTCAGGTTAGGTTTGGTTTGAACTTAGTTTGAGGGAGTAAGTTTAGGGCTACTGTTAGTTTTCGGGTAACTGTTACGGTTGGAGTAAGCATCAAGGTCAGGTTAGGGTGGGGGTTGAGCTTAAGGTGTCCGCCTAGGGTTAGGGTTAGGTGTATGGTTTGATTTGGGCTTCAGGTTAGGTTAGGTTTGAACTTAGTTTGAGGGAGTAAGTTTAGGGCTACTGTTAGTTTTCGGTTCAGTGTTACGGTCGGAGATAGCGTCAGGGTCAGGTTAGGGTTGGGGTTGAGCTTCAGGTGTCCGCCTAGGGTTAGGGTTAGGTCTATGGTTTGAGTTTGGCTTCAGGTTAGGTTAGGTTCGAAATTAGTTTGAGGGAGTAAGTTTAGGGCTAATGTTAGTTTTCGGTTCCGTGTTACGGTTGGAGTTAGCGTGAGTGTCATGTTAGGGTTGGGGTTGAGCTAAAGGTGTCCGCCTAGGGTTAGGGTTAGGTGTATGGTTTGATTTAGGCTTCAGGTTAGGTTAGGTTTGAACTTAGTTTGAGGGAGTAAGTTCAGGGCGACTGTTAGTTTTCGGGTAACTGTTATGGTTGGAGTTAGCGTCAGGGCCAGGTTAGGGTTGGGGTTGAGCTTAAGTTGTCCGCCTAGGGTTAGGGTTAGGTCTATGGTTTGAGTTAGGCTTCAGGTTTGGTTAGGTTTGAACTTAGTTTGAGGGAGTAAGTTTAGGGCTACTGTTAGTTTTCGGTTCAGTGTTACGGTTGGAGATAGCGTCAGGGTCAGGTTAGGGTTGGGGTTGAGCTTCAGGTGTCCGCCTAGGGTTAGGGTTAGGTCTATCGTTTGAGTTAGGCTTCAGGTTAAGTTAGGTTTGAAGTTAGTTTGAGGGAGTAGGTTTAGGGCTACTGTTAGTTTTCGGTTCAGTGTTACGGTTGGAGTAAGAGTCAGGGTCAGGTTAGGGTTGGGGTTGAGCTTCAGGTGTCCGCCTAGGGTTAGGGTTAGGTCTATGGTTTGAGTTAGGCTTCAGGTTAGGTTAGGTTTGAACTTAGTTTGAGGGAGTAAGTTTAGGGCTACTGTTAGTTTTCGGGTAACTGTTACGGTTGGAGTTAGCGTCTGGTCCAGGTTAGGTTTGGCGTTGAGCTAATGGTGCCCGCCTAGGGTTAGGGTTAGGTGTATGGTTTGATTTAGGCTTCAGGTTAGGTTAGGTTTGAAATTAGTTTGAGGGAGTAAGTTTAGGGCTACTGTTAGTTTTTGGTTAACTGTTACAGTTGGAGTAAGCGTGAGGTTCAGGTTAGGGTAGGGGTTGAGCTTAAGGTTTCCGCCTAGGGTTAGGTTTAGGTGTATGATTTGATTAAGGCTTCAGGTTAGGTTAGGTTTGAACTTAGTTTGAGGGAGTAAGTTTAGGGCTACTGTTAGTTTTCGGGTAACTGTTATGGTTGGAGTTAGCTTCAGGGCCAGGTTCGGTTGGGGTTGAGCTTAAGGTGTCCGCCTAGGGTTAGGGTTATGTCTATGGTTTGAGTTAGGCTTCAGGTTAGGTTAGGTTTGAACTTAGTTTGAGGGAGTAAGTTTAGGGCTATGGTTAGTTTTCGGTTCAGTGTTACGGTTGGAGATAGCGTCAGGGTAAGGTTAGGGTTGTGGTTGAGCTTAAGGTGTCCGCCTAGGGTTAGGTTTAGGTGTATGGTTTGATTTATGCTTCAGGTTAGGTTAGGTTTGAAATTAGTTTGAGGGAGTAAGTTTAGGGCTACTGTTAGTTTTCGGGTAACTGCTATGGTTGGAGTTAGCGTCAGGACCATTTTAGGATTGGGGTTGAGCTTAAGGTGTCCGCCAAGGGTTAGGGTTAGGTCTATGGTTTGAGTTAGGCTTCAGGATAGGTTAGGTTTGAACTTAGTTTGAGGGAGTAAGTTTAGGGCTACTGTTAGTTTTCGGTTCAGTGTTACGTTTGGAGATAGCGTCAGGGTCAGGTTAGGGTTGGGGTTGAGCTTCAGGTGTCCGCCTAGGGTTAGGGTTAGGTCTATGGTTTGAGTTAGGCTTCAGGTTAGGTTAGGTTTGAACTTAGTTTGAGGGAGTAAGTTTAGGGCTACTGTTAGTTTTCGTTTGAGTGTTACGGTTGGAGTAAGTGTCAGGGTTAGGTTAGGGTTCGGTTTGAGCTTCAGGTGTCAGCCTAGGGTTAGGGTTAGGTCTATGGTTTGAGTTAGGCTTCAGGTTAGGTTAGGTTTGAAGTTAGTTTGAGGGAGTAAGTTTAGGGCTACTGTTAGTTTTCGGTTAACTGTTACAGTTGGAGTAAGCGTGAGGGTCAGGTTAGGGTAGGGGTTGAGCTTAAGGTGTCCGCCTAGGGTTAGGGTTAGGTGTATGATTTGATTAAGGCTTTAGGTTAGGTTAGGTTTGAACTTAGTTTGAGGGAGTAAGTTTAGGGCTACTGTTAGTTTTCGGGTACCTGTTATGGTTGGAGTTAGCGTCAGGGCCAGGTTCGGTTGGGGTTGAGCTTAAGGTGTCCGCCTAGGGTTAGGGTTATGTCTATGGTTTGAGTTAGGCTTCAGGTTAGGTTAGGTTTGAACTTAGTTTGACGGAGTAAGTTTAGGGCTACTGTGAGTTTTCGGTTCAGTGTTACGGTTGGTGATAGCGTCAGGGTCAGGTTAGGGTTGGGCTTGAGCTTAAGGTGTCCGCCTAGGGTTAGGGTTAGGTGTATGGTTTGATTTAGGCTTCAGGTTAGGTTAGGTTTGAACTTAGTTTGAGGGAGTAAGTTTAGGGCTACTGTTAGTTTTCGGTTCAGTGTTCCGTTTGGAGATAGCGTGAGGGTCAGGTTAGTGATGGGCTTGAGCTTCAGGTATCCGCCTAGGGTTAGGGTTAGGTCTATGGTTTGAGTTAGGCTTCAGGTTAGGTTAGGTTTGAACTTAGTTTGAGGGAGTAAGTTTAGGGCTACTGTTAGTTTTCGGTTCAGTGTTACGGTTGGAGATAGCGTGAGGGTCAGGTTAGGGTTGGGGTTGAGCTTCAGGTGTCCATCTAGGGTTAGGGTTAGGTCTATGGTTTGAGTTAGGCTTCAGGTTAGGTTAGGTTTGAACTTAGTTTCAGGGAGTAAGTTTAGGGCTACTGTTAGTTTTCGGTTCAGTGTTACGGTTTGAGTAAGAGTCAGGGTCAGGTTAGGGTTGGGGTTGAGCTTCAGGTGTCCGCCTAGGGTTAGAGTTAGGTCTATGGTTTGAGTTAGGCTTCAGGTTAGGTTAGGTTTGAACTTAGTTTGAGGGAGTAAGTTTAGGGCTACTGTTAGTTTTCGTGTAACTGTTACGGTTGGAGTTAGCGTCAGGTCCGGGTTAGGGTTGGCGTTGAGCTAATGGTGTCCGCCTAGGGTTAGGATTAGGTGTATGGTTTGATTTAGGCTTCATGTTAGGTTAGGTTTGAAGTTAGTTTGAGGGAGTAAGTTTAGGGCTACTGTTAGTTTTCGGTTAACTGTTACAGTTGGAGTAAGCGTGAGGGTCAGGTTAGTGTAGGGGTTGAGCTTAAGGTGTCCGCCTAGGGTTAGCGTTAGGTGTATGGTTTGATTTAGGCTTCAGGTTAGGTTAGGTTTGAACTTAGTTTGAGGGAGTAAGTTTAGGGCTACTGTTAGTTTTCGGGTAACTGCTATGGTTGGAGTTAGCGTCAGGACCATTTTAGGATTGGGGTTGAGCTTAAGGTGTCCGCCAAGGGTTAGGGTTAGGTGTATGGTTTGAGTTAGGCTTCAGGATAGGTTAGGTTTGAATTTAGTTTGAGGGAGTAAGTTTAGGGCTACTGTTAGTTTTCGGTTCAGTGTTACGTTTGGAGATAGCGTCAGGGTCAGGTTAGGGTTGGGGTTGAGCTTCAGGTGTCCGCCTAGGGTTAGGGTTAGGTCTATGGTTTGAGTTAGGCTTCAGGTTAGGTTAGGTTTGAACTTAGTTTGAGGGAGTAAGTTTAGGGCTACTGTTAGTTTTCGGTTGAGTGTTACGGTTGGAGTAAGTGTCAGGGTCAGGTTAGGGTTCGGTTTGAGCTTCAGGTGTCAGCCTAGGGTTAGGGTTAGGTCTATGGTTTGAGTTAGGCTTCAGGTTAGGTTAGGTTTGAAGTTAGTTTGAGGGAGTAAGTTTAGGGCTACTGTTAGTTTTCGGTTAACTGTTACAGTTGGAGTAAGCGTGAGGGTCAGGTTAGGGTAGGGGTTGAGCTTAAGGTGTCCGCCTAGGGTTAGGGTTAGGTGTATGATTTGATTAAGGCTTCAGGTTAGGTTAGGTTTGAACTTAGTTTGAGGGAGTAAGTTTAGGGCTACTGTTAGTTTTCGGGTAACTGTTATGGTTGGAGTTAGCGTCAAGGCAAGGTTCGGTTGGGGTTGAGCTTAAGGTGTCAGCCTAGGGTTAGGGTTATGTCTATGGTTTGAGTTAGGCTTCAGGTTAAGTTAGGTTTGAACTTAGTTTGAGGGAGTAAGTTTAGGGCTATGGTTAGTTTTCGGTTCAGTGTTACGGTTGGAGATAGCGTCAGGGTCAGGTTATGGTTGGGCTTGAACTTCAGGTGTCCGCCTAGGGTTAGGGTTAGGTCTATGGTTTGAGTTAGGCTTCAGGTTAGGTTAGGTTTGAAATTAGTTTGAGGGAGTAAGTTTAGGGCTACTGTTAGTTTTCAGGTAACTGTTATGGTTGGAGTTAGCGTCAGGTCCATTTTAGGATTGGGGTTGAGCTTAAGGTGTCCGCCAAGGGTTAGGGTTAGGTCTATGGTTTGAGTTAGGCTTCAGGATAGGTTAGGTTTGAACTTAGTTTGAGGGAGTAAGTTTAGGGCTACTGTTAGTTTTCGGTTCAGTGTTACGTTTGGAGATAGCGTCAGGGTCAGGTTAGTGTTGGGGTTGAGCTTCAGGTGTCCGCCTAGGGTTAGGGTTAGGTCTATGGTTTGAGTTAGGCTTCAGGTTAGGTTAGGTTTGAACTTAGTTTGAGGGAGTAAGTTTAGGGCTATTGTTAGTTTTCGGTTGAGTGTTACGGTTGGAGTAAGAGTCAGGGTCAGGTTAGGGTTGGGGTTGAGCTTCAGGTGTCTGCCTAGGGTTAGGGTTAGGTCTATGGTTTGAGTTAGGCTTCAGGTTAGGTTAGGTTTGAACTTAGTTTGAGGGAGTAAGTTTAGGGCTACTGTTAGTTTTCGGTTCAGTGTTACGGTTGGAGTTAGCGTCAGGGCCAGGTTAGGGTTGGGGTTTAGCTTAAGGTGTACGCCTAGGGTTAGGATTAGGTCTATGGTGTGAGTTAGGCTTCAGGTTAGGTTAGGTTTGAACTTAGTTTGAGGGAGTAAGTTTAGGGCTACTGTTAGTTTTCGGTTCAGTGTTACGGTTGGAGATAGCGTCAGGGTCAGGTTAGGGTTGGGGTTGAGCTTCAGGTGTCCGCCTAGGGTTAGGGTTAGGTCTATGGTTTGAGTTAGGCTTCAGGTTAGGTTAGGTTTGAACTTAGTTTGAGGGAGTAAGTTTAGGGCTACTGTTTGTTTTCGGTTCAGTGTTTCGGTTGGAGTTAGCCTGAGGGTCAGGTTAGGGTAGGGGTTGAGCTTAAGGTGTCCGCCTAGGGTTAGGGTTAGGTCTATGGTTTGAGTTAGGCTTCAGGTTAGGTTAGGTTTGAAGTTAGTTTGAGGGAGTAAGTTTAGGGCTACTCTTAGTTTTCGGTTCAGTGTTACGGTTGGATTTAGCGTGAGGGTCAGGTTAGGGTTGGGGTTGAGCTTAAGGTGTCCGCCTAGGGTTAGCGTTAGGTGTATGGTTTGATTTAGGCTTCAGGTTAGGTTAGGTTTGAACTTAGTTGAGGGATTAAGTTTAGGGCTACTGTTAGTTTTCGGTTCAGTGTTACGGTTGGATTTAGCGTGAGGGTCACGTTAGGGTTGGGGTTGAGCTTAAGGTGTCCGCCTAGGGTTAGCGTTAGGTGTATGGTTTGATTTAGGCTTCAGGTTAGGTTAGGTTTGAACTTAGTTTGAGGGAGTAAGTTTAGGGCTACTGTTAGTTTTCGGGTAACTGTTATGGTTGGAGTTAGCGTCAGGGCCATTTTAGGATTGGGGTTGAGCTTAAGGTGTCCGCCAAGGGTTAGGGTTAGGTCTATGTTTTGAGTTAGGCTTCAGGATAGCTTAGGTTTGAACTTAGTTTGAGGGAGTAAGTTTAGGGCTACTGTTAGTTTTCGGTTCAGTGTTACGTTTGGAGATAGCGTCAGGGTCAGGTTAGTGTTGGGGTTGAGCTTCAGGTGTCCGCCTAGGGTTAGGGTTAGGTCTATGGTTTGAGTTAGGCTTCAGGTTAGGTTAGGTTTGAACTTAGTTTGAGGGAGTAAGTTTAGGGCTATTGTTAGTTTTCGGTTGAGTGTTACGGTTGGAGTAAGAGTCAGGGTCAGGTTAGGGTTGGGGTTGAGCTTCAGGTGTCCGCCTAGGTTTAGGGTTAGGTCTATGGTTTGAGTTAGGCTTCAGGTTAGGTTAGGTTTGAACTTAGTTTGAGGGAGTAAGTTTAGGGCTACTGTTAGTTTTCGGTTCAGTGTTACGGTTGGAGTTAGCGTGAGGGTCAGGTTAGGGTTGGGGTTGAGCTTAAGGTGTCCGCCTAGGGTTAGAGTTAGGTGTATGGTTTGATTTAGGCTTCAGGTTAGGTTAGGTTTGAACTTAGTTTGAGGGAGTAAGTTTAGGGCTACTGTTAGTTTTCGGGTAACTGTTATGGTTGGAGTTAGCGTCAGGGCCAGGTTAGGGTTGGGGTTTAGCTTCAGGTGTCCGCCTAGGGTTAGGATTAGGTCTATGGTGTGAGTTAGGCTTCAGGTTAGGTTAGGTTTGAACTTAGTTTGAGGGAGTAAGTTTAGGGCTACTGTTAGTTTTCGGTTCAGTGTTACGGTTGGAGATAGCGTCAGGGTCAGGTTAGGGTTGGGGTTGAGCTTCAGGTGTCCGCCTAGGGTTAGGGTTAGGTCTATGGTTTGAGTTAGGCTTCAGGTTAGGTTAGGTTTGAACTTAGTTTGAGGGAGTAAGTTTAGGGCTACTGTTTGTTTTCGGTTCAGTGTTTCGGTTGGAGTTAGCCTGAGGGTCAGGTTAGGGTAGAGGTTGAGCTTAAGGTGTCCGCCTAGGGTTAGGGTTAGGTCTATGGTTTGAGTTAGGCTTCAGGTTAGGTTAGGTTTGAAGTTAGTTTGAGGGAGTAAGTTTAGGGCTACTCTTAGTTTTCGGTTCAGTGTTACGGTTGGAGATAGCGTCAGGGTTAGGTTAGGGTTGGCGTTGAGCTTCAGGTGTCCGCCTAGGGTTAGGGTTAGGTCTATTGTTTGAGTTAGGCTTCAGGTTAGGTTAGGTTTGAACTTAGTTTGAGGGAGTAAGTTTAGGGCTACTGTTAGTTTTCGGTTCAGTGTTACGGTTGGATTTAGCGTGAGAGTCAGGTTAGTGTTGGGGTTGAGCTTCAGGTGTCCGCCTAGGGTTAGGGTTAGGTCTATGGTTTGAGTTAGGCTTCAGGTTAGGTTAGGTTTGAACTTAGTTTGAGGGAGTAAGTTTAGGGCTATTGTTAGTTTTCGGTTGAGTGTTACGGTTGGAGTAAGAGTCAGGGTCAGGTTAGGGTTGGGGTTGAGCTTCAGGTGTCCGCCTAGGGTTAGGGTTAGGTCTATGGTTTGAGTTAGGCTTCAGGTTAGGTTAGGTTTGAACTTAGTTTGAGGGAGTAAGTTTAGGGCTACTGTTAGTTTTCGGTTCAGTGTTACGGTTGGAGTTAGCGTGAGGGTCAGGTTAGGGTTGGGGTTGAGCTTAAGGTGTCCGCCTAGGGTTAGAGTTAGGTGTATGGTTTGATTTAGGCTTCAGGTTAGGTTAGGTTTGAACTTAGTTTGAGGGAGTAAGTTTAGGGCTACTGTTAGTTTTCGGGTAACTGTTATGGTTGGAGTTAGCGTCAGGGCCAGGTTAGGGTTGGGGTTTAGCTTAAGGTGTACGCCTAGGGTTAGGATTAGGTCTATGGTGTGAGTTAGACTTCAGGTTAGGTTAGGTTTGAACTTAGTTTGAGGGAGTAAGTTTAGGGCTACTGTTAGTTTTCGGTTCAGTGTTACGGTTGGAGATAGCGTCAGGGTCAGGTTAGGGTTGGGGTTGAGCTTCAGGTGTCCGCCTAGGGTTAGGGTTAGGTCTATGGTTTGAGTTAGGCTTCAGGTTAGGTTAGGTTTGAACTTAGTTTGAGGGAGTAAGTTTAGGGCTACTGTTTGTTTTCGGTTCAGTGTTTCGGTTGGAGTTAGCCTGAGGGTCAGGTTAGGGTAGGGGTTGAGCTTAAGGTGTCCGCCTAGGGTTAGGGTTAGGTCTATGGTTTGAGTTAGGGTTCAGGTTAGGTTAGGTTTGAAGTTAGTTTGAGGGAGTAAGTTTAGGGCTACTCTTAGTTTTCGGTTCAGTGTTACGGTTGGAGATAGCGTCAGGGTTAGGTTAGGGTTGGCGTTGAGCTTCAGGTGTCCGCCTAGGGTTAGGGTTAGGTCTATTGTTTGAGTTAGGCTTCAGGTTAGGTTAGGTTTGAACTTAGTTTGAGGGAGTAAGTTTAGGGCTACTGTTAGTTTTCGGTTCAGTGTTACGGTTGGATTTAGCGTGAGGGTCAGGTTAGTGTTGGGGTTGAGCTTCAGGTGTCCGCCTAGGGTTAGGGTTAGGTCTATGGTTTGAGTTAGGCTTCAGGTTAGGTTAGGTTTGAACTTAGTTTGAGGGAGTAAGTTTAGGGCTACTGTTAGTTTTCGGGTAACTATTATGGTTGGAGTTAGCGTCAGGGCCAGGTTAGGGTTGGGGTGTAGCTTAAGGTGTACGCCTAGGGTTAGGATTAGGTCTATGGTGTGAGTTAGGCTTCAGGTTAGGTTAGGTTTGAACTTAGTTTGAGGGAGTAAGTTTAGGGCTACTGTTAGTTTTCGGTTCAGTGTTACGGTTGGAGATAGCGTCAGGGTCAGGTTAGGGTTGGGGTTGAGCTTCAGGTGTCCGCCTAGGGTTAGGGTTAGGTCTATGGTTTGAGTTAGGCTTCAGGTTAGGTTAGGTTTGAACTTAGTTTGAGGGAGTAAGTTTAGGGCTACTGTTTGTTTTCGGTTCAGTGTTTCGGTTGGAGTTAGCCTGAGGGTCAGGTTAGGGTAGGGGTTGAGCTTAAGGTGTCCGCCTAGGATTAGGGTTAGGTCTATCGTTTGAGTTAGGCTTCAGGTTAGGTTAGGTTTGAAGTTAGTTTGAGGGAGTAAGTTTAGGGCTACTCTTAGTTTTCGGTTCAGTGTTACGGTTGGAGATAGCGTCAGGGTTATGTTAGGGTTGGCGTTGAGCTTCAGGTGTCCGCCTAGGGTTAGGGTTAGGTCTATTGTTTGAGTTAGGCTTCAGGTTAGGTTAGGTTTGAACTTAGTTTGAGGGAGTAAGTTTAGGGCTACTGTTAGTTTTCGGTTCAGTGTTACGGTTGGAGTTAGCGTGAGGGTCAGGTTAGGGTTGGGCTTGAGCTTAAGGTGTCCGCCTAGGGTTAGGGTTAGGTGTATGATTTGATTTAGGCTTCAGGTTACGTTAGGTTTGAACTTAGTTTGAGGGAGTAAGTTTAGGGCTACTGTTAGTTTTCGGTTCAGTGTTACGGTTGGAGATAGCGTCAGGGTCAGGTTAGGGTTGGGGTTGAGCTTCAGGTGTCCGCCTAGGGTTAGGGTTAGGTCTATCGTTTGAATTAGGCTTCAGGTTAGGTTAGGTTTGAAGTTAGTTTGAGGGAGTAAGTTTAGGGCTACTGTTAGTTTTCGGGTAACTGTTGCGGTTGGAGTTAGCGTCTGGTCCAGGTTAGGGTTGGCGTTGAGCTAATGGTGCCCGCCTAGGGTTAGGGTTAGGTGTATGGTTTGATTTAGGCTTCAGGTTAGGTTAGGTTTGAAGTTAGTTTGAGGGAGTAAGTTTAGGGCTACTGTTAGTTTTCGGTTAACTGTTACAGTTGGAGTAAGCGTGAGGTTCAGGTTAGGGTAGGGGTTGAGCTTAAGGTTTCCGCCTAGGGTTAGGTTTAGGTGTATGATTTGATTAAGGCTTCAGGTTAGGTTAGGTTTGAACTTAGTTTGAGGGAGTAAGTTTAGGGCTACTGTTAGTTTTCGGGTAACTGTTATGGTTGGAGTTAGCGTCAGGGCCAGGTTCGGTTGGGGTTGAGCTTAAGGTGTCCGCCTAGGGTTAGGGTTATGTCTATGGTTTGGGTTAGGCTTCAGGTTAGGTTAGGTTTGAACTTAGTTTGAGGGAGTAAGTTTAGGGCTATGGTTAGTTTTCGGTTCAGTGTTACGGTTGGAGATAGCGTCAGGGTCAGGTTAGGGTTGGGGTTGAGCTTAAGGTGTCCGCCTAGGGTTAGGTTTAGGTGTATGGTTTGATTTATGCTTCAGGTTAGGTTAGGTTTGAAATTAGTTTGAGGGAGTAAGTTTAGGGCTACTGTTAGTTTTCGGTTCAGTGTTATGGTTGGAGATAGCGTCAGGGTCAGGTTATGGTTGGGCTTGAACTTCAGGTGTCCGCCTAGGGTTAGGGTTAGGTCTATGGTTTGAGTTAGGCTTCAGTTTAGGTTAGGTTTGAAATTAGTTTGAGGGAGTAAGTTTAGGGCTACTGTTAGTTTTCGGTTCAGTGTTACGTTTGGAGTTAGCGTGAGGGTCAGGTTAGGGTCGGGGTTGAGCTTAAGGTGTCCGCCTAGGGTTAGGGTTATGTCTATGGTTTGGGTTAGGCTTCAGGTTAGGTTAGGTTTGAACTTAGTTTGAGGGAGTAAGTTTAGGGCTATGGTTAGTTTTCGGTTCAGTGTTACGGTTGGATTTAGCGTGAGGGTCAGTTTAGGGTTGGGGTTGAGCTTAAGGTATCCGCCTAGGGTTAGCGTTAGGTGTATGGTTTGATTTAGGCTTCAGGTTAGGTTAGGTTTGAACTTAGTTTGAGGGAGTAAGTTTAGGGCTACTGTTAGTTTTCGGGTAACTGTTATGGTTGGAGTTAGCGTCAGGACCATTTTAGGATTGGGGTTGAGCTTAAGGTGTCCGCCAAGGGTTAGGGTTAGGTCTATGGTTTGAGTTAGGCTTCAGGATAGGTTAGGTTTGAACTTAGTTTGAGGGAGTAAGTTTAGGGCTACTGTTAGTTTTCGGTTCAGTGTTACGTTTGGAGATAGCGTCAGGGTCAGGTTAGGGTTGGGGTTGAGCTTCAGGTGTCCGCCTAGGGTTAGGGTTAGGTCTATGGTTTGAGTTAGGCTTCAGGTTAGGTTAGGTTTGAACTTACTTTGAGGGAGTAAGTTTAGGGCTACTGTTAGGTTTCGGTTCAGTGTTACGGTTAGAGTTAACGTGAGGGTCAGGTTAGGGTTGGGGTTGAGCTTCATGTGTCCGCCTAGGGTTAGGGTTAGGTGTATGGTTTGATTTAGGCTTCAGGTTAGGTTTGGTTTGAACTTAGTTTGAGGGAGTAAGTTTAGGGCTACTGTTAGTTTTCGGGTAACTGTTACGGTTGGAGTAAGCATCAAGGTCAGGTTAGGGTGGGGGTTGAGCTTAAGGTGTCCGCCTAGGGTTAGGGTTAGGTGTATGGTTTGATTTGGGCTTCAGGTTAGGTTAGGTTTGAACTTAGTTTGAGGGAGTAAGTTTAGGGCTACTGTTAGTTTTCGGTTCAGTGTTACGGTCGGAGATAGCGTCAGGGTCAGGTTAGGGTTGGGGTTGAGCTTCAGGTGTCCGCCTAGGGTTAGGGTTAGGTCTATGGTTTGAGTTAGGCTTCAGGTTAGGTTAGGTTCGAAATTAGTTTGAGGGAGTAAGTTTAGGGCTAATGTTAGTTTTCGGTTCCGTGTTACGGTTGGAGTTAGCGTGAGTGTCATGTTAGGGTTGGGGTTGAGCTAAAGGTGTCCGCCTAGGGTTAGGGTTAGGTGTATGGTTTGATTTAGGCTTCAGGTTAGGTTAGGTTTGAACTTAGTTTGAGGGAGTAAGTTCAGGGCGACTGTTAGTTTTCGGGTAACTGTTATGGTTGGAGTTAGCGTCAGGGCCAGGTTAGGGTTGGGGTTGAGCTTAAGTTGTCCGCCTAGGGTTAGGGTTAGGTGTATGGTTTGATTTAGGCTTCAGGTTAGGTTAAGTTTGAACTTAGTTTGAGGGAGTAAGTTTAGGGATACTGTTAGTTTTCGGTTCAGTGTTACGGTTGGAGTTAGCATCAGGGTCAGGTTAGGGTTGGTCTTGAGCTTAAGGTGTCCGCCTAGGGTTAGGGTTAGGCCTGTGGTTTGAGTTAGGCTTCAGGTGAGGTTAGGTTTGAACTTAGTTTGAGGGAGTAAGTTTAGGACTAGTGTTAGTTTTTGGTTCAGTGTTACGGTTGGAGTAAGAGTCAGCGTCAGGTTAGGGTTGAGGTTGAGCTTCAGCTGTCCGCCTAGGGTTAGGGCTAGGTCTATGGTTTGATTTAGGCTTCAGGTTAGGTTAGGTTTGAAGTTAGTTTGAGGGAGTTAGTTTAGGGCTACTGTTAGTTTTCGGTTAACTGTTACAGTTGGAGTAAGCGTGAGGGTCAGGTTAGGGTAGGGGTTGAGCTTAAGGTGTCCGCCTAGGGTTAGGTTTAGGTGTATGATTTGATTAAGGCTTCAGGTTAGGTTAGGTTTGAACTTAGTTTGAGGGAGTAAGTTTAGGGCTACTGTTAGATTTCCGGTAACTGTTATGTTTGGAGTTAGCGTCAGGGCCAGGTTAGGGTGGGGTTGAACTTAAGGTGTCCGCGTAGGGTTAGGGTTAGGTCTATGGTTTGTGTTAGGCTTCAGGTTAGGTTAGGTTTGAACTTAGTTTGAGCGAGTAAGTTTAGGGCTACTGTTAGTTTTCGGTTCAGTGTTACGGTTGGAGATAACGTCAGGGTCAGGTTAGGGTTGGGGTTGAGCTTAAGGTGTCCGCCTAGGGTTAGGGTTAGGTGTATGGTTTGATTTAGGCTTCAGGTTAGGTTAGGTTTGAACTTAGTTTGAGGGAGTAAGTTTAGGTCTACTGTTAGTTTTCGGTTCAGTGTTACGGTTGGAGATAGCGTCAGGGTCAGGTTAGGGTTGGGGTTGAGCTTCAGGTGTCCGCCTAGGGTTAGGGTTAGGTCTATGGTTAGAATTAGGCTTCAGGTTAGGTTAGGTTCGAAATTAGTTTGAGGGAGTAAGTTTAGGGCTAATGTTAGTTTTCGGTTCAGTGTTACGGTTGGAGTTAGCGTGAGGGTCAGGTTAGGGTTGGAGTTGAGCTTATGGTGTCCGCCTAGGGTTAGGGTTAGGTGTATGGTTTGATTTAGGCTTCAGGTTAGGTTAGGTTTGAACTTAGTTTGAGGGAGTAAGTTTAGGGCTACTGTTAGTTTTCGGGTAACTGTTATGGTTGGAGTTAGCGTCAGGGCCAGGTTAGGGTTGGGGTTGAGCTTAAGGTGTCGGCCTAGGGTTACGGTTAGGTCTATGGTTTGAGTTAGGCTTCAGGTTAGGTTAGGTTTGAACTTAGTTTGAGGGAGTAAGTTTAGGGCTACTGTTAGTTTTCTGTTCAGTGTTACGGTTTGAGATAGCGTCAGGGTCAGGTTAGGGTTGGGGTTGAGCTTCAGGTGTCCGCCTAGGGTTAGGGTTATGTCTATGCTTTGAGTTAGGCTTCAGGTTAGGTTAGGTTTGAACTTAGTTTGAGGGAGTAAGTTTAGGGCTACTGTTAGTTTTCGGTTCAGTGTTACGGTTGGAGATAACGTCAGGGTCAGGTTAGGGTTGGGGTTGAGCTTAAGGTGTCCGCCTAGGGTTAGGGTTAGGTGTATGGTTTGATTTAGGCTTCAGGTTAGGTTAGGTTTGAACTTAGTTTGAGGGAGTAAGTTTAGGGCTACTGTTAGATTTCCGGTAACTGTTATGTTTGGAGTTAGCGTCAGGGCCAGGTTAGGGTGGGGTTGAACTTAAGGTGTCCGCCTAGGGTTAGGGTTAGGTCTATGGTTTGTGTTAGGCTTCAGGTTAGGTTAGGTTTGAACTTAGTTTGAGCGAGTAAGTTTAGGGCTACTGTTAGTTTTCGGTTCAGTGTTACGGTTGGAGATAACGTCAGGGTCAGGTTAGGGTTGGGGTTGAGCTTAAGGTGTCTGCCTAGGGTTAGGGTTAGGTGTATGGTTTGATTTAGGCTTCAGGTTAGGTTAGGTTTGAACTTAGTTTGAGGGAGTAAGTTTAGGGCTACTGTTAGTTTTCGGTTCAGTGTTACGGTCGGAGATAGCGTCAGGGTCAGGTTAGGGTTGGGGTTGAGCTTCAGGTGTCCGCCTAGGGTTAGGGTTAGGTCTATGGTTAGAATTAGGCTTCAGGTTAGGTTAGGTTCGAAATTAGTTTGAGGGAGTAAGTTTAGGGCTAATGTTAGTTTTCGGTTCAGTGTTACGGTTGGAGTTAGCGTGAGGGTCAGGTTAGGGTTGGAGTTGAGCTTATGGTGTCGGCCTAGGGTTAGGGTTAGGTGTATGGTTTGATTTAGGCTTCAGGTTAGGTTAGGTTTGAACTTAGTTTGAGGGAGTAAGTTTAGGGCTACTGTTAGTTTTCGGGTAACTGTTATGGTTGGAGTTAGCGTCAGGGCCAGGTTAGGGTTGGGGTTGAGCTTAAGGTGTCGGCCTAGGGTTACGGTTAGGTCTATGGTTTGAGTTAGGCTTCAGGTTAGGTTAGGTTTGAACTTAGTTTGAGGGAGTAAGTTTAGGGCTACTGTTAGTTTTCTGTTCAGTGTTACGGTTTGAGATAGCGTCAGGGTCAGGTTAGGGTTGGGGTTGAGCTTCAGGTGTCCGCCTAGGGTTAGGGTTATGTCTATGCTTTGAGTTAGGCTTCAGGTTAGGTTAGGTTTGAACTTAGTTTGAGGGAGTAAGTTTAGGGTTACTGTTAGTTTTCGGTTCAGTGTTACGGTTGGAGTTAGCGTGAGGGTCAGGTTAGGGTTGGGGTTGAGCTTACGGTGTCCGCGTATGGTTAGGGTTAGGTGTATGGTTTGATTTAGGCTTCAGGTTATTTTAGGTTTGAACTTAGTTTGAGGGAGTAAGTTTAGGGCTACTGTTAGTTTTCTTTTAACTGTTACGGTTGTAGTAAGCATCAGGGTCAGGTTAGGGTGGGGGTTAAGCATAAGGTGTCCACCTAGGGTTAGGTTAGGTCTATGGTTTCATTTAGGCTTCAGGTTAGGTTAGGATTGAACTTAGTTTGAGGGAGTAAGTTTAGGGCTTCTGTTAGTTTTCGGTTCAGTGTTACGGTTGGATTTAGCCTCAGGGTCAGGTTAGGGTTGGGGTTAAGCTTAAGGTGTCCGCCTAGGGTTAGGGTTAGGTCTATGGTTTTAGTTAGGCATCAGGTTAGGTTAGGTTTGAACTTAGTTTGAGGGAGTAAGTTTAGGGCCACTGATAGTTTTCGGTACAGTGTTACGGTTGGAGTTAGCATGAGGGTCAGGTTAGGTTTGGGGTTGAGCTAAAGGTGTCCGCCTAGGGTTAGGTTTAGGTCTATGGTTTCATTTAGGCTTCAGGTTAGGTTAGGATTGAACTTAGTTTGAGGGAGTAAGTTTAGGGCTACTCTTAGTTTTCGCTTCAGTGTTACCGTTGGAGATAGCGTCAGGGTCAGGTTAGGTTTGGGGTTGAGCTTAAGGTGTCCGCCTAGGTTTAGGGTTAGGTCTGTGGTTTGAGTTAGGCTTCAGGTGAGGTTAGGTTTGAACTTAGTTTGAGGGAGTAAGTTTAGGGCTACTGTTAGTTTTCGGTTCAGTGTTACGTTTGTAGATAGCGTCAGGGTCAGGTTAGGGTTGGGGTTGAGCTTCAGGTGTCCGTGTAGGGTTAGGGTTAGGTGTATGGTTTGATTTAGGCTTCAGGTTAGGTTAGGTTTGAACTTAGTTTGAGGGAGTAAGTTTAGGGCTACTGTTACTTTTCGGGTAACTGTTACGGTTGGAGTAAGCATCAGGGTAAGGTTAGGGTGGGGGTTGAGCTTAAGTTGTCCGCCTAGGGTTAGGGTTAGGTGTATGGTTTGATTTGGGCTTCAGGTTAGGTTAGGTTTGAACTTAGTTTGAGGGAGTAAGTTTAGGGCTACTGTTAGTTTTCGGTTCAGTGTTACGGTCGGAGATAGCGTCAGGGTCAGGTTAGGGTTGGGGTTTAGCTTCAGGTGTCCGCCTAGGGTTAGGGTTAGGTCTATGGTTTGAGTTAGGCTTCAGGTTAGGTTAGGTTCGAAATTAGTTTGAGGGAGTAAGTTTAGGGCTAATGTTAGTTTTCGGTTCCGTGTTACGGTTGGAGTTAGCGTGAGTGTCAGGTTAGGGTTGGGGTTGAGCTAAAGGTGTCCGCCTAGGGTTAGGGTTAGGTGTATGGTTTGATTTAGGCTTCAGGTTAGGTTAGGTTTGAACTTAGTTTGAGGGAGTAAGTTCAGGGCGACTGTTAGTTTTCGGGTAACTGTTATGGTTGGAGTTAGCGTCAGGGCCAGGTTAGGGTTGGGGTTGAGCTTAAGTTGTCCGCCTAGGGTTAGGGTTAGGTGTATGGTTTGATTTAGGCTTCAGGTTAGGTTAGGTTTGAACTTAGTTTGAGGGAGTAAGTTTAGGGATACTGTTAGTTTTCGGTTCAGTGTTACGGTTGGAGTTAGCATCAGGGTCAGGTTAGGGTTGGTGTTGAGCTTAAGGTGTCCGCCTAGGGTTAGGGTTAGGCCTGTGGTTTGAGTTAGGCTTCAGGTGAGGTTAGGTTTGAACTTAGTTTGAGGGAGTAAGTTTTGGACTAATGTTAGTTTTTGGTTCAGTGTTACGGTTGGAGTAATAGTCAGCGTCAGGTTAGGGTTGGGGTTGAGCTTCAGCTGTCCGCCTAGGGTTAGGGTTAGGTCTATGGTTTGATTTAGGCTTCAGGTTAGGTTAGGTTTGAAGTTAGTTTGAGGGAGTTAGTTTGGGCTACTGTTAGTTTTCGGTTAACTGTTACAGTTGGAGTAAGCGTGAGGGTCAGGTTAGGGTAGGGGTTGAGCTTAAGGTGTCCGCCTAGGGTTAGGTTTAGGTGTATGATTTGATTAAGGCTTCAGGTTAGGTTAGGTTTGAACTTAGTTTGAGGGAGTAAGTTTAGGGCTACTGTTAGATTTCCGGTAACTGTTATGTTTGGAGTTAGCGTCAGGGCCAGGTTAGGGTGGGGTTGAACTTAAGATGTCCGCCTAGGGTTAGGGTTAGGTCTATGGTTTGTGTTAGGCTTCAGGTTAGGTTAGGTTTGAACTTAGTTTAAGCGAGTAAGTTTAGGGCTACTGTTAGTTTTCGGTTCAGTGTTACGGTTGGAGATAACGTCAGGGTCAGGTTAGGGTTGGGGTTGAGCTTAAGGTGTCCGCCTAGGGTTAGGGTTAGGTGTATGGTTTGATTTAGGCTTCAGGTTAGGTTAGGTTTGAACTTAGTTTGAGGGAGTAAGTTTAGGGCTACTGTTAGTTTTCGGTTCAGTGTTACGGTCGGAGATAGCGTCAGGGTCAGGTTAGGGTTGGGGTTGAGCTTCAGGTGTCCGCCTAGGGTTAGGGTTAGGTCTATGGTTAGAATTAGGCTTCAGGTTAGGTTAGGTTCGAAATTAGTTTGAGGGAGTAAGTTTAGGGCTAATGTTAGTTTTCGGTTCAGTGTTACGGTTGGAGTTAGCGTGAGGGTCAGGTTAGGGTTGGAGTTGAGCTTATGGTGTCCGCCTAGGGTTAGGGTTAGGTGTATGGTTTGATTTAGGCTTCAGGTTAGGTTAGGTTTGAACTTAGTTTGAGGGAGTAAGTTTAGGGCTACTGTTAGTTTTCGGGTAACTGTTATGGTTGGAGTTAGCGTCAGGGCCAGGTTAGGGTTGGGGTTGAGCTTAAGGTGTCGGCCTAGGGATACGGTTAGGTCTATGGTTTGAGTTAGGCTTCAGGTTAGGTTAGGTTTGAACTTAGTTTGAGGGAGTAAGTTTAGGGCTACTGTTAGTTTTCTGTTCAGTGTTACGGTTTGAGATAGCGTCAGGGTCAGGTTAGGGTTGGGGTTGAGCTTCAGGTGTCCGCCTAGGGTTAGGGTTATGTCTATGCTTTGAGTTAGGCTTCAGGTTAGGTTAGGTTTGAACTTAGTTTGAGGGAGTAAGTTTAGGGTTACTGTTAGTTTTCGGTTCAGTGTTACGGTTGGAGTTAGCGTGAGGGTCAGGTTAGGGTTGGGGTTGAGCTTACGGTGTCCGCGTATGGTTAGGGTTAGGTGTATGGTTTGATTTAGGCTTCAGGTTAGGTTAGGTTTGAACTTAGTTTGAGGGAGTAAGTTTAGGGCTACTGTTAGTTTTCATTTAACTGTTACGGTTGTAGTAAGCATCAGGGTCAGGTTAGGGTGGGGGTTAAGCATAAGGTGTCCACCTAGGGTTAGGGTTAGGTCTATGGTTTCATTTAGGCTTCAGGTTAGGTTAGGATTGAACTTAGTTTGAGGGAGTAAGTTTAGGGCTACTGTTAGTTTTCGGTTCAGTGTTACGGTTGGATTTAGCCTCAGGGTCAGGTTAGGGTTGGGGTTAAGCTTAAGGTGTCCGCCTAGGGTTAGGGTTAGGTCTATGGTTTTAGTTAGGCTTCAGGTTAGGTTAGGTTTGAACTTAGTTTGAGGGAGTAAGTTTAGGGCCACTGATAGTTTTCGGTACAGTGTTACGGTTGGAGTTAGCGTGAGGGTCAGGTTAGGTTTGGGGTTGAGCTAAAGGTGTCCGCCTAGGGTTAGGTTTAGGTCTATGGTTTCATTTAGGCTTCAGGTTAGGTTGGGATTGAACTTAGTTTGAGGGAGTAAGTTTAGGGCTACTGTTAGTTTTCGCTTCAGTGTTACCGTTGGAGATAGCGTCAGGGTCAGGTTAGGTTTGGGGTTGAGCTTAAGGTGTCCGCCTAGGTTTAGGGTTAGGTCTGTGGTTTGAGTTAGGCTTCAGGTGAGGTTAGGTTTGAACTTAGTTTGAGGGAGTAAGTTTAGGGCTACTGTTAGTTTTCGGTTCAGTGTTACGGTTGGAGTAAGTGTCAGGGTCAGGATAGGGTTGGGGTTGAGCTTCAGGTGTCCGCCTAGGGTTAGGGTTAGGTCTATGGTTTGAGTTAGGCTTCAGGTTAGGTTAGGTTTGAACTTAGTTTGAGGGAGTAAGTTTAGGGTTAGTGTTAGTTTTCGGTTCAGTGTTACGGTTGGAGTTAGCGTGAGGGTCAGGTTAGGGTTGGGGTTGAGCTTAAGGTGTCCGCCTAGGGTTAGGGTTAGGTGTATGGTTTGATTTAGGCTTCAGGTTACGTTAGGTTTGAACTTAGTTTGAGGGAGTAAGTTTAGGGCTACTGTTAGTTTTCGGTTCAGTGTTACGGTTGGAGATAGCGTCAGGGTCAGGTTAGGGTTGGGGTTGAGCTTCAGGTGTCCGCCTAGGGTTAGGGTTAGGTCTATGGTTTGAGTTAAGCTTCAGGTTAGGTTAGGTTTGAAATTAGTTTGAGGGAGTAAGTTTAGGGCTACTGTTAATTTTCGGTTCAGTGTTACGGTTGGAGTAAGTGTGAGGGTCTGGTTAGGGTAGGGGTTGAGCTTAAGGTGTCCGCCTAGGGTTAGGGTTAGGTGTATGATTTGATTAAGGCTTCAGGTAGGTTACGTTTGAACTTAGTTTGAGGGAGTAAGTTTAGGGCTACAGTTAGTTTTCGGGTAACTGTTATGGTTGCAGTTAGCGTCAGGTCAGGTTAGGGTTGGGGTTGAGGTTAATGTATCCGCCTAGGGTTAGGGTTAGGTCTATGGTTTCAGTTAGGATTCAGGTTAGGTTAGGTTTGAACTTAGTTTGAGGGAGTAAGTTTAGGGTTACTGTTAGTTTTCGGTTCAGTGTTACGGTTGGAGTTAGCGTGAGGGTCAGGTTAGGGTTGGGGTTGAGATTAAGGTGTCCGCCTAGGGTTAGGGTTAGGTGTATGGTTTGATTTAGGCTTCAGGTTAGGTTAGGTTTGAACTTAGTTTGAGGGAGTAAATTTAGGGCTACTGTTAGTTTTCGGTTCAGTGTTACGGTCGGAGATAGCGTCAGGGTCAGGTTAGGGTTGGGGTTGAGCTTCAGGTGTCCGCCTAGGGTTAGGGTTAGGTGTATGGTTTGAGTTAGGCTTCAGGTTAGGTTAGGTTCGAAATTAGTTTGAGGGAGTAAGTTTAGGGCTAATGTTAGTTTTCGGTTCAGTGTTACGGTTGGAGTTAGCGTGAGGGTCAGGTTAGGGTTGGGGTTGAGCTTAAGGTGTCCGCCTAGGGTTAGGGTTAGGTGTATGGTTTGATTTAGGCTTCAGGTTAGGTTAGGTTTGAACTTAGTTTGAGGGAGTAAGTTTAGGGCGACTGTTAGTTTTCGAGTAACTGTTATGGTTGGAGTTAGCGTCAGGGCCAGGTTAGGGTTGGCGTTGAGCTTAAGGTGTCCACCTAGGGTTAGGGTTAGGTCTATGGTTTGAGTTAGGCTTCAGGTTAGGTTAGGTTTGAACTTAGTTTGAGGGAGTAAGTTTAGGGCTACTGTTAGTTTTCTGTTCAGTGTTACGGTTGAAGACAGCGTCAGGGTCAGGTTAGGGTTGGGGTTGAGTTTCAAGTGTGCGCCTAGGGTTAGGGTTAGGTGTATGGTTTGATTTAGGCGTCAGGTTAGGTTAGGTTTTAAGTTAGTTTGAGGGAGTTAGTTTAGGGCTACTGTTAGTTTTCGGTTAACTGTTACAGTTGGAGTAAGCGTGAGGTTCAGGTTAGGGTAAGGGTTGAGCTTAAGGTGTCCGCCTAGGCTTAGGTTTAGGTGTATGATTTGATTAAGGCTTCAGGTTAGGTTAGGTTTGAACTTAGTTTGAGGGAGTAAGTTTAGGGCTACTGTTAGTTTTCGGGTAACTGTTATGGTTGGAGTTAGCGTCAGGGCCAGGTTAGGGTTGGGGTTGAGCTTAAGGTGTCCGCCTAGGGTTAGGGTTAGGTCTATGGTTTGAGTTAAGCTTCAGGTTAGGTTAGGTTTGAACTTAGATTGAGCGAGTAAGTTTAGTGCTACTGTTAGTTTTCGGTTCAGTGTTACGGTTGGAGATAGCGTCAGGGTCAGGTTAGGGTTGGGGTTGAGCTTCAGGTGTCCGCCTAGTGTTAGGGTTAGGTCTATGGTTTGAGTTAGGCTTCAGGTTAGGTTAGGTTTGAACTTAGTTTGAGGGACTAAGTTTAGGGCTACTGTTAGTTTTAGGTTCAGTGTTACGGTTGGATTTAGCGTGAGGGTCAGGTTAGGATTGGGGTTGAGCTTCAGGTGTCCGCCTAGGGTTAGGGTTAGGTGTATGGTTTGATTTAGGCTTCAGGTTAGGTTTGGTTTGAACTTAGTTTGAGGGAGTAAGTTTAGGGCTACTGTTAGTTTTCGGGTAACTGTTACGGTTGGAGTAAGCATCAGGGTAAGGTTAGGGTGGGGGTTGAGCTTAAGGTGTCCGCCTAGGGTTAGGGTTAGGTGTATGGTTTGATTTGGGCTTCAGGTTAGGTTAGGTTTGAACTTAGTTTGAGGGAGTAAGTTTAGGGCTACTGTTAGTTTTCGGTTCAGTGTTACGGTCGGAGATAGCGTCAGGGTCAGGTTAGGGTTGGGGTTGAGCTTCAGGTGTCCGCCTAGGGTTAGGGTTAGGTCTATGGTTTGAGTTAGGCTTCAGGTTAGGTTAGGTTCGAAATTAGTTTGAGGGAGTAAGTTTAGGGCTAATGTTAGTTTTCGGTTCCGTGTTACGGTTGGAGTTAGCGTGAGTGTCAGGTTAGGGTTGGGGTTGAGCTAAAGGTGTCCACCTAGGGTTAGGGTTAGGTGTATGGTTTGATTTAGGCTTCAGGTTAGGTTAGGTTTGAACTTAGTTTGAGGGAGTAAGTTCAGGGCGACTGTTAGTTTTCGGGTAACTGTTATGGTTGGAGTTAGCGTCAGGGCCAGGTTAGGGTTGGGGTTGAGCTTAAGTTGTCCGCCTAGGGTTAGGGTTAGGTGTATGGTTTGATTTAGGCTTCAGGTTAGGTTAGGTTTGAACTTAGTTTGAGGGAGTAAGTTTAGGGATACTGTTAGTTTTCGGTTCAGTGTTACGGTTGGATTTAGCCTCAGGGTCAGGTTAGGGTTGGGGTTAAGCTTAAGGTGTCCGCCTAGGGTTAGGGTTAGGTCTATGGTTTTAGTTAGGCTTCAGGTTAGGTTAGGTTTGAACTTAGTTTGAGGGAGTAAGTTTAGGGCCACTGATAGTTTTCGGTACAGTATTACGGTTGGAGTTAGCGTGAGGGTCAGGTTAGGTTTGGGGTTGAGCTAAAGGTGTCCGCCTAGGTTTAGGTTTAGGTCTATGGTTTCATTTAGGCTTCAGGTTAGGTTGGGATTGAACTTAGTTTGAGGGAGTAAGTTTAGGGCTACTGTTAGTTTTCGCTTCAGTGTTACCGTTGGAGATAGCGTCAGGGTCAGGTTAGGTTTGGGGTTGAGCTTAAGGTGTCCGCCTAGGTTTAGGGTTAGGTCTGTGGTTTGAGTTAGGCTTCAGGTGAGGTTAGGTTTGAACTTAGTTTGAGGGAGTAAGTTTAGGGCTACTGTTAGTTTTCGGTTCAGTGTTACGGTTGGAGTAAGAGTCAGGGTCAGGTTAGGGTTGGGGTTGAGCTTCAGGTGTCCGCCTAGGGTTAGGGTTAGGTCTATGGTTTGAGTTAGGCTTCAGGTTAGGTTAGGTTTGAACTTAGTTTGAGGGAGTAAGTTTAGGGTTAGTGTTAGTTTTCGGTTCAGTGTTACGGTTGGAGTTAGCGTGAGGGTCAGGTTAGGGTTGGGGTTGAGCTTAAGGTGTCCGCCTAGGGTTAGGGTTAGGTGTATGGTTTGATTTAGGCTTCAGGTTACGTTAGGTTTGAACTTAGTTTGAGGGAGTAAGTTTAGGGCTACTGTTAGTTTTCGGTTCAGTGTTACGGTTGGAGATAGCGTCAGGGTCAGGTTAGGGTTTGGGTTGAGCTTCAGGTGTCCGCCTAGGGTTAGGGTTAGGTCTATGGTTTGAGTTAGGCTTCAGGTTAGGTTAGGTTTGAAATTAGTTTGAGGGAGTAAGTTTAGGGCTACTGTTAGTTTTCGGTTCAGTGTTACGGTTGGAGTATGTGTGAGGGTCTGGTTAGGGTAGGGGTTGAGCTTAAGGTGTCCGCCTAGGGTTAGGGTTAGGTGTATGATTTGATTAAGGCTTCAGGTAGGTTAGGTTTGAACTTAGTTTGAGGGAGTAAGTTTAGGGCTACAGTTAGTTTTCGGGTAACTGTTATGGTTGCAGTTAGCGTCAGGTCAGGTTAGGGTTGGGGTTGAGGTTAATGTATCCGCCTAGGGTTAGGGTTAGGTCTATGGTTTGAGTTAGGCTTCAGGTTAGGTTAGGTTTGAACTTAGTTTGAGGGAGTAAGTTTAGGGTTACTGTTAGTTTTCGGTTCAGTGTTACGGTTGGAGTTAGCGTGAGGGTCAGGTTAGGGTTGGGGTTGAGCTTAAGGTGTCCGCCTAGGGTTAGGGTTAGGTGTATGGTTTGATTTAGGCTTCAGGTTAGGTTAGGTTTGAACTTAGTTTGAGGGAGTAAATTTAGGGCTACTGTTAGTTTTCGGTTCAGTGTTACGGTCGGAGATAGCGTCAGGGTCAGGTTAGGGTTGGGGTTGAGCTTCAGGTGTCCGCCTAGGGTTAGGGTTAGGTGTATGGTTTGAGTTAGGCTTCAGGTTAGGTTAGGTTCGAAATTAGTTTGAGGGAGTAAGTTTAGGGCTAATGTTAGTTTTCGGTTCAGTGTTACGGTTGGAGTTAGCGTGAGGGTCAGGTTAGGGTTGGGGTTGAGCTTAAGGTGTCCGCCTAGGGTTAGGGTTAGGTGTATGGTTTGATTTAGGCTTCAGGTTAGGTTAGGTTTGAACTTAGTTTGAGGGAGTAAGTTTAGGGCGACTGTTAGTTTTCGAGTAACTGTTATGGTTGGAGTTAGCCTCAGGGCCAGGTTAGGGTTGGCGTTGAGCTTAAGGTGTCCACCTAGGGTTAGGGTTAGGTCTATGGTTTGAGTTAGGCTTCAGGTTAGGTTAGGTTTGAACTTAGTTTGAGGGAGTAAGTTTAGGGCTACTGTTAGTTTTCGGTTCAGTGTTACGGTTGAAGACAGCGTCAGGGTCAGGTTAGGGTTGGGGTTGAGCTTCAAGTGTGCGCCTAGGGTTAGGGTTAGGTCTATGGTTTGAGTTAGGCTTCAGGTTAGGTTAGGTTTGAACTTAGTTTGAGGGAGTAAGTTTAGGGCTACTGTTAGTTTTCGGTTCAGTGTTACAGTTGGAGTTAGCATCAGGGTCAGGTTAGGGTTGGGGTTGAGCTTAAGGTGTCCGCCTAGGGTTAGGGTTAGGTGTATGGTTTGATTTAGGCTTCAGGTTAGGTTAGGTTTGAACTTATTTTGAGGGAGTAAGTTTAGGGCGACTGTTAGTTTTCGGGTAACTGTTATGATTGGAGTTAGCGTCAGGGCCAGGTTAGGGTTGGGGTTGAGCTTCATGTGTCCGCCTAGGGTTAGGGTTAGGTCTATGGTTTGAGTTAGGCTTCAGGTTAGGTTAGGTTTGAAATTAGTTTGAGGGAGTAATTTTAGGGCTACTGTTAGTTTTCGGTTCAGTGTTACGGTTGGAGTAAGTGTGAGGGTCAGGTTAGGGTAGGGGTTGAGCTTAAGGTGTGCGCCTAGGGTTAGGGTTAGGTCTATGGTTTGAGTTAGGATTCAGGTTAGGTTAGGTTTGAACTTAGTTTGAGGGAGTAAGTTTAGGGCTACAGTTAGTTTTCGGGTAACTGTTATGGTTGGAGTTAGCGTCAGGTCAGGTTAGGGTTGGGGTTGAGCTTAAGGTATCCGCCTAGGGTTAGGGTTAGGTCTATGGTTTGAGTTAGGCTTCAGGTTAGGTTAGGTTTGAACTTAGTTTGAGGGAGTAAGTTTAGGGTTACTGTTAGTTTTCGGTTCAGTGTTACGGTTGGAGTTAGCGTGAGGGTCAGGTTAGTGTTGGGGTTGAGCTTAAGGTGTCCGCCTAGGGTTAGGGTTAGGTGTATGGTTTCATTTAGGCTTCAGGTTAGGTTAGGATTGAACTTAGTTTGAGGCAGTAAGTTTAGGGATACTGTTAGTTTTCGGTTCAGTGTTACGGTTGGAGTTAGCGTGAGGGTCAGGTTAGGGTTGGGGTTGAGCTTAAGGTGTCCGCCTAGTGTTAGGTTTAGGTCTATGGTTTCATTTGATCTTCAGGTTAGGTTTGGATTAAACTTAGATTGAGGGAGTAAGTTTAGGGCTACTGTTAGTTTTCGGTTCAGTGTTACCGTTGGAGATAGCGTCAAGGTCATGTTAGGGTTGGGGTTGAGCTTCAGGTGTCCGCCTAGGGTTAGGGTTAGGTCTATGGTTTGAGTTAGGCTTCAGGTTAGGTTAGGTTCGAAATTAGTTTGAGGGAGTAAGTTTAGGGCTAATGTTAGTTTTCGGTTCCGTGTTACGGTTGGAGTTATCGTGAGGGTCAGGTTAGGGTTGGCGTTGAGCTTAAGGTGTCCTCCTAGGGTTAGGGTTAGGTGTATGGTTTGATTTAGGCTTCAGGTTAGGTTAGGTTTGAACTTAGTTTGAGGGAGTAAGTTTAGGGCTACTGTTAGTTTTCGGTTCAGTGTTACGGTTGGAGATAGAGTCAGGGTCAGGTTTGGGTTGGGGTTGAGCTTCAGGTGTCCGCCTAGGGTTAGGGTTAGGTCTATGGTTTGAGTTAGGCTTCAGGTTAGGTTAGGTTTGAACTTAGTTTGAGGGAGTAAGTTTAGGGTTACTGTTAGTTTTCGGTTCAGTGTTACGTTTGGAGTTAGCGAGAGGGTCCGGTTAGGGTTGGGGTTGAGCTTAAGGTGTCCGCCTAGGGTTAGGGTTAGGTGTATGGTTTGATTTAGGCTTCAGGTTAGGTTAGGTTTGAACTTAGTTTGAGGGAGTAAGTTTAGGGCTACTGTTAGTTTTCGGTTCAGTGTTACGGTTGGAGATAGCGTCAGGGTCAGGTTAGGGTTGGGGTTGAGCTTCAGGTGTCCGCCTAGGGTTAGGGTTAGGTCTATGGTTTGAGTTAGGCTTCAGGTTAGGTTAGGTTTGAAATTAGTTTGAGGGAGTAAGTTTAGGGCTACTGTTAGTTTTCGGTTCAGTGTTACGGTTGGAGTAATTGTGAGGGTCAGGTTAGGGTAGGGGTTGAGCTTAAGGTGTCCGCCTAGGGTTAGGGTTAGGTGTATGGTTTGATTTAGGCTTCAGGTTAGGTTAGGTTTGAACTTAGTTTGAGGGAGTAAGTTTAGGGCGACTGTTAGTTTTCGAGTAACTGTTATGGTTGGAGTTAGCGTCAGGGCCAGGTTAGGGTTGGCGTTGAGCTTAAGGTGTCCACCTAGGGTTAGGGTTAGGTCTATGGTTTGAGTTAGGCTTCAGGTTAGGTTAGGTTTGAACTTAGTTTGAGGGAGTAAGTTTAGGGCTACTGTTAGTTTTCTGTTCAGTGTTACGGTTGAAGACAGCGTCAGGGTCAGGTTAGGGTTGGGGTTGAGTTTCAAGTGTGCGCCTAGGGTTAGGGTTAGGTGTATGGTTTGATTTAGGCGTCAGGTTAGGTTAGGTTTTAAGTTAGTTTGAGGGAGTTAGTTTAGGGCTACTGTTAGTTTTCGGTTAACTGTTACAGTTGGAGTAAGCGTGAGGTTCAGGTTAGGGTAAGGGTTGAGCTTAAGGTGTCCGCCTAGGCTTAGGTTTAGGTGTATGATTTGATTAAGGCTTCAGGTTAGGTTAGGTTTGAACTTAGTTTGAGGGAGTAAGTTTAGGGCTACTGTTAGTTTTCGGGTAACTGTTATGGTTGGAGTTAGCGTCAGGGCCAGGTTAGGGTTGGGGTTGAGCTTAAGGTGTCCGCCTAGGGTTAGGGTTAGGTCTATGGTTTGAGTTAAGCTTCAGGTTAGGTTAGGTTTGAACTTAGATTGAGCGAGTAAGTTTAGTGCTACTGTTAGTTTTCGGTTCAGTGTTACGGTTGGAGATAGCGTCAGGGTCAGGTTAGGGTTGGGGTTGAGCTTCAGGTGTCCGCCTAGTGTTAGGGTTAGGTCTATGGTTTGAGTTAGGCTTCAGGTTAGGTTAGGTTTGAACTTAGTTTGAGGGACTAAGTTTAGGGCTACTGTTAGTTTTAGGTTCAGTGTTACGGTTGGATTTAGCGTGAGGGTCAGGTTAGGATTGGGGTTGAGCTTCAGGTGTCCGCCTAGGGTTAGGGTTAGGTGTATGGTTTGATTTAGGCTTCAGGTTAGGTTTGGTTTGAACTTAGTTTGAGGGAGTAAGTTTAGGGCTACTGTTAGTTTTCGGGTAACTGTTACGGTTGGAGTAAGCATCAGGGTAAGGTTAGGGTGGGGGTTGAGCTTAAGG
Source organism: Tupaia tana (assembly GCA_026018925.1). Classification (NCBI taxonomy): domain Eukaryota; kingdom Metazoa; phylum Chordata; class Mammalia; order Scandentia; family Tupaiidae; genus Tupaia; species Tupaia tana. The sequence goes on along the minus strand of JAKSZU010000042.1, from coordinate 1,143,932 downwards.
TGTCCGCCTAGGGTTAGGGTTAGGTGTATGGTTTGATTTGGGCTTCAGGTTAGGTTAGGTTTGAACTTAGTTTGAGGGAGTAAGTTTAGGGCTACTGTTAGTTTTCGGTTCAGTGTTACGGTCGGAGATAGCGTCAGGGTCAGGTTAGGGTTGGGGTTGAGCTTCAGGTGTCCGCCTAGGGTTAGGGTTAGGTCTATGGTTTGAGTTAGGCTTCAGGTTAGGTTAGGTTCGAAATTAGTTTGAGGGAGTAAGTTTAGGGCTAATGTTAGTTTTCGGTTCCGTGTTACGGTTGGAGTTAGCGTGAGTGTCAGGTTAGGGTTGGGGTTGAGCTAAAGGTGTCCGCCTAGGGTTAGGGTTAGGTGTATGGTTTGATTTAGGCTTCAGGTTAGGTTAGGTTTGAACTTAGTTTGAGGGAGTAAGTTCAGGGCGACTGTTAGTTTTCGGGTAACTGTTATGGTTGGAGTTAGCGTCAGGGCCAGGTTAGGGTTGGGGTTGAGCTTAAGTTGTCCGCCTAGGGTTAGGGTTAGGTGTATGGTTTGATTTAGGCTTCAGGTTAGGTTAGGTTTGAACTTAGTTTGAGGGAGTAAGTTTAGGGATACTGTTAGTTTTCGGTTCAGTGTTACGGTTGGATTTAGCCTCAGGGTCAGGTTAGGGTTGGGGTTAAGCTTAAGGTGTCCGCCTAGGGTTAGGGTTAGGTCTATGGTTTTAGTTAGGCTTCAGGTTAGGTTAGGTTTGAACTTAGTTTGAGGGAGTAAGTTTAGGGCCACTGATAGTTTTCGGTACAGTATTACGGTTGGAGTTAGCGTGAGGGTCAGGTTAGGTTTGGGGTTGAGCTAAAGGTGTCCGCCTAGGTTTAGGTTTAGGTCTATGGTTTCATTTAGGCTTCAGGTTAGGTTGGGATTGAACTTAGTTTGAGGGAGTAAGTTTAGGGCTACTGTTAGTTTTCGCTTCAGTGTTACCGTTGGAGATAGCGTCAGGGTCAGGTTAGGTTTGGGGTTGAGCTTAAGGTGTCCGCCTAGGTTTAGGGTTAGGTCTGTGGTTTGAGTTAGGCTTCAGGTGAGGTTAGGTTTGAACTTAGTTTGAGGGAGTAAGTTTAGGGCTACTGTTAGTTTTCGGTTCAGTGTTACGGTTGGAGTAAGAGTCAGGGTCAGGTTAGGGTTGGGGTTGAGCTTCAGGTGTCCGCCTAGGGTTAGGGTTAGGTCTATGGTTTGAGTTAGGCTTCAGGTTAGGTTAGGTTTGAACTTAGTTTGAGGGAGTAAGTTTAGGGTTAGTGTTAGTTTTCGGTTCAGTGTTACGGTTGGAGTTAGCGTGAGGGTCAGGTTAGGGTTGGGGTTGAGCTTAAGGTGTCCGCCTAGGGTTAGGGTTAGGTGTATGGTTTGATTTAGGCTTCAGGTTACGTTAGGTTTGAACTTAGTTTGAGGGAGTAAGTTTAGGGCTACTGTTAGTTTTCGGTTCAGTGTTACGGTTGGAGATAGCGTCAGGGTCAGGTTAGGGTTTGGGTTGAGCTTCAGGTGTCCGCCTAGGGTTAGGGTTAGGTCTATGGTTTGAGTTAGGCTTCAGGTTAGGTTAGGTTTGAAATTAGTTTGAGGGAGTAAGTTTAGGGCTACTGTTAGTTTTCGGTTCAGTGTTACGGTTGGAGTATGTGTGAGGGTCTGGTTAGGGTAGGGGTTGAGCTTAAGGTGTCCGCCTAGGGTTAGGGTTAGGTGTATGATTTGATTAAGGCTTCAGGTAGGTTAGGTTTGAACTTAGTTTGAGGGAGTAAGTTTAGGGCTACAGTTAGTTTTCGGGTAACTGTTATGGTTGCAGTTAGCGTCAGGTCAGGTTAGGGTTGGGGTTGAGGTTAATGTATCCGCCTAGGGTTAGGGTTAGGTCTATGGTTTGAGTTAGGCTTCAGGTTAGGTTAGGTTTGAACTTAGTTTGAGGGAGTAAGTTTAGGGTTACTGTTAGTTTTCGGTTCAGTGTTACGGTTGGAGTTAGCGTGAGGGTCAGGTTAGGGTTGGGGTTGAGCTTAAGGTGTCCGCCTAGGGTTAGGGTTAGGTGTATGGTTTGATTTAGGCTTCAGGTTAGGTTAGGTTTGAACTTAGTTTGAGGGAGTAAATTTAGGGCTACTGTTAGTTTTCGGTTCAGTGTTACGGTCGGAGATAGCGTCAGGGTCAGGTTAGGGTTGGGGTTGAGCTTCAGGTGTCCGCCTAGGGTTAGGGTTAGGTGTATGGTTTGAGTTAGGCTTCAGGTTAGGTTAGGTTCGAAATTAGTTTGAGGGAGTAAGTTTAGGGCTAATGTTAGTTTTCGGTTCAGTGTTACGGTTGGAGTTAGCGTGAGGGTCAGGTTAGGGTTGGGGTTGAGCTTAAGGTGTCCGCCTAGGGTTAGGGTTAGGTGTATGGTTTGATTTAGGCTTCAGGTTAGGTTAGGTTTGAACTTAGTTTGAGGGAGTAAGTTTAGGGCGACTGTTAGTTTTCGAGTAACTGTTATGGTTGGAGTTAGCCTCAGGGCCAGGTTAGGGTTGGCGTTGAGCTTAAGGTGTCCACCTAGGGTTAGGGTTAGGTCTATGGTTTGAGTTAGGCTTCAGGTTAGGTTAGGTTTGAACTTAGTTTGAGGGAGTAAGTTTAGGGCTACTGTTAGTTTTCGGTTCAGTGTTACGGTTGAAGACAGCGTCAGGGTCAGGTTAGGGTTGGGGTTGAGCTTCAAGTGTGCGCCTAGGGTTAGGGTTAGGTCTATGGTTTGAGTTAGGCTTCAGGTTAGGTTAGGTTTGAACTTAGTTTGAGGGAGTAAGTTTAGGGCTACTGTTAGTTTTCGGTTCAGTGTTACAGTTGGAGTTAGCATCAGGGTCAGGTTAGGGTTGGGGTTGAGCTTAAGGTGTCCGCCTAGGGTTAGGGTTAGGTGTATGGTTTGATTTAGGCTTCAGGTTAGGTTAGGTTTGAACTTATTTTGAGGGAGTAAGTTTAGGGCGACTGTTAGTTTTCGGGTAACTGTTATGATTGGAGTTAGCGTCAGGGCCAGGTTAGGGTTGGGGTTGAGCTTCATGTGTCCGCCTAGGGTTAGGGTTAGGTCTATGGTTTGAGTTAGGCTTCAGGTTAGGTTAGGTTTGAAATTAGTTTGAGGGAGTAATTTTAGGGCTACTGTTAGTTTTCGGTTCAGTGTTACGGTTGGAGTAAGTGTGAGGGTCAGGTTAGGGTAGGGGTTGAGCTTAAGGTGTGCGCCTAGGGTTAGGGTTAGGTCTATGGTTTGAGTTAGGATTCAGGTTAGGTTAGGTTTGAACTTAGTTTGAGGGAGTAAGTTTAGGGCTACAGTTAGTTTTCGGGTAACTGTTATGGTTGGAGTTAGCGTCAGGTCAGGTTAGGGTTGGGGTTGAGCTTAAGGTATCCGCCTAGGGTTAGGGTTAGGTCTATGGTTTGAGTTAGGCTTCAGGTTAGGTTAGGTTTGAACTTAGTTTGAGGGAGTAAGTTTAGGGTTACTGTTAGTTTTCGGTTCAGTGTTACGGTTGGAGTTAGCGTGAGGGTCAGGTTAGTGTTGGGGTTGAGCTTAAGGTGTCCGCCTAGGGTTAGGGTTAGGTGTATGGTTTCATTTAGGCTTCAGGTTAGGTTAGGATTGAACTTAGTTTGAGGCAGTAAGTTTAGGGATACTGTTAGTTTTCGGTTCAGTGTTACGGTTGGAGTTAGCGTGAGGGTCAGGTTAGGGTTGGGGTTGAGCTTAAGGTGTCCGCCTAGTGTTAGGTTTAGGTCTATGGTTTCATTTGATCTTCAGGTTAGGTTTGGATTAAACTTAGATTGAGGGAGTAAGTTTAGGGCTACTGTTAGTTTTCGGTTCAGTGTTACCGTTGGAGATAGCGTCAAGGTCATGTTAGGGTTGGGGTTGAGCTTCAGGTGTCCGCCTAGGGTTAGGGTTAGGTCTATGGTTTGAGTTAGGCTTCAGGTTAGGTTAGGTTCGAAATTAGTTTGAGGGAGTAAGTTTAGGGCTAATGTTAGTTTTCGGTTCCGTGTTACGGTTGGAGTTATCGTGAGGGTCAGGTTAGGGTTGGCGTTGAGCTTAAGGTGTCCTCCTAGGGTTAGGGTTAGGTGTATGGTTTGATTTAGGCTTCAGGTTAGGTTAGGTTTGAACTTAGTTTGAGGGAGTAAGTTTAGGGCTACTGTTAGTTTTCGGTTCAGTGTTACGGTTGGAGATAGAGTCAGGGTCAGGTTTGGGTTGGGGTTGAGCTTCAGGTGTCCGCCTAGGGTTAGGGTTAGGTCTATGGTTTGAGTTAGGCTTCAGGTTAGGTTAGGTTTGAACTTAGTTTGAGGGAGTAAGTTTAGGGTTACTGTTAGTTTTCGGTTCAGTGTTACGTTTGGAGTTAGCGAGAGGGTCCGGTTAGGGTTGGGGTTGAGCTTAAGGTGTCCGCCTAGGGTTAGGGTTAGGTGTATGGTTTGATTTAGGCTTCAGGTTAGGTTAGGTTTGAACTTAGTTTGAGGGAGTAAGTTTAGGGCTACTGTTAGTTTTCGGTTCAGTGTTACGGTTGGAGATAGCGTCAGGGTCAGGTTAGGGTTGGGGTTGAGCTTCAGGTGTCCGCCTAGGGTTAGGGTTAGGTCTATGGTTTGAGTTAGGCTTCAGGTTAGGTTAGGTTTGAAATTAGTTTGAGGGAGTAAGTTTAGGGCTACTGTTAGTTTTCGGTTCAGTGTTACGGTTGGAGTAATTGTGAGGGTCAGGTTAGGGTAGGGGTTGAGCTTAAGGTGTCCGCCTAGGGTTAGGGTTAGGTGTATGATTTGATTAAGGCTTCAGGTAGGTTAGGTTTGAACTTAGTTTGAGGGAGTAAGTTTAGGGCTACAGTTAGTTTTCGGGTAACTGTTATGGTTGGAGTTAGCGTTAGGGCCAGGTTAGGGTTGGGGTTGAGCTTAATGTATCCGCCTAGGGTTAGGGTTAGGTCTATGGTTTGAGTTAGGCTTCAGGTTAGGTTAGGTTTGAACTTAGTTTGAGGGAGTAAGTTTTGGGTTACTGTTAGTTTTCAGTTCAGTGTTACGGTTGGAGTTAGCGTGAGGGTCAGGTTAGGGCTGGTGTTGAGCTTAAGGTGTCCGCCTAGGGTTAGGGTTAGGACTATGGTTTGAGTTAGGCTTCAGGTTAGGTTAGGTTCGAAATTAGTTTGAGGGAGTTAGTTTAGGGCTAATGTTAGTTTTCGGTTCAGTGTTACGGTTGGAGTTAGCGTGAGGGTCAGGTTAGGGTTGGGGTTGAGCTTAAGGTGTCCGCCTAGGGTTAGGGTTAGGTGTATGGTTTGATTTAGGCTTCAGGTTAGGTTAGGTTTGAACTTAGTTTGAGGGAGTAATTTTAGGGCTACTGTTAGTTTTCGGTTCAGTGTTACGTTTGAAGACTGCGTCAGGGTCAGGTTAGTGTTGGGGTTGAGCTTCAGGTGTGCGCCTAGGGTTAGGGTTAGGTCTATGGTTTGAGTTAGGCTTCAGGTTAGCTTAGGTTTGAACTTAGTTTGAGGGAGTAAGTTTAGGGCTACTGTTAGTTTTCGGTTCAGTGTTACGGTTGGAGTTAGCATGAGGGTCAGGTTAGGGTTGGGGTTGAGCTTAAGGTGTCCGCCTAGGGTTAGGGTTAGGTCTATGGTTTCATTTGATCTTCATGTTAGGTTTGGTTTAAACTTAGTTTGAGGGAGTAAGTTTAGGGCTACTGTTAGTTTTCGGTTCAGTGTTACCGTTGGAGATAGCGTCAAGGTCATGTTAGGGTTGGGGTTGAGCTTCAGGTGTCCGCCTAGGGTTAGGGTTAGGTCTATGGTTTGAGTTAGGCTTCAGTTTAGGTTTGGTTCGAAATTAGTTTGAGGGAGTAAGTTTAGGGCTAATGTTAGTTTTCAGTTCCGTGTTACGTTTGGAGTTAGCGTGAGGGTCAGTTTAGGGTTGGGGTTGAGCTTAAGGTGTCCGCCTAGGGTTAGGGTTAGGTGTATGGTTTGATTTAGGCTTCAGGTTAGGTTAGGTTTGATCTTAGTTGGAGGGAGTAAGTTTGGGCGACTGTTAGTTTTCGGGTAACTGTTATGGTTGGAGTTAGCGTCACGGCCAGTTCTGGTTGGCGTTGAGCTTAAGGTGCCCACCTAGGGTTAGGGTTAGGTCTATGGTTTGAGTTACGCTTCAGGTTAGGTTACGTTTGAACGTAGTTTGAGGGAGTAAGTTTAGGGCTACTGTTAGTTTTCGGTTCAGTGTTACGGTTGGAGATAGCGTCAGGGTCAGGTTATGGTTGGGGTTGAGCTTCAGGTGTCCGCCTAGGGTTAGGGTTTGGTCTATGGTTTGAGTTAGGCTTCAGGCTAGGTTAGGTTTGAACTTAGTTTGAGGGAGTAAGTTTAGGGCTACTGTTAGTTTTCGGTTCAGTGTTATTGTTGGAGTTAGCGTGATGGTCAGGTTAAGGTTGGGGTTGAGCTTAAGGTGTCCGCCTAGGTTTAGGGTTAGGTCTATGATTTGATTTAGGCTTCAAGTTAGGTTAGGTTTGAACTTAGTTTGAGGGAGTCAGTTTAGGGCTACTGTTGGTTTTCGGTTAACTGTTACGGTTGGAGTAAGCGTCAGGGTCAGGTTAGGGTGTGGGTTAAGCATAAAGTGTCCGCCTAGGGTTAGGGTTAGGTCTATGGTTTCATTTAGGCTTCAGGTTAGGTTAGGATTGAACTTAGTTTGAGGCAGTAAGTTTAGGAATACTGTTAGTTTTCGGTTCAGTGTTACGGTTGGAGTTAGCGTGAGGGTCAGGGTAGGGTTGGGGTTGAGCTAAAGGTGTCCGCCTAGGGTTACGTTTAGGTCTATGGTTTCATTTGATCTTCAGGTTAGGTTTGGATTAAACTTAGTTTGAGGGATTAAGTTTAGGCCTACTGTTAGTTTTCGGTTCAGTGTTACGGTTGGAGTTAGCATCAGGATCAGGTTAGGGTTGGTGTTGAGCTTAAGGTGTCCGCCTAGGGTTAGGGTTAGGCCTGTGGTTTGAGTTAGGCTTCAGGTGAGGTTAGGTTTGAACTTAGTTTGAGGGAGTAAGTTTAGGACTAGTGTTAGTTTTTGGTTCAGTGTTACGGTTGGATTTAGCGTGAGGGTCAGGTTAGGATTGGGGTTAAGCTTAAGGTGTCCGCCTAGGGTTAGGGTTAGGTGTATGGTTTCATTTAGGCTTCAGGTTACGTTAGGTTTGAACTTAGTTTGAGGGAGTAAGTTTAGGGCTACTGTTAGTTTTCAGGTAACTGTTATTGCTGGAGTTAGCGTCAGGGCCATTTTAGGGTTGGGGTTGAGTTTAAGGTGTCTGCCAGGGTTTAGGGTTAGGTCTATGGTTTGCGTTAGGCTTCAGGTTAGGTTAGTTTTGAACTTAGTTTGAGGGAGTAAGTTTAGGTCTACTGATAGTTTTCGGTTCAGTGTCACGGTTAGAGATAGCGTCAGGGACAGGTTAGGGTTGGGGTTGAGCTTCAGGTGTCCGCCTAGGGTTAGGGTTAGGTCTATGGTTTGAGTTAGGCTTCAGGTTAGCTTAGGTTTGAACTTAGTTTGAGGGAGTAAGTTTAGGGTTACTGTTAGTTTTCGGTTCAGTGTTACGGTTGGAGTTAGCGTGAGGGTAAGGTTAGTGTTGGGGTTGAGCTTAAGGTGTCCGCCTAGGGTTAGGATTAGGTGTATGGTTTGATTTAGGCTTCAGGTTAGGTTAGGGTTGAACTTAGTTTGAGGGAGTAAGTTTAGGGTTACTGTTAGTTTTCGGTTCAGTGTTACGGTTGGAGTTAGCGTGAGGGTAAGGTTAGTGTTGGGGTTGAGCTTCAGGTGTCCGCCTAGGGTTAGGGTTAGGTCTATGGTTTGAGTTAGGCTTCAGGTTAGGTTAGGTTTGAAATTAGTTTGAGGGAGTAAGTTTAGGGCTACTGTTAGTTTTCGGTTCAGTGTTACGGTTGGAGTAATTGTGAGGGTCAGGTTAGGGTAGGGGTTGAGCTTAAGGTGTCCGCCTAGGGTTAGGGTTAGGTGTATGATTTGATTAAGGCTTCAGGTAGGTTAGGTTTGAACTTAGTTTGAGGGAGTAAGTTTAGGGCTACAGTTAGTTTTCGGGTAACTGTTATGGTTGGAGTTAGCGTTAGGGCCAGGTTAGGGTTGGGGTTGAGCTTAATGTATCCGCCTAGGGTTAGGGTTAGGTCTATGGTTTGAGTTAGGCTTCAGGTTAGGTTAGGTTTGAACTTAGTTTGAGGGAGTAAGTTTTGGGTTACTGTTAGTTTTCAGTTCAGTGTTACGGTTGGAGTTAGCGTGAGGGTCAGGTTAGGGCTGGTGTTGAGCTTAAGGTGTCCGCCTAGGGTTAGGGTTAGGACTATGGTTTGAGTTAGGCTTCAGGTTAGGTTAGGTTCGAAATTAGTTTGAGGGAGTTAGTTTAGGGCTAATGTTAGTTTTCGGTTCAGTGTTACGGTTGGAGTTAGCGTGAGGGTCAGGTTAGGGTTGGGGTTGAGCTTAAGGTGTCCGCCTAGGGTTAGGGTTAGGTGTATGGTTTGATTTAGGCTTCATTTTAGGTTAGGTTTGAACTTAGTTTGAGGGAGTAATTTTAGGGCTACTGTTAGTTTTCGGTTCAGTGTTACGTTTGAAGACAGCGTCAGGGTCAGGTTAGTGTTGGGGTTGAGCTTCAGGTGTGCGCCTAGGGTTAGGGTTAGGTCTATGGTTTGAGTTAGGCTTCAGGTTAGCTTAGGTTTGAACTTAGTTTGAGGGAGTAAGTTTAGGGCTACTGTTAGTTTTCGGTTCAGTGTTACGGTTGGAGTTAGCATGAGGGTCAGGTTAGGGTTGGGGTTGAGCTTAAGGTGTCCGCCTAGGGTTAGGGTTAGGTCTATGGTTTCATTTGATCTTCATGTTAGGTTTGGTTTAAACTTAGTTTGAGGGAGTAAGTTTAGGGCTACTGTTAGTTTTCGGTTCAGTGTTACCGTTGGAGATAGCGTCAAGGTCATGTTAGGGTTGGGGTTGAGCTTCAGGTGTCCGCCTAGGGTTAGGGTTAGGTCTATGGTTTGAGTTAGGCTTCAGTTTAGGTTTGGTTCGAAATTAGTTTGAGGGAGTAAGTTTAGGGCTAATGTTAGTTTTCAGTTCCGTGTTACGTTTGGAGTTAGCGTGAGGGTCAGTTTAGGGTTGGGGTTGAGCTTAAGGTGTCCGCCTAGGGTTAGGGTTAGGTGTATGGTTTGATTTAGGCTTCAGGTTAGGTTAGGTTTGATCTTAGTTGGAGGGAGTAAGTTTGGGCGACTGTTAGTTTTCGGGTAACTGTTATGGTTGGAGTTAGCGTCACGGCCAGTTCTGGTTGGCGTTGAGCTTAAGGTGTCCACCTAGGGTTAGGGTTAGGTCTATGCTTTGAGTTACGCTTCAGGTTAGGTTACGTTTGAACGTAGTTTGAGGGAGTAAGTTTAGGGCTACTGTTAGTTTTCGGTTCAGTGTTACGGTTGGAGATAGCGTCAGGGTAGGTTATGGTTGGGGTTGAGCTTCAGGTGTCCGCCTAGGGTTAGGGTTTGGTCTATGGTTTGAGTTAGGCTTCAGGTTAGGTTAGGTTTGAACTTAGTTTGAGGGAGTAAGTTTAGGGCTACTGTTAGTTTTCGGTTCAGTGTTATTGTTGGAGTTAGCGTGATGGTCAGGTTAAGGTTGGGGTTGAGCTTAAGGTGTCCGCCTAGGTTTAGGGTTAGGTCTATCATTTGATTTAGGCTTCAAGTTAGGTTAGGTTTGAACTTAGTTTGAGGGAGTCAGTTTAGGGCTACTGTTAGTTTTCGGTTAACTGTTACGGTTGGAGTAAGCGTCAGGGTAAGGTTAGGGTGTGGGTTAAGCATAAAGTGTCCGCCTAGGGTTAGGGTTAGGTCTATGGTTTCATTTAGGCTTCAGGTTAGGTTAGGATTGAACTTAGTTTGAGGCAGTAAGTTTAGGAATACTGTTAGTTTTCGGTTCAGTGTTACGGTTGGAGTTAGCGTGAGGGTCAGTTTAGGGTTGGGGTTGAGCTAAAGGTGTCCGCCTAGGGTTACGTTTAGGTCTATGGTTTCATTTGATCTTCAGGTTAGGTTTGGATTAAACTTAGTTTGAGGGATTAAGTTTAGGCCTACTGTTAGTTTTCGGTTCAGTGTTACGGTTGGAGTTAGCGTCAGGATCAGGTTAGGGTTGGTGTTGAGCTTAAGGTGTCCGCCTAGGGTTAGGGTTAGGCCTGTGGTTTGAGTTAGGCTTCAGGTGAGGTTAGGTTTGAACTTAGTTTGAGGGAGTATGTTTAGGACTAGTGTTAGTTTTTGGTTCAGTGTTACGGTTGGATTTAGCGTGAGGGTCAGGTTAGGATTGGGGTTAAGCTTAAGGTGTCCGCCTAGGGTTAGGGTTAGGTGTATGGTTTCATTTAGGCTTCAGGTTAGGTTAGGTTTGAACTTAGTTTGAGGGAGTAAGTTTAGGGCTACTGTTAGTTTTCGGGTAACTGTTATTGCTGGAGTTAGCGTCAGGGCCATTTTAGGGTTGGGGTTGAGTTTACGGTGTCTGCCATGGTTTAGGGTTAGGTCTATGGTTTGCGTTAGGCTTCAGGTTAGGTTAGTTTTGAACTTAGTTTGAGGGAGTAAGTTTAGGTCTACTGATAGTTTTCGGTTCAGTGTCACGGTTAGAGATAGCGTCAGGGACAGGTTAGGGTTGGGGTTGAGCTTCAGGTGTCCGCCTAGGGTTAGGGTTAGGTCTATGGTTTGAGTTAGGCTTCAGGTTAGCTTAGGTTTGAACTTAGTTTGAGGGAGTAAGTTTAGGGTTACTGTTAGTTTTCGGTTCAGTGTTACGGTTGGAGTTAGCGTGAGGGTAAGGTTAGTGTTGGGGTTGAGCTTAAGGTGTCCGCCTAGGGTTAGGGTTAGGTGTATGGTTTGATTTAGGCTTCAGGTTAGGTTAGGGTTGAACTTAGTTTGAGGGAGTAAGTTTAGGTCTACTGTTAGTTTTCGGTTCAGTGTTACGATTGGAGATAACGTCAGGGTCAGGTTAGGGTTGGGGTTGAGCTTAAGGTGTCCCCCTAGGTTTAGGGTTAGGTCTGTGGTTTGAGTTAGGCTTCAGGTGAGGTTAGGTTTGAACTTAGTTTGAGGGAGTAAGTTTAGGGCTACTGTTAGTTTTCGGTTCAGTGTTACGGTTGGAGTAAGAGTCAGGGTCAGGTTATGGTTGGGATTGAGCTTCAGGTGTCCGCCTAGGGTTAGGGTTAGGTCTATGGTTTGAGTTAGGCTTCAGGTTAGGTTAGGTTTGAACTTAGTTTGAGGGAGTAAGTTTAGGGTTACTGTTAGTTTTCGGTTCAGTGTTTCGGTTGGAGTGAGCGTGAGGGTCAGGTTAGGGTTGGGGTTGAGCTTAAGGTGTCCGCCTAGGGTTAGGGTTAGGAGTATGGTTTGATTTAGGCTTCAGGTTAGGTTCGGTTTGAACTTAGTTTGAGGGAGTAAGTTTAGGGCTACTGTTAGTTTTCGGTTCAGTGTTACGGTCGGAGATAGCGTCAGGGTCAGGTTAGGGTTGGGGTTGAGCTTCAGGTGTCCGCCTAGGGTTAGGGTTAGGTCTATGGTTAGAGTTAGGCTTCAGGTTAGGTTAGGTTTGAACTTAGTTTGAGGGAGTAAGTTTAGGGTTACTGTTAGTTTTCGGTTCAGTGTTTCGGTTGGAGTGAGCGTGAGGGTCAGGTTAGGGTTGGGGTTGAGCTTAAGGTGTCCGCCTAGGGTTAGGGTTAGGAGTATGGTTTGATTTAGGCTTCAGGTTAGGTTAGGTTTGAACTTAGTTTGAGGGAGTAAGTTTAGGGCTACTGTTAGTTTTCGGTTCAGTGTTACGGTCGGAGATAGCGTCAGGGTCAGGTTAGGGTTGGGGTTGAGCTTCAGGTGTCCGCCTAGGGTTAGGGTTAGGTCTATGGTTAGAGTTAGGCTTCAGGTTAGGTTAGGTTCGAAATTAGTTTGAGGGAGTAAGTTTAGGGCTAATGTTAGTTTTCGGTTCAGTGTTACGGTTGGAGTTAGCGTGAGGGTCAGGTTAGGGTTGGGGTTGAGCTTAAGGTGTCCGCCTAGGGTTAGGGTTAGGTGTATGGTTTGATTTAGGCTTCAGGTTAGGTTAGGTTTGAACTTAGTTTGAGGGAGTAAGTTTAGGGCTACTGTTAGTTTTCGTTTAACTGTTACGGTTGTAGTAAGCATCAGCGTCAGGTTAGGGTGGGGGTTAAGCATAAGGTGTCCACCTAGGGTTAGGGTTAGGTCTATGGTTTCATTTAGGCTTCAGGTTAGGTTAGCATTGAACTTAGTTTGAGGGAGTAAGTTTACGGCTACTGTTATTTTTCGGTTCAGTGTTACGGTTGGATTTAGCCTAAGGGTCAGGTTAGGGTTGGGGTTAAGCTTAAGGTGTCCGCCTAGGGTTAGGGTTAGGTCTATGGTTTTAGTTAGGCTTCAGATTAGGTTAGGTTTGAACTTAGTTTGAGGGAGTAAGTTTAGGGCCACTGATAGTTTTCGGTACAGTGTTACGGTTGGAGTTAGCGTGAGGGTCAGGTTAGGTTTGGGGTTGAGCTAAAGGTGTCCGCCTAGGGTTAGGTTTATGTCTGTGGTTTCATTTAGGCTTCAGGTTAGGTTAGGATTGAACTTAGTTTGAGGGAGTAAGTTTAGGGCTACTGTTAGTTTTCGCTTCAGTGTTACCGTTGGAGATAGCGTCAGGTCAGGTTAGGGTTGGGGTAGAGCTTAATGTATCCGCCTAGGGTTAGGGTTAGGTCTATGGTTTGAGTTAGGCTTCAGGTTAGGTTAGGTTTGAACTTAGTTTGAGGGAGTAAGTGTAGGGTTACTGTTAGTTTTCGGTTCAGTGTTACGGTTGGAGTTAGCGTGAGGGTCAGGTTAGGGTTGGGGTTGAGCTTCAGGTGTCCGCCTAGGGTTAGGGTTAGGTGTATGGTTTGAGTTAGGCTTCAGGTTAGGTTAGGTTCGAAATTAATTTGAGGGAGTAAGTTTAGGGCTAATGTTAGTTTTCGGTTCAGTGTTACGGTTGGAGTTAGCGTGAGGGTCAGGTTAGGGTTGGGGTTGAGCTTAAGGTGTCCGCCTTGGGTTAGGGTTAGGTGTATGGTTTGATTTAGGCTTCAGGTTAGGTTAGGTTTGAACTTAGTTTGAGGGAGTAAGTTTAGGGCGACTGTTAGTTTTCGAGTAACTGTTATTGTTGGAGTTAGCGTCAGGGCCAGGTTAGGGTTGGCGTTGAGCTTAAGGTGTCCACCTAGGGTTAGGGTTAGGTCTATGGTTTGAGTTAGGCTTCAGGTTAGGTTCGGTTTGAACTTAGTTTGAGGGAGTAAGTTTAGGGCTACTGTTAGTTTTCGGTTCAGTGTTACGGTTGAAGACAGCGTCAGGGTCAGGTTAGGGTTGGGGTTGAGCTTCAGGTGTGCGCCTAGGGTTAGGGTTAGGTCTATGGTTTGAGTTAGGCTTCAGGTTAGGTTAGGTTTGAACTTAGTTTGAGGGAGTAAGTTTAGGGCTACTGTTAGTTTTCGGTTCAGTGTTACGGTTGGAGTTAGCATGAGGGTCAGGTTAGGGTTGGGGTTGAGCTTAAGGTGTCCGCCTAGGGTTAGGGTTAGGTCTATGGTTTGATTTAGGGTTCAGGTTAGGTTAGGTTTGAACTTAGTTTGAGGGAGTAAGTTTAGGGCTCCTGTTAGTTTTCGGGTAACTGTTATGGTTGGAGTTAGCGTCAGGGCCATTTTAGGGTTTGGGTTGAACTTAAGGTGTCTGCCTAGGGTAAGGGTTAGGTCTATGTTTTCAGTTAGGCTTCAGGTTAGGTTAGGTTTGAAGTTAGTTTGAGGGAGTAAGTTTAGGGATACTGTTAGTTTTCGGTTCAGTGTTACGGTTGGAGTTAGCGTCATGGTCAGGTTATGGTGGGAGTTAAGCATAAGGTGTCCGCCTAGGGTTAGGGTTAGGTCTATGATTTGATTTAAGCTTTAGGTTAGGTTAGGTTTGAACTTAGTTTGAGGGAGTCAGTTTAGGGCTACTGTTAGTTTTCGGTTAACTGTTAGGGTTGGAGTAAGCGTCAGGGTCAGGTTAGGTTTGGGGTTGAGCTTAAGGTGTCCGCCTAGGGTTAGGGTTAGGTGTATGGTTTGATTTAGGCTTCAGGTTAGGTAAGGTTTGAACTTAGTTTGAGGGAGTAAGTTTAGGGCTACTGCTAGTTTTCGTTTAACTGTTACGGTTGGAGTAAGCGACAGGGTCAGGTTAGGGTGGGGGTTAAGCATAAAGTGTCCGCCTAGGGTTAGGGTTAGGTCTACGGTTTCATTTAGGCTTCAGGTTAGGTTAGGATTGAACTTAGTTTGAGGCAGTAAGTTTAGGGATACTGTTAGTTTTCGGTTCAGTGTTACGGTTGGAGTTAGCGTGAGGGTCAGGTTAGGGTTGGGGTTGAGCTTAAGGTGTCCGCCTAGTGTTAGGTTTAGGTCTATGGTTTCATTTGATCTTCAGGTTAGGTTTGGATTAAACTTAGATTGAGGGAGTAAGTTTAGGGCTACTGTTAGTTTTCGGTTCAGTGTTACCGTTGGAGATAGCGTCAAGGTCATGTTAGGGTTGGGGTTGAGCTTCAGGTGTCCGTCTAGGGTTAGGGTTAGGTCTATGGTTTGAGTTAGGCTTCAGGTTAGGTTAGGTTCGAAATTAGTTTGAGGGAGTAAGTTTAGGGCTAATGTTAGTTTTCGGTTCCGTGTTACGGTTGGAGTTATCGTGAGGGTCAGGTTAGGGTTGGCGTTGAGCTTAAGGTGTCCGCCTAGGGTTAGGGTTAGGTGTATGGTTTGATTTAGGCTTCAGGTTAGGTTAGGTTTGAACTTAGTTTGAGGGAGTAAGTTTAGGGCTACTGTTAGTTTTCGGTTCAGTGTTACGGTTTGAGATAGCGTCAGGGTCAGGTTTGGGTTGGGGTTGAGCTTCAGGTGTCCGCCTAGGGTTAGGGTTAGGTCTATGGTTTGAGTTAGGCTTCAGGTTAGGTTAGGTTTGAACTTAGTTTGAGGGAGTAAGTTTAGGGTTACTGTTAGTTTTCGGTTCAGTGTTACGTTTGGAGTTAGCGAGAGGGTCCGGTTAGGGTTGGGGTTGAGCTTAAGGTGTCCGCCTAGGGTTAGGGTTAGGTGTATGGTTTGATTTAGGCTTCAGGTTAGGTTAGGTTTGAACTTAGTTTGAGGGAGTAAGTTTAGGGCTACTGTTAGTTTTCGGTTCAGTGTTACGGTTGGAGATAGCGTCAGGGTCAGGTTAGGGTTGGGGTTGAGCTTCAGGTGTCCGCCTAGGGTTAGGGTTAGGTCTATGGTTTGAGTTAGGCTTCAGGTTAGGTTAGGTTTGAAATTAGTTTGAGGGAGTAAGTTTAGGGCTACTGTTAGTTTTCGGTTCAGTGTTACGGTTGGAGTAATTGTGAGGGTCAGGTTAGGGTAGGGGTTGAGCTTAAGGTGTCCGCCTAGGGTTAGGGTTAGGTGTATGATTTGATTAAGGCTTCAGGTAGGTTAGGTTTGAACTTAGTTTGAGGGAGTAAGTTTAGGGCTACAGTTAGTTTTCGGGTAACTGTTATGGTTGGAGTTAGCGTTAGGGCCAGGTTAGGGTTGGGGTTGAGCTTAATGTATCCGCCTAGGGTTAGGGTTAGGTGTATGGTTTGAGTTAGGCTTCAGGTTAGGTTAGGTTTGAACTTAGTTTGAGGGAGTAAGTTTTGGGTTACTGTTAGTTTTCAGTTCAGTGTTACGGTTGGAGTTAGCGTGAGGGTCAGGTTAGGGCTGGTGTTGAGCTTAAGGTGTCCGCCTAGGGTTAGGGTTAGGTCTATGGTTTGAGTTAGGCTTCAGGTTAGGTTAGGTTCGAAATTAGTTTGAGGGAGTTAGTTTAGGGCTAATGTTAGTTTTCGGTTCAGTGTTACGGTTGGAGTTAGCGTGAGGGTCCGGTTAGGGTTGGGGTTGAGCTTAAGGTGTCCGCCTAGGGTTAGGGTTAGGTGTATGGTTTGATTTAGGCTTCAGGTTAGGTTAGGTTTGAACTTAGTTTGAGGGAGTAAGTTTAGGGCGACTGTTAGTTTTCGGGTAACTGTTATGGTTGGAGTTAGCGTCAGGGCCAGGTTAGGTTTGGCGTTGAGCTTAAGGTGTCCACCTAGGGTTAGGGTTAGGTCTATGGTTTGAGTTAGGCTTCAGGTTACGTTAGGTTTGAACTTAGTTTCAGGGAGTAAGTTTAGGGCTACTGTTAGTTTTCGGTTCAGTGTTACGTTTGAAGACAGCGTCAGGGTCATGTTAGGGTTGGGGTTGAGCTTCAGGTGTGCGCCTAGGGTTAGGGTTAGGTCTATGGTTTGAGTTAGGCTTCAGGTTAGGTTAGGTTTGAACTTAGTTTGAGGGAGTAAGTTTAGGGTTACTGTTAGTTTTCGGTTCAGTGTTACGGTTGGAGTTAGCGTGAGGGTCAGGTTAGGGTTGGGGTTGAGCTTAAGGTGTCCGCCTAAGGTTAGGGTTAGGTGTATGGTTTGATTTAGGCTTCAGGTTAGGTTAGGTTTGAACTTAGTTTGAGGGAGTAAGTTTAGGGCTACTGTTAGTTTTCGGTTCAGTGTTACGTTTGAAGACAGCGTCAGGGTCAGGTTAGTGTTGGGGTTGAGCTTCAGGTGTGCGCCTAGGGTTAGGGTTAGGTCTATGGTTTGTGTTAGGCTTCAGGTTAGCTTAGGTTTGAACTTAGTTTGAGGGAGTAAGTTTAGGGCTACTGTTAGTTTTCGGTTCAGTGTTACGGTTGGAGTTAGCATGAGGGTCAGGTTAGGGTTGGGGTTGAGCTTAAGGTGTCCGCCTAGGGTTAGGGTTAGGTCTATGGTTTCATTTGATCTTCAGGTTAGGTTTGGTTTAAACTTAGTTTGAGGGAGTAAGTTTAGGGCTACTGTTAGTTTTCGGTTCAGTGTTACCGTTGGAGATAGCGTCAAGGTCATGTTAGGGTTGGGGTTGAGCTTCAGGTGTCCGCCTAGGGTTAGGGTTAGGTCTATGGTTTGAGTTAGGCTTCAGTTTAGGTTAGGTTCGAAATTAGTTTGAGGGAGTAAGTTTAGGGCTAATGTTAGTTTTCAGTTCCGTGTTACGGTTGGAGTTAGCGTGAGGGTCAGTTTAGGGTTGGGGTTGAGCTTAAGGTGTCCGCCTAGGGTTAGGGTTAGGTGTATGGTTTGATTTAGGCTTCAGGTTAGGTTAGGTTTGAACTTAGTTTGAGGGAGTAAGTTTGGGCGACTGTTAGTTTTCGGGTAACTGTTATGGTTGGAGTTAGCGTCAGGGCCAGTTCGGGTGGGCGTTGAGCTTAAGGTGTCCACCTAGGGTTAGGGTTAGTTCTATGGTTTGAGTTAGGCTTCAGGTTAGGTTACGTTTGAACGTAGTTTGAGGGAGTAAGTTTAGGGCTACTGTTAGTTTTCGGTTCAGTGTTACGGTTGGAGATAGCGTCAGGGTCAGGTTATGGTTGGGGTTGAGCTTCAGGTGTCCGCCTAGGGTTAGGGTTTGGTCTATGGTTTGAGTTAGGCTTCAGGTTAGGTTAGGTTTGAACTTAGTTTGAGGGAGTAAGTTTAGGGCTACTGTTAGTTTTCGGTTCAGTGTTATGGTTGGAGTTAGCGTGAGGGTCAGGTTAGGGTTGGGGTTGAGCTTAAGGTGTCCGCCTAGGTTTAGGGTTAGGTCTATGATTTGATTTAGGCTTCAAGTTAGGTTAGGTTTGAACTTAGTTTGAGGGAGTCAGTTTAGGGCTACTGTTAGTTTTCGGTTAACTGTTACGGTTGGAGTAAGCGTCAGGGTCAGGTTAGGGTGTGGGTTAAGCATAAAGTGTCCGCCTAGGGTTAGGGTTAGGTCTATGGTTTCATTTAGGCTTCAGGTTAGGTTAGGATTGAACTTAGCTTGAGGCAGTAAGTTTAGGAATACTGTTAGTTTTCGGTTCAGTGTTACGGTTGGAGTTAGCGTGAGGGTCAGGGTAGGGTTGGGGTTGAGCTAAAGGTGTCCGCTTGGGTTACGTTTAGGTCTATGGTTTCATTTGATCTTCAGGTTAGGTTTGGATTAAACTTAGTTTGAGGGATTAAGTTTAGGCCTACTGTTAGTTTTCGGTTCAGTGTTACGGTTGGAGTTAGCGTCAGGGTCAGGTTAGGGTTGGTGTTGAGCTTAAGGTGTCCGCCTAGGGTTAGGGTTAGGCCTGTGGTTTGAGTTAGGCTTCAGGTGAGGTTAGGTTTGAACTTAGTTTGAGGGAGTAAGTTTAGGACTAGTGTTAGTTTTTGGTTCAGTGTTACGGTTGGATTTAGCGTGAGGGTCAGGTTAGGATTGGGGTTAAGCTTAAGGTGTCCGCCTAGGGTTAGGGTTAGGTGTATGGTTTCATTTAGGCTTCAGGTTAGGTTAGGTTTGAACTTAGTTTGAGGGAGTAAGTTTAGGGCTACTGTTAGTTTTCGGTTCAGTGTTACGGTCGGAGATAGCGTCAGGGTCAGGTTAGGGTTGGGGTTGAGCTTCAGGTGTCCGCCTAGGGTTAGGGTTAGGTCTATGGTTAGAGTTAGGCTTCAGGTTAGGTTAGGTTCGAAATTAGTTTGAGGGAGTAAGTTTAGGGCTAATGTTAGTTTTCGGTTCAGTGTTACGGTTGGAGTTAGCGTGAGGGTCAGGTTAGGGTTGGGGTTGAGCTTAAGGTGTCCGCCTAGGGTTAGGGTTAGGTGTATGGTTTGATTTAGGCTTCAGGTTAGGTTAGGTTTGAACTTAGTTTGAGGGAGTAAGTTTAGGGCTACTGTTAGTTTTCGTTTAACTGTTACGGTTGTAGTAAGCATCAGGGTCAGGTTAGGGTGGGGGTTAAGCATAAGGTGTCCACCTAGGGTTAGGGTTAGGTCTATGGTTTCATTTAGGCTTCAGGTTAGGTTAGGATTGAACTTAGTTTGAGGGAGTAAGTTTACGGCTACTGTTAGTTTTCGGTTCAGTGTTACGGTTGGATTTAGCCTCAGGGTCAGGTTAGGGTTGGGGTTAAGCTTAAGGTGTCCGCCTAGGGTTAGGGTAAGGTCTATGGTTTTAGTTAGGCTTCAGATTAGGTTAGGTTTGAACTTAGTTTGAGGGAGTAAGTTTAGGGCCACTGATAGTTTTCGGTACAGTGTTACGGTTGGAGTTAGCGTGAGGGTCAGGTTAGGTTTGGGGTTGAGCTAAAGGTGTCCGCCTAGGGTTAGGTTTATGTCTGTGGTTTCATTTAGGCTTCAGGTTAGGTTAGGATTGAACTTAGTTTGAGGGAGTAAGTTTAGGGCTACCGTTAATTTTCGCTTCAGTGTTACCGTTGGAGATAGCGTCAGGGTCAGGTTAGGTTTGGGGTTGAGCTTAAGGTGTCCGCCTAGGTTTAGGGTTAGGTCTGTGGATTGAGTTAGGCTTCAGGTGATGTTAGGTTTGAACTTAGTTTGAGGGAGTAAGTTTAGGGCTACTGTTAGTTTTCGGTTCAGTGTTACGGTTGGAATAAGAGTCAGGGTCAGGTTAGGGTTGGGGTTGAACTTCAGGTGTCCGCCTAGGGTTAGGGTTAGGTCTATGGTTTGAGTTAGGCTTCAGGTTAGCTTAGGTTTGAACTTAGTTTGAGGGAGTAAGTTTAGGGTTATTGTTAGTTTTCGGTTCAGTGTTACAGTTGGAGTTAGCGTGAGGGTCAGGTTAGGGTTGGGGTTGAGCTTAAGGTGTCCGCCTAGGGTTAGGGTTAGGTGTATGGTTTGATTTAGGCTTCAGGTTAGGTTAGGTTTGAACTTAGTTTGAGGGAGTAAGTTTAGGGCTACTGTTAGTTTTCAGTTCAGTGTTACGGTTGGATATAGCGTCAGGGTCAGGTTAGGGTTGGGGTTGAGCTTCAGGTGTCCGCCTAGGGTTAGGGTTAGGTCTATGGTTTGAGTTAGGCTTCAGGTTAGGTTAGGTTTGAAATTAGTTTGAGGGAGTAAGTTTAGGGCTACTGTTAGTTTTCGGTTCAGTGTTACGGTTGGAGTAAGTGTGAGGGTCAGGTTAGGGTAGGGGTTGAGCTTAAGGTGTCCGCCTAGGGTTAGGGTTAGGTGTATGATTTGATTAAGGCTTCAGGTAGGATAGGTTTGAACTTAGTTTGAGGGAGTAAGTTTAGGGCTACAGTTAGTTTTCGGGTAACTGTTATGTTTGGAGTTAGCGTCAGGTCAGGTTAGGGTTGGGGTAGAGCTTAATGTATCCGCGTAGGGTTAGGGTTAGGTCTATGGTTTGAGTTAGGCTTCAGGTTAGGTTAGGTTTGAACTTAGTTTGAGGGAGTAAGTGTAGGGTTACTGTTAGTTTTCGGTTCAGTGTTACGGTTGGAGTTAGCGTGAGGGTCAGGTTAGGGTTGGGGTTGAGCTTCAGGTGTCTGCCTAGGGTTAGGGTTAGGTGTATGGTTTGAGTTAGGCTTCAGGTTAGGTTAGGTTCGAAATTAATTTGAGGGAGTAAGTTTAGGGCTAATGTTAGTTTTCGGTTCAGTGTTACGGTTGGAGTTAGCGTGAGGGTCAGGTTAGGGTTGGGGTTGAGCTTAAGGTGTCCGCCTTGGGTTAGGGTTAGGTGTGTGGTTTGATTTAGGCTTCAGGTTAGGTTAGGTTTGAACTTAGTTTGAGGGAGTAAGTTTAGGGCGACTGTTAGTTTTCGAGTAACTGTTATTGTTGGAGTTAGCGTCAGGGCCAGGATAGGGTTGGCGTTGAGCTTAAGGTGTCCACCTAGGGTTAGGGTTAGGTCTATGGTTTGAGTTAGGCTTCAGGTTAGGTTAGGTTTGAACTTAGTTTGAGGGAGTAAGTTTAGGGCTACTGTTAGTTTTTGGTTCAGTGTTACGGTTGAAGACAGCGTCAGGGTCAGGTTAGGGTTGGGGTTGAGCTTCAGGTGTGCGCCTAGGGTTAGGGTTAGGTCTATGGTTTGAGTTAGGCTTCAGGTTAGGTTAGGTTTGAACTTAGTTTGAGGGAGTAAGTTTAGGGCTACTGTTAGTTTTCGGTTCAGTGTTACGGTTGGAGTTAGCATGAGGGTCAGGTTAGGGTTGGGGTTGAGCTTAAGGTGTCCGCCTAGGGTTAGGGTTAGGTCTATGGTTTGATTTAGGGTTCAGGTTAGGTTAGGTTTGAACTTAGTGAGGGAGTAAGTTTAGGGCTACTGTTAGTTTTCGGGTAACTGTTATGGTTGGAGTTAGCGTCAGGGCCATTTTAGGGTTTGGGTTGAACTTAAGGTGTCTGCCTAGGGTAAGGGTTAGGTCTATGTTTTCAGTTAGGCTTCAGGTTAGGTTAGGTTTGAAGTTAGTTTGAGGGAGTAAGTTTAGGGATACTGTTAGTTTTCGGTTCAGTGTTACGGTTGGAGTTAGCGTCATGGTCAGGTTATGGTGGGAGTTAAGCATAAGGTGTCCGCCTAGGGTTAGGGTTAGGTGTATGGTTTGATTTAGGCTTCAGGTTAGGTAAGGTATGAACTTAGTTTGAGGGAGTAAGTTTAGGGCTACTGTTAGTTTTCGTTTAACTGTTACGGTTGGAGTAAGCGACAGGGTCAGGTTAGGGTGGGGGTTAAGCATAAAGTGTCCGCCTAGGGTTAGGGTTAGGTCTATGGTTTCATTTAGGCTTCAGGTTAGGTTAGGATTGAACTTAGTTTGAGGCAGTAAGTTTAGGGATACTGTTAGTTTTCGGTTCAGTGTTACGGTTGGAGTTAGCGTGAGGGTCAGGTTAGGGTTGGGGTTGAGCTTAAGGTGTCCGCCTAGTGTTAGGTTTAGGTCTATGGTTTCATTTGATCTTCAGGTTAGGTTTGGATTAAACTTAGATTGAGGGAGTAAGTTTAGGGCTACTGTTAGTTTTCTGTTCAGTGTTACCGTTGGAGATAGCGTCAAGGTCATGTTAGGGTTGGGGTTGAGCTTCAGGTGTCCGCCTAGGGTTAGGGTTAGGTCTATGGTTTGAGTTAGGCTTCAGGTTAGGTTAGGTTCGAAATTAGTTTGAGGGAGTAAGTTTAGGGCTAATGTTAGTTTTCGGTTCCGTGTTACGGTTGGAGTTATCGTGAGGGTCAGGTTAGGGTTGGCGTTGAGCTTAAGGTGTCCGCCTAGGGTTAGGGTTAGGTGTATGGTTTGATTTAGGCTTCAGGTTAGGTTAGGTTTGAACTTAGTTTGAGGGAGTAAGTTTAGGGCTACTGTTAGTTTTCGGTTCAGTGTTACGGTTGGAGATAGCGTCAGGGTCAGGTTTGGGTTGGGGTTGAGCTTCAGGTGTCCCCCTAGGGTTAGGGTTAGGTCTATGGTTTGAGTTAGGCTTCAGGTTAGGTTAGGTTTGAACTTAGTTTGAGGGAGTAAGTTTAGGGTTACTGTTAGTTTTCGGTTCAGTGTTACGTTTGGAGTTAGCGAGAGGGTCCGGTTAGGGTTGGGGTTGAGCTTAAGGTGTCCGCCTAGGGTTAGGGTTAGGTGTATGGTTTGATTTAGGCTTCAGGTTAGGTTAGGTTTGAACTTAGTTTGAGGGAGTAAGTTTAGGGCTACTGTTAGTTTTCGGTTCAGTGTTACGGTTGGAGATAGCGTCAGGGTCAGGTTAGGGTTGGGGTTGAGCTTCAGGTGTCCGCCTAGGGTTAGGGTTAGGTCTATGGTTTGAGTTAGGCTTCAGGTTAGGTTAGGTTTGAAATTAGTTTGAGGGAGTAAGTTTAGGGCTACTGTTAGTTTTCGGTTCAGTGTTACGGTTGGAGTAATTGTGAGGGTCAGGTTAGGGTAGGGGTTGAGCTTAAGGTGTCCGCCTAGGGTTAGGGTTAGGTGTATGATTTGATTAAGGCTTCATGTAGGTTAGGTTTGAACTTAGTTTTAGGGAGTAAGTTTAGGGCTACAGTTAGTTTTCGGGTAACTGTTATGGTTGGAGTTAGCGTCAGGGCCAGGTTAGGGTTGGGGTTGTGCTTAATGTATCCGCCTAGGGTTAGGGTTAGGTCTATGGTTTGAGTTAGGCTTCAGGTTAGGTTAGGTTCGAAATTAGTTTGAGGGAGTTAGTTTAGGGCTAATGTTAGTTTTCGGTTCAGTGTTACGGTTGGAGTTAGCGTGAGGGTCAGGTTAGGGTTGGGGTTGAGCTTAAGGTGTCCGCCTAGGGTTAGGGTTAGGTGTATGGTTTGATTTAGGCTTCAGGTTAGGTTAGGTTTGAACTTAGTTTGAGGGAGTAAGTTTAGGTCGACTGTTAGTTTTCGGGTAACTGTTATGGTTGGAGTTAGCGTCAGGGCCAGGTTAGGTTTGGCGTTGAGCTTAAGGTGTCCACCTAGGGTTAGGGTTAGGTCTATGGTTTGAGTTAGGCTTCAGGTTACGTTAGGTTTGAACTTAGTTTGAGGGAGTAAGTTTAGGGCTACTGTTAGTTTTCGGTTCAGTGTTACGTTTGAAGACAGCGTCAGGGTCATGTTAGGGTTGGGGTTGAGCTTCAGGTGTGCGCCTAGGGTTAGGGTTAGGTCTATGGTTTGAGTTAGGCTTCAGGTTAGGTTAGGTTTGAACTTAGTTTGAGGGAGTAAGTTTAGGGCTACTGTTAGTTTTCGGTTCAGTGTTACGGTTGGAGTTAGCGTGAGGGTCAGGTTAGGGTTGGGGTTGAGCTTAAGGTGTCCGCCTAGGGTTAGGGTTAGGTCTATGGTTTGATTTAGGGTTCAGGTTAGGTTAGGTTTGAACTTAGTTTGAGGGAGTAAGTTTAGGGCTACTGTTAGTTTTCGGGTAACTGTTATGGTTGGAGTTAGCGTCAGGGCCATTTTAGGGTTTGGGTTGAACTTAAGGTGTCTGCCTAGGGTAAGGGTTAGGTCTATGTTTTCAGTTAGGCTTCAGGTTAGGTTAGGTTTGAAGTTAGTTTGAGGGAGTAAGTTTAGGGATACTGTTAGTTTTCGGGTAACTGTTATGGTTGGAGTTAGCGTCATGGTCAGGTTATGGTGGGAGTTAAGCATAAGGTGTCCGCCTAGGGTTAGGGTTACGTCTATGATTTGATTTAAGCTTTAGGTTAGGTTAGGCTTGAACTTAGTTTGAGGGAGTCAGTTTAGGGCTACTGTTATTTTTCGGTTAACTGTTACGGTTGGAGTAAGCGTCAGGGTCAGGTTAGGTTTGGGGTTGAGCTTAAGGTGTCCGCCTAGGGTTAGGGTTAGGTGTATGGTTTGATTTAGGCTTCAGGTTAGGTAAGGTTTGAACTTAGTTTGAGGGAGTAAGTTTAGGGCTACTGTTAGTTCTCGTTTAACTGTTACGGTTGGAGTAAGCGACAGGGTCAGGTTAGGGTGGGTTTTAAGCATAAAGTGTCCGCCTAGGGTTAGGGTTATGTCTATGGTTTCATTTAGGCTTCAGGGTAGGTTAGGATTGAACTTAGTTTGAGGCAGTAAGTTTAGGGATACTGTTAGTTTTCGGTTCAGTGTTACGGTTGTAGTTAGCGTGAGGGTCAGGTTAGGGTTGGGGTTGAGCTTAAGGTGTCCGCCTAGGGTTAGGTTTAGGTCTATGGTTTCATTTGATCTTCAGGTTAGGTTTGGATTAAACTTAGTTTGAGGGAGTAAGTTTAGGGCTACTGTTAGTTTTCGGTTCAGTGTTACCGTTGGAGATAGCGTCAAGGTCATGTTAGGGTTGGGGTTGAGCTTCAGGTGTCCGCCTAGGGTTAGGGTTAGGTCTATGGTTTGAGTTAGGCTTCAGGTTAGGTTAGGTTCGAAATTAGTTTGAGGGAGTAAGTTTAGGGCTAATGTTATTTTTCGTTTCCGTGTTACGGTTGGAGTTATCGTGAGGGTCAGGTTAGGGTTGGGGTTGAGCTTAAGGTGTCCGCCTAGGGTTAGGGTTAGGTGTATGGTTTGATTTAGGCTTCAGGTTAGGTTAGGTTTGAACTTAGTTTGAGGGAGTAAGTTTAGGGCTAATGTTAGTTTTCGTTTCCGTGTTACGGTTGGAGTTATCGTGAGGGTCAGGTTAGGGTTGGGGTTGAGCTTAAGGTGTTCGCCTAGGGTTAGGGTTAGGTGTATGGTTTGATTTAGGCTTCAGGTTAGGTTAGGTTTGAACTTAGTTTGAGGGAGTAAGTTTAGGGCTACTGTTAGTTTTCGATTCAGTGTTACGGTCGGAGATAGCGTCAGGGTCAGGTTAGGGTTGGGGTTGAGCTTCAGGTGTCCGCCTAGGGTTAGGGTTAGTTGTATGGTTTGAGTTAGGCTTCAGGTTAGGTTAGGTTTTAACTTAGTTTGAGCGAGTAAGTTTAGGGCTACTGTTAGTT
Source organism: Tupaia tana (assembly GCA_026018925.1). Classification (NCBI taxonomy): domain Eukaryota; kingdom Metazoa; phylum Chordata; class Mammalia; order Scandentia; family Tupaiidae; genus Tupaia; species Tupaia tana. The sequence goes on along the minus strand of JAKSZU010000042.1, from coordinate 1,118,985 downwards.
TTCGGTTCAGTGTTACGGTTGGAGATAGCGTCAGGGTCAGGTTAGGGTTGGGGTTGAGCTTCAGGTGTCCGCCTAGGGTTAGGGTTAGGTCTATGGTTTGAGTTAGTCTTCAGGTTAGGTTAGGTTTGAACTTAGTTTGAGGGAGTAAGTTTAGGGCTACTGTTAGTTTTAGGTTCAGTGTTACGGTTGGATTTAGCGTGAGGGTTAGGTTAGGATTGGGGTTGAGCTTAAGGTGTCTGCCTAGGGTTAGGGTTAGGTGTATGGTTTGATTTAGGCTTCAGGTTAGGTTAGGTTTGAACTTAGTTTGAGGGAGTAAGTTTAGGGCTACTGTTAGTTTTCGGGTAACTGTTATGGTTGGAGTTAGCGTCAGGGTCAGGTTAGGTTTGGGGTAGAGCTTCAGGTGTCCGCCTAGGGTTAGGGTTAGGTCTATGGTTTGAGTTAGCCTTCAGGTTACGTTAGGTTTTAACTTAGTTTGAGGGAGTAAGTTTAGGGCTACTGTTAGTTTTCGTTTAACTGTTACGGTTGGAGTAGGCGTCAGGGTCAGGTTAGGGTGGGGGTTAAGCATAAGGTGTCTGCCTAGGGTTAGGGTTAAGTCTATGGTTTCATTTAGGCGTCAGGTTAGGTTAGGATTGAACTTAGTTTGAGGGAGTAAGTTTAGGGCTACTGTTAGTTTTCGGTTCAGTGTTACGGTTGGATTTAGCCTCAGGGTCAGGTTAGGGTTGGGGTTAAGCTTAAGGTGTCCGCCTAGGGTTAGGGTTAGGTCTCTGGTTTGAGTTAGGCTTCAGGTTAGGTTAGGTTTGAACTTAGTTTGAGGGAGTAAGTTTAGGGCTACTGTTAGTTTACGGTTCAGTGGTACGGTTGGAGTTAGTGTCAGGTTCAGGTTAGGGTTGGGGTTGAGCTTAAGGTGTCCGCCTAGGTTTAGGGTTAGGTCTGTGGTTTGAGTTAGGCTTCAGGTGATGTTAGGTTTGAACTTAGTTTGAGGGAATAAGTTTAGGGCTACTGTTAGTTTTTGGTTCAGTGTTACGGTTGGAGTAAGAGTCAGGGTCAGGTTAGGGTTGGGGTTGAGCTTCAGGTGTCCGCCTAGGGTTAGTGTTAGGTCTATGGTTTGAGTTAGGCTTCAGGTTAGGTTAGGTTTGAAATTAGTTTGAGGGAGTAAGTTTAGGGCTACTGTTAGGTTTCCGTTCAGTGTTACGTTTGCAGTTAGAGTGAGGGTCAGGTTAGGGTTGGGGTTGAGCTTAAGGTGTCCTCCTAGGGTTAGAGTTAGGTGTATGGTTTGATATAGGCTTCAGGTTAGGTTAGGTTTGAACTTAGTTTGAGGGAGTAAGTTTAGGGCTACTGTTAGTTTTCGGGTAACTGTTATGGTTGGAGTTAGCGTCAGGGCCATTTTAGGGTTGGGGTTGAGCTTAAGGTGTCCGCCAAGGGTTAGGGTTAGGTCTATGGTTTGAGTTAGGCTTCAGGTTAGGTTAGGTTTGAACTTAGTTTGAGGGAGTAAGTTTAGGGCTACTGTTAGTTTTCGGTTCAGTGTTACGGTTGGAGTTAGCGTGAGGGTCAGGTTAGGGTTGGGGTTGAGCTAAAGGTGTCCGCCTAGGGTTAGGGTTAGGTGTATGGTTTTATTTAGGCTTCAGGTTAGGTTAGGTTTGAAGTTAGTTTGAGGGAGTAATTTTAGGGCTACTGTTAGTTTTCGGTTCAGTGTTACGGTCGGAGATAGCGTCAGGGTCAGGTTACGGTTGGGGTTGAGCTTCAGGTGTCCGCCTAGGGTTAGGGTTAGGTGTATGGTTTGATTTAGGCTTCAGGTTAGGTAAGGTTTGAACTTAATTTGAGGGAGTAAGTTTAGGGCTACTGTTAGTTTTCGTTTAACTGTTACGGTTGGAGTAAGCGACAGGGTCAGGTTAGAGTGGGGGTTAAGCATAAATTGTCCGCCTAGGGTTAGGGTTAGGTCTATGGTTTCATTTAGGCTTCAGGTTAGGTTAGGATTGAACTTAGTTTGTGGCAGTAAGTTTAGGGATACTGTTAGTTTTCGGTTCAGTGTTACGGTTGGAGTTAGCGTGAGGGTCAGGTTAGGGTTGGGGTTGAGCTTAAGGTGTCCTCCTAGGGTTAGGTTGAGGTCTATGGTTTCATTTGATCTTCAGGTTAGGTTTGGATTAAACTTAGTTTGAGGGAGTAAGTTTAGGGCTACTGTTAGTTTTCGCTTCAGTGTTACCGTTGGAGATAGCGTCAAGGTCATGTTAGGGTTGGGGTTGAGCTTCAGGTGTCCGCCTAGGGTTAGGGTTAGGTCTATGGTTTGAGTTAGGCTTCAGGTTAGGTTAGGTTCGAAATTAGTTTGAGGGAGTAAGTTTAGGGCTAATGTTAGTTTTCGGTTCCGTGTTACAGTTGGAGTTAGCGTGAGGGTCAGGTTAGGGTTGGGGTTGAGCTTAAGGTGTCCGCCTAGGGTTAGGGTTAGGTGTATGGTTTGATTTAGGCTTCAGGTTAGGTTAGGTTTGAACTTAGTTTGAGGGAGTAAGTTTAGGGCGACTGTTAGTTTTCGGGTAACTGTTATGGTTGGAGTAAGCGGCAGGGTCAGGTTAGGGTGGGTTTTAAGCATAAAGTGTCCGCCTAGGGTTAGGGTTATGTCTATGGTTTCATTTAGGCTTCAGGGTAGGTTAGGATTGAACTTAGTTTGAGGCAGTAAGTTTAGGGATACTGTTAGTTTTCGGTTCAGTGTTACGGTTGTAGTTAGCGTGAGGGTCAGGTTAGGGTTGGGGTTGAGCTTAAGGTGTCCGCCTAGGGTTAGGTTTAGGTCTATGGTTTCATTTGATCTTCAGGTTAGGTTTGGATTAAACTTAGTTTGAGGGAGTAAGTTTAGGGCTACTGTTAGTTTTCGGTTCAGTGTTACCGTTGGAGATAGCGTCAAGGTCATGTTAGGGTTGGGGTTGAGCTTCAGGTGTCCGCCTAGGGTTAGGGTTAGGTCTATGGTTTGAGTTAGGCTTCAGGTTAGGTTAGGTTCGAAATTAGTTTGAGGGAGTAAGTTTAGGGCTAATGTTATTTTTCGTTTCCGTGTTACGGTTGGAGTTATCGTGAGGGTCAGGTTAGGGTTGGGGTTGAGCTTAAGGTGTCCGCCTAGGGTTAGGGTTAGGTGTATGGTTTGATTTAGGCTTCAGGTTAGGTTAGGTTTGAACTTAGTTTGAGGGAGTAAGTTTAGGGCTAATGTTAGTTTTCGTTTCCGTGTTACGGTTGGAGTTATCGTGAGGGTCAGGTTAGGGTTGGGGTTGAGCTTAAGGTGTTCGCCTAGGGTTAGGGTTAGGTGTATGGTTTGATTTAGGCTTCAGGTTAGGTTAGGTTTGAACTTAGTTTGAGGGAGTAAGTTTAGGGCTACTGTTAGTTTTCGATTCAGTGTTACGGTCGGAGATAGCGTCAGGGTCAGGTTAGGGTTGGGGTTGAGCTTCAGGTGTCCGCCTAGGGTTAGGGTTAGTTGTATGGTTTGAGTTAGGCTTCAGGTTAGGTTAGGTTTTAACTTAGTTTGAGCGAGTAAGTTTAGGGCTACTGTTAGTTTTCGGTTCAGTGTTACGGTTGGAGATAGCGTCAGGGTCAGGTTAGGGTTGGGGTTGAGCTTCAGGTGTCCGCCTAGGGTTAGGGTTAGGTCTATGGTTTGAGTTAGTCTTCAGGTTAGGTTAGGTTTGAACTTAGTTTGAGGGAGTAAGTTTAGGGCTACTGTTAGTTTTAGGTTCAGTGTTACGGTTGGATTTAGCGTGAGGGTTAGGTTAGGATTGGGGTTGAGCTTAAGGTGTCTGCCTAGGGTTAGGGTTAGGTGTATGGTTTGATTTAGGCTTCAGGTTAGGTTAGGTTTGAACTTAGTTTGAGGGAGTAAGTTTAGGGCTACTGTTAGTTTTCGGGTAACTGTTATGGTTGGAGTTAGCGTCAGGGTCAGGTTAGGTTTGGGGTAGAGCTTCAGGTGTCCGCCTAGGGTTAGGGTTAGGTCTATGGTTTGAGTTAGCCTTCAGGTTACGTTAGGTTTTAACTTAGTTTGAGGGAGTAAGTTTAGGGCTACTGTTAGTTTTCGTTTAACTGTTACGGTTGGAGTAGGCGTCAGGGTCAGGTTAGGGTGGGGGTTAAGCATAAGGTGTCTGCCTAGGGTTAGGGTTAAGTCTATGGTTTCATTTAGGCGTCAGGTTAGGTTAGGATTGAACTTAGTTTGAGGGAGTAAGTTTAGGGCTACTGTTAGTTTTCGGTTCAGTGTTACGGTTGGATTTAGCCTCAGGGTCAGGTTAGGGTTGGGGTTAAGCTTAAGGTGTCCGCCTAGGGTTAGGGTTAGGTCTCTGGTTTGAGTTAGGCTTCAGGTTAGGTTAGGTTTGAACTTAGTTTGAGGGAGTAAGTTTAGGGCTACTGTTAGTTTACGGTTCAGTGGTACGGTTGGAGTTAGTGTCAGGTTCAGGTTAGGGTTGGGGTTGAGCTTAAGGTGTCCGCCTAGGTTTAGGGTTAGGTCTGTGGTTTGAGTTAGGCTTCAGGTGATGTTAGGTTTGAACTTAGTTTGAGGGAATAAGTTTAGGGCTACTGTTAGTTTTCGGTTCAGTGTTACGGTTGGAGTAAGAGTCAGGGTCAGGTTAGGGTTGGGGTTGAGCTTCAGGTGTCCGCCTAGGGTTAGTGTTAGGTCTATGGTTTGAGTTAGGCTTCAGGTTAGGTTAGGTTTGAAATTAGTTTGAGGGAGTAAGTTTAGGGCTACTGTTAGGTTTCCGTTCAGTGTTACGTTTGCAGTTAGAGTGAGGGTCAGGTTAGGGTTGGGGTTGAGCTTAAGGTGTCCTCCTAGGGTTAGAGTTAGGTGTATGGTTTGATATAGGCTTCAGGTTAGGTTAGGTTTGAACTTAGTTTGAGGGAGTAAGTTTAGGGCTACTGTTAGTTTTCGGGTAACTGTTATGGTTGGAGTTAGCGTCAGGGCCATTTTAGGGTTGGGGTTGAGCTTAAGGTGTCCGCCAAGGGTTAGGGTTAGGTCTATGGTTTGAGTTAGGCTTCAGGTTAGGTTAGGTTTGAACTTAGTTTGAGGGAGTAAGTTTAGGGCTACTGTTAGTTTTCGGTTCAGTGTTACGGTTGGAGTTAGCGTGAGGGTCAGGTTAGGGTTGGGGTTGAGCTAAAGGTGTCCGCCTAGGGTTAGGGTTAGGTGTATGGTTTTATTTAGGCTTCAGGTTAGGTTAGGTTTGAAGTTAGTTTGAGGGAGTAATTTTAGGGCTACTGTTAGTTTTCGGTTCAGTGTTACGGTCGGAGATAGCGTCAGGGTCAGGTTACGGTTGGGGTTGAGCTTCAGGTGTCCGCCTAGGGTTAGGGTTAGGTGTATGGTTTGATTTAGGCTTCAGGTTAGGTAAGGTTTGAACTTAATTTGAGGGAGTAAGTTTAGGGCTACTGTTAGTTTTCGTTTAACTGTTACGGTTGGAGTAAGCGACAGGGTCAGGTTAGAGTGGGGGTTAAGCATAAATTGTCCGCCTAGGGTTAGGGTTAGGTCTATGGTTTCATTTAGGCTTCAGGTTAGGTTAGGATTGAACTTAGTTTGTGGCAGTAAGTTTAGGGATACTGTTAGTTTTCGGTTCAGTGTTACGGTTGGAGTTAGCGTGAGGGTCAGGTTAGGGTTGGGGTTGAGCTTAAGGTGTCCTCCTAGGGTTAGGTTGAGGTCTATGGTTTCATTTGATCTTCAGGTTAGGTTTGGATTAAACTTAGTTTGAGGGAGTAAGTTTAGGGCTACTGTTAGTTTTCGCTTCAGTGTTACCGTTGGAGATAGCGTCAAGGTCATGTTAGGGTTGGGGTTGAGCTTCAGGTGTCCGCCTAGGGTTAGGGTTAGGTCTATGGTTTGAGTTAGGCTTCAGGTTAGGTTAGGTTCGAAATTAGTTTGAGGGAGTAAGTTTAGGGCTAATGTTAGTTTTCGGTTCCGTGTTACAGTTGGAGTTAGCGTGAGGGTCAGGTTAGGGTTGGGGTTGAGCTTAAGGTGTCCGCCTAGGGTTAGGGTTAGGTGTATGGTTTGATTTAGGCTTCAGGTTAGGTTAGGTTTGAACTTAGTTTGAGGGAGTAAGTTTAGGGCGACTGTTAGTTTTCGGGTAACTGTTATGGTTGGAGTAAGCGGCAGGGTCAGGTTAGGGTGGGTTTTAAGCATAAAGTGTCCGCCTAGGGTTAGGGTTATGTCTATGGTTTCATTTAGGCTTCAGGGTAGGTTAGGATTGAACTTAGTTTGAGGCAGTAAGTTTAGGGATACTGTTAGTTTTCGGTTCAGTGTTACGGTTGTAGTTAGCGTGAGGGTCAGGTTAGGGTTGGGGTTGAGCTTAAGGTGTCCGCCTAGGGTTAGGTTTAGGTCTATGGTTTCATTTGATCTTCAGGTTAGGTTTGGATTAAACTTAGTTTGAGGGAGTAAGTTTAGGGCTACTGTTAGTTTTCGGTTCAGTGTTACCGTTGGAGATAGCGTCAAGGTCATGTTAGGGTTGGGGTTGAGCTTCAGGTGTCCGCCTAGGGTTAGGGTTAGGTCTATGGTTTGAGTTAGGCTTCAGGTTAGGTTAGGTTCGAAATTAGTTTGAGGGAGTAAGTTTAGGGCTAATGTTATTTTTCGTTTCCGTGTTACGGTTGGAGTTATCGTGAGGGTCAGGTTAGGGTTGGGGTTGAGCTTAAGGTGTCCGCCTAGGGTTAGGGTTAGGTGTATGGTTTGATTTAGGCTTCAGGTTAGGTTAGGTTTGAACTTAGTTTGAGGGAGTAAGTTTAGGGCTAATGTTAGTTTTCGTTTCCGTGTTACGGTTGGAGTTATCGTGAGGGTCAGGTTAGGGTTGGGGTTGAGCTTAAGGTGTTCGCCTAGGGTTAGGGTTAGGTGTATGGTTTGATTTAGGCTTCAGGTTAGGTTAGGTTTGAACTTAGTTTGAGGGAGTAAGTTTAGGGCTACTGTTAGTTTTCGATTCAGTGTTACGGTCGGAGATAGCGTCAGGGTCAGGTTAGGGTTGGGGTTGAGCTTCAGGTGTCCGCCTAGGGTTAGGGTTAGTTGTATGGTTTGAGTTAGGCTTCAGGTTAGGTTAGGTTTTAACTTAGTTTGAGCGAGTAAGTTTAGGGCTACTGTTAGTTTTCGGTTCAGTGTTACGGTTGGAGATAGCGTCAGGGTCAGGTTAGGGTTGGGGTTGAGCTTCAGGTGTCCGCCTAGGGTTAGGGTTAGGTCTATGGTTTGAGTTAGTCTTCAGGTTAGGTTAGGTTTGAACTTAGTTTGAGGGAGTAAGTTTAGGGCTACTGTTAGTTTTAGGTTCAGTGTTACGGTTGGATTTAGCGTGAGGGTTAGGTTAGGATTGGGGTTGAGCTTAAGGTGTCTGCCTAGGGTTAGGGTTAGGTGTATGGTTTGATTTAGGCTTCAGGTTAGGTTAGGTTTGAACTTAGTTTGAGGGAGTAAGTTTAGGGCTACTGTTAGTTTTCGGGTAACTGTTATGGTTGGAGTTAGCGTCAGGGTCAGGTTAGGTTTGGGGTAGAGCTTCAGGTGTCCGCCTAGGGTTAGGGTTAGGTCTATGGTTTGAGTTAGCCTTCAGGTTACGTTAGGTTTTAACTTAGTTTGAGGGAGTAAGTTTAGGGCTACTGTTAGTTTTCGTTTAACTGTTACGGTTGGAGTAGGCGTCAGGGTCAGGTTAGGGTGGGGGTTAAGCATAAGGTGTCTGCCTAGGGTTAGGGTTAAGTCTATGGTTTCATTTAGGCGTCAGGTTAGGTTAGGATTGAACTTAGTTTGAGGGAGTAAGTTTAGGGCTACTGTTAGTTTTCGGTTCAGTGTTACGGTTGGATTTAGCCTCAGGGTCAGGTTAGGGTTGGGGTTAAGCTTAAGGTGTCCGCCTAGGGTTAGGGTTAGGTCTCTGGTTTGAGTTAGGCTTCAGGTTAGGTTAGGTTTGAACTTAGTTTGAGGGAGTAAGTTTAGGGCTACTGTTAGTTTACGGTTCAGTGGTACGGTTGGAGTTAGTGTCAGGTTCAGGTTAGGGTTGGGGTTGAGCTTAAGGTGTCCGCCTAGGTTTAGGGTTAGGTCTGTGGTTTGAGTTAGGCTTCAGGTGATGTTAGGTTTGAACTTAGTTTGAGGGAATAAGTTTAGGGCTACTGTTAGTTTTCGGTTCAGTGTTACGGTTGGAGTAAGAGTCAGGGTCAGGTTAGGGTTGGGGTTGAGCTTCAGGTGTCCGCCTAGGGTTACTGTTAGGTCTATGGTTTGAGTTAGGCTTCAGGTTAGGTTAGGTTTGAAATTAGTTTGAGGGAGTAAGTTTAGGGCTACTGTTAGGTTTCCGTTCAGTGTTACGTTTGCAGTTAGAGTGAGGGTCAGGTTAGGGTTGGGGTTGAGCTTAAGGTGTCCTCCTAGGGTTAGAGTTAGGTGTATGGTTTGATATAGGCTTCAGGTTAGGTTAGGTTTGAACTTAGTTTGAGGGAGTAAGTTTAGGGCTACTGTTAGTTTTCGGGTAACTGTTATGGTTGGAGTTAGCGTCAGGGCCATTTTAGGGTTGGGGTTGAGCTTAAGGTGTCCGCCAAGGGTTAGGGTTAGGTCTATGGTTTGAGTTAGGCTTCAGGTTAGGTTAGGTTTGAACTTAGTTTGAGGGAGTAAGTTTAGGGCTACTGTTAGTTTTCGGTTCAGTGTTACGGTTGGAGTTAGCGTGAGGGTCAGGTTAGGGTTGGGGTTGAGCTTAAGGTGTCCGCCTAGGGTTAGGGATAGGTCTATGATTTGATTTAGGCTTCAAGTTAGGTTAGGTTTGAACTTAGTTTGAGGGAGTCAGTTTAGGGTTACTGTTAGTTTTCGGTTAACTGTTACGGATGGAGTAAGCGTCAGGGTCAGGTTAGGTTTGGGGTTGAGCTTAAGGTGTCCGCCTAGGGTTAGGGTTAGGTGTATGGTTTGATTTAGGCTTCAGGTTAGGTTAGGTTTGAACTTAGTTTGAGGGAGTAAGTTTAGGGCTACTGTTAGTTTTCGTTTAAGTGTTACGGTTGGAGTAAGCATCAGGGTCAGGTTAGGGTGGGGGTTAAGCATAAAGTGTCCGCCTAGGGTTAGGGTTAGGTCTATGGTTTCATTTATGCTTCAGGTTAGGTTAGGATTGAACTTAGTTAGAGGCAGTAAGTTTAGGAATACTGTTAGTTTTCGGTTCAGTGTTACGGTTGGAGTTAGCGTGAGGGTCAGGTTAGGGTTGGGGTTGAGCTTAAGGTGTCCGCCTAGGTTTAGGGTTAGGTCTATGGTTTGAGTTAGGCTTCAGGTTAGGTTAGGTTTGAAATTAGTTTGAGGGAGTAAGTTTAGGGCTACTGTTAGGTTTCCGTTCAGTGTTACGTTTGCAGTTAGCGTGAGGGTCAGGTTAGGGTTGGGGTTGAGCTTAAGGTGTCCTCCTAGGGTTAGAGTTAGGTGTATGGTTTGATTTAGGCTTCAGGTTAGGTTAGGTTTGAACTTAGTTTGAGGGAGTAAGTTTAGGGCTACTGTTAATTTTCGGGTAACTGTTATGGTTGGAGTTAGCGTCAGGGCCATTTTAGGGTTGGGGTTGAGCTTAAGGTGTCCGCCAAGGGTTAGGGTTAGGTCTATGGTTTGAGTTAGGCTTCAGGTTAGGTTAGGTTTGAACTTAGTTTGAGGGAGTAAGTTTCGGGCTACTGTTAGTTTTCAGTTCAGTGTTACGGTTGGAGTTAGCGTGAGGGTCAGGTTAGGGTTGGGGTTGAGCTAAAGGTGTCCGCCTAGGGTTAGGGTTAGGTGTATGGTTTGATTTAGGCTTCAGGTTAGGTTAGGTTTGAAGTTAGTTTGAGGGAGTAAGTTTAGGGCTACTGTTAGTTTTCTGTTCAGTGTTACGGTCGGATATAGTGTCAGGGTCAGGTTAGGGTTGGGGTTGAGCTTCAGGTGTCCGCCTAGGGTTAAGTTTAGGTCTATGGTTTGAGTTAGGCTTCAGGTTAGGTTAGGTTCGAAATTAGTTTGAGGGAGTAAGTTTAGGGCTAATGTTAGTTTTCGGTTCAGTGTTACGGTTGGAGTTAGCGTGAGGGTCAGGTTAGGGTTAGGGTTGAGCTTCAGGTGTCCGCCTAGGGTTAGGGTTAGGTGTATGGTTTGATTTAGGCTTCAGGTTAGGTTAGGATTGAACTTAGTTTGAGGGAGTAAGTTTAGGGCGACTGTTAGTTTTCGGGTAACTGTTATGGTTGGAATTAGCGTCAGGGCCAGGTTAGGGTTGGCGTTGAGCTTAAGGTGTCCACCTAGGGTTGGGGTTAGGTGTATGGTTTGATTTAGGCGTCAGGTTAGGTTAGGTTTGAACTTAGTTTGAGGGAGTAAGTTTAGGGCTACTGTTAGTTTTCGGGTAACTGTTATGGTTGGAGTTAGCGTCAGGGCCATTTTAGGACTAGGGTTGAGCTTAAGGTGTCCGCCTAGGGTTAGGGTTAGGTGTACGGTTTGATTTAGGCTTCAGGTTAGGTTAGGTTAGAACTTAGTTTGAGGGTGTAAGTTTAGGGCTACTGTTAGTTTTCGGGTAACTGTTACGGTTGGAATTAGCGTCAGGTCCAGGTTAGGGTTGGGGTTGAGCTTCAGGTGTCCACCTAGGGTTAGGGTAGGTTTATGGTTTGATTTAGGCTTCAGGTTAGGTTAGGTTTGAAGTTAGTTTGATGGAGTAAGTTTAGGGCTCCTGTTAGTTTTCTGGTAACTGTTATGGTTGGAGTTAGCATCAGGGCATGGTTAGGGTTGGTGTTGAGCTTAAGGTGTCCGCCTAGGGTTAGGGTTAGGTGTATGGTTTGATTTAGGGTTTAGGTTAGGTTAGGTTTGAACTTAGTTTGAGGGAGTAAGTTTAGGGCTACTGTTAGTTTTCGGTTCAGTGTTATGGTTGGAGTTAGCGTGAGTGTCAGGTTAGGGTTGGGGTTGAGGTAAAGGTGTCCGCCTAGGGTTAGGTTTAGGTCTAAGGTTTCATTTAGGCTTCAGGTTAGGTTAGGATTGAACTTAGTTTGAGGGAGTAAGTTTAGGGCTACTGTTAGTTTTCGGTTCAGTGTTACCATTGGAGATAGCGTCAGGGTCAGGTTAGGGTTGGGGTTGAGCTTAAGGTGTCCGCCTCGGGTTAGGGTTAGGTCTATGGTTTGAGTTAGGCTTCAGGTTAGGTTAGGTTCGAACTTAGTTTGAGGGAGTAAGTTTAGGGCTATTGTTAGTTTTCGATTCAGTGTTACGGTTGGAGTAAGAGACAGGGTCAGGTTAGTGTTGGGGTTGAGCTTCAGGTGTCCGCCTAGGGTTAGGGTTAGGTGTATGGTTTGATTTAGGCTTCAGGTTAGGTTAGGTTTGAACTTAGTTTGAGGGAGTAAGTTTAGGGCTACTGTTAGTTTTCGGGTAACTGTTACGGTTGGAGTTAGCGTCAGGTCCAGGTTAGGTTTGGCGTTGAGCTAATGGTGTCCGCCTAGGGTTAGGATTAGGTGTATGGTTTGATTTTGCTTCAGGTTAGGTTAGGTTTGAAGTTAGTTTGAGGGAGTAAGTTTAGGGCTACTGTTAGTTTTTGGTTAACTGTTACCGTTGGAGTAAGCCTGAGGGTCAGGTTAGGGTAGGGGTTGAGCTTAAGGTGTCCGCCTAGGGTTAGGGTTAGGTGTATGGTATGATTTAGGCTTCAGGTTAGGTTAGGTTTGAACTTAGTTTGAGGGAGTAAGTTTAGGGCTACTGTTAGTTTTCGGTTCAGTGTTACGGTTGGAGATAGCGTCAGGGTCAGGTTAGGGTTGGGGTTGAGCTTCAGGTGTCCGCCTAGGGTTAGGGTTAGGTCTATGGTTTGAGTTAGGCTTCAGGTTAGGTTAGGTTTGAACTTAGTTTGAGGGAGTAAGTTTAGGGCTACTGTTAGTTTTCGGTTCAGTGTTATGGTTGGAGATAGTGTCAGGGTCAGGTTATGGTTGGGCTTGAACTTCAGGTGTCCGCCTAGGGTTAGGGTTAGGTCTATGGTTTGAGTTAGGCTTCAGGTTAGGTTAGGTTTGAACTTAGTTTGAGGGAGTAAGTTTAGGGCTACTGTTAGTTTTCGGTTCAGTGTTACGGTTGGAGTTAGCGTGAGGGTCAGGTTATGGTTGGGGTTGAGCTTAAGATGTCCGCCTAGTGTTAGAGTTAGGTGTATGGTTTGATTTAGGCTTCAGGTTAGGTTAGGTTTGAACTTAGTTTGAGGGAGTAAGTTTAGGGCTACTGTTAGTTTTAGGGTAACTTTTATGGTTGGAGTTAGCGTCAGGGCAAGGTTAGGGTTGGGGTTGAGCTTAAGGTGTCCGCCTAGGGTTAGGGTTAGGTCTATGGTTTGAGTTAGGCTTCAGGTTAGGTTAGGTTTGAACTTAGTTTGAGGGAGTAAGTTTAGGGCTACTCTTAGTTTTCGGTTCAGTGTTACGGTTGGAGTTAGCGTGAGGGTCAGGTTATGGTTGGGGTTGATCTTAAGTTGTCCGCCTAGGTTTAGCGTTAGGTGTATGGTTTGATTTAGGCTTCAGGTTAGGTTAGGTTTGAACTTAGTTTGAGGGAGTAAATTTAGGGCTACTATTAGTTTTCGGTTCAGTGTTACGGTTGGAGATAGCGTCAGGGTCAGGTTAGGGTTGGGGTTGAGCTTCAGGTGTCCGCCTAGGGTTAGGGTTAGGTCTGTGGTTTGAGTTAGGCTTCAGGTTAGGTTAGGTTTGAACTTAGTTTGAGGGATTAAGTTTAGGGCTACTGTTAGTTTTCGGTTCAGTGTTACGGTTGGATTTAGCGTAAGGGTCAGGTTAGGGTAGGGGTTGAGCTTAAGGTGTCCGCCTAGGGTTAAGGTTAGGTGTATGGTTTGATTTAGGCTTCAGGTTAGGTTAGGTTTGAATTTAGTTTGAGGGAGTAAGTTTAGGGCTACTGTTAGTTTTCGGGTAACTGTTATGGTTGGAGTTAGCGTCAGGGCCATTTTAGGATTGGGGTTGAGCTTAAGGTGTCCGCCAAGGGTTAGGGTTAGGTCTATGGTTTGAGTTAGGCTTCAGGTTAGGTTAGGTTTGAACTTAGTTTGAGGGAGTAAGTTTATGGCTACTGTTAGTTTTCGGTTCAGTGTTACGTTTGGAGATAGCGTCAGGGTCAGGTTAGGGCTGGGGTTGAGCTTCAGGTGTCCGCCTAGTGTTAGGGTTAGGTCTATGGTTTGAGTTAGGCTTCCGGGTAGGTTAGGTTTGAACTTAGTTTGAGGGAGTAAGTTTAGGGCTACTGTTAGTTTTCGGTTCAGTGTTTCGGTTGGAGTTAGCGTGAGGGTCAGGTTATTGTAGGGGTTGAGCTTAAGGTGTCCGCCTAGGGTTAGGGTTAGGTGTATGGTTTGATTTAGGCTTCAGGTTAGGTTAGGTTTGAACTTAGTTTGAGGGAGTAAGTTTAGGGCTACTGTTAGTTTTCGGGTAACTGTTACGGTTGGAGTTAGCGTCAGGTCCAGGTTAGGGTTGGCGTTGAGCTAATGGTGTCCGCCTAGGATTAGGGTTAGGTGTATGGTTTGATTTAGGCTTCAGGTTAGGTTAGGTTTGAAGTTAGTTTGAGGGAATAAGTTTAGGGCTACTGTTAGTTTTCGGTTAACTGTTACAGTTGGAGTAAGCGTGAGGGTCAGGTTAGGGTAGGGGTTGAGCTTAAGTTGTCCGCCTAGGGTTAGGGTTAGGTGTATGATTTGATTAAGGCTTCAGGTTAGGTTAGGTTTGAATGTAGTTTGAGGGAGTAACTTTAGGGCTACTGTTAGTTTTCGGGTAACTGTTATGGTTGGAGTTAGCGTCAGGGCCATTTTAGGATTGGGCTTGAGCTTAAGGTGTCCGCCAAGGTTTAGGGTTAGGTCTATGGTTTGAGTTAGGCTTCAGGGTAGGTTAGGTTTGAACTTAGTTTGAGGGAGTAAGTTTAGAGCTACTGTTAGTTTTCGGTTCAGTGTTACGGTTGGAGATAGCGTCAGGGTCAGGTTAGGGTTGGGGTTGAGCTTCAGGTGTCCGCCTAGGGTTAGGGATAAGTCTATGGTTTGAGTTAGGCTTCAGGTTAGGTTAGGATTGAACTTAGTTTGAGGCAGTAAGTTTAGGGCTACTGTTAGTTTTCGGTTCAGTGTTACGGTTGGAGTTAGCGTGAGGGTCTGGTTAGGGTTGGGTTTGAGCTTAAGGTGTCCGCCTAGGGTTAGGGTTAGGTGTATGGTTTGATTTAGGCTTCACGTTAGGTTAGGTTTGAACTTAGTTTGAGGGAGTAAGTTTAGGGCTACTGTTAGTTTTCAGTTCAGTGTTACGGTTGGAGATAGCGTCAGGGTCAGGTTAGGGTTGGGGTTGAGCTTCAGGTGTCCGCCTAGGGTTAGGGTTAAGTCTATGGTTTGAGTTAGGCTTCAGGTTAGGTTAGGTTTGAGCTTAGTTTGAGGGAGTAAGTTTAGGGCGACTGTAAGTTTTCTGGTAACTGTTATGGTTGGAGTTAGCGTCAGGGCCAGGTTAGTGTTGGGGTTGAGCTTAAGGTGTCCGCCTAGGGTTAGGGTTAGGTGTGTGGTTTGAGTTAGGCTTCAGGTTAGGTTAGGTTTGAACTTAGTTTGAGGGAGTAAGTTTAGGGCTATTGTTAGTTTTCGGTTCAGTGTTACGGTTGGTGATAGCGTCAGGGTAAGGTTAGGGTTGGGGTTGAGCTTCAGGTGTCTGCATAGGGTTAGGGTTAGGTCTATGGTTGGAGTTAGGCTTCAGGTTATGTTAGGTTTGAACTTAGTTTGAGGGAGTAAGATTAGGGCTACTGTTAGTTTTCGGTTCAGTGTTTCGGTTGGAGTTAGCGTGAGGGTCAGGTTATGGTAGGGGTTGAGCTTCAGGTGTCCGCCTAGGGTTAGGGTTAGGTCTATGGTTTGAGTTAGGCTTCAGGTTAGGTTAGGTTTGAACTTAGTTTGAGGGAGTAAGTTTAGGGTTACTGTTAGTTTTCGGTTCAGTGTTACGGTTGGAGTTAGCGTGAGGGTCAGGTTAGGGTTGGGGTTGACCTTAAGGTGTCCGCGTAGGGTTAGGGTTAGGTGTATGGTTTGATTTAGGCTTCAGGTTAGGTGAGGTTTGAACCTAGTTAAAGGGAGTAAGTTTAGGGCTACTGTTAGTTTTCGGTTCAGTGTTACTGTTGGAGATAGCGTCAGGGTCAGGTTAGGGTTGGGGTTGAGCTTAAGGTGTCCGCCTAGGGTTAGGGTTAGGTGTATGGTTTTATTCAGGCTTCAGGTTAGGTTAGGTTTGAACTTAGTTTGAGGGAGTACGATTAGGGCGACTGTTAGTTTTCGGGTAACTGTTATGGTTGGAGTTAGCGTCAGGGCCAGGTTAGGGTTGGCGTTGAGCTTAAGGTGTCCACCTAGGGTTAGGGTTAGGTCTATGGTTTGAGTTAGGCTTCAGGTTAGTTTAGGTTTGAACTTAGTTTGAGGGAGTAAGTTTAGGGCTACTGTTAGTTTTCGGTTCAGTGTTACGGTTGGAGATAGCGTCAGGGTCAGGTTAGGGTTGGGGTTGAGCTTCAAGTGTCCGCCTAGGCTTAGGGTTAGGTCTATGGTTTGAGTTAGGCTTCAGGTTAGGTTAGGTTTGAACTTAGTTTGAGGGAGTAAGTTTAGGGCTACTGTTAGTTTTCGGTTCAGTGTTACGGTTGGAGTTAGCGTGAGGGTCAGGTTAGGGTTGGGGTTGAGCTTAAGGTGTCCGCCTAGGGTTAGGGTTAGGTGTATGGTTTGAGTAAGGCTTCAGGTTAGGTTAGGTTTGAACTTAGTTTGAGGGAGTAAGTTTAGGGCTACTGTTAGTTTTCGGTTCAGTGTTACGGTTGGAGATAGTGTCAGGGTCAGGTTAGGGTTGGGGTTGAGCTTCAGGTGTCTGCCTAGGGTTAGGGTTAGGTCTATGGTTGGAGTTAGGCTTCAGGTTATGTTAGGTTTGAACTTAGTTTGAGGGAGTAAGATTAGGGCTACTGTTAGTTTTCGGTTCAGTGTTTCGGTTGGAGTTAGCGTGAGGGTCAGGTTAGGGTAGGGGTTGAGCTTCAGGTGTCCGCCTAGGGTTAGGGTTAGGTCTATGGTTTGAGTTAGGCTTCAGGTTAGGTTAGGTTTGAACTTAGTTTGAGGGAGTAAGTTTAGGGTTACTGTTAGTTTTCGGTTCAGTGTTACGGTTGGAGTTAGCATGAGGGTCAGGTTAGGGTTGGGGTTGAACTTAAGGTGTCCGCCTAGGGTTAGGGTTAGCTGTAGGTTTGATTCAGGCTTCAGGTTAGATTAGGTTTGAACTTAGTTTGAGGGAGTAAGTTTAGGGCTACTGTTAGTTTTCGGTTCAGTGTTACGGTTGGATTTAGCGTGAGGGGCAGGTTAGGGTTGGGGTTGAGCTTAAGGTGTCCGTCTACGGTTAGGATTAGGTGTATGGTTTGATTTAGGCTTCAAGTTAGGTTAGGTTTGAACTTAGTTTGAGGGAGTAAGTTTAGGGCTACTGTTAGTTTTCGTTTAAGTGTTACGGTTGGAGTAAGCGTCAGGGTCAGGTTAGGGTGGGGGTTAAACATAAAGTGTCCGCCTAGGGTTAGGGTTAGGTCTATGGTTTCAATTAGGCTTCAGGTTAGGTTAGGATTGAACTTAGTTTGAGGCAGTAAGTTTAGGAATACTGTTAGTTTTCGGTTCAGTGTTACGGTTGGAGTTAGCGTGAGGGTCAGGTTAGGGTTGGGGTTGAGCTAAAGGTGTCCGCCTAGGGTTAGGTTTAGGTCTATGGTTTCATTTGATCTTCAGGTTAGGTTTGGATTAAACTTAGTTTGAGGGAGTAAGTTTAGGGCTACTGTTAGTTTTCGGTTCAGTGTTACCGTTGGAGATAGCGTCAAGGTCATGTTAGGGTTGGGGTTGAGCTTCAGGTGTCCGCCTAGGGTTAGGGTTAGGTCTATGGTTTGAGTTAGGCTTCAGGTTAGGTTAGGTTTGAACTTAGTTTGAGGGAGTAAGTTTAGGGCTACTGTTAGTTTTCGGTTCAGTGTTAGGGTTGGAGTTAGCGTGAGGGTCAGGTTAGGGTTGGGGTTGAGCTTAAGGTGTCCGCCTAGGGTTAGGGTTAGGTGTGTGGTTTGAGTTAGGCTTCAGGTTAGGTTAGGTTTGAACTTAGTTTGAGGGAGTAAGTTTAGGGCTATTGTTAGTTTTCGGTTCAGTGTTACGGTTGGTGATAGCGTCAGGGTAAGGTTAGGGTTGGGGTTGAGCTTCAGGTGTCTGCCTAGGGTTAGGGTTAGGTCTATGGTTGGAGTTAGGCTTCAGGTTATGTTAGGTTTGAACTTAGTTTGAGGGAGTAAGATTAGTGCTACTGTTAGTTTTCGGTTCAGTGTTTCGGTTGGAGTTAGCGTGAGGGTCAGGTTAGGTTAGGGGTTGAGCTTCAGGTGTCCGCCTAGGGTTAGCGTTAGGTCTATGGTTTGAGTTAGGCTTCAGGTTAGGTTAGGTTTGAACTTAGTTTGAGGGAGTAAGTTTAGGGCTACTGTTAGTTTTCGGTTCAGTGTTACGGTTGGAGATAGCGTCAGGGTCAGGTTAGGGTTGAGGTTGAGCTTCAAGTGTCCGCCTAGGCTTAGGGTTAGGTCTATGGTTTGAGTTAGGCTTCAGGTTAGGTTAGGTTTGAACTTAGTTTGAGGGAGTAAGTATAGGGCTACTGTTAGTTTTTGGTTCAGTGTTACGGTTGGAGTTAGCGTGAGGGTCAGGTTAGGGTTGGGGTTGAGCTTAAGGTGTCCGCCTAGGGTTAGGGTTAGGTGTATGGTTTGAGTTAGGCTTCAGGTTAGGTTAGGTTTGAACTTAGTTTGAGGGAGTAAGTTTAGGGCTACTGTTAGTTTTCGGTTCAGTGTTACGGTTAGATATAGCGTCAGGGTCAGGTTAGGGTTGGGCTTGAGCTTCAGGTGTCTGCCTAGGGTTAGGGTTAGGTCTATGGTTGGAGTTAGGCTTCAGGTTATGTTAGGTTTGAACTTAGTTTGAGGGAGTAAGATTAGGGCTACTGTTAGTTTTCGGTTCAGTGTTTCGGTTGGAGTTAGCGTGAGGGTCAGGTTTGGGTAGGGGTTGAGCTTCAGGTGTCCGCCTAGGGTTAGGGTTAGGTCTATGATTTGAGTTAGGCTTCAGGTTAGGTTAGGTTTGAACTTAGTTTGAGGGAGTAAGTTTAGGGTTACTGTTAGTTTTCTGTTCAGTGTTACGGTTGGAGTTAGCATGAGGGTCAGGTTAGGGTTGGGGTTGAACTTAAGGTGTCCGCCTAGGGTTAGGGTTAGGTGTATGATTTGATTAAGGCTTCACGTAGGTTAGGTTTGAACTTAGTTTGAGGGAGTAAGTTTAGGGCTACAGATAGTTTTCGGGTAACTGTTATGGTTGGAGTTAGCGTCAGGGCCAGGTTAGGGTTGGGGTTGAGCTTAATGTATCTGCCTAGGGTTAGGGTTAGGTCTATGGTTTGAGTTAGGCTTCAGGTTAGGTGAGGTTTGAACTTAGTTTGAGGGAGTAAGTTTCGGGTTACTGTTAGTGTTCGGTTCAGTGTTACGGTTGGAGTTACCGTGAGGGTCAGGTTAGGGTTGGGGTTGAGCTTAAGGTGTCCGCCTAGGGTTAGGGTTAGGTGTATGGTTTGATTTAGGCTTCAGGTTATGTTAGGTTTGAACTTAGTTTGAGGGAGTAAGTTTAGGGATACTGTTAGTTTTCGGTTCAGTGTTACGGTCGGAGATAGCGTCAGGGTCAGGATAGGGTTGGGGTTGAGCTTCAGGTGTCCGCCTAGGGTTAGGGTTAGGTCTATGTTTTGAGTTAGGCTTCAGGTTAGGTTAGGTTTGAACTTAGTTTGAGGGAGTAAGTTTAGGGCTACTGTTAGTTTTCGGTTCAGTGTTACGGTTGGAGTTAGCGTGAGGGTCAGGTTAGGGTTGGGGTTGAGCTTAAGGTGTCCGCCTAGGGTTAGGGTTAGGTATATGGTTTTAGTTAGGCTTTAGGTTAGGTTAGGTTTGAACTTAGTTTCAGGGAGTAAGTTTAGGGCTACTGCTAGTTTTCGGTTCAGTGTTAGGGTTGGAGTTAGCGTGAGGGTCAGGTTAGGGTTGGGGTTGAGCTTAAGGTGTCCGCCTAGTGTTAGGGATAGGTCTGGGATTTGAGTTAGGCTTCAGGTTTGGTTAGGTTTGAACTTAGTTTGAGGGAGTAAGTTTAGGGCTATTGTTAGTTTTCGGTTCAGTGTTACGGTTGGGGATAGCGTCAGGGTCAGGTTAGGGTTGGGGTTGAGCTTCAGGTGTCCGCCTAGGGTTAGGGTTAGGTCTATGGTTTGAGTTAGGCTTCAGGTTAGGTTAGGATTGAACTTAGTTTGAGGGAGTAAGTTTAGGGCTACTGTTAGTTTTAGGATCAGTGTTACGGTTGGATTTAGCGTGAGGGTCAGGTTAGGATTGGGGTTGAGCTTCAGGTGTCCGCCTAGGGTTAGGGTTAGGTGTATGGTTTGATTTAGGCTTCAGGTTAGGTTAGGTTTGAACTTAGTTTGAGGGAGTAAGTTTAGGGCTACTGTTAGTTTTCGGGTAACTGTTACGGTTGGAGTAAGCATCAGGGTCAGTTTAGGGTGGGGGTTAAGCATAAGGTGTCCACCTAGGGTTAGGGTTAGGTTTATGGTTTCATTTAGGCTTCAGGTTAGGTTAGGATTGAACTTAGTTTGAGGGAGTAAATTTAGGGCTACTGTTAGTTTTCGGTTCAGTGTTACGGTTGGATTTAGCCTCAGGGTCAGGTTAGGGTTGGGGTTAAGCTTAAGGTGTCAGCCTAGGGTTAGGGTTAGGTCTATGGTTTTAGTTAGGCTTCAGGTTAGGTTAGGTTTGAACTTAGTTTGAGGGAGTAAGTTTAGGGCCACTGATAGTTTTCGGTTCAGTGTTACGGTTGGAGTTAGCGTGAGGGTCAGGTTAGGTTTGGGGTTGAGCTAAAGGTGTCCGCCTAGGGTTAGGTTTAGGTCTATGGTTTCATAGAGGCTTCAGGTTAGGTTAGGATTGAACTTAGTTTGAGGGAGTAAGTTTAGGGCTACTGTTAGTTTTCGGTTCAGTGTTACGGTTGGAGTAAGTGTGAGGGTCAGGTTAGGGTTGGGGTTGAGCTTAAGGTTTCCGCCTAGGGTTAGGGTTAGGTGTATGGTTTGATTTAGGCTTCAAGTCAGGTTAGGTTTGAACTTAGTTTGAGGGAGTAAGTTTAGGGCTACTGTTAGTTTTCGGTTCAGTGTTACGGTCGGAGATAGCGTCAGGGTCAGGTTAGGGTTGGGGTTGAGCTTCAGGTGTCCGCCTAGGGTTAGGGTTAGGTCTATGGTTTGAGTTAGGCTTCAGGTTAGGTTAGGTTCGAAATTAGTTTGAGGGAGTAAGTTTAGGGCTAATGTTAGTTTTCGGTTCAGTGTTACGGTTGGAGTTAGCGTGAGTTTCAGGTTAGGGTTGGGGTTGAGCTTAAGGTGTCCGCCTAGGGTTAGGGTTAGGTGTATGGTTTGATTTAGGCTTCAGGTTAGGGTAGGTTTGAACTTAGTTTGAGGGAGTAAGTTTTGGGCGACTGTTAGTTTTCTGGTAACTGTTATGGTTGGAGTTAGCGTCAGGGCCAGGTTAGGGTTGGCGTTGAGCTTAAGGTGTCCACCTAGGTTTAGGGTTAGGTCTATGGTTTGAGTTAGGCTTCAGGTTAGGTTAGGTTTGAACTTAGTTTGAGGGCGTAAGTTTAGGGCTACTGTTAGTTTTCGTTTAACTGTTACAGTTGGAGTAAGCGTCAGGGTCAGGTTAGGGTGGGGGTTAAGCATAAAGTGTCCGCCTAGGGTTAGGGTTAGGTCTATGGTTTCATTTAGGCTTCAGGTTAGGTTAGGATTGAACTTAGTTTGAGGCAGTAAGTTTAGGAATACTGTTAGTTTTCGGTTCAGTGTTACGGTTGGAGTTAGCGTGAGGGTCAGGTTAGGGTTGGGGTTGAGCTAAAAGTGTCCGCCTAGGGTTAGGTTTAGGTCTATGGTTTCATTTGATCTTCAGGTTAGGTTTGGATTAAACTTAGTTTGAAGGAGTAAATTTAGGGCTACTGTTAGTTTTCGGTTCAGTGTTACCGTTGGAGATAGCGTCAAGGTTATGTTAGGGTTGGGGTTGAGCTTCAGGTGTCCGCCTAGGGTTAGGGTTAGGTATATGGTTTGTGTTAGGCTTCAGGTTAGGTTAGGTTCGAAATTAGTTTGAGGGAGTAAGTTTAGGGCTAATGTTATTTTTCGGTTCAGTGTTACGGTTGGAGGTAGCGTGCGGGTCAGGTTAGGGTTGGTGTTGAGCTTAAGGTGTCCGCCTAGGGTTAGGGTTAGGTGTATGGTTTGATTTAGGCTTCAGGTTAGGTTAGGTTTGAACTTAGTTTGAGGGAGTAAGTTTAGGGCGACTGTTAGTTTTCGGTTCAGTGTTACGGTTGGAGTAAGAGTCAGGGTCAGGTTAGGGTTGGGGTTGAGCTTCAGTTGTCCGCCTAGGGGTAGGGTTAGGTCTATGGTTTGAGTTAGGCTTCAGGTGAGGTTAGGTTTGAACTTAGTTTGAGGGAGTAAGTTTAGGACTAGTGTTAGTTTTTGGTTCAGTGTTACGGTTGGAGAAAGAGTCAGCGTCAGGTTAGGGTTGGGGTTGAGCTTCAGGTGTCCGCCTAGGGTTAGGGTTACGTCTATGGTTTGATTTAGGCTTCAGGTTAGGTTAGGTTTGAAGTTAGTTTGAGGGAGTTAGTTTAGGGCAACTGTTAGTTTTCGGTTAACTGTTAAAGTTGGAGTAAGCGTGAGGGTCAGGTTAGGGTTGGGGTTGAGATTAAGGTGTCCGCCTAGGGTTAGGGTTAGGTCTGTGGTTTGAGTTAGTCTTCAGGTTAGGTTAGGTTTGAACTTAGTTTGAGGGAGTAAGTTTAGGGCTATT
The DNA here is from genome assembly GCA_026018925.1 of Tupaia tana. NCBI lineage: Eukaryota > Metazoa > Chordata > Mammalia > Scandentia > Tupaiidae > Tupaia > Tupaia tana. Next base: position 1,097,324 of record JAKSZU010000042.1, on the reverse strand, counting down.
GTTAGTTTTCGGTTCAGTGTTACGGTTGGAGATAGCGTCAGGGTCAGGTTAGGGTTGGGGTGGAGCTTCAGGTGTCTGCCTAGGGTTAGGGTTAGGTCTATGGTTGGAGTTAGGCTTCAGGTTATGTTAGGTTTGAACTTAGTTTGAGGGAGTAAGATTAGGGCTACTGTTAGTTTTCGGTTCAGTGTTTCGGTTGGAGTTAGCGTGAGGGTCAGGTTAGGGTAGGGGTTGAGCTTCCGGTGTCCACCTAGGGTTAGGGTTAGGTCTATGGTTTGAGTTAGGCTTCAGGTTAGGTTAGGTTTGAACCTAGTTAGAGGGAGTAAGTTTAGGGCTACTGTTATTTTTCGGTTCAGTGTTACGGTTGGAGATAGCGTCAGTGTCAGGTTAGGGTTGGGGTTGAGCTTAAGGTGTCCGCCTAGGGTTAGGGTTAGGTGTATGGTTTGATTCAGGCTTCAGGTTAGGTTAGGTTTGAACTTAGTTTGAGGGAGTAAGTTTAGGGCGAGTGTTAGTTTTCGGGTAACTGTTATGGTTGGAGTTAGCGTCAGGGCCAGGTTAGGGTTGGCGTTGAGCTTAAGGTGTCCACCTAGGGTTAGGGTTAGGTGTATGGTTTGATTCAGGCTTCAGGTTAGGTTAGGTTTGAACTTAGTTTGAGGGAGTAAGTTTAGGTCTACTGTTAGTTTTCGGGTAACTGTTATGGTTGGAGTTAGCGTGAGTGCCATTTTAGGGTTGGGGTTGAGCTTAAGGTGTCCGCCTAGGGTTAGGGTTTGGTCTATGGTTTCAGTTATGCTTCAGGTTAGGTTAGGTTTGAACTTAGTTTGAGGGAGTAAGTTTAGGTCTACTGTTAGTTTTCGGGTAACTGTTATGGTTGGAGTTAGCGTGAGTGCCATTTTAGGGTTGGGGTTGAGCTTAAGGTGTCCGCCTAGGGTTAGGGTTAGGTCTATGATTTGATTTAGGCTTCAAGTTAGGTTAGGTTTGAACTTAGTTTGAGGGAGTCACTTTAGGGCTACTGTTAGTTTTAGGTTAACTGTTACAGTTGGAGTAAGCGTCAGGGTCAGGTTAGGTTTGGGGTTGAGCTTAAGGTGTCCGCCTAGGGTTAGGGTTAGGTGTATGGTTTGATTTAGGCTTCAGGTTAGGTTAGGTTTGAACTTAGTTTGAGGGAGTATGTTTAGGGCTACTGTTAGTTTTCGGTTCAGTGTTACGGTTGGAGATAGCGTCAGGGTCGGGTTAGGGTTGGGGTTGAGCTTCAGGTGTCCGCCTAGGGTTAGGGTTAGGTCTATGGTTTGAGTTAGGCTTCAGGTTAGGTTAGGTTTGAAATTAGTTTGAGGGAATAAGTTTAGGGCTACTGTTATTTTTCAGTTCAGTGTTACGGTTGGAGTAAGTGTGAGATTCAGGTTAGGGTTGGGGTTGAGCTTAAGGTGTCCGCCTAGGGTTAGGGTTAGGTGTATGGTTTGATTTAGGCTTCAGGTTAGGGTAGGTTTAAACTTAGTTTGAGGGAGTAAGTTTAGGGCTACTGTTAGTTTTCGGTTCAGTTTTACGGTCGGAGATAGCGTCAGGGTCAGGTTAGGGTTGGGGTTGAGCTTCAGGTGTCCGCCTAGGGTTAGGGTTAGGTGTATGGTTTGATTTAGGCTTCAGGTTAGGTTAGGTTTGAACTTAGTTTGAGGGAGTAAGTTTAGGGCTACTGTTAGTTTTCGTTTAACTGTTACTGTTGGAGTAAGCGTCAGGGTCAGGTTAGGGTGGGGGTTCAGCATAAAGTGTCCGCCTAGGGTTAGGGTTAGGTCTATGGTTTCATTTAGGCTTCAGGTTAGGTTAGGATTGAACTTAGTTTGAGGCAGTAAGTTTAGGAATACTGTTAGTTTTCGGTTCAGTGTTACGGTTGGAGTTAGCGTGAGGGTCAGGTTGGGTTGGGGTTGAGCTAAAGGTTTCCGCCTAGGGTTAGGTTTAGGTCTATGGTTTCATTTGATCTTCAGGTTAGGTTTGGATTAAACTTAGTTTGCGGGAGTAAGTTTAGGGCTACTGTTAGTTTTCGGTTCAGGGTTACCGTTGGAGATAGCGTCAAGGTCATGTTAGGGTTGGGGTTGAGCTTCAGGTGTCCGCCTAGGGTTAGGGTTAGGTCTATGGTTTGAGTTAGGCTTCAGGTTAGGTTAGGTTCGAAATTAGTTTGAGGGAGTACGTTTAAGGCTAATGTTAGTTTTCGGTTCAGTGTTATGGTTGGAGTTAGCGTGAGGGTCAGGTTAGGGTTGGGGTTGAGCTTAAGGTGTCCGCCTAGGGTTAGGGTTAGGTGTATGGTTTGATTTAGGCTTCAGGTTAGGTTAGGTTTGAACTTAGTTTGAGCGAGTAAGTTTAGGGCTACTGTTAGTTTTCGGTTCAGTGTTACGGTTGGAGATAGCGTCAGGGTCAGGTTAGGGTTGGGGTTGAGCTTCAGGTGTCCGCCTAGGGTTAGGGTTAGGTCTATGGTTTGAGTTAGGCTTCAGGTTAGGTTAGGTTTGAACTTAGTTTGAGGGAGTAAGTTTAGGGCTACTGTTAGTTTTCGGTTCACTGTTACGGTTGGAGTTAGCGTGAGGGTCAGGTTAGGGTTGGGGTTGAGCTTAAGGTGTCCGCCTAGGGTTACGGTTAGGTCTATGATTTGATTTAGGCTTCAAGATAGGTTAGGTTTGAACTTAGTTTGAGGGAGTCAGATTAGGGCTACTGTTAGTTTTCGGTTAACTTTTACGGTTGGAGTAAGCGTCAGGGTCTGGTTAGGTTTGGGGTTGAGCTTAAGGTGTCCGCCTAGGGTTAGGGTTAGGTGTATGGTTTGATTTAGGCTTCAGGTTAGGTTAGGTTTGAACTTAGTTTGAGGGAGTAAGTTTAGGGCTACTGTTAGTTTTCGTTTAACTGTTACGGTTGGAGTAAGCTTCAGGGTCAGGATAGGGTGGGGGTTAAGCAAAAAGTGTCCGCCTAGGGTTAGGGTTAGGTCTATGGTTTCATTTAGGCTTCAGGTTAGGTTAGGATTGAACTTAGTTTGAGCGAGTAAGTTTAGGGCTACTGTTAGTTTTCGGTTCAGTGTTACGGTTGGAGATAGCGTCAGGGTCAGGTTAGGGTTTGGGTTGAGCTTCAGGTGTCCGCCTAGGGTTAGGGTTAGGTATATGGTTTGAGTTAGTCTTCAGGTTAGGTTAGGTTTGAACTTAGTTTGAGGGAGTAAGTTTAGGGCTACTGTTAGTTTTAGGTTCAGTGTTTCGGTTGGATTTAGCGTGAGGGTCAGGTTAGGATTGGGGTTGAGCTTAAGGTGTCCGCCTAGGGTTAGGGTTAGGTGTATGGTTTGATTTAGGCTTCAGGTTAGGTTAGGTTTGAACTTAGTTTGAGGGAGTAAGTTTAGGGCTACTGTTAGTTTTCGGGTAACTGTTATTGTTGGAGTTAACGTCAGGGCCATTTTAGGGTTGGGGTTGAGCTTAAGGTGTCCGCCAGGGTTTAGGGTTAGGTCTATGGTTTGCGTTAGGCTTCAGGTTAGGTTAGGTTTGAACTTAGTTTGAGGGAGTAAGTTTAGGTCTACTGATAGTTTTCGGTTCAGTGTTACGGTTAGAGATAGCGTCAGGGACAGGTTAGGTTTGGGGTTGAGCTTCAGGTGTCCGCCTAGTGTTAGGGTTAGGTCTATGGTTTGAGATAGGCTTCAGGTTAGGTTAGGTTTGAACTTAGTTTGAGGGAGTAAGTTTAGGGTTACTGTTAGTTTTCGGTTGAGTGTTACGGTTGGATTTAGCGTGAGGGTCAGGTTAGGGATGGGGTTGAGCATCAGGTGTCCGCCTAGGGTTAGGGTTAGGTGTATGGTTTGATTTAGTCTTCAGGTTAGGTTAGGTTTGAACTTAGTTTGAGGGAATAAGTTTAGGGCTACTGTTAGTTTTCGGTTCAGTGTTACGGTTGGATTTAGCCTCAGGGTCAGGTTAGGGTTGGGGTTGAGCTTCAGGTGTCCGCCTATGGTTAGGGTTAGGTCTATGGTTTGAGTTAGGCTTCAGGTTAGGTAGGTTTGAAATTAGTTTCAGGGAGTAAGTTTATGGCTAATGTTAGTTTTCGGTTAAGTGTTACAGTTGGAGTTAGCGTGAGGGTCAGGTTAGGGTTGGGGTTGATCTTAAGGTGTCCGTCTAGGGTTAGAGTTAGGTGTATGGTTTGATTTAGGCTTCAGGTTAGGTTAGGTTTGAACTTAGTTTGAGGGAGTAAGTTTAGGGCTACTGTTAATTTTCGGGTAACTGTTATGGTTTGAGTTAGCTTCAGGGTCAGGTTAGGTTTGGGGTAGAGCTTCAGGTGTCCGCCTAGGGTTAGGGTTAGGTGTGTGGTTTGATTTAGCCTTCAGGTTAGGTTAGGTTTGAACTTAGTTTGAGGGAGTAAGTTTAGGGCTACTGTTAGTTTTCGGGTAACTGTTATGGTTGGAGTTAGCGTCAGGGCCAGGTTAGGGTTGGGGTTGAGCTTAAGGTGTCCGCCTAGGGTTACGGTTAGGTCTATGGTTTGAGTTAGGCTTCAGGTTAGGTTAGGTTTGAACTTAGTTTGAGGGAGTAAGTTTAGGGCTACTGTTAGTTTTCGTTTAACTGTTACGGTTGTAGTAAGCATCAGGGTCAGGTTAGGGTGGGGGTTTAGCAAAAGGTGTCCACCTAGGGTTAGGGTTAGGTCTATGGTTTCATTTAGGCTTCAGGTTAGGTTACGATTGAACTTAGTTTGAGGGAGTAAGTTTAGGGCTACTGTTAGTTTTCGGTTCAGTGTTACGGTTGGATTTAGCCTCAGGGTCAGGTTAGGGTTGGGGTTAAGCTTAAGGTGTTCGCCTAGGGTTAGGGTTAGGTCTATGGTTTTAGTTATGCTTCAGGTTAGGTTAGGTTTCAACTTAGTTTGAGGGAGTAAGTTTAGGGCCACTGATAGTTTTCGGTTCAGTGTTACGGTTGGAGTTAGCGTGAGGGTCAGGTTAGGTTTGGGGTTGAGCTAAAGGTGTCCACCTAGGGTTAGGTTTAGGTGTATGATTTGATTAAGGCTTCAGGTTAGGTTAGGTTTGAACTTAGTTTGAGGGAGTAAGTTTAGGGCTACTGTTAGATTTCCGGTAACTGTTATGGTTGGAGTTAGCGTCAGGGCCAGGTTAGGGTTGGGGTTGAACTTAAGGTGTCCGCCTAGGGTTAGGGTTAGGTCTATGGTTTGAGTTAGGCTTCAGGTTAGGTTAGGTTTGAACTTAGTTTGAGCGAGTAAGTTTAGGGCTACTGTTAGTTTTCGGTTCAGTGTTACGGTTGGAGATAGCGTCAGGGTCAGGTTAGGGTTGGGGTTGAGCTTCAGGTGTCCGCCTAGGGTTAGGGTTAGGTCTATGGTTTGAGTTAGTCTTCAGGTTAGGTTAGGTGTGAACTTAGTTTCAGGGAGTAAGTTTAGGGCTACTGTTAGGTTTAGGTTCAGTGTTACGGTTGGATTTAGCGTGAGGGTCAGGTTAGGATTGGGGTTAAGCTTAAGGTGTCCGCCTAGGGTTAGGGTTAGGTGTATGGTTTGATTTAGGCTTCAGGTTAGGTTAGGTTTGAACTTAGTTTGAGGGAGTAAGTTTAGGGCTACTGTTAGTTTTCGGGTAACTGTTATTGTTGGAGTTAGCGTCAGGGCCATTTTAGGGTTGGGGTTGAGCTTAAGGTGTCCGCCAGTGTTTAGGGTTAGGTCTATGGTTTGCGTTAGGCTTCAGGTTAGGTTAGGTTTGAACTTAGTTTGAGGGAGTAAGTTTAGGGCTACTGTTAGTTTTCGGTTCAGTGTTACGGTTAGAGATAGCGTCAGGGACAGGTTAGGGTTGGGGTTGAGCTTCAGGAGTCCGCCTAGGGTTAGGTTTAGGTCTATGGTTTGAGTTAGGCTTCAGGTTAGGTTAGGTTTGAACTTAGTTTGAGGGAGTAAGTTTAGGGTTACCGTTAGTTTTCGGTTCAGTGTTACGGTTGGAGTTAGCGTGAGGGTCAGGTTAGGTTTGGGGTTGAGCTTCAGGTGTCCGCCTAGGGTTAGGGTTAGGTCTATGGTTTGAGTTAGGCTTCAGGTTAGGTAGGTTTGAAATTAGTTTGAGGGAGTAAGTTTAGGGCTAATGTTAGTTTTCGGTTAAGTGTTACAGTTGGAGTTAGCGTGAGGGTCAGGTTAGGGTTGGGGTTGATCATAAGGTGTCCGCCTAGGGTTAGAGTTAGGTGTATGGTTTGATTTAGGCTTCAGGTTAGGTTAGGTTTGAACTTAGTTTGAGGGAGTAAGTTTAGGGCTACTGTTAGTTTTCGGGTAACTGTTATGGTTTGAATTAGCGTCAGGGTCAGGTTAGGTTTGGGGTAGAGCTTCAGGTGTCCGCCTAGGGTTAGGGTTAGGTCTGTGGTTTGAGTTAGGCTTCAGGTTAGGTTAGGTTTGAACTTAGTTTGAGGGAGTAAGTTTAGGGCTATTGTTAGTTTTCGGTTCAGTGTTACGGTTGGAGATAGCGTCAGGGTCAGGTTAGGGTTCGCGTTGAGCTTCAGGTGTCTGTCTAGGGTTAGGATTAGGTCTATGGTTGGAGTTAGGCTTCAGGTTATGTTAGGTTTGAAATTAGTTTGAGGGAGTAAGATTAGGGCTACTGTTATTTTTCGGTTCAGTGTTTCGGTTGGAGTTAGCGTGAGGGTCAGGTTAGGGTAGGGGTTGAGCTTCAGGTGTCCGCCTAGGGTTAGGGTTAGGTCTATGGTTTGAGTTAGGCTTCAGGTTAGGTTAGGTTTGAAATTAGTGTGACGGAGTAAGTTTAGGGCTACTGTTAGTTTTCGGTTCAGTGTTACGGTTGGAGTAAGTGTGAGGGTCAGGTTAGGGTAGGGGTTGAGCTTAAGGTGTCCCCCTAGGGTTAGGGTTAGGTGTATGATTTGATTAAGGCTTCAGGTAGGTTAGGTTTGAACTTAGTTTGAGGGAGTAAGTTTAGGGCTAATGTTAGTTTTCGGTTCAGTGTTACGGTTTGAGTTAGCGTGAGGGTCAGGTTAGGGTTGGGGTTGAGCTTATGGTGTCCGCCTAGGGTTAGGGTTAGGTGTATGGTTTGATTTAGGCTTCAGGTTAGGTTAGGTTTGAACTTAGTTTGATGGAGTAAGTTTAGGGCGACTGTTAGTTTTCGGGTAACTGTTATGTTTGGAGTTAGCGTCAGGGCCAGGTTAGGGTTGGCGTTGAGCTTAAGGTGTCCACCTAGGGTTAGGGTTAGGTCTATGGTTTGAGTTAGGCTTCAGGTTGGGTTAGGTTTGAACTTAGTTTGAGGGAGTAAGTTTAGGGCTACTGTTAGTTTTCGGGTCAGTGTTACGGTTGGATTTAGCGTGAGGGGCAGGTTAGGGTTGGGGTAGAGCTTATGGTGTCCGTCTACGGTTAGGGTTAGGTGTATGGTTTGGTTTAGGCTTCACGTTAGGTTAGGTTTGAACTTAGTTTGAGGGAGTAAGTTTAGGGCTACTGTTAGTTTTCGGGTAACTGTTATGGTTGGAGTTAGCGTCAGGGCCATTTTAGGGTTTGGGTTGAACTTAAGGTGTCCGCCTAGGGTAAGGATTAGGTCTATGTTTTCAGTTAGGCTTCAGGTTAGGTTAGGTTTGAAGTTAGTATGAGGGAGTAAGTTTAGGGATACTGTTAGTTTTCGGTTCAGTGTTACGGTTGGAGTTAGCGTCATGGTCAGGTTATGGTGGGAGTTAAGCATAAGGTGTCCGCCTAGGGTTAGGGTTAGGTCTATGATTTGATTTAGGCTTCAAGTTAGGTTAGGTTTGAATTAGTTTGAGGGAGTCACTTTAGGGCTACTGTTAGTTTTAGGTTAACTGTTATGGTTGGAGTAAGCGTCAGGGTCAGGTTAGGTTTGGGGTTGAGCTTAAGGTGTCCGCCTAGGGTTAGGGTTAGGTGTATGGTTTGATTTAGGCTTCAGGTTAGGTTAGGTTTGAACTTAGTTTGAGGGAGTATGTTTAGGGCTACTGTTAGTTTTCGGTTCAGTGTTACGGTTGGAGATAGCGTCAGGGTCGGGTTAGGGTTGGGGTTGAGCTTCAGGTGTCCGCCTAGGGTTAGGGTTAGGTCTATGGTTTGAGTTAGGCTTCAGGTTAGGTTAGGTTTGAAATTAGTTTGAGGGAGTAAGTTTAGGGCTACTGTTATTTTTCGGTTCAGTGTTACGGTTGGAGTAAGTGTGAGGTTCAGGTTAGGGTTGGGGTTGAGCTTAAGGTGTCCGCCTAGGGTTAGGGTTAGGTGTATGGTTTGATTTAGGCTTCAGGTTAGGTTAGGTTTAAACTTAGTTTGAGGGAGTAAGTTTAGGGCTACTGTTAGTTTTCGGTTCAGTTTTACGGTCGGAGATAGCGTCAGGGTCAGGTTAGGGTTGGGGTTGAGCTTCAGGTGTCCGCCTAGGGTTAGGGTTAGGTCTATGGTTTGAGTTAGGCTTCAGGTTAGGTTAGGTTCGAAATTAGTTTGAGGGAGTAAGTTTAGGGCAACTGTTAGATTTCGGTTCAGTGTTACGGTTGGAGTTAGCGTGAGTGTCAGGTTAGGGTTGGGGTTGAGCTTAAGGTGTCCGCCTAGGGTTAGGGTTAGGTGTATGCTTTGATTTAGGCTTCAGGTTAGGTTAGGTTTGAACCTAGTTTGAGGGAGTAAGTTTAGGGCGACTGTTAGTTTTCGGGTAACTGTTATGGTTGGAGTTAGCGTCAGGGCCAGGTTAGGGTTGGCATTAAGCTTAAGGTGTCCACCTAGGTTTAGGGTTAGGTCTATGGTTTGAGTTAGGCTTCAGGTTAGGTTAGGTTTGAACTTAGTTTGAGGGAGTAAGTTTAGGGCTACTGTTAGTTTTCGGTTCAGTGTTACGGTTGGAGATAGCGTCAGGGTCAGGTTAGGGTTGGGGTTGAGCTTCAGGTGTCCGCCTAGGGTTAGGGTTAGGTCTATGGTTTGAGTTAGGCTTCAGGTTAGGTTAGGTTTGAACTTAGTTTGAGGGAGTAAGTTTAGGGCTACTGTTAGTTTTCGGTTCAGTGTTACGGTTGGAGTTAGCGTGAGGGTCAGGTTAGGGTTGGGGTTGAGCTTAAGGTGTCCGCCTAGGGTTAGGGTTAGGTCTATGATTTGATTTAGGCTTCTAGTTAGGTTAGGTTTGAACTTAGTTTGAGGGAGTCAGTTTAGGGCTACTGTAATTTTTCGGTTAACTGTTACGGTTGGAATAAGCGTCAGGGTCAGGTTAGGTTTGGGGTTGAGCTTAAGGTGTCCGCCTAGGGTTAGGGTTAGGTGTATGGTTTGATTTAGGCTTCAGGTTAGGTTAGGTTTGAACTTACTTTGAGGGAGTAAGTTTAGGGCTACTGTTACTTTTCGTTTAACTGTTACTGTTGGAGTAAGCGTCAGGGTCAGGTTAGGGTGGGGGTTAAGCATAAAGTGTCCGCCTAGGGTTAGGGTTAGGTCTATGGTTTCATTTAGGCTTCAGGTTAGGTTAGGATTGAACTTAGTTTGAGGCAGTAAGTTTAGGAATACTGTTAGTTTTCGGTTCAGTGTTACGGTTGGAGTTAGCGTGAGGGTCAGGTTAGGGTTGGGGTTGAGCTAAAGGTTTCCGCCTAGGGTTAGGTTTAGGTCTATGGTTTCATTTGATCTTCAGGTTAGGTTTGGATTAAACTTAGTTTGCGGGAGTAAGTTTAGGGCTACTGTTAGTTTTCGGTTCAGTGTTACCGTTGGAGATAGCGTCAAGGTCATGTTAGGGTTGGGGTTGAGCTTCAGGTGTCCGCCTAGGGTTAGGGTTAGGTCTATGGTTTGAGTTAGGCTTCAGGTTAGGTTAGGTTCGAAATTAGTTTGAGGGAGTAAGTTTAGGGCTAGTGTTAGTTTTCGGTTCATTGTTACGGTTGGAGTTAGCGTGAGGGTCAGGTTAGGGTTGGGGTTGAGCTTAAGGTGTCCGCCTAGGGTTAGGGTTAGGTGTATGGTTTGATTTAGGCTTCAGGTTAGGTTAGGTTTGAACTTAGTTTGAGGGAGTAAGTTTGGGGCGACTGTTAGTTTTCGGGTAACAGTTATGGTTGGAGTTAGCGTCAGGGCCAGGTTAGGGTTGGTGTTGAGCTTAAGGTGTCCACCTAGGGTTAGGGTTAGGTCTATGGTTTGAGTTAGGCTTCAGGTTAGGTTAGGTTTGAACTTAGTTTGAGCGAGTAAGTTTAGGGCTACTGTTAGTTTTCGGTTCAGTGTTACGGTTGGAGATAGCGTCAGGGTCAGGTTAGGGTTGGGGTTGAGCTTCAGGTGTCCGCCTAGGGTTAGGGTTAGGTCTATGGTTTGAGTTAGGCTTCAGGTTAGGTTAGGTTTGAACTTAGTTTGAGGGAGTAAGTTTAGGGCTACTGTTAGTTTTCGGTTCACTGTTACGGTTGGAGTTAGCGTGAGGGTCAGGTTAGGGTTGGGGTTGAGCTTAAGGTGTCCGCCTAGGGTTACGGTTAGGTCTATGATTTGATTTAGGCTTCAAGTTAGGTTAGGTTTGAACTTAGTTTGAGGGAGTCAGATTAGGGCTACTGTTAGTTTTCGGTTAACTTTTACGGTTGGAGTAAGCGTCAGGGTCTGGTTAGGTTTGGGGTTGAGCTTAAGGTGTCCGCCTAGGGTTAGGGTTAGGTGTATGGTTTGATTTAGGCTTCAGGTTAGGTTAGGTTTGAACTTAGTTTGAGGGAGTAAGTTTAGGGCTACTGGTAGTTTTCGTTTAACTGTTACGGTTGGAGTAAGCGTCAGGGTCAGGTTAGGGTGGGGGTTAAGCAAAAAGTGTCCGCCTACGGTTAGGGTTAGGTCTATGGTTTCATTTAGGCTTCAGGTTAGGTTAGGATTGAACTTAGTTTGAGGCAGTAAGTTTAGGAATACTGTTAGTTTTCGGTTCAGTGTTACAGTTGGTGTTAGCGTGAGGGTCAGGTTAGGGTTGGGGTTGATCATAAGGTGTCCGCCTAGGGTTAGAGTTAGGTGTATGGTTTTATTTAGGCTTCAGGTTAGGTTAGGTTTGAACTTAGTTTGAGGGAGTAAGTTTAGGGCTACTGTTAGTTTTCGGGTAACTGTTATGGTTTGAGTTAGCGTCAGGGTCAGGTTAGGTTTGGGGTAGAGCTTCAGGTGTCCGCCTAGGGTTAGGGTTAGGTGTATGGTTTGATTTAGCCTTCAGGTTAGGTTAGGTTTGAACCTAGTTTGAGGGAGTAAGTTTAGGGCTACTGTTAGTTTTCAGGTAACTCTTATGGTTGGAGTTAGCGTCAGGGCCAGGTTAGGGTTGGGGTTGAGCTTAAGGTGTCCGCCTAGGGTTACGGTTAGGTCTATGGTTTGAGTTAGGCTTCAGGTTAGGTTAGGTTTGAACTTAGTTTGAGGGAGTAAGTTTAGGGCTACTGTTAGTTTTCTGTTCAGTGTTACGGTTTGAGATAGCGTCAGGGTCAGGTTAGGGTTGGGGTTGAGCTTCAGGTGTCCGCCTAGGGTTAGGGTTAGGTCTATGGTTTGAGTTAGGCTTCAGGTTAGGTTAGGTTTGAACTTAGTTTGAGGGAGTAAGTTTAAGATTACTGTTAGTTTTCGGTTCAGTGTTACGGTTGGAGTTAGCGTGAGGGTCAGGTTAGGTTTGGGGTTGAGCCTAAGGTGTCCGCCTAGGGTTAGGGTTAGGTGTATGGTTTGATTTAGGCTTCAGGTTAGGTTAGGTTTGAACTTAGTTTGAGGGAGTAAGTTTAGGGCTACTGTTAGTTTTCGTTTAACTGTTATGGTTGTAGTAAGCATCAGGGTCAGGTTAGGGTGGGGTTAAGCATAAGGTGTCCACCTAGGGTTAGGGTTAGGTCTATGGTTTGAGTTAGGCTTCAGGTTAGGTTAGGTTTGAATTTATTTTGAGGGAGTAAGTTTAGGGCTACTGTTAGTTTTCGGTTTAGTGTTACGGTTGGAGTAAGTGTGAGGGTCAGGTTAGGGTAGGGGTTGAGCTTAAGGTGTCCGCCTAGGGTTAGGGTTAGGTGTATGATTTGATTAAGGCTTCAGGTAGGTTAGGTTTGAACTTAGTTTGAGGGAGTAAGTTTAGGGCTACAGTTAGTTTTCGGGTAACTGTTATCGTTTGAGTTAGCGTCAGGGTCAGGTTAGGTTTGGGGTAGAGCTTCAGGTGTCCGCCTTGGGTTAGGGTTAGGTGTATGGTTTGATTTAGCCTTCAGGTTAGGTTAGGTTTGAACTTAGTTTGAGGGAGTAAGTTTAGGGCTACTGTTAGTTTTCGGGTAACTGTTATGTTTGGAGATAGCGTCAGGGCCAGGTTAGGGTTGGGGTTGAGCTTAAGGTGTCCGCCTAGGGTTACGGTTAGGTCTATGGTTTGAGTTGGGATTCAGGTTTAGTTAGGTTTGAACTTAGTTTGAGGGAGTAAGTTTAGGGCTACTGTTAGTTTTCTGTTCAGTGTTATGGTTTGAGATAGCGTTAGGGTCAGGTTAGGGTTGGTGTTAAGCTTAAGGTGTCCGCCTAGGGTTAGGGTTAGGTCTATGGTTTTAGTTAGGCTTCAGGTTAGGTAAGGTTTGAACTTAGTTTGAGGGAGTAAGTTTAGGGCCACTGATAGTTTTCGGTTCAGTGTTACGGTTGGAGTTAGCGTGAGGGTCAGGTTAGGTTTGGGGTTGAGCTAAAGGTGTACACCTAGGGTTAGGTTTAGGTCTATGGTTTCATTTAGGCTTCAGGTTAGGTTAGGATTGAACTTAGTTTGAGGGAGTAAGTTTAGGGCTACTGTTAGTTTTCGGTTCAGTGTTACCGTTGGAGTAAGAGTTAGGGTCAGGTTAGCGTTGGGGTTGAGCTTCAGGTGTCCGCCTAGGGTTAGGGTTAGGTCTATGGTTTGAGTTAGGCTTCAGGTTAGGTTAGGTTTGAACTTAGTTTGAGGGAGTAAGTTTAGGGTTACTGTTAGTTTTCGGTTCAGTGTTACGGTTGGAGTTAGCGTGAGGGTCAGGTTAGGCTTGGGGTTGAGTTTAAGGTGTCCGCCTAGGGTCAGGGTTAGGTGTATGGTTTGATTTAGGCTTCAGGTTAGGTTAGGTTTGAACTTAGTTTGAGGGAGTAAGTTTAGGGCTACTGGTAGTTTTCGTTTAACTGTTACGGTTGGAGTAAGCGTCAGGGTCAGGTTAGGGTGGGGGTTAAGCATAAAGTGTCCGCCTAGGGTTAGTGTTAGGTCTATGGTTTCATTTAGGCTTCAGGTTAGGTTAGGATTGAACTTAGTTTGAGGCAGTAAGTTTAGGAATACTGTTAGTTTTCGGTTGAGTGTTACGGTTGGAGTTAGCGTGAGGGTCAGGTTAGGGTTGGCGTTGAGCTAAAGGTTTCCGCCTAGGGTTAGGTTTAGGTCTATGGTTTCATTTGATCTTCAGGTTAGGTTTGGATTAAACTTAGTTTGAGGGAGTAAGTTTCAGGCTACTGTTAGTTTTCGGTTCAGTTTTACCGTTGGAGATAGCGTCAGGGTCAGGTTAGGTTTGGGGTTGAGCTTAAGGTGTCCGCCTAGGTTTAGGGTTAGGTCTGTGGTTTGAGTTAGGCTTCAGGTGAGGTTAGGTTTGAACTTAGTTTGAGGGAGTAAGTTTAGGGCTACTGTTAGTTTTCGGTTCAGTGTTACGGTTGGAGTAAATGTCAGGGTCATGTTAGGGTTGGGGTTGAGCTTCAGGTGTCCCCCTAGGGTTAGGGTTAGGTCTATGGTTTGAGTTAGGCTTCAGGTTAGGTTAGGTTTGAACTTAGTTTGAGGGAGTAAGTTTAGGGTTACTGTTAGTTTTCGGTTCAGTTTTACGGTTGGAGTTAGCGTGAGTGTCAGGTTAGGGTTGGCGTTGAGCTTAAGGTGTCCGCCTAGGTTTAGGTTTAGGTGTATGGTTTGATTTAGGCTTCAGGTTAGGTTAGGTTTGAACTTAGTTTGAGGGAGTAAGTTTGGGCTACTGTTAGTTTTCGTTTAACTGTTACGGTTGGAGTAAGCGTCAGGGTCAGGTTAGGCTGGGGGTTAAGCATAAAGTGTCCGCCTAGGGTTAGGGTTAGGTCTATGGTTTCATTTAGGCGTCAGGTTAGGTTAGGATTGAACTTAGTTTGAGGCAGTAAGTTTAGGAATACTGTTAGTTTTCGGTTGAGTGTTACGGTTGGAGTTAGCGTGAGGGACAGGTTAGGTTTGGGGTTGAGCTAAAGGTGTCCGCCTAGGGTTAGGTTTAGGTCTATGGTTTCATTTGATCTTCAGGTTAGGTTTGGATTAAACTTAGTTTGAGGGAGTAAGTTTAGGGCTACTGTTAATTTTCGGTTCAGTGTTACGGTTGGAGTAATTGTGAGGGTCCGGTTAGGGTAGCGGTTGAGCTTAAGGTGTCCGCCTATGGTTAGGGTTAGGTGTATGATTTGATTAAGGCTTCAGGTAGGTTAGGTTTGAACTTAGTTTGAAGGAGTAAGTTTAGGGCTACAGTTAGTTTTCGGGTAACTGTTATGGTTGGAGTTAGCGTCAGGGCCAGGTTAGGGTTGGGGTTGAGCTTAATGTATCCGCCTAGGGTTAGGGTTAGGTCTATGGTTTGAGTTAGGCTTCAGGTTAGGTTAGGTTTGAACTTAGTTTGAGGGAGTAAGTTTAGGGTTACTGTTAGTTTTCGGTTCAGTGTTATGGTTGGAGTTAGCGTGAGGGTCAGGTTAGGTTTGGGGTTGAGCTTAAGGTGTCCGCCTAGGGTTAGGGTTAGGTGTATGGTTTGATTTAGGCTTCAGGTTAGGTTAGGTTTGAACTTAGTTTGAGGGAGTAAGTTTAGGGCTACTGTTAGTTTTCGGTTCAGTGTTACGGTCGGAGATAACGTCAGGGTCAGGTTAGGGTTGGGGTTGAGCTTCAGGTGTCCGCCTAGGGTTAGGGTTAGGTCTATGGTTTGAGTTAGGCTTCAGGTTAGGTTAGGTTCGAAATTAGTTTGAGGGAGTAAGTTTAGGGCTAATGTTAGTTATCGGTTAAGTGTTACGGTTGGAGTTAGCGTGAGTGTCAGGTTAGGGTTGGGGTTGAGCTTAAGGTGTCCACCTAGGGTTAGGGTTAGGTGTATGGTTTGATTTAGGCTTCAGGTTAGGTTAGGTTTGAACTTAGTTTGAGGGAGTAAGTTTAGGGCGACTGTTAGTTTTCGGGTAACTGTTATGGTTGGAATTAGCGTCAGGGCCAGGTTAGGGTTGGCGTTGAGCTTAAGGTGTCCACCTAGGGTTAGGTTTAGGTCTATGGTTTGAGTTAGGCTTCAGGTTAGGTTAGGTTTGAACTTAGTTTGAGGGAGTAAGTTTAGGGCTACTGTTAGTTTTCGGTTCAGTGTTACGGTTGGAGATAGCGTCACGGTCAGGTTAGGGTTGGGGTTGAGCTTCAGGTGTCCGCCTAGGGTTAGGGTTAGGTCTATGGTTTGAGTTAGGCTTCAGGTTAGGTTAGGTTTGAACTTAGTTTGAGGGAGTAAGTTTAGGGCTACTGTTAGTTTTCGGTTCAGTGTTATGGTTGGAGTTAGCGTGATGGTCAGGTTAGGGTTGGGGTTGAGCTTAAGGTGTCCGCCTAGGGTTAGGGTTAGGTCTATGATTTGATTTAGGCTTCAAGTTAGGTTAGGTTTGAACTTAGTTTGAGGGAGTCAGTTTAGGGCTACTGTTAGTTTTCGGTTAACTGTTACGGTTGGAGTAAGCGTCAGGGTCAGGTTAGGTTTGGGGTTGAGCTTAAGGTGTCCGCCTAGGGTTAGGGTTAGGTTTATCGTTTGATTTAGGCTTCAGGTTAGGTTAGGTTTGAACTTAGTTTGAGGGAGTAAGTTTAGGGCTACTGTTAGTTTTCGTTTAACTGTTAAGGTTGGAGTAAGCGTCAGGGTCAGGTTAGGGTGGGGGTTAAGCATAAAGTGTCCGCCTAGGGTTAGGGTTAGGTCTATGGTTTCATTTAGGCTTCAGGTTAGGTTAGGATAGAACTTAGTTTGAGGCAGTAAGTTTATGAATACTGTTAGTTTTCGGTTCAGTGTTACGGTTGGAGTTAGCGTGAGGGTCAGGTTAGGGTTGGGGTTGAGCTAAAGGTGTCCGCCTAGGGTTAGGTTTAGGTCTATGGTTTCATTTGATCTTCAGGATAGGTTGGGATTAAACTTAGTTTGAGGGAGTAAGTTTAGGGCTACTGTTAGTTTTCGGTTCAGTGTTACCTTTGGAGATAGCGTCAAGGTCATGTTAGGGTTGGGGTTGAGCTTCAGGTGTCCGCCTAGGGTTAGGGTTAGGTCTATGGTTTGATTCAGGCTTCAGGTTAGGTTAGGTTCGAAATTAGTTTGAGGGAGTAAGTTTAGGGCTAATGTTAGTTTTCGGTTCAGTCTTACGGTTGGAGTTAGCGTGAGGGTCAGGTTAGGGTTGGGGTTGAGTTTAAAGTGTCCGCATAGGGTTAGGGTTAGGTGTATGATTTGATTAAGGCTTCAGGTAGGTTAGGTTTGATCTTAGTTTGAGGGAGTAAGTTTAGGGCTACAGTTAGTTTTCGGGTAACTGTTATGGTTGGAGTTCGCATCAGGGCCAGGTTAGGGTTGGGGTTGAGCTTAAAGTATCCGCCTAGAGTTAGGGTTAGGTCTATGGTTTGAGTTAGGATTCAGGTTAGGTTAGGTTTGAACTTAGTTTGAGGGAGTAAGTTTAGGGTTACTGTTAGTTTTCGGTTCAGTGTTATGGTTGGAGTTAGCGTGAGGGTCAGGTTAGGGTTGGGGTTGAGCTTAAGGTGTCCGCCTAGGGTTAGGGTTAGGTGTATGGTTTGATTTAGGCTTCATGTTAGGTTAGGTTTGAACTTAGTTTGAGGGAGTAAGTTTAGGGCTACTGTTAGTTTTCGGTTCAGTGTTACGGTTGGAGATAGCGTCAGGGTCAGGTTAGGGTTAGGGTTGAGCTTCAGGTGTCCGCCTAGGGTTAGGGTTAGGTCTATGGTTTGAGTTAGGCTTCAGGTTAGGTTAGGTTTGAAATTAGTTTGAGGGAGTAAGTTTAGGGCTACTGTTAGTTTTCGGTTCAGTGTTACGGTTGGAGTAAGTGTGAGGGTCCGGTTAGGGTAGCGGTTGAGCTTAAGGTGTCCGCCTATGGTTAGGGTTAGGTGTATGATTTGATTAAGGCTTCAGGTAGGTTAGGTTTGAACTTAGTTTGAGGGAGTAAGTTTAGGGCTACAGTTAGTTTTCGGTTAACTGTTATGGTTGGAGTTAGCGTCAGGGCCAGGTTAGGGTTGGGGTTGAGCTTAATGTATCCGCCTAGGGTTAGGGTTAGGTCTATGGTTTGAGTTAGGCTTCAGGTTAGGTTAGGTTTGAACTTAGTTTGAGGGAGTAAGTTTAGGGTTACTGTTAGTTTTCGGTTCAGTGTTATGGTTGGAGTTAGCGTGAGGGTCAGGTTAGGTTTGGGGTTGAGCTTAAGGTGTCCGCCTAGGGTTAGGGTTAGGTGTATGGTTTGATTTAGGCTTCAGGTTAGGTTAGGTTTGAACTTAGTTTGAGGGAGTAAGTTTAGGGCTACTGTTAGTTTTCGTTTCAGTGTTACGGTCGGAGATAGCGTCAGGGTCAGGTTAGTGTTGGGGTTGAGCTTCAGGTGTCCGCCTAGGGTTAGGGTTAGGTCTATGGTTTGAGTTAGGCTTCAGGTTAGGTTAGGTTCGAAATTAGTTTGAGGGAGTAAGTTTAGGGCTAATGTTAGTTATCGGTTAAGTGTTACGGTTGGAGTTAGCGTGAGTGGCAGGTTAGGGTTGGGGTTGAGCTTAAGGTGTCCGCCTAGGTTTAGGGTTAGGTGTATGGTTTGATTTAGGCTTCAGGTTAGGTTAGGTTTGAACTTAGTTTGAGGGAGTAAGTTTAGGGCGACTGTTAGTTTTCGGGTAACTGTTATGGTTGGAGTTAGCGTCAGGGCCAGGTTAGGGTTGGTGTTGAGCTTAAGGTGTCCACCTAGGGTTAGGTTTAGGTCTATGGTTTGAGTTAGGCTTCAGGTTAGGTTAGGTTTGAACTTAGTTTGAGGGAGTAAGTTTAGGGCTACTGTTAGTTTTCGGTTCAGTGTTACGGTTGGAGATAGCGTCAGGGTCAGGTTAGGGTTGGGGTTGAGCTTCAGGTGTCCGCCTAGGGTTAGGGTTAGGTCTATGGTTTGAGTTAGGCTTCAGGTTAGGTTAGGTTTGAACTTAGTTTGAGGGAGTAAGTTTAGGGCTACTGTTAGTTTTCGGTTCAGTGTTACGGTTGGAGTTAGCGTGAGGGTCAGGTTAGGGTTGGGGTTGAGCTTAAGGTGTCCGCCTAGGGTTAGGGTTAGGTCTATGATTTGATTTAGGCTTCAAGTTAGGTTAGGTTTGAACTTAGTTTGAGGGAGTCAGTTTAGGGCTACTGTTAGTTTTCGGTTAACTGTTACGGTTGGAGTAAGCGTCAGGGTCAGGTTAGGTTTGGGGTTGAGCTTAAGGTGTCCGCCTAGGGTTAGGGTTAGGTTTATGGTTTGATTTAGGCTTCAGGTTAGGTTAGGTTTGAACTTAGTTTGAGGGAGTAAGTTTAGGGCTACTGTTAGTTTTCGTTTACCTGTTAAGGTTGGAGTAAGCGTTAGGGTCAGGTTAGGGTGGGGGTTAAGCATAAAGTGTCCGCCTAGGTTTAGGGTTAGGTCTATGGTTTCATTTAGGCTTCAGGTTAGGTTAGGATTGAACTTAGTTTGAGGCAGTAAGTTTATGAATACTGTTAGTTTTCGGTTCAGTGTTACGGTTGGAGTTAGCGTGAGGGTCAGGTTAGGGTTGGGGTTGAGCTAAAGGTGTCCGCCTAGGGTTAGGTTTAGGTCTATGGTTTCATTTGATCTTCAGGATAGGTTGGGATTAAACTTAGTTTGAGGGAGTAAGTTTAGGGCTACTGTTAGTTTTCGGTTCAGTGTTACCTTTGGAGATAGCGTCAAGGTCATGTTAGGGTTGGGGTTGAGCTTCAGGTGTCCGCCTAGGGTTAGGGTTAGGTCTATGGTTTGATTCAGGCTTCAGGTTAGGTTAGGTTCGAAATTAGTTTGAGGGAGTAAGTTTAGGGCTAATGTTAGTTTTCGGTTCAGTGTTACGGTTGGAGTTAGCGTGAGGGTCAGGTTAGGGTTGGGGTTGAGTTTAAGGTGTCCGCATAGGGTTAGGGTTAGGTGTATGGTTTGATTTAGGCTTCAGGTTAGGTTAGGTTTGAACTTAGTTTGAGGGAGTAAGTTTAGGGCGACTGTAAGTTTTCAGGTAACTGTTATGGTTGGAGTTAGCGTCAGGGCCAGGTTAGGGTTGGCGTTGAGCTTCAGGTGTCCACCTAGGGTTAGGGTTATTTCTATGGTTTGAGTTAGGCTTCAGGTTAGGTTAGGTTTGAACTTAGTTTGAGGGAGTAAGTTTAGGGCTACTGTGAGTTTTCGGTTCAGTGTTACGGTTGGAGATAGCGTCAGGGTCAGGTTAGGGTTGGGGTAGAGCTTCAGGTTTCCGGCTAGGGTTAGGGTTAGGTCTATGGTTTGAGTTAGGCTTCAGGTTAGGTTAGGTTTGAACTTAGTTTGAGGGAGTAAGTTTAGGGCTACTGTTAGTTTTCGGTTCAGTGTTGCGGTTGGAGTTAGCGTGAGGGTCAGGTTAGGGTTGGGGTTGAGCTTGAGGTGTCCGCCTAGGGTTAGGGTTAGGTCTATGATTTGATTTAGGCTTCAAGTTAGGTTAGGTTTGAACTTAGTTTGAGGGAGTCAGTTTAGGGCTACTGTTAGTTTTCGGTTAACTGTTACGGTTGGAGTAAGCGTCAGGGTCAGGTTAGGTTTGGAGTTGAGCTTAAGGTGTCCGCCTAGGGTTAGGGTTAGGTGTATGGTTTGATTTAGGCTTCAGGTTAGGTTAGGTTTGAACTTAGTTTGAGGGAGTAAGTTTAGGGCTACTGTTAGTTTTCGTTTAACTGTTACGGTTGGAGTAAGCGTCAGGGTCAGGTTAGGGTGGGGGTTAAGCATAAAGTGTCCGCCTAGGGTTAGTGTTAGGTCTATGGTTTCATTTAGGCTTCAGGTTAGGTTAGGATTGAACTTAGTTTGAGGCAGTAAGTTTAGGAATACTGTTAGTTTTCGGTTGAGTGTTACGGTTGGAGTTAGCGTGAAGTCAGGTTAGGGTTGGCGTTGAGCTAAAGGTGTCCGCCCAGGGTTAGGTTTAGGTCTATGGTTTCATTTGATCTTCAGGTTAGGTTTGGATTAAACTTAGTTTGAGGGAGTAAGTTTAGGGCTACTGTTAGTTTTCTGTTCAGTGTTACGGTTGGAGTAAGTGTGAGGGTCAGGTTAGGGTAGGGGTTGAGCTTAAGGTGTCCGCCTAGGGTTAGGGTTAGGTCTATGATTTGATTAAGGCTTCAGGTTAGGTTAGGTTTGAACTTAGTTTGAGGGTGTAAGTTTAGGGCTACTGTTAGTTTTCGTTTAACTGTTACGGTTGGAGTAAGCGTCAGGGTCAGGTTAGGGTGGGGGTTAAGCATAAAGTGTCTGCCTAGGGTTAGGGTTAGGTCTATGGTTTCATTTAGGCTTCAGGTTAGGTTAGGATTGAACTTAGTTTGAGGCAGTAAGTTTAGGAATACTGTTAGTTTTCGGTTCAGTGTTACGGTTAGAGTTAGCGTGAGGGTCAGGTTAGGGTTGGGGTTGAGCTAAAGGTGTCCGCCTAGGGTTACGTTTAGGTCTATGGTTTCATTTGATCTTCAGGTTAGGTTTGGATTAAACTTAGTTTGAGGGAGTAAGTTTAGGGCTACTGTTAGTTTTCGGTTCAGTGTTACCGTTGGAGATAGCGTCAAGGTCATGTTAGGGTTGGGGTTGAGCTTCAGGTGTCCGCCTAGGGTTAGGGTTAGGTCTATGGTTTGAGTTAGGCTTCAGGTTAGGTTAGGTTTGAACTTAGTTTGAGGGAGTAAGTTTAGGCCTACTGTTAGTTTTCGGTTCAGTGTTACGGTTGGAGTTAGCGTCTGGGTCAGGTTAGGGTTGGGGTTGAGCTTAAGGTGTCCGCCTAGGGTTAGGGTTAGACCTGTGGTTTGAGTTAGGCTTCAGGTGAGGTTAGGTTTGAACTTAGTTTGAGGGAATAAGTTTAGGACTAGTGTTAGTTTTTGGTTCAGTGTTACGGTTGGAGTAAGAGTCAGGGTAAGGTTAGGGTTGGGGTTGAGATTCAGGTGTCCGCCTAGTGTTAGGGTTAGGTCTATGGTTTGAGTTAGGCTTCAGGTGAGGATAGGTTTGAACTTAGTTTGAGCGAGTAAGTTTAGGGCTACTGTTAGTTTTCGGTTCAGTGTTACGGTTGGAGATAGCGTCAGGGTCAGGTTAGGGTTGGGGTTGAGCTTCAGGTGTCCGCCTAGGGTTAGGTTTAGGTCTATGGTTTGAGTTAGTCTTCAGGTTAGGTTAGGTGTGAACTTAGTTTGAGGGCGTAAGTTTAGGGCTACTGTTAGTTTTCGGGTAACTGTTATTGTTGGAGTTAGCGTGAATGTCAGGTTAGGTTTGGGGTTGAGCTTAAGGTGTCCGCCTAGGGTTAGGGTTAGGTGTATGGTTTGATTTAGGCTTCAGGTTAGGTTAGGTTTGAACTTAGTTTGAGGGAGTAAGTTTAGGGCTACTGTTAGTTTTCTTTTAACTGTTACGGTTGGAGTAAGCGTCAGGGTCAGGGTAGGGTGGGGGTTAAGCATAAAGTGTCCGCCTAGGGTTAGTGTTAGGTCTATGGTTTCATTTAGGCTTCAGGTTATGTTAGGATTGAACTTAGTTTGAGGCAGTAAGTTTAGGAATACTGTTAGTTTTCGGTTGAGTGTTACGGTTGGAGTTAGCGTGAGTGTCAGGTTAGGGTTGGCGTTGAGCTAAAGGTGTCCGCCTAGGGTTAGGTTTAGGTCTATGGTTTCATTTGATCTTCAGGTTAGGTTTGGATTAAACTTAGTTTGAGGGAGTAAGTTTAGGGCTACTGTTAGTTTTCGGTTCAGTGTTACGGTTGGAGTAAGTGTGAGGGTCAGGTTAGGGTAGGGGTTGAGCTTAAGGTGTCCGCCTAGGGTTAGGGTTAGGTCTATGATTTGATTAAGGCTTCAGGTAGGTTAGGTTTGAACTTAGTTTGAGGGAGTAAGTTTAGGGCTACAGTTAGTTTTCGGGTAACTGTTATGGTTGGAGTTCGCGTCAGGGCCAGGTTAGGGTTGGGGTTGAACTTAATGTATCCGCCTAGAGTTAGGGTTAGGTCTATGGTTTGAGTTAGGCTTCAGGTTAGGTTAGGTTTGAACTTAGTTTGAGGGAGTAAGTTTAGGGTTACTGTTAGTTTTCGGTTCAGTGTTACGGTTGGAGTTAGCGTGAGGGTCAGGTTAGGGTTGGGGTTGAGCTTAAGGTGTCCGCCTAGTGTTAGGTTTAGGTCTATGGTTTCATTTAGGCTTCAGGTTAGGTTAGGATTGAACTTAGTTTGAGGGAGTAAGTTTCAGGCTACTGTTAGTTTTCGGTTCAGTGTTACCGTTGGAGATAGCGTCAGGGTCAGGTTAGGTTTGGGGTTGAGCTTAAGGTGTCCGCCTAGGTTTAGGGTTAGGTCTGTGGTTTGAGTTAGGCTTCAGGTGAGGTTAGGTTTGAACTTAGTTTGAGGGAGTAAGTTTAGGGCTACTGTTAGTTTTCGGTTCAGTGCTACGGTTGGAGTAAGAGTCAGGGTCATGTTAGAGTTGGGGTTGAGCTTCTGGTGTCCGCCTAGGGTTAGGGTTAGGTCTATGGTTTGAGTTAGGCTTCAGGTTAGGTTAGGTTTGAACTTAGTTTGAGGGAGTAAGTTTAGGGTTACTGTTAGTTTTCGGTTCAGTGTTACGGTTGGAGTTAGCGTGAGTGTCAGGTTAGGGTTGGCGTTGAGCTTAAGGTGTCCGCCTAGGGTTAGGGTTAGGTGTATGGTTTGATTTAGGCTTCAAGTTAGGTTAGGTTTGAACTTAGTTTGAGGGAGTCAGTTTAGGGCTACTGTTAGTTTTCGGTTAACTGTTACGGTTGGAGTAAGCGTCAGGGTCAGGTTAGGTTTGGGGTTGAGCTTAAGGTGTCCGCCTAGGGTTAGGGTTAGGTGTATGGTTTGATTTAGGCTTCAGGTTAGGTTAGGTTTGAACTTAGTTTGAGGGAGTAAGTTTAGGGCTACTGTTAGTTTTCGTTTAACTGTTACGGTTGGAGTAAGCGTCAGGGTCAGGTTAGGGTGGGGGTTAAGCATAAAGTGTCCGCCTAGGGTTAGTGTTTGGTCTATGGTTTCATTTAGGCTTCAGGTTAGGTTAGGATTGAACTTAGTTTGAGGCAGTAAGTTTAGGAATACTGTTAGTTTTCGGTTGAGTGTTACGGTTGGAGTTAGCGTGAGGGTCAGGTTAGGGTTGGCGTTGAGCTAAAGGTGTCCGCCCAGGGTTAGGTTTAGGTCTATGGTTTCATTTGATCTTCAGGTTAGGTTTGGATTAAACTTAGTTTGAGGGAGTAAGTTTAGGGCTACTGTTAGTTTTCTGTTCAGTGTTACGGTTGGAGTAAGTGTGAGGGTCAGGTTAGGGTAGGGGTTGAGGTTAAGGTGTCCGCCTAGGGTTAGGGTTAGGTCTATGATTTGATTAAGGCTTCTGGTTAGGTTAGGTTTGAACTTAGTTTGAGGGTGTAAGTTTAGGGCTACTGTTAGTTTTCGTTTAACTGTTACGGTTGGAGTAAGCGTCAGGGTCAGGTTAGGGTGGGGGTTAAGCATAAAGTGTCTGCCTAGGGTTAGGGTTAGGTCTATGGTTTCATTTAGGCTTCAGGTTAGGTTAGGATTGAACTTAGTTTGAGGCAGTAAGTTTAGGAATACTGTTAGTTTTCGGTTCAGTGTTACGGTTAGAGTTAGCGTGAGGGTCAGGTTAGGGTTGGGGTTGAGCTAAAGGTGTCCGCCTAGGGTTACGTTTAGGTCTATGGTTTCATTTGATCTTCAGGTTAGGTTTGGATTAAACTTAGTTTGAGGGAGTAAGTTTAGGGCTACTGTTAGTTTTCGGTTCAGTGTTACCGTTGGAGATAGCGTCAAGGTCATGTTAGGGTTGGGGTTGAGCTTCAGGTGTCCGCCTAGGGTTAGGGTTAGGTCTATGGTTTGAGTTAGGCTTCAGGTTAGGTTAGGTTTGAACTTAGTTTGAGGGAGTAAGTTTAGGCCTACTGTTAGTTTTCGGTTCAGTGTTACGGTTGGAGTTAGCGTCTGGGTCCGGTTAGGGTTGGGGTTGAGCTTAAGGTGTCCGCCTAGGGTTAGGGTTAGACCTGTGGTTTGAGTTAGGCTTCAGGTGAGGTTAGGTTTGAACTTAGTTTGAGGGA
The DNA here is from genome assembly GCA_026018925.1 of Tupaia tana. Taxonomy (NCBI): domain Eukaryota; kingdom Metazoa; phylum Chordata; class Mammalia; order Scandentia; family Tupaiidae; genus Tupaia; species Tupaia tana. Next base: position 1,073,330 of record JAKSZU010000042.1, on the reverse strand, counting down.
ATAAGTTTAGGACTAGTGTTAGTTTTTGGTTCAGTGTTACGGTTGGAGTAAGAGTCAGGGTAAGGTTAGGGTTGGGGTTGAGATTCAGGTGTCCACCTAGTGTTAGGATTAGGTCTATGGTTTGAGTTAGGCTTCAGGTGAGGTTAGGTTTGAACTTAGTTTGAGCGAGTAAGTTTAGGGCTACTGTTAGTTTTCGGTTCAGTGTTACGGTTGGAGATAGCGTCAGGGTCAGGTTAGGGTTGGGGTTGAGCTTCAGGTGTCCGCCTAGGGTTAGGTTTAGGTCTATGGTTTGAGTTAGTCTTCAGGTTAGGTTAGGTGTGAACTTAGTTTGAGGGCGTAAGTTTAGGGCTACTGTTAGTTTTCGGGTAACTGTTATTGTTGGAGTTAGCGTGAATGTCAGGTTAGGTTTGGGGTTGAGCTTAAGGTGTCCGCCTAGGGTTAGGGTTAGGTGTATGGTTTGATTTAGGCTTCAGGTTAGGTTAGGTTTGAACTTAGTTTGAGGGTGTAAGTTTAGGGCTACTGTTAGTTTTCGTTTAACTGTTACGGTTGGAGTTCGCGTCAGGGCCAGGTTAGGGTTGGGGTTGAACTTAATGTATCCGCCTAGAGTTAGGGTTAGGTCTATGGTTTGAGTTAGGCTTCAGGTTAGGTTAGGTTTGAACTTAGTTTGAGGGAGTAAGTTTAGGGTTACTGTTAGTTTTCGGTTCAGTGTTACGGTTGGAGTTAGCGTGAGGGTCAGGTTAGGGTTGGGGTTGAGCTTAAGGTGTCCGCCTAGTGTTAGGTTTAGGTCTATGGTTTCATTTAGGCTTCAGGTTAGGTTAGGATTGAACTTAGTTTGAGGGAGTAAGTTTCAGGCTACTGTTAGTTTTCGGTTCAGTGTTACCGTTGGAGATAGCGTCAGGGTCAGGTTAGGTTTGGGGTTGAGCTTAAGGTGTCCGCCTAGGTTTAGGGTTAGGTCTGTGGTTTGAGTTAGGCTTCAGGTGAGGTTAGGTTTGAACTTAGTTTGAGGGAGTAAGTTTAGGGCTACTGTTAGTTTTCGGTTCAGTGTTACGGTTGGAGTAAGAGTCAGGGTCATGTTAGAGTTGGGATTGAGCTTCAGGTGTCCGCCTAGGGTTAGGGTTAGGTCTATGGTTTGAGTTAGGCTTCAGGTTAGGTTAGGTTTGAACTTAGTTTGAGGGAGTAAGTTTAGGGTTACTGTTAGTTTTCGGTTCAGTGTTACGGTTGGAGTTAGCGTGAGTGTCAGGTTAGGGTTGGCGTTGAGCTTAAGGTGTCCGCCTAGGGTTAGGGTTAGGTGTATGGTTTGATTTAGGCTTCAGGTTAGGTTAGGTTTGAACTTAGTTTGAGGGAGTAAGTTTGGGCTACTGTTAGTTTTCGTTTAACTGTTACGGTTGGAGTAAGCGTCAGGGTCAGGTTAGGGTGGGGGTTAAGCATAAAGTGTCCGCCTAGGGTTAGGGTTAGGTCTATGGTTTGATTTAGGCTTCAGGTTAGGTTAGGTTTGAAGTTGGTTTGAGGGAGTTAGTTTAGGGCTACTGTTAGTTTTCGGTTAACTGTTACAGTTGGAGTAAGCGTGAGGGTCAGGATAGGGTAGGGGTTGAGCTTAAGGTGTCCGCCTAGGTTTAGGTTTAGGTTTATGATTTGATTAAGGCTTCAGGTTAGGTTAGGTTTGAACTTAGTTTGAGGGAGTAAGTTTAGGGCTACTGTTAGATTTCTGGTAACTGTTATGGTTGGAGTTAGCGTCAGGGCCAGGTTAGGTTTGGGGTTGAACTTAAGGTGTCCGCCTTGGGTTAGGGTTAGGTCTATGGTTTGAGTTAGGCTTCAGGTTAGGTTAGGTTTGAACTTAGTTTGAGCGAGTAAGTTTAGGGCTACTGTTAGTTTTCGGTTCAGTGTTACGGTTGGAGATAGCGTCAGGGTCAGGTTAGGGTTGGGGTTGAGCTTCAGGTGTCCGCCTAGGGTTAGGTTTAGGTCTATGGTTTGAGTTAGTCTTCAGGTTAGGTTAGGTGTGAACTTAGTTTGAGGGCGTAAGTTTAGGGCTACTGTTAGTTTTCGGGTAACTGTTATTGTTGGAGTTAGCGTGAGTGTCAGGTTAGGTTTGGGGTTGAGCTTAAGGTGTCCGCCTAGGGTTAGGGTTAGGTGTATGGTTTGATTTAGGCTTCAGGTTAGGTTAGGTTTGAACTTAGTTTGAGGGAGTAAGTTTAGGGCTACTGTTAGTTTTCGTTTAACTGTTACGGTTGGAGTAAGCGTCAGGGTCAGGTTAGGGTGGGGGTTAAGCATAAAGTGTCCGCCTTGGGTTAGGGTTAGGTCTATGGTTTCATTTAGGCTTCAGGTTAGGTTAGGATTGAACTTAGTTTGAGGCAGTAAGTTTAGGAATACTGTTAGTTTTCAGTTGAGTGTTACGGTTGGAGTTAGCGTGAGGGTCAGGTTAGGGTTGGCGTTGAGCTAAAGGTGTCCGCCCAGGGTTAGGTTTAGGTCTATGGTTTCATTTGATCTTCAGGTTAGGTTTGGATTAAACTTAGTTTGAGGGAGTAAGTTTAGGGCTACTGTTAGTTTTCGGTTCAGTGTTACGTTTGGAGTAAGTGTGAGGGTCAGGTTAGGGTAGGGGTTGAGCTTAAGGTGTCCGCCTAGGGTTAGGGTTAGGTCTATGATTTGATTAAGGCTTCAGGTTAGGTTAGGTTTGAACTTAGTTTGAGGGTGTAAGTTTAGGGCTACTGTTAGTTTTCGTTTAACTGTTACGGTTGGAGTAAGCGTCAGGGTCAGGTTAGGGTGGGGGTTAAGCATAAAGTGTCTGCCTAGGGTTAGGGTTAGGTCTATGGTTTCATTTAGGCTTCAGGTTAGGTTAGGATTGAACTTAGTTTGAGGCAGTAAGTTTAGGAATACTGTTAGTTTTCGGTTCAGTGTTACGGTTAGAGTTAGCGTGAGGGTCAGGTTAGGGTTGGGGTTGAGCTAAAGGTGTCCGCCTAGGGTTACGTTTAGGTCTATGGCTTCATTTGATCTTCAGGTTAGGTTTGGATTAAACTTAGTTTGAGGGAGTAAGTTTAGGGCTACTGTTAGATTTCGGTTCAGTGTTACCGTTGGAGATAGCGTCAAGGTCATGTTAGGGTTGGGGTTGAGCTTCAGGTGTCCGCCTAGGGTTAGGGTTAGGTCTATGGTTTGAGTTAGGCTTCAGGTTAGGTTTGGTTTGAACTTAGTTTGAGGGAGTAAGTTTAGGCCTACTGTTAGTTTTCGGTTCAGTGTTACGGTTGGAGTTAGCGTCAGGGTCAGGTTAGGGTTGGGGTTGAGCTTAAGGTGTCCGCCTAGGGTTAGGGTTAGACCTGTGGTTTGAGTTAGGCTTCAGGTGAGGTTAGGTTTGAACTTAGTTTGAGGGAATAAGTTTAGGACTAGTGTTAGTTTTTGGTTCAGTGTTACGGTTGGAGTAAGAGTCAGGGTAAGGTTAGGGTTGGGGTTGAGCTTCAGGTGTCCGCCTAGTGTTAGGGTTAGGTCTATGGTTTGAGTTAGGCTTCAGGTGAGGTTAGGTTTGAACTTAGTTTGAGCGAGTAAGTTTAGGGCTACTGTTAGTTTTCGGTTCAGTGTTACGGTTGGAGATAGCGTCAGGGTCAGGTTAGGGTTGGGGTTGAGCTTCAGGTGTCCGCCTAGGGTTAGGTTTAGGTCTATGGTTTGAGTTAGTCTTCAGGTTAGGTTAGGTGTGAACTTAGTTTGAGGGCGTAAGTTTAGGGCTACTGTTAGTTTTCGTGTAACTGTTATTGTTGGAGTTAGCGTGAATGTCAGGTTAGGTTTGGGGTTGAGCTTAAGGTGTCTGCCTAGGGTTAGGGTTAGGTGTATGGTTTGATTTAGGCTTCAGGTTAGGTTAGGTTTGAACTTAGTTTGAGGGAGTAAGTTTAGGGCTACTGTTAGTTTTCGTTTAACTGTTACGGTTGGAGTAAGCGTCAGGGTCAGGGTAGGGTGGGGGTTAAGCATAAAGTGTCCGCCTAGGGTTAGTGTTAGGTCTATGGTTTCATTTAGGCTTCAGGTTAGGTTAGGATTGAACTTAGTTTGAGGCAGTAAGTTTAGGAATACTGTTAGTTTTCGGTTGAGTGTTACGGTTGGAGTTAGCGTGAGGGTCAGGTTAGGGTTGGCGTTGAGCTAAAGGTGTCCGCCTAGGGTTAGGTTTAGGTCTATGGTTTCATTTGATCTTCAGGTTAGGTTTGGATTAAACTTAGTTTGAGGGAGTAAGTTTAGGGCTACTGTTAGTTTTCGGTTCAGTGTTACGGTTGGAGTAAGTGTGAGGGTCAGGTTAGGGTAGGGGTTGAGCTTAAGGTGTCCGCCTAGGGTTAGGGTTAGGTCTATGATTTGATTAAGGCTTCAGGTAGGTTAGGTTTGAACTTAGTTTGAGGGAGTAAGTTTAGGGCTACAGTTAGTTTTCGGGTAACTGTTATGGTTGGAGTTCGCGTCAGGGCCAGGTTAGGGTTGGGGTTGAACTTAATGTATCCGCCTAGAGTTAGGGTTAGGTCTATGGTTTGAGTTAGGCTTCAGGTTAAGTTAGGTTTGAACTTAGTTTGAGGGAGTAAGTTTAGGGTTACTGTTAGTTTTCGGTTCAGTGTTACGGTTGGAGTTAGCGTGAGGGTCAGGTTAGGGTTGGGGTTGAGCTTAAGGTGTCCGCCTAGTGTTAGGTTTAGGTCTATGGTTTCATTTAGGCTTCAGGTTAGGTTAGGATTGAACTTAGTTTGAGGGAGTAAGTTTCAGGCTACTGTTAGTTTTCGGTTCAGTGTTACCGTTGGAGATAGCGTCAGGGTCAGGTTAGGTTTGGGGTTGAGCTTAAGGTGTCCGCCTAGGTTTAGGGTTAGGTCTGTGTTTTGAGTTAGGCTTCAGGTGAGGTTAGGTTTGAACTTAGTTTGAGGGAGTAAGTTTAGGGCTACTGTTAGTTTTCGGTTCAGTGTTACGGTTGGAGTAAGAGTCAGGGTCATGTTAGGGTTGGGGTTGAGCTTCAGGTGTCCGCCTAGGGTTAGGGTTAGGTCTATGGTTTGAGTTAGGCTTCAGGTTAGGTTAGGTTTGAACTTAGTTTGAGGGAGTAAGTTTAGGGTTACTGTTAGTTTTCGGTTCAGTGTTACGGTTGGAGTTAGCGTGAGTGTCAGGTTAGGGTTGGCGTTGAGCTTAAGGTGTCCGCCTAGGGTTAGGGTTAGGTGTATGGTTTGATTTAGGCTTCAGGTTAGGTTAGGTTTGAACTTAGTTTGAGGGAGTAAGTTTGGGCTACTGTTAGTTTTCGTTTAACTGTTACGGTTGGAGTAAGCGTCAGGGTCAGGTTAGGGTGGGGGTTAAGCATAAAGTGTCCGCCTAGGGTTAGGGTTAGGTCTATGGTTTCATTTAGGCGTCAGGTTAGGTTAGGATTGAACTTAGTTTGAGGCAGTAAGTTTAGGAATACTGTTAGTTTCCGGTCCAGTGTTACGGTTGGAGTTAGCGTGAGGGACAGGTTAGGGTTGGGGTTGAGCTAAAGGTGTCCGCCTAGGGTTAGGTTTAGGTCTATGGTTTCATTTGATCTTCAGGTTAGGTTTGGATTAAACTTAGTTTGAGGGAGTAAGTTTAGGGCTACTGTTAGTTTTCGGTTCAGTGTTATGGTTGGAGTAATTGTGAGGGTCAGGTTAGGGTAGGGGTTGAGATTAGGGTGTCCGCCTAGGGTTAGGGTTAGGTGTATGATTTGATTAAGGCTTCAGGTAGGTTATGTTTGAACTTAGTTTGAGGGAGTAAGTTTAGGGCTACAGTTAGTTTTCGGGTAACTGTTATGGTTGGAGTTAGCGTCAGGGCCAGGTTAGGGTTGGGGTTGAACTTAATGTATCCGCCTAGGGTTAGGGTTAGGTCTATGGTTTGAGTTAGGCTTCAGGTTAGGTTAGGTTAGAACTTAGTTTGAGGGAGTAAGTTTAGGGTTACTGTTAGTTTTCGGTTCAGTGTTACGGTTGGAGTTAGCGTGAGGGTCAGGTTAGGTTTGGGGTTGAGCTTAAGGTGTCCGCCTAGGGTTAGGGTTAGGTGTATGGTTTGATTTAGGCTTCAGGTTAGGTTAGGTTTGAACTTAGTTTGAGGGAGTAAGTTTAGGGCTACTGTTAGTTTTCGGTTAACTGTTACGGTTGGAGTAAGAGTCAGGGTCAGGTTAGGGTTGGGGTTGAGCTTAAGGTGTCCGCCTAGGGTTAGGGTTAGGTCTATGGTTTGAGTTAGGCTTCAGGTTAGGTTAGGTTCGAAATTAGTTTGAGGGAGTAAGTTTAGGGCTAATGTTAGTTATCGGTTAAGTGTTACGGTTGGAGTTAGCGTGAGTGTCAGGTTAGGGTTGGGGTTGAGCTTAAGGTGTCCGCCTAGGGTTAGGGTTAGGTGTATGGTTTGATTTAGGCTTCAGGTTAGGTTAGGTTTGAACATAGTTTCAGGGAGTAAGTTTAGGGCGACTGTTAGTTTTCGGGTAACTGTTATGGTTGGAGTTAGCGTCAGGCCAGGTTAGGGTTGGCGTTGAGCTTAAGGTGTCCACCTAGGGTTAGGTTTAGGTCTATGGTTTGAGTTAGGCTTCAGGTTAGGTTAGGTTTGAACTTAGTTTGAGGGAGTAAGTTTAGTGCTACTGTTAGTTTTCGGTTCAGTGTTACGGTTGGAGATAGCGTCAGGGTCAGGTTAGGGTTGGGGTTGAGCTTCAGGTGTCCGCCTAGGGTTAGGGTTAGGTCTATGGTTTGAGTTAGGCTTCTGGTTAGGTTAGGTTTGAACTTAGTTTGAAGGAGTAAGTTTAGGGCTACTGTTAGTTTTCGGTTCAGTGTTACGGTTGGAGTTAGCGTGAGGGTCAGGTTAGTGTTGGGGTTGAGCTTGAGGTGTCCGCCTAGGGTTAGGGTTAGGTTTATGGTTTGATTTAGGCTTCAGGTTATGTTAGGTTTGAACTTAGTTTGAGGGAGTAAGTTTAGGGCTACTGTTAGTTTTCGTTTAACTGTTAAGGTTGGAGTAAGCGTCAGGGTCAGGTTAGGGTGGGGGTTAAGCATAAAGTGTCCGCCTAGGGTTAGGGTTAGGTCTATTGTTTCATTTAGGCTTCAGGTTAGGTTAGGATTGAACTTAGTTTGAGGCAGTAAGTTTATGAATACTGTTAGTTTTCGGTTCAGTGTTACGGTTGGAGTTAGCGTGAGGTTCAGGTTAGGGTTGGGGTTGAGCTAAAGGTGTCCGCCTAGGGTTAGGTTTAGGTCTATGGTTTCATTTGATCTTCAGGATAGGTTGGGATTAAACTTAGTTTGAGGGAGTAAGTTTAGGGCTACTGTTAGTTTTCAGTTCAGTGTTACCTTTGGAGATAGCGTCAAGGTCATGTTAGGGTTGGGGTTGAGCTTCAGTTGTCCGCCTAGGTTTAGGGTTCGGTCTATGGTTTGATTCAGGCTTCAGGTTAGGTTAGGTTCGAAATTAGTTTGAGGGAGTAAGTTTAGGGCTAATGTTAGTTTTCGGTTCAGTGTTACGGTTGGAGTTAGCGTGAGGGTCAGGTTAGGGTTGAGGTTGAGTTTAAGGTGTCCGCATAGGGTTAGGGTTAGGTGTATGGTTTGATTTAGGCTTCAGGTTAGGTTAGGTTTGAACTTAGTTTGAGGGAGTAAGTTTAGGGCGACTGTTAGTTTTCGGTTCAGTGTTACGGTTGGAGTTAGCGTGAGGGTCAGGTTAGGGTTGGGGTTGAGCTTGAGGTGTCCGCCTAGGGTTAGGGTTAGGTCTATGGTTTGAGTTAGGCTTCAGGTTAGGTTAGGTTTGAAATTAGTTTGAGGGAGTAAGTTTAGGGCTACTGTTAGTTTTCGGTTTAGTGTTACGGTTGGAGTAAGTGTGAGGGTCAGGTTAGGGTAGGGGTTGAGCTTAAGGTGTCCGCCTAGGGTTAGGGTTAGGTGTATGATTTGATTAAGGCTTCAGGTAGGTTAGGTTTGAACTTAGTTTGAGGGAGTAAGTTTAGGGCTACAGTTAGTTTTCGGGTAACTGTTATGGTTTGAGTTAGCGTCAGGGTCAGGTTAGGTTTGGGGTAGAGCTTCAGGTGTCCGCCTAGGGTTAGGGTTAGGTGTATGGTTTGATTTAGCCTTCAGGTTAGGTTAGGTTTGAACTTAGTTTGAGGGAGTAAGTTTAGGGCTACTGTTAGTTTTCGGGTAACTGTTATGTTTGGAGTTAGCTTCAGGGCCACTTTAGGGTTGGGGTTGAGCTTAAGGTGTCCGCCTAGGGTTACGGTTAGGTCTATGGTTTGAGTTATGCTTCAGGTTAGGTTAGGTTTGAACTTAGTTTGAGGGAGTAAGTTTAGGGCTACTGTTAGTTTTCTGTTCAGTGTTACGTTTTGAGATAGCGTCAGGGTCAGGTTAGGGTTGGGGTTAAGCATAAGGTGACCACCTAGGGTTAGGGTTAGGTCTATGGTTTCATTTAGGCTTCAGGTTAGGTTTGGATTAAACTTAGTTTGAGGGAGTAAGTTTAGGGCTACTGTTAGTTTTCGGTTCAGTGTTACCGTTGGAGATAGCGTCAAGGTCATGTTAGGGTTGGGGTTGAGCTTCAGGTGTCCGCCTAGGGTTAGGGTTAGGTCTATGGTTTGAGTTAGGCTTCAGGTTAGGTTAGGTTTGAACTTAGTTTGAGGGAGTAAGTTTAGGCCTACTGTTAGTTTTCGGTTCAGTGTTACGGTTGGAGTTAGTGTCAGGGTCAGGTTAGGGTTGGGGTTGAGCTTAAGGTGTCCGCCTAGGGTTAGGGTTAGGCCTGTGGTTTGAGTTAGGCTTCAGGTGAGGTTAGGTTTGAACTTAGTTTGAGGGAGTAAGTTTAGGACTAGTTTTAGTTTTTGGTTCAGTGTTACGGTTGGTGTAAGAGTCAGGGTCAGGTTAGGGTTGGGGTTGAGCTTCAGGTGTCCGCCTAGGGTTAGGGTTAGGTCTATGGTTTGATTTAGGCTTCAGGTTAGGTTAGGTTTGAAGTTAGTTTGAGGGAGTTAGTTTAGGGCTACTGTTAGTTTTCGGTTAACTGTTACAGTTGGAGTAAGCGTGAGGGTCAGGTTAGGGTAGGGGTTGAGCTTAAGGTGTCCGCCTAGGGTTAGGTTTAGGTGTATGATTTGATTAAGGCTTCAGGTTAGGTTAGGTTTGAACTTAGTTTGAGGGAATAAGTTTAGGGCTACTGTTAGTTTTCGGTTCAGTGTTACGGTTGGAGATAGCGTCAGGGTCAGGTTAGGGTTGGGGTTGAGCTTCAGGTGTCCGCCTAGGGTTAGGGTTAGGTCTATGGTTTGAGTTAGGCTTCAGGTTAGGTAGGTTTGAAATTAGTTTGAGGGAGTAAGTTTAGGGCTAATGTTAGTTTTCTGTTAAGTGTTACAGTTGGAGTTAGCGTGAGCGTCAGGTTAGGGTTGGGGTTGATCTTAAGGTGTCCGCCTAGGGTTAGAGTTAGGTGTATGGTTTGATTTAGGCTTCAGGTTAGGTTAGGTTTGAACTTAGTTTGAGGGAGTATGTTTAGGGCTACTGTTAGTTTTCGGGTAACTGTTTTGGTTATAGTTAGCGTCAGGGTCAGGTTAGGTTTGGGGTAGAGCTTCAGGTGTCCGCCTAGCGTTAGGTTTAGGTGTATGGTTTGATTTAGCCTTCAGGTTAGGTTAGGTTTGAACTTAGTTTGAGGAAGTAAGTTTAGGGCTACTGTTAGTTTTCGGGTAACTGTTATGGTTGGAGTTAGCGTCAGGGCCAGGTTAGGGTTGGGGTTGAGCTTAAGGTGTCCGCCTAGGGTTACGGTTAGGTCTATGGTTTGAGTTAGGCTTCAGGTTAGGTTAGGTTTGAACTTAGTTTGAGGGAGTAAGTTTAGGGTTACTGTTAGTTTTCGGGTAACTGTTACGGTTGGAGTTAGCGTGAGGGTCAGGTTAGGGTTGGGGTTGAGCTTAAGGTGTCCGCCTAGGGTTAGGGTTAGGTGTATGGTTTGATTTAGGCTTCAGGTTAGGTTAGGTTTGAACTTAGTTTGAGGGAGTAAGTTTAGGGCTACTGTTAGTTTTCGTTTAACTGTTACGGTTGTAGTAAGTATCAGGGTCAGGCTAGGGTGGGGGTTAAGCCTAAGGTGTCCACCTAGGGTTAGGGTTAGGTCTATGGTTTCATTTAGGCTTCAGGTTAGGTTAGGATTGAACTTAGTTTGAGGGAGTAAGTTTAGGGCTACTGTTAGTTTTCGGTTCAGTGTTACGGTTGGATTTAGCCTCAGGGTCAGGTTAGTGTTGGGGTTAAGCTTAAGGTGTCCGCCTAGGGTTAGGGTTAGGTCTATGGTTTTAGTTAGGCTTCAGGTTAGGTTAGGTTTGAACTTAGTTTGAGGGAGTAAGTTTAGGGCCACTGATAGTTTTCGGTTCAGTGTTACGGTAGGAGTTAGCGTGAGGGTCAGGTTAGGATTGGGGTTGAGCTTAAGGTGTCCGCCTAGGGTTAGGTTTAGGTCTATGGTTTCATTTAGGCTTCAGGATAGGTTAGGATTGAACTTAGTTTGAGGGAGTAAGTTTAGGGCTACTGTTATTTTTCGGTTCAGTGTTACCGTTGGAGATAGCGTCAGGGTCAGGTTAGGTTTGCGGTTGAGCTTAAGGTGTCCGCCTAGGTTTAGGGTTAGGTCTGTGGTTTGAGTTAGGCTTCAGGTGAGGTTAGGTTTGAACTTAGTTTGAGGGAGTAAGTTTAGGGCTACTGATAGTTTTCGGTTCAGTGTTACGGTTGGAGTAAGAGTCAGGGTCAGGTTAGGGTTGGTGTTGAGCTTCAGGTGTCCGCCTAGGGTTAGGGTTAGGTCTATGGTTTGAGTTAGGCTTCAGGTTAGGTTAGGTTTGAACTTAGTTTGAGGGAGTAAGTTTAGGGTTACTGTTAGTTTTCGGTTCAGTGTTACGGTTGGAGTTAGCGTGAGATTCAAGTTAGGGTTGGGGTTGAGCTTAAGGTGTCCGCCTAGGGTTAGGGTTATGTCTATGGTTTCATTTAGGCTTCAGGTTAGGTTAGGTTTGGACTTAGTTTGAGGGAGTAACTTTAGGGCTACTGTTAGTTTTCGGTTCAGTGTTACGGTTGGAGATAGCGTCAGGGTCAGGTTAGGGTTGGGGTTGAGCTTCAGGTGTCCGCCTAGGGTTAGGGTTAGGTCTATGGTTTGAGATAGGCTTCAGGTTAGGTTTGGTTCGAAATTAGTTTGAGGAAGTAAGTTTAGGGCTAATGTTAGTTTTCGGTTCAGTGTTACGGTTGAAGTTAGCGTGAGGGTCAGGTTAGGTTTGGGGTTGAGCTTAAGGTGTCCGCCTAGGGTTAGGGTTAGGTGTATGGTTTGATTTAGGCTTCAGGTTAGGTTAGTTTTGAACTTAGTATGAGGGAGTAAGTTTAGGGCTACTGTTAGTTTTCGGGTAACTGTTATGGTTGGAGTTAGCGTCAGGGCCATTTTAGGGTTTGGGTTGAACTTAAGGTATCTGCCTAGGGTAAGGGTTAGGTCTACGTTTTCAGTTAGGCTTCAGGTTAGATTAGGTTTGAAGTTAGTTTGAGGGAGTAAGTTGAGGGATACTGTTAGTTTTCGATTCAGTGTTACGGTTGGAGTTAGCGTCATGGTCAGGTTATGGTGGGAGTTAAGCATAAGGTGTCCGCCTAGGGTTAGGGTTAGGTCTATGATTTGAATTAGGCTTCAAGTTAGGTTAGGTTTGAACTTAGTTTGAGGGAGTCAGTTTAGGGCTACTGTTAGTTTTCGGTTAACTGTTACGGTTGGAGTAAGCGTCAGGGTCAGGTTAGGTTTGGGGTTGAGCTTAAGGTGTCCGCCTAGGGTTAGGGTTAGGTGTATGGTTTGATTTAGGCTTCAGGTTAGGTTAGGTTTGAACTTAGTTTGAGGGAGTAAGTTTAGGGCTACTGTTAGTTTTCGTTTAACTGTTACGGTCGGAGATAGCGTCAGGGTCAGGTTAGGGTGGGGGTTAAGCATAAAGTGTCCGCCTAGGGTTAGGGTTATGTCTAAGGTTTCATTTATGCTTCAGGTTAGGTTAGGATTGAACTTAGTTTGAGGCAGTAAGTTTAGGGATACTGTTAGTTTTCGGTTCAGTGTTACGGTTGGAGTTAGCGTGAGGGTCAGGTTAGGGTTGGGGTTGAGCTAAAGGTGTCCGCCTAGGGTTAGGTTTAGGTCTATGGTTTCATTTGATCTTCAGGTTAGGTTTGGATTAAACTTAGTTTGAGGGAGTAAATTTAGGGCTACTGTTAGTTTTCGGTTCTGTGTTACCGTTGGAGATAGAGTCAAGGTCATGTTAGGGTTGGGGTTGAGCTTCAGGTGTCCGCCTAGGGTTAGGGTTAGGTCTATGGTTTGAGTTAAGCTTTAGGTTAGGTTAGGTTTGAACTTAGTTTGAGGGAGTAAGTTTAAGGCTACTGTTAGTTTTCGGTTCAGTGTTACGGTTGGAGTTAGCGTCAGGGTCATGTTAGGGTTGGGGTTGAGCTTAAGGTGTCCGCCTAGGGTTAGGGTTAGGCCTGTGGTTTGAGTTAGGCTTCAGGTGAGGTTAGGTTTGAACTTAGTTTGAGGGAGTAAGTTTAGGGCTAGAGTTAGTTTTGGTTCAGTGTTACGGTTGGAGTAACAGTCAGGGTCAGGTTAGGGTAGGGGTTGAGCTTAAGGTGTCCGCCTAGGGTTGGGGTTAGGTGTATGGTATGATTTAGGCTTCAGGTTAGGTTAGGTTTGAACTTAGTTTGAGGGAGTAAGTTTAGGGCTACTGTTAGTTTTCGGTTCAGTGTTACGGTTGGAGATAGCGTCAGGGTCAGGTTAGGGTTGGGCTTGAACTTCAGATGTCCGCCTAGGGTTAGGGTTAGGTCTATGGTTTGAGTTAGGCTTCAGGTTAGTTAAGGTTTGAAATTAGTTTGAGGGAGTAAGTTTAGGGCTACTGTTAGGTTTCGGTTCAGTGTTACGGTTGGAGTTAGCGTGAGGGTCAGGTTAGTGTTGGGGTTGAGCTTAAGGTGTCCGCCTAGGGTTAGAGTTAGGTGTATGGTTTAATTTAGGCTTCAGGTTATCTTAGGTTTGAACTTAGTTTGAGGGAGTAAGTTTAGGGCTACTGTTAGTTTTCGGGTAACTGTTATGGTTGGAGTTAGCGTCAGGGCCAGGTTAGGGTTTGGGTTGAGCTTAAGGTGTCCGCCTAGGGTTAGGGTTAGGTCTATGGTTTGAGTTAGGCTTGAGGTTAGGTTAGGTTTGAACTTAGTTTGAGGGAGTAAGTTTAGGGCTACTGTTAGTTTTCGGTTCAGTGTTATGGTTGGAGTTAGCGTGAGGGTCAGGTTAGGGTTGGGGTTGAGCTAAAGGTGTCCGCCTACGGTTAGGTTTAGGTCTATGGTTTCATTTAGGATTCAGGTTAGGTTAGGATTGAACTTAGTTTGAGGGAGTAAGTTTAGGGCTACTGCTAATTTTCGGTTCAGTGTTACCGTTGGAGTTAGCGTCAGGGTCAGGTTAGGGTTGGGGTTGAGCTTACGGTGTCCGCCTGGGGTTAGGGTTACGTCTATGGTTTGAGTTAGGCTTCAGGTTAGGTTAGGTTTGAACGTAGTTTGAGGGAGTAAGTTTAGGGCTACTGTTAGTTTTCGGGTAACTGTTATGTTTGGAGTTAGCGACAGGGCCAGGTTAGGGTTGGGGTTGAGCTTAAGGTGTCCGCCTAGTGTTAGGGTTAGGTCTATGGTTTGAGTTAGGCTTCAGGTTAGGTTAGGTTTGAACTTAGTTTGAGGGAGAAAGTTTAGGGCTACTTTTAGTTTTCGGTTCAGTGTTACGGTTGGAGTTAGCGTGAGGGTCAGGTTAGGGTTGGGGTTGAGCTAAAGGTGTCCGCCTAGGGTTAGTTTTAGGTCTAAGGTTTCATTTAGGCTTCAGGTTAGGTTAGGATTGAACTTAGTTTGAGGGAGTAAGTTTAGGGCTACTGTTAGTTTTCGGTTCAGTGTTACCATTGGAGATAGCGTCAGGGTCAGGTTAGGGTTGGGGTTGAGCTTAAGGTGTCCTCCTAGGGTTAGGGTTAGGTCTATGGTTTGAGTTAGGCTTCAGGTTAGGTTAGGTTCGAACTTAGTTTGAGGGAGTAAGTTTAGGGCTATTGTTAGTTTTCGATTCAGTGTTACGGTTGGAGTTAGCGTCAGGTTCAGGTTAGGGTTGGGGTTGAACTTAAGGTGTCTGCCTAGGGTTAGGGTAGGTGTATGGTTTGATTTAGGCTTCAGGTTAGTATAGGTTTGAACTTAGTTTGAGGGAGTAAGTTTAGGGCTACTGTTAGTTTTCGGGTAATTGTTATGGTTGGAGTTAGCGTCAGGGCCAGGTTAGGGTTGGGGTTGAGCTTAAGGTGTCCGCCTAGGGTTAGGGTTAGGTCTATGGTTTGAGTTAGGCTTCAGGTTAGGTTAGGTTTGAACTTAGTTTGAGGGAGTACGTTTAGGGCTACTGTTAGTTTTCGGTTCAGTGTTACGGTTGGAGATAGCGTCAGGGTCAGGTTAGGGTTGGGGTTGAGCTTAAGGTGTCCGCCTAGGGTTAGGGTTAGGTGTATGGTATGATTTAGGCTTCAGGTTAGGTTAGGTTTGAACTTAGTTTGAGGGAGTAAGTTTAGGGCTACTGTTAGTTTTCGGTTCAGTGTTACGGTTGGAGATAGCGTGAGGGTCAGGTTAGGGTTGGGCTTGAACTTCAGGTGTCCGCCTAGGGTTAGGGTTAGGTCTATAGTTTGAGTTAGGCTTCAGGTTAGTTTAGGTTTGAAATTTGTTTGAGGGAGTAAGTTTAGCGCTACTGTTAGTTTTCGGTTCAGTGTTACGGTTGGATTTAGCGTAAGGCTCAGGTTAGGGTTGGGGTTGAGCTTAAGGTGTCCGCCTAGGGTTAGGGTTAGGTGTATGGTTTGATTTAAGCTTCAGGTTAGGTTAGGTTTGAACTTAGTTTGATGGAGTAAGTTTAGGGCTACTTTTAGTTTTCGGGTAACTGTTATGGTTGGAGTTAGCGTCAGGGGATTTTAGGGTTGGGGTTGAGCTTAAAGTGTCCGCCAAGGGTTAGGGTTAGGTCTATGGTTTGAGTTAGGCTTCAGGTTAGGTTAGGTTTGAACTTAGTTTGAGGGAGTAAGTTTAGGGCTACTGTTAGTTTTCGGTACAGTGTTACGGTTGGAGTTAGCGTCAGGGTCAGGTTAGGGTTGGGGTTGAGCAAAAGGTGTCCGCCTAGGGTTAGCTTTAGGTCTATGGTTTCATTTAGGATTCAGGTTAGTTTAGGATTGAACTTAGTTTGAGGGAGTAAGTTTAGGGCTACTGTTAGTTTTCGGTTCAGTGTTACCGTTGGAGATAGCGTCAGGGTCAGGTTAGGGTTGGGGTTGAGCTTAAGGTGTCCGCCTAGTGTTAGGGTTAAGTCTATGGTTTGAGTTAGGCTTCAGGTTATGTTAGGTTTGAACTTAGTTTGAGGGAGTAAGTTTAGGGCTACTGTTAGTTTTCAGTTCAGTGTTACGGTTGGAGTTAGCGTCAGGGTCAGGTTAGGGTTGGGGTTGAGCTTCAGGTGTCCGCCTAGGGTTAGGGTTAGGTCTATGGTTTGAATTAGGCTTCAGGTTAGGTTAGGTTTGAACTTAGTTTGAGGGAGTAAGTTTAGGGCTACTGTTTGTTTTCGGTTCAGAGTTTCGGTTGGAGTTAGCGTGAGGGTCACTTTAGGGTAGGGGTTGAGCTTAAGGTGTCCGCCTAGGGTTAGGGTTAGGTGTATGGTTTGATTTAGGCTTCAGGTTAGGTTAGGTTTGAACTTAGTTTGAGGGAGTAAGTTTAGGGCTAATGTTAGTTTTCGGTTCAGTGTTACGGTTGGAGTTAGCGTGAGGGTCATGTTAGGGTTGGGGTTGAGTTTAAGGTGTCCGCCTAGGGTTAGGGTTAGGTGTATGGTTTGATTTAGGCTTCAGGTTAGGTTAGGTTTGAACTTAGTTTGAGGGAGTAAGTTTAGGGCTAATGTTATTTTTCGGTTCAGTGTTACGGTTGGAGTTAGCGTGAGGGTCAGGTTAGGGTTGGGGTTGAGTTTAAGGTGTCCGCCTAGGGTTAGGGTTAGGTGTATGGTTTGATTTAGGCTTCAGGTTAGGTTAGGTTTGAACTTAGTTTGAGGGAGTAAGTTTAGGGCGACTGTTAGTTTTCGGGTAACTGTTATGGTTGGAGTTAGCGTCAGGGCCATGTTAGGGTTGGCGTTGAGCTTAAGGTGTCCACCTAGGTTTAGGGTTAGGTCTATGGTTTGAGTTAGGCTTCAGGTAACGTTAGGTTTGAACTTAGTTTGAGGGAGTAAGTTTAGGGCTACTGTTAGTTTTCGGTTCAGTGTTACGGTTGGAGATAGCGTCAGGGTCAGGTTAGGGTCGGGGTTGAGCTTAAGGTGTCCGCGGAGGGTTAGGGTTAGTTCTATGGTTTGAGTTAGGCTTCAGGACAGGTTAGGTTTGAACTTAGTTTGAGGGAGTAAGTTTAGGGCTACTGTTAGTTTTCGGTTCAGTGTTACGGTTGGAGTTAGCGTGAAGGTCAGGTTAGGGTTGGGGTTGAGCTTAAGGTGTCCGCCTAGGGTTCGGGTTAGGTCTATGATTTGATTTAGGCTTCAAGTTAGGTTAGGTTTGAACTTAGTTTGAGGCAGTCAGTTTAGGGCTACTGTTAGTTTTCTGTTAACTGTTACGGTTGGAGTAAGCGTCAGGGTCAGGTTAGGTTTGGGGTTGAGCTTAAGGTGTCCGCCTAGGGTTAGGGTTAGGTGTATGGTTTGATTTAGGCTTCAGGTTAGGTTAGGTTTGAACTTAGTTTGAGGGAGTACGTTTAGGGCTACTGTTAGTTTTCGTTTAACTTTTACGGTTGGAGTATGCGTCAGGGTCAGGTTAGGGTGGGGCTTAAGCATAAAGTGTCCGCCTATGGTTAGGGTTAGGTCTACGGCTTCATTTAGGCTTCAGGTTAGGTTAGGATTGAACTTAGTTTGAGGCAGTAAGTTTAGGAATACTGTTAGTTTTCGGTTGAGTGTTACGGTTGGAGTTAGCGTGAGGGTCAGGTTAGGGTTGGGGTTGAGCTATAGGTGTCCGCCTAGGGTTAGGTTTATGTCTATGGTTTCATTTGATCTTCAGGGTAGGTTTGGATTAAACTTAGTTTGAGGGAGTAAGTTTAGGGCTACTGTTAGTTTTCGGTTCAGTGTTACCGTTGGAGATAGCGTCAAGGTCATGTTAGGGTTGGGGTTGAGCTTCAGGTGTCCGCCTAGGGTTAGGGTTAGGTCTATGGTTTGAGTTAGGCTTCAGGTTATGTTAGGTTTGAACTTAGTTTGAGGGAGTAAGTTTAGGCCTACTGTTAGTTTTCGGCTCAGTGTTACTGTTGGAGTTAGCGTCAGGGTCAGGTTATGGTTGGGGTTGAGCTTAAGGTGTCCGCCTAGGGTTAGGGTTAGGCCTGTGGTTTGAGTTAGGCTTCAGGTGAGGTTAGGTTTGAACTTAGTTTGAGGGAGTAAGTTTAGGACTAGTGTTAGATTTTGGTTCAGTGTTACGGTTGGAGTAAGAGTCTGGGTCAGGTTAGGGTTGGGGTTGAGCTTCAGGTGTCCGCCTAGGGTTAGGGTTAGGTCTATGGTTTGATTTAGGCTTCAGGTTAGGTTAGGTTTGAAGTGGGTTTGAGGGAGTTAGTTTAGGGCTACTGTTAGTTTTCGGTTAACTGTTACAGTTGGAGTAAGCGTGAGGGTCAGGTTAGGGTAGGGGTTGAGCTTAAGGTGTCCGCCAAGGGTTAGGTTTAGGTGTATGATTTGATTAAGGCTTCAGGTTGGGTTAGGTTTGAACTTAGTTTGAGGGAGTAAGTTTAGGGCTACTGTTAGATTTCCGGTAACTGTTATGGTTGGAGTTAGCGTCAGGGCCAGGTTAGGGTTGGGGTTGAACTTAAGGTGTCCGCCTAGGGTTAGGGTTAGGTCTATGGTTTGAGTTAGGCTTCAGGTTAGGTTAGGTTTGAACTTAGTTTGAGCGCGTAAGTTTAGGGCTACTGTTAGTTTTCGGTTCAGTGTTACGGTTGGAGATAGCGTCAGGGTCCGGTTAGGGTTGGGGTTGAGCTTCAGGTGTCCGCCTAGGGTTAGGGTTAGGTCTATGGTTTGAGTTAGGCTTCAGGTTAGGTTAGGTTTGAACTTAGTTTTAGGGAGTAAGTTTAGGGTTACTGTTAGTTTTCGGTTCAGTGTTACGGTTGGAGTTAGCGTGAGGGTCAGGTTAGAGTTGGGGTTGAGCTTAAGGTGTCCGCCTAGGGTTAGGGTTAGGTGTATGGTTTGATTTAGGCTTCAGGTTAGGTTAGGTTTGAACTTAGTTTGAGGGAATAAGTTTAGGGCTACTGTTAGTTTTCGGTTCAGTGTTACGGTTGGAGATAGCGTCAGGGTCAGGTTAGGGTTGGGGTTGAGCTTCAGGTGTCCGCCTAGGGTTAGGGTTAGGTCTATGGTTTGAGTTAGGCTTCAGGTTAGGTAGGTTTGAAATTAGTTTGAGGGAGTAAGTTTAGGGCTAATGTTAGTTTTCGGTTAAGTGTTACAGTTGGAGTTAGCGTGAGGGTCAGGTTAGGGTTGGGGTTGATCTTAAGGTGTCCGCCTAGGGTTAGAGTTAGGTGTATGGTTTGATTTAGGCTTCAGGTTAGGTTAGGTTTGAACTTAGTTTGAGGGAGTAAGTTTAGGGCTACTGTTAGTTTTCAGGTAACTGTTATGGTTGGAGTTAGCGTCAGGGCCAGGTAAGGGTTGGGGTTGAGCTTAAGGTGTCCGCCTAGGGTTACGGTTAGGTCTATGGTTTGAGTTAGGCTTCAGGTTAGGTTAGGTTTGAACTTAGTTTGAGGGAGTAAGTTTAGGGTTACTGTTAGTTTTCGGGTAACTGTTACGGTTGGAGTTAGCGTGAGGGTCAGGTTAGGGTTGGGGTTGAGCTTAAGGTGTCCGCCTAGGGTTAGGGTTAGGTGTATGGTTTGATTTAGGCTTCAGGTTAGGTTAGGTTTGAACTTAGTTTGAGGGAGTAAGTTTAGGGCTACTGTTAGTTTTCGTTTAACTGTTACGGTTGTAGTAAGTATCAGGGTCAGGCTAGGGTGGGGGTTAAGCCTAAGGTGTCCACCTAGGGTTAGGGTTAGGTCTATGGTTTCATTTAGGCTTCAGGTTAGGTTAGGATTGAACTTAGTTTGAGGGAGTAAGTTTAGGGCTACTGTTAGTTTTCGGTTCAGTGTTACGGTTGGATTTAGCCTCAGGGTCAGGTTAGTGTTGGGGTTAAGCTTAAGGTGTCCGCCTAGGGTTAGGGTTAGGTCTATGGTTTTAGTTAGGCTTCAGGTTAGGTTAGGTTTGAACTTAGTTTGAGGGAGTAAGTTTAGGGCCACTGATAGTTTTCGGTTCAGTGTTACGGTAGGAGTTAGCGTGAGGGTCAGGTTAGGATTGGGGTTGAGCTTAAGGTGTCCGCCTAGGGTTAGGTTTAGGTCTATGGTTTCATTTAGGCTTCAGGATAGGTTAGGATTGAACTTAGTTTGAGGGAGTAAGTTTAGGGCTACTGTTATTTTTCGGTTCAGTGTTACCGTTGGAGATAGCGTCAGGGTCAGGTTAGGTTTGCGGTTGAGCTTAAGGTGTCCGCCTAGGTTTAGGGTTAGGTCTGTGGTTTGAGTTAGGCTTCAGGTGAGGTTAGGTTTGAACTTAGTTTGAGGGAGTAAGTTTAGGGCTACTGATAGTTTTCGGTTCAGTGTTACGGTTGGAGTAAGAGTCAGGGTCAGGTTAGGGTTGGTGTTGAGCTTCAGGTGTCCGCCTAGGGTTAGGGTTAGGTCTATGGTTTGAGTTAGGCTTCAGGTTAGGTTAGGTTTGAACTTAGTTTGAGGGAGTAAGTTTAGGGTTACTGTTAGTTTTCGGTTCAGTGTTACGGTTGGAGTTAGCGTGAGATTCAAGTTAGGGTTGGGGTTGAGCTTAAGGTGTCCGCCTAGGGTTAGGGTTATGTCTATGGTTTCATTTAGGCTTCAGGTTAGGTTAGGTTTGGACTTAGTTTGAGGGAGTAACTTTAGGGCTACTGTTAGTTTTCGGTTCAGTGTTACGGTTGGAGATAGCGTCAGGGTCAGGTTAGGGTTGGGGTTGAGCTTCAGGTGTCCGCCTAGGGTTAGGGTTAGGTCTATGGTTTGAGATAGGCTTCAGGTTAGGTTTGGTTCGAAATTAGTTTGAGGAAGTAAGTTTAGGGCTAATGTTAGTTTTCGGTTCAGTGTTACGGTTGAAGTTAGCGTGAGGGTCAGGTTAGGTTTGGGGTTGAGCTTAAGGTGTCCGCCTAGGGTTAGGGTTAGGTGTATGGTTTGATTTAGGCTTCAGGTTAGGTTAGTTTTGAACTTAGTATGAGGGAGTAAGTTTAGGGCTACTGTTAGTTTTCGGGTAACTGTTATGGTTGGAGTTAGCGTCAGGGCCATTTTAGGGTTTGGGTTGAACTTAAGGTATCTGCCTAGGGTAAGGGTTAGGTCTACGTTTTCAGTTAGGCTTCAGGTTAGATTAGGTTTGAAGTTAGTTTGAGGGAGTAAGTTGAGGGATACTGTTAGTTTTCGATTCAGTGTTACGGTTGGAGTTAGCGTCATGGTCAGGTTATGGTGGGAGTTAAGCATAAGGTGTCCGCCTAGGGTTAGGGTTAGGTCTATGATTTGAATTAGGCTTCAAGTTAGGTTAGGTTTGAACTTAGTTTGAGGGAGTCAGTTTAGGGCTACTGTTAGTTTTCGGTTAACTGTTACGGTTGGAGTAAGCGTCAGGGTCAGGTTAGGTTTGGGGTTGAGCTTAAGGTGTCCGCCTAGGGTTAGGGTTAGGTGTATGGTTTGATTTAGGCTTCAGGTTAGGTTAGGTTTGAACTTAGTTTGAGGGAGTAAGTTTAGGGCTACTGTTAGTTTTCGTTTAACTGTTACGGTCGGAGATAGCGTCAGGGTCAGGTTAGGGTGGGGGTTAAGCATAAAGTGTCCGCCTAGGGTTAGGGTTATGTCTAAGGTTTCATTTATGCTTCAGGTTAGGTTAGGATTGAACTTAGTTTGAGGCAGTAAGTTTAGGGATACTGTTAGTTTTCGGTTCAGTGTTACGGTTGGAGTTAGCGTGAGGGTCAGGTTAGGGTTGGGGTTGAGCTAAAGGTGTCCGCCTAGGGTTAGGTTTAGGTCTATGGTTTCATTTGATCTTCAGGTTAGGTTTGGATTAAACTTAGTTTGAGGGAGTAAATTTAGGGCTACTGTTAGTTTTCGGTTCTGTGTTACCGTTGGAGATAGAGTCAAGGTCATGTTAGGGTTGGGGTTGAGCTTCAGGTGTCCGCCTAGGGTTAGGGTTAGGTCTATGGTTTGAGTTAAGCTTTAGGTTAGGTTAGGTTTGAACTTAGTTTGAGGGAGTAAGTTTAAGGCTACTGTTAGTTTTCGGTTCAGTGTTACGGTTGGAGTTAGCGTCAGGGTCATGTTAGGGTTGGGGTTGAGCTTAAGGTGTCCGCCTAGGGTTAGGGTTAGGCCTGTGGTTTGAGTTAGGCTTCAGGTGAGGTTAGGTTTGAACTTAGTTTGAGGGAGTAAGTTTAGGGCTAGAGTTAGTTTTGGTTCAGTGTTACGGTTGGAGTAACAGTCAGGGTCAGGTTAGGGTAGGGGTTGAGCTTAAGGTGTCCGCCTAGGGTTGGGGTTAGGTGTATGGTATGATTTAGGCTTCAGGTTAGGTTAGGTTTGAACTTAGTTTGAGGGAGTAAGTTTAGGGCTACTGTTAGTTTTCGGTTCAGTGTTACGGTTGGAGATAGCGTCAGGGTCAGGTTAGGGTTGGGCTTGAACTTCAGATGTCCGCCTAGGGTTAGGGTTAGGTCTATGGTTTGAGTTAGGCTTCAGGTTAGTTAAGGTTTGAAATTAGTTTGAGGGAGTAAGTTTAGGGCTACTGTTAGGTTTCGGTTCAGTGTTACGGTTGGAGTTAGCGTGAGGGTCAGGTTAGTGTTGGGGTTGAGCTTAAGGTGTCCGCCTAGGGTTAGAGTTAGGTGTATGGTTTAATTTAGGCTTCAGGTTATCTTAGGTTTGAACTTAGTTTGAGGGAGTAAGTTTAGGGCTACTGTTAGTTTTCGGGTAACTGTTATGGTTGGAGTTAGCGTCAGGGCCAGGTTAGGGTTTGGGTTGAGCTTAAGGTGTCCGCCTAGGGTTAGGGTTAGGTCTATGGTTTGAGTTAGGCTTGAGGTTAGGTTAGGTTTGAACTTAGTTTGAGGGAGTAAGTTTAGGGCTACTGTTAGTTTTCGGTTCAGTGTTATGGTTGGAGTTAGCGTGAGGGTCAGGTTAGGGTTGGGGTTGAGCTAAAGGTGTCCGCCTACGGTTAGGTTTAGGTCTATGGTTTCATTTAGGATTCAGGTTAGGTTAGGATTGAACTTAGTTTGAGGGAGTAAGTTTAGGGCTACTGCTAATTTTCGGTTCAGTGTTACCGTTGGAGTTAGCGTCAGGGTCAGGTTAGGGTTGGGGTTGAGCTTACGGTGTCCGCCTGGGGTTAGGGTTACGTCTATGGTTTGAGTTAGGCTTCAGGTTAGGTTAGGTTTGAACGTAGTTTGAGGGAGTAAGTTTAGGGCTACTGTTAGTTTTCGGGTAACTGTTATGTTTGGAGTTAGCGACAGGGCCAGGTTAGGGTTGGGGTTGAGCTTAAGGTGTCCGCCTAGTGTTAGGGTTAGGTCTATGGTTTGAGTTAGGCTTCAGGTTAGGTTAGGTTTGAACTTAGTTTGAGGGAGAAAGTTTAGGGCTACTTTTAGTTTTCGGTTCAGTGTTACGGTTGGAGTTAGCGTGAGGGTCAGGTTAGGGTTGGGGTTGAGCTAAAGGTGTCCGCCTAGGGTTAGTTTTAGGTCTAAGGTTTCATTTAGGCTTCAGGTTAGGTTAGGATTGAACTTAGTTTGAGGGAGTAAGTTTAGGGCTACTGTTAGTTTTCGGTTCAGTGTTACCATTGGAGATAGCGTCAGGGTCAGGTTAGGGTTGGGGTTGAGCTTAAGGTGTCCTCCTAGGGTTAGGGTTAGGTCTATGGTTTGAGTTAGGCTTCAGGTTAGGTTAGGTTCGAACTTAGTTTGAGGGAGTAAGTTTAGGGCTATTGTTAGTTTTCGATTCAGTGTTACGGTTGGAGTTAGCGTCAGGTTCAGGTTAGGGTTGGGGTTGAACTTAAGGTGTCTGCCTAGGGTTAGGGTAGGTGTATGGTTTGATTTAGGCTTCAGGTTAGTATAGGTTTGAACTTAGTTTGAGGGAGTAAGTTTAGGGCTACTGTTAGTTTTCGGGTAATTGTTATGGTTGGAGTTAGCGTCAGGGCCAGGTTAGGGTTGGGGTTGAGCTTAAGGTGTCCGCCTAGGGTTAGGGTTAGGTCTATGGTTTGAGTTAGGCTTCAGGTTAGGTTAGGTTTGAACTTAGTTTGAGGGAGTACGTTTAGGGCTACTGTTAGTTTTCGGTTCAGTGTTACGGTTGGAGATAGCGTCAGGGTCAGGTTAGGGTTGGGGTTGAGCTTAAGGTGTCCGCCTAGGGTTAGGGTTAGGTCTATAGTTTGAGTTAGGCTTCAGGTTAGTTTAGGTTTGAAATTTGTTTGAGGGAGTAAGTTTAGCGCTACTGTTAGTTTTCGGTTCAGTGTTACGGTTGGATTTAGCGTAAGGCTCAGGTTAGGGTTGGGGTTGAGCTTAAGGTGTCCGCCTAGGGTTAGGGTTAGGTGTATGGTTTGATTTAAGCTTCAGGTTAGGTTAGGTTTGAACTTAGTTTGATGGAGTAAGTTTAGGGCTACTTTTAGTTTTCGGGTAACTGTTATGGTTGGAGTTAGCGTCAGGGGATTTTAGGGTTGGGGTTGAGCTTAAAGTGTCCGCCAAGGGTTAGGGTTAGGTCTATGGTTTGAGTTAGGCTTCAGGTTAGGTTAGGTTTGAACTTAGTTTGAGGGAGTAAGTTTAGGGCTACTGTTAGTTTTCGGTACAGTGTTACGGTTGGAGTTAGCGTCAGGGTCAGGTTAGGGTTGGGGTTGAGCAAAAGGTGTCCGCCTAGGGTTAGCTTTAGGTCTATGGTTTCATTTAGGATTCAGGTTAGTTTAGGATTGAACTTAGTTTGAGGGAGTAAGTTTAGGGCTACTGTTAGTTTTCGGTTCAGTGTTACCGTTGGAGATAGCGTCAGGGTCAGGTTAGGGTTGGGGTTGAGCTTAAGGTGTCCGCCTAGTGTTAGGGTTAAGTCTATGGTTTGAGTTAGGCTTCAGGTTATGTTAGGTTTGAACTTAGTTTGAGGGAGTAAGTTTAGGGCTACTGTTAGTTTTCAGTTCAGTGTTACGGTTGGAGTTAGCGTCAGGGTCAGGTTAGGGTTGGGGTTGAGCTTCAGGTGTCCGCCTAGGGTTAGGGTTAGGTCTATGGTTTGAATTAGGCTTCAGGTTAGGTTAGGTTTGAACTTAGTTTGAGGGAGTAAGTTTAGGGCTACTGTTTGTTTTCGGTTCAGAGTTTCGGTTGGAGTTAGCGTGAGGGTCACTTTAGGGTAGGGGTTGAGCTTAAGGTGTCCGCCTAGGGTTAGGGTTAGGTGTATGGTTTGATTTAGGCTTCAGGTTAGGTTAGGTTTGAACTTAGTTTGAGGGAGTAAGTTTAGGGCTAATGTTAGTTTTCGGTTCAGTGTTACGGTTGGAGTTAGCGTGAGGGTCATGTTAGGGTTGGGGTTGAGTTTAAGGTGTCCGCCTAGGGTTAGGGTTAGGTGTATGGTTTGATTTAGGCTTCAGGTTAGGTTAGGTTTGAACTTAGTTTGAGGGAGTAAGTTTAGGGCTAATGTTATTTTTCGGTTCAGTGTTACGGTTGGAGTTAGCGTGAGGGTCAGGTTAGGGTTGGGGTTGAGTTTAAGGTGTCCGCCTAGGGTTAGGGTTAGGTGTATGGTTTGATTTAGGCTTCAGGTTAGGTTAGGTTTGAACTTAGTTTGAGGGAGTAAGTTTAGGGCGACTGTTAGTTTTCGGGTAACTGTTATGGTTGGAGTTAGCGTCAGGGCCATGTTAGGGTTGGCGTTGAGCTTAAGGTGTCCACCTAGGTTTAGGGTTAGGTCTATGGTTTGAGTTAGGCTTCAGGTAACGTTAGGTTTGAACTTAGTTTGAGGGAGTAAGTTTAGGGCTACTGTTAGTTTTCGGTTCAGTGTTACGGTTGGAGATAGCGTCAGGGTCAGGTTAGGGTCGGGGTTGAGCTTAAGGTGTCCGCGGAGGGTTAGGGTTAGTTCTATGGTTTGAGTTAGGCTTCAGGACAGGTTAGGTTTGAACTTAGTTTGAGGGAGTAAGTTTAGGGCTACTGTTAGTTTTCGGTTCAGTGTTACGGTTGGAGTTAGCGTGAAGGTCAGGTTAGGGTTGGGGTTGAGCTTAAGGTGTCCGCCTAGGGTTCGGGTTAGGTCTATGATTTGATTTAGGCTTCAAGTTAGGTTAGGTTTGAACTTAGTTTGAGGCAGTCAGTTTAGGGCTACTGTTAGTTTTCTGTTAACTGTTACGGTTGGAGTAAGCGTCAGGGTCAGGTTAGGTTTGGGGTTGAGCTTAAGGTGTCCGCCTAGGGTTAGGGTTAGGTGTATGGTTTGATTTAGGCTTCAGGTTAGGTTAGGTTTGAACTTAGTTTGAGGGAGTACGTTTAGGGCTACTGTTAGTTTTCGTTTAACTTTTACGGTTGGAGTATGCGTCAGGGTCAGGTTAGGGTGGGGCTTAAGCATAAAGTGTCCGCCTATGGTTAGGGTTAGGTCTACGGCTTCATTTAGGCTTCAGGTTAGGTTAGGATTGAACTTAGTTTGAGGCAGTAAGTTTAGGAATACTGTTAGTTTTCGGTTGAGTGTTACGGTTGGAGTTAGCGTGAGGGTCAGGTTAGGGTTGGGGTTGAGCTATAGGTGTCCGCCTAGGGTTAGGTTTATGTCTATGGTTTCATTTGATCTTCAGGGTAGGTTTGGATTAAACTTAGTTTGAGGGAGTAAGTTTAGGGCTACTGTTAGTTTTCGGTTCAGTGTTACCGTTGGAGATAGCGTCAAGGTCATGTTAGGGTTGGGGTTGAGCTTCAGGTGTCCGCCTAGGGTTAGGGTTAGGTCTATGGTTTGAGTTAGGCTTCAGGTTATGTTAGGTTTGAACTTAGTTTGAGGGAGTAAGTTTAGGCCTACTGTTAGTTTTCGGCTCAGTGTTACTGTTGGAGTTAGCGTCAGGGTCAGGTTATGGTTGGGGTTGAGCTTAAGGTGTCCGCCTAGGGTTAGGGTTAGGCCTGTGGTTTGAGTTAGGCTTCAGGTGAGGTTAGGTTTGAACTTAGTTTGAGGGAGTAAGTTTAGGACTAGTGTTAGATTTTGGTTCAGTGTTACGGTTGGAGTAAGAGTCTGGGTCAGGTTAGGGTTGGGGTTGAGCTTCAGGTGTCCGCCTAGGGTTAGGGTTAGGTCTATGGTTTGATTTAGGCTTCAGGTTAGGTTAGGTTTGAAGTGGGTTTGAGGGAGTTAGTTTAGGGCTACTGTTAGTTTTCGGTTAACTGTTACAGTTGGAGTAAGCGTGAGGGTCAGGTTAGGGTAGGGGTTGAGCTTAAGGTGTCCGCCAAGGGTTAGGTTTAGGTGTATGATTTGATTAAGGCTTCAGGTTGGGTTAGGTTTGAACTTAGTTTGAGGGAGTAAGTTTAGGGCTACTGTTAGATTTCCGGTAACTGTTATGGTTGGAGTTAGCGTCAGGGCCAGGTTAGGGTTGGGGTTGAACTTAAGGTGTCCGCCTAGGGTTAGGGTTAGGTCTATGGTTTGAGTTAGGCTTCAGGTTAGGTTAGGTTTGAACTTAGTTTGAGCGCGTAAGTTTAGGGCTACTGTTAGTTTTCGGTTCAGTGTTACGGTTGGAGATAGCGTCAGGGTCCGGTTAGGGTTGGGGTTGAGCTTCAGGTGTCCGCCTAGGGTTAGGGTTAGGTCTATGGTTTGAGTTAGGCTTCAGGTTAGGTTAGGTTTGAACTTAGTTTTAGGGAGTAAGTTTAGGGTTACTGTTAGTTTTCGGTTCAGTGTTACGGTTGGAGTTAGCGTGAGGGTCAGGTTAGAGTTGGGGTTGAGCTTAAGGTGTCCGCCTAGGGTTAGGGTTAGGTGTATGGTTTGATTTAGGCTTCAGGTTAGGTTAGGTTTGAACTTAGTTTGAGGGAATAAGTTTAGGGCTACTGTTAGTTTTCGGTTCAGTGTTACGGTTGGAGATAGCGTCAGGGTCAGGTTAGGGTTGGGGTTGAGCTTCAGGTGTCCGCCTAGGGTTAGGGTTAGGTCTATGGTTTGAGTTAGGCTTCAGGTTAGGTAGGTTTGAAATTAGTTTGAGGGAGTAAGTTTAGGGCTAATGTTAGTTTTCGGTTAAGTGTTACAGTTGGAGTTAGCGTGAGGGTCAGGTTAGGGTTGGGGTTGATCTTAAGGTGTCCGCCTAGGGTTAGAGTTAGGTGTATGGTTTGATTTAGGCTTCAGGTTAGGTTAGGTTTGAACTTAGTTTGAGGGAGTAAGTTTAGGGCTACTGTTAGTTTTCAGGTAACTGTTATGGTTGGAGTTAGCGTCAGGGCCAGGTAAGGGTTGGGGTTGAGCTTAAGGTGTCCGCCTAGGGTTACGGTTAGGTCTATGGTTTGAGTTAGGCTTCAGGTTAGGTTAGGTTTGAACTTAGTTTGAGGGAGTAAGTTTAGGGCTACTGTTAGTTTTCTGTTCAGTGTTACGGTTTGAGATAGCGTCAGGGTCAGGTTAGGTTTGGGGTAGAGCTTCAGGTGTCCGCCTAGGGTTAGGATAAGGTGTATGGTTTGATTTAGGCTTCAGGTTAGGTTAGGTTTGAACTTAGTTTGAGGGAGTAAGTTTAGGGCGACTGTTAGTTTTCGGGTAACTGTTATGGTTGGAGTTAGCGTCAGGGCCAGGTTAGGGTTGGCGTTGAGCTTAAGGTGTCCACCTAGGGTTAGGGTTAGGTCTATGGTTTGAGTTAGGCTTCAGGTAAGGTTAGGTTTGAACTTAGTTTGAGGGAGTAAATTTAGGGCTACTGTTAGTTTTCGGTTCTGTGTTACCTTTGGAGATAGCGTCAGGGTCAGGTTAGGGTCGGGGTTGAGCTTAAGGTGTCCGCGGAGGGTTAGGGTTAGTTCTATGGTTTGAGTTAGGCTTCAGGACAGGTTAGGTTTGAACTTAGTTTGAGCGAGTAAGTTTAGGGCTACTGTTAGTTTTCGGTTCAGTGTTACGGTTGGAGTTACCGTGAAGTTCAGGTTAGGGTTGGGGTTGAGCTTAAGGTGTCCGCCTAGGGTTTGGGTTAGGTCTATGATTAGATTTAGGCTTCAAGTTAGGTTAGGTTTGAACTTAGTTTGAGGCAGTCAGTTTAGGGCTACTGTTAGTTTTCGGTTAACTGTTACGGTTGGAGTAAGCGTCAGGGTCAGGTTAGGTTTGGGGTTGAGCTTAAGGTGTCCGCCTAGGGTTAGGGTTAGGTTTATGGTTTGATTTAGGCTTCAGGTTAGGTTAGCTTTGAACTTAGTTTGAGGGAGTAAGTTTAGGGCTACTGTTAGTTTTCGTTTAACTGTTACGGTTGGAGTAAGCGTCAGGGTCAGTTTAGGGTGGGGCTTAAGCATAAAGTGTCCGCCTATGGTTAGGGTTAGGTCTACGGCTTCATTTAGGCTTCAGGTTAGGTTAGGATTGAACTTAGTTTGAGGCAGTAAGTTTAGGAATACTGTTAGTTTTCGGTCCAGTGTTATGGTTGGAGTTAGCGTGAGGGTCAGGTTAGGGTTGGGGTTGAGCTATAGGTGTCCACCTAGGGTTAGGTTTAGGTCTATGGTTTCATTTGATCTTCAGGGTAGGTTTGGATTAAACTTAGTTTGAGGGAGTAAGTTTAGGGCGACTGTTAGTTTTCGGTTCAGTGTTACCGTTGGAGATAGCGTCAAGGTCATGTTAGGGTTGGGGTTGAGCTTCAGGTGTCCGCCTAGGGTTAGGGTTAGGTCTATGGTTTGAGTTAGGCTTCAGGTTAGGTTAGGTTTGAACTTAGTTTGAGGGAGTAAGTTTAGGCCTACTGTTAGTTTTCGGCTCAGTGTTACGGTTGGAGTTAGCGTCAGGGTCAGGTTAGGGTTGGGGTTGAGCTTAAGGTGTCCGCCTAGGGTTAGGGTTAGGCCTGTGGTTTGAGTTAGGCTTCCGGTGAGGTTAGGTTTGAACTTAGTTTGAGGGAGTAAGTTTAGGGCTACTGTTAGTTTTCGGTTTAGTGTTACGGTTGGAGTAAGTGCGAGGGTCAGGTTAGTGTAGGGGTTGAGCTTAAGGTGTCCGCCTAGGGTTAGGGTTAGGTGTATGATTTGATTAAGGCTTCAGGTAGGTTAGGTTTGAACTTAGTTTGAGGGAGTAAGTTTAGGGCTACAGTTAGTTTTCGGGTAACTGTTATGGTTGGAGTTAGCGTCAGGGCCAGGTTAGGGTTGGGGTTGAGCTTAATGTATCCGCCTAGGGTTAGGGTTAGGTCTATGGTTTGAGTTAGGCTTCAGGTTAGGTTAGGTTTGAACTTAGTTTGAGGGAGTAAGTTTAGGGTTACTGTTAGTTTTCGGTTCAGTGTTACGGTTTGAGATAGCGTCAGGGTCAGGTTAGGGTTGGGGTTGAGCTTCAGGTGTCCGCCTAGGGTTAGGGTTAGGTGTATGATTTGAGTTAGGCTTCAGGTTAGGTTAGGTTTGAACTTAGTTTGAGGGAGTAAGTTTAGGGTTACTGTTAGTTTTCGGTTCAGTGTTACGGTTGGAGTTAGCGTGAGGGTCAGGTTAGGGTTGGGGTTGAGCTTAAGGTGTCCGCCTACGGTTAGGGTTAGGTGTATGGTTTGATTTAGGCTTCAGGTTAGGTTAGGTTTGAACTTAGTTTGAGGGAGTAAGTTTAGGGCTACTGTTAGTTTTCGTTTAACTGTTACGGTTGGAGTAAGCATCAGGGTCAGGTTAGGGTGGGGGTTAAGCATAAGGTGACCACCTAGGGTTAGGGTTAGGTCTATGGTTTCATT
Organism: Tupaia tana; assembly: GCA_026018925.1. NCBI lineage: Eukaryota > Metazoa > Chordata > Mammalia > Scandentia > Tupaiidae > Tupaia > Tupaia tana. The sequence goes on along the minus strand of JAKSZU010000042.1, from coordinate 1,043,651 downwards.
TAGGCTTCAGGTTAGGTTAGGATTGAACTTAGTTTGAGGGAGTAAGTTTAGGGCTACTGTTAGTTTTCGGTTCAGTGTTACGGTTGGATTTAGCCTCAGGGTCAGGTTAGGGTTGGGGTTAAGCTTAAGGTGTCCGCCTAGGGTTAGGGTTAGGTCTATGGTTTATGTTAGTCTTCAGGTTAGGTTAGGTTTGAACTTAGTTTGAGGGAGTAAGTTTAGGGCCACTGATAGTTTTCGGTTCAGTGTTACGGTTGGAGTTAGCGTGAGGGTCAGGTTAGGTTTGGGGTTGAGCTAAAGGTGTCCACCTAGGGTTAGGTTTAGGTCTATGGTTTCATTTAGGCTTCAGGTTAGGTTAGGATTGAACATAGTTTGAGGGAGTAATTTTAGGGCTACTGTTAGTTTTCGGGTAACTGTTATGGTTTGAGTTAGCGTCAGGGTCAGGTTAGGTTTGGGGTAGAGCTTCAGGTGTCCGCCTAGGTTTAGGGTTAGGTGTATGGTTTGATTTAGCCTTCAGGTTAGGTTAGGTTTGAACTTAGTTTGAGGGAGTAAGTTTAGGGCTACTGTTAGTTTTCGGGTAACTGTTATGGTTGGAGTTAGCGTCAGGGCCAGGTTAGGGTTGGGGTTGAGCTTAAGGTGTCCGCCTAGGGTTACGGTTAGGTCTATGGTTTGAGTTAGGCTTCAGGTTAGGTTAGGTTTGAACTTAGTTTGAGGTAGTAAGTTTAGGGCTACTGTTAGTTTTCTGTTCAGTGTTACGGTTTGAGATAGCGTCAGGGTCAGGTTAGGGTTGGGGTTGAGCTTCAGGTGTCCGCCTAGGGTTAGGGTTAGGTCTATGGTTTGATTTAGGCTTCAGGTTAGGTTAGGTTTGAACTTAGTTTGAGGGAGTAAGTTTAGGGCTACTGTTAGTTTTCGGTTCAGTGTTACGGTTGGAGATAGCGTCAGGGTCAGCTTAGGGTTGGGGTTGAGCTTCAGGTGTCCGCCTAGGGTTAGGGTTAGGTCTATGGTTTGAGTTAGGCTTCAGGTTAGGTTAGGTTTGAAATTAGTTTGAGGGAGTAAGTTTAGGGCTACTGTTAGTTTTCGGTTTAGTGTTACGGTTGGAGTAAGTGTGAGGGTCAGGTTAGGGTAGGGGTTGAGCTTAAGGTGTCCGCCTAGGGTTAGGGTTAGGTGTATGATTTGATTAAGGCTTCAGGTAGGTTAGGTTTGAACTTAGTTTGAGGGAGTAAGTTTAGGGCTACAGTTAGTTTTCGGGTAACTGTTATGGTTGGAGTTAGCGTCAGGGCCAGGTTAGGGTTGGGGTTGAGCTTAATGTATCCGCGTAGGTTTAGGGTTAGGTCTATGGTTTGAGTTAGGCTTCAGGTTAGGTTAGGTTTGAACTTAGTTTGAGGGAGTAAGTTTAGGGTTACTGTTAGTTTTCGGTTCAGTGTTACGGTTTGAGATAGCGTCAGTGTCAGGTTAGGGTTGGGGTTGAGCTTCAGGTGTCCGCCTAGGGTTAGGGTTAGGTCTATGGTTTGAGTTAGGCTTCAGGTTAGGTTAGGTTTGAACTTAGTTTGAGGGAGTAAGTTTAGGGTTACTGTTAGTTTTCGGTTCAGTGTTACTGTTGGAATTAGCGTGAGGGTCAGGTTAGGGTTGGGGTTGAGCTTAAGGTGTCCGCCTAGGGTTAGGGTTAGGTGTATGGTTTGATTTAGGCTTCAGGTTAGGTTAGGTTTGAACTTAGTTTGAGGGAGTAAGTTTAGGGCTACTGTTAGTTTTAGTTTAACTGTTACGGTTGGAGTAATCTTCAGGGTCAGGTTAGGGTGGGGGTTAAGCATAAGGTGACCACCTAGGGTTAGGGTTAGGTCTATGGTTTCATTTAGGCTTCAGGTTAGGTTAGGATTGAACTTAGTTTGAGGGAGTAAGTTTAGGGCTACTGTTAGTTTTCGGTTCAGTTTTACGGTTGGATTTAGCCTCAGGGTCAGGTTAGGTTTGGGGTTAAGCTTAAGGTGTCCGCCTAGGGTTAGGGTTAGGTCTATGGTTTATGTTAGGCTTCAGGTTAGGTTAGGTTTGAACTTAGTTTGAGGGAGTAAGTTTAGGGCCACTGATAGTTCTCGGTTCAGTGTTAAGGTTGGAGTTAGCGTGAGGGTCAGGTTAGGTTTGGGGTTGAGCTAAAGGTGTCCACCTAGGGTTAGGTTTAGGTCTATGGTTTCATTTAGGCTTCAGGTTAGGTTAGGATTGAACTTAGTTTGAGGGAGTAAGTTTAGGGCTACTATTAGTTTTCTGTTCAGTGTTACCGTTGGAGATAGCGTCAGGGTCGGGTTAGGTTTGGGGTTGAGCTTAAGGTGTCAGCCTAGGTTTAGGGTTAGGTCTGTGGTTTGAGTTAGGCTTCAGGTGAGGTTAGGTTTGAACTTAGTTTGAGGGAGTAAGTTTAGGGCTACTGTTAGTTTTCGGTTCAGTGTTACGGTTGGAGTAAGAGTTAGGGTCAGGTTAGGGTTGGGGTTGAGCTTCAGGTGTCCGCCTAGGGTTAGGGTTAGGTCTAGGGTTTGAGTTAGGCTTCAGGTTAGGTTAGGATTGAAATTAGTTTGAGGGAGTAAGTTTAGGGCTACTGTTAGTTTTCGGTTCAGTGTTAAGGTTGGAGTTAGCGTGAGGGTCAGGTTAGGGTTGGGGTTGAGCTTAAGGTGTCCGCCTAGGGTTAGGGTTAGGTGTATGGTTTGATTTAGGCTTCAGGTTAGGTTAGGTTTGAACTTAGTTTGAGGGAGTAAGTTTAGGGCTACTGTTAGTTTTCGTTTAACTGTTACGGTTGGAGTAAGCGTCAGGGTCAGGTTAGGGTGGGGGTTAAGCATAAAGTGTCCGCCTAGGGTTAGGGTTAGGTCTATGGTTTCATTTAGGCTTCAGGTTAGGTTAGGATTGAACTTAGTTTGAGGCAGTAAGTATAGGAATTCTGTTAGTTTTCGGTTCAGTGTTACGGTTGGAGTTAGCGTGAGGGTCAGGTTAGGGTTGGGGTGGAGCTAAAGGTGTCCGCCTACGGTTAGGTTTAGGTCTATGGTTTCATTTGATCTTCAGGTTAGGTTTGGATTACACTTAGTTTGAGGGAGTAAGTTTAGGGCTACTGTTAGTTTTCGGGTAACTGTTATGGTTGGAGTTAGCGTCAGGGCCAGGTTAGGGTTGGGGTTGAGCTTAAGGTGTCCGCCTAGTGTTACGGTTAGGTCTATGGTTTGAGTTAGGCTTCAGGTTACGTTAGGTTTTAACTTAGATTGAGGGAGTAAGTTTAGGGCTACTGTTAGTTTTCTGTTCAGTGTTACGGTTTGAGATAGCGTCAGGGTCAGGTTAGGGTTGGGGTTGAGCTTCAAGTGTCCGCCTAGGGTTAGGGTTAGGTCTATGGTTTGAGTTAGGCTTCAGGTTAGGTTAGGTTTGAACTTAGTTTGAGGGAGTAAGTTTAGGGTTACTGTTAGTTTTCGGTTCAGTGTTACGATTAGAGTTAGCGTGAGGGTCAGGTTAGGGTTGGGGTTGAGCTTAAGGTGTCCGCCTAGGGTTAGGGATAGGTGTATGGTTTGATTTAGGCTTCAGGTTAGGTTAGGTTTGAACTTAGTTTGAGGGAGTAAGTTTAGGGCTACTGTTAGTTTTCGTTTAACTGTTACGGTTGTAGTAAGCATCAGGGTCAGGTTAGGGTGGGGGTAAAGCATAAGGTGTCCACCTAGGGTTAGGGTTAGGTCTATGGTTTCATTTAGGCTTCAGGTTAGGTTAGGATTGAACTTAGTTTGAGGGAGTAAGTTTAGGGCTACTGTTAGTTTTCGGTTCAGTGTTACGGTTGGAGATAGCGTCAGGGTCAGGTTAGGGTTGGGGTTGAGCTTCAGGTGTCCGCCTAGGGTTAGGGTTAGGTCTGTGGTTTGAGTTAGGCTTCAGGTTAGGTAGGTTTGAAATTAGTTTGAGGGAGTAAGTTTAGGGCTACTGTTAGTTTTCGGTTAAGTGTTACAGTTGGAGTTAGCGTGAGGGTCAGGTTAGGGTTGGGGTTGAGCTTCAGGTGTCCGCCTAGGGTTAGGGTTAGGTGTATGATTTGAGTTAGGCTTCAGGTTAGGTTAGGTTTGAACTTAGTTTGAGGGAGTAAGTTTAGGGTTACTGTTAGTTTTCGGTTCAGTGTTACGGTTGGAGTTAGCGTGAGGGTCAGGTTAGGGTTGGGGTTGAGCTTAAGGTGTCCGCCTACGGTTAGGGTTAGGTGTATGGTTTGATTTAGGCTTCAGGTTAGGTTCGGTTTGAACTTAGTTTGAGGGAGTAAGTTTAGGGCTACTGTTAGTTTTCGTTTAACTGTTACGGTTGGAGTAAGCATCAGGGTCAGGTTAGGGTGGGGGTTAAGCATAAGGTGACCACCTAGGGTTAGGGTTAGGTCTATGGTTTCATTTAGGCTTCAGGTTAGGTTAGGATTGAACTTAGTTTGAGGGAGTAAGTTTAGGGCTACTGTTAGTTTTCGGTTCAGTGTTACGGTTGGATTTAGCCTCAGGGTCAGGTTAGGGTTGGGGTTAAGCTTAAGGTGTCCGCCTAGGGTTAGGGTTAGGTCTATGGTTTATGTTAGGCTTCAGGTTAGGTTAGGTTTGAACTTAGTTTGAGGGAGTAAGTTTAGGGCCACTGATAGTTTTCGGTTCAGTGTTACGGTTGGAGTTAGCGTGAGGGTCAGGTTAGGTTTGGGGTTGAGCTAAAGGTGTCCACCTAGGGTTAGGTTTAGGTCTATGGTTTCATTTAGGCTTCAGGTTAGGTTAGGATTGAACATAGTTTGAGGGAGTAATTTTAGGGCTACTGTTAGTTTTCGGGTAACTGTTATGGTTTGAGTTAGCGTCAGGGTCAGGTTAGGTTTGGGGTAGAGCTTCAGGTGTCCGCCTAGGTTTAGGGTTAGGTGTATGGTTTGATTTAGCCTTCAGGTTAGGTTAGGTTTGAACTTAGTTTGAGGGAGTAAGTTTAGGGCTACTGTTAGTTTTCGGGTAACTGTTATGGTTGGAGTTAGCGTCAGGGCCAGGTTAGGGTTGGGGTTGAGCTTAAGGTGTCCGCCTAGGGTTACGGTTAGGTCTATGGTTTGAGTTAGGCTTCAGGTTAGGTTAGGTTTGAACTTAGTTTGAGGTAGTAAGTTTAGGGCTACTGTTAGTTTTCTGTTCAGTGTTACGGTTTGAGATAGCGTCAGGGTCAGGTTAGGGTTGGGGTTGAGCTTCAGGTGTCCGCCTAGGGTTAGGGTTAGGTCTATGGTTTGATTTAGGCTTCAGGTTAGGTTAGGTTTGAACTTAGTTTGAGGGAGTAAGTTTAGGGCTACTGTTAGTTTTCGGTTCAGTGTTACGGTTGGAGATAGCGTCAGGGTCAGCTTAGGGTTGGGGTTGAGTTTCAGGTGTCCGCCTAGGGTTAGGGTTAGGTCTATGGTTTGAGTTAGGCTTCAGGTTAGGTTAGGTTTGAAATTAGTTTGAGGGAGTAAGTTTAGGGCTACTGTTAGTTTTCGGTTTAGTGTTACGGTTGGAGTAAGTGTGAGGGTCAGGTTAGGGTAGGGGTTGAGCTTAAGGTGTCCGCCTAGGGTTAGGGTTAGGTGTATGATTTGATTAAGGCTTCAGGTAGGTTAGGTTTGAACTTAGTTTGAGGGAGCAAGTTTAGGGCTACAGTTAGTTTTCGGGTAACTGTTATGGTTGGAGTTAGCGTCAGGGCCAGGTTAGGGTTGGGGTTGAGCTTAATGTATCCGCGTAGGGTTAGGGTTCGGTCTATGGTTTGAGTTAGGCTTCAGGTTAGGTTAGGTTTGAACTTAGTTTGAGGGAGTAAGTTTAGGGTTACTGTTAGTTTTCGGTTCAGTGTTACGGTTTGAGATAGCGTCAGTGTCATGTTAGGGTTGGGGTTGAGCTTCAGGTGTCCGCCTAGGGTTAGGGTTAGGTCTATGGTTTGAGTTAGGCTTCAGGTTAGGTTAGGTTTGAACTTAGTTTGAGGGAGTAAGTTTAGGGTTACTGTTAGTTTTCGGTTCAGTGTTACTGTTGGAATTAGCGTGAGGGTCAGGTTAGGGTTTGGGTTGAGCTTAAGGTGTCCGCCTAGGGTTAGGGTTAGGTGTATGGTTTGATTTAGGCTTCAGGTTAGGTTAGGTTTGAACTTAGTTTGAGGGAGTAAGTTTAGGGCTACTGTTAGTTTTAGTTTAACTGTTACGGTTGGAGTAATCTTCAGGGTCAGGTTAGGGTGGGGGTTAAGCATAAGGTGACCACCTAGGGTTAGGGTTAGGTCTATGGTTTCATTTAGGCTTCAGGTTAGGTTAGGATTGAACTTAGTTTGAGGGAGTAAGTTTAGGGCTACTGTTAGTTTTCGGTTCAGTTTTACGGTTGGATTTAGCCTCAGGGTCAGGTTAGGTTTGGGGTTAAGCTTAAGGTGTCCGCCTAGGGTTAGGGTTAGGTCTATGGTTTATGTTAGGCTTCAGGTTAGGTTAGGTTTGAACTTAGTTTGAGGGAGTAAGTTTAGGGCCACTGATAGTTCTCGGTTCAGTGTTAAGGTTGGAGTTAGCGTGAGGGTCAGGTTAGGTTTGGGGTTGAGCTAAAGGTGTCCACCTAGGGTTAGGTTTAGGTCTATGGTTTCATTTAGGCTTCAGGTTAGGTTAGGATTGAACTTAGTTTGAGGGAGTAAGTTTAGGGCTACTATTAGTTTTCTGTTCAGTGTTACCGTTGGAGATAGCGTCAGGGTCGGGTTAGGTTTGGGGTTGAGCTTAAGGTGTCAGCCTAGGTTTAGGGTTAGGTCTGTGGTTTGAGTTAGGCTTCAGGTGAGGTTAGGTTTGAACTTAGTTTGAGGGAGTAAGTTTAGGGCTACTGTTAGTTTTCGGTTCAGTGTTACGGTTGGAGTAAGAGTTAGGGTCAGGTTAGGGTTGGGGTTGAGCTTCAGGTGTCCGCCTAGGGTTAGGGTTAGGTCTAGGGTTTGAGTTAGGCTTCAGGTTAGGTTAGGATTGAAATTAGTTTGAGGGAGTAAGTTTAGGGCTACTGTTAGTTTTCGGTTCAGTGTTAAGGTTGGAGTTAGCGTGAGGGTCAGGTTAGGGTTGGGGTTGAGCTTAAGGTGTCCGCCTAGGGTTAGGGTTAGGTGTATGTTTTGATTTAGGCTTCAGGTTAGGTTAGGTTTGAACTTAGTTTGAGGGAGTAAGTTTAGGGTTACTGTTAGTTTTCGTTTAACTGTTACGGTTGGAGTAAGCGTCAGGGTCAGGTTAGGGTGGGGGTTAAGCATAAAGTGTCCGCCTAGGGTTAGGGTTAGGTCTATGGTTTCATTTAGGCTTCAGGTTAGGTTAGGATTGAACTTAGTTTGAGGCAGTAAGTATAGGAATTCTGTTAGTTTTCGGTTCAGTGTTACGGTTGGAGTTAGCGTGAGGGTCAGGTTAGGGTTGGGGTGGAGCTAAAGGTGTCCGCCTACGGTTAGGTTTAGGTCTATGGTTTCATTTGATCTTCAGGTTAGGTTTGGATTACACTTAGTTTGAGGGAGTAAGTTTAGGGCTACTGTTAGTTTTCGGGTAACTGTTATGGTTGGAGTTAGCGTCAGGGCCAGGTTAGGGTTGGGGTTGAGCTTAAGGTGTCCGCCTAGGGTTACGGTTAGGTCTATGGTTTGAGTTAGGCTTCAGGTTACGTTAGGTTTTAACTTAGATTGAGGGAGTAAGTTTAGGGCTACTGTTAGTTTTCTGTTCAGTGTTACGGTTTGAGATAGCGTCAGGGTCAGGTTAGGGTTGGGGTTGAGCTTCAGGTGTCCGCCTAGGGTTAGGGTTAGGTCTATGGTTTGAGTTAGGCTTCAGGTTAGGTTAGGTTTGAACTTAGTTTGAGGGAGTAAGTTTAGGGTTACTGTTAGTTTTCGGTTCAGTGTTACGATTAGAGTTAGCGTGAGGGTCAGGTTAGGGTTGGGGTTGAGCTTAAGGTGTCCGCCTAGGGTTAGGGATAGGTGTATGGTTTGATTTAGGCTTCAGGTTAGGTTAGGTTTGAACTTAGTTTGAGGGAGTAAGTTTAGGGCTACTGTTAGTTTTCGGGTAACTGTTATGGTTTGAGTTAGCGTCAGGGTCTGGTTAGGTTTGGGGTAGAGCTTCAGGTGTCCGCCTAGGGTTAGGGTAAGGTGTATGGTTTGATTTAGCCTTCAGGTTAGGTTAGGTTTGAACTTAGTTTGAGGGAGTAAGTTTAGGGTTACTGTTAGTTTTCGGTTCAGTGTTACGGTTGGAGTTAGCGTGAGGGTCAGGTTAGGGTTGGGGTTGAGCTTAAGTTGTCCGCATAGTGTTAGGGTTAGGTGTATGGTTTGATTTAGGCTTCAAGTTAGGTTAGGTTTGAACTTAGTTTGAGGGAGTAAGTTTAGGGCTACTGTTAGTTTTCGGTTCAGTGTTACGGTTGGAGATAGCGTCAGGGTCAGCTTAGGGTTGGGGTTGAGCTTCAGGTGTCCGCCTAGTGTTAGGGTTAGGTCTATGGTTTGAGTTAGGCTTCAGGTTAGGTTAGGTTTGAAATTAGTTTGAGGGAGTAAGTTTAGGGCTACTGTTAGTTTTCGGTTTAGTGTTACGGTTGGAGTAAGTGCGAGGGTCAGGTTAGGGTAGGGGTTGAGCTTAAGGTGTCCGCCTAGGGTTAGGGTTAGGTGTATGATTTGATTAAGGCTTCAGGTAGGTTAGGTTTGAACTTAGTTTGAGGGAGTAAGTTTAGGGCTACAGTTAGTTTTCGGGTAACTGTTATGGTTGGAGTTAGCGTCAGGGCCAGGTTAGGGTTGGGGTTGAGCTTAATGTATCCGCCTAGGGTTAGGGTTAGGTCTATGGTTTGAGTTAGGCTTCAGGTTAGGTTAGGTTTGAACTTAGTTTGAGGGAGTAAGTTTAGGGTTACTGTTAGTTTTCGGTTCAGTGTTACGGTTTGAGATAGTGTCAGGGTCAGGTTAGGGTTGGGGTTGAGCTTCAGGTGTCCGCCTAGGGTTAGGGTTAGGTGTATGATTTGAGTTAGGCTTCAGGTTAGGTTAGGTTTGAACTTAGTTTGAGGGAGTAAGTTTAGGGTTACTGTTAGTTTTCGGTTCAGTGTTACGGTTGGAGTTAGCGTGAGGGTCAGGTTAGGGTTGGGGTTGAGCTTAAGGTGTCCGCCTACGGTTAGGGTTAGGTGTATGGTTTGATTTAGGCTTCAGGTTAGGTTAGGTTTGAACTTAGTTTGAGGGAGTAAGTTTAGGGCTACTGTTAGTTTTCGTTTAACTGTTACGGTTGGAGTAAGCATCAGGGTCAGGTTAGGGTGGGGGTTAAGCATAAGGTGACCACCTAGGGTTAGGGTTAGGTCTATGGTTTCATTTAGGCTTCAGGTTAGGTTAGGATTGAACTTAGTTTGAGGGAGTAAGTTTAGGGCTACTGTTAGTTTTCGGTTCAGTGTTACGGTTGGATTTAGCCTCAGGGTCAGGTTAGGGTTGGGGTTAAGCTTAAGGTGTCCGCCTAGGGTTAGGGTTAGGTCTATGGTTTATGTTAGGCTTCAGGTTAGGTTAGGTTTGAACTTAGTTTGAGGGAGTAAGTTTAGGGCCACTGATAGTTTTCGGTTCAGTGTTACGGTTGGAGTTAGCGTGAGGGTCAGGTTAGGTTTGGGGTTGAGCTAAAGGTGTCCACCTAGGGTTAGGTTTAGGTCTATGGTTTCATTTAGGCTTCAGGTTAGGTTAGGATTGAACTTAGTTTGAGGGAGTAATTTTAGGGCTCCTGTTAGTTTTCGGGTAACTGTTATGGTTTGAGTTAGCGTCAGGGTCAGGTTAGGTTTGGGGTAGAGTTTCAGGTGTCCGCCTAGGTTTAGGGTTAGGTGTATGGTTTGATTTAGCCTTCAGGTTAGGTTAGGTTTGAACTTAGTTTGAGGGAGTAAGTTTAGGGCTACTGTTAGTTTTCGGGTAACTGTTATGGTTGGAGTTAGCGTCAGGGCCAGGTTAGGGTTCGGGTTGAGCTTAAGGTGTCCGCCTAGGGTTACGGTTAGGTCTATGGTTTGAGTTAGGCTTCAGGTTAGGTTAGGTTTGAACTTAGTTTGAGGGAGTAAGTTTAGGGCTACTGTTAGTTTTCTGTTCAGTGTTACGGTTTGAGATAGCGTCAGGGTCAGGTTAGGGTTGGGGTTGAGCTTCAGGTGTCCGCCTAGGGTTAGGGTTAGGTCTATGGTTTGATTTGGCTTCAGGTTAGGTTAGGTTTGAACTTAGTTTGAGGGAGTAAGTTTAGGGCTACTGTTAGTTTTCGGTTCAGTGTTACGGTTGGAGATAGCGTCAGGGTCAGCTTAGGGTTGGGGTTGAGCTTCAGGTGTCCGCCTAGGGTTAGGGTTAGGTCTATGGTTTGAGTTAGGCTTCAGGTTAGGTTAGGTTTGAAATTAGTTTGAGGGAGTAAGTTTAGGGCTACTGTTAGTTTTCGGTTTAGTGTTTCGGTTGGAGTAAGTGTGAGGGTCAGGTTAGGGTAGGGGTTGAGCTTAAGGTGTCCGCCTAGGGTTAGGGTTAGGTATATGATTTGATTAAGGCTTCAGGTAGGTTAGGTTTGAACTTAGTTTGAGGGAGTAAGTTTAGGGCTACAGTTAGTTTTCGGGTAACTGTTATGGTTGGAGTTAGCGTCAGGGTCAGGTTAGGGTTGGGGTTGAGCTTAATGTATCCGCCTAGGGTTAGGGTTAGGTCTATGGTTTGAGTTAGGCTTCAGGTTAGGTTAGGTTTGAACTTAGTTTGAGGGAGTAAGTTTAGGGTTACTGTTAGTTTTCGGTTCAGTGTTACGGTTTGAGATAGCGTCAGGGTCAGGTTAGGGTTGGGGTTGAGCTTCAGGTGTCCGCCTACGGTTAGGGTTAGGTGTATGGTTTGATTTAGGCTTCAGGTTAGGTTAGGTTTGAACTTAGTTTGAGGGAGTAAGTTTAGGGCTACTGTTAGTTTTCGTTTAACTGTTACGGTTGGAGTAAGCATCAGGGTCAGGTTAGGGTGGGGGTTAAGCATAAGGTGACCACCTAGGGTTAGGGTTAGGTCTATGGTTTCATTTAGGCTTCAGGTTAGGTTAGGATTGAACTTAGTTTGAGGGAGTAAGTTTAGGGCTACTGTTAGTTTTCGGTTCAGTGTTACGGTTGGATTTAGCCTCAGGGTCAGGTTAGGGTTGGGGTTAAGCTTAAGGTGTCCGCCTAGGGTTAGGGTTAGGTCTATGGTTTATGTTAGGCTTCAGGTTAGGTTAGGTTTGAACTTAGTTTGAGGGAGTAAGTTTAGGGCCACTGATAGTTTTCGGTTCAGTGTTACGGTTGGAGTTAGCGTGAGGGTCAGGTTAGGTTTGGGGTTGAGCTAAAGGTGTCCACCTAGGGTTAGGTTTAGGTCTATGGTTTCATTTAGGCTTCAGGTTAGGTTAGGATTGAACTTAGTTTGAGGGAGTAATTTTAGGGCTACTGTTAGTTTTCGGGTAACTGTTATGGTTTGAGTTAGCGTCAGGGTCAGGTTAGGTTTGGGGTAGAGATTCAGGTGTCCGCCTAGGTTTAGGGTTAGGTGTATGGTTTGATTTAGCCTTCAGGTTAGGTTAGGTTTGAACTTAGTTTGAGGGAGTAAGTTTAGGGCTACTGTTAGTTTTCGGGTAACTGTTATGGTTGGAGTTAGCGTCAGGGCCAGGTTAGGGTTCGGGTTGAGCTTAAGGTGTCCGCCTAGGGTTACGGTTAGGTCTATGGTTTGAGTTAGGCTTCAGGTTAGGTTAGGTTTGAACTTAGTTTGAGGGAGTAAGTTTAGGGCTACTGTTAGTTTTCTGTTCAGTGTTACGGTTTGAGATAGCGTCAGGGTCAGGTTAGGGTTGGGGTTGAGCTTCAGGTGTCCGCCTAGGGTTAGGGTTAGGTCTATGGTTTGATTTGGCTTCAGGTTAGGTTAGGTTTGAACTTAGTTTGAGGGAGTAAGTTTAGGGCTACTGTTAGTTTTCGGTTCAGTGTTACGGTTGGAGATAGCGTCAGGGTCAGCTTAGGGTTGGGGTTGAGCTTCAGGTATCCGCCTAGGGTTAGGGTTAGGTCTATGGTTTGAGTTAGGCTTCAGGTTAGGTTAGGTTTGAAATTAGTTTGAGGGAGTAAGTTTAGGGCTACTGTTAGTTTTCGGTTTAGTGTTTCGGTTGGAGTAAGTGTGAGGGTCAGGTTAGGGTAGGGGTTGAGCTTAAGGTGTCCGCCTAGGGTTAGGGTTAGGTATATGATTTGATTAAGGCTTCAGGTAGGTTAGGTTTGAACTTAGTTTGAGGGAGTAAGTTTAGGGCTACAGTTAGTTTTCGGGTAACTGTTATGGTTGGAGTTAGCGTCAGGGTCAGGTTAGGGTTGGGGTTGAGCTTAATGTATCCGCCTAGGGTTAGGGTTAGGTCTATGGTTTGAGTTAGGCTTCAGGTTAGGTTAGGTTTGAACTTAGTTTGAGGGAGTAAGTTTAGGGTTACTGTTAGTTTTCGGTTCAGTGTTACGGTTTGAGATAGCGTCAGGGTCAGGTTAGGGTTGGGGTTGAGTTTCAGGTGTCCGCCTAGGGTTAGGGTTAGGTCTATGGTTTGAGTTAGGCTTCAGGTTAGGTTATGTTGGAACTTAGTATGAGGGAGTAATTTTAGGGCTACTGTTAGTTTTCGTTTAACTGTTACGGTTGGAGTAAGCATCAGGGTCAGGTTAGGGTGGGGGTTAAGCATAAGGTGTCCACCTAGGGTTAGGGTTAGGTCTATGGTTTCATTTAGGCTTCAGGTTAGGTTAGGATGGAACTTAGTTTGAGGGAGTAAGTTTAGGGCTACTGTTAGTTTTCGGTTCAGTGTTATTGTTGGATTTAGCCTCAGGGTCAGGTTAGGGTTGGGGTTAAGGTTAAGGTGTCCGCCTAGGGTTAGGGTTAGGTCTATGGTTTTAGTTAGGCTTCCGGTTAGGTTAGGTTTGAACTTAGTTTGAGGGAGTAAGTTTAGGGCTACAGTTAGTTTTCGGGTAACTGTTATGGTTGGAGTTAGCGTCAGGGCCAGGTTAGGGTTGGGGTTGAGCTTAATGTATCCGCGTAGGGTTAGGGTTAGGTCTATGGTTTGAGTTAGGCTTCAGGTTAGGTTAGGTTTGAACTTAGTTTGAGGGAGTAAGTTTAGGGTTACTGTTAGTTTTCGGTTCAGTGTTACGGTTTGAGATAGCGTCAGTGTCAGGTTAGGGTTGGGGTTGAGCTTCAGGTGTCCGCCTAGGGTTAGGGTTAGGTCTATGGTTTGAGTTAGGCTTCAGGTTAGGTTAGGTTTGAACTTAGTTTGAGGGAGTAAGTTTAGGGCTACTGTTAGTTTTCGTTTAACTGTTACGGTTGGAGTAAGCGTCAGGGTCAGGTTAGGGTGGGGGTTAAGCATAAAGTGTCCGCCTAGGGTTAGGGTTAGGTCTATGGTTTCATTTAGGCTTCAGGTTAGGTTAGGATTGAACTTAGTTTGAGGCAGTAAGTATAGGAATTCTGTTAGTTTTCGGTTCAGTGTTACGGTTGGAGTTAGCGTGAGGGTCAGGTTAGGGTTGGGGTGGAGCTAAAGGTGTCCGCCTACGGTTAGGTTTAGGTCTATGGTTTCATTTGATCTTCAGGTTAGGTTTGGATTACACTTAGTTTGAGGGAGTAAGTTTAGGGCTACTGTTAGTTTTCGGGTAACTGTTATGGTTGGAGTTAGCGTCAGGGCCAGGTTAGGGTTGGGGTTGAGCTTAAGGTGTCCGCCTAGGGTTACGGTTAGGTCTATGGTTTGAGTTAGGCTTCAGGTTACGTTAGGTTTTAACTTAGATTGAGGGAGTAAGTTTAGGGCTACTGTTAGTTTTCTGTTCAGTGTTACGGTTTGAGATAGCGTCAGGGTCAGGTTAGGGTTGGGGTTGAGCTTCAGGTGTCCGCCTAGGGTTAGGGTTAGGTCTATGGTTTGAGTTAGGCTTCAGGTTAGGTTAGGTTTGAACTTAGTTTGAGGGAGTAAGTTTAGGGTTACTGTTAGTTTTCGGTTCAGTGTTACGATTAGAGTTAGCGTGAGGGTCAGGTTAGGGTTGGGGTTGAGCTTAAGGTGTCCGCCTAGGGTTAGGGATAGGTGTATGGTTTGATTTAGGCTTCAGGTTAGGTTAGGTTTGAACTTAGTTTGAGGGAGTAAGTTTAGGGCTACTGTTAGTTTTCGTTTAACTGTTACGGTTGTAGTAAGCATCAGGGTCAGGTTAGGGTGGGGGTAAAGCATAAGGTGTCCACCTAGGGTTAGGGTTAGGTCTATGGTTTCATTTAGGCTTCAGGTTAGGTTAGGATTGAACTTAGTTTGAGGGAGTAAGTTTAGGGCTACTGTTAGTTTTCGGTTCAGTGTTACGGTTGGAGATAGCGTCAGGGTCAGGTTAGGGTTGGGGTTGAGCTTCAGGTGTCCGCCTAGGGTTAGGGTTAGGTCTGTGGTTTGAGTTAGGCTTCAGGTTAGGTAGGTTTGAAATTAGTTTGAGGGAGTAAGTTTAGGGCTAATGTTAGTTTTCGGTTAAGTGTTACAGTTGGAGTTAGCGTGAGGGTCAGGTTATGGTTGGGCTTGAGCTTAAGGTGTCCGCCTAGGGTTAGAGTTAGGTGTATGGTTTGATTTAGGCTTCAGGTTAGGTTAGGTTTGAACTTAGTTTGAGGGAGTAAGTTTAGGGCTACTGTTAGTTTTCGGGTAACTGTTATGGTTTGAGTTAGCGTCAGGGTCTGGTTAGGTTTGGGGTAGAGCTTCAGGTGTCCGCCTAGGGTTAGGGTAAGGTGTATGGTTTGATTTAGCCTTCAGGTTAGGTTAGGTTTGAACTTAGTTTGAGGGAGTAAGTTTAGGGTTACTGTTAGTTTTCGGTTCAGTGTTACGGTTGGAGTTAGCGTGAGGGTCAGGTTAGGGTTGGGGTTGAGCTTAAGTTGTCCGCATAGTGTTAGGGTTAGGTGTATGGTTTGATTTAGGCTTCAAGTTAGGTTAGGTTTGAACTTAGTTTGAGGGAGTAAGTTTAGGGCTACTGTTAGTTTTCGGTTCAGTGTTACGGTTGGAGATAGCGTCAGGGTCAGCTTAGGGTTGGGGTTGAGCTTCAGGTGTTCGCCTAGTGTTAGGGTTAGGTCTATGGTTTGAGTTAGGCTTCAGGTTAGGTTAGGTTTGAAATTAGTTTGAGGGAGTAAGTTTAGGGCTACTGTTAGTTTTCGGTTTAGTGTTACGGTTGGAGTAAGTGCGAGGGTCAGGTTAGGGTAGGGGTTGAGCTTAAGGTGTCCGCCTAGGGTTAGGGTTAGGTGTATGATTTGATTAAGGCTTCAGGTAGGTTAGGTTTGAACTTAGTTTGAGGGAGTAAGTTTAGGGCTACAGTTAGTTTTCGGGTAACTGTTATGGTTGGAGTTAGCGTCAGGGCCAGGTTAGGGTTGGGGTTGAGCTTAATGTATCCGCCTAGGGTTAGGGTTAGGTCTATGGTTTGAGTTAGGCTTCAGGTTAGGTTAGGTTTGAACTTAGTTTGAGGGAGTAAGTTTAGGGTTACTGTTAGTTTTCGGTTCAGTGTTACGGTTTGAGATAGTGTCAGGGTCAGGTTAGGGTTGGGGTTGAGCTTCAGGTGTCCGCCTAGTGTTAGGGTTAGGTGTATGATTTGAGTTAGGCTTCAGGTTAGGTTAGGTTTGAACTTAGTTTGAGGGAGTAAGTTTAGGGTTACTGTTAGTTTTCGGTTCAGTGTTACGGTTGGAGTTAGCGTGAGGGTCAGGTTAGGGTTGGGGTTGAGCTTAAGGTGTCCGCCTACGGTTAGGGTTAGGTGTATGGTTTGATTTAGGCTTCAGGTTAGGTTAGGTTTGAACTTAGTTTGAGGGAGTAAGTTTAGGGCTACTGTTAGTTTTCGTTTAACTGTTACGGTTGGAGTAAGCATCAGGGTCAGGTTAGGGTGGGGGTTAAGCATAAGGTGACCACCTAGGGTTAGGGTTAGGTCTATGGTTTCATTTAGGCTTCAGGTTAGGTTAGGATTGAACTTAGTTTGAGGGAGTAAGTTTAGGGCTACTGTTAGTTTTCGGTTCAGTGTTACGGTTGGAGTTAGCCTCAGGGTCAGGTTAGGGTTGGGGTTAAGCTTAAGGTGTCCGCCTAGGGTTAGGGTTAGGTCTATGGTTTATGTTAGGCTTCAGGTTAGGTTAGGTTTGAACTTAGTTTGAGGGAGTAAGTTTAGGGCCACTGATAGTTTTCGGTTCAGTGTTACGGTTGGAGTTAGCGTGAGGGTCAGGTTAGGTTTGGGGTTGAGCTAAAGGTGTCCACCTAGGGTTAGGTTTAGGTCTATGGTTTCATTTAGGCTTCAGGTTAGGTTAGGATTGAACTTAGTTTGAGGGAGTAATTTTAGGGCTCCTGTTAGTTTTCGGGTAACTGTTATGGTTTGAGTTAGCGTCAGGGTCAGGTTAGGTTTGGGGTAGAGTTTCAGGTGTCCGCCTAGGTTTAGGATTAGGTGTATGGTTTGATTTAGCCTTCAGGTTAGGTTAGGTTTGAACTTAGTTTGAGGGAGTAAGTTTAGGGCTACTGTTAGTTTTCGGGTAACTGTTATGGTTGGAGTTAGCGTCAGGGCCAGGTTAGGGTTCGGGTTGAGCTTAAGGTGTCCGCCTAGGGTTACGGTTAGGTCTATGGTTTGAGTTAGGCTTCAGGTTAGGTTAGGTTTGAACTTAGTTTGAGGGAGTAAGTTTAGGGCTACTGTTAGTTTTCTGTTCAGTGTTACGGTTTGAGATAGCGTCAGGGTCAGGTTAGGGTTGGGGTTGAGCTTCAGGTGTCCGCCTAGGGTTAGGGTTAGGTCTATGGTTTGATTTGGCTTCAGGTTAGGTTAGGTTTGAACTTAGTTTGAGGGAGTAAGTTTAGGGCTACTGTTAGTTTTCGGTTCAGTGTTACGGTTGGAGATAGCGTCAGGGTCAGCTTAGGGTTGGGGTTGAGCTTCAGGTGTCCGCCTAGGGTTAGGGTTAGGTCTATGGTTTGAGTTAGGCTTCAGGTTAGGTTAGGTTTGAAATTAGTTTGAGGGAGTAAGTTTAGGGCTACTGTTAGTTTTCGGTTTAGTGTTTCGGTTGGAGTAAGTGTGAGGGTCAGGTTAGGGTAGGGGTTGAGCTTAAGGTGTCCGCCTAGGGTTAGGGTTAGGTATATGATTTGATTAAGGCTTCAGGTAGGTTAGGTTTGAACTTAGTTTGAGGGAGTAAGTTTAGGGCTACAGTTAGTTTTCGGGTAACTGTTATGGATGGAGTTAGCGTCAGGGTCAGGTTAGGGTTGGGGTTGAGCTTAATGTATCCGCCTAGGGTTAGGGTTAGGTCTATGGTTTGAGTTAGGCTTCAGGTTAGGTTAGGTTTGAACTTAGTTTGAGGGAGTAAGTTTAGGGTTACTGTTAGTTTTCGGTTCAGTGTTACGGTTTGAGATAGCGTCAGGGTCAGGTTAGGGTTGGGGTTGAGCTTCAGGTGTCCGCCTACGGTTAGGGTTAGGTGTATGGTTTGATTTAGGCTTCAGGTTAGGTTAGGTTTGAACTTAGTTTGAGGGAGTAAGTTTAGGGCTACTGTTAGTTTTCGTTTAACTGTTACGGTTGGAGTAAGCATCAGGGTCAGGTTAGGGTGGGGGTTAAGCATAAGGTGACCACCTAGGGTTAGGGTTAGGTCTATGGTTTCATTTAGGCTTCAGGTTAGGTTAGGATTGAACTTAGTTTGAGGGAGTAAGTTTAGGGCTACTGTTAGTTTTCGGTTCAGTGTTATGGTTGGATTTAGCCTCAGGGTCAGTTTAGGGTTGGGGTTAAGCTTAAGGTGTCCGCCTAGGGTTAGGGTTAGGTCTATGGTTTATGTTAGGCTTCAGGTTAGGTTAGGTTTGAACTTAGTTTGAGGGAGTAAGTTTAGGGCCACTGATAGTTTTCGGTTCAGTGTTACGGTTGGAGTTAGCGTGAGGGTCAGGTTAGGTTTGGGGTTGAGCTAAAGGTGTCCACCTAGGGTTAGGTTTAGGTCTATGGTTTCATTTAGGCTTCAGGTTAGGTTAGGATTGAACTTAGTTTGAGGGAGTAATTTTAGGGCTACTGTTAGTTTTCGGGTAACTGTTATGGTTTGAGTTAGCGTCAGGGTCAGGTTAGGTTTGGGGTAGAGTTTCAGGTGTCCGCCTAGGTTTAGGGTTAGGTGTATGGTTTGATTTAGCCTTCAGGTTAGGTTAGGTTTGAACTTAGTTTGAGGGAGTAAGTTTAGGGCTACTGTTAGTTTTCGGGTAACTGTTATGGTTGGAGTTAGCGTCAGGGCCAGGTTAGGGTTCGGGTTGAGCTTAAGGTGTCCGCCTAGGGTTACGGTTAGGTCTATGGTTTGAGTTAGGCTTCAGGTTAGGTTAGGTTTGAACTTAGTTTGAGGGAGTAAGTTTAGGGCTACTGTTAGTTTTCTGTTCAGTGTTACGGTTTGAGATAGCGTCAGGGTCAGGTTAGGGTTGGGGTTGAGCTTCAGGTGTCCGCCTAGGGTTAGGGTTAGGTCTATGGTTTGATTTGGCTTCAGGTTAGGTTAGGTTTGAACTTAGTTTGAGGGAGTAAGTTTAGGGCTACTGTTAGTTTTCGGTTCAGTGTTACGGTTGGAGATAGCGTCAGGGTCAGCTTAGGGTTGGGGTTGAGCTTCAGGTGTCCGCCTAGGGTTAGGGTTAGGTCTATGGTTTGAGTTAGGCTTCAGGTTAGGTTAGGTTTGAAATTAGTTTGAGGGAGTAAGTTTAGGGCTACTGTTAGTTTTCGGTTTAGTGTTTCGGTTGGAGTAAGTGTGAGGGTCAGGTTAGGGTAGGGGTTGAGCTTAAGGTGTCCGCCTAGGGTTAGGGTTAGGTATATGATTTGATTAAGGCTTCAGGTAGGTTAGGTTTGAACTTAGTTTGAGGGAGTAAGTTTAGGGCTACAGTTAGTTTTCGGGTAACTGTTATGGTTGGAGTTAGCGTCAGGGTCAGGTTAGGGTTGGGGTTGAGCTTAATGTATCCGCCTAGGGTTAGGGTTAGGTCTATGGTTTGAGTTAGGCTTCAGGTTAGGTTAGGTTTGAACTTAGTTTGAGGGAGTAAGTTTAGGGTTACTGTTAGTTTTCGGTTCAGTGTTACGGTTTGAGATAGCGTCAGGGTCAGGTTAGGGTTGGGGTTGAGCTTCAGGTGTCCGCCTACGGTTAGGGTTAGGTGTATGGTTTGATTTAGGCTTCAGGTTAGGTTAGGTTTGAACTTAGTTTGAGGGAGTAAGTTTAGGGCTACTGTTAGTTTTCGTTTAACTGTTACGGTTGGAGTAAGCATCAGGGTCAGGTTAGGGTGGGGGTTAAGCATAAGGTGACCACCTAGGGTTAGGGTTAGGTCTATGGTTTCATTTAGGCTTCAGGTTAGGTTAGGATTGAACTTAGTTTGAGGGAGTAAGTTTAGGGCTACTGTTAGTTTTCGGTTCAGTGTTATGGTTGGATTTAGCCTCAGGGTCAGTTTAGGGTTGGGGTTAAGCTTAAGGTGTCCGCCTAGGGTTAGGGTTAGGTCTATGGTTTATGTTAGGCTTCAGGTTAGGTTAGGTTTGAACTTAGTTTGAGGGAGTAAGTTTAGGGCCACTGATAGTTTTCGGTTCAGTGTTACGGTTGGAGTTAGCGTGAGGGTCAGGTTAGGTTTGGGGTTGAGCTAAAGGTGTCCACCTAGGGTTAGGTTTAGGTCTATGGTTTCATTTAGGCTTCAGGTTAGGTTAGGATTGAACTTAGTTTGAGGGAGTAATTTTAGGGCTACTGTTAGTTTTCGGGTAACTGTTATGGTTTGAGTTAGCGTCAGGGTCAGGTTAGGTTTGGGGTAGAGTTTCAGGTGTCCGCCTAGGTTTAGGGTTAGGTGTATGGTTTGATTTAGCCTTCAGGTTAGGTTAGGTTTGAACTTAGTTTGAGGGAGTAAGTTTAGGGCTACTGTTAGTTTTCGGGTAACTGTTATGGTTGGAGTTAGCGTCAGGGCCAGGTTAGGGTTCGGGTTGAGCTTAAGGTGTCCGCCTAGGGTTACGGTTAGGTCTATGGTTTGAGTTAGGCTTCAGGTTAGGTTAGGTTTGAACTTAGTTTGAGGGAGTAAGTTTAGGGCTACTGTTAGTTTTCTGTTCAGTGTTACGGTTTGAGATAGCGTCAGGGTCAGGTTAGGGTTGGGGTTGAGCTTCAGGTGTCCGCCTAGGGTTAGGGTTAGGTCTATGGTTTGATTTGGCTTCAGGTTAGGTTAGGTTTGAACTTAGTTTGAGGGAGTAAGTTTAGGGCTACTGTTAGTTTTCGGTTCAGTGTTACGGTTGGAGATAGCGTCAGGGTCAGCTTAGGGTTGGGGTTGAGCTTCAGGTATCCGCCTAGGGTTAGGGTTAGGTCTATGGTTTGAGTTAGGCTTCAGGTTAGGTTAGGTTTGAAATTAGTTTGAGGGAGTAAGTTTAGGGCTACTGTTAGTTTTCGGTTTAGTGTTTCGGTTGGAGTAAGTGTGAGGGTCAGGTTAGGGTAGGGGTTGAGCTTAAGGTGTCCGCCTAGGGTTAGGGTTAGGTATATGATTTGATTAAGGCTTCAGGTAGGTTAGGTTTGAACTTAGTTTGAGGGAGTAAGTTTAGGGCTACAGTTAGTTTTCGGGTAACTGTTATGGTTGGAGTTAGCGTCAGGGTCAGGTTAGGGTTGGGGTTGAGCTTAATGTATCCGCCTAGGGTTAGGGTTAGGTCTATGGTTTGAGTTAGGCTTCAGGTTAGGTTAGGTTTGAACTTAGTTTGAGGGAGTAAGTTTAGGGTTACTGTTAGTTTTCGGTTCAGTGTTACGGTTTGAGATAGCGTCAGGGTCAGGTTAGGGTTGGGGTTGAGCTTCAGGTGTCCGCCTAGGGTTAGGGTTAGGTCTATGGTTTGAGTTAGGCTTCAGGTTAGGTTAGGTTGGAACTTAGTATGAGGGAGTAAGTTTAGGGCTACTGTTAGTTTTCGTTTAACTGTTACGGATGGAGTAAGCATCAGGGTCAGGTTAGGGTGGGGGTTAAGCATAAGGTGTCCACCTAGGGTTAGGGTTAGGTCTATGGTTTCATTTAGGCTTCAGGTTAGGTTAGGATGGAACTTAGTTTGAGGGAGTAAGTTTAGGGCTACTGTTAGTTTTCGGTTCAGTGTTATTGTTGGATTTAGCCTCAGGGTCAGGTTAGGGTTGGGGTTAAGGTTAAGGTGTCCGCCTAGGGTTAGGGTTAGGTCTATGGTTTTAGTTAGGCTTCCGGTTAGGTTAGGTTTGAACTTAGTTTGAGGGAGTAAGTTTAGGGCTACAGTTAGTTTTCGGGTAACTGTTATGGTTGGAGTTAGCGTCAGGGCCAGGTTAGGGTTGGGGTTGAGCTTAATGTATCCGCGTAGGGTTAGGGTTAGGTCTATGGTTTGAGTTAGGCTTCAGGTTAGGTTAGGTTTGAACTTAGTTTGAGGGAGTAAGTTTAGGGTTACTGTTAGTTTTCGGTTCAGTGTTACGGTTTGAGATAGCGTCAGTGTCAGGTTAGGGTTGGGGTTGAGCTTCAGGTGTCCGCCTAGGGTTAGGGTTAGGTCTATGGTTTGAGTTAGGCTTCAGGTTAGGTTAGGTTTGAACTTAGTTTGAGGGAGTAAGTTTAGGGTTACTGTTAGTTTTCGGTTCAGTGTTACTGTTGGAATTAGCGTGAGGGTCAGGTTAGGGTTGGGGTTGAGCTTAAGGTGTCCGCCTAGGGTTAGGGTTAGGTGTATGGTTTGATTTAGGCTTCAGGTTAGGTTAGGTTTGAACTTAGTTTGAGGGAGTAAGTTTAGGGCTACTGTTAGTTTTAGTTTAACTGTTACGGTTGGAGTAATCTTCAGGGTCAGGTTAGGGTGGGGGTTAAGCATAAGGTGACCACCTAGGGTTAGGGTTAGGTCTATGGTTTCATTTAGGCTTCAGGTTAGGTTAGGATTGAACTTAGTTTGAGGGAGTAAGTTTAGGGCTACTGTTAGTTTTCGGTTCAGTTTTACGGTTGGATTTAGCCTCAGGGTCAGGTTAGGTTTGGGGTTAAGCTTAAGGTGTCCGCCTAGGGTTAGGGTTAGGTCTATGGTTTATGTTAGGCTTCAGGTTAGGTTAGGTTTGAACTTAGTTTGAGGGAGTAAGTTTAGGGCCACTGATAGTTCTCGGTTCAGTGTTAAGGTTGGAGTTAGCGTGAGGGTCAGGTTAGGTTTGGGGTTGAGCTAAAGGTGTCCACCTAGGGTTAGGTTTAGGTCTATGGTTTCATTTAGGCTTCAGGTTAGGTTAGGATTGAACTTAGTTTGAGGGAGTAAGTTTAGGGCTACTATTAGTTTTCTGTTCAGTGTTACCGTTGGAGATAGCGTCAGGGTCGGGTTAGGTTTGGGGTTGAGCTTAAGGTGTGAGCCTAGGTTTAGGGTTAGGTCTGTGGTTTGAGTTAGGCTTCAGGTGAGGTTAGGTTTGAACTTAGTTTGAGGGAGTAAGTTTAGGGCTACTGTTAGTTTTCGGTTCAGTGTTACGGTTGGAGTAAGAGTTAGGGTCAGGTTAGGGTTGGGGTTGAGCTTCAGGTGTCCGCCTAGGGTTAGGGTTAGGTCTAGGGTTTGAGTTAGGCTTCAGGTTAGGTTAGGATTGAAATTAGTTTGAGGGAGTAAGTTTAGGGCTACTGTTAGTTTTCGGTTCAGTGTTAAGGTTGGAGTTAGCGTGAGGGTCAGGTTAGGGTTGGGGTTGAGCTTAAGGTGTCCGCCTAGGGTTAGGGTTAGGTGTATGGTTTGATTTAGGCTTCAGGTTAGGTTAGGTTTGAACTTAGTTTGAGGGAGTAAGTTTAGGGCTACTGTTAGTTTTTGTTTAACTGTTACGGTTGGAGTAAGCGTCAGGGTCAGGTTAGGGTGGGGGTTAAGCATAAAGTGTCCGCCTAGGGTTAGGGTTAGGTCTATGGTTTCATTTAGGCTTCAGGTTAGGTTAGGATTGAACTTAGTTTGAGGCAGTAAGTATAGGAATTCTGTTAGTTTTCGGTTCAGTGTTACGGTTGGAGTTAGCGTGAGGGTCAGGTTAGGGTTGGGGTGGAGCTAAAGGTGTCCGCCTACGGTTAGGTTTAGGTCTATGGTTTCATTTGATCTTCAGGTTAGGTTTGGATTACACTTAGTTTGAGGGAGTAAGTTTAGGGCTACTGTTAGTTTTCGGGTAACTGTTATGGTTGGAGTTAGCGTCAGGGCCAGGTTAGGGTTGGGGTTGAGCTTAAGGTGTCCGCCTAGGGTTACGGTTAGGTCTATGGTTTGAGTTAGGCTTCAGGTTACGTTAGGTTTTAACTTAGATTGAGGGAGTAAGTTTAGGGCTACTGTTAGTTTTCTGTTCAGTGTTACGGTTTGAGATAGCGTCAGGGTCAGGTTAGGGTTGGGGTTGAGCTTCAGGTGTCCGCCTAGGGTTAGGGTTAGGTCTATGGTTTGAGTTAGGCTTCAGGTTAGGTTAGGTTTGAACTTAGTTTGAGGGAGTAAGTTTAGGGTTACTGTTAGTTTTCGGTTCAGTGTTACGATTAGAGTTAGCGTGAGGGTCAGGTTAGGGTTGGGGTTGAGCTTAAGGTGTCCGCCTAGGGTTAGGGATAGGTGTATGGTTTGATTTAGGCTTCAGGTTAGGTTAGGTTTGAACTTAGTTTGAGGGAGTAAGTTTAGGGCTACTGTTAGTTTTCGTTTAACTGTTACGGTTGTAGTAAGCATCAGGGTCAGGTTAGGGTGGGGGTAAAGCATAAGGTGTCCACCTAGGGTTAGGGTTAGGTCTATGGTTTCATTTAGGCTTCAGGTTAGGTTAGGATTGAACTTAGTTTGAGGGAGTAAGTTTAGGGCTACTGTTAGTTTTCGGTTCAGTGTTACGGTTGGAGATAGCGTCAGGGTCAGGTTAGGGTTGGGGTTGAGCTTCAGGTGTCCGCCTAGGGTTAGGGTTAGGTCTGTGGTTTGAGTTAGGCTTCAGGTTAGGTAGGTTTGAAATTAGTTTGAGGGAGTAAGTTTAGGGCTAATGTTAGTTTTCGGTTCAGTGTTACTGTTGGAGATAGCGTGAGGGTCAGGTTAGGGTTGGGGTTGATCTTAAGGTGTCCGCCTAGGGTTAGAGTTAGGTGTATGGTTTGATTTAGGCTTCAGGTTAGGTTAGGTTTGAACTTAGTTTGAGGGAGTAAGTTTAGGGCTACGGTTAGTTTTCGGGTAACTGTTATGGTTTGAGTTAGCGTCAGGGTCTGGTTAGGTTTGGGGTAGAGCTTCAGGTGTCCGCCTAGGGTTAGGGTAAGGTGTATGGTTTGATTTAGCCTTCAGGTTAGGTTAGGTTTGAACTTAGTTTGAGGGAGTAAGTTTAGGGTTACTGTTAGTTTTCGGTTCAGTGTTACGGTTGGAGTTAGCGTGAGGGTCAGGTTAGGGTTGGGGTTGAGCTTAAGTTGTCCGCATAGGGTTAGGGTTAGGTGTATGGTTTGATTTAGGCTTCAAGTTAGGTTAGGTTTGAACTTAGTTTGAGGGAGTAAGTTTAGGGCTACTGTTAGTTTTCGGTTCAGTGTTACTGTTGGAGATAGCGTCAGGGTCAGCTTAGGGTTGGGGTTGAGCTTCAGGTGTCCGCCTAGTGTTAGGGTTAGGTCTATGGTTTGAGTTAGGCTTCAGGTTAGGTTAGGTTTGAAATTAGTTTGAGGGAGTAAGTTTAGGGCTACTGTTAGTTTTCGGTTTAGTGTTACGGTTGGAGTAAGTGCGAGGGTCAGGTTAGGGTAGGGGTTGAGCTTAAGGTGTCCGCCTAGGGTTAGGGTTAGGTGTATGATTTGATTAAGGCTTCAGGTAGGTTAGGTTTGAACTTAGTTTGAGGGAGTAAGTTTAGGGCTACAGTTAGTTTTCGGGTAACTGTTATGGTTGGAGTTAGCGTCAGGGCCAGGTTAGGGTTGGGGTTGAGCTTAATGTATCCGCCTAGGGTTAGGGTTAGGTCTATGGTTTGAGTTAGGCTTCAGGTTAGGTTAGGTTTGAACTTAGTTTGAGGGAGTAAGTTTAGGGTTACTGTTAGTTTTCGGTTCAGTGTTACGATTTGAGATAGTGTCAGGGTCAGGTTAGGGTTGGGGTTGAGCTTCAGTTGTCCGCCTAGGGTTAGGGTTAGGTGTATGATTTGAGTTAGGCTTCAGGTTAGGTTAGGTTTGAACTTAGTTTGAGGGAGTAAGTTTAGGGTTACTGTTAGTTTTCGATTCAGTGTTACGGTTGGAGTTAGCGTGAGGGTCAGGTTAGGGTTGGGGTTGAGCTTAAGGTGTCCGCCTACGGTTAGGGTTAGGTGTATGGTTTGATTTAGGCTTCAGGTTAGGTTAGGTTTGAACTTAGTTTGAGGGAGTAAGTTTAGGGCTACTGTTAGTTTTCGTTTAACTGTTACGGTTGGAGTAAGCATCAGGGTCAGGTTAGGGTGGGGGTTAAGCATAAGGTGACCACCTAGGGTTAGGGTTAGGTCTATGGTTTCATTTAGGCTTCAGGTTAGGTTAGGATTGAACTTAGTTTGAGGGAGTAAGTTTAGGGCTACTGTTAGTTTTCGGTTCAGTGTTACGGTTGGATTTAGCCTCAGGGTCAGGTTAGGGTTGGGGTTAAGCTTAAGGTGTCCGCCTAGGGTTAGGGTTAGGTCTATGGTTTATGTTAGGCTTCAGGTTAGGTTAGGTTTGAACTTAGTTTGAGGGAGTAAGTTTAGGGCCACTGATAGTTTTCGGTTCAGTGTTACGGTTGGAGTTAGCGTGAGGGTCAGGTTAGGTTTGGGGTTGAGCTAAAGGTGTCCACCTAGGGTTAGGTTTAGGTCTATGGTTTCATTTAGGCTTCAGGTTAGGTTAGGATTGAACTTAGTTTGAGGGAGTAATTTTAGGGCTACTGTTAGTTTTCGGGTAACTGTTATGGTTTGAGTTAGCGTCAGGGTCAGGTTAGGTTTGGGGTAGAGTTTCAGGTGTCCGCCTAGGTTTAGGGTTAGGTGTATGGTTTGATTTAGCCTTCAGGTTAGGTTAGGTTTGAACTTAGTTTGAGGGAGTAAGTTTAGGGCTACTGTTAGTTTTCGGGTAACTGTTATGGTTGGAGTTAGCGTCAGGGCCAGGTTAGGGTTCGGGTTGAGCTTAAGGTGTCCGCCTAGGGTTACGGTTAGGTCTATGGTTTGAGTTAGGCTTCAGGTTAGGTTAGGTTTGAACTTAGTTTGAGGGAGTAAGTTTAGGGCTACTGTTAGTTTTCTGTTCAGTGTTACGGTTTGAGATAGCGTCAGGGTCAGGTTAGGGTTGGGGTTGAGCTTCAGGTGTCCGCCTAGGGTTAGGGTTAGGTCTATGGTTTGATTTGGCTTCAGGTTAGGTTAGGTTTGAACTTAGTTTGAGGGAGTAAGTTTAGGGCTACTGTTAGTTTTCGGTTCAGTGTTACGGTTGGAGATAGCGTCAGGGTCAGCTTAGGGTTGGGGTTGAGCTTCAGGTGTCCGCCTAGGGTTAGGGTTAGGTCTATGGTTTGAGTTAGGCTTCAGGTTAGGTTAGGTTTGAAATTAGTTTGAGGGAGTAAGTTTAGGGCTACTGTTAGTTTTCGGTTTAGTGTTTCGGTTGGAGTAAGTGTGAGGGTCAGGTTAGGGTAGGGGTTGAGCTTAAGGTGTCCGCCTAGGGTTAGGGTTAGGTATATGATTTGATTAAGGCTTCAGGTAGGTTAGGTTTGAACTTAGTTTGAGGGAGTAAGTTTAGGGCTACAGTTAGTTTTCGGGTAACTGTTATGGTTGGAGTTAGCGTCAGGGTCAGGTTAGGGTTGGGGTTGAGCTTAATGTATCCGCCTAGGGTTAGGGTTAGGTCTATGGTTTGAGTTAGGCTTCAGGTTAGGTTAGGTTTGAACTTAGTTTGAGGGAGTAAGTTTAGGGTTACTGTTAGTTTTCGGTTCAGTGTTACGGTTTGAGATAGCGTCAGGGTCAGGTTAGGGTTGGGGTTGAGCTTCAGGTGTCCGCCTAGGGTTAAGGTTAGGTCTATGGTTTGAGTTAGGCTTCAGGTTAGGTTAGGTTGGAACTTAGTATGAGGGAGTAAGTTTAGGGCTACTGTTAGTTTTCGTTTAAGTGTTACGGTTGGAGTAAGCATCAGGGTCAGGTTAGGGTGGGGGTTAAGCATAAGGTGTCCACCTAGGGTTAGGGTTAGGTCTATGGTTTCATTTAGGCTTCAGGTTAGGTTAGGATGGAACTTAGTTTGAGGGAGTAAGTTTAGGGCTACTGTTAGTTTTCGGTTCAGTGTTATTGTTGGATTTAGCCTCAGGGTCAGGTTAGGGTTGGGGTTAAGGTTAAGGTGTCCGCCTAGGGTTAGGGTTAGGTCTATGGTTTTAGTTAGGCTTCCGGTTAGGTTAGGTTTGAACTTAGTTTGAGGGAGTAAGTTTAGGGCTACAGTTAGTTTTCGGGTAACTGTTATGGTTGGAGTTAGCGTCAGGGCCAGGTTAGGGTTGGGGTTGAGCTTAATGTATCCGCGTAGGGTTAGGGTTAGGTCTATGGTTTGAGTTAGGCTTCAGGTTAGGTTAGGTTTGAACTTAGTTTGAGGGAGTAAGTTTAGGGTTACTGTTAGTTTTCGGTTCAGTGTTACGGTTTGAGATAGCGTCAGTGTCAGGTTAGGGTTGGGGTTGAGCTTCAGGTGTCCGCCTAGGGTTAGGGTTAGGTCTATGGTTTGAGTTAGGCTTCAGGTTAGGTTAGGTTTGAACTTAGTTTGAGGGAGTAAGTTTAGGGTTACTGTTAGTTTTCGGTTCAGTGTTACTGTTGGAATTAGCGTGAGGGTCAGGTTAGGGTTGGGGTTGAGCTTAAGGTGTCCGCCTAGGGTTAGGGTTAGGTGTATGGTTTGATTTAGGCTTCAGGTTAGGTTAGGTTTGAACTTAGTTTGAGGGAGTAAGTTTAGGGCTACTGTTAGTTTTAGTTTAACTGTTACGGTTGGAGTAATCTTCAGGGTCAGGTTAGGGTGGGGGTTAAGCATAAGGTGACCACCTAGGGTTAGGGTTAGGTCTATGGTTTCATTTAGGCTTCAGGTTAGGTTAGGATTGAACTTAGTTTGAGGGAGTAAGTTTAGGGCTACTGTTAGTTTTCGGTTCAGTTTTACGGTTGGATTTAGCCTCAGGGTCAGGTTAGGTTTGGGGTTAAGCTTAAGGTGTCCGCCTAGGGTTAGGGTTAGGTCTATGGTTTATGTTAGGCTTCAGGTTAGGTTAGGTTTGAACTTAGTTTGAGGGAGTAAGTTTAGGGCCACTGATAGTTCTCGGTTCAGTGTTAAGGTTGGAGTTAGCGTGAGGGTCAGGTTAGGTTTGGGGTTGAGCTAAAGGTGTCCACCTAGGGTTAGGTTTAGGTCTATGGTTTCATTTAGGCTTCAGGTTAGGTTAGGATTGAACTTAGTTTGAGGGAGTAAGTTTAGGGCTACTATTAGTTTTCTGTTCAGTGTTACCGTTGGAGATAGCGTCAGGGTCGGGTTAGGTTTGGGGTTGAGCTTAAGGTGTCAGCCTAGGTTTAGGGTTAGGTCTGTGGTTTGAGTTAGGCTTCAGGTGAGGTTAGGTTTGAACTTAGTTTGAGGGAGTAAGTTTAGGGCTACTGTTAGTTTTCGGTTCAGTGTTACGGTTGGAGTAAGAGTTAGGGTCAGGTTAGGGTTGGGGTTGAGCTTCAGGTGTCCGCCTAGGGTTAGGGTTAGGTCTAGGGTTTGAGTTAGGCTTCAGGTTAGGTTAGGATTGAAATTAGTTTGAGGGAGTAAGTTTAGGGCTACTGTTAGTTTTCGGTTCAGTGTTAAGGTTGGAGTTAGCGTGAGGGTCAGGTTAGGGTTGGGGTTGAGCTTAAGGTGTCCGCCTAGGGTTAGGGTTAGGTGTATGGTTTGATTTAGGCTTCAGGTTAGGTTAGGTTTGAACTTAGTTTGAGGGAGTAAGTTTAGGGCTACTGTTAGTTTTCGTTTAACTGTTACGGTTGGAGTAAGCGTCAGGGTCAGGTTAGGGTGGGGGTTAAGCATAAAGTGTCCGCCTAGGGTTAGGGTTAGGTCTATGGTTTCATTTAGGCTTCAGGTTAGGTTAGGATTGAACTTAGTTTGAGGCAGTAAGTATAGGAATTCTGTTAGTTTTCGGTTCAGTGTTACGGTTGGAGTTAGCGTGAGGGTCAGGTTAGGGTTGGGGTGGAGCTAAAGGTGTCCGCCTACGGTTAGGTTTAGGTCTATGGTTTCATTTGATCTTCAGGTTAGGTTTGGATTACACTTAGTTTGAGGGAGTAAGTTTAGGGCTACTGTTAGTTTTCGGGTAACTGTTATGGTTGGAGTTAGCGTCAGGGCCAGGTTAGGGTTGGGGTTGAGCTTAAGGTGTCCGCCTAGGGTTACGGTTAGGTCTATGGTTTGAGTTAGGCTTCAGGTTACGTTAGGTTTTAACTTAGATTGAGGGAGTAAGTTTAGGGCTACTGTTAGTTTTCTGTTCAGTGTTACGGTTTGAGATAGCGTCAGGGTCAGGTTAGGGTTGGGGTTGAGCTTCAGGTGTCCGCCTAGGGTTAGGGTTAGGTCTATGGTTTGAGTTAGGCTTCAGGTTAGGTTAGGTTTGAACTTAGTTTGAGGGAGTAAGTTTAGGGTTACTGTTAGTTTTCGGTTCAGTGTTACGATTAGAGTTAGCGTGAGGGTCAGGTTAGGGTTGGGGTTGAGCTTAAGGTGTCCGCCTAGGGTTAGGGATAGGTGTATGGTTTGATTTAGGCTTCAGGTTAGGTTAGGTTTGAACTTAGTTTGAGGGAGTAAGTTTAGGGCTACTGTTAGTTTTCGTTTAACTGTTACGGTTGTAGTAAGCATCAGGGTCAGGTTAGGGTGGGGGTAAAGCATAAGGTGTCCACCTAGGGTTAGGGTTAGGTCTATGGTTTCATTTAGGCTTCAGGTTAGGTTAGGATTGAACTTAGTTTGAGGGAGTAAGTTTAGGGCTACTGTTAGTTTTCGGTTCAGTGTTACGGTTGGAGATAGCGTCAGGGTCAGGTTAGGGTTGGGGTTGAGCTTCAGGTGTCCGCCTAGGGTTAGGGTTAGGTCTGTGGTTTGAGTTAGGCTTCAGGTTAGGTAGGTTTGAAATTAGTTTGAGGGAGTAAGTTTAGGGCTACTGTTAGTTTTCGGTTAAGTGTTACAGTTGGAGTTAGCGTGAGGGTCAGGTTAGGGTTGGGGTTGAGCTTCAGGTGTCCGCCTAGGGTTAGGGTTAGGTGTATGATTTGAGTTAGGCTTCAGGTTAGGTTAGGTTTGAACTTAGTTTGAGGGAGTAAGTTTAGGGTTACTGTTAGTTTTCGTTTAACTGTTACGGTTGGAGTAAGCATCAGGGTCAGGTTAGGGTGGGGGTTAAGCATAAGGTGACCACCTAGGGTTAGGGTTAGGTCTATGGTTTCATTTAGGCTTCAGGTTAGGTTAGGATTGAACTTAGTTTGAGGGAGTAAGTTTATGGCTACTGTTAGTTTTCGGTTCAGTGTTACGGTTGGATTTAGCCTCAGGGTCAGGTTAGGGTTGGGGTTAAGCTTAAGGTGTCCGCCTAGGGTTAGGGTTAGGTCTATGGTTTATGTTAGGCTTCAGGTTAGGTTAGGTTTGAACTTAGTTTGAGGGAGTAAGTTTAGGGCCACTGATAGTTTTCGGTTCAGTGTTACGGTTGGAGTTAGCGTGAGGGTCAGGTTAGGTTTGGGGTTGAGCTAAAGGTGTCCACCTAGGGTTAGGTTTAGGTTTATGGTTTCATTTAGGCTTCAGGTTAGGTTAGGATTGAACATAGTTTGAGGGAGTAATTTTAGGGCTACTGTTAGTTTTCGGGTAACTGTTATGGTTTGAGTTAGCGTCAGGGTCAGGTTAGGTTTGGGGTAGAGCTTCAGGTGTCCGCCTAGGTTTAGGGTTAGGTGTATGGTTTGATTTAGCCTTCAGGTTAGGTTAGGTTTGAACTTAGTTTGAGGGAGTAAGTTTAGGGCTACTGTTAGTTTTCGGGTAACTGTTATGGTTGGAGTTAGCGTCAGGGCCAGGTTAGGGTTGGGGTTGAGCTTAAGGTGTCCGCCTAGGGTTACGGTTAGGTCTATGGTTTGAGTTAGGCTTCAGGTTAGGTTAGGTTTGAACTTAGTTTGAGGTAGTAAGTTTAGGGCTACTGTTAGTTTTCTGTTCAGTGTTACGGTTTGAGATAGCGTCAGGGTCAGGTTAGGGTTGGCGTTGAGCTTCAGGTGTCCGCCTAGGGTTAGGGTTAGGTCTATGGTTTGATTTAGGCTTCAGGTTAGGTTAGGTTTGAACTTAGTTTGAGGGAGTAAGTTTAGGGCTACTGTTAGTTTTCGGTTCAGTGTTACGGTTGGAGATAGCGTCAGGGTCAGCTTAGGGTTGGGGTTGAGTTTCAGGTGTCCGCCTAGGGTTAGGGTTAGGTCTATGGTTTGAGTTAGGCTTCAGGTTAGGTTAGGTTTGAAATTAGTTTGAGGGAGTAAGTTTAGGGCTACTGTTAGTTTTCGGTTTAGTGTTACGGTTGGAGTAAGTGTGAGGGTCAGGTTAGGGTAGGGGTTGAGCTTAAGGTGTCCGCCTAGGGTTAGGGTTAGGTGTATGATTTGATTAAGGCTTCAGGTAGGTTAGGTTTGAACTTAGTTTGAGGGAGCAAGTTTAGGGCTACAGTTAGTTTTCGGGTAACTGTTATGGTTGGAGTTAGCGTCAGGGCCAGGTTAGGGTTGGGGTTGAGCTTAATGTATCCGCATAGGGTTAGGGTTAGGTCTATGGTTTGAGTTAGGCTTCAGGTTAGGTTAGGTTTGAACTTAGTTTGAGGGAGTAAGTTTAGGGTTACTGTTAGTTTTCGGTTCAGTGTTACGGTTTGAGATAGCGTCAGTGTCATGTTAGGGTTGGGGTTGAGCTTCAGGTGTCCGCCTAGGGTTAGGGTTAGGTCTATGGTTTGAGTTAGGCTTCAGGTTAGGTTAGGTTTGAACTTAGTTTGAGGGAGTAAGTTTAGGGTTACTGTTAGTTTTCGGTTCAGTGTTACTGTTGGAATTAGCGTGAGGGTCAGGTTAGGGTTGGGGTTGAGCTTAAGGTGTCCGCCTAGGGTTAGGGTTAGGTGTATGGTTTGATTTAGGCTTCAGGTTAGGTTAGGTTTGAACTTAGTTTGAGGGAGTAAGTTTAGGGCTACTGTTAGTTTTAGTTTAACTGTTACGGTTGGAGTAATCTTCAGGGTCAGGTTAGGGTGGGGGTTAAGCATAAGGTGACCACCTAGGGTTAGGGTTAGGTCTATGGTTTCATTTAGGCTTCAGGTTAGGTTAGGATTGAACTTAGTTTGAGGGAGTAAGTTTAGGGCTACTGTTAGTTTTCGGTTCAGTTTTACGGTTGGATTTAGCCTCAGGGTCAGGTTAGGTTTGGGGTTAAGCTTAAGGTGTCCGCCTAGGGTTAGGGTTAGGTCTATGGTTTATGTTAGGCTTCAGGTTAGGTTAGGTTTGAACTTAGTTTGAGGGAGTAAGTTTAGGGCCACTGATAGTTCTCGGTTCAGTGTTAAGGTTGGAGTTAGCGTGAGGGTCAGGTTAGGTTTGGGGTTGAGCTAAAGGTGTCCACCTAGGGTTAGGTTTAGGTCTATGGTTTCATTTAGGCTTCAGGTTAGGTTAGGATTGAACTTAGTTTGAGGGAGTAAGTTTAGGGCTACTATTAGTTTTCTGTTCAGTGTTACCGTTGGAGATAGCGTCAGGGTCGGGTTAGGTTTGGGGTTGAGCTTAAGGTGTCAGCCTAGGTTTAGGGTTAGGTCTGTGGTTTGAGTTAGGCTTCAGGTGAGGATAGGTTTGAACTTAGTTTGAGGGAGTAAGTTTAGGGCTACTGTTAGTTTTCGGTTCAGTGTTACGGTTGGAGTAAGAGTTAGGGTCAGGTTAGGGTTGGGGTTGAGCTTCAGGTGTCCGCCTAGGGTTAGGGTTAGGTCTAGGGTTTGAGTTAGGCTTCAGGTTAGGTTAGGATTGAAATTAGTTTGAGGGAGTAAGTTTAGGGCTACTGTTAGTTTTCGGTTCAGTGTTAAGGTTGGAGTTAGCGTGAGGGTCAGGTTAGGGTTGGGGTTGAGCTTAAGGTGTCCGCCTAGGGTTAGGGTTAGGTGTATGGTTTGATTTAGGCTTCAGGTTAGGTTAGGTTTGAACTTAGTTTGAGGGAGTAAGTTTAGGGCTACTGTTAGTTTTCGTTTAACTGTTACGGTTGGAGTAAGCGTCAGGGTCAGGTTAGGGTGGGGGTTAAGCATAAAGTGTCCGCCTAGGGTTAGGGTTAGGTCTATGGTTTCATTTAGGCTTCAGGTTAGGTTAGGATTGAACTTAGTTTGAGGCAGTAAGTATAGGAATTCTGTTAGTTTTCGGTTCAGTGTTACGGTTGGAGTTAGCGTGAGGGTCAGGTTAGGGTTGGGGTGGAGCTAAAGGTGTCCGCCTACGGTTAGGTTTAGGTCTATGGTTTCATTTGATCTTCAGGTTAGGTTTGGATTACACTTAGTTTGAGGGAGTAAGTTTAGGGCTACTGTTAGTTTTCGGGTAACTGTTATGGTTGGAGTTAGCGTCAGGGCCAGGTTAGGGTTGGGGTTGAGCTTAAGGTGTCCGCCTAGGGTTACGGTTAGGTCTATGGTTTGAGTTAGGCTTCAGGTTACGTTAGGTTTTAACTTAGATTGAGGGAGTAAGTTTAGGGCTACTGTTAGTTTTCTGTTCAGTGTTACGGTTTGAGATAGCGTCAGGGTCAGGTTAGGGTTGGGGTTGAGCTTCAGGTGTCCGCCTAGGGTTAGGGTTAGGTCTATGGTTTGAGTTAGGCTTCAG
This sequence comes from Tupaia tana, assembly GCA_026018925.1. NCBI lineage: Eukaryota > Metazoa > Chordata > Mammalia > Scandentia > Tupaiidae > Tupaia > Tupaia tana. Next base: position 1,010,231 of record JAKSZU010000042.1, on the reverse strand, counting down.
GTTAGGTTAGGTTTGAACTTAGTTTGAGGGAGTAAGTTTAGGGTTACTGTTAGTTTTCGGTTCAGTGTTACGATTAGAGTTAGCGTGAGGGTCAGGTTAGGGTTGGGGTTGAGCTTCAGGTGTCCGCCTAGGGTTAGGGATAGGTGTATGGTTTGATTTAGGCTTCAGGTTAGGTTAGGTTTGAACTTAGTTTGAGGGAGTAAGTTTAGGGCTACTGTTAGTTTTCGTTTAACTGTTACGGTTGTAGTAAGCATCAGGGTCAGGTTAGGGTGGGGGTAAAGCATAAGGTGTCCACCTAGGGTTAGGGTTAGGTCTATGGTTTCATTTAGGCTTCAGGTTAGGTTAGGATTGAACTTAGTTTGAGGGAGTAAGTTTAGGGCTACTGTTAGTTTTCGGTTCAGTGTTACGGTTGGAGATAGCGTCAGGGTCAGGTTAGGGTTGGGGTTGAGCTTCAGGTGTCCGCCTAGGGTTAGGGTTAGGTCTGTGGTTTGAGTTAGGCTTCAGGTTAGGTAGGTTTGAAATTAGTTTGAGGGAGTAAGTTTAGGGCTAATGTTAGTTTTCGGTTAAGTGTTACAGTTGGAGTTAGCGTGAGGGTCAGGTTAGGGTTGGGGTTGATCTTAAGGTGTCCGCCTAGGGTTAGAGTTAGGTGTATGGTTTGATTTAGGCTTCAGGTTAGGTTAGGTTTGAACTTAGTTTGAGGGAGTAAGTTTAGGGCTACTGTTAGTTTTCGGGTAACTGTTATGGTTTGAGTTAGCGTCAGGGTCTGGTTAGGTTTGGGGTAGAGCTTCAGGTGTCCGCCTAGGGTTAGGGTAAGGTGTATGGTTTGATTTAGCCTTCAGGTTAGGTTAGGTTTGAACTTAGTTTGAGGGAGTAAGTTTAGGGTTACTGTTAGTTTTCGGTTCAGTGTTACGGTTGGAGTTAGCGTGAGAGTCAGGTTAGGGTTGGGGTTGAGCTTAAGTTGTCCGCATAGGGTTAGGGTTAGGTGTATGGTTTGATTTAGGCTTCAAGTTAGGTTAGGTTTGAACTTAGTTTGAGGGAGTAAGTTTAGGGCTACTGTTAGTTTTCGGTTCAGTGTTACGGTTGGAGATAGCGTCAGGGTCAGCTTAGGGTTGGGGTTGAGCTTCAGGTGTCCGCCTAGTGTTAGGGTTAGGTCTATGGTTTGAGTTAGGCTTCAGGTTAGGTTAGGTTTGAAATTAGTTTGAGGGAGTAAGTTTAGGGCTACTGTTAGTTTTCGGTTTAGTGTTACGGTTGGAGTAAGTGCGAGGGTCAGGTTAGGGTAGGGGTTGAGCTTAAGGTGTCCGCCTAGGGTTAGGGTTAGGTGTATGATTTGATTAAGGCTTCAGGTAGGTTAGGTTTGAACTTAGTTTGAGGGAGTAAGTTTAGGGCTACAGTTAGTTTTCGGGTAACTGTTATGGTTGGAGTTAGCGTCAGGGCCAGGTTAGGGTTGGGGTTGAGCTTAATGTATCCGCCTAGGGTTAGGGTTAGGTCTATGGTTTGAGTTAGGCTTCAGGTTAGGTTAGGTTTGAACTTAGTTTGAGGGAGTAAGTTTAGGGTTACTGTTAGTTTTCGGTTCAGTGTTACGGTTTGAGATAGTGTCAGGGTCAGGTTAGGGTTGGGGTTGAGCTTCAGGTGTCCGCCTAGGGTTAGGGTTAGGTGTATGATTTGAGTTAGGCTTCAGGTTAGGTTAGGTTTGAACTTAGTTTGAGGGAGTAAGTTTAGGGTTACTGTTAGTTTTCGGTTCAGTGTTACGGTTGGAGTTAGCGTGAGGGTCAGGTTAGGGTTGGGGTTGAGCTTAAGGTGTCCGCCTACGGTTAGGGTTAGGTGTATGGTTTGATATAGGCTTCAGGTTAGGTTAGGTTTGAACTTAGTTTGAGGGAGTAAGTTTAGGGCTACTGTTAGTTTTCGTTTAACTGTTACGGTTGGAGTAAGCATCAGGGTCAGGTTAGGGTGGGGGTTAAGCATAAGGTGACCACCTAGGGTTAGGGTTAGGTCTATGGTTTCATTTAGGCTTCAGGTTAGGTTAGGATTGAACTTAGTTTGAGGGAGTAAGTTTAGGGCTACTGTTAGTTTTCGGTTCAGTGTTACGGTTGGATTTAGCCTCAGGGTCAGGTTAGGGTTGGGGTTAAGCTTAAGGTGTCCGCCTAGGGTTAGGGTTAGGTCTATGGTTTATGTTAGGCTTCAGGTTAGGTTAGGTTTGAACTTAGTTTGAGGGAGTAAGTTTAGGGCCACTGATAGTTTTCGGTTCAGTGTTACGGTTGGAGTTAGCGTGAGGGTCAGGTTAGGTTTGGGGTTGAGCTAAAGGTGTCCACCTAGGGTTAGGTTTAGGTCTATGGTTTCATTTAGGCTTCAGGTTAGGTTAGGATTGAACTTAGTTTGAGGGAGTAATTTTAGGGCTACTGTTAGTTTTCGGGTAACTGTTATGGTTTGAGTTAGCGTCAGGGTCAGGTTAGGTTTGGGGTAGAGTTTCAGGTGTCCGCCTAGGTTTAGGGTTAGGTGTATGGTTTGATTTAGCCTTCAGGTTAGGTTAGGTTTGAACTTAGTTTGAGGGAGTAAGTTTGGGGCTACTGTTAGTTTTCGGGTAACTGTTATGGTTGGAGTTAGCGTCAGGGCCAGGTTAGGGTTCGGGTTGAGCTTAAGGTGTCCGCCTAGGGTTACGGTTAGGTCTATGGTTTGAGTTAGGCTTCAGGTTAGGTTAGGTTCGAACTTAGTTTGAGGGAGTAAGTTTAGGGCTACTGTTAGTTTTCTGTTCAGTGTTACGGTTTGAGATAGCGTCAGGGTCAGGTTAGGGTTGGGGTTGAGCTTCAGGTGTCCGCCTAGGGTTAGGGTTAGGTCTATGGTTTGATTTGGCTTCAGGTTAGGTTAGGTTTGAACTTAGTTTGAGGGAGTAAGTTTAGGGCTACTGTTAGTTTTCGGTTCAATGTTACGGTTGGAGATAGCGTCAGGGTCAGCTTAGGGTTGGGGTTGAGCTTCAGGTGTCCGCCTAGGGTTAGGGTTAGGTCTATGGTTTGAGTTAGGCTTCAGGTTAGGTTAGGTTTGAAATTAGTTTGAGGGAGTAAGTTTAGGGCTACTGTTACTTTTCGGTTTAGTGTTTCGGTTGGAGTAAGTGTGAGGGTCAGGTTAGGGTAGGGGTTGAGCTTAAGGTGTCCGCCTAGGGTTAGGGTTAGGTATATGATTTGATTAAGGCTTCAGGTAGGTTAGGTTTGAACTTAGTTTGAGGGAGTAAGTTTAGGGCTACAGTTAGTTTTCGGGTAACTGTTATGGTTGGAGTTAGCGTCAGGGTCAGGTTAGGGTTGGGGTTGAGCTTAATGTATCCGCCTAGGGTTAGGGTTAGGTCTATGGTTTGAGTTAGGCTTCAGGTTAGGTTAGGTTTGAACTTAGTTTGAGGGAGTAAGTTTAGGGTTACTGTTAGTTTTCGGTTCAGTGTTACGGTTTGAGATAGCGTCAGGGTCAGGTTAGGGTTGGGGTTGAGCTTCAGGTGTCCGCCTAGGGTTAGGGTTAGGTCTATGGTTTGAGTTAGGCTTCAGGTTAGGTTAGGTTGGAACTTAGTATGAGGGAGTAAGTTTAGGGCTACTGTTAGTTTTCGTTTAACTGTTACGGTTGGAGTAAGCATCAGGGTCAGGTTAGGGTGGGGGTTAAGCATAAGGTGTCCACCTAGGGTTAGGGTTAGGTCTATGGTTTCATTTAGGCTTCAGGTTAGGTTAGGATGGAACTTAGTTTGAGGGAGTAAGTTTAGGGCTACTGTTAGTTTTCGGTTCAGTGTTATTGTTGGATTTAGCCTCAGGGTCAGGATAGGGTTGGGGTTAAGGTTAAGGTGTCCGCCTAGGGTTAGGGTTAGGTCTATGGTTTTAGTTAGGCTTCCGGTTAGGTTAGGTTTGAACTTAGTTTGAGGGAGTAAGTTTAGGGACACTGATAGTTTTCGGTTCAGTGTTACGGTTGGAGGTAGCGTGAGGGTCAGGTTAGGTTTGGGGTTGAGCTAAAGGTGTCCGCCTAGGGTTAGGTTTAGGTCTATGGTTTCATTTAGGCTTCAGGTTAGGTTAGGATTGAACTTAGTTTGAGGGAGTAAGTTTAGGGCTACTGTTAGTTTTCGGTTCAGTGTTACCGTTGGAGATAGCGTCAGGGTCAGGTTAGGTTTGGGGTTGAGCTTAAGGTGTCCGCCTAGGTTTAGGGTTAGGTCTGTGGTTTGAGTTAGCCTTCAGGTGAGGTTAGGTTTGAACTTAGTTTGAGGGAGTAAGTTTAGGGCTACTGTTAGTTTTCGGTTCAGTGTTACGGTTGGAGTAAGAGTCAGGGTCAGGTTAGGGTTGGGGTTGAGCTTCAGGTGTCCGCCTAGGGTTAGGGTTAGGTCTATGGTTTGAGTTAGGCTTCAGGTTAGGTTAGGTTTGAACTTAGTTTGAGGGAGTAAGTTTAGGGCTACTGTTAGTTTTCGGTTCAGTGTTACGGTTGGAGTAAGCATCAGGGTCAGGTTAGGGTGGGGGTTAAGCATAAGGTGACCACCTAGGGTTAGGGTTAGGTCTATGGTTTCATTTAGGCTTCAGGTTAGGTTAGGATTGAACTTAGTTTGAGGGAGTAAGTTTAGGGCTACTGTTAGTTTTCGGGTAACTGTTATGGTTTGAGTTAGCGTAAGGGTCAGGTTAGGTTTGGGGTAGAGCTTCAGGTGTCCGCCTAGGTTTAGGGTTAGGTGTATGGTTTGATTTAGCCTTCAGGTTAGGTTAGGTTTGAACTTAGTTTGAGGGAGTAAGTTTAGGGCTACTGTTAGTTTTCGGGTAACTGTTTTGGTTGGAGTTAGCGTCAGGGCCAGGTTAGGGTTGGGGTTGAGCTTAAGGTGTCCGCCTAGGGTTACGGTTAGGTCTATGGTTTGAGTTAGGCTTCAGGTTAGGTTAGGTTTGAACTTAGTTTGAGGGAGTAAGTTTAGGGCTACTGTTAGTTTTCTGTTCAGTGTTACGGTTTGAGATAGCGTCAGGGTCAGGTTAGGGTTGGGGATGAGCTTCAGGTGTCCGCCTAGGGTTAGGGTTAGGTCTATGGTTTGAGTTAGGCTTCAGGTTAGGTTAGGTTTGAACTTAGTTTGAGGGAGTAAGTTTAGGGGTACTGTTAGTTTTCGGTTCAGTGTTACGGTTGGAGTTAGCGTGAGGGTCAGGTTAGGGTTGGGGTTGAGCTTAAGGTGTCCGCCTAGGGTTAGGGTTAGGTGTATGGTTTGATTTAGGCTTCAGGTTAGGTTAGGTTTGAACTTAGTTTGAGGGAGTAAGATTAGGGCTACTGTTAGTTTTCGTTTAACTGTTACGGTTGGAGTAAGCATCAGGGTCAGGTTTGGGTGGGGGTTAAGCATAAGGTGTCCACCTAGGGTTAGGGTTAGGTCTATGGTTTCATTTAGGCTTCAGGTTAGGTTAGGATGGAACTTAGTTTGAGGGAGTAAGTTTAGGGCTACTGTTATTTTTCGGGTAACTGTTATGGTTGGAGTTAGCGTCAGGGCCAGGTTAGGGTTGGGGTTGAGCTTAAGGTGTCCGCCTAGGGTTACGGTTATGTCTATGGTTTGAGTTAGGCTTCAGGTTAGGTTAGGTTTGAACTTAGATTGAGGGAGTAAGTTTAGGGCTACTGTTAGTTTTCTGTTCAGTGTTACGGTTTGAGATAGCGTCAGGGTCAGGTTAGGGTTGGGGATGAGCTTCAGGTGTCCGCCTTGGGTTAGGGTTAGGTCTATGGTTTGAGTTAGGCTTCAGGTTAGGTTAGGTTTGAACTTAGTTTGAGGGAGTAAGTTTAGGGGTACTGTTAGTTTTCGGTTCAGTGTTACGGTTGGAGTTAGCGTGAGGGTCAGGTTAGGGTTGGGGTTGAGCTTAAGGTGTCCGCCTAGGGTTAGGTTTAGGTGTATGGTTTGATTTAGGCTTCAGGTTAGGTTAGGTTTGAACTTAGTTTGAGGGAGTAAGTTTAGGGCTACTGTTAGTTTTCGGTTCAGTGTTACGGTTGGAGATAGCGTCAGGGTCAGCTTAGGGTTGGGGTTGAGCTTCAGGTGTCCGCCTAGGGTTAGGGTTAGGTCTATGGTTTGAGTTAGGCTTCAGGTTAGGTTAGGTTTGAAATTAGTTTGAGGGAGTAAGTTTAGGGCTACTGTTAGTTTTCGGTTTAGTGTTTCGGTTGGAGTAAGTGTGAGGGTCAGGTTAGGGTAGGGGTTGAGCTTAAGGTGTCCGCCTAGGGTTAGGGTTAGGTGTATGATTTGATTAAGGCTTCAGGTAGGTTAGGTTTGAACTTAGTTTGAGGGAGTAAGTTTAGGGCTACAGTTAGTTTTCGGGTAACTGTTATGGTTGGAGTTAGCGTCAGGGCCAGGTTAGGGTTGGGGTTGAGCTTAATGTATCCGCCTAGGGTTAGGGTTAGGTCTATGGTTTGAGTTAGGCTTCAGTTTAGGTTAGGTTTGAACTTAGTTTGAGGGAGTAAGTTTAGGGTTACTGTTAGTTTTCGGTTCAGTGTTACGGTTGGAGATAGCGTCAGGGTCAGGTTAGGGTTGGGGTTGAGCTTCAGGTGTCCGCCTAGGGTTAGGGTTAGGTCTATGGTTTGAGTTAGGCTTCAGGTTAGGTTAGGTTTGAACTTAGTTTGAGGGAGTAAGTTTAGGGCTACTGTTAGTTTTCGTTTAACTGTTACGGTTGGAGTAAGCATCAGGGTCAGGTTAGGGTGGGGGTTAAGCATAAGGTGACCACCTAGGGTTAGGGTTAGGTCTATGGTTTCATTTAGGCTTCAGGTTAGGTTAGGATTGAACTTAGTTTGAGGGAGTAAGTTTAGGGCTACTGTTAGTTTTCGGTTCAGTGTTACGGTTGGATTTAGCCTCAGGGTCAGGTTAGGGTTGGGGTTAAGCTTAAGGTGTCCGCCTAGGGTTAGGGTTAGGTCTATGGTTTATGTTAGGCTTCAGGTTAGGTTAGGTTTGAACTTAGTTTGAGGGAGTAAGTTTAGGGCCACTGATAGTTTTCGGTTCAGTGTTACGGTTGGAGTTAGCGTGAGGGTCAGGTTAGGTTTGGGGTTGAGCTAAAGGTGTCCGCCTAGGGTTAGGTTTAGGTCTATGGTTTCATTTAGGCTTCAGGTTAGGTTAGGATTGAACTTTGTTTGAGGGAGTAAGTTTAGGGCTACTGTTAGTTTTCGGGTAACTGTTATGGTTTGAGTTAGCGTAAGGGTCAGGTTAGGTTTGGGGTAGAGCTTCAGGTGTCCGCCTAGGTTTAGGATTAGGTGTATGGTTTGATTTAGCCTTCAGGTTAGGTTAGGTTTGAACTTAGTTTGAGGGAGTAAGTTTAGGGCTACTGTTAGTTTTCGGGTAACTGTTATGGTTGGAGTTAGCGTCAGGGCCACGTTAGGGTTGGGGTTGAGCTTAAGGTGTCCGCCTAGGGTTACGGTGAGGTCTATGGTTTGAGTTAGGCTTCAGGTTAGGTTAGGTTTGAACTTAGTTTGAGGGAGTAAGTTTAGGGCTACTGTTAGTTTTCTGTTCAGTGTTACGGTTTGAGATAGCGTCAGGGTCAGGTTAGGGTTGGGGATGAGCTTCAGGTGTCCGCCTAGGGTTAGGGTTAGGTCTATGGTTTGAGTTAGGCTTCAGGTTAGGTTAGGTTTGAACTTAGTTTGAGGGAGTAAGTTTAGGGGTACTGTTAGTTTTCGGTTCAGTGTTACGGTTGGAGTTAGCGTGAGGGTCAGGTTAGGGTTGGGGTTGAGCTTAAGGTGTCCGCCTAGGGTTAGGGTTAGGTGTATGGTTTGATTTAGGCTTCAGGTTAGGTTAGGTTTGAACTTAGTTTGAGGGAGTAAGATTAGGGCTACTGTTAGTTTTCGTTTAACTGTTACGGTTGGAGTAAGCATCAGGGTCAGGTTTGGGTGGGAGTTAAGCATAAGGTGTCCACCTAGGGTTAGGGTTAGGTCTATGGTTTCATTTAGGCTTCAGGTTAGGTTAGGATGGAACTTAGTTTGAGGGAGTAAGTTTAGGGCTACTGTTAGTTTTCCGTTCAGTGTTACGGTTGGATTTAGCCTCAGGGTCAGGTTAGGGTTGGGGTTAAGCTTAAGGTGTCCGCCTAGGGTTAGGGTTAGGTCTATGGTTTATGTTAGGCTTCAGGTTAGGTTAAGTTTGAACTTAGTTTGAGGGAGTAAGTTTAGGGACACTGATAGTTTTCGGTTCAGTGTTAAGGTTGGAGTTAGCGTGAGGGTCAGGTTAGGTTTGGGGTTGAGCTAAAGGTGTCCACCTAGGGTTAGGTTTAGGTCTATGGTTTCATTTAGGCTTCAGGTTAGGTTAGGATTGAACTTAGTTTGAGGGAGTAAGTTTAGGGCTACTGTTAGTTTTCGGTTCAGTGTTACCGTTGGAGATAGCGTCAGGGTCGGGTTAGGTTTGGGGTTGAGCTTAAGGTGTCAGACTAGGTTTAGGGTTAGGTCTGTGGTTTGAGTTAGGCTTCAGGTGAGGTTAGGTTTGAACTTAGTTTGAGGGAGTAAGTTTAGGGCTACTGTTAGTTTTCGGTTCAGTGTTACGGTTGGAGTAAGAGTTAGGGTCAGGTTAGGGTTGGGGTTGAGCTTCAGGTGTCCGCCTAGGGTTAGGGTTAGGTCTATCGTTTGAGTTAGGCTTCAGGTAAGGTTAGGTTTGAAATTAGTTTGAGGGAGTAAGTTTAGGGCTACTGTTAGTTTTCGGTTTAGTGTTACGGTTGGAGTAAGTGTGAGGGTCAGGTTAGGGTAGGGGTTGAGCTTAAGGTGTCCGCCAAGGGTTAGGGTTAGGTGTATGATTTGATTAAGGCTTCAGGTAGGTTAGGATTGAACTTAGTTTGAGGGAGTAAGTTTAGGGCTACAGTTAGTTTTCGGGTAACTGTTATGGTTGGAGTTAGCGTCAGGGCCAGGTTAGGGTTGGGGTTGAGCTTAATGTATCCGCCTAGGGTTAGGGTTAGGTCTATGGTTTGAGTTAGGCTTCAGGTTAGGTTAGGTTTGAACTTAGTTTGAGGGAGTAAGTTTAGGGTTACTGTTAGTTTTCGGTTCAGTGTTACGGTTTGAGATAGCGTCAGGGTCAGGTTAGGGTTGGGGTTGAGCTTCAGGTGTCCGCCTAGGGTTAGGGTTAGGTGTATGATTTGAGTTAGGCTTCAGGTTAGGTTAGGTTTGAACTTAGTTTGAGGGAGTAAGTTTAGGGCTACTGTTAGTTTTCGGTTCAGTGTTACGGTTGGAGTTAGCGTGAGGGTCAGGTTAGGGTTGGGGTTGAGCTTAAGGTTTCCGCCTAGGGTTAGGTTTAGGTGTATGGTTTGATTTAGGCTTCAGGTTAGGTTAGGTTTGAACTTAGTTTGAGGGAGTAAGTTTAGGGCTACTGTAAGTTTTCGGTTCAGTGTTACGGTTGGAGATAGCGTCAGGGTCAGGTTAGGGTTGGGGTTGAGCTTCAGGTGTCCGCCTAGGGTTAGGGTTAGGTCTATGGTTTGAGTTAGGCTTCAGGTTAGGTTAGATTTGAAATTAGTTTGAGGGAGTAAGTTTAGGGCTACTGTTAGTTTTCGGTTAAGTGTTACAGTTGGAGTAAGTGTGAGGGTCAGGTTAGGGTAGGGGTTGAGCTTAAGGTGTCCGCCTAGGGGTAGGGTTAGGTGTATGATTTGATTAAGGCTTCAGGTAGGTTAGGTTTCAACTTAGTTTGAGGGAGTAAGTTTAGGGCTACAGTTAGTTTTCGGGTAACTGTTATGGTTGGAGTTAGCGTCAGGGCCAGGTTAAGGTTGGGGTTGAGCTTAATGTATCCGCCTAGGTTTAGGGTTAGGTCTATGATTTGAGTTAGGCTTCAGGTTAGGTTAGGTTTGAACTTAGTTTGAGGGAGTAAGTTTAGGGTTACAGTTAGTTTTCGGTTCAGTGTTACGGTTGGAGATAGCGTCAGGGTCAGGTTAGGGTTGGGGTTGAGCTTTAGGTGTCCGCCTATGGTTAGGGTTAGGTCTATGGTTTGAGTTAGGCTTCAGGTTAGGTTAGGTTTGAACTTAGTTTGAGGGAGTAAGTTTAGGGCTACTGTTAGTTTTCGGTTCAGTGTTACGGTTGGAGTAAGTGTGAGGGTAAGGTTAGGGTAGGGATTGACCTTAAGGTGTCCGCCTAGGGTTAGGGTTAGGTTTATGATTTGATTAAGGCTTCAGGTAGGTTAGGTTTGAACTTAGTTTGAGGGAGTCAGTTTAGGGCTACTGTTAGTTTTCGGTTAACTGTTACGGTTGGAGTAAGCGTCAGGGTCAGGTTAGGTTTGGGGTTGAGCTTAAGGTGTCCGCCTAGGGTTAGGGTTAGGTGTATGGTTTGATTTAGGCTTAAGTTTAGGTTAGGTTTGAACTTAGTTTGAGGGAGTAAGTTTAGGGCTACTGTTAGTTTTCGTTTAACTGTTACGGTTGGAGTAAGCGTCAGGGTCTGGTTAGGGTGGGGGTTAAGCATAAAGTGTCTGCCTAGGGTTAGGATTAGGTCTATGGTTTCATTTAGGCTTCAGGTTAGGTTAGGATTGAACTTAGTTTGAGGCAGTAAGTTTAGGAATACTGTTAGTTTTCGGTTCAGTGTTTCGGTTGGAGTTAGCGTGAGGGTCAGGTTAGGGTTGGGGTTGAGGTAAAGGTGTCCGCCTACGGTTAGGTTTAGGTCTATGGTTTCATTTGATCTTCAGGTTAGGTTTGGATTAAACTTAGTTTGAGGGAGTAAGTTTAGGGCTACTGTTAGTTTTCGGTTCAGTGCTACCGTTGGAGATAGCGTCAAGGTCATGTTAGGGTTGGGGTTGAGCTTCAGGTGTCCGCCTACTGTTAGGGTTAGGTCTATGGTTTGAGTTAGGCTTCAGGTTAGGTTAGGTTTGAACTTAGTTTGAGGGAGTAAGTTTAGGGTTACTGTTAGTTTTCGGTTCAGTGTTACGGTTGGAGTTAGCGTCAGGGTCAGGTTAGGGTTGGGGTTGAGCTTAAGGTGTCCGCCTAGGGTTAGGGTTAGGTGTATGGTTTGATTTAGGCTTCAGGTGAGGTTAGGTTTGAACTTAGTTTGAGGGAGTAAGTTTAGAGCTACTGTTAGTTTTCGGTTCAGTGTTACGGTTGGAGTTAGCGTGAGGGTCAGGTTAGGGTTGGGGTTGAGCTTAAGGTGTCCGCCTAGGGTTAGGGATAGGTGTATGGTTTGATTTAGGCTTCAGGTTAGGTTAGGTTTGAACTTAGTTTGAGGGAGTAAGTTTAGGGCTACTGTTAGTTTTCGTTTAACTGTTACGGTTGTAGTAAGCATCAGGGTCAGGTTAGGGTGGGGGTAAAGCATAAGGTGTCCACCTAGGGTTAGGGTTAGGTCTATGGTTTCATTTAGGCTTCAGGTTAGGTTAGGATTGAACTTAGTTTGAGGGAGTAAGTTTAGGGCTACTGTTAGTTTTCGGTTCAGTGTTACGGTTGGAGATAGCGTCAGGGTCAGGTTAGGTTTGGGGTTGAGCTTAAGGTGTCCGTCTAGGTTTAGGGTTAGGTCTGTGGTTTGAGTTAGGCTTCAGGTGAGGTTAGGTTTGAACTTAGTTTGAGGGAGTAAGTTTAGGGCTACTGTTAGTTTTCGGTTCAGTGTTACGGTTGGAGTAAGAGTCAGGGTCAGGTTAGGGTTGGGGTTTACCTTCAGGTGTCCGCCTAGGGTTTGGGTTAGGTGTATGGTTTGATTTAGGCTTCAGGTTAGGTTAGGTTTGAACTTAGTTTGAGGGAGTAAGTTTAGGGTTACTGTTAGTTTTCTGTTCAGTGTTACGGTTGGAGTTAGCGTGAGGGTCAGGTTAGGGTTGGGGTTGAGCTTCAGGTGTCCGCCTAGGGTTAGGGTTAGGTCTATGGTTTGAGTTAGGCTTCAGGTTAGGTTAGGTTTGAAATTAGTTTGAGGGAGTAAGTTTAGGGCTACTGTTAGTTTTCGGTTAAGTGTTACGGTTGGAGTAAGTGTGAGGGTCAGGTTAGGGTAGGGGTTGAGCTTAAGGTGTCCGCCTAGGGTTAGGGTTAGGTGTATGATTTGATTAAGGCTTCAGGTAGGTTAGGTTTGAACTTAGTTTGAGGGAGTAAGTTTAGGGCTACAGTTAGTTTTCGGGTAACTGTTATGGTTGGAGTTAGCGTCAGGGCCAGGTTAGGCTTAGGGTTGAGCTTAATGTATCCGCCTAGGGTTAGGGTTAGGTCTATGGTTTGAGTTAGGCTTCAGGTTAGGTTAGGTTTGAACTTAGTTTGAGGGAGTAAGTTTAGGTTTACTGTTAGTTTTCGGTTCAGTGTTACGGTTTGAGATAGCGTCAGCGTCAGGTTAGGGTTGGGGTTGAGCTTCAGGTGTCCGCCTACTGTTAGGGTTAGGTCTATGGTTTGAGTTAGGCTTCAGGTTAGGTTAGGTTTGAACTTAGTTTGAGGGAGTAAGTTTAGGGTTACTGTTAGTTTTCGGTTCAGTGTTACGGTTGGAGTTAGCGTGAGGGTCAGGTTAGGGTTGGGGTTGAGCTTAAGGTGTCCGCCTAGGGTTAGGGTTAGGTGTATGGTTTGATTTAGGCTTCAGGTTAGGTTAGGTATGAACTTAGTTTGAGGGAGTAAGTTTAGGGCTACTGTTAGTTTTCGGTTCAGTGTTACCGTTGGAGATAGCTGGAGTAAGCATCAGGGTCAGGTTAGGGTGGGGGTTAAGCATAAGGTGTCAGCCTAGGTTTAGGGTTAGGTCTGTGGTTTGAGTTAGGCTTCAGGTGAGGTTAGGTTTGAACTTAGTTTGAGGGAGTAAGTTTAGGGCTACTGTTAGTTTTCGGTTCAGTGTTACGGTTGGTGTAAGAGTTAGGGTCAGGTTAGGGTTGGGGTTGAGCTTCTGGTGTCCGCCTAGGGTTAGGGTTAGGTCTATGGTTTGAGTTAGGCTTCAGGTTAGGTTAGGTTTGAACTTAGTTTGAGGGAGTAAGTTTAGGGTTACTGTTAGTTTTCGGTTCAGTGTTACGGTTTGAGTTAGCGTGAGGGTCAGGTTAGGGTTGGGGTTGAGCTTAAGGTGTCCGCCTAGGGTTAGGGTTAGGTGTATGGTTTGAATTAGGCTTCAGGTTAGGTTAGGTATGAACTTAGTTTGAGGGAGTAAGTTTAGGGCTACTGTTAGTTTTCGTTTAACTGTTACGGTTCGAGTAAGCATCAGGGTCAGGTTAGGGTGGGGGTTAAGCATAAGGTGACCACCTAGGGTTAGGGTTAGGTCTATGGTTTCATTTAGGCTTCAGGTTAGGTTAGGATTGAACTTAGTTTGAGGGAGTAAGTTTAGGGCTATTGTTAGTTTTCGGTTCAGTGTTACGGTTGGATTTAGCCTCAGGGTCAGGTTAGGGTTGGGGTTAAGCTTAAGGTGTCCGCCTAGGGTTAGGGTTAGGTCTATGGTTTATGTTAGGCTTCAGGTTATGTTAGGTTTGAACTTAGTTTGAGGGAGTAAGTTTAGGGCCACTGATAGTTTTCGGTTCAGTGTTACGGTTGGAGTTAGCATGAGGGTCAGTTTAGGTTTGGTGTTGAGCTAAAGGTGTCCACCTAGGGTTAGGTTTAGGTCTATGGTTTCATTTAGGCTTCAGGTTAGGTTAGGATTGAACTTAGTTTGAGGGAGTAAGTTTAGGGCTACTGTTAGTTTTCGGTTCAGTGTTACCGTTGGAGATAGCATCAGGGTCAGGTTAGGTTTGGGGTTGAGCTTAAGGTGTCAGCCTAAGTTTAGGGTTAGGTCTGTGGTTTGAGTTAGGCTTCAGGTGAGGTTAGGTTTGAACTTAGTTTGAGGGAGTAAGTTTAGGGTTACTGTTAGTTTTCGGTTCAGTGTTACGGTTGGTGTAAGAGTTAGGGTCAGGTTAGGGTTGGGGTTGAGCTTCAGGTGTCCGCCTAGGGTTAGGGTTAGGTCTATGGTTTGAGTTAGGCTTCAGGTTAGGTTAGGTTTGAACTTAGTTTGAGGGAGTAAGTTTAGGGTTACTGTTAGTTTTCGGTTCAGTGTTACGGTTTGAGTTAGCGTGAGGGTCAGGTTAGGGTTGCGGTTGAGCTTAAGGTGTCCGCCTAGGTTTAGGGTTAGGTGCATGGTTTGATTTAGGCTTCAGGTTATGTTAGGTTTGAACTTAGTTTGAGGGAGTAAGTTTAGGGCTACTGTTAATTTTCGGTTCAGTGTTACGGTTGGAGATAGCGTCAGGGTCAGGTTAGGGTTGGGGTTGAGCTTCAGGTGTCCGCCTAGGGTTAGTGTTATGTCTATGGTTTGAGTTAGGCTTCAGGTTAGGTTAGGTTTGAAATTAGTTTGAGGGAGTAAGTTTAGGGCTACTGTTAGTTTTCGGTTTAGTGTTACGGTTGGAGTAAGTGTGAGGGTCAGGTTAGGGTAGGGGTTGAGCTTAAGGTGTCCGCCTAGGGTTAGTGTTAGGTGTATGATTTGATTAAGGCTTCAGGTAGGTTAGGTTTGAACTTAGTTTGAGGGAGTAAGTTTAGGGCTACAGTTAGTTTTCGGGTAACTGTTATGGTTGGAGTTAGTGTCAGGGCCAGGTTAGGGTTAGGGTTGAGCTTAATGTATCCGCCTAGTGTTAGGGTTAGGTCTATGGTTTGAGTTAGGCTTCAGGTTAGGTTAGGTTTGAACTTAGTTTGAGGGAGTAAGTTTAGGGCTACTGTTAGTTTTCGGTTCAGTGTTACGGTTGGAGATAGCGTCAGGGTCAGGTTGGGGTTGGTGTTGAGCTTCAGGTGTCCGCCTAGGGTTAGGGTTAGGTCTATGGTTTGAATTAGGCTTCAGGTTAGGTTAGGTTTGAACTTAGTTTGAGGGAGTAAGTTTAGGGCTACTGTTAGTTTTCGGTTCAGTGTTACAGTTGGAGTTAGCGTGAGGATCAGGTTAGGGTTGGGGTTGAGCTTAAGGTGTCCCCCTAGGGTTAGAGTTAGGTGTATGGTTTGATTTAGGGTTCAGGTTAGCTTAGGTTTGAACTTAGTTTGAGGGAGTAAGTTTAGGGCTACTGTTAGTTTTCGGGTAACTGTTATGGTTGGAGTTAGCGTCAGGGCCAGGTTAGGGTTGGGGTTGAGCTTAAGGTGTCCGCCTAGGGTTAGGGTTAGGTCTATGGTTTGAGTTAGGCTTCAGGTTAGGTTAGGTTTGAACTTAGTTTGAGGGAGTAAGTTTAGGGCTACTGTTAGTTTTCGGTTCAGTGTTACGGTTGGAGATAGGGTCAGGGTCAAGTTAGCGTTGGGGTTGAGCTTCAGGTGTCCGCCTAGGGTTAGGGTTAGGTGTACGGTTTGATTTAGGCTTCAGGTTAGGTTAGGTTTGAACTTAGTTTGAGGGAGTAAGTTTAGGGCTACTGTTAGTTTTCGGGTAACTGTTATGGTTGGAGTTAGCGTCAGGGCCATTTTAGGATTGGGGTTGAGCTTAAGGTGTCCGCCAAGGGTTAGGGTTAGGTCTATGGTTTGAGTTAGGCTTCAGGTTAGGTTAGGTTTGAACTTAGTTTGAGGGAGTAAGTTTAGGGCTACTGTTAGTTTTCGGTTCAGTGTTACGGTTGGAGATAGCGTCAGGGTCAGGTTAGGGCTGGGGTTGAGCTTCAGGTGTCCGCCTAGGGTTAGGGTTAGGTCTATGGTTTGAGTTAGGCTTCAGGTTAGGTTAGGTTTGAACTTACTTTGAGGGAGTAAGTTTAGGGCTACTGTTAGGTTTCGGTTCAGTGTTACGGTTGGAGTTAGCGTGAGGGTCAGGTTAGGGTTGGGGTTGAGCTTAAGTTGTCCGCCTAGGGTTAGAGTTAGGTGTATGGTTTGATTTAGGCTTCAGGTTAGCTTAGGTTTGAACTTAGTTTGAGGGAGTAAGTTTAGGGCTACTGTTAGTTTTCGGTTCAGTGTTACGGTTGGAGTTAGCGTCAGGTTCAGGTTAGGGTTGGGGTTGAACTTAAGGTGTCTGCCTAGGGTTAGGGTTAGGTCTTTGGTTTGAGTTAGACTTCAGGTGAGGTTAGGTTTGAACTTAGTTTGAGGGAGTAAGTTTAGGGCTACTGTTAGTTTTCGGTTAAGTGTTACGGTTGGAGTAAGAGTCAGGGTCAGGTTAGGGTTGGGGTTGAGCTTCAGGTGTCCGCCTAGGGTTAGGGTTAGGTGTATGGTTTGATTTAGGCTTCAGGTTAGGTTAGCTTTGAACTTAGTTTGAGGGAGTAAGTTTAGGGCTACTGTTAGTTTTCGGGTAACTGTTACGGTTGGAGTTAGCGTCAGGTCCAGGTTAGGGTTGGCGTTGAGTTTCAGGTGTTCGCCTAGGGTTAGGGTAGGTGTATGGTTTGATTTAGGCTTCAGATTAGGTTAGGTTTGAAGTTAGTTTGAGGGAGTAAGTTTAGGGCTACTGTTAGTTTTCGGTTAACTGTTACAGTTGGAGTAAGCGTGAGGGTCAGGTTAGGGTAGGGGTTGAGCTTAAGGTGTCTACCTAGGGTTAGGGTTAGGTGTATGATTTGATTAAGGCTTCAGGTTAGGTTAGGTTTGAACTTAGTTTGAGGGAGTAAGTTTAGGGCTACCGTTAGTTTTCGGGTAACTGTTATGGTTGGAGTTAGCGTCAGGGCCAGGTTAGGGTTGGAGTTGAGCTTAAGGTGTCTGCCTAGGGTTACGGTTAGGTCTATGGTTTGAGTTAGGCTTCAGGTTAGGTTAGGTTTGAACTTAATTTGAGGGAGGAAGTTTAGAGCTACTGTTAGTTTTAGGGTAACTGTTATGGTTGGAGTTAGCGTCAGGGCCAGGTTAGGGTTGGGGTTGACATTAAGGTGTCCGTCTAGGGTTAGGGTTAGGTCTATGGTGTGAGTTAGGCTTCAGGTTAGGTTAGGTTTGAACTTAGTTTGAGGGAGTAAGTTTAGGGCTACTGTTAGTTTTCGGTTCAGTGTTACGGTCGGAGATAGCGTCAGGGTCAGTTTAGGGTTGGGGTTGAGCTTAAGGTGTCCGCCTAGGGTTAGGGTTAGGTGTATGGTTTGATTTAGGCTTCAGGTTAGGTTAGGTTTGAACTTAGTTTGAGGGAGTAAGTTTAGGGCTACTGTTAGTTTTCGTTTAACTGTTACGGTTGGAGTAAGCGTCAGGGTCTGGTTAGGGTGGGGGTTAAGCATAAAGTGTCTGCCTAGGGTTAGGATTAGGTCTATGGTTTCATTTAGGCTTCAGGTTAGGTTAGGATTGAACTTAGTTTGAGGCAGTAAGTTTAGGAATACTGTTAGTTTTCGGTTCAGTGTTTCGGTTGGAGTTAGCGTGAGGGTCAGGTTAGGGTTGGGGTTGAGGTAAAGGTGTCCGCCTACGGTTAGGTTTAGGTCTATGGTTTCATTTGATCTTCAGGTTAGGTTTGGATTAAACTTAGTTTGAGGGAGTAAGTTTAGGGCTACTGTTAGTTTTCGGTTCAATGCTACCGTTGGAGATAGCGTCAAGGTCATGTTAGGGTTGGGGTTGAGCTTCAGGTGTCCGCCTACTGTTAGGGTTAGGTCTATGGTTTGAGTTAGGCTTCAGGTTAGGTTAGGTTTGAACTTAGTTTGAGGGGGTAAGTTTAGGGTTACTGTTAGTTTTCGGTTCAGTGTTACGGTTGGAGTTAGCGTCAGGGTCAGGTTAGGGTTGGGGTTGAGCTTAAGGTGTCCGCCTAGGGTTAGGGTTAGGTGTATGGTTTGATTTAGGCTTCAGGTGAGGTTAGGTTTGAACTTAGTTTGAGGGAGTAAGTTTAGAGCTACTGTTAGTTTTCGGTTCAGTGTTACGGTTGGAGTTAGCGTGAGGGTCAGGTTAGGGTTGGGGTTGAGCTTAAGGTGTCCGCCTAGGGTTAGGGATAGGTGTATGGTTTGATTTAGGCTTCAGGTTAGGTTAGGTTTGAACTTAGTTTGAGGGAGTAAGTTTAGGGCTACTGTTAGTTTTCGTTTAACTGTTACGGTTGTAGTAAGCATCAGGGTCAGGTTAGGGTGGGGGTAAAGCATAAGGTGTCCACCTAGGGTTAGGGTTAGGTCTATGGTTTCATTTAGGCTTCAGGTTAGGTTAGGATTGAACTTAGTTTGAGGGAGTAAGTTTAGGGCTACTGTTAGTTTTCGGTTCAGTGTTACGGTTGGAGATAGCGTCAGGGTCAGGTTAGGTTTGGGGTTGAGCTTAAGGTGTCCGTCTAGGTTTAGGGTTAGGTCTGTGGTTTGAGTTAGGCTTCAGGTGAGGTTAGGTTTGAACTTAGTTTGAGGGAGTAAGTTTAGGGCTACTGTTAGTTTTCGGTTCAGTGTTACGGTTGGAGTAAGAGTCAGGGTCAGGTTAGGGTTGGGGTTGACCTTCAGGTGTCCGCCTAGGGTTTGGGTTAGGTGTATGGTTTGATTTAGGCTTCAGGTTAGGTTAGGTTTGAACTTAGTTTGAGGGAGTAAGTTTAGGGTTACTGTTAGTTTTCTGTTCAGTGTTACGGTTGGAGTTAGCGTGAGGGTCAGGTTAGGGTTGGGGTTGAGCTTCAGGTGTCCGCCTAGGGTTAGGGTTAGGTCTATGGTTTGAGTTAGGCTTCAGGTTAGGTTAGGTTTGAAATTAGTTTGAGGGAGTAAGTTTAGGGCTACTGTTAGTTTTCGGTTAAGTGTTACGGTTGGAGTAAGTGTGAGGGTCAGGTTAGGGTAGGGGTTGAGCTTAAGGTGTCCGCCTAGGGTTAGGGTTAGGTGTATGATTTGATTAAGGCTTCAGGTAGGTTAGGTTTGAACTTAGTTTGAGGGAGTAAGTTTAGGGCTACAGTTAGTTTTCGGGTAACTGTTATGGTTGGAGTTAGCGTCAGGGCCAGGTTAGGGTTAGGGTTGAGCTTAATGTATCCGCCTAGGGTTAGGGTTAGGTCTATGGTTTGAGTTAGGCTTCAGGTTAGGTTAGGTTTGAACTTAGTTTGAGGGAGTAAGTTTAGGTTTACTGTTAGTTTTCGGTTCAGTGTTACGGTTTGAGATAGCGTCAGCGTCAGGTTAGGGTTGGGGTTGAGCTTCAGGTGTCCGCCTACTGTTAGGGTTAGGTCTATGGTTTGAGTTAGGCTTCAGGTTAGGTTAGGTTTGAACTTAGTTTGAGGGAGTAAGTTTAGGGTTACTGTTAGTTTTCGGTTCAGTGTTACGGTTGGAGTTAGCGTGAGGGTCAGGTTAGGGTTGGGGTTGAGCTTAAGGTGTCCGCCTAGGGTTAGGGTTAGGTGTATGGTTTGATTTAGGCTTCAGGTTAGGTTAGGTATGAACTTAGTTTGAGGGAGTAAGTTTAGGGCTACTGTTAGTTTTCGGTTCAGTGTTACCGTTGGAGATAGCTGGAGTAAGCATCAGGGTCAGGTTAGGGTGGGGGTTAAGCATAAGGTGTCAGCCTAGGTTTAGGGTTAGGTCTGTGGTTTGAGTTAGGCTTCAGGTGAGGTTAGGTTTGAACTTAGTTTGAGGGAGTAAGTTTAGGGCTACTGTTAGTTTTCGGTTCAGTGTTACGGTTGGTGTAAGAGTTAGGGTCAGGTTAGGGTTGGGGTTGAGCTTCTGGTGTCCGCCTAGGGTTAGGGTTAGGTCTATGGTTTGAGTTAGGCTTCAGGTTAGGTTAGGTTTGAACTTAGTTTGAGGGAGTAAGTTTAGGGTTACTGTTAGTTTTCGGTTCAGTGTTACGGTTTGAGTTAGCGTGAGGGTCAGGTTAGGGTTGGGGTTGAGCTTAAGGTGTCCGCCTAGGGTTAGGGTTAGGTGTATGGTTTGAATTAGGCTTCAGGTTAGGTTAGGTATGAACTTAGTTTGAGGGAGTAAGTTTAGGGCTACTGTTAGTTTTCGTTTAACTGTTACGGTTCGAGTAAGCATCAGGGTCAGGTTAGGGTGGGGGTTAAGCATAAGGTGACCACCTAGGGTTAGGGTTAGGTCTATGGTTTCATTTAGGCTTCAGGTTAGGTTAGGATTGAACTTAGTTTGAGGGAGTAAGTTTAGGGCTATTGTTAGTTTTCGGTTCAGTGTTACGGTTGGATTTAGCCTCAGGGTCAGGTTAGGGTTGGGGTTAAGCTTAAGGTGTCCGCCTAGGGTTAGGGTTAGGTCTATGGTTTATGTTAGGCTTCAGGTTATGTTAGGTTTGAACTTAGTTTGAGGGAGTAAGTTTAGGGCCACTGATAGTTTTCGGTTCAGTGTTACGGTTGGAGTTAGCATGAGGGTCAGTTTAGGTTTGGTGTTGAGCTAAAGGTGTCCACCTAGGGTTAGGTTTAGGTCTATGGTTTCATTTAGGCTTCAGGTTAGGTTAGGATTGAACTTAGTTTGAGGGAGTAAGTTTAGGGCTACTGTTAGTTTTCGGTTCAGTGTTACCGTTGGAGATAGCATCAGGGTCAGGTTAGGTTTGGGGTTGAGCTTAAGGTGTCAGCCTAAGTTTAGGGTTAGGTCTGTGGTTTGAGTTAGGCTTCAGGTGAGGTTAGGTTTGAACTTAGTTTGAGGGAGTAAGTTTAGGGTTACTGTTAGTTTTCGGTTCAGTGTTACGGTTGGTGTAAGAGTTAGGGTCAGGTTAGGGTTGGGGTTGAGCTTCAGGTGTCCGCCTAGGGTTAGGGTTAGGCCTATGGTTTGAGTTAGGCTTCAGGTTAGGTTAGGTTTGAACTTAGTTTGAGGGAGTAAGTTTAGGGTTACTGTTAGTTTTCGGTTCAGTGTTACGGTTTGAGTTAGCGTGAGGGTCAGGTTAGGGTTGCGGTTGAGCTTAAGGTGTCCGCCTAGGTTTAGGGTTAGGTGCATGGTTTGATTTAGGCTTCAGGTTATGTTAGGTTTGAACTTAGTTTGAGGGAGTAAGTTTAGGGCTACTGTTAATTTTCGGTTCAGTGTTACGGTTGGAGATAGCGTCAGGGTCAGGTTAGGGTTGGGGTTGAGCTTCAGGTGTCCGCCTAGGGTTAGTGTTATGTCTATGGTTTGAGTTAGGCTTCAGGTTAGGTTAGGTTTGAAATTAGTTTGAGGGAGTAAGTTTAGGGCTACTGTTAGTTTTCGGTTTAGTGTTACGGTTGGAGTAAGTGTGAGGGTCAGGTTAGGGTAGGGGTTGAGCTTAAGGTGTCCGCCTAGGGTTAGTGTTAGGTGTATGATTTGATTAAGGCTTCAGGTAGGTTAGGTTTGAACTTAGTTTGAGGGAGTAAGTTTAGGGCTACAGTTAGTTTTCGGGTAACTGTTATGGTTGGAGTTAGTGTCAGGGCCAGGTTAGGGTTAGGGTTGAGCTTAATGTATCCGCCTAGTGTTAGGGTTAGGTCTATGGTTTGAGTTAGGCTTCAGGTTAGGTTAGGTTTGAACTTAGTTTGAGGGAGTAAGTTTAGGGCTACTGTTAGTTTTCGGTTCAGTGTTACGGTTGGAGATAGCGTCAGGGTCAGGTTGGGGTTGGTGTTGAGCTTCAGGTGTCCGCCTAGGGTTAGGGTTAGGTCTATGGTTTGAATTAGGCTTCAGGTTAGGTTAGGTTTGAACTTAGTTTGAGGGAGTAAGTTTAGGGCTACTGTTAGTTTTCGGTTCAGTGTTACAGTTGGAGTTAGCGTGAGGATCAGGTTAGGGTTGGGGTTGAGCTTAAGGTGTCCCCCTAGGGTTAGAGTTAGGTGTATGGTTTGATTTAGGGTTCAGGTTAGCTTAGGTTTGAACTTAGTTTGAGGGAGTAAGTTTAGGGCTACTGTTAGTTTTCGGGTAACTGTTATGGTTGGAGTTAGCGTCAGGGCCAGGTTAGGGTTGGGGTTGAGCTTAAGGTGTCCGCCTAGGGTTAGGGTTAGGTCTATGGTTTGAGTTAGGCTTCAGGTTAGGTTAGGTTTGAACTTAGTTTGAGGGAGTAAGTTTAGGGCTACTGTTAGTTTTCGGTTCAGTGTTACGGTTGGAGATAGGGTCAGGGTCAAGTTAGCGTTGGGGTTGAGCTTCAGGTGTCCGCCTAGGGTTAGGGTTAGGTGTACGGTTTGATTTAGGCTTCAGGTTAGGTTAGGTTTGAACTTAGTTTGAGGGAGTAAGTTTAGGGCTACTGTTAGTTTTCGGGTAACTGTTATGGTTGGAGTTAGCGTCAGGGCCATTTTAGGATTGGGGTTGAGCTTAAGGTGTCCGCCAAGGGTTAGGGTTAGGTCTATGGTTTGAGTTAGGCTTCAGGTTAGGTTAGGTTTGAACTTAGTTTGAGGGAGTAAGTTTAGGGCTACTGTTAGTTTTCGGTTCAGTGTTACGGTTGGAGATAGCGTCAGGGTCAGGTTAGGGCTGGGGTTGAGCTTCAGGTGTCCGCCTAGGGTTAGGGTTAGGTCTATGGTTTGAGTTAGGCTTCAGGTTAGGTTAGGTTTGAACTTACTTTGAGGGAGTAAGTTTAGGGCTACTGTTAGGTTTCGGTTCAGTGTTACGGTTGGAGTTAGCGTGAGGGTCAGGTTAGGGTTGGGGTTGAGCTTAAGTTGTCCGCCTAGGGTTAGAGTTAGGTGTATGGTTTGATTTAGGCTTCAGGTTAGCTTAGGTTTGAACTTAGTTTGAGGGAGTAAGTTTAGGGCTACTGTTAGTTTTCGGTTCAGTGTTACGGTTGGAGTTAGCGTCAGGTTCAGGTTAGGGTTGGGGTTGAACTTAAGGTGTCTGCCTAGGGTTAGGGTTAGGTCTTTGGTTTGAGTTAGACTTCAGGTGAGGTTAGGTTTGAACTTAGTTTGAGGGAGTAAGTTTAGGGCTACTGTTAGTTTTCGGTTAAGTGTTACGGTTGGAGTAAGAGTCAGGGTCAGGTTAGGGTTGGGGTTGAGCTTCAGGTGTCCGCCTAGGGTTAGGGTTAGGTGTATGGTTTGATTTAGGCTTCAGGTTAGGTTAGCTTTGAACTTAGTTTGAGGGAGTAAGTTTAGGGCTACTGTTAGTTTTCGGGTAACTGTTACGGTTGGAGTTAGCGTCAGGTCCAGGTTAGGGTTGGCGTTGAGTTTCAGGTGTTCGCCTAGGGTTAGGGTAGGTGTATGGTTTGATTTAGGCTTCAGATTAGGTTAGGTTTGAAGTTAGTTTGAGGGAGTAAGTTTAGGGCTACTGTTAGTTTTCGGTTAACTGTTACAGTTGGAGTAAGCGTGAGGGTCAGGTTAGGGTAGGGGTTGAGCTTAAGGTGTCTGCCTAGGGTTAGGGTTAGGTGTATGATTTGATTAAGGCTTCAGGTTAGGTTAGGTTTGAACTTAGTTTGAGGGAGTAAGTTTAGGGCTACCGTTAGTTTTCGGGTAACTGTTATGGTTGGATTTAGCGTCAGGGCCAGGTTAGGGTTGGAGTTGAGCTTAAGGTGTCTGCCTAGGGTTACGGTTAGGTCTATGGTTTGAGTTAGGCTTCAGGTTAGGTTAGGTTTGAACTTAATTTGAGGGAGGAAGTTTAGAGCTACTGTTAGTTTTAGGGTAACTGTTATGGTTGGAGTTAGCGTCAGGGCCAGGTTAGGGTTGGGGTTGACATTAAGGTGTCCGTCTAGGGTTAGGGTTAGGTCTATGGTGTGAGTTAGGCTTCAGGTTAGGTTAGGTTTGAACTTAGTTTGAGGGAGTAAGTTTAGGGCTACTGTTAGTTTTCGGTTCAGTGTTACGGTCGGAGATAGCGTCAGGGTCAGTTTAGGGTGGGGGTTGAGCTTAAGGTGTCCGCCTAGGGTTAGGGTTAGGTGTATGGTTTGATTTAGGCTTCAGGTTAGGTTAGGTTTGAACTTAGTTTGAGGGAGTAAGTTTAGGGCTACTGTTCGTTTTCGGGTAACTGTTACGGTTGGAGATAGCGTCAGGGTCAGTTTAGCGTTGGGGTTGAGCTTCAGGTGTCCGCCTAGGGTTAGGGTTAGGTCTATGGTTTGAGTTAGGCTTCAGGTTAGGTTAGGTTTGAACTTAGTTTGAGGGAGTAAGTTTAGGGCTACTGTTAGTTTTCAGTTCAGTGTTACGGTTGGATTTAGCGTGAGGGTCAGGTTAGGTTTAGGGTTGAGCTTAAGGTGTCCGCCTAGGGTTAGGGTTAGGTGTTTGGTTTGATTTAGCCTTCAGGTTAGGTTAGGTTTGAACTTAGTTTGAGGGAGTAAGTTTAGGGCTACTGTTAGCTTTCGGGTAACTGTTATGGTTTGGGTTAGCGTCAGGGCCATTTTAGGATTGGGGTTGAGCTTAAGGTGTCAGCCAAGGGTTACGGTTTGTTCTATGGTTTGAGTTAGGCTTCAGTTTAGGTTAGGTTTGAACTTAGTTTGAGGGATTAAGTTTAGGGCTACTGTTAGTTTTCGTTTTAGTGTTACGGTTGGATTTAGCGTGAGGGTCAGGTTAAGGTTGGGTTGAGCTTAAGGTGTCCGCCTAGGGTTAGGGTTAGGTGTATGGTTTGATTTAGGCTTCAGGTTAGGTTAGGTTTGAACTTAGTTTGAGGGAGTAAGTTTAGGGCTACTGTTAGTTTTCGGGTAACTGTTACGGTTGGAGTTAGCGTCAGGTCTAGGTTAGGGTTGGCGTTGAGCTAATGGTGTCCAACTAGGGTTAGGGTTAGGTGTATGGTTTGATTTAGGATTCAGGTTAGGTTAGGTTTGAAGTTAGTTTGAGGAAGTAAGTTTAGGGCTACTGTTAGTTTTCGGTTAACTGTTACAGTTGGAGTAAGCGTGAGGGTCAGGTTAGGGTAGGGGTTGAGCTTAAGGTGTCTGCCTAGGTTTAGGGTTAGGTGTATGATTTGATTAAGGCTTCAGGTTAGGTGAGGTTTGAACTTAGTTTGAGGGAGTAAGTTTAGGGCTACTGTTAGTTTTCGGGTAACTGTTATGGTTGGAGTTAGCGTCAGAGCCAGGTTAGGGTTGGGGTTGAGCTTAAGGTGTCCGCCTAGGGTTAGGGTTAGGTCTATGGTTTGAGTTAGGCTTCAGGTTAGGTTAGGTTTGAACTTAGTTTGAGGGAGTAAGTTTAGGGATACTGTTAGTTTTCGGTTCAGTGTTACGGTTGGAGATAGCGTCAGGGTCAGGTTAGGGTTGGGGTTGAGCTTAAGGTGTCCGCCTAGGGTTAGGGTTAGGTGTATGGTTTGATTTAGGCTTCAGGTTAGGTTAGGTTTGAACTTAGTTTGAGGGAGTAAGTTTAGGGCTACTGTTCGTTTTCGGGTAACTGTTACGGTTGGAGTTAGCGTAAGGTCCAGGTTAGGGTTGGCGTTGAGCTAATGGTGTCCGCCTAGGGTTAGGATTAGGTGTATGGTTTGATTTACGCTTCAGGTTATGTTAGGTTTGAACTTAGTTTGAGGGAGTAAGTTTAGGGCTACTGTTAGTTTTCGTTTTAGTGTTACGGTTGGATTTAGCGTGAGGGTCAGGTTAAGGTTGGGTTGAGCTTAAGGTGTCCGCCTAGGGTTAGGGTTAGGTGTATGGTTTGATTTAGGCTTCAGGTTAGGTTGGGTTTGAACTTAGTTTGAGGGAGTAAGTTTAGGGCTACTGTTAGTTTTCGGGTAACTGTTACGGTTGGAGTTAGCGTCAGGTCCAGGTTAGGGTTGGCGTTGAGCTAATGGTGTCCACCTAGGGTTAGGGTTAGGTGTATGGTTTGATTTAGGATTCAGGTTAGGTTAGGTTTAAAGTTAGTTTGAGGGAGTAAGTTTAGGGCTACTGTTAGTTTTCGGTTAACTGTTATAGTTGGAGTAAGCGTGAGGGTCAGGTTAGGGTAGGGGTTGAGCTTAAGGTGTCTGCCTAGGGTTAGGGTTAGGTGTATGATTTGATTAAGGCTTCAGGTTAGGTTAGGTTTGAACTTAGTTTGAGGGAGTAAGTTTAGGGCTACTGTTAGTTTTCGGGTAACTGTTATGGTTGGAGTTAGCGTCAGGGACAGGTTAGGGTTGGGGTTGAGCTTAAGGTGTCCGCCTAGGGTTAGGGTTAGGTCTATGTTTTGAGTTAGGCGTCAGGTTAGGTTAAGTTTGAAGTTAGTTTGAGGTAGTAAGTTTAGGGCTACTGTTAGTTTTCGGTTAACTGTTACAGTTGGAGTAAGCGTGAGGGTCAGGTTAGGGTAGGGGTTGAGCTTAAGGTGTCCGCCTAGAGTTTGAGTAAGGTGTATGATTTGATTAAGGCTTCAGGTTAGGTTAGGTTTGAACTTAGTTTGAGGGAGTAAGTTTAGGGCTACTGTTAGTTTTCGGGTAACTGTTATGGTTGGAGTTAGCGTCAGGGCCAGGTTAGGGTTGGGGTTGACCTTAAGGTGTCCGTCTAGGGTTAGGGTTAGGTCTATGGTGTGAGTTAGGCTTCAGGTTAGGTTAGGTTTGAACTTAGTTTGAGGGAGTAAGTTTAGGGCTACTGTTCGTTTTCGGGTAACTGTTACGGTTGGAGATAGCGTCAGGGTCAGTTTAGCGTTGGGGTTGAGCTTCAGGTGTCCGCCTAGGGTTAGGATTAGGTCTATGGTTTGAGTTAGGCTTCAGGTTAGGTTAGGTTTGAACTTAGTTTGAGGGAGTAAGTTTAGGGCTACTGTTAGTTTTCAGTTCAGTGTTACGGTTGGATTTAGCGTGAGGGTCAGGTTAGGTTTAGGGTTGAGCTTAAGGTGTCCGCCTAGGGTTAGGGTTAGGTGTATGGTTTGATTTAGGCTTCAGGTTAGGTTAGGTTTGAACTTAGTTTGAGGGAGTAAGTTTAGGGCTACTGTTAGCTTTCGGGTAACTGTTATGGTTTGGGTTAGCGTCAGGGCCATTTTAGGATTGGGGTTGAGCTTAAGGTGTCCGCCAAGGGTTACGGTTTGTTCTATGGTTTGAGTTAGGCTTCAGGTTAGGTTAGGTTTGAACTTAGTTTGAGGGATTAAGTTTAGGGCTACTGTTAGTTTTCGTTTTAGTGTTACGGTTGGATTTAGCGTGAGGGTCAGGTTAAGGTTGGGTTGAGCTTAAGGTGTCCGCCTAGGGTTAGGGTTAGGTGTATGGTTTGATTTAGGCTTTCAGGTTAGGTTAGGTTTGAACTTAGTTTGAGGGAGTAAGTTTAGGGCTACTGTTAGTTTTCGGGTAACTATTACGGTTGGAGTTAGCGTCAGGTCTAGGTTAGGGTTGGCGTTGAGCTAATGGTGTCCACCTAGGGTTAGGGTTAGGTGTATGGTTTGATTTAGGATTCAGGTTAGGTTAGGTTTGAAGTTAGTTTGAGGGAGTAAGTTTAGGGCTACTGTTAGTTTTCGGTTAACTGTTACAGTTGGAGTAAGCGTGAGGGTCAGGTTAGGGTAGGGGTTGAGCTTAAGGTGTCTGCCTAGGTTTAGGGTTAGGTGTATGATTTGATTAAGGCTTCAGGTTAGGTGAGGTTTGAACTTAGTTTGAGGGAGTAAGTTTAGGGCTACTGTTAGTTTTCGGGTAACTGTTATGGTTGGAGTTAGCGTCAGAGCCAGGTTAGGGTTGGGGTTGAGCTTAAGGTGTCCGCCTAGGGTTAGGGTTAGGTCTATGGTTTGAGTTAGGCTTCAGGTTAGGTTAGGTTTGAACTTAGTTTGAGGGAGTAAGTTTAGGGATACTGTTAGTTTTCGGTTCAGTGTTACGGTTGGAGATAGCGTCAGGGTCAGGTTAGGGTTGGGGTTGAGGTTAAGGTGTCCGCCTAGGGTTAGGGTTAGGTGTATGGTTTGATTTAGGCTTCAGGTTAGGTTAGGTTTGAACTTAGTTTGATGGAGTAAGTTTAGGGCTACTGTTCGTTTTCGGGTAACTGTTACGGTTGGAGTTAGCGTGAGGTCCAGGTTAGGGTTGGCGTTGAGCTAATGGTGTCCGCCTAGGGTTAGGATTAGGTGTATGGTTTGATTTACGCTTCAGGTTAGGTTAGGTTTGAAGTTAGTTTGAGGGAGTAAGTTTAGGGCTACTGTTAGTTTTCGGTTCAGTGTTACGGTTGGAGATAGCGTCAGGGTCAGGTTAGGGTTGGGCTTGAACTTCAGGTGTCCGCCTAGGGTTAGGGTTAGGTCTATGATTTGATTTAGCCTTCAGGTAAGGTTAGGTTTGAAATTAGTTTGAGGGAGTAAGTTTAGGGCTACTGTTAGTTTTCGGTTCAGTGTTACGGTTGGAGTTAGCGTGAGGGTCAGGTTAGGGTTGGGGTTGAGCTTAAGGTGTCCGCCTAGGGTTAGAGTTAGGTGTATGGTTTGATTTAGGGTTCACGTTAGCTTAGGTTTGAACTTAGTTTGAGGGAGTAAGTTTAGGGCTACTGTTAGTTTTCGGGTAACTGTTATGGTTGGAGTTAGCGTCAGGGCCAGGTTAGGGTTGGGGTTGAGCTTAAGCTGTCCGCCTAGGGTTAGGGTTAGGTCTATGGTTTGAGTTAGGCTTCAGGTTAGGTTAGGTTTGAACTTAGTTTGAGGGAGTAAGTTTAGGGCTACTGTTAGTTTTCGGTTCAGTGTTACGGTTGGAGATAGCGTCAGGGTCAGGTTAGGGTTGGGGTTGAGCTTCAGGTGTCCGCCTAGGGTTAGGGTTAGGTCTATGGTTTGAGTTAGGCTTCAGGTTAGGTTAGGTTTGAACTTAGTTTGAGGGAGTAAGTTTAGGGCTACTGTTAGTTTTCAGTTCAGTGTTGCGGTTGGATTTAGCGTGAGGGTCAGGTTAGGTTTGGGGTTGAGCTTAAGGTGTCCGCCTAGGGTTAGGGTAGGTGTATGGTTTGATTTAGGCTTCAGGTTAGCTTAGGTTTGAACTTAGTTTTAGGGAGTAAGTTTAGGGCTACTGTTAGCTTTCGGGTAACTGTTATGGTTGGGGTTAGCGTCAGGACCATTTTAGGATTGGGGTTGAGCTTAAGGTGTCCGCCAAGGGTTACAGTTTGGTCTATGGTTTGAGTTAGGCTTCAGGTTAGGTTAGGTTTGAACTTAGTTTGAGGGAGTAAGTTTAGTGCTACTGTTAGTTTTCGGTTCAGTGTTACGGTTGGAGATAGCGTCAGGGTCAGGTTAGGGTTGGGGTTGAGCTTCAGGTGTCCGCCTAGGGTTAGGGTTATGTTTATGGTTTGAGTTAGGCTTCAGGTTAGGTTAGGTTTGAACTTAGTTTGAGGGATTAAGTTTAGGGCTACTGTTAGTTTTCGTTTTAGTGTTACGGTTGGGTTTAGCGTGAGGGTCAGGTTAAGGTTGGGTTGAGCTTAAGGTGTCCGCCTAGGGTTAGGGTTAGGTGTATGGTTTGATTTAGGCTTCAGGTTAGGTTAGGTTTGAACTTAGTTTGAGGGAGTAAGTTTAGGGCTACTGTTAGTTTTCGGGTAACTGTTACGGTTGGAGTTAGCGTCAGGTCCAGGTTAGGGTTGGCGTTGAGCTGATGGTGTCCACCTAGGGTTAGGGTTAGGTGTATGGTTTGATTTAGGATTCAGGTTAGGTTAGGTTTGAAGTTAGTTTGAGGGAGTAAGTTTAGGGCTACTGTTAGTTTTCGGTTAACTGTTACAGTTGGAGTAAGCGTGAGGGTCAGGTTAGGGTAGGGGTTGAGCTTAAGGTGTCTGCCTAGGGTTAGGGTTAGGTGTATGGTTTGATTAAGGCTTCAGGTTAGGTTAGGTTTGAACTTAGTTTGAGGGAGTAAGTTTAGGGCTACTGTTCGTTTTCGGGTAACTGTTACGGTTGGAGTTAGCGTCAGGTCCAGGTTAGGGTTGGCGTTGAGCTAATGGTGTCCGCCTGGGGTTAGGATTAGGTGTATGGTTTGATTTACGCTTCAGGTTAGGTTAGGTTTGAGGTTAGTTTGAGGGAGTAAGTTTTGGGCTACTGTTAGTTTTCGGTTCAGTGTTACGTTTGGAGATAGCGTCAGGGTCAGGTTAGGGTTGGGGTTGAGCTTCAGGTGTCCGCCTGGGGTTAGGGTTAGGTCTATGGTTTGAGTTAGGCTTCAGGTTAGGTTAGGTTTGAACTTAGTTTGAGGGAGTAAGTTTTGGGCTACTGTTAGGTTTCGGTTCAGTGTTACGGTTGGAGTTAGCGTGAGGGTCAGGTTAGGGTTGGGGTTGAACTTCAGGTGTCCGCCTAGGGTTAGAGTTAGGTGTATGGTTTGATTTAGGGTTCAGGTTAGCTTAGGTTTGAACTTAGTTTGAGGGAGTAAGTTTAGGGCTACTGTTAGTTTTCGGGTAACTGTTATGGTTGGAGTTAGCGTCAGGGCCAGGTTAGGGTTGGGGTTGAGCTTAAGGTGTCCGCATAGGGTTAGGGTTAGGTCTATGGTTTGAGTTAGGCTTCAGGTTAGGTTAGGTTTGAACTTAGTTTGAGGGAGTAAGTTTAGGGCTACTGTTAGTTTTCGTTTCAGTGTTACGGTTGGAGTAAGAGTCATGGTCAGGTTAGGGTGGGGTTGAACTTCAGGTGTCTGCCTAGGGTTAGGGTTAGGTGTATGGTTTGAGTTAGGCTTCAGGTTAGGTTAGGTTTGAACTTAGTTTGAGGGAGTAAGTTTAGGGCTACTGTTTGTTTTCGGTTCAGTGTTTAGGTTTTAGTTAGCGTGAGGGTCAGGTTAGGGTAGGGGTTGAGCTTAAGGTGTCCGCCTAGGGTTAGGGTTAGGTGTATGATTTGATTTAGGCTTCAGGTTATGTTAGGTTTGAACTTAGTTTGAGGGAGTAAGTTTAGGGCTACTGTTAGTTTTCGGGTAACTGTTACGGTTGGAGTTAGCGTCAGGTCCAGGTTAGGGTTGGCGTTGATCTAATGGTGTCCGCCTAGGGTTAGGGTTAGGTGTATGGTTTGATTTAGGATTCAGGTTAGGTTAGGTTTGAAGTTAGTTTGAGGGAGTAAATTTAGGGCTACTGTTAGTTTTCGGTTAACTGTTACAGTTGGAGTAAGCGTGAGGGTCAGGTTAGGGTAGGGGTTGAGCTTAAGGTGTCTGCCTAGGGTTAGGGTTAGGTGTATGATTTGATTAAGGCTTCAGGTTAGGTTAGGTTTGAACTTAGATTGAGGGAGTAAGTTTAGGGCTACTGTTCGTTTTCGGGTAACTGTTATGGTTGGAGTTAGCGTCAGGGCCAGGTTGGGGTTGGGGTTGAGCTTAAGGTGTCCGCCTAGGGTTAGGGTTAGGTCTATGGTTTGAGTTAGGCTTCAGGTAAGGTTAGGTTTGAACTTAGTTTGAGGGAGTAAGTTTAGGGCTACTGTTAGTTTTCGGTACAGTGTTACGGTTGGAGATAGCGTCAGGGTCAGGTTAGGGTTGGGGTTGAGCTTAAGGTGTCCACCTATGGTTAGGGTTAGGTGTATGATATGATTTAGGCTTCTGGTTACGTTAGGTTTGAACTTAGTTTGAGGGAGTAAGTTTAGGGCTATTGTTAGTTTTCGGTTCAGTGTTAAGGTTGGAAATAGCGTCAGGGTCAGTTTAGGGTTGGGCTTTAATTTCAGGTGTCCGCCTAGGGTTAGAGTTAGGTGTATGATTTGATTTAGGGTTCAGGTTAGCTTAGGTTTGAACTTAGTTTGAGGGAGTAAGTTTAGGGCTACTGTTAGTTTTCGGGTAACTGTTATGGTTGGAGTTAGCTTCAGGGCCAGGTTAGGGTTGGGGTTGAGCTTAAGGTGTCCGCATAGGGTTAGGGTTAGCTCTATGGTTTGAGTTAGGCTTCAGGTTAGGTTAGGTTTGAACTTAGTTTGAGGGAGTAAGTTTAGGGCTACTGTTAGTTTTCGGTTCAGTGTTACGGTTGGATATAGCGTCAGGGTCAGGTTAGGGTTGGGGTTGAGCTTCAGGTGTCCGCCTAGGGTTAGGGTTAGGTCTATGGTTTGAGTTAGGCTTCAGGTTAGGTTAGGTTTGAACTTAGTTTGAGGGAGTAAGTTTAGGGCTACTGTTAGTTTTCGATTCAGTGCTACGGTTGAATTTAGCGTGAGGGTCAGGTTAGGGTTGGGGTTGAGCTTAAGGTGTCCGCCTAGGGTTATGGTTAGGTGTATGGTTTGATTTAGGCTTCAGGTTAGGTTAGGTTTGAACTTAGTTTGAGGGAGTAAGTTTAGGGCTACTGTTAGTTTTCGGGTAACTGTTGTGGTTGGAGTTAGCGTCAGGGCCATTTTAGGATTGGGTGGAGCTTAAGGTGTCCGCCAAGGGTTAGGGTTAGGTCTATGGTTTGAGTTAGGCTTCAGGTTAGGTTAGGTTTGAACTTAGTTTGAGGGAGTAAGTTTAGGGCTACTGTTAGTTTTCGGTTCAGTGTTACGTTTGGAGATAGCGTCAGGGTCAGGTTAGGGTTGGGGTTGAGCCTCAGGTGTCCGCCTAGGGTTAGGGTTAGGTCTATGGTTTGAGTTAGGATTCAGGTTAGGTTAGGTTTGAACTTAGTTTGAGGGAGTATGTTTAGGGCTACTGTTAGTTTTCGTTTCAGTGTTACGGTTGGAGTAAGAGTCAGGGTCAGGTTAGGGTGGGGTTGAATTTCAGGTGTCCGCCTAGGGTTAGGGTTAGGTGTATGGTTTGATTTAGGCTTCAGGTTAGGTTAGGTTTGAACTTAGTTTGAGGGAGTAAGTTTAGGGCTACTGTTAGTTTTCGGGTAACTGTTACGGTTGGAGTTAGCGTCAGGTCCAGGTTAGGGTTGGCGTTGAGCTAATGGTGTCCGCCTAGGGTTAGGGTTAGGTGTATGGTTTGATTTAGGATTCAGGTTAGGTTAGGTTTGAAGTTAGTTTGAGGGAGTAAGTTTAGGGCTACTGTTAGTTTTCGGTTAACTGTTACAGTTGGAGTAAGCGTGAGGGTCAGGTTAGGATAGGGGTTGCGCTTAAGGTGTCTGCCTAGGGTTAGGGTTAGGAGTATGATTTGATTAAGGCTTCAGGTTAGGTTAGTTTTGAACTTAGTTTGAGGGAGTAAGTTTAGGGCTACTGTTAGTTTTCGGTTCAGTGTTACGGTTGGAGATAGCGTCAGGGTCAGGTTAGGTTTGGGGTTGAGCTTCAGGTGTCCGCCTAGGGTTAGGGTTAGGTCTATGGTTTGAGTTAGGCTTCAGGTTAGGTTAGGTTTGAACTTAGTTTGAGGGAGTAAGTTTAGAGCTACTGTTAGTTTTCTGGTAACTGTTACGGTTGGAGTTAGCGTCAGGTCCAGGTTAGGGTTGGCGTAGAGCTAATGGTGTCCGCCTAGGGTTAGGGTTAGGTCTATGGTTTGAGTTAGGCTTCAGGTTAGGTTAGGTTTGAACTTAGTTTGAGGGAATAAGTTTAGGGCTACTGTTAGTTTTCGGTTCAGTGTTACGGTTGGAGATAGCGTCAGGGTCAGGTTAGGGTTGGGGTTGAGCTTAAGGTGTCCGCCTAGGGTTAGGGTTAGGTGTATGGTTTGATTTAGGCTTCAGGTTAGGTTAGGTTTGAACTTAGTTTGAGGGAGTAAGTTTAGGGCTACTGTTCGTGTTCGGTTCTGTGTTACGTTTGGAGATAGCGTCAGGGTCAGGTTAGAGTTGGGGTTGAGCTTCAGGTGTCCGCCTAGGGTTAGGGTTAGGTCTATGGTTTGAGTTAGGCTTCAGGTTAGGTTAGGTTTGAACTTAGTTTGAGGGAGTAAGTTTAGGGCTACTGTTGGTTTTCAGTTCAGTGTTACAGTTGGATTTAGCGTGAGGGTCAGGTTAGTGTTGGGGTTGAGCTTAAGGTGTCCGCCTAGGGTTAGGGTAGGTCTATGGTTTGATTTAGGCTTCAGGTTATGTTAGGTTTGAACTTAGTTTGAGGGAGTAAGTTTAGGGCTACTGTTAGCTTTCGGGTAACTGTTATGGTTGGAGTTAGCGTCAGGGCCATTTTAGGATTGGGGTAGAGCTTAAGGTGTCCGCCAAGGGTTACGGTTTGGTCTATGGTTTGAGTTAGGCTTCAGGTTAGGTTAGGTTTGAACTTAGTTTGAGGGAGTAAGTTTAGGGCTACTGTTAGTTTTCGGTTCAGTGTTACGGTTGGAGATAGCGTCAGGGTCAGGTTAGGGTTGGGGTTGAGCTTCAGGTGTCCGCCTAGGGTTAGGGTTATGTCTATGGTTTGAGTTAGGCTTCAGGTTAGGTTAGGTTTGAACTTAGTTTGAGGGATTAAGTTTAGGGCTACTGTTAGTTTTCGTTTCAGTGTTACTGTTGGATTTAGCATGAGGGTCAGGTTAAGGTTGGGTTGAGCTTAAGGTGTCCGCCTAGGGTTGGGGTTAGGTGTATGGTTTGATTTAGGCTTCAGGTTAGGTTAGGTTTGAACTTAGTTTGAGGGAGTAAGTTTAGGGCTACTGTTAGTTTTCGGGTAACTGTTATGGTTGGAGTTAGCGTCAGGGCCATTTTAGGATTGGGGTGGAGCTTAAGGTGTCCGCCAAGGGTTAGGGTTAGGTCTATGGTTTGATGTAGGCTTCAGGTTAGGTTAGGTTTGAACTTAGTTTGAGGGAGTAAGTTTTGGGCTACTGTTAGTTTTCGTTTCAGTGTTACGGTTGGAGTAAGAGTCAGGGTCAGGTTACGGTTGGGATTGAACTTCAGGTGTCCACCTAGGGTTAGGGTTAGGTGTACGGTTTGAGTTAGGCTTCAGGTTAGGTTAGGTTTGAACTTAGTTTGAGGGAGTAAGTTTAGGGCTACTGTTTGTTTTCGGTTCAGTGTTTCGGTTGGAGTTAGCATGAGGGTCAGGTTAGGGTAGGGGTTGAGCTTAAGGTGTCCGCCTAGGGTTAGGGTTAGGTGTATGGTTTGATTTAGGCTTCAGGTTAGGTTAGGTTTGAACTTAGTTTGAGGGAGTAAATTTAGGGCTACTGTTAGTTTTCGGGTAACTGTTACGGTTGGAGTTAGCGTCAGGTCCAGGTTAGGGTTGGCGTTGAGCTAATGGTGTCCGCCTAGGGTTAGGGTTAGGTCTATGGTTTGATTTAGGATTCAGGTTAGGTTAGGTTTGAAGTTAGTTTGAGGGAGTAAGTTTAGGGCTACTGTTAGTTTTCGGTTAACTGTTACAGTTGGAGTAAGCGTGAGGGTCAGGTTAGGGTAGGGGTTGAGCTTAAGGTGTCTGCCTAGGGTTAGGGTTAGGTGTATGATTTGATTAAGGCTTCAGGTTAGGTTAGGTTTGAACTTAGTTTGAGGGAGTAAGTTTAGGGCTACTGTTCGTTTTCGGGTAACTGTTATGGTTGGAGTTAGCGTCAGGGCCAGGTTACGGTTGGGGTTGAGCTTAAGGTGTCCGCCTAGGGTTAGGGTTAGGTCTATGGTTTGAGTTAGGCTTCAGGTTAGGTTAGGTTTGAACTTAGTTTGAGGGAGTAAGTTTAGGGCTACTGTTAGTTTTCGGTTCAGTGTTACGGTTGGAGATAGCGTCAGGGTCAGGTTAGGGTGGGGTTGAGCTTAAGGTGTCCGCCTAGGGTTAGGGTTAGGTGTATGATATGATTTAGGCTTTTGGTTACGTTAGGTTTGAACTTAGTTTGAGGGAGTAAGTTTAGGGCTATTGTTAGTTTTCGGTTCAGTGTTACTGTTGGAAATAGCGTCAGGGTCAGTTTAGGGTTGGGCTTGAACTTCAGGTGTCCCCCTAGGGTTAGGGTAAGTTCTATGGTTTGAGTTAGGCTTCAGGTTAGGTTAGGTTTGAAATTAGTTTGAGGGAGTAAGTTTAGGGCTACTGTTAGGTTTCGGTTCAGTGTTACGGTTGGAGTTAGCGTGAGGGTCAGGTTAGTGTTGGGGTTGAGCTTAAGGTGTCCGCCTAGGGTTAGAGTTAGGTGTATGGTTTGATTGAGGCTTCAGGTTATCTTAGGTTTGAACTTAGTTTGAGGGAGTAAGTTTAGGGCTACTGTTCGTTTTCGGGTAACTGTTACTGTTGCAGTTAGCGTCAGATCCAGGTTAGGGTTGGCGTTGAGCTAATGGTGTCTGCCTAGGGTTAGGATTAGGTGTATGGTTTGATTTACGCTTCAGGTTAGGTTAGGTTTGAAGTTAGTTTGAGGGAGTAAGTTTAGGGCTACTGTTAGTTTTCGGTTCAGTGTTACGGTTGGAGATAGCGTCAGGGTCAGGTTAGGGTTGGGGTTGAACTTAAGGTGTCCACCTAGGGTTAGAGTTAGGTGTATGGTTTGATTTAGGCTTCAGGTTAGCTTAGGTTTGAACTTAGTTTGAGGGAGTAAGTTTAGGGCTACTGTTAGTTTTCGGGTAACTGTTATGGTGGAGTTAGCGTCAGGGCCAGGTTAGGGTTGGGGTTGAACTTAAGGTGTCCGCCTAGGGTTAGGGTTAGGTCTACGGTTTGAGTTAGGCTTCAGGTTAGGTTAGGTTTGAACTTAGTTTGAGGGAGTAAGTTTAGGGCTACTATTAGTTTTCGGTTCAGTGTTACGGTTGGATATAGCGTCAGGGTCAGGTTAGGGTTGGGGTTGAGATTCAGGTGTCCACCTAGGGTTAGGGTTAGGTCTATGGTTTGAGTTAGGCTTCAGGTTAGGTTAGGTTTGAACTTAGTTTGAGGGAGTAAGTTTAGGGCTACTGTTAGTTTTCGGTTCAGTGTTACGGTTGGATTTAGCGTGAGGGTCAGGTTAGGGTTGGGGTTGAGCTTAAGGTGTCCGCCTAGGGTTAGGGTTAGGTGTATGGTTTGATTTAGGCTTCAGGTTAGGTTAGGTTTGAACTTAGTTTGAGGGAGTAAGTTTAGGGCTACTGTTAGTTTTCGGTTAACTGTTACAGTTGGAGTAAGCGTGAGGGTCAGGTTAGGGTAGGGGTTGAGCTTAAGGTGTCCGCCTAGGGTTTGAGTTAGGTGTATGATTTGATTAAGGCTTCAGGTTAGGTTAGGTTTGAACTTAGTATGAGGGAGTAAGTTTAGGGCTACTGTTAGTTTTCGGGTAACTGTTATGGTTGGAGTTAGCGTCAGGGCCAGGTTAGGTTTGGGGTTGAACTTAAGGTGTCCGTCTAGGGTTAGGGTTAGGTCTATGGTGTGAGTTAGGCTTCAGGTTAGGTTAGGTTTGAACTTAGTTTGAGGGAGTAAGTTTAGGGCTACTGTTAGTTTTCGGTTCAGTGTTACGGTCGGAGATAGCGTCAGGGTCAGTTTAGGGTTGGGGTTGAGCTTAAGGTGTCCGCCTAGGGTTAGGGTTAGGTGTATGGTTTGATTTAGGCTTCAGGTTAGGTTAGGTTTGAACTTAGTTTGAGGGAGTAAGTTTAGGGCTACTGTTAGTTTTCGGTTCAGTGTTACGGTTGGAGATAGCGTCAGGGTCAGGTTAGCGTTGGGGTTGAGCTTCAGGTGTCCGCCTAGGGTTAGGGTTAGGTCTATGGTTTGAGTTAGGCTTCAGGTTAGGTTAGGTTTGAACTTAGTTTGAGGGAGTAAGTTTAGGGCTACTGTTAGTTTTCAGTTCAGTGTTACGGTTGGATTTAGCGTGAGGGTCAGGTTAGGTTTGGGGTTGAGCTTAAGGTGTCCGCCTAGGGTTAGGGTAGGTGTATGGTTTGATTTAGGCTTCAGGTTAGGTTAGGTTTGAACTTAGTTTTAGGGAGTAAGTTTAGGGCTACTGTTAGCTTTCGGGTAACTGTTATGGTCGGGGTTAGTGTCAGGGCCATTTTAGGATTGGGGGTGAGCTTATGGTGTCCGCCAAGGGTTACGGTTTGTTCTATGGTTTGAGTTAGGCTTCAGGTTAGGTTAGGTTTGAACTTAGTTTGAGGGAGTAAATTTAGGGCTACTGTTAGTTTTCGGTTCAGTGTTACGGTTGGAGAAAGCGTCAGGGTCAGGTTAGGGTTGGGGTTGAGCTTCAGGTGTCCGCCTAGGGTTAGGGTTATGTCTATGGTTTGAGTTAGGCTTCAGGTTAGGTTAGGTTTGAACTTAGTTTGAGGGATTAAGTTTAGGGCTACTGTTAGTTTTCGTTACAGTGTTACGGTTGGATTTAGCGTGAGGGTCAGGTTAAGGTTGGGTTGAGCTTAAGGTGTCCTCCTAGGGTTAGGGTTAGGTGTATGGTTTGATTTAGGCTTCAGGTTAGGTTAGGTTTGAACTTAGTTTGAGGGAGTAAGTTTAGGGCTACTGTTAGTTTTCGGGTAACTGTTACGGTTGGAGTTAGCGTCAGGTCCAGGTTAGGGTTGGCGTTGAGCTAATGGTGTCCACCTAGGGTTAGGGTTAGGTGTATGGTTTGATTTAGGATTCAGGTTAGTTTGGTTTGAAGTTAGTTTGAGGGAGTAAGTTTAGGGCTACTGTTAGTTTTCGGTTAACTGTTACAGTTGGAGTAAGCGTGAGGGTCAGGTTAGGGTAGGGGTTGAGCTTAAGGTGTCCGCCTAGGGTTAAGGTTAGGTGTATGATTTGATTAAGGCTTCAGGTTAGGTTAGGTTTGAACTTAGTTTGAGGGAGTAAGTTTAGGGCTACTGTTCGTTTTCGGGTAACTGTTATGGTTGGAGTTAGCGTCAGGGCCAGGTTAGGGTTGGGGTTGAGCTTAAGGTGTCCGCCTACGGTTAGGGTTAGGTCTATGGTTTGAGTTAGGCTTCAGGTTAGGTTAGGTTTGAACTTAGTTTGAAGGAGTAAGTTTAGGGATACTCTTAGTTTTCGGTTCAGTGTTACGGTTGGAGATAGCGTCAGGGTCAGGTTAGGGTTGGGTTTGAACTTCAGGTGTCCGCCTAAGGTTAGAGTTAGGTCTATGGTTTGAGTTAGGCTTCAGGTTAGGTTAGGTTTGAACTTAGTTTGAGGGAGTAAGTTTAGAGCTACTGTTATTTTTCGGGTAACTGTTACGGTTGGAGTTAGCGTCAGGTCCAGGTTAGGGTTGGCGTTGAGCTAATGGTGTCCGCCTAGGGTTAGGGTTAGGTGTATGGTTTGATTTAGGCGTCAGGTTAGGTTAAGTTTGAAGTTAGTTTGAGGTAGTAAGTTTAGGGCTACTGTTAGTTTTCGGTTAACTGTTACAGTTGGAGTAAGCGTGAGGGTCAGGTTAGGGTATGGGTTGAGCTTAAGGTGTCCGCCTAGGGTTTGAGTTAGGTGTATGATTTGATTAAGGCTTCAGGTTAGGTTAGGTTTGAACTTAGTATGAGGGAGTAAGTTTAGGGCTACTGTTAGTTTTCGGGTAACTGTTATGGTTGGAGTTAGCGTCAGGGCCAGGTTAGGTTTGGGGTTGAACTTAAGGTGTCCGTCTAGGGTTAGGGTTAGGTCTATGGTGTGAGTTAGGCTTCAGGTTAGGTTAGGTTTGAACTTAGTTTGAGGGAGTAAGTTTAGGGCTACTGTTAGTTTTCGGTTCAGTGTTACGGTCGGAGATAGCGTCAGGGTCAGTTTAGGGTTGGGGTTGAGCTTAAGGTGTCCGCCTAGGGTTAGGGTTAGGTGTATGGTTTGATTTAGGCTTCAGGTTAGGTTAGGTTTGAACTTAGTTTGAGGGAGTAAGTTTAGGGCTACTGTTAGTTTTCGGTTCAGTGTTACGGTTGGAGATAGCGTCAGGGTCAGGTTAGCGTTGGGGTTGAGCTTCAGGTGTCCGCCTAGGGTTAGGGTTAGGTCTATGGTTTGAGTTAGGCTTCAGGTTAGGTTAGGTTTGAACTTAGTTTGAGGGAGTAAGTTTAGGGCTACTGTTAGTTTTCAGTTCAGTGTTACGGTTGGATTTAGCGTGAGGGTCAGGTTAGGTTTGGGGTTGAGCTTAAGGTGTCCGCCTAGGGTTAGGGTAGGTGTATGGTTTGATTTAGGCTTCAGGTTAGGTTAGGTTTGAACTTAGTTTGAGGGTGTAAGTTTAGGGCTACTGTTAGCTTTCGGGTAACTGTTATGGTTGGGGTTAGCGTCAGGGCCATTTTAGGATTGGGGTTGAGCTTAAGGTGTCCGCCAAGGGTTACGGTTTGGTCTATGGTTTGAGTTAGGCTTCAGGTTAGGTTAGGTTTGAACTTAGTTTGAGGGAGTAAGTTTAGGGCTACTGTTAGTTTTCGGTTCAGTGTTACGGTTGGAGATAGCGTCAGGGTCAGGTTAGGGTTGGGGTTGAGCTTCAGGTGTCCGCCTAGTGTTAGGGTTATGTCTATGGTTTGAGTTAGACTTCAGGTTAGGTTAGGTTTGAACTTAGTTTGAGGGATTAAGTTTAGGGCTACTGTTAGTTTTCGTTACAGTGTTACGGTTGGATTTAGCGTGAGGGTCAGGTTAAGGTTGGGTTGAGCTTAAGGTGTCCTCCTAGGGTTAGGGTTAGGTGTATGGTTTGATTTAGGCTTCAGGTTAGGTTAGGTTTGAACTTAGTTTGAGGGAGTAAGTTTAGGGCTACTGTTAGTTTTCGGGTAACTGTTACGGTTGGAGTTAGCGTCAGGTCCAGGTTAGGGTTGACGTTGAGCTAATGGTGTCCACCTAGGGTTAGGGTTAGGTGTATGGTTTGATTTAGGATTCAGGTTAGTTTGGTTTGAAGTTAGTTTGAGGGAGTAAGTTTAGGGCTACTGTTAGTTTTCGGTTAACTGTTACAGTTGGAGTAAGCGTGAGGGTCAGGTTAGGGTAGGGGTTGAGCTTAAGGTGTCTGCCTAGGGTTAGGGTTAGGTGTATGATTTGATTAAGGCTTCAGGTTAGGTTAGGTTTGAACTTAGTTTGAGGGAGTAAGTTTAGGGCTACTGTTCGTTTTCGGGTAACTGTTATGGTTGGAGTTAACGTCAGGGCCAGGTTAGGGTTGGGTTTGAGCTTAAGGTGTCCGCCTACGGTTAGGGTTAGGTCTATGGATTGAGTTAGGCTTCAGGTTAGGTTAGGTTTGAACTTAGTTTGAGGGAGTAAGTTTAGGGCTACTGTTAGTTTTCGGTTCAGTGTTACGGTTGGAGATAGCGTCAGGGTCAGGTTAGGGTAGGGGTTGAGCTTAAGGTGTCCGCCTAGGGTTAGGGTTAGGTGTATGGTTTGATTTAGGCTTCAGGTTAGGTTAGGTTTGAACTTAGTTTGAGGGAGTAAGTTTAGGGCTACTGTTCGTTTTCGGGTAACTGTTACGGTTGGAGTTAGCGTCAGGTCCAGGTTAGGGTTGGCGTTGAGCTAATGGTGTCTTCCTAGGGTTAGGATTAGGTGTATGGTTTGATTTACGCTTCAGGTTAGGTTAGGTTTGAAGTTAGTTTGAGGGAGTAAGTTTAGGGCTACTGTTAGTTTTCGGTTCAGTGTTACGGTCGGAGATAGCGTCAGGGTCAGTTTAGGGTTGGGGTTGAGCTTAAGGTGTCCGCCTAGGGTTAGGGTTAGGTGTATGGTTTGATTTAGGCTTCAGGTTAGGTTAGGTTTGAACTTAGTTTGAAGGAGTAAGTTTAGGGCTACTGTTAGTTTTCGGTTCAGTGTTACGGTTGGAGATAGCGTCAGGGTCAGGTTAGCGTTGGGGTTGAGCTTCAGGTGTCCGCCTAGGGTTAGGGTTAGGTCTATGGTTTGAGTTAGGCTTCAGGTTAGGTTAGGTTTGAACTTAGTTTGAGGGAGTAAGTTTAGGGCTACTGTTAGTTTTCAGTTCAGTGTTACGGTTGGATTTAGCGTGAGGGTCAGGTTAGGTTTGGGGTTGAGCTTAAGGTGTCCGCCTAGGGTTAGGTTAGGTGTATGGTTTGATTTAGGCTTCAGGTTAGGTTAGGTTTGAACTTAGTTTGAGGGAGTAAGTTTAGGGCTACTGTTAGCTTTCGGGTAACTGTTATGGTTGGGGTTAGTGTCAGGGCCATTTTAGGATTGGGGTTGAGCTTAAGGTGTCCGCCAAGGGTTACGGTTTGGTCTATGGTTTGAGTTAGGCTTCAGGTTAGGTTAGGTTTGAACTTAGTTTGAGGGAGTAAGTTTAGGGCTACTGTTAGTTTTCGGTTCAGTGTTACGGTTGGAGAAAGCGTCAGGGTCAGGTTAGGTTTGGGGTTGAGCTTCAGGTGTCCGCCTAGGGTTAGCGTTATGTCTATGGTTTGAGTTAGGCTTCAGGTTAGGTTAGGTTTGAACTTAGTTTGAGGGATTAAGTTTAGGGCTACTGTTAGTTTTCGTTACAGTGTTACGGTTGGATTTAGCGTGAGGGTCAGGTTAAGGTTGGGTTGAGCTTAAGGTGTCCTCCTAGGGTTAGGGTTAGGTGTATGGTTTGATTTAGGCTTCAGGTTAGGTTAGGTTTGAACTTAGTTTGAGGGAGTAAGTTTAGGGCTACTGTTAGTTTTCGGGTAACTGTTACGGTTGGAGTTAGCGTCAGGTCCAGGTTAGGGTTGGCGTTGAGCTAATGGTGTCCACCTAGGGTTAGGGTTAGGTGTATGGTTTGATTTAGGATTCAGGTTAGTTTGGTTTGAAGTTAGTTTGAGGGAGTAAGTTTAGGGCTACTGTTAGTTTTCGGTTCAGTGTTACGGTTGGAGATTGCGTCAGGGTCAGGTTAGGGTAGGGGTTGAGCTTAAGGTGTCCGCCTAGGGTTAGGGTTAGGTGTATGGTTTGATTTAGGCTTCAGGTTAGGATAGGTTTTAACTTAGTTTGAGGGAGTAAGTTTAGGGCTATTTTTAGTTTTCGGGTAACTGTTACGGTTGGAGTTAGCGTCAGGTCCACTTTAGTGTTGGCGTTGAGCTAATGGTGTCCTCCTAGGGTTAGGATTAGGTGTATGGTTTGATTTTGGCTTCACGTTAGTTTAGGTTTGAACTTAGTTTGAGGGAGTAAGTTTAGGGCTAATGTTAGTTTTCGGTTCAGTGTTACAGTTGGAGATTGCGTCAGGGTCAGGTTAGGGTTCGGTTTGAACTTCAGGTGTCCGCCTAGGGTTAGGGTTAGGTCTATGGTTTGAGTTAGGCTTCAGGTTAGGTTAGGTTTGAAATTAGTTTGAGGGAGTAAGTTTAGGGCTACTGTTAGTTTTCGGTTCAGTGTTACGGTTGGAGTTAGCGTGAGGGTCAGGTTAGGGTTGGGGTTGAGCTTAAGGTGTCCGCCTAGGGTTAGAGTTAGGTGTATGGTTTGAATTAGGCTTCAGGTTAGGTTAGGTTTGAACTTAGTTTGAGGGAGAAAGTTTAGGGCTACTGTTAGTTTTCGGGTAACTGTTATGGTTGGAGTTAGCGTCAGGGCCAGGTTAGGGTTGGGGTTGAGCTTAAGGTGTCCGCCTAGGGTTAGGGTTAGGTCTATGGTTTGAGTTAGGCTTCAGGTTAGGTTAGGTTTGAAGTTAGTTTGAGGGAGTAAGTTTAGGGCTACTGTTAGTTTTCGGTTCAGTGTTACGGTTGGAGATAGCATCAGGGTCAGGTTAGCGTTGGGGTTGAGCTTCAGGTGTCCGCCTAGGGTTAGGGTTAGGTCTATGGTTTGAGTTAGGCTTCAGGTTAGGTTAGGTTTGAACTTAGTTTGAGGGAGTAAGTTTAGGGCTACTGTTAGTTTTCAGTTCAGTGTTACGGTTGGATTTAGCGTGAGGGTCTGGTTAGGGTTGGGGTTGAGTTTAAGGTGTCCGCCTAGGGTTAGGGTAGGTGTATGGTTTTATTTAGGCTTCAGGTTAGGTTAGGTTTGAACTTAGTTTGAGGGAGTAAGTTTAGGGATACTGTTAGCTTTCGGGTAACTGTTATGGTTGGAGTTAGCGTCAGGGCCATTTTAGGATTGGGGTTGAGCTTAAGGTGTCCGCCAAGGGTTACGGTTAGGTCTATGGTTTGAGTTAGGCTTCAGGTTAGGTTAGGTTTGAACTTAGTTTGAGGGAGTAAGTTTAGGGCTACTGTTAGTTTTCGGTTCAGTG
This sequence comes from Tupaia tana, assembly GCA_026018925.1. NCBI lineage: Eukaryota > Metazoa > Chordata > Mammalia > Scandentia > Tupaiidae > Tupaia > Tupaia tana. Next base: position 967,339 of record JAKSZU010000042.1, on the reverse strand, counting down.
TTACGGTTGGAGATAGCGTCAGGGTCAGGTTAGGTTTGGGGTTGAGCTTCAGGTGTCCGCCTAGGGTAAGGGTTATGTCTATGGTTTGAGTTAGTCTTCTGGTTAAGTTAGGTTTGAACTTAGTTTGAGGGAGTAAGTTTAGGGCTATTGTTAGTTTTCGGTTCATTGTTACGGTTGGAAATAGCGTCAGGGTCAGTTTAGGGTTGGGCTTGAACTTCAGGTGTCCCCCTAGGGTTAGGGTAAGTTCAATGGTTTGAGTTAGGCTTCAGGTTAGGTTAGGTTTGAAATTAGTTTGAGGGAGTAAGTTTAGGGCTACTGTTAGGTTTCGGTTCAGTGCTACGGTTGGAGTTAGCGTGAGGGTCAGGTTAGTGTTGGGGTTGAACTTAAGGTGTCCGACTAGGGTTAGAGTTAGGTGTATGGTTTGATTTAGGCTTCAGGTTAGCTTAGGTTTGAACTTAGTTTGAGGGAGTAAGTTTAGGGCTACTGTTAGTTTTCGGGTAACTGTTATGGTTGGAGTTAGCGTCAGGGAGAGGTTAGGGTTGGGGTTGAACTTAAGGTGTCCGCCTAGGGTTAGGGTTAGGTCTACGGTTTGAGTAAGGCTTCAGGTTAGGTTAGGTTTGAACTTAGTTTGAGGGAGTAAGTTTAGGTCTACTGTTAGTTTTCGGTTCAGTGTTACGGTTGGATTTAGCGTGAGGGTCAGGTTAGGGTTGGGGTTGAGCTTAAGGTGTCCGCCTAGGGTTAGGGTTAGGTGTATGGTTTGATTTAGGCTTCAGGTTAGGTTAGGTTTGAACTTAGTTTGAGGGAGTAAGTTTAGGGCTACTGTTAGTTTTCGGGTAACTGTTGTGGTTGGAGTTAGCGTCAGGGGATTTTAGGGTTGGGGTTGAGCTTAAGGTGTCCGCCAAGGGTTAGGGTTAGGTCTATGGTTTGATTTAGGCTTCAGGTTAGGTTAGGTTTGAACTTAGTTTGAGGGAGTAGGTTTAGGGCTACTGTTAGTTTTCGGTTCAGTGTTACGGTTGGAGTTAGCGTCAGGGTCAGGTTAGGGTTGGAGTTGAGCTTCAGGTGTCCGCCTAGGGTTAGGGTTAGGTCTATGGTTTGAGATAGGCTTCAGGTTAGGTTAGGTTTGAACTTAGTTTGAGGGAGTAAGTTTAGGGCTACTGTTAGTTTTCGGTTCAGTGTTTCGGTTGGAGTTAGCGTGAGGGTCAGGTTAGGGTAGGGGTTGAGCTTAAGGTGTCCGCCTAGGGTTAGGGTTAGGTGTATGGTTTGATTTAGGCTTCAGGTGAGGATAGGTTTTAACTTAGTTTGAGGGAGTAAGTTTAGGGCTACTGTTATTTTTCGGGTAACTGTTATGGTTGGAGTTAGCGTCAGGTCCAGGTTAGTGTTGGCGTTGAGCTAATGGTGTCCTCCTAGGGTTAGGATTAGGTGTATGGTTTGATTTAGGCTTCACGTTAATTTAGGTTTGAACTTAGTTTGAGGGAGTAAGTTTAGGGCTAATGTTAGTTTTCGGGTCAGTGTTACGGTTGGAGATAGCGTCAGGGTCAGGTTAGGGTTGGGTTTGAACTTCAGGTGTCCGCCTAGGGTTAGGGTTAGGTCTATGGTTTGAGTTAGGCTTCAGGTTAGGTTAGGTTTGAAATTAGTTTGAGGGAGTAAGTTTAGGGCTACTGTTAGTTTTCGGTTCAGTGTTACGGTTGGAGTTAGCGTGAGGGTCAGGTTAGGGTTGGGGTTGAGCTTAAGGTGTCCGCCTAGGGTTAGAGTTAGGTGTATGGTTTGAATTAGGCTTCAGGTTAGGTTAGGTTTGAACTTAGTTTGAGGGAGTAAGTTTAGGGCTACTGTTAGTTTTCGGGTAACTGTTATGGTTGGAGTTAGCGTCAGGGCCAGGTTAGGTTTGGGGTTGAGCTTAAGGTGTCCGCCTAGGGTTAGGGTTATGTCTATGGTTTGAGTTAGGCTTCAGGTTAGGTTAGGTTTGAACTTAGTTTGAGGTAGTAAGTTTAGGGCTACTGTTAGTTTTCGGTTCAGTGTTACGGTTGGAGATAGCGTCAGGGTCAGGTTAGCGTTGGGGTTGAGCTTCAGGTGTCCGCCTAGGGTTAGGGTTAGGTCTATGGTTTGAGTTAGGCTTCAGGTTAGGTTAGGTTTGAACTTAGTTTGAGGGAGTAAGTTTAGGGCTACTGTTAGTTTTCAGTTCAGTGTTACGGTTGGATTTAGCGTGAGGGTCTGGTTAGGGTTGGGGTTGAGCTTAAGGTGTCCGCCTAGGGTTAGGGTAGGTGTATGGTTTGATTTAGGCTTCAGGTTAGGTTAGGTTTGAACTTAGTTTGAGGGAGTAAGTTTAGGGCTACTGTTAGCTTTCGGGTAACTCTTATGGTTGGAGTTAGCGTCAGGGCCACTTTAGGATTGGGGTTGAGCTTAAGGTGTCCGCCAAGGGTTACGGTTAGGTCTATGGTTTGAGTTAGGCTTCAGGTTAGGTTAGGTTTGAACTTAGTTTGAGGGAGTAAGTTTAGGGCTACTGTTAGTTTTCGGTTCAGTGTTACGGTTGGAGATAGCGTCAGGGTCAGGTTAGGGTTGGGGTTGAGCTTCAGGTGTCCGCCAAGGGTTAGGGTTATGTCTATGGTTTGAGTTAGGCTTCAGGTTAGGTTAGGTTTGAACTTAGTTTGAGGGATTAAGTTTAGGGCTACTGTTAGTTTTCGTTTCAGTGTTACGGTTGGATTTAGCGTGAGGGTCAGGTTAAGGTTGGGTTGAGCTTAAGGTGTCCGCCTAGGGTTGGGGTTAGGTGTATGGTTTGATTTAGGCTTCAGGTTAGGATAGGTTTGAACTTAGTTTGAGGGAGTAAGTTTAGCGCTACTGTTCGTTTTCGGGTAACTGTTATGGTTGGAGTTAGCGTCAGGGCCATTTTAGGATTGGGGTTGAGCTTAAGGTGTCCGCCAAGGGTTAGGGTTAGATCTATGGTTTGAGTTAGGCTTCAGGTTAGGTTAGGTTTGAACTTAGTTTGAGGGAGTAAGTTTAGGGCTACTGTTAGTTTTCGGTTCAGTGTTACGTTTGGAGATAGCGTCAGGGTCAGGTTAGGGTTGGGGTTGAGCTTCAGGTGTCCGCCTAGGGTTAGGGTTAGGTCTATGGTTTGAGTTAGGCTTAAGGTTAGGTTAGGTTTGAACTTAGTTTGAGGGAGTATGTTTAGGGCTACTGTTAGTTTTCGTTTCAGTGTTACGGTTGGAGTAAGAGTCAGGGTCAGGTTAGGGTGGGGTTGAACTTCAGGTGTCCGCCTAGGGTTAGGGTTAGGTCTATGGTTTGAGTTAGGCTTCAGGTTAGGTTAGGTTTGTACTTAGTTTGAGGGAGTAAGTTTAGGGCTACTGTTTGTTTTCGGTTCAGTATTTCGGTTGGGGTTAGCGTGAGGGTCAGGTTAGGGTTGGGGTTGAGCTTAAGGTGTCCGCCTAGGGTTAGGGTAGGTGTATGGTTTGATTTAGACTTCAGGTTAGGTTAGGTTTGAACTTAGTTTGAGGGAGTAAGTTTAGGGCTACTGTTAGTTTTCGGTTCAGTGTTACGGTTGGAGATAGCGTCAGGGTCAGGTTAGGGTTGGGGTTGAGCTTCAGGTGTCCGCCTAGGGTTAGGGATATGTCTATGGTTTGAGTTAGGCTTCAGGTTAGGTTAGGCTTGAACATAGTTTGAGGGATTAAGTTTAGGGCTATTGTTAGTTTTCGTTTCAGTGTTACGGTTGAATTTAGCGTGAGGGTCAGGTTAAGGTTGGGTTGAGCTTAAGGTGTCTGCCTAGGGTTGGGGTTAGGTGTATGGTTTGATTTAGGCTTCAGGTTAGGTTAGGTTTGAAGTTAGTTTGAAGGAGTAAGTTTAGGGCTACTGTTAGTTTTCGGGTAACTGTTATGGTTGGAGTTAGCGTCAGGGCCATTTTAGGATTGGGGTTGAGGTTAAGGTGTCCGCCAAGGGTTAGGGTTAGGTCTATGGTTTGATGTAGGCTTCAGGTTAGGTTAGGTTTGAACTTAGTTTGAGGGAGTAAGTTTAGGGCTACTGTTAGTTTTCGGTTCAGTGTTACGTTTGGAGATAGCGTCAGGTTCAGGTTAGGGTTGGGGTTGAGCTTCAGGTGTCCGCCTAGGGTTAGGGTTAGGTCTATGGTTTGAGTTAGGCTTCAGGTTAGGTTAGGTTTGAACTTAGTTTGAGGGAGTAAGTTTTGGGCTACTGTTAGTTTTCGTTTAAGTTTTACGGTTGCAGTAAGAGTCAGGGTCAGGTTAGGGTTGGGATTGAACTTCAGGTGTCCGCCTAGGGTTAGGGTTAGGTGTATGGTTTGAGTTAGGCTTCAGGTTAGGTTAGGTTTGAATTTAGTTTGAGGGAGTAAGTTTAGGGCTACTGTTTGTTTTCGGTTCAGTGTTTCGGTTGGAGTTAGCGTGAGGGTCAGGTTAGGGTAGGGGTTGAGCTTAAGGTGTCCGCCTAGGGTTAGGGTTAGGTGTATGGTTTGATTTAGGCTTCAGGTTAGGTTAGGTTTGAACTTAGTTTGAGGGAGTAAGTTTAGGGCTACTGTTAGTTTTCGGGTAACTGTTACGGTTGGAGTTAGCGTCAGGTCCAGGTTAGGGTTGGCGTTGAGCTAATGGTGTCCGCCTAGGGTTAGGGTTAGGTGTATGGTTTGATTTACGATTCAGGTTAGGTTAGGTTTGAAGTTAGTTTGAGGGAGTAAGTTTAGGGCTACTGTTAGTTTTCGGTTAAATGTTACAGTTGGAGTAAGCGTGAGGGTCAGGTTAGGGAAGGGGTTGAGCTTAAGGTGTCTGCCTAGGGTTAGGGTTAGGTGTATGATTTGATTAAGGCTTCAGGTTAGGTTAGGTTTGAACTTAGTTTGAGGGAGTAAGTTTAGGGCTACTGTTCGTTTTCGGGTAACTGTTATGGTTGGAGTTAGCGTCAGGGCCAGGTTAGGTTTGGGAATGAGCTTAAGGTGTCCTCCTAGGGTTAGGGTTAGGTCTATGGTTTGAGTTAGGCTTCAGGTTAGGTTAGGTTTGAACTTAGTTTGAGGGAGTAAGTTTAGGGCTACTGTTAGTTTTCGGTTCAGTGTTTCGGTTGGAGTTAGCGTGAGGGTCAGGTTAGGGTAGGGGTTGAGCTTAAGGTGTCCGCCTAGGGTTAGGGTTAGGTGTATGGTTTGATTTAGGCTTCAGGTTAGGATAGGTTTTAACTTAGTTTTAGGGAGTAAGTTTAGGGCTATTTTTAGTTTTCGGGTAACTGTTACGGTTGGAGTTAGCGTCAGGTCCACTTTAGTGTTGGCGTTGAGCTAATGGTGTCCTCCTAGGGTTAGGATTAGGTGTATGGTTTGATTTTGGCTTCACGTTAGTTTAGGTTTGAACTTAGTTTGAGGGAGTAAGTTTAGGGCTAATGTTAGTTTTCGGTTCAGTGTTACAGTTGGAGATTGCGTCAGGGTCAGGTTAGGGTTCGGTTTGAACTTCAGGTGTCCGCCTAGGGTTAGGGTTAGGTCTATGGTTTGAGTTAGGCTTCAGGTTAGGTTAGGTTTGAAATTAGTTTGAGGGAGTAAGTTTAGGGCTACTGTTAGTTTTCGGTTCAGTGTTACGGTTGGAGTTAGCGTGAGGGTCAGGTTAGGGTTGGGGTTGAGCTTAAGGTGTCCGCCTAGGGTTAGAGTTAGGTGTATGGTTTGAATTAGGCTTCAGGTTAGGTTAGGTTTGAACTTAGTTTGAGGGAGAAAGTTTAGGGCTACTGTTAGTTTTCGGGTAACTGTTATGGTTGGAGTTAGCGTCAGGGCCAGGTTAGGGTTGGGGTTGAGCTTAAGGTGTCCGCCTAGGGTTAGGGTTAGGTCTATGGTTTGAGTTAGGCTTCAGGTTAGGTTAGGTTTGAAGTTAGTTTGAGGGAGTAAGTTTAGGGCTACTGTTAGTTTTCGGTTCAGTGTTACGGTTGGAGATAGCATCAGGGTCAGGTTAGCGTTGGGGTTGAGCTTCAGGTGTCCGCCTAGGGTTAGGGTTAGGTCTATGGTTTGAGTTAGGCTTCAGGTTAGGTTAGGTTTGAACTTAGTTTGAGGGAGTAAGTTTAGGGCTACTGTTAGTTTTCAGTTCAGTGTTACGGTTGGATTTAGCGTGAGGGTCTGGTTAGGGTTGGGGTTGAGTTTAAGGTGTCCGCCTAGGGTTAGGGTAGGTGTATGGTTTTATTTAGGCTTCAGGTTAGGTTAGGTTTGAACTTAGTTTGAGGGAGTAAGTTTAGGGATACTGTTAGCTTTCGGGTAACTGTTATGGTTGGAGTTAGCGTCAGGGCCATTTTAGGATTGGGGTTGAGCTTAAGGTGTCCGCCAAGGGTTACGGTTAGGTCTATGGTTTGAGTTAGGCTTCAGGTTAGGTTAGGTTTGAACTTAGTTTGAGGGAGTTAGTTTAGGGCTACTGTTAGTTTTCGGTTCAGTGTTACGGTTGGAGATAGCGTCAGGGTCAGGTTAGGTTTGGGGTTGAGCTTCAGGTGTCCGCCTAGGGTAAGGGTTATGTCTATGGTTTGAGTTAGTCTTCTGGTTAAGTTAGGTTTGAACTTAGTTTGAGGGAGTAAGTTTAGGGCTATTGTTAGTTTTCGGTTCATTGTTACGGTTGGAAATAGCGTCAGGGTCAGTTTAGGGTTGGGCTTGAACTTCAGGTGTCCCCCTAGGGTTAGGGTAAGTTCAATGGTTTGAGTTAGGCTTCAGGTTAGGTTAGGTTTGAAATTAGTTTGAGGGAGTAAGTTTAGGGCTACTGTTAGGTTTCGGTTCAGTGCTACGGTTGGAGTTAGCGTGAGGGTCAGGTTAGTGTTGGGGTTGAACTTAAGGTGTCCGCCTAGGGTTAGAGTTAGGTGTATGGTTTGATTTAGGCTTCAGGTTAGCTTAGGTTTGAACTTAGTTTGAGGGAGTAAGTTTAGGGCTACTGTTAGTTTTCGGGTAACTGTTATGGTTGGAGTTAGTGTCAGGGCGAGGTTAGGGTTGGGGTTGAACTTAAGGTGTCCGCCTAGGGTTAGGGTTAGGTCTACGGTTTGAGTTAGGCTTCAGGTTAGGTTAGGTTTGAACTTAGTTTGAGGGAGTAAGTTTAGGGCTACTGTTAGTTTTCGGTTCAGTGTTACGGTTGGATTTAGCGTGAGGGTCAGGTTAGGGTTGGGGTTGAGCTTAAGGTGTCCGCCTAGGGTTAGGGTTAGGTGTATGGTTTGATTTAGGCTTCAGGTTAGGTTAGGTTTGAACTTAGTTTGAGGGAGTAAGTTTAGGGCTACTGTTAGTTTTCGGGTAACTGTTGTGGTTGGAGTTAGCGTCAGGGGATTTTAGGGTTGGGGTTGAGCTTAAGGTGTCCGCCAAGGGTTAGGGTTAGGTCTATGGTTTGATTTAGGCTTCAGGTTAGGTTAGGTTTGAACTTAGTTTGAGGGAGTAGGTTTAGGGCTACTGTTAGTTTTCGGTTCAGTGTTACAGTTGGAGTTAGCGTCAGGGTCAGGTTAGGGTTGGAGTTGAGCTTCAGGTGTCCGCCTAGGGTTAGGGTTAGGTCTATGGTTTGAGTTAGGCTTCAGGTTAGGTTAGGTTTGAACTTAGTTTGAGGGAGTAAGTTTAGGGCTACTGTTAGTTTTCGGTTCAGTGTTTCGGTTGGAGTTAGCGTGAGGGTCAGGTTAGGGTAGGGGTTGAGCTTAAGGTGTCCGCCTAGGGTTAGGGTTAGGTGTATGGTTTGATTTAGGCTTCAGGTGAGGATAGGTTTTAACTTAGTTTGAGGGAGTAAGTTTAGGGCTACTGTTATTTTTCGGGTAACTGTTACGGTTGGAGTTAGCGTCAGGTCCAGGTTAGTGTTGGCGTTGAGCTAATGGTGTCCTCCTAGGGTTAGGATTAGGTGTATGGTTTGATTTAGGCTTCACGTTAATTTAGGTTTGAACTTAGTTTGAGGGAGTAAGTTTAGGGCTAATGTTAGTTTTCGGGTCAGTGTTACGGTTGGAGATAGCGTCAGGGTCAGGTTAGGGTTGGGTTTGAACTTCAGGTGTCCGCCTAGGGTTAGGGTTAGGTCTATGGTTTGAGTTAGGCTTCAGGTTAGGTTAGGTTTGAAATTAGTTTGAGGGAGTAAGTTTAGGGCTACTGTTAGTTTTCGGTTCAGTGTTACGGTTGGAGTTAGCGTGAGGGTCAGGTTAGGGTTGGGGTTGAGCTTAAGGTGTCCGCCTAGGGTTAGAGTTAGGTGTATGGTTTGAATTAGGCTTCAGGTTAGGTTAGGTTTGAACTTAGTTTGAGGGAGTAAGTTTAGGGCTACTGTTAGTTTTCGGGTAACTGTTATGGTTGGAGTTAGCGTCAGGGCCAGGTTAGGTTTGGGGTTGAGCTTAAGGTGTCCGCCTAGGGTTAGGGTTAGGTCTATGGTTTGAGTTAGGCTTCAGGTTAGGTTAGGTTTGAACTTAGTTTGAGGTAGTAAGTTTAGGGCTACTGTTAGTTTTCGGTTCAGTGTTACGGTTGGAGATAGCGTCAGGGTCAGGTTAGCGTTGGGGTTGAGCTTCAGGTGTCCGCCTAGGGTTAGGGTTAGGTCTATGGTTTGAGTTAGGCTTCAGGTTAGGTTAGGTTTGAACTTAGTTTGAGGGAGTAAGTTTAGGGCTACTGTTAGTTTTCAGTTCAGTGTTACGGTTGGATTTAGCGTGAGGGTCTGGTTAGGGTTGGGGTTGAGCTTAAGGTGTCCGCCTAGGGTTAGGGTAGGTGTATGGTTTGATTTAGGCTTCAGGTTAGGTTAGGTTTGAACTTAGTTTGAGGGAGTAAGTTTAGGGCTACTGTTAGCTTTCGGGTAACTCTTATGGTTGGAGTTAGCGTCAGGGCCACTTTAGGATTGGGGTTGAGCTTAAGGTGTCCGTCAAGGGTTACGGTTAGGTCTATGGTTTGAGTTAGGCTTCAGGTTAGGTTAGGTTTGAACTTAGTTTGAGGGAGTAAGTTTAGGGCTACTGTTAGTTTTCGGTTCAGTGTTACGGTTGGAGATAGCGTCAGGGTCAGGTTAGGGTTGGGGTTGAGCTTCAGGTGTCCGCCTAGGGTTAGGGTTATGTCTATGGTTTGAGTTAGGCTTCAGGTTAGGTTAGGTTTGAACTTAGTTTGAGGGATTAAGTTTAGGGCTACTGTTAGTTTTCGTTTCAGTGTTACGGTTGGATTTAGCGTGAGGGTCAGGTTAAGGTTGGGTTGAGCTTAAGGTGTCCGCCTAGGGTTGGGGTTAGGTGTATGGTTTGATTTAGGCTTCAGGTTAGGTTAGGTTTGAACTTAGTTTGAGGGAGTAAGTTTAGCGCTACTGTTCGTTTTCGGGTAACTGTTATGGTTGGAGTTAGCGTCAGGGCCATTTTAGGATTGGGGTTGAGCTTAAGGTGTCCGCCAAGGGTTAGGGTTAGGTCTATGGTTTGAGTTAGGCTTCAGGTTAGGTTAGGTTTGAACTTAGTTTGAGGGAGTAAGTTTAGGGCTACTGTTAGTTTTCGGTTCAGTGTTACGTTTGGAGATAGCGTCAGGGTCAGGTTAGGGTTGGGGTTGAGCTTCAGGTGTCCGCCTAGGGTTAGGGTTAGGTCTATGGTTTGAGTTAGGCTTAAGGTTAGGTTAGGTTTGAACTTAGTTTGAGGGAGTATGTTTAGGGCTACTGTTAGTTTTCGTTTCAGTGTTACGGTTGGAGTAAGAGTCAGGGTCAGGTTAGGGTGGGGTTGAACTTCAGGTGTCCGCCTAGGGTTAGGGTTAGGTGTATGGTTTGAGTTAGGCTTCAGGTTAGGTTAGGTTTGAATTTAGTTTGAGGGAGTAAGTTTAGGGCTACTGTTTGTTTTCGGTTCAGTGTTTCGGTTGGAGTTAGCGTGAGGGTCAGGTTAGGGTAGGGGTTGAGCTTAAGGTGTCCGCCTAGGGTTAGGGTTAGGTGTATGGTTTGATTTAGGCTTCAGGTTAGGTTAGGTTTGAACTTAGTTTGAGGGAGTAAGTTTAGGGCTACTGTTAGTTTTCGGGTAACTGTTACGGTTGGAGTTAGCGTCAGGTCCAGGTTAGGGTTGGCGTTGAGCTAATGGTGTCCGCCTAGGGTTAGGGTTAGGTGTATGGTTTGATTTACGATTCAGGTTAGGTTAGGTTTGAAGTTAGTTTGAGGGAGTAAGTTTAGGGCTACTGTTAGTTTTCGGTTAAATGTTACAGTTGGAGTAAGCGTGAGGGTCAGGTTAGGGAAGGGGTTGAGCTTAAGGTGTCTGCCTAGGGTTAGGGTTAGGTGTATGATTTGATTAAGGCTTCAGGTTAGGTTAGGTTTGAACTTAGTTTGAGGGAGTAAGTTTAGGGCTACTGTTCGTTTTCGGGTAACTGTTATGGTTGGAGTTAGCGTCAGGGCCAGGTTAGGTTTGGGAATGAGCTTAAGGTGTCCTCCTAGGGTTAGGGTTAGGTCTATGGTTTGAGTTAGGCTTCAGGTTAGGTTAGGTTTGAACTTAGTTTGAGGGAGTAAGTTTAGGGCTACTGTTAGTTTTCGGTTCAGTGTTACGGTTGGAGATAGCGTCAGGGTCAGGTTAGGGTTGGGGTTGAGCTTAAGGTGTCCGCCTAGGGTTAGGGTTAGGTGTATGATATGATTTAGGCTTCTGGTTACGTTAGGTTTGAACTTAGTTTGAGGGAGTAAGTTTAGGGCTATTGTTAGTTTTCGGTTCAGTGTTACGGTTGCAAATAGCGTCAGGGTCAGTTTAGGGTTGGGCTTGAACTTCAGGTGTCCCCCTAGGGTTAGGGTAAGTTCTATGGTTTGACTTAGGCTTCAGGTTAGGTTAGGTTTGAAATTAGTTTGAGGGAGTAAGTTTAGGGCTACTGTTAGGTTTTGGTTCAGTGTTACGGTTGGAGTTAGCGTGAGGGTCAGGTTAGTGTTGGGGTTGAGCTTAAGGTGTCCGCCTAGGGTTAGAGTTAGGTGTATGGTTTGATTTAGGCTTCAGGTTATCTTAGGTTTGAACTTAGTTTGATGGAGTAAGTTTAGGGCTACTGTTAGTTTTCGGGTAACTGTTATGGTTGGAGTTAGCGTCAGGGGATTTTAGGGTTGGGGTTGAGCTTAAGGTGTCCGCCAAGGGATAGGGTTAGCTCTATGGTTTGAGTTAGGCTTCAGGTTAGGTTAGGCTTGAACTTAGTTTGAGGGAGTAAGTTTAGGGCTACTGTTCGTTTACGGTTCAGTGTTACGGTTGGAGTTAGCGTGAGGGTCAGGTTAGGGTTGGGGTTGAGCTAAAGGTGTCCGCCTAGGGTTAGGTTTAGGTCTATGGTTTCATTTAGGATTCAGGTGAGGTTAGGATTGAACTTAGTTTGAGGGAGTAAGTTTAGGGCTACTGTTAGTTTTCGGTTCAGTGTTACGGTTGGAGTTAGCGTCAGGGTCAGGTTAGGGTTGGGGTTGAGCTTCAGGTGTCCGCCTAGGGTTAGGGTTAGGTCTATGGTTTGAGTTAGGCTTCAGGTTAGGTTAGGTTTGAATTAGTTTGAGGGAGTAAGTTTAGGGCTACTGTTTGTTTTCGGTTCAGTGTTTCGGTTGTAGTTAGCGTGAGGGTCAGGTTAGGGTAGGGGTTGAGCTTAAGGTGTCCGCCTAGGGTTAGGGTTAGGTGTATGGTTTGAGTTAGGATTCAGGTTAGGTTAGGTTTGAACTTAGTTTGAGGGAGTAAGTTTAGGGCTACTGTTAGTTTTCGGTTCAGTGTTACGGTTGGAGATAGCGTCAGGGTCAGGTTAGGGTTGGGGTTGAGCTTCAGGTGTCCGCCTAGGGTTAGAGTTAGGTGTATGGTTTGATTTAGGCTTCAGGTTAGCTTAGGTTTGAACTTAGTTTGAGGGAGTAAGTTTAGGGCTACTTTTAGTTTTCGCGTAACTGTTATGGTTGGAGTTAGCGTCAGGGCCAGGTTAGGTTTGGGATTGAGCTTAAGGTGTCCGCCTAGTGTTAGGGTTAGGTCTATGGTTTGAGTTAGGCTTCAGGTTAGCTTAGGTTTGTACTTAGTTTGAGGGAGTAAGTTTAGGGCTACTGTTAGTTTTCGGTTAAGTGTTACGGTTGGAGTAAGAGTCAGGGTCAGGTTAGGGTTGGGGTTGAGCTTAAGGTGTCCGCCTAGGGTTAGGGTTAGGTGTATGGTATGATTTAGGCTTCTGGTTAAGTTAGGTTTGAACTTAGTTTGAGGGAGTAAGTTTAGGGCTATTGTTAGTTTTCGGTTCAGTGTTACGGTTGGAAATAGCATCAGGGTCAGTTTAGGATTGGGCTTGAACTTCAGGTGTCCCCCTAGGGTTAGGTAAAGTTCTATGGTTTGAGTTACGCTTCAGGTTAGGTTAGGTTTGAAATTAGTTTGAGGGAGTAAGTTTAGGGCTACTGTTAGGTTTCGGTTCAGTGTTACGGTTGGAGTTAGCGTGAGGATCAGGTTAGTGTTGGGGTTGAACTTAAGGTGTCCGCCTAGGGTTAGAGTTAGGTGTATGTTTTGATTTAGGCTTCAGATTAGCTTAGGTTTGAACTTAGTTTGAGGGAGTAAGTTTAGGGCTACTGTTAGTTTTCGGGTAACTGTTATGGTTGGAGTTAGCGTCAGGGGATTTTAGGGTTGGGGTTGAGCTTAAGGTGTCCGCCAAGGGATAGGGTTAGGTCTATGGTTTGAGTTAGGCTTCAGGTAAGCTTAGGTTTGAACTTAGTTTGAGGGAGTAAGTTTAAGGCTACTGTTAGTTTTCGGTTCAGTGTTACGGTTGGAGTTAGCGTCAGGGTCAGGTTAGGGTTGGGGTTGAGCTTCAGGTGTCCGCCTAGGGTTAGGGTTAGGTCTATGGTTTGAGTTAGGCTTCAGGTTAGGTTAGGTTTGAACTTAGTTTGAGGGAGTAAGTTTAGGGCTACTGTTTGTTTTCAGTTCAGTGTTTCGGTTTGAGTTCGCGTGAGGGTCAGGTTAGGGTAGGGGTTGAGCTTAAGGTGTCCGCCTAGGGTTAGGGTTAGGTGTATGGTTTGATTTAGGCTTCAGGTTAGGTTAGGTTTGAACTTAGTTTGAGGGAGTAAGTTTAGGGCTACTGTTAGTTTTTGGGTAACTGTTACGGTTGGAGTTAGCGTCAGGTCCAGGTTAGGGTTGGCGTTGAGCTAATGGTGTCCGCCTAGGGTTAGGATTAGGTGTATGGTTTGATTTACGCTTCAGGTTAGGTTAGGTTTGAAGTTAGTTTGAGGGAGTAAGTTGAGGGCTACTGTTAGTTTTCGGTTAACTGTTACCGTTGGAGTAAGCGTGAGGGTCAGGTTAGGGTTGGGGTTGAGCTTAAGGTGTCCGCCTAGGGTTAGAGTTAGGTGTATGGTTTGATTTAGGGTTCAGGTTATCTTAGGTTTGAACTTAGTTTGATGGAGTAAGTTTAGGGCTACTTTTAGTTTTCGGGTAACTGTTATGGTTGGAGTTAGCGTCAGGGGATTTTAGGGTTGGGGTTGAGCTTAAGGTGTCCGCCAAGGGATAGGGTTAGGTCTATGGTTTGAGTTAGGCTTCAGGTTAGGTTAGGCTTGAGCTTAGTTTGAGGGAGTAAGTTTAGGGCTACTGTTAGTTTACGGTTCAGTGTTACGGTTGGAGTTAGCGTGAGGGTCAGGTTAGGGTTGGGGTTGAGCTAAAGGTGTCCGCCTAGGGTTAGGTTTAGGTCTATGGTTTCATTTAGGATTCAGGTTAGGTTAGGATTGAACTTAGTTTGAGGGAGTAAGTTTAGGGCTACTGTTATTTTTCGGTTCAGTGTTACCGTTGGTGATAGCGTCAGGGTCAGGTTAGTGTTGGGGTTGAGATTAAGGTGTCCGCCTAGGGTTAGGGTTAGGTCTATGGTTTGAGTTAGGCTTCAGGTAAGCTTAGGTTTGAACTTAGTTTGAGGGAGTAAGTTTAGGGCTACTGTTAGTTTTCGGTTCAGTGTTACGGTTGGAGTTAGCATCAGGGTCAGGTTAGGGTTGGGGTTGAGCTTCAGGTGTCCGCCTAGGGTTAGGGTTAGGTCTATGGTTTGAGTTAGGCTTCAGGTTAGGTTAGGTTTGAACTTAGTTTGAGGGAGTAAGTTTAGGGCTACTGTTTGTTTTCGGTTCAGTGTTTCGGTTGGAGTTCGCGTGAGGGTCAGGTTAGGGTAGGGGTTGAGCTTAAGGTGTCCGCCTAGGGTTAGGGTTAGGTGTATGGTTTGATTTAGGCTTCAGGTTAGGTTAGGTTTGAACTTAGTTTGAGGGAGTAAGTTTAGGGCTACTGTTAGTTTTCGGGTAACTGTTACGGTTGGAGTTAGCGTCAGGTCCAGGTTAGGGTTGGCGTTGAGCTAATGGTGTCCGCATAGGGTTAGGATTAGGTGTATGGTTTGATTTACGCTTCAGGTTAGGTTAGGTTTGAAGTTAGTTTGAGGGAGTAAGTTGAGGGCTACTGTTAGTTTTCGGTTAACTGTTACCGTTGGAGTAAGCGTGAGGGTCAGGTTAGGGTTGGGGTTGAGCTTAAGGTGTCCGCCTAGGGTTAGAGTTAGGTGTATGGTTTGATTTAGGGTTCAGGTTATCTTAGGTGAGAACTTAGTTTGAGGGAGTAAGTTTAGGGCTACTGTTAGTTTTCGGGTAACTGTTATGGTTGGAGTTAGCGTCAGGGCCAGGTTAGGGTTGGGGTTGAGCTTAAGGTGTCCGCCTAGGGTTAGGGTTAGGTCTATGGTTTGAGTTAGGCTTCAGGTTAGGTTAGGTTTGAACTTAGTTTGAGGGAGTAAGTTTAGGGCTACTGTTAGTTTTCGGTTCAGTGTTACGGTTGGAGATAGTGTCAGGGTCAAGTTAGCGTTGGGGTTGAGCTTCAGGTGTCCGCCTAGGGTTAGGGTTAGGTGTATGGTTTGATTTAGGCTTCAGGTTAGGTTAGGTTTGAACTTAGTTTGACGGAATAAATTTAGGGCTACTGTTAGTTTTCGTTTCAGTGTTACGGTTGAATTTAGCGTGAGGTCAGGTTAAGGTTGGGTTGAGCTTAAGGTGTCCGCCTAGGGTTGGGCTTAGGTGTATGGTTTGATTTAGGCTTCAGGTTAGGTTAGGTTTGAACTTAGTTTGAGGGAGTAAGTTTAGGGCTACTGTTAGTTTTCGGGTAACTGTTATGGTTGGAGTTAGCGTCAGGGCCATTTTAGGATTGGGGTTGAGGTTAAGGTGTCCGCCAAGGGTTAGGGTTAGGTCTATGGTTTGATGTAGGCTTCAGGTTAGGTTAGGTTTGAACTTAGTTTGAGGGAGTAAGTTTAGGGCTACTGTTAGTTTTCGGTTCAGTGTTACGTTTGGAGATAGCGTCAGGGTCAGGTTAGGGTTGGGGTTGAGCTTCAGGTGTCCGCCTAGGGTTAGGGTTAGGTCTATGGTTTGAGTTAGGCTTCAGGTTAGGTTAGGTTTGAACTTAGTTTGAGGGAGTAAGTTTTGGGCTACTGTTAGTTTTCGTTTAAGTGTTACGGTTGCAGTAAGAGTCAGGGTCAGGTTAGGGTTGGGATTAAACTTCAGGTGTCCACCTAGGGTTAGGGTTAGGTGTATGGTTTGAGTTTGGCTTCAGGTTAGGTTAGGTTTGAACTTAGTTTGATGGAGTAAGTTTAGGGCTACTCTTTGTTTTCGGTTCAGTGTTTCGGTTGGAGTTAGCGTGAGGGTCAGGTTAGGGTAGGGGTTGAGCTTAAGGTGTCCGCCTAGGGTTAGGGTTAGGTGTATGGTTTGATTTAGGCTTCAGGTTACGTTAGGTTTGAACTTAGTTTGAGGGAGTAAGTTTAGGGCTACTGTTAGTTTTCGGGTAACTGTTACGGTTGGAGTTAGCGTCAGGTCCAGGTTAGGGTTGGCGTTGAGCTAATGGTGTCCGCCTAGGGTTAGGGTTAGGTGTATGGTTTGATTTAGGATTCAGGTTAGGTTAGGTTTGAAGTTAGTTTGAGGGAGTAAGTTTAGGGCTACTGTTAGTTTTCGGTTAAATGTTACAGTTGGAGTAAGCGTGAGGGTCAGTTTAGGGAAGGGGTTGAGCTTAAGGTGTCTGCCTAGGGTTAGGGTTAGGTGTATGATTTGATTAAGGCTTCAGGTTAGGTTAGGTTTGAACTTAGTTTGAGGGAGTAAGTTTAGGGCTACTGTTCGTTTTCGGGTAACTGTTATGGTTGGAGTTAGCGTCAGGGCCAGGTTAGGTTTGGGAATGAGCTTAAGGTGTCTTCCTAGGGTTAGGGTTAGGTCTATGGTTTGAGTTAGGCTTCAGGTTAGGTTAGGTTTGAACTTAGTTTGAGGGAGTAAGTTTAGGGCTACTGTTAGTTTTCGGTTCAGTGTTACGGTTGGAGATAGCGTCAGGGTCATGTTAGGGTTGGGGTTGAGCTTAAGGTGTCCTCCTAGGGTTAGGGTTAGGTGTATGATATGATTTAGGCTTCTGGTTACGTTAGGTTTGAACTTAGTTTGAGGGAGTAAGTTTAGGGCTATTGTTAGTTTTCGGTTCAGTGTTACGGTTGGAAATAGCGTCAGGGTCAGTTTAGGGTTGGGCTTGAACTTCAGGTGTCCCCCTAGGGTTAGGGTAAGTTCTATGGTTTGAGTTAGGCTTCAGGTTAGGTTAGGTTTGAAATTAGTTTGAGGGAGTAAGTTTAGGGCTACTGTTAGGTTTCGGTTCAGTGTTACGGTTGGAGTTAGTGTGAGGGTCAGGTTAGTGTTGGGGTTGAGCTTAAGGTGTCCGCCTAGGGTTAGAGTTAGGTGTATGGTTTGATTTAGGCTTCAGGTTATATTAGGTTTGAACTTAGTTTGATGGAGTAAGTTTAGGGCTACTGTTAGTTTTCGGGTAACTGTTATGGTTGGAGTTAGCGTCAGGGGATTTTAGGGTTGGGGTTGAGCTTAAGGTGTCCGCCAAGGGATAGGGTTAGGTCTATGGTTTGAGTTAGGCTTCAGGTTAGGTTAGGCTTAAACTTAGTTTGAGGGAGTAAGTTTAGGGCTACTGTTAGTTTACGGTTCAGTGTTACGGTTGGAGTTAGCGTGAGGGTCAGGTTAGGGTTGGGGTTGAGCTAAAGGTGTCTGCCTAGGGTTAGGTTTAGGTCTATGGTTTCAATTAGGGTTCAGGTTAGGTTAGGATAGAACTTAGTTTGAGGGAGTAAGTTTAGGGCTACTGTTATTTTTCGGTTCAGTGTTACCGTTGGTGATAGCGTCAGGGTCAGGTTAGTGTTGGGGTTGAGCTTAAGGTGTCCGCCTAGGGTTAGGGCTAGTTCTATGGTTTGAGTTAGGCTTCAGGTAAGCTTAGGTTTGAACTTAGTTTGAGGGAGTAAGTTTAGGTCTACTGTTAGTTTTCGGTTCAGTGTTACGGTTGGAGTTAGCGTCAGGGTCAGGTTAGGGTTGGGGTTGAGCTTCAGGTGTCCGCCTAGGGTTAGGGTTAGGTCTATGGTTTGAGTTAGGCTTCAGGTTAGGTTAGGTTTGAACTTAGTTTGAGGGAGTAAGTTTAGGGCTACTGTTTGTTTTCGGTTCAGTGTTTCGGTTGGAGTTCGCGTGAGGGTCAGGTTAGGGTAGGGGTTGAGCTTAAGGTGTCCGCCTAGGGTTAGGGTTAGGTGTATGGTTTGATTTAGGCTTCAGGTTAGGTTAGGTTTGAACTTAGTTTGAGGGAGTAAGTTTAGGGCTATGTTAGTTTTCGGGTAACTGTTACGGTTGGAGTTAGCGTCAGGTCCAGGTTAGGGTTTTCGTTGAGCTAATGGTCTCCGCCTAGGGTTAGGATTAGGTGTATGGTTTGATTTACGCTTCAGGTTAGATTAGGTTTGAAGTTAGTTTGAGGGAGTAAGTTTAGGGCTACTGTTAGTTTTCGGTTAACTGTTACCGTTGGAGTAAGCGTGAGGGTCAGGTTAGGGTTGGGGTTGAGCTTAAGGTGTCCGCCTAGGGTTAGAGTTAGGTGTATGGTTTGATTTAGGGTTCACGTTATCTTAGGTGAGAACTTAGTTTGAGGGAGTAAGTTTAGGGCTACTGTTAGTTTTCGGGTAACTGTTATGGTTGGAGTTAGCGTCAGGGCCAGGTTAGGGTTGGGGTTGAGCTTAAGGTGTCCGCCTAGGGTTAGGGTTAGGTCTATGGTTTGAGTTAGGCTTCAGGTTAGGTTAGGTTTGAACTTAGTTTGAGGGAGTAAGTTTAGGGCTACTGTTAGTTTTCGGTTCAGTTTTACGGTTGGAGATAGCGTCAGGGTCAAGTTAGCGTTGGGGTTGTGCCCCGACCCGCAGGACAGTCGAACGGGTACCTGGGTGAGGATGGTGAAAACCGGGATCCTTTGTGTTTAGGCTGGTGAAGTTCTTACTGACACACAGAGTGGAGACAAGATGAGGTGCTGATCAAGTCTTCCGTTTATTGCAGAACAAACAGTGCTTTATATACAGGCTGGTGGGCACACCAATTGGTTGCCCAAAAATGAGATACAACAGTATGAGCCAATCATTGATGTGGGTGAATCTCCCATTACCTAGCAACAGTTGGTTACATGATTTCTGAAATATGGTTTGCTCAATGAGGAAGTGAAGCCTAAGATTTCTAAGATGGCAGACAGTTCTCAAGAAGCTCCCAAGATGGCTTCCATATGCAATGCCCTCCACATATCCCCCTTTTTTATTTTTTCAAAGAGAGGAGAAAAGCCTGGGGGAATCGTGCCTGTCTTAGGTTGGAGTCGTTTATCGAGCCACGTCCATCCTTACCCGTCATTGGAGAATCCCATAACTATGATGGGTTTCCTGTCTTAGGTGGGAGGACTGTACAGCTGTTATAGGCTCAGACTCTCTTACCCGTCTTTGGCTAACCGATTCAGCGCCTCAGGCTGGAGCAATGTCTAGGCTCCACGATACTCCATCTCCAGGTTGTGGTAGTGGACTTGGATAGGCTGCATTTTTATGGAGTCATCGATATGACGTTTTATGAAGGTCATGAGCTTATTAAAGAGAACAGGTCCCAAAGAGCAAACAATCAATAAAACCAAAATTGGGCCAAATATGGGGAGTAGTATGGGGAGGAGTCCATTCCATGCAGTTAAAAAGGGATTATCGGTGAGTTGTTTTCTTCGTTCCAGAAGATTTTCTTGTAGTTGGTTGAGCTTGTCACGAACGATGCCAGACTTGTTGGCATAAAAACAGCAACGTTCCTGTAAAGCAAGACAGAGACCCCCCTGTTCTGCCAAAAGGAGGTCTAGCCCACGTCTATTTTGGAGTACAACTTCTGCAAGGGAATCTAGTTGATCTTGGACAAAAGTAATAGTAGAAGCCAATTCGTGGACATCAGAAACAAGGGCATCAGTTAATTGTTTGACCTGAAGGGAATATCCTAATCCAGCAGCACCAGTAGCTGTAGCTGCAGCAAAACCTAAGGTAGCAAGAATAGGGAGGAGCATTACGGCACGCTTGGATCTTGTGCGTGAACGTCCTGGAATAAAATCAAAAGTAGGAATGGGAACTGGTTCATCTCCTTTAATAACATCAACGTCAGGAACCAGCACAGC
This sequence comes from Tupaia tana, assembly GCA_026018925.1. NCBI lineage: Eukaryota > Metazoa > Chordata > Mammalia > Scandentia > Tupaiidae > Tupaia > Tupaia tana. Next base: position 948,064 of record JAKSZU010000042.1, on the reverse strand, counting down.
AAGAACACAAGAACCAACCCAGTGTTTGGGCAAAAACGTGTATGCCAGATTAGTGCCACACACATAAACTGTATTATGAGGAGCACATAAATCAGTAGAATGGGAAACATCTCTCTTATCAATACAATCGGAGAATGTAATGAAGCCAAGAACAATCTCATTAGATTGAGCACGGGAGGGAGAATAAAGACAACTTATGGTTGAAGGGAAAACAGGCTGAACTAAGAAAGGCGAAGTTGGTGAACAACGTGAGGGATCTACAGGAAAAGTTATGTTGACAATTGGAAGGGCTGATGGAATTTGTAGACCATGGCGGAGACAAAGCCAACAGTCCGCAGCAATTGTGGGACTGTAAGCCTGAAGTAGAGCAAGAGTAAGGTTAAGTAGTGAGAAAGTAGTGTCAATGAAAGGAGCAACTCTAGGTTTGGGTAGAGATAGTGGCTTGTATGAACGTTGAGGATGTAAATTTTGTGTGAGATCCTGTAAGTGTTTTTGTACCTTGAGTCGTCTAGTCTTGTCTTGAGGTCCACCCCCATCAGAAACATGGGGAGGAGCAATTAAGTCCCAACAAATGTTTTTTCCTAAGGTATCAGATGTACAGGGCTTTTCAAGATGGTTCGTATCTATAAAGGTTTTAATGTGTGTAGCTGTGAAATAAGTTGTGTTTTTGAAAATGCAAGTAGTGGCATGATCGTAACATGCAGCATGAAGGGTAGATCTGAAAATTGTACAGGTGCGTTGAGCAGGTGTAGAAGAGGAGGAGACAGTGGGTATATTAATGCAATACCAAGTAAGGGGTTGTTGTTGGAGATACGCAGTGTGTCCAGAACATGTGACTGTTGAGAGTGGTGTGAAGGAAAAATGGGTGATCTTACCACCTGCACATGCGCAAGGAGCGTTTTGTTCAAGGAACTTTCGAGTTTTGCCAGAGTCAAAACCAGCAGCAACAGTGTTGAAGAGGTAACTGCCAGGGCTAAAACCAGCAGCGATAGTGTTGAAGAGATAAAACAATATCAGGTATTTAAGAAGAATCTTCATTTTGTTGATCTGTGGAAGAAAAAAGAGGTATCTCAGGGCTTTTATAATCCCTGGATGAATTATTATCATTTGAATCAATTTGTTTGACCAATCTTTCTGGTAGCCAACGAGCAGCATCCATTTTCTGGGAATAAATGCAGACAGACCCTCTGCCCCATATGAGGACAGGGTCTGGACCATTCCACGTATTGTCTAGTGGATCTTTCCACAAAACTGTGGCAAATTTTGTTTTGGTAGTTGAATGCCAGAAGCGCTCAGCAGCTGAGTGTCCATCTTTATCCAGTGTTAGAAAATTTAGCACAAAAAGTGTATGTGCTAAAAGGTTTTTTGGTGAACCTTTAATTTGTAAAATCTCTCCCTTTTTTAATTTTTGGAGAGTACTTTTTAAGGAAAGATGAGCACGTTCAACAATACCTTGTCCCTGGGGATTGTATGGAATCCCCGTGACATGTTTAATATGGAGTTGTTTACAAAAAGAGTTAAAATTGTTTCCGGTATATCCTGGGCCATTATCTGTTTTAATTTGTTGAGGCTTACCCAGAACAGAGAGTGCGGCAAGAACATGAGAAATAACATGTTTACCAGCCTCTCCGGTTTGTGCCGTAGCAAAAATGAAACCACTAAAGGTGTCAATAGTGACATGCACGTATTTAAGAGTACCAAATTCTGCAAAATGAGTGACATCCATTTGCCATAAAGCATTAGGCATAAGGCCTCTAGGGTTAACACCCAAGTGTGGTGTAGGCAAAAGAGTAAGACAGGCCGGACATTGTTTTACAATTTGTCGAGCCTGTTCCCGAGTAATTTTAAACATGAGACGAAGGGTGTGAGAATTCAAATGATGTAATTGATGGGCAGCAACAGCATCTGAAAGATTTGTGTCAATTTGAGTATGAACCAAAAGAGAATATTTTGTGGCCAGATCAGCGCGGCGATTACCCTCAGTTAAAGGACCAGGCAAGTCTGTATGGGCGCGCAAATGGCCAATATAAAAAGGCAGCTCTCGATGTCTAATGAGAGACTGTAATTGGAGGAAAAACTGTGCGGCTTGAGAAATTTGTTTAATTTGTGCCGCAGTTTCCAGAAGTGGTACAGACATAGTAATATAAGCACTATCTGTATACAAGGTCAAGGGAAAGCAGAGAAAATTGTAACAACTATTGGCAGCTCAACTAGCTGAGCTGATATTGAGAATGTTGTAAATGTAACTTATTTAATCAGAGAGAGAACAAAAAGCACTGTGTAGATGGTGGAACAGAGGACCAGTTCTGTGTTTCACGGCGTAGTTCTGGAAAGGTCTGAAATAAATTGTCATTGTTTACAGAACAAACTCAAGCGTTTCAAAAGTTTGTTTTAGGTCTGGAGGCTTGGGGCGGCCCCGTTTTTGTTTCCCTGATCCCGATTAATTGACCTACCATAGACATCAAATCTGGATCTACATTCATTAGGAGGGTGACGTCCCTTCATACATTTACTGCACAAATCAGGAAGTTGATTTGGTCGTTGATTACCACCATTCTTTACCTTACAGTTTTTTGCAAAATGTCCAGACCGACCACAATTGTAGCAAGTAATTTTGTTACTTATTTTGTTAGCGTTGTTGTTACGAATAAGGAATTGGAGAACAGTATAGTCTTGAAGGGCAGCGGCCATAGTCAATCCTTGTTGGAATGCCAATTGTTTAATAAGGTCAGTACCTGAATCAGTCAAATTTCTCTGAGTAGGAAGTTTTGTCCAAGCTCTCATAGCTGCTGTATAAATTTGAGCAAATAGCCCTTCACCATATTGTATTAGATTGTTACTATTTGCATAATTGCCTTCTCCCAATAACATCTCTGTTGTCCAACCATTGTTGGCCTGGGCATTACGGCATGCAAGCTCCCTGCAAATTTGTACATACTTTGATTTCCAAAGTAAGTAATCTCCTCCAGAGAGCGTAGCATGGGCCAATATGTGCCACTCCATTGGTATAAGCCAATTATCTGCCACTGATTCAACTATGGCTAAAGTATATGGAGCTGTAGCTCCATATTGAGCAACTGCTGTTTTAATTTCTTTTATGATTTTAAAATCAAAGCCACCACAAGGACGCCATGTTTGTCCTTGGGGATCTATGGTTTCTGTTACTGGAAATGCTTCCTGTTCCTCAAGATCTATCAGTGGTTGTAATCTCTGAGCTGGTTTAAGTTTTGCACTAGGAGTAAAGGTGGACTGACAGCGATTTTGTGAGGATGAGAAAGCTGTACTTTTAGATTTACCCACTTTCAGCTTTTCTAATCGTGATATCAATTCTTGATGTTCTTCTAACTGAATATGTTCTTTGAGTTGTTCAATCTTAGCCCGAACCTCTGCCCTAGGATCAATAACGGGGGCATTGCCAAAGATGGCTGAATAGTCTTTTCATGGCAAGAATGATTACATGTCAAAGATGGCACAGATGTAACCGAGTCATAAGATGGAGGTCGTTTTTTGAAAGGAGGCCATTTTGAATTGTTGTACTCAACAGCCTCCACTTCTGAAGTTTCTTTCTCTGGTGGCCATTTTGAACTATTGCATTTGGCAGCCTCTTTTTCCAAAGTTTCTTCTTCAGGCGGCCATTTTGGGTTTGGGTTATTGTATTTGGCTGCCTTTGTTTCTAAAGTTTCTTTTTCAGACGGCCATTTTGAGTTATTGTACGTGGCAGTCTGTGTCTTTAAAGTTTCTTCTTTAGGCAGCCAGTTTGAGTTGTTATTTTTGACTGCCCTTAGTTCTAAAATTTCTTCCTCAGAATCAGTCGATTGACTATCCAAATGAGCTTTAAACTCTGTAAGAGATGGGTATAATTTTTTCTGAGGCTTTTCAAAGTTTGTAAATTCCTCACTGATTTTTGGTTTTTCAAGTTGTTTTGGCCTGACATCCAATTGTTTAGTAAAATTTGTTACTTCTTCCTCACTATCTAAGGAATTTAAATCTTTTTCTTTTTTGGTGCCAAGGTTTATTTTAGTTTCCATGGCATCTTTACTATCTGTCCGAGTTTTATTTTTTTGCATAATTTGTTCTCCCTCTGCAACAACTGTTGCAATTTTGGGGTCAGTTGACTGTAATTTAATAATTTTATCTATTAGATTCCAATATGACAAAGTTATTACTGGGAACTTTCCTGGTCCAAATGTGACATAGTAGTCTTTCAGAGCATCACCTACCCTCTTCCACCTTGCTTCATCAATAGTGCCTTCTTGAGGAAACCAGGGGCACACCTCTTTTAGAAAGTCAAAAAAGGAAAGTAATTGTTTGATTCTAATTTTAACTCCACGTGTCTTAAGAGCATCACTAAGCCCCTGAACAAATAATTCATGCTTGCTCATTTGTTGTCCCATAATTGCACTCCGGGAAGCTATTTAGTAATCTGTATTACTATTTACCCTTCCACACTTACCAGGCCTGGCTTTCTTCACAGTGCACTTCACCTTGATCCTCTTGGCCCAAGGCTCCACGTCCGGGCGCCACTTGCCCCGACCCGCAGGACAGTCGAACGGGTACCTGGGTGAGGATGGTGAAAACCGGGATTCTTTGTGTTTAGGCTGGTGAAGTTCTTACTGACACACAGAGTGGAGACAAGATGAGGTGCTGATCAAGTCTTCCGTTTATTGCAGAACAAACAGTGCTTTATATACAGGCTGGTGGGCACACCAATTGGTTGCCCAAAAATGAGATACAACAGTATGAGCCAATCATTGATGTGGGTGAATCTCCCATTACCTAGCAACAGTTGGTTACATGATTTCTGAAATATGGTTTGCTCAATGAGGAAGTGAAGCCTAAGATTTCTAAGATGGCAGACAGTTCTCAAGAAGCTCCCAAGATGGCTTCCATATGCAATGCCCTCCACAGGGTTGAGCTTCAGGTGTCCGCCTAGGGTTAGGGTTAGGTGTATGGTTTGATTTAGGCTTCAGGTTAGGTTAGGTTTGAACTTAGTTTGAGGGAGTAAGTTTAGGGCTACTGTTAGTTTTCGGGTAACTGTTATGGTTGGAGTTAGCGTCAGGGCCATTTTAGGATTGGGGTTGAGCTTAAGGTGTCCGCCAAGGGTTAGGGTTAGGTCTATGGTTTGAGTTAGGCTTCAGGTTAGGTTAGGTTTGAACTTAGTTTGAGGGAGTAAGTTTAGGGCTACTGTTAGTTTTCGGTTCAGTGTTACGGTTGGAGTTAGCGTGAGGGTCAGGTTAGGGTTGGGGTTGAGCTAAAGGTGTCCGCCTAGGGTTAGGTTTAGGTCTATGGTTTCATTTAGGATTCAGGTTAGGTTAGGATAGAACTTAGTTTGAGGGAGTAAGTTTAGGGCTACTGTTAGTTTTCGGTTCAGTGTTACCGTTGGTGATAGCGTCAGGGTCAGGTTAGTGTTGGGGTTGAGCTTAAGGTGTCCGCCTAGGGTTAGGGCTAGGTCTATGGTTTGAGTTAGGCTTCAGGTAAGCTTAGGTTTGAACTTAGTTTGAGGGAGTAAGTTTAGGGCTACTGTTAGTTTTCGGTTCAGTGTTACGGTTGGAGTTAGCGTCAGGGTCAGGTTAGGGTTGGGGTTGAGCTTCAGGTGTCCGCCTAGGGTTAGGGTTAGGTCTATGGTTTGAGTTAGGCTTCAGGTTAGGTTAGGTTTGAACTAAGTTTGAGGGAGTAAGTTTAGGGCTACTGTTTGTTTTCGGTTCAGTGTTTCGGTTGGAGTTCGCGTGAGGGTCAGGTTAGGGTAGGGGTTGAGCTTAAGGTGTCCGCCTAGGGTTAGGGTTAGGTGTATGGTTTGATTTAGGCTTCAGGTTAGGTTAGGTTTGAACTTAGTTTGAGGGAGTAAGTTTAGGGCTACTGTTAGTTTTCGGGTAACTGTTATGGTTGGAGTTAGCGTCAGGGCCAGGTTAGGGTTGGGGTTGAGCTTAAGGTGTCCGCCTAGGGTTAGGGTTAGGTCTATGGTTTGAGTTAGGCTTCAGGTTAGGTTAGGTTTGAACTTAGTTTGAGGGAGTAAGTTTAGGGCTACTGTTTGTTTTCGGTTCAGTTTTACGGTTGGAGATAGCGTCAGGGTCAAGTTAGCGTTGGGGTTGAGCTTCAGGTGTCCGCCTAGTGTTAGGGTTAGGTGTATGGTTTGATTTAGGCTTCAAGTTAGGTTAGGTTTGAACTTAGTTTGAGGGAGTAAGTTTAGGGCTACTGTTAGTTTTCGGGTAACTGTTATGGTTGGAGTTAGCGTCAGGGCCATTTTAGGATTGGGGTTGAGCTTAAGGTGTCCGCCAAGGGTTAGGGTTAGGTCTATGGTTTGAGTTAGGCTTCAGGTTAGGTTAGGTTTGAACTTAGTTTGAGGGAGTAAGTTTAGGGCTACTGTTAGTTTTCGGTTCAGTGTTACGGTTAGAGATAGCGTCAGGGTCAGGTTAGGGTTGGGGTTGAGCTTCAGGTGTCTGCCTAGGGTTAGGGTTAGGTCTACGGTTTGAGTTAGGCTTCAGGTTAGGTTAGGTTGGAACTTACTTTGAGGGAGTAAGTTTAGGGCTACTGTTAGGTTGCGGTTCAGTGTTACGGATGGAGTTAGCGTGAGGGTCAGGTTAGGGTTGGGGTTGAGCTTAAGGTGTCCGCCTAGGGTTAGAGTTAGGTGTATGGTTTGATTTAGGCTTCAGGTTAGGTTAGGTTTGAACTAAGTTTGAGGGAGTAAGTTTAGGGCTACTGTTAGTTTTCGGTTCAGTGTTATGGTTGGAGATAGTGTCAGGGTCAGGTTATGGTTGGGCTTGAACTTCAGGTGTCCGCCTAGGGTTAGGGTTAGGTATATGGTTTGAGTTAGGCTTCAGGTTAGGTTAGGTTTGAACTTAGTTTGAGGGAGTAAGTTTAGGGATACTGTTAGTTTTCGGTTCAGTGTTACGGTTGGAGTTAGCGTGAGGGTCAGGTTAGGGTAGGGGTTGAGCTTAAGGTGTCCGCCTAGGGTTAGAGTTAGTTGTATGGTTTGATTTAGGCTTCAGGTTAGGTTAGGTTTGAACTTAGTTTGAGGGAGTAAGTTTAGGGCTACTGTTAGTTTTCGAGTAACTGTTATGGTTGGAGTTAGCGTCAGGGCCAGGTTAGGGTTGGGGTTGAGCTTAAGGTGTCCGCCTAGGGTTAGGGTTAGGTCTATGGTTTGAGTTAGGCTTCAGGTTAGGTTAGGTTTGAACTTAGTTTGAGGGAGTAAGTTTAGGGCTACTGTTAGTTTTCGGTTCAGTGTTACGGATGGAGTTAGCGTGAGGGTCAGGTTATGTTTGGGGTTGATCTTAAGGTGTCCGCCTAGGGTTAGCGTTAGGTCTATGGTTTGATTTAGGCTTCAGGTTAGGTTAGGTTTGAACTTAGTTTGAGGGAGTAAGTTTAGGGCTACTGTTAGTTTTCGGTTCAGTGTTACGGTTGGAGATAGCGTCAGGGTCAGGTTAGGGTTGGGGTTGAGCTTCAGGTGTCCGCCTAGGGTTAGGGTTATGTCTATGGTTTGAGTTAGGCTTCAGGGTAGGTTAGGTTTGAACTTAGTTTGAGGGAGTAAGTTTAGGGCTACTGTTAGTTTTCGGGTAACTGCTATGGTTGGAGTTAACGTCAGGGCCATTTTAGGATTGGGGTTGAGCTTAAGGTGTCCGCAAAGGGTTAGGGTTAGGTATATGGTTTGAGTTAGCCTTCAGGTTAGGTTAGGTTTGAACTTAGTTTGAGGGAGTAAGTTTAGTGCTACTGTTAGTTCTCGGTTGAGTGTTACGGTTGGAGTAAGAGTCAGGGTCAGGTTAGGGTTGGGGTTGAGCTTCAGGTGTCTGCCTAGGATTAGGGTTAGGTCTATGGTTTGAGTTAGGCTTCAGGTTAGGTTAGGTTTGAACTTAGTTTGAGGGAGTAAGTTTAGGGCTACTGTTTGTTTTTGGTTCAGCGTTTCGGTTGGAGTTAGCGTGAGGGGCAGGTTAGGGTAGGGGTTGAGCTTAAGGTGTCCGCCTAGGGTTAGGGTTAGGTGTAAGGTTTGATTTAGGCTTCAGGTTAGGTTAGGTTTAAACTTAGTTTGAGGGAGTAATTTTAGGGCTACTGTTAGTTTTCGGGTAACTGTTACGGTTGGAGTTAGGGTCAGGTCCAGGTTAGGGTTGGCGTTGAGCTAATGGTGTCCGCCTAGGGTTAGGTTTAGGTGTATGGTTTGATTTAGGCTTCAGGTTAGGTTAGATTTGTAGTTAGTTTGAGGGAATACGTTTAGGGCTACTGTTAGTTTTCGGTTAACTGTTACAGTTGGAGTAAGTGTGAGGGTCAGGTTAGGGTTGGGGTTGAGCTTAAGGTGTCCGCCTAGGGTTAGGGTTAGGTGTATGATTTGATTAAGGCTTCAGGTTAGGTTAGGTTTGAACGTAGTTTGAGGGAGTAAGTTTAGGGCTACTGTTATTTTTCGGGTAACTGTTATGGTTGGAGTTAGCGTCAGGGCCATTTTATTATTGGGCTTGAGATTAAGGTGTCCGCCAAGGGTTAGGGTTAGGACTATGGTTTGAGTTAGGCTTCAGGTTAGGTTAGGTTTGAACTTAGTTTGAGGGAGTAAGATTAGAGCTACTGTTAGTTTTCGGTTCAGTGTTATGTTTGGAGTTAGCGTGAGGGTCAGGTTAGGGTTGGGTTTGAGCTTAAGGTGTCCGCCTAGGGTTAGGGTTAGGTGTAGGGTTTGATTTAGGCTTCAGGTTAGGTTAGGTTTGAACTTAGTTTGAAGGAGTAAGTTTAGGGCTACTCTTAGTTTTCGGTTCAGTGTTACGGTTGGAGATAGCGTCAGGGTCAGGTTAGGGTTGGGGTTGAGCTTCAGGTGTCCGCCTAGGGTTAGGGTTAGGTCTATGGTTTGAGTTAGGCTTCAGGTTAGGTTAGGTTTGAAATTAGTTTGAGGGAGTAAGTTTAGGGCTAATGTTAGTTTTCGGTTCAGTGTTACGGTTGGAGTTAGCGTGAGGGTCAGGTTAGGGTTGGGGTTGAGGTTAAGGTGTCCGCCTAGGGTTAGGGTTAGGTGTATGGTTTGATTTAGGCTTCAGGTTAGGTTAGGTTTGAGCTTAGTTTGAGGGAGTAAGTTTAGGGCGACTGTTAGTTTTCGGGTAACTGTTATGGTTGGACTTAGCGTCAGGGCCAGGTTAGGGTTGGGTTTGAGCTTCAGGTGTCCGCCTAGGGTTAGGGTTAGGTCTATGGTTTGAGTTAGGCTTCAGGTTAGTTTAGGTTTGAACTTAGTTTGAGGGAGTAAGTTTAGGGCTACTGTTAGTTTTCGGTTCAGTGTTACGGTTGGAGATAGCGTCAGGGTCAGGTTAGGGTTGGAGTTGAGCTTCAGGTGTCCTCCTAGGGTTAGGGTTAGGTCTATGGTATGAGTTAGGCTTCAGGTTAGGTTAGGTTTGAACTTAGTTTGAGGGAGTAAGTTTAGGGATACTGTTAGTTTTCAGTTCAGTGTTACGGTGGGATTTAGCGTGAGGGTCAGGTTAGGGTTGGGGTTGAGCTTAAGGTGTCCGCCTAGGGTTGGGGTTAGGTGCATGGTTTGATTTAGGCTTCAGGTTAGGTTAGGTTTGAACTTAGTTTGAGGGAGTAAGTTTAGGGCGACTGTTAGTTTTCGGGTAACTGTTATGGTTGGAGTTAGCGTCAGGGCCAGGTTAGGGTTGGGGTTGAGCTTAAGGTGTCCGCCTAGGGTTACGGTTAGGTCTATGGTTTGAGTTAGGCTTCAGGTTATGTTAGGTTTGAACTTAGTTTGAGGGAGTAAGTTTAGGGCTACTGTTAGTTTTCGGTTCAGTGTTACGGTTGGAGAAAGAGTCAGGGTCAGGTTAGTGTTGGGGTCGAGCTTCAGGTGTCCTCCTAGGGTTAGGGTTAGGTCTATGGTTTGAGTTAGTCTTCAGGTTAGGTTAGGTTTGAACTTAGTTTGAGGGAGTAAGTTTAGGGCTACTGTTAGTTTTCAGTTCAGAGTTACGGTTGGATTTAGCGTGAGGGTCAGGTTAGGGTTGGGGTTGAGCTTAAGGTGTCCGCCTAGTGTTGGGGTTAGGTGTATGGTTTGATTTAGGCTTCAGGTTAGGTTAGGTTTGAACTTAGTTTGAGGGAGTAAGTTTAGGGCTACTGTTAGTTTTCGGGTAACTGTTATGGTTGGAGTTAGCGTCAGGGCCATTTTAGGATTGGGGTTGATCTCAAGGTGTCCGCCAAGGTTAGGGTTAGGTCTATGGTTTGAGTTAGGCTTCCGGTTAGGTTAGGTTTGAAGTTAGTTTGAGGGAGTAAGTTTAGGGCTACTGTTAGTTTTCGGTTCAGTGTTACGGTTGGAGATAGCGTCAGGGTTAGGTTAGGGTTGGTATTGAGCTTCAGGTTTCCGCCTAGGGTTAGGGTTAGGTCTATGGTTTGAGTTAGGCTTCAGGTTAGGTTAGGTTTGAAGTTAGTTTGAGGGAGTAAGTTTAGGGCTACTGTTAGTTTTCGGTTAACTGTTACAGTTGGAGTAAGCGTAAGGGTCAGGTTAGGGTAGGGGTTGAGCTTAAGGTGTCCTCCTATGGTTAGGGTTAGGTGTATGATTTGATTAAGGCTTCAGGTTAGGTTAGGTGTGAACTTAGTTTGAGGGAGTAAGTTTAGGGATACTGTTAGTTTTCGGGTAACTGTTATGGTTGGAGTTAGCGTCAGGCCCATTTTAAGATTGGGGTTGAGCTTAAGGTGTCCGCCAAGGGTTAGGGTTAGGTCTATGGTTTGATTTAGGCTTCAGGTTAGGTTAGGTTTGAACTTAGTTTGAGGGAGTAAGTTTAGGGCTACTGTTAGTTTTCGGTTCAGTGTTACGGTTGGAGATAGCGTCAGGGTCAGTTTAGGGTTGGCGTTGAGCTTCAGGTGTCCGCCTAGGGTTAGGATTAGGTGTATGGTTTGATTTACGCTTCAGGTTAGGTTAGGTTTGAAGTTAGTTTGAGGGAGTAAGTTTAGGGCTACTGTTAGTTTTCGGTTCAGTGTTACGGTTGGAGTTAGCGTGAGGGTCAGGTTAGGGTTGGGGTTGAGCTTAAGGTGTCCGCCTAGGGTTAGAGTTAGGTGTATGGTTTGATTTAGGGTTCAGGTTAGCTTAGGTTTGAACTTAGTTTGAGGGAGTAAGTTTAGGGCTACTGTTAATTTTCGGGTAACTGTTATGGTTGGAGTTAGCGTCAGGGCCAGGTTAGGGTTGGGGTTGAGCTTAAGGTGTCCGCCTAGGGTTAGGGTTAGGTCTATGGTTTGAGTTAGGCTTCAGGTTCGGTTAGGTTTGAACTTAGTTTGAGGGAGTAAGTTTAGGGCTACTGTTAGTTTTCGGTTCAGTGTTACGGTTGGAGATAGCGTCAGGGTCAAGTTAGCGTTGGGGTTGAGCTTCAGGTGTCCGCCTAGGGTTAGGGTTAGGTGTATGGTTTGATTTAGGCTTCAGGTTAGGTTAGGTTTGAACTTAGTTTGGGGGAGTAAGTTTAGGGCTACTGTTACTTTTCGGGTAACTGTTATGGTTGGAGTTAGCGTCAGGGCCATTTTAGGATTGGGGTTGAGATTAAGGTGTCCGCCTAGGGTTAGGGTTAGGTCTATGGTTTGAGTTAGGCTTCAGGTTAGGTTAGGTTTGAACTTAGTTTGATGGAGTACGTTTAGGGCTACTGTTAGTTTTCGGTTCAGTGTTATGGTTGGAGATAGCGTCAGGGTCAGGTTAGGGTTGGGGTTGAGCTTCAGGTGTCCGCCTAGGGTTAGGGTTAGGTCTATGGTTTGAGTTAGGCTTCAGGTTAGGTTAGGTTTGAACTTACTTTGAGGGAGTAAGTTTAGGGCTTCTGTTAGGTTTCGGTTCAGTGTTACGGTTGGAGTTAGCGTGAGGGTCAGGTTAGGGTTGGGGTTGATCTTAAGGTGTCCGCCTAGGGTTAGAGTTAGGTGTATGGTTTGATTTAGGCTTCAGGTTAGCTTAGGTTTGAACTTAGTTTGAGGGAGTAAGTTTAGGGCTACTGTTAGTTTTCGTGTAACTGTTATGGTTGGAGTTAGCGTCAGGGCCAGGTTAGGTTTGGGATTGAGCTTAAGGTGTCCGCCTAGTGTTAGGGTTAGGTCTATGGTTTGAGTTAGGCTTCAGGTTAGCTTAGGTTTGAACTTAGTTTGAGGGAGTAAGTATAGGGCTACTGTTAGTTTTCGGTTCAGTGTTACGGTTGGAGTTAGCGTCAGGTTCAGGTTAGGGTTGGGGTTGAACTTAAGGTGTCTGCCTAGGGTTAGGGTTAGGTCTTTGGTTTGAGTTAGACTTCAGGTGAGGTTAGGTTTGAACTTAGTTTGAGGGAGTAAGTTTAGGGCTACTGTTAGTTTTCTGGTAACTGTTACGGTTGGAGTTAGCGTCAGGTCCAGGTTAGGGTTGGGGTTGAGTTTCAGGTGTCCGCCTAGGGTTAGGGGAGGTGTATGGTTTGATTTAGGCTTCAGATTAAGTTAGGTTTGAAGTTAGTTTGAGGGAGCAAGTTTAGGGCTACTGTTAGTTTTCGGTTAACTGTTACAGTTGGAGTAAGCGTGAGGGTCAGGTTATGGTAGGGGTTGAGCTTAAGGTGTCCGCCTGTGGTTAGGGTTAGGTGTATGATTTGATTAAGGCCTCAGGTTAGGTTAGGTTTGAACTTAGTTTGAGGGAGTAAGTTTAGGGCTACTGTTCGTTTTCGGGTAACTGTTATGGTTGGAGTTAGCGTCAGGGCCAGGTTAGGGTTGGGGTTGAGCTTAAGGTGTCCGCCTAGGGTTAGGGTTAGGTCTATGGTTTGAGTTAGGCTTCAGGTTAGGTTAGGTTTGAACTTAGTTTGAGGGAGTAAGTTTAGGGCTACTATTAGTTTTCGGTTCAGTGTTACGGTTGGAGATAGCGTCAGGGTCAGGTTAGGGTTGGGGTTGAGCTTAAGGTGTCCGCCTAGGGTTAGGGTTAGGTGTATGGTATGATTTAGGCTTCTGGTTAAGTTAGGTTTGAACTTAGTTTGAGGGAGTAAGTTTAGGGCTATTGTTAGTTTTCGGTTCAGTGTTACGGTTGGAAATAACGTCAGGGTCAGTTTAGGGATGGGCTTGAACTTCAGGTGTCCCCCTAGGGTTAGCGTAAGTTCTATGGTTTGAGTTAGGCTTCAGGTTAGGTTAAGTTTGAAATTAGTTTGAGGGAGTAAGTTTAGGGCTACTGTTAGTTTTCGGGTAACTATTACGGTTGGAGTTAGCGTGAGGGTCAGGTTAGTGTTGGGGTTGAACTTAAGGTGTCCGCCTAGGGTTAGAGTTAGGTGTATGGTTTGATTTGGCTTCAGGTTAGCTTAGGTTTGAACTTAGTTTGAGGGAGTAAGTTTAGGGCTACTGTTAGTTTTCGGGTAACTGTTATGGTTGGAGTTAGCGTCAGGGCCAGGTTAGGGTTGTGGTTGAACTTAAGGTGTCCGCCTAGGGTTAGGGTTAGGTCTACGGTTTGAGTTAGGCTTCAGGTTAGGTTACGTTTGAACTTAGTTTGAGGGAGTAAGTTTAGGGCTACTGTTAGTTTTCGGTTCAGTGTTACGGTTGGATATATCGTCAGGGTCAGGTTAGGGTTGGGGTTGAGCTTCAGGTGTCCGCCTAGGGTTAGGGTTAGGTCTATGGTTTGAGTTAGGCTTCAGGTTAGGTTAGGTTTGAACTTAGTTTGAGGGAGTAAGTTTATGGCTACTGTTAGTTTTCGGTTCAGTGTTACGGTTGGATTTAGCGTGAGGGTCAGTTTAGGGTTGGGGTTGAGCTTAAGGTGTCCGCCTAGGGTTAGGGTTAGGTGTATGGTTTGATTTAGGCTTCAGGTTAGGTTAGGTTTGAACTTAGTTTGAGGGAGTAAGTTTAGGGCTATTGTTAGTTTTCGGGTAACTGTTATGGTTGGAGTTAGCGTTAGGGCCAGGTTAGGGTTGGGGTTGAGCTTAAGGTGTCCGCCTAGGGTTAGGGTTAGGTCTATGGTTTGAGTTAGGCTTCAGGTTAGGTTAGGTTTGAACTTAGTTTGAGGGAGTAAGTTTAGGGCTACTGTTAGTTTTCGGTTCAGTGTTACGGTTGGAGATAGCGTCAGGGTCAGGTTAGGGTTGGGGTTGAGCTTAAGGTGTCCGCCTAGGGTTAGGGTTAGGTGTATGGTATGATTTAGGCTTCTGGTTAAGTTAGGTTTGAACTTAGTTTGAGGGAGTAAGTTTAGGGCTATTGTTAGTTTTCGGTTCAGTGTTATGGTTGGAAATAGCGTCAGGGTCAGTTTAGGGTTGGGCTTGAACTTCAGGTGTCCCCCTAGGGTTAGTGTAAGTTCTATGGTTTGAATTAGGCTTCAGGTTAGGTTAGGTTTGAAATTAGTTTGAGGGAGTAAGTTTAGGGCTACTGTTAGGTTTCGGTTCAGTGTTACGGTTGGAGTTAGCGTGAGGGTCAGGTTAGGGTTGGGGTTGAGCTTAAGGTGTCCGCCAAGGGTTAGGGTTAGGTGTATGGTTTGATTTAGGCTTCAGGTTAGGTTAGGTTTGAACTTAGTTTGAGGGAGTAAGTTTAGGGCTAATGTTAGTTTTCGGGTAACTGTTATGGTTGGAGTTAGCGTCAGGGCCAGGTTAGGGTTGGGGTTGAGCTTAAGGTGTCCGCCTAGGGTTAGGGTTAGGTCTATGGTTTGAGTTAGGCTTCAGGATAGGTTAGGTTTGAACTTAGTTTGAGGGAGTAAGTTTAGGGTTACTGTTAGTTTTCGGTTCAGTGTTACGGTTGGAGATAGCGTCAGGGTCAGGTTAGGGTTGGAGTTGAGATTCAGGTGTCCGCCTAGGGTTAGGGTTAGGTCTATGGTTTGAGTTAGGCTTCAGGTTAGGTTAGGTTTGAACTTAGTTTGAGGGAGTAAGTTTAGGGCTACTGTTAGTTTTCAGTTCAGTGTTACGGTTGGATTTAGCGTGAGGGTCAGGTTAGGGTTGGGGTTGAGCTTAAGGTGTCCGCCTAGGGTTAGGGTTAGGTGTATGGTTTGATTTAGGCTTCAGGTTAGGTTAGGTTTGAACTTAGTTTGAGGGAGTAAGTATAGGGCTACTGTTCGTTTTCGGGTAACTGTTATGGTTGGAGTTAGCTTCAGGGCCATTTTAGGATTGGGGTTGAGCTTAAGGTGTCCGCCAAGGATTAGAGTTAGGTCTATGGTTTGAGTTAGGCTTCAGGTTAGGTTAGGTGTGAACTTAGTTTAAGGAGTAAGTTCAGGGATACTGTTAGTTTTCGGTTCAGTGTTACGGTTGGAGATAGCGTCAGGGTCAGGTTAGTGTTGGGGTTGAGCTTCAGGTGTCCGCCTAGGGTTAGGGTTAGGTCTATGGTTTGATTTCGGCTTCAGGTTAGGTTAGGTTTGAACTTAGATTGAGGGAGCAAGTTTAGGGCTACTGTTAGTTTTCGGGTAACTGTTATGTTTGGAGTTAGCGTCACGGCCATTTTAGGATTGGGGTTGAGCTTAAGGTGTCTGCCAAGGGTTAGGGTTAGGTCTATGGTTTGAGTTAGGCTTCAGGTTAGGTTAGGTTTGAACTTAGTTTGAGGGAGTAAGTTTAGGGCTACTGTTAGTTTTCGGTTCAGAGTTACGGTTGGAGATAGCGTCAGGGTCAGGTTAGGGTTGGGGTTGAGCTTAAGGTGTCCGCCTAGGGTTAGGGTTAGGTGTATGGTATGATTTAGGCTTCTGGTTAAGTTAGGTTTGAACTTAGTTTGAGGGAGTAAGTTTAGGGCTATTGTTAGTTTTCGGTTCAGTGTTATGGTTGGAAATGGCGTCAGGGTCAGTTTAGGGTTGGGCTTGAACTTCAGGTGTCCCCCTAGGGTTAGGGTAAGTTCTATGGTTTGAATTAGGCTTCAGGTTAGGTTAGGTTTGAAATTAGTTTGAGGGAGTAAGTTTAGGGCTACTGTTAGGTTTCGGTTCAGTGTTACGGTTGGAGTTAGCGTGAGGGTCAGGTTAGGGTTGGGGTTGAGCTTAAGGTGTCCGCCTAGGGTTAGGGTTAGGTGTATGGTTTGATTTAGGCTTCAGGTTAGGTTAGGTTTGAACTTAGTTTGAGGGAGTAAGTTTAGGGCTAATGTTAGTTTTCGGGTAACTGTTATGGTTGGAGTTAGCGTCAGGGCCAGGTTAGGGTTGGGGTTGAGCTTAAGGTGTCCGCCTAGGGTTAGGGTTAGGTCTATGGTTTGAGTTAGGCTTCAGGATAGGTTAGGTTTGAACTTAGTTTGAGGGAGTAAGTTTAGGGTTACTGTTAGTTTTCTGTTCAGTGTTACGGTTGGAGATAGCGTCAGGGTCAGGTTAGGGTTGGAGTTGAGATTCAGGTGTCCGCCTAGGGTTAGGGTTAGGTCTATGGTTTGAGTTAGGCTTCAGGTGAGGTTAGGTTTGAACTTAGTTTGAGGGAGTAAGTTTAGGGCTACTGTTAGTTTTCAGTTCAGTGTTACGTTTGGATTTAGCGTGAGGGTCAGGTTAGGGTTGGGGTTGAGCTTAAGGTGTCCGCCTAGGGTTAGGGTTAGGTGTATGGTTTGATTTAGGCTTCAGGTTAGGTTAGGTTTGAACTTAGTTTGAGGGAGTAAGTATAGGGCTACTGTTCGTTTTCGGGTAACTGTTATGGTTGGAGTTAGCGTCAGGGCCATTTTAGGATTGGGGTTTAGCTTAAGGTGTCCGCCAAGGATTAGAGTTAGGTCTATGGTTTGAGTTAGGCTTCAGGTTAGGTTAGGTGTGAACTTAGTTTAAGGAGTAAGTTCAGGGATACTGTTAGTTTTCGGTTCAGTGTTACGGTTGGAGATAGCGTCAGGGTCAGGTTAGTGTTGGGGTTGAGCTTCAGGTGTCCGCCTAGGGTTAGGGTTAGGTCTATGGTTTGATTTCGGCTTCAGGTTAGGTTAGGTTTGAACTTAGATTGAGGGAGCAAGTTTAGGGCTACTGTTAGTTTTCGGGTAACTGTTATGTTTGGAGTTAGCGTCACGGCCATTTTAGGATTGGGGTTGAGCTTAAGGTGTCTGCCAAGGGTTAGGGTTAGGTCTATGGTTTGAGTTAGGCTTCAGGTTAGGTTAGGTTTGAACTTAGTTTGAGGGAGTAAGTTTAGGGCTACTGTTAGTTTTCGGTTCAGTGTTACGGTTGGAGATAGCGTCAGGGTCAGGTTAGGGTTGGGGTTGAGCTTCAGGTGTCCGCCTAGGGTTAGGGTTAGGTCTATGGTTTGAGTTAGGCTTCAGGTTAGGTTAGGTTTGAACTTAGTTTGAGGGAGTAAGTTTATGGCTACTGTTAGTTTTCGGTTCAGTGTTACGGTTGGATTTAGCGTGAGGGTCAGTTTAGGGTTGGGGTTGAGCTTAAGGTGTCCGCCTAGGGTTAGGGTTAGGTGTATGGTTTGATTTAGGCTTCAGGTTAGGTTAGGTTTGAACTTAGTTTGAGGGAGTAAGTTTAGGGCTATTGTTAGTTTTCGGGTAACTGTTATGGTTGGAGTTAGCGTTAGGGCCAGGTTAGGGTTGGGGTTGAGCTTAAGGTGTCCGCCTAGGGTTAGGGTTAGGTCTATGGTTTGAGTTAGGCTTCAGGTTAGGTTAGGTTTGAACTTAGTTTGAGGGAGTAAGTTTAGGGCTACTGTTAGTTTTCGGTTCAGTGTTACGGTTGGAGATAGCGTCAGGGTCAGGTTAGGGTTGGGGTTGAGCTTAAGGTGTCCGCCTAGGGTTAGGGTTAGCTGTATGGTATGATTTAGGCTTCTGGTTAAGTTAGGTTTGAACTTAGTTTGAGGGAGTAAGTTTAGGGCTATTGTTAGTTTTCGGTTCAGTGTTATGGTTGGAAATAGCGTCAGGGTCAGTTTAGGGTTGGGCTTGAACTTCAGGTGTCCCCCTAGGGTTAGGGTAAGTTCTATGGTTTGAATTAGGCTTCAGGTTAGGTTAGGTTTGAAATTAGTTTGAGGGAGTAAGTTTAGGGCTACTGTTAGGTTTCGGTTCAGTGTTACGGTTGGAGTTAGCGTGAGGGTCAGGTTAGGGTTGGGGTTGAGCTTAAGGTGTCCGCCTAGGGTTAGGGTTAGGTGTATGGTTTGATTTAGGCTTCAGGTTAGGTTAGGTTTGAACTTAGTTTGAGGGAGTAAGTTTAGGGCTAATGTTAGTTTTCGGGTAACTGTTATGGTTGGAGTTAGCGTCAGGGCCAGGTTAGGGTTGGGGTTGAGCTTAAGGTGTCCGCCTAGGGTTAGGGTTAGGTCTATGGTTTGAGTTAGGCTTCAGGATAGGTTAGGTTTGAACTTAGTTTGAGGGAGTAAGTTTAGGGTTACTGTTAGTTTTCGGTTCAGTGTTACGGTTGGAGATAGCGTCAGGGTCAGGTTAGGGTTGGAGTTGAGATTCAGGTGTCCGCCTAGGGTTAGGGTTAGGTCTATGGTTTGAGTTAGGCTTCAGGTTAGGTTAGGTTTGAACTTAGTTTGAGGGAGTAAGTTTAGGGCTACTGTTAGTTTTCAGTTCAGTGTTACGGTTGGATTTAGCGTGAGGGTCAGGTTAGGGTTGGGGTTGAGCTTAAGGTGTCCGCCTAGGGTTAGGATTAGGTGTATGGTTTGATTTAGGCTTCAGGTTAGGTTAGGTTTGAACTTAGTTTGAGGGATTAAGTATAGGGCTACTGTTCGTTTTCGGGTAACTGTTATGGTTGGAGTTAGCGTCAGGGCCATTTTAGGATTGGGGTTGAGCTTAAGGTGTCCGCCAAGGATTAGAGTTAGGTCTATGGTTTGAGTTAGGCTTCAGGTTAGGTTAGGTGTGAACTTAGTTTAAGGAGTAAGTTCAGGAATACTGTTAGTTTTCGGTTCAGTGTTACGGTTGGAGATAGCGTCAGGGTCAGGTTAGTGTTGGGGTTGAGCTTCAGGTGTCCGCCTAGGGTTAGGGTTAGGTCTATGGTTTGATTTCGGCTTCAGGTTAGGTTAGGTTTGAACTTAGATTGAGGGAGCAAGTTTAGGGCTACTGTTAGTTTTCGGGTAACTGTTATGTTTGGAGTTAGCGTCACGGCCATTTTAGGATTGGGGTTGAGCTTAAGGTGTCTGCCAAGGGTTAGGGTTAGGTCTATGGTTTGAGTTAGGCTTCAGGTTAGGTTAGGTTTGAACTTAGTTTGAGGGAGTAAGTTTAGGGCTACTGTTAGTTTTCGGTTCAGTGTTACGGTTGGAGATAGCGTCAGGGTCAGGTTAGGGTTGGGGTTGAGCTTCAGGTGTCCGCCTAGGGTTAGGGTTAGGTCTATGGTTTGAGTTAGGCTTCAGGTTAGGTTAGGTTTGAACTTACTTTGAGGGAGTAAGTTTAGGGCTACTGTTAGGTTTCGGTTCAGTGTTACGGTTGGAGTTAGCGTGAGGGTCAGGTTAGGGTTGGGGTTGAGCTTAAGGTGTCCGCCTAGGGTTAGAGTTAGGTGTATGGTTTGATTTAGGCTTCAGGTTAGCTTAGGTTTGAACTTAGTTTGAGGGAGTAAGTTTAGGGTTACTGTTTGTTTTCGCGTAACTGTTATGGTTGGAGTTAGCGTCAGGGCCAGGTTAGGTTTGGGATTGAGCTTAAGGTGTCCGCCTAGTGTTAGGGTTAGGTCTATGGTTTGAGTTAGGCTTCAGGTTAGCTTAGGTTTGAACTTAGTTTGAGGGAGTAAGTATAGGGGTACTGTTAGTTTTCGGTTCAGTGTTACGGTTGGAGTTCGCGTCAGGTTCAGGTTAGGGTTGGGGTTGAACTTAAGGTGTCTGCCTAGGATTAGGGTTAGGTCTTTGGTTTGAGTTAGACTTCAGGTGAGGTTAGGTTTGAACTTAGTTTGAGGGAGTAAGTTTAGGGCTACTGTTAGTTTTCGGTTAAGTGTTACGGTTGGAGTAAGAGTCAGGGTCAGGTTAGGTTTGGGGTTGAGCTTCAGGTGTCCGCCTAGGGTTAGGGTTAGGTGTATGGTTTGATTTAGGCTTCAGGATAGGTTAGGTTTGAACTTAGTTTGAGGGAGTAAGTTTAGGGCTACTGTTAGTTTTCGGGTAACTGTTACGGTTGGAGTTAGCGTCAGGTCCAGGTTAGGGTTGGGGTTGAGTTTCAGGTGTCCGCCTAGGGTTAGGGTAGGTGTATGGTTTGATTTAGGCTTCAGATTAGGTTAGGTTTGAAGTTAGTTTGAGGGAGTAAGTTTAGGGCTACTGTTAGTTTTCGGTTAACTGTTACAGTTGGAGTAAGCGTGAGGGTCAGGTTATGGTAGGGGTTGAGCTTAAGGTGTCCGCCTGTGGTTAGGGTTAGGTGTATGATTTGATTAAGGCTTCAGGTTAGGTTAGGTTTGAACTTAGATTGAGGGAGTAAGTTTAGGGCTACTGTTCGTTTTCGGGTAACTGTTATGGTTGGAGTTAGCGTCAGGGCCAGGTTAGGGTTGGGGTTGAGCTTAAGGTGTCCCCCTAGGGTTAGGGTTAGGTCTATGGTTTGAGTTAGGCTTCAGGTTAGGTTAGGTTTGAACTTAGTTTGAGGGAGTAAGTTTAGGGCTACTGTTAGTTTTCGGTTCAGTGTTACGGTTGGAGATAGCGTCAGGGTCAGGTTAGGGTTGGGGTTGAGCTTAAGGTGTCCGCCTAGGGTTAGGGTTAGGTGTATGGTATGATTTAGGCTTCTGGTTAAGTTAGGTTTGAACTTAGTTTGAGGGAGTAAGTTTAGGGCTATTGTTAGTTTTCGGTTCAGTGTTACGGTTGGAAATAGCGTCAGGGTCAGTTTAGGGTTGGGCTTGAACTTCAGGTGTCCCCCTAGGGTTAGGGTAAGTTCTATGGTTTGAGTTACGCTTCAGGTTAGGTTAGGTTTGAAATTAGTTTGAGGGAGTAAGTTTAGGGCTACTGTTAGGTTTCGGTTCAGTGTTACGGTTGGAGTTAGCGTGAGGGTCAGGTTAGTGTTGGGGTTGAACTTAAGGTGTCCGCCTAGGGTTAGAGTTAGGTGTATGGTTTGATTTAGGCTTCAGATTAGCTTAGGTTTGAACTTAGTTTGAGGGAGTAAGTTTAGGGCTACTGTTAGTTTTCGGGTAACTGTTATGGTTGGAGTTAGCGTCAGGGCCAGGTTAGGGTTGGGGTTGAACTTAAGGTGTCCGCCTAGGGTTAGGGTTAGGTCTACGGTTTGAGTTAGGCTTCAGGTTAGGTTAGGTTTGAACTTAGTTTGAGGGAGTAAGTTTAGGGCTACTGTTAGTTTTCGGTTCAGTGTTACGGTTGGATATAGCGTCAGGGTCAGGTTAGGGTTGGGGTTGAGCTTCAGGTGTCCGCCTAGGGTTAGGGTTAGGTCTATGGTTTGAGTTAGGCTTCAGGTTAGGTTAGGTTTGAACTTAGTTTGAGGGAGTAAGTTTAGGGCTACTGTTAGTTTTCGGTTCAGTGTTACGGTTGGATTTAGCGTGAGGGTCAGGTTAGGGTTGGGGTTGAGCTTAAGGTGTCCGCCTAGGGTTAGGGTTAGGTGTATGGTTTGATTTAGGCTTCAGGTTAGGTTAGGTTTGAACTTAGTTTGAGGGAGTAAGTTTAGGGCTACTCTTCGTTTTCGGGTAACTGTTATGGTTGGAGTTAGCGTCAGGGCAAGGTTAGGGTTGGGGTTGAGCTTAAGGTGTCCGCCTAGGGTTAGGGTTAAGTCTATGGTTTGAGTTAGGCTTCAGGTTCGGTTAGGTTTCAACTTAGTTTGAGGGAGTAAGTTTAGGGCTACTGTTAGTTTTCGGTTCAGTGTTACGGTTGGAGATAGCGTCAGGGTCAAGTTAGCGTTGGGGTTGTGCTTCAGGTGTCCGCCTAGGGTTAGGGTTAGGTGTATGGTTTGATTTAGGCTTCAGGTTAGGTTAGGTTTGAACTTAGTTTGAGGGAGTAAGTTTAGGGCTACTGTTAGTTTTCGGTTCAGTGTTACGGTTGGAGT
Source organism: Tupaia tana (assembly GCA_026018925.1). Lineage (NCBI taxonomy): Eukaryota > Metazoa > Chordata > Mammalia > Scandentia > Tupaiidae > Tupaia > Tupaia tana. Next base: position 926,389 of record JAKSZU010000042.1, on the reverse strand, counting down.
AAGAGTCAGGGTCAGGTTAGGGTTGGGGTTGAGCTTCAGGTGTCCGCCTAGGGTTAGGGTTATGTCTATGGTTTGATTTAGGCTTCAGGTTAGGTTAGGTTTGAACTTAGTTTGAGGGAGTAAGTTTAGGGCTACTGTTAGTTTTCGGGTAACTGTTACGGTTGGAGTTAGCGTCAGGTCCAGGTTAGGGTTGGGGTTGAGTTTCAGGTGTCCGCCTAGGGTTAGGGGAGGTGTATGGTTTGATTTAGGCTTCAGATTAGGTTAGGTTTGAAGTTAGTTTGAGGGAGCAAGTTTAGGGCTACTGTTAGTTTTCGGTTAACTGTTACAGTTGGAGTAAGCGTGAGGGTCAGGTTATGGTAGGGGTTGAGCTTAAGGTGTCCGCCTGTGGTTAGGGTTAGGTGTATGATTTGATTAAGGCCTCAGGTTAGGTTAGGTTTGAACTTAGTTTGAGGGAGTAAGTTTAGGGCTACTGTTCGTTTTCGGGTAACTGTTATGGTTGGAGTTAGCGTCAGGGCCAGGTTAGGGTTGGGGTTGAGCTTAAGGTGTCCGCCTAGGGTTAGGGTTAGGTCTATGGTTTGAGTTAGGCTTCAGGTTAGGTTAGGTTTGAACTTAGTTTGAGGGAGTAAGTTTAGGGCTACTGTTAGTTTTCGGTTCAGTGTTACGGTTGGAGATAGCGTCAGGGTCAGGTTAGGGTTGGGGTTGAGCTTAAGGTGTCCGCCTAGGGTTAGGGTTAGGTGTATGGTATGATTTAGGCTTCTGGTTAAGTTAGGTTTGAACTTAGTTTGAGGGAGTAAGTTTAGGGCTATTTTTAGTTTTCGGTTCAGTGTTACGGTTGGAAATAACGTCAGGGTCAGTTTAGGGATGGGCTTGAACTTCAGGTGTCCCCCTAGGGTTAGGGTAAGTTCTATGGTTTGAGTTAGGCTTCAGGTTAGGTTAGGTTTGAAATTAGTTTGAGGGAGTAAGTTTAGGGCTACTGTTAGTTTTCGGGTAACTATTACGGTTGGAGTTAGCGTGAGGGTCAGGTTAGTGTTGGGGTTGAACTTAAGGTGTCCGCCTAGGGTTAGAGTTAGGTGTATGGTTTGATTTAGGCTTCAGGTTAGCTTAGGTTTGAACTTAGTTTGAGGGAGTAAGTTTAGGGCTACTGTTAGTTTTCGGGTAACTGTTATGGTTGGAGTTAGCGTCAGGGCCAGGTTAGGGTTGGGGTTGAACTTAAGGTGTCCGCCTAGGGTTAGGGTTAGGTCTACGGTTTGAGTTAGGCTTCAGGTTAGGTTAGGTTTGAACTTAGTTTGAGGGAGTAAGTTTAGGGCTACTGTTAGTTTTCGGTTCAGTGTTACGGTTGGATATATCGTCAGGGTCAGGTTAGGGTTGGGGTTGAGCTTCAGGTGTCCGCCTAGGGTTAGGGTTAGGTCTATGGTTTGAGTTAGGCTTCAGGTTAGGTTAGGTTTGAACTTAGTTTGAGGGAGTAAGTTTATGGCTACTGTTAGTTTTCGGTTCAGTGTTACGGTTGGATTTAGCGTGAGGGTCAGTTTAGGGTTGGGGTTGAGCTTAAGGTGTCCGCCTAGGGTTAGGGTTAGGTGTATGGTTTGATTTAGGCTTCAGGTTAGGTTAGGTTTGAACTTAGTTTGAGGGAGTAAGTTTAGGGCTATTGTTAGTTTTCGGGTAACTGTTATGGTTGGAGTTAGCGTTAGGGCCAGGTTAGGGCTGGGGTTGAGCTTAAGGTGTCCGCCTAGGGTTAGGGTTAGGTCTATGGTTTGAGTTAGGCTTCAGGTTAGGTTAGGTTTGAACTTAGTTTGAGGGAGTAAGTTTAGGGCTACTGTTAGTTTTCGGTTCAGTGTTACGGTTGGAGATAGCGTCAGGGTCAGGTTAGGGTTGGGGTTGAGCTTAAGGTGTCCGCCTAGGGTTAGGGTTAGGTGTATGGTATGATTTAGGCTTCTGGTTAAGTTAGGTTTGAACTTAGTTTGAGGGAGTAAGTTTAGGGCTATTGTTAGTTTTCGGTTCAGTGTTATGGTTGGAAATAGCGTCAGGGTCAGTTTAGGGTTGGGCTTGAACTTCAGGTGTCCCCCTAGGGTTAGGGTAAGTTCTATGGTTTGAGTTAGGCTTCAGGTTAGGTTAGGTTTCAAATTAGTTTGAGGGAGTAAGTTTAGGGCTACTGTTAGGTTTCGGTTCAGTGTTACGGTTGGAGTTAGCGTGAGGGTCAGGTTAGGGTTGGGGTTGAGCTTAAGGTGTCCGCCTAGGGTTAGGGTTAGGTGTATGGTTTGATTTAGGCTTCAGGTTAGGTTAGGTTTGAACTTAGTTTGAGGGAGTAAGTTTAGGGCTAATGTTAGTTTTCGGGTAACTGTTATGGTTGGAGTTAGCGTCAGGGCCAGGTTAGGGTTGGGGTTGAGCTTAAGGTGTCCGCCTAGGGTTAGGGTTAGGTCTATGGTTTGAGTTAGGCTTCAGGATAGGTTAGGTTTGAACTTAGTTTGAGGGAGTAAGTTTAGGGCTACTGTTAGTTTTCGGTTCAGTGTTACGGTTGGAGATAGCGTCAGGGTCAGGTTAGGGTTGGGGTTGATATTCAGGTGTCCGCCTAGGGTTAGGGTTAGGTCTATGGTTTGAGTTAGGCTTCAGGTTAGGTTAGGTTTGAACTTAGTTTGAGGGAGTAAGTTTAGGGCTACTGTTAGTTTTCAGTTCAGTGTTACGGTTGGATTTAGCGTGAGGGTCAGGTTAGGGTTGGGGTTGAGCTTAAGGTGTCCGCCTAGGGTTAGGGTTAGGTGTATGGTTTGATTTAGGCTTCAGGTTAGGTTAGGTTTGAACTTAGTTTGAGGGAGTAAGTATAGGGCTACTGTTCGTTTTCGGGTAACTGTTATGGTTGGAGTTAGCGTCAGGGCCATTTTAGGATTGGGGTTGAGCTTAAGGTGTCCGCCAAGGATTAGAGTTAGGTCTATGGTTTGAGTTAGGCTTCAGGTTAGGTTAGGTGTGAACTTAGTTTAAGGAGTAAGTTCAGGGATACTGTTAGTTTTCGGTTCAGTGTTACGGTTGGAGATAGCGTCAGGGTCAGGTTAGTGTTGGGGTTGAGCTTCAGGTGTCCGCCTAGGGTTAGGGTTAGGTCTATGGTTTGATTTCGGCTTCAGGTTAGGTTAGGTTTGAACTTAGATTGAGGGAGCAAGTTTAGGGCTACTGTTAGTTTTCGGGTAACTGTTATGTTTGGAGTTAGCGTCACGGCCATTTTAGGATTGGGGTTGAGCTTAAGGTGTCTGCCAAGGGTTAGGGTTAGGTCTATGGTTTGAGTTAGGCTTCATGTTAGGTTAGGTTTGAACTTAGTTTGAGGGAGTAAGTTTAGGGCTACTGTTAGTTTTCGGTTCAGTGTTACGGTTGGAGATAGCGTCAGGGTCAGGTTAGGGTTGGGGTTGAGCTTCAGGTGTCCGCCTAGGGTTAGGGTTAGGTCTATGGTTTGAGTTAGGCTTCAGGTTAGGTTAGGTTTGAACTTAGTTTGAGGGAGTAAGTTTAGGGCTACTGTTAGTTTTCAGGTAACTGTTATGGTTGGAGTTTGCGTCAGGTCCATTTTAGGGTTGGGGTTGAGCTTAAGGTGTCCGCCTAGTGTTAGGGTTAGGTCTATGGTTTGAGTTAGGCTTCAGGTTAGCTTAGGTTTGAACTTAGTTTGAGGGAGTAAGTTTAGGGCTACTGTTAGTTTTCGGTTCAGTGTTACGGTTGGAGTTAGCGTCAGGTTCAGCTTAGGGTTGGGGTTGAACTTAAGGTGTCTGCCTAGGGTTAGGGTTAGGTCTTTGGTTTGAGTTAGACTTCATGTGAGGTTAGGTTTGAACCTAGTTTGAGGGAGTAAGTTTAGGGCTACTGTTAGTTTTCGGTTAAGTGTTATGGTTGGAGTAAGAGTCAGGGTCAGGTTAGGGTTGGGGTTGAGCTTAAGGTGTCCGCCTAGAGTTAGGGTTAGGTCTACGGTTTGAGTTAGGCTTCAGGTTAGTTTAGGTTTGAACTTAGTTTGAGGGAGTAAGTTTAGGGCTACTGTTAGTTTTCGGTTCAGTGTTACGGTTGGATATAGCGTCAGGGTCAGGTTAGGGTTGGGGTTGAGCTTCAGGTGTCCGCCTAGGGTTAGGGTTAGGTCTATGGTTTGAGTTAGGCTTCAGGTTAGGTTAGGTTTGAACTTAGTTTGAGGGAGTAAGTTTAGGGCTACTGTTATTTTTCGGTTCAGTGTTACGGTTGGATATAGCGTCAGGGTCAGGTTAGGGTTGGGGTTGAGCTTAAGGTGTCCGCCTAGGGTTAGGGTTAGGTGTATGGTTTGATTTAGCCTTCAGGTTAGGTTAGGTTTGAACTTAGTTTGAGGGAGTAAGTTTAGGGCTACTGTTAGTTTTCGGGTAACTGTTATGGTTGGAGTTAGCGTCAGGGCCAGGTTAGGGTTGGGGTTGACCTTAAGGTGTCCGCCTAGGGTTAGGGTTAGGTCTATGGTGTGAGTTAGGCTTCAGGTTAGGTTAGGTTTGAACTTAGTTTGAGGGAGTAAGTTTAGGGCTACTGTTAGTTTTCAGTTCAGTGTTACGGTTGGAGATAGCGTCAGGATCATGTTAGGGTTGGGGTTGAGCTTAAGGTGTCCGCCTAGGGTTAGGGTTAGGTGTATGGTTTGATTTAGGCTTCAGGTTAGGTTAGGTTTGAACTTAGTTTGAGGGAGTAAGTTTAGGGCTACTATTAGTTTTCGGGTAACTGTTATGTTTGGAGTTAGGGTCAGGGCCATTTTAGGATTGGTGTTGAGCTTAAGGTGTCCGCCAAGGGTAAGGGTTAGGTCTATGGTTTGACTTAGGCTTCAGGTTAGGTTAGGTTTGAACTTAGTTTGAGGGAGTAAGTTTAGGGCTACTGTTAGTTTTCAGTTCAGTGTTACGGTTGGAGTTAGCGTCAGGGTCAGGTTATGGTTGGGGTTGAGCTTCAGGTGTCCGCCTAGGGTTAGGGTTAGGTCTATGGTTTGAGTTAGGCTTCAGGTTAGGTTAGGTTTGAACTTACTTTGAGGGAGTAAGTTTAGGGCTACTGTTAGGTTTCGGTTCAGTGTTACGGTTGGAGTTAGCGTGAGGGTCAGGTTAGGTTTGGGGTTGAGCTTAAGGTGTCCGCCTAGGGTTAGAGTTAGGTGTATGGTTTGATTTAGGCTTCAGGTTAGCTTAGGTTTGAACTTAGTTTGAGGGAGTAAGTTTAGGGTTACTGTTTGTTTTCGCGTAACTGTTATGGTTGGAGTTAGCGTCAGGGCCAGGTTAGGTTTGGGATTGAGCTTAAGGTGTCCGCCTAGTGTTAGGGTTAGGTCTATGGTTTGAGTTAGGCTTCAGGTTAGCTTAGGTTTGAACTTAGTTTGAGGGAGTAAGTATAGGGGTACTGTTAGTTTTCGGTTCAGTGTTACGGTTGGAGTTCGCGTCAGGTTCAGGTTAGGGTTGGGGTTGAACTTAAGGTGTCTGCCTAGGATTAGGGTTAGGTCTTTGGTTTGAGTTAGACTTCAGGTGAGGTTAGGTTTGAACTTAGTTTGAGGGAGTAAGTTTAGGGCTACTGTTAGTTTTCGGTTAAGTGTTACGGTTGGAGTAAGAGTCAGGGTCAGGTTAGGTTTGGGGTTGAGCTTCAGGTGTCCGCCTAGGGTTAGGGTTAGGTGTATGGTTTGATTTAGGCTTCAGGATAGGTTAGGTTTGAACTTAGTTTGAGGGAGTAAGTTTAGGGCTACTGTTAGTTTTCGGGTAACTGTTACGGTTGGAGTTAGCGTCAGGTCCAGGTTAGGGTTGGGGTTGAGTTTCAGGTGTCCGCCTAGGGTTAGGGTAGGTGTATGGTTTGATTTAGGCTTCAGATTAGGTTAGGTTTGAAGTTAGTTTGAGGGAGTAAGTTTAGGGCTACTGTTAGTTTTCGGTTAACTGTTACAGTTGGAGTAAGCGTGAGGGTCAGGTTATGGTAGGGGTTGAGCTTAAGGTGTCCGCCTGTGGTTAGGGTTAGGTGTATGATTTGATTAAGGCTTCAGGTTAGGTTAGGTATGAACTTAGATTGAGGGAGTAAGTTTAGGGCTACTGTTCGTTTTCGGGTAACTGTTATGGTTGGAGTTAGCGTCAGGGCCAGGTTAGGGTTGGGGTTGAGCTTAAGGTGTCCCCCTAGGGTTAGGGTTAGGTCTATGGTTTGAGTTAGGCTTCAGGTTAGGTTAGGTTTGAACTTAGTTTGAGGGAGTAAGTTTAGGGCTACTGTTAGTTTTCGGTTCAGTGTTACGGTTGGAGATAGCGTCAGGGTCAGGTTAGGGTTGGGGTTGAGCTTAAGGTGTCCGCCTAGGGTTAGGGTTAGGTGTATGGTATGATTTAGGCTTCTGGTTAAGTTAGGTTTGAACTTAGTTTGAGGGAGTAAGTTTAGGGCTATTGTTAGTTTTCGGTTCAGTGTTACGGTTGGAAATAGCGTCAGGGTCAGTTTAGGGTTGGGCTTGAACTTCAGGTGTCCCCCTAGGGTTAGGGTAAGTTCTATGGTTTGAGTTACGCTTCAGGTTAGGTTAGGTTTGAAATTAGTTTGAGGGAGTAAGTTTAGGGCTACTGTTAGGTTTCGGTTCAGTGTTACGGTTGGAGTTAGCGTGAGGGTCAGGTTAGTGTTGGGGTTGAACTTAAGGTGTCCGCCTAGGGTTAGAGTTAGGTGTATGGTTTGATTTAGGCTTCAGATTAGCTTAGGTTTGAACTTAGTTTGAGGGAGTAAGTTTAGGGCTACTGTTAGTTTTCGGGTAACTGTTATGGTTGGAGTTAGCGTCAGGGCCAGGTTAGGGTTGGGGTTGAACTTAAGGTGTCCGCCTAGGGTTAGGGTTAGGTCTACGGTTTGAGTTAGGCTTCAGGTTAGGTTAGGTTTGAACTTAGTTTGAGGGAGTAAGTTTAGGGCTACTGTTAGTTTTCGGTTCACTGTTACGGTTGGATATAGCGTCAGGGTCAGGTTAGGGTTGGGGTTGAGCTTCAGGTGTCCGCCTAGGGTTAGGGTTAGGTCTATGGTTTGAGTTAGGCTTCAGGTTAGGTTAGGTTTGAACTTAGTTTGAGGGAGTAAGTTTAGGGCTACTGTTAGTTTTCGGTTCAGTGTTACGGTTGGATTTAGCGTGAGGGTCAGGTTAGGGTTGGGGTTGAGCTTAAGGTGTCCGCCTAGGGTTAGGGTTAGGTGTATGGTTTGATTTAGGCTTCAGGTTAGGTTAGGTTTGAACTTAGTTTGAGGGAGTAAGTTTAGGGCTACTGTTCGTTTTCGGGTAACTGTTATGGTTGGAGTTAGCGTCAGGGCCAGGTTAGGGTTGGGGTTGAGCTTAAGGTGTCCGACTAGGGTTAGGGTTAGGTCTATGGTTTGAGTTAGGCTTCAGGTTAGGTTAGGTTTGAACTTAGTTTGAGGGAGTAAGTTTAGGTCTACTTTCAGTTTTCGGTTCAGTGTTACGGTTGGAGATAGCGTCAGGGTCAGGTTAGGGTTGGGGTTGAGCTTAAGGTGTCCGCCTATTTTTAGGGTTAGGTGTATGGTATGATTTAGGCTTCTGGTTAAGTTAGGTTTGAACTTAGTTTGAGGGAGTAAGTTTACGGCTACTGTTAGTTTTCGGGTAACTGTTGTGGTTGGAGTTAGCGTCAGGGGATTTTAGGGTTGGGGTTGAGCTTAAGGTGTCCGCCAAGGGTTAGGGTTAGGTCTATGGTTTGATTTAGGCTTCAGGTTAGGTTAGGTTTGAACTTAGTTTGAGGGAGTAGGTTTAGGGCTACTGTTAGTTTTCGGTTCAGTGTTACGGTTGGAGTTAGCCTCAGGGTCAGGTTAGGGTTGGGGTTGAGCTTCAGGTGTCCGCCTAGGTTTAGGGTTAGGTCTATGGTTTGAGTTAGGCCTCAGGTTAGGTTAGGTTTGAACTTAGTTTGAGGGAGTAAGTTTAGGGCTACTGTTAGTTTTCGGTTAAGTGTTACGGTTGGAGTAAGAGTCAGGGTCAGGTTAGGTTTGGGGTTGAGCTTCAGGTGTCCGCCTAGGGTTAGGGTTAGGTGTATGGTTTGATTTAGGCTTCAGGTTAGGTTAGGTTTGAACTTAGTTTGAGGGAGTAAGTTTAGGGCTACTGTTAGTTTTCGGGTAACTGTTACGGTTGGAGTTAGCGTCAGGTCCAGGTAAGGGTTGGGGTTGAGTTTCAGGTGTCCGCCTAGGGTTAGCGTAGGTGTATGGTTTGATTTAGGCTTCAGATTAGGTTAAGTTTGAAGTTAGTTTGAGGGAGTAAGTTTAGGGCTACTGTTAGTTTTCGGTTAACTGTTACAGTTGGAGTAAGCGTGAGGGTCAGGTTATGGTAGGGGTTGAGCTTAAGGTGTCCGCCTGTGGTTAGGGTTAGGTGTATGATTTGATTAAGGCTTCAGGTTAGGTTAGGTTTGAACTTAGATTGAGGGAGTAAGTTTAGGGCTACTGTTCGTTTTCGGGTAACTGTTATGGTTGGAGTTAGCGTCAGGGCCAGGTTAGGGTTGGGGTTGAGCTTAAGGTGTCCGCCTAGTGTTAGGGTTAGGTCTATGGTTTGAGTTAGGCTTCAGGTTAGCTTAGGTTTGAACTTAGTTTGAGGGAGTAAGTTTAGGGCTACTGTTAGTTTTTGGTTCAGTGTTACGGTTGGAGTTAGCGTCAGGTTCAGGTTAGGGTTGGGGTTGAACTTAAGGTGTCTGCCTAGGGTTAGGGTTAGGTCTTTGGTTTGAGTTAGACTTCATGTGAGGTTAGGTTTGAACCTAGTTTGAGGGAGTAAGTTTAGGGCTACTGTTAGTTTTCGGTTAAGTGTTATGGTTGGAGTAAGAGTCAGGGACAGGTTAGGGTTGGGGTTGAGCTTAAGGTGTCCGCCTAGAGTTAGGGTTAGGTCTACGGTTTGAGTTAGGCTTCAGGTTAGGTTAGGTTTGAACTTAGTTGGAGGGAGTAAGTTTAGGGCTACTGTTAGTTTTCGGTTCAGTGTTACGGTTGGATATAGCGTCAGGGTCAGGTTAGGGTTGGGTTTGAACTTCAGGTGTCCGCCTAGGGTTAGGGTTAGGTCTATGGTTTGAGTTAGGCTTCAGGTTAGGTTAGGTTTGAACTTAGTTTGAGGGAGTAAGTTTAGGGCTACTGTTAGTTTTCGGTTCAGTGTTACGGTTGGATTTAGCGTGAGGGTCAGGTTAGGGTTGGGGTTGAGCTTAAGGTGTCCGCCTAGGGTTAGGGTTAGGTGTATGGTTTGATTTAGGCTTCAGGTTAGGTTAGGTTTGAACTTAGTTTGAGGGAGTAAGTTTAGGGCTACTGTTAGTTTTCGGGTAACTGTTATGGTTGGAGTTAGCGTCAGGGCCAGGTTAGGGTTGGGGTTGACCTTAAGGTGTCCGCCTAGGGTTAGGGTTAGGTCTATGGTGTGAGTTAGGCTTCAGGTTAGGTTAGGTTTGGACTTAGTTTGAGGGAGTAAGTTTAGGGCTACTGTTAGTTTTCGGTTCAGTGTTACGGTTGGATTTAGCGTGAGGGTCAGGTTAAGGTTGGGTTGAGCTTACGGTGTCCGCCTAGGGTTGGGGTTAGGTGTATGGTTTGATTTAGGCTTCAGGTTAGGTTAGATTTGAACTTAGTTTGAGGGAGTAAGTTTAGGGCTACTGTTAGTTTTCGGGTAACTGTTATGGTTGGAGTTAGCGTCAGGGCCATTTTAGGGTTGGGGTTGAGCTTAAGGTGTCCGCCAAGGGTTAGGGTTAGGTCTATGGTTTGAGTTAGGCTTCAGGTTAGGTTAGGTTTGAACTTAGTTTGAGGGAGTAAGTTTAGGGCTACTGTTAGTTTTCGTTTCAGTGTTACGGTTAGAGTAAGAGTCAGGGTCAGGTTAGGGTGGGGTTGAACTTCAGGTGTCCGCCTAGGGTTAGGGTTAGGTCTATGGTTTGAGTTAGGCTTCAGGTTAGGTTAGGTTTGAACTTAGTTTGAGGGAGTAAGTTTAGGGCTACTGTTAGTTTTCGGTTCAGTGTTACGGTTGGAGATAGCGTCAGGTTCAGGTTAGGGTTGGGGTTGAGCTTAAGGTGTCCGCCTAGGGTTAGGGTTAGGTGTATGGTATGATTTAGTCTTCTGGTTAAGTTAGGTTTGAACTTAGTTTGAGGGAGTAAGTTTAGGGCTATTGTTAGTTTTCGGTTCAGTGTTACGGTTGGAAATAGCGTCAGGGTCAGTTTAGGGTTGGGCTTGAACTTCAGGTGTCCCCCTAGGGTTAGGGTAAGTTCTATGGTTTGAGCTAGGCTTCAGGTTAGGTTAGGTTTGAACTTAATTTGAGGGAGTAAGTTTAGGGTTACTGTTAGGTTTCGGTTCAGTGTTACGGTTGGAGTTAGCGTGAGGGTCAGGTTAGGGTTGGGGTTGAGCTTAAGGTGTCCGCCTAGGGTTAGAGTTAGGTGTATGGTTTGATTTAGGCTTCAGGTTAGCTTAGGTTTGAACTTAGTTTGAGGGAGTAAGTTTAGGGCTACTGTTTGTTTTCGCGTAACTGTTATGGTTGGAGTTAGCGTCAGGGCCAGGTTAGGTTTGGGATTGAGCTTAAGGTGTCCGCCTAGTGTTAGGGTTAGGTCTATGGTTTGAGTTAGGCTTCAGGTTAGCTTAGGTTTGAACTTAGTTTGAGGGAGTAAGTATAGGGGTACTGTTAGTTTTCGGTTCAGTGTTACGGTTGGAGTTCGCGTCAGGTTCAGGTTAGGGTTGGGGTTGAACTTAAGGTGTCTGCCTAGGATTAGGGTTAGGTCTTTGGTTTGAGTTAGACTTCAGGTGAGGTTAGGTTTGAACTTAGTTTGAGGGAGTAAGTTTAGGGCTACTGTTAGTTTTCGGTTAAGTGTTACGGTTGGAGTAAGAGTCAGGGTCAGGTTAGGTTTGGGGTTGAGCTTCAGGTGTCCGCCTAGGGTTAGGGTTAGGTGTATGGTTTGATTTAGGCTTCAGGATAGGTTAGGTTTGAACTTAGTTTGAGGGAGTAAGTTTAGGGCTACTGTTAGTTTTCGGGTAACTGTTACGGTTGGAGTTAGCGTCAGGTCCAGGTTAGGGTTGGGGTTGAGTTTCAGGTGTCCGCCTAGGGTTAGGGTAGGTGTATGGTTTGATTTAGGCTTCAGATTAGGTTAGGTTTGAAGTTAGTTTGAGGGAGTAAGTTTAGGGCTACTGTTAGTTTTCGGTTAACTGTTACAGTTGGAGTAAGCGTGAGGGTCAGGTTATGGTAGGGGTTGAGCTTAAGGTGTCCGCCTGTGGTTAGGGTTAGGTGTATGATTTGATTAAGGCTTCAGGTTAGGTTAGGTTTGAACTTAGATTGAGGGAGTAAGTTTAGGGCTACTGTTCGTTTTCGGGTAACTGTTATGGTTGGAGTTAGCGTCAGGGCCAGGTTAGGGTTGGGGTTGAGCTTAAGGTGTCCCCCTAGGGTTAGGGTTAGGTCTATGGTTTGAGTTAGGCTTCAGGTTAGGTTAGGTTTGAACTTAGTTTGAGGGAGTAAGTTTAGGGCTACTGTTAGTTTTCGGTTCAGTGTTACGGTTGGAGATAGCGTCAGGGTCAGGTTAGGGTTGGGGTTGAGCTTAAGGTGTCCGCCTAGGGTTAGGGTTAGGTGTATGGTATGATTTAGGCTTCTGGTTAAGTTAGGTTTGAACTTAGTTTGAGGGAGTAAGTTTAGGGCTATTGTTAGTTTTCGGTTCAGTGTTACGGTTGGAAATAGCGTCAGGGTCAGTTTAGGGTTGGGCTTGAACTTCAGGTGTCCCCCTAGGGTTAGGGTAAGTTCTATGGTTTGAGTTACGCTTCAGGTTAGGTTAGGTTTGAAATTAGTTTGAGGGAGTAAGTTTAGGGCTACTGTTAGGTTTCGGTTCAGTGTTACGGTTGGAGTTAGCGTGAGGGTCAGGTTAGTGTTGGGGTTGAACTTAAGGTGTCCGCCTAGGGTTAGAGTTAGGTGTATGGTTTGATTTAGGCTTCAGATTAGCTTAGGTTTGAACTTAGTTTGAGGGAGTAAGTTTAGGGCTACTGTTAGTTTTCGGGTAACTGTTATGGTTGGAGTTAGCGTCAGGGCCAGGTTAGGGTTGGGGTTGAACTTAAGGTGTCCGCCTAGGGTTAGGGTTAGGTCTACGGTTTGAGTTAGGCTTCAGGTTAGGTTAGGTTTGAACTTAGTTTGAGGGAGTAAGTTTAGGGCTACTGTTAGTTTTCGGTTCAGTGTTACGGTTGGATATAGCGTCAGGGTCAGGTTAGGGTTGGGGTTGAGCTTCAGGTGTCCGCCTAGGGTTAGGGTTAGGTCTATGGTTTGAGTTAGGCTTCAGGTTAGGTTAGGTTTGAACTTAGTTTGAGGGAGTAAGTTTAGGGCTACTGTTAGTTTTCGGTTCAGTGTTACGGTTGGATTTAGCGTGAGGGTCAGGTTAGGGTTGGGGTTGAGCTTAAGGTGTCCGCCTAGGGTTAGGGTTAGGTGTATGGTTTGATTTAGGCTTCAGGTTAGGTTAGGTTTGAACTTAGTTTGAGGGAGTAAGTTTAGGGCTACTCTTCGTTTTCGGGTAACTGTTATGGTTGGAGTTAGCGTCAGGGCCAGGTTAGGGTTGGGGTTGAGCTTAAGGTGTCCGCCTAGGGTTAGGGTTAGGTCTATGGTTTGAGTTAGGCTTCAGGTTCGGTTAGGTTTCAACTTAGTTTGAGGGAGTAAGTTTAGGGCTACTGTTAGTTTTCGGTTCAGTGTTACGGTTGGAGATAGCGTCAGGGTCAAGTTAGCGTTGGGGTTGAGCTTCAGGTGTCCGCCTAGGGTTAGGGTTAGGTGTATGGTTTGATTTAGGCTTCAGGTTAGGTTAGGTTTGAACTTAGTTTGAGGGAGTAAGTTTAGGGCTACTGTTACTTTTCGGGTAACTGTTATGGTTGGAGTTAGCGTCAGGGCCATTTTAGGATTGGGGTTGAGCTTAAGGTGTCCGCCTAGGGTTAGGGTTAGGTCTATGGTTTGAGTTAGGCTTCAGGTTAGGTTAGGTTTGAACTTAGTTTGATGGAGTAAGTTTAGGGCTACTGTTAGTTTTCGGTTCAGTGTTACGGTTGGAGATAGCGTCAGGGTCAGGTTAGGGTTGGGGTTGAGCTTCAGGTGTCCGCCTAGGGTTAGGGTTAGGTCTATGGTTTGAGTTAGGCTTCAGGTTAGGTTAGGTTTGAACTTACTTTGAGGGAGTAAGTTTAGGGCTACTGTTAGGTTTCGGTTCAGTGTTACGGTTGGAGTTAGCGTGAGGGTCAGGTTAGGGTTGGGGTTGAGCTTAAGGTGTCCGCCTAGGGTTAGAGTTAGGTGTATGGTTTGATTTAGGCTTCAGGTTAGCTTAGGTTTGAACTTAGTTTGAGGGAGTAAGTTTAGGGCTACTGTTAGTTTTCGTGTAACTGTTATCGTTGGAGTTAGCGTCAGGGCCAGGTTAGGTTTGGGATTGAGCTTAAGGTGTCCGCCTAGTGTTAGGGTTAGGTCTATGGTTTGAGTTAGGCTTCAGGTTAGCTTAGGTTTGAACTTAGTTTGAGGGAGTAAGTATAGGGCTACTGTTAGTTTTCGGTTCAGTGTTACGGTTGGAGTTAGCGTCAGGTTCAGGTTAGGGTTGGGGTTGAACTTAAGGTGTCTGCCTAGGGTTAGGGTTAGGTCTTTGGTTTGAGTTAGACTTCAGGTGAGGTTAGGTTTGAACTTAGTTTGAGGGAGTAAGTTTAGGGCTACTGTTAGTTTTCGGTTAAGTGTTACGGTTGGAGTAAGAGTCAGGGTCAGGTTAGGGTTGGGGTTGAGCTTCAGGTGTCCGCCTAGGGTTAGGGTTATGTCTATGGTTTGATTTAGGCTTCAGGTTAGGTTAGGTTTGAACTTAGTTTGAGGGTGTAAGTTTAGGGCTACTGTTAGTTTTCGGGTAACTGTTACGGTTGGAGTTAGCGTCAGGTCCAGGTTAGGGTTGGGGTTGAGTTTCAGGTGTCCGCCTAGGGTTAGGGGAGGTGTATGGTTTGATTTAGGCTTCAGATTAGGTTAGGTTTGAAGTTAGTTTGAGGGAGCAAGTTTAGGGCTACTGTTAGTTTTCGGTTAACTGTTACAGTTGGAGTAAGCGTGAGGGTCAGGTTATGGTAGGGGTTGAGCTTAAGGTGTCCGCCTGTGGTTAGGGTTAGGTGTATGATTTGATAAAGGCCTCAGGTTAGGTTAGGTTTGAACTTAGTTTGAGGGAGTAAGTTTAGGGCTACTGTTCGTTTTCGGGTAACTGTTATGGTTGGAGTTAGCGTCAGGGCCATTTTAGGATTGGGGTTGAGCTTAAGGTGTCCGCCAAGGATTAGAGTTAGGTCTATGGTTTGAGTTAGGCTTCAGGTTAGGTTAGGTGTGAACTTAGTTTAAGGAGTAAGTTCAGGGATACTGTTAGTTTTCGGTTCAGTGTTACGGTTGGAGATAGCGTCAGGGTCAGGTTAGTGTTGGGGTTGAGCTTCAGGTGTCCGCCTAGGGTTAGGGTTAGGTCTATGGTTTGATTTCGGCTTCAGGTTAGGTTAGGTTTGAACTTAGATTGAGGGAGCAAGTTTAGGGCTACTGTTAGTTTTCGGGTAACTGTTATGTTTGGAGTTAGCGTCACGGCCATTTTAGGATTGGGGTTGAGCTTAATGTGTCTGCCAAGGGTTAGGGTTAGGTCTATGGTTTGAGTTAGGCTTCAGGTTAGGTTAGGTTTGAACTTAGTTTGAGGGAGTAAGTTTAGGGCTACTGTTAGTTTTCGGTTCAGTGTTACGGTTGGAGATAGCGTCAGGGTCAGGTTAGGGTTGGGGTTGAGCTTCAGGTGTCCGCCTAGGGTTAGGGTTAGGTCTATGGTTTGAGTTAGGCTTCAGGTTAGGTTAGGTTTGAACTTAGTTTGAGGGAGTAAGTTTAGGGCTACTGTTAGTTTTCAGGTAACTGTTATGGTTGGAGTTAGCGTCAGGGCCATTTTAGGGTTGGGGTTGAGCTTAAGGTGTCCGCCTAGTGTTAGGGTTAGGTCTATGGTTTGAGTTAGGCTTCAGGTTAGCTTAGGTTTGAACTTAGTTTGAGGGAGTAAGTTTAGGGCTACTGTTAGTTTTCGGTTCAGTGTTACGGTTGGAGTTAGCGTCAGGTTCAGGTTAGGGTTGGGGTTGAACTTAAGGTGTCTGCCTAGGGTTAGGGTTAGGTCTTTGGTTTGAGTTAGACTTCATGTGAGGTTAGGTTTGAACCTAGTTTGAGGGAGTAAGTTTAGGGCTACTGTTAGTTTTCGGTTAAGTGTTATGGTTGGAGTAAGAGTCAGGGTCAGGTTAGGGTTGGGGTTGAGCTTAAGGTGTCCGCCTAGAGTTAGGGTTAGGTCTACGGTTTGAGTTAGGCTTCAGGTTAGTTTAGGTTTGAACTTAGTTTGAGGGAGTAAGTTTAGGGCTACTGTTAGTTTTCGGTTCAGTGTTACGGTTGGATATAGCGTCAGGGTCAGGTTAGGGTTGGGGTTGAGCTTCAGGTGTCCGCCTAGGGTTAGGGTTAGGTCTATGGTTTGAGTTAGGCTTCAGGTTAGGTTAGGTTTGAACTTAGTTTGAGGGAGTAAGTTTAGGGCTACTGTTATTTTTCGGTTCAGTGTTACGGTTGGATATAGCGTCAGGGTCAGTTTAGGGTTGGGGTTGAGCTTAAGGTGTCCGCCTAGGGTTAGGGTTAGGTGTATGGTTTGATTTAGGCTTCAGGTTAGGTTAGGTTTGAACTTAGTTTGAGGGAGTAAGTTTAGGGGTACTGTTAGTTTTCGGGTAACTGTTATGGTTGGAGTTAGCGTCAGGGCCAGGTTAGGGTTGGGGTTGACCTTAAGGTGTCCGCCTAGGGTTAGGGTTAGGTCTATGGTGTGAGTTAGGCTTCAGGTTAGGTTAGGTTTGAACTTAGTTTGAGGGAGTAAGTTTAGGGCTACTGTTAGTTTTCAGTTCAGTGTTACGGTTGGAGATAGCGTCAGGATCATGTTAGGGTTGGGGTTGAGCTTAAGGTGTCCGCCTAGGGTTAGGGTTAGGTGTATGGTTTGATTTAGGCTTCAGGTTAGGTTAGGTTTGAACTTAGTTTGAGGGAGTAAGTTTAGGGCTACTGTTAGTTTTCAGGAAAGTGTTATGGTTGGAGTTAGCGTCAGGGCCATTTTAGGATTGGGGTTGAGCTTAAGGTGTCCGCCTAGTGTTAGGGTTAGGTCTATGGTTTGAGTTAGGCTTCAGGTTAGCTTAGGTTTGAACTTAGTTTGAGGGAGTAAGTTTAGGGCTACTGTTAGTTTTCGGTTCAGTGTTACGGTTGGAGTTAGCGTCACGTTCAGGTTAGGGTTGGGGTTGAACTTAAGGTGTCTGCCTAGGGTTAGGGTTAGGTCTTTGGTTTGAGTTAGACTTCATGTGAGGTTAGGTTTGAACCTAGTTTGAGGGAGTAAGTTTAGGGCTACTGTTAGTTTTCGGTTAAGTGTTATGGTTGGAGTAAGAGTCAGGGACAGGTTAGGGTTGGGGTTGAGCTTAAGGTGTCCGCCTAGAGTTAGGGTTAGGTCTACGGTTTGAGTTAGGCTTCAGGTTAGGTTAGGTTTGAACTTAGTTGGAGGGAGTAAGTTTAGGGCTACTGTTAGGTTTCGGTTCAGTGTTACGGTTGGATATAGCGTCAGGGTCAGGTTAGGGTTGGGTTTGAACTTCAGGTGTCCGCCTAGGGTTAGGGTTAGGTCTATGGTTTGAGTTAGGCTTCAGGTTAGGTTAGGTTTGAACTTAGTTTGAGGGAGTAAGTTTAGGGCTACTGTTAGTTTTCGGTTCAGTGTTACGGTTGGATTTAGCGTGAGGGTCAGGTTAGGGTTGGGGTTGAGCTTAAGGTGTCCGCCTAGGGTTAGGGTTAGGTGTATGGTTTGATTTAGGCTTCAGGTTAGGTTAGGTTTGAACTTAGTTTGAGGGAGTAAGTTTAGGGCTACTGTTAGTTTTCGGGTAACTGTTATGGTTGGAGTTAGCGTCAGGGCCAGGTTAGGGTTGGGGTTGTCCTTAAGGTGTCCGCCTAGGGTTAGGGTTAGGTCTATGGTGTGAGTTAGGCTTCAGGTTAGGTTAGGTTTGGACTTAGTTTGAGGGAGTAAGTTTAGGGCTACTGTTAGTTTTCGGTTCAGTGTTACGGTTGGATTTAGCGTGAGGGTCAGGTTAAGGTTGGGTTGAGCTTACGGTGTCCGCCTAGGGTTGGGGTTAGGTGTATGGTTTGATTTAGGCTTCAGGTTAGGTTAGATTTGAACTTAGTTTGAGGGAGTAAGTTTAGGGCTACTGTTAGTTTTCGGGTAACTGTTATGGTTGGAGTTAGCGTCAGGGCCATTTTAGGGTTGGGGTTGAGCTTAAGGTGTCCGCCAAGGGTTAGGGTTAGGTCTATGGTTTGAGTTAGGCTTCAGGTTAGGTTAGGTTTGAACTTAGTTTGAGGGAGTAAGTTTAGGGCTACTGTTAGTTTTCGTTTCAGTGTTACGGTTAGAGTAAGAGTCAGGGTCAGGTTAGGGTGGGGTTGAACTTCAGGTGTCCGCCTAGGGTTAGGGTTAGGTCTATGGTTTGAGTTAGGCTTCAGGTAAGGTTAGGTTTGAACTTAGTTTGAGGGAGTAAGTTTAGGGCTACTGTTAGTTTTCGGTTCAGTGTTACGGTTGGAGATAGCGTCAGGTTCAGGTTAGGGTTGGGGTTGAGCTTAAGGTGTCCGCCTAGGGTTAGGGTTAGGTGTATGGTATGATTTAGTCTTCTGGTTAAGTTAGGTTTGAACTTAGTTTGAGGGAGTAAGTTTAGGGCTATTGTTAGTTTTCGGTTCAGTGTTACGGTTGGAAATAGCGTCAGGGTCAGTTTAGGGTTGGGCTTGAACTTCAGGTGTCCCCCTAGGGTTAGGGTAAGTTCTATGGTTTGAGCTAGGCTTCAGGTTAGGTTAGGTTTGAACTTAATTTGAGGGAGTAAGTTTAGGGCTACTGTTAGGTTTCGGTTCAGTGTTACGGTTGGAGTTAGCGTGAGGGTCAGGTTAGGGTTGGGGTTGAGCTTAAGGTGTCCGCCTAGGGTTAGAGTTAGGTGTATGGTTTGATTTAGGCTTCAGGTTAGCTTAGGTTTGAACTTAGTTTGAGGGAGTAAGTTTAGGGCTACTGTTTGTTTTCGCGTAACTGTTATGGTTGGAGTTAGCGTCAGGGCCAGGTTAGGTTTGGGATTGAGCTTAAGGTGTCCGCCTAGTGTTAGGGTTAGGTCTATGGTTTGAGTTAGGCTTCAGGTTAGCTTAGGTTTGAACTTAGTTTGAGGGAGTAAGTATAGGGGTACTGTTAGTTTTCGGTTCAGTGTTACGGTTGGAGTTCGCGTCAGGTTCAGGTTAGGGTTGGGGTTGAACTTAAGGTGTCTGCCTAGGATTAGGGTTAGGTCTTTGGTTTGAGTTAGACTTCAGGTGAGGTTAGGTTTGAACTTAGTTTGAGGGAGTAAGTTTAGGGCTACTGTTAGTTTTCGGTTAAGTGTTACGGTTGGAGTAAGAGTCAGGGTCAGGTTAGGTTTGGGGTTGAGCTTCAGGTGTCCGCCTAGGGTTAGGGTTAGGTGTATGGTTTGATTTAGGCTTCAGGATAGGTTAGGTTTGAACTTAGTTTGAGGGAGTAAGTTTAGGGCTACTGTTAGTTTTCGGGTAACTGTTACGGTTGGAGTTAGCGTCAGGTCCAGGTTAGGGTTGGGGTTGAGTTTCAGGTGTCCGCCTAGGGTTAGGGTAGGTGTATGGTTTGATTTAGGCTTCAGATTAGGTTAGGTTTGAAGTTAGTTTGAGGGAGTAAGTTTAGGGCTACTGTTAGTTTTCGGTTAACTGTTACAGTTGGAGTAAGCGTGAGGGTCAGGTTATGGTAGGGGTTGAGCTTAAGGTGTCCGCCTGTGGTTAGGGTTAGGTGTATGATTTGATTAAGGCTTCAGGTTAGGTTAGGTTTGAACTTAGATTGAGGGAGTAAGTTTAGGGCTACTGTTCGTTTTCGGGTAACTGTTATGGTTGGAGTTAGCGTCAGGGCCAGGTTAGGGTTGGGGTTGAGCTTAAGGTGTCCCCCTAGGGTTAGGGTTAGGTCTATGGTTTGAGTTAGGCTTCAGGTTAGGTTAGGTTTGAACTTAGTTTGAGGGAGTAAGTTTAGGGCTACTGTTAGTTTTCGGTTCAGTGTTACGGTTGGAGATAGCGTCAGGGTCAGGTTAGGGTTGGGGTTGAGCTTAAGGTGTCCGCCTAGGGTTAGGGTTAGGTGTATGGTATGATTTAGGCTTCTGGTTAAGTTAGGTTTGAACTTAGTTTGAGGGAGTAAGTTTAGGGCTATTGTTAGTTTTCGGTTCAGTGTTACGGTTGGAAATAGCGTCAGGGTCAGTTTAGGGTTGGGCTTGAACTTCAGGTGTCCCCCTAGGGTTAGGGTAAGTTCTATGGTTTGAGTTACGCTTCAGGTTAGGTTAGGTTTGAAATTAGTTTGAGGGAGTAAGTTTAGGGCTACTGTTAGGTTTCGGTTCAGTGTTACGGTTGGAGTTAGCGTGAGGGTCAGGTTAGTGTTGGGGTTGAACTTAAGGTGTCCGCCTAGGGTTAGAGTTAGGTGTATGGTTTGATTTAGGCTTCAGATTAGCTTAGGTTTGAACTTAGTTTGAGGGAGTAAGTTTAGGGCTACTGTTAGTTTTCGGGTAACTGTTATGGTTGGAGTTAGCGTCAGGGCCAGGTTAGGGTTGGGGTTGAACTTAAGGTGTCCGCCTAGGGTTAGGGTTAGGTCTATGGTTTGATTTAGGCTTCAGGTTAGGTTAGGTTTGAACTTAGTTTGAGGGAGTAAGTTTAGGGCTACTGTTAGTTTTCGGGTAACTGTTGTGGTTGGAGTTAGCGTCAGGGGATTTTAGGGTTGGGGTTGAGCTTAAGGTGTCCGCCAAGGGTTAGGGTTAGGTCTATGGTTTGATTTAGGCTTCAGGTTAGGTTAGGTTTGAACTTAGTTTGAGGGAGTAGGTTTAGGGCTACTGTTAGTTTTCGGTTCAGTGTTACGGTTGGAGTTAGCCTCAGGGTCAGGTTAGGGTTGGGGTTGAGCTTCAGGTGTCCGCCTATGTTTAGGGTTAGGTCTATGGTTTGAGTTAGGCTTCAGGTTAGGTTAGGTTTGAACTTAGTTTGAGGGAGTAAGTTTAGGGCTACTGTTAGTTTTCGGTTAAGTGTTACGGTTGGAGTAAGAGTCAGGGTCAGGTTAGGTTTGGGGTTGAGCTTCAGGTGTCCGCCTAGGGTTAGGGTTAGGTGTATGGTTTGATTTAGGCTTCAGGTTAGGTTAGGTTTGAACTTAGTTTGAGGGAGTAAGTTTAGGGCTACTGTTAGTTTTCGGGTAACTGTTACGGTTGGAGTTAGCGTCAGGTCCAGGTAAGGGTTGGGGTTGAGTTTCAGGTGTCCGCCTAGGGTTAGCGTAGGTGTATGGTTTGATTTAGGCTTCAGATTAGGTTAAGTTTGAAGTTAGTTTGAGGGAGTAAGTTTAGGGCTACTGTTAGTTTTCGGTTAACTGTTACAGTTGGAGTAAGCGTGAGGGTCAGGTTATGGTAGGGGTTGAGCTTAAGGTGTCCGCCTGTGGTTAGGGTTAGGTGTATGATTTGATTAAGGCTTCAGGTTAGGTTAGGTTTGAACTTAGATTGAGGGAGTAAGTTTAGGGCTACTGTTCGTTTTCGGGTAACTGTTATGGTTGGAGTTAGCGTCAGGGCCAGGTTAGGGTTGGGGTTGAGCTTAAGGTGTCCGCCTAGTGTTAGGGTTAGGTCTATGGTTTGAGTTAGGCTTCAGGTTAGCTTAGGTTTGAACTTAGTTTGAGGGAGTAAGTTTAGGGCTACTGTTAGTTTTTGGTTCAGTGTTACGGTTGGAGTTAGCGTCAGGTTCAGGTTAGGGTTGGGGTTGAACTTAAGGTGTCTGCCTAGGGTTAGGGTTAGGTCTTTGGTTTGAGTTAGACTTCATGTGAGGTTAGGTTTGAACCTAGTTTGAGGGAGTAAGTTTAGGGCTACTGTTAGTTTTCGGTTAAGTGTTATGGTTGGAGTAAGAGTCAGGGACAGGTTAGGGTTGGGGTTGAGCTTAAGGTGTCCGCCTAGAGTTAGGGTTAGGTCTTCGGTTTGAGTTAGGCTTCAGGTTAGGTTAGGTTTGAACTTAGTTGGAGGGAGTAAGTTTAGGGCTACTGTTAGTTTTCGGTTCAGTGTTACGGTTGGATATAGCGTCAGGGTCAGGTTAGGGTTGGGTTTGAACTTCAGGTGTCCGCCTAGGGTTAGGGTTAGGTCTATGGTTTGAGTTAGGCTTCAGGTTAGGTTAGGTTTGAACTTAGTTTGAGGGAGTAAGTTTTGGGCTACTGTTAGTTTTCGGTTCAGTGTTACGGTTGGATTTAGCGTGAGGGTCAGGTTAGGGTTGGGGTTGAGCTTAAGGTGTCCGCCTAGGGTTAGGGTTAGGTGTATGGTTTGATTTAGGCTTCAGGTTAGGTTAGGTTTGAACTTAGTTTGAGGGAGTAAGTTTAGGGCTACTGTTAGTTTTCGGGTAACTGTTATGGTTGGAGTTAGCGTCAGGGCCAGGTTAGGGTTGGGGTTGACCTTAAGGTGTCCGCCTAGGGTTAGGGTTAGGTCTATGGTGTGAGTTAGGCTTCAGGTTAGGTTAGGTTTGGACTTAGTTTGAGGGAGTAAGTTTAGGGCTACTGTTAGTTTTCGGTTCAGTGTTACGGTTGGATTTAGCGTGAGGGTCAGGTTAAGGTTGGGTTGAGCTTACGGTGTCCGCCTAGGGTTGGGGTTAGGTGTATGGTTTGATTTAGGCTTCAGGTTAGGTTAGATTTGAACTTAGTTTGAGGGAGTAAGTTTAGGGCTACTGTTAGTTTTCGGTAACTGTTATGGTTGGAGTTAGCGTCAGGGCCATTTTAGGGTTGGGGTTGAGCTTAAGGTGTCCGCCTGTGGTTAGGGTTAGGTGTATGATTTGATTAAGGCTTCAGGTTAGGTTAGGTTTGAACTTAGATTGAGGGAGTAAGTTTAGGGCTACTGTTAGGTTTCGGTTCAGTGTTACGGTTGGAAATAGCGTCAGGGTCAGTTTAGGGTTGGGCTTGAACTTCAGGTGTCCCCCTAGGGTTAGGGTAAGTTCTATGGTTTGAGTTAGGCTTCAGGTTAGGTTAGGTTTGAAATTAGTTTGAGGGAGTAAGTTTAGGGCTACTGTTAGGTTTCGGTTCAGTGTTACGGTTGGAGTTAGCGTGAGGGTCAGGTTAGGGTTGGGGTTGAACTTAATGTGTCCGCCTAGGGTTAGAGTTAGGTGTATGGTTTGATTTAGGCTTCAGGTTAGCTTAGGTTTGAACTTAGTTTGAGGGAGTAAGTTTAGGGCTACTGTTAGTTTTCGGGTAACTGTTATGGTTGGAGTTAGCGTCAGGGCCATTTTAGGATTGGGGTTGAGCTTAAGGTGTCCGCCAAGGGTTAGGGTTAGGTCTATAGTTTGAGTTAGGCTTCAGGTTAGGTTAGGTTTGAACTTAGTTTGAGGGAGTAAGTTTAGGGCTACTGTTAGTTTTCGGTTCAGTGTTACGGTTGGAGTTAGCGTCAGGCTCAGGTTAGGGTTGGGGTTGAGCTTCAGGTGTCCGCCTAGGGTTAGGGTCAGGTCTATGGTTTGAGTTAGGCTTCAGGTTAGGTTAGGTTTGAACTTAGTTTGAGGTAGTAAGTTTAGGGCTACTGTTAGTTTTCGGTTCAGTGTTTCGTTTGCAGTTAGCGTGAGGGTCAGGTTAGGGTAGGGGTTGAGCGTAAGGTTTCCGCCTAGGGTTAGGGTTAGGTGTATGGTTTGATTTAGGCTTCAGGTTAGGATAGGTTTTAACTTAGTTTGAGGGAGTAAGTGTAGGGCTACTGTTCATTTTCGGGTAACTGTTCCGTTTGGAGTTAGCGTCAGGTCCAGGTTAGGGTTGGCGTTGAGCTAATGGTGTCCTCCTAGGGTTAGGATTAGGTGTATGGTTTGATTTAGGCTTCACGTTAGGTTAGGTTTGAACTTAGTTTGAGGGAGTAAGTTTAGGGCTACTGTTAGTTTTCGGGTAACTGTTATGGTTGGAGTTAGCGTCAGGGCCAGGTTAGGGTTGGGGTTGAGCTTAAGGTGTCTGCCTAGGGTTAGGGTTAGGTCTATGGTTTGAGTTAGGCTTCAGGTTAGGTTAGGTTTGAACTTAGTTTGAGGGAGTAAGTTTAGGGCTACTGTTAGTTTTCGGTTCAGTGTTACGGTTGGAGATAGCGTCAGGGTCAAGTTAGCGTTGGGGTTGAGCTTCAGGTGTCCGCCTAGGGTTAGGGTTAGGTGTATGGTTTGATTTAGGCTTCAGGTTAGGTTAGGTTTGAACTTAGTTTGAGGGAGTAAGTTTAGGGCTACTGTTAGTTTTCGGGTAACTGTTATGGTTGGAGTTAGCGTCAGGGCCATTTTAGGATTGGGGTTGAGCTTAAGGTGTCCGCCAAGGGTTAGGGTTAGGTCTATGGTTTGAGTTAGGCTTCAGGTTAGGTTAGGTTTGAACTTAGTTTCAGGGAGTAAGTTTAGGGCTACTGTTAGTTTTCGGTTCAGTGTTACGTTTGGAGATAGCGTCAGGGTCAGGTTAGGGTTGGGGTTGAGCTTCAGGTGTCCGCCTAGGGTTAGGGTTAGGTCTATGGTTTGAGTTAGGCTTCAGGTTAGGTTAGGTTTGAACTTAGTTTGAGGGAGTAAGTTTAGGGCTACTGTTAGTTTTCGGTTCAGTGTTACGGTTGGATTTAGCGTGAGGGTCAGGTTAGGGTTGGGGTTGAGCTTAAGGTGTCCGCCTAGGTTTAGGGTTAGGTGTATGGTTTGATTTAGGCTTCAGGTTAGGTTAGGTTTGAACTTAGTTTGAGGGAGTAAATTTAGGGCTACTGTTAGTTTTCGGGTAACTGTTTTGGTTGGAGTTAGCGTCAGGGCCAGGTTAGGGTTGGGGTTGACCTTTAGGTGTCCGCCTAGGGTTAGGGTTAGGTCTATGGTGTGAGTTAGGCTTCAGGTTAGGTTAGGTTTGGACTTAGTTTGAGGGAGTAAGTTTAGGGCTACTGTTAGTTTTCGGTTCAGTGTTACGGTTGGAGATAGCGTCAGGGTCATGTTAGGGTTGGGGTTGAGCTTAAAGTGTCCGCCTAGGGTTAGGGTTAGGTCTATGATTTGAGTTAGGCTTCAGGTTAGGTTAGGTTTGAAATTAGTTTGAGGGAGTAAGTTTAGGGCTACTCTTAGTTTTCGGGTAACTGTTATGGTTGGAGTTAGCGTCAGGGCCAGGTTAGGGTTGGGGTTGAGCTTAAGGTGTCCGCCTAGGGTTAGGGTTAGGTCTATGGTTTGAGTTAGGCTTCAGGTTAGGTTAGGTTTGAACTTAGTTTGAGGGAGTAAGTTTAGGGCTACTGTTAGTTTTCGGTACAGTGTTACGGTTGGAGATAGCGTCAGGGTCAAGTTAGCGTTGGGGTTGAGCTTCAGGTGTCCGCCTAGGGTTAGGGTTAGGTGTATGGTTTGATTTAGGCTTCAGGTTAGGTTAGGTTTGAACTTAGTTTGAGGGAGTAAGTTTAGGGCTACTGTTAGTTTTCAGGAAACTGTTATGGTTGGAGTT
This sequence comes from Tupaia tana, assembly GCA_026018925.1. NCBI lineage: Eukaryota > Metazoa > Chordata > Mammalia > Scandentia > Tupaiidae > Tupaia > Tupaia tana. The sequence goes on along the minus strand of JAKSZU010000042.1, from coordinate 902,045 downwards.
AGCGTCAGGGCCATTTTAGGATTGGGGTTGAGCTTAAGGTGTCCGCCTAGTTTTAGGGTTAGGTCTATGGTTTGAGTTAGGCTTCAGGTTAGCTTAGGTTTGAACGTAGTTTGAGGGAGTAAGTTTAGGGCTACTGTTAGTTTTCGGTTCAGTGTTACGGTTGGAGTTAGCGTCAGGTTCAGGTTAGGGTTGGGGTTGAACTTAAGGTGTCTGCCTAGGGTTAGGGTTAGGTCTTTGGTTTGAGTTAGTCTTCATGTGAGGTTAGGTTTGAACCTAGTTTGAGGGAGTAAGTTTAGGGCTACTGTTAGTTTTCGGTTAAGTGTTATGGTTGGAGTAAGAGTCAGGGACAGGTTAGGGTTGGGGTTGAGCTTAAGGTGTCCGCCTAGAGTTAGGGTTAGGTCTACGGTTTGAGTTAGGCTTCAGGTTAGGTTAGGTTTGAACTTAGTTGGAGGGAGTAAGTTTAGGGCTACTGTTAGTTTTCGGTTCAGTGTTACGGTTGGATATAGCGTCAGGGTCAGGTTAGGGTTGGGTTTGAACTTCAGGTGTCCGCCTAGGGTTAGGGTTAGGTCTATGGTTTGAGTTAGGCTTCAGGTTAGGTTAGGTTTGGCCTTAGTTTGAGGGAGTAAGTTTAGGGCTACTGTTAGTTTTCGTTTCAGTGTTACGGATGGATTTAGCGTGAGGGTCAGGTTAAGGTTGGGTTGAACTTACGGTGTCCGCCTAGGGTTGGGGTTAGGTGTATGGTTTGATTTAGGCATCAGGTTAGGTTAGATTTGAACTTAGTTTGAGGGAGTAAGTTTAGGGCTACTGTTAGTTTTCGGGTAACTGTTATGGTTGGAGTTAGCGTCAGGGCCATTTTAGGATTGGGGTTGAGCTTAAGGTGTCCGCCAAGGGTTAGTGTTAGGTCTATGGTTTGAGTTAGGCTTCAGGTTAGGTTAGGTTTGAACTTAGTTTGAGGGAGTAAGTTTAGGGCTACTGTTAGTTTTCGGTTCAGTGTTACGGTTGGAGATAGCGTCAGGTTCAGGTTAGGGTTGGGGTTGAGCTTAAGGTGTCCGCCTAGGGTTAGGGTTAGGTGTATGGTATGATTTAGGCTTCTGGTTTAGTTAGGTTTGAACTTAGTTTGAGGGAGTAAGTTTAGGGCTATTGTTAGTTTTCGGTTCAGTGTTACGGTTGGAAATAGTGTCAGGGTCAGTTTAGGGTTGGGCTTGAACTTCAGGTTTGCCCCTAGGGTTAGGGTAAGTTCTATGGTTTGAGCTAGGCTTCAGGTTAGGTTAGGTTTGAACTTACTTTGAGGGAGTAAGTTTAGGGCTACTGTTAGGTTTCAGTTCAGTGTTACGGTTGGAGTTAGCGTGAGGGTCAGGTTAGGGTTGGGGTTGAGCTTAAGGTGTCCGCCTAGGGTTAGAGTTAGGTGTATGGTTTGATTTAGGCTTCAGGTTAGCTTAGGTTTGAACTTAGTTTGAGGGAGTAAGTTTAGGGCTACTGTTTGTTTTCGCGTAACTGTTATGGTTGGAGTTAGCGTCAGGGCCAGGTTAGGTTTGGGATTGAGCTTAAGGTGTCCGCCTAGTGTTAGGGTTAGGTCTATGGTTTGAGTTAGGCTTCAGGTTAGCTTAGGTTTGAACTTAGTTTGAGGGAGTAAGTATAGGGCTACTGTTAGTTTTCGGTTCAGTGTTACGGTTGGAGTTAGCGTCAGGTCCAGGTTAGGGTTGGGGTTGAGTTTCAGGTGTCCGCCTAGGGTTAGGGTAGGTGTATGATTTGATTTAGGCTTCAGATTAGGTTAGGTTTGAAGTTAGTTTGAGGGAGTAAGTTTAGGGCTACTGTTAGTTTTCGGTTAACTGTTACAGTTGGAGTAAGCGTGAGGGTCAGGTTATGGTAGGGGTTGAGCTTAAGGTGTCCGCCTGTGGTTAGGGTTAGGTGTATGATTTGATTAAGGCTTCAGGTTAGGTTAGGTTTGAACTTAGATTGAGGGAGTAAGTTTAGGGCTACTGTTCGTTTTCGGGTAACTGTTATGGTTGGAGATAGCGTCAGGGCCAGGTTAGGGTTGGGGTTGAGCTTAAGGTGTCCGCCTAGGGTTAGGGTTAGGTCTATGGTTTGAGTTAGGCTTCAGGTTAGGTTAGGTTTGAACTTAGTTTGAGGGAGTAAGTTTAGGGCTACTGTTAGTTTTCGGTTCAGTGTTTCGTTTGGAGTTAGCGTGAGGGTCAGGTTAGGGTAGGGGTTGAGCTTAAGGTTTCCGCCTAGGGTTAGGGTTAGGTGTATGGTTTGATTTAGGCTTCAGGTTAGGATAGGTTTTAACTTAGTTTGAGGGAGTAAGTGTAGGGCTACTGTTCATTTTCGGGTAACTGTTCCGTTTGGAGTTAGCGTCAGGTCCAGGTTAGGGTTGGCGTTGAGCTAATGGTGTCCTCCTAGGGTTAGGATTAGGTGTATGGTTTGATTTAGGCTTCACGTTAGGTTAGGTTTGAACTTAGTTTGAGGGAGTAAGTTTAGGGCTACTGTTAGTTTTCGGGTAACTGTTATGGTTGGAGTTAGCGTCAGGGCCTGGTTAGGGTTGGGGTTGAGCTTAAGGTGTCTGCCTAGGGTTAGGGTTAGGTCTATGGTTTGAGTTAGGCTTCACGTTAGGTTAGGTTTGAACTTAGTTTGAGGGAGTAAGTTTAGGGCTACTGTTAGTTTTCGGTTCAGTGTTACGGTTAGAGTAAGAGTCAGGGTCAGGTTAGGGTGGGGTTGAACTTCAGGTGTCCGCCTAGGGTTAGGGTTAGGTCTATGGTTTGAGTTAGGCTTCAGGTTAGGTTAGGTTTGAACTTAGTTTGAGGGAGTAAGTTTAGGGCTACTGTTAGTTTTTGGTTCAGTGTTACGGTTGGAGATAGCGTCAGGTTCAGGTTAGGGTTGGGGTTGAGCTTAAGGTGTCCGCCTAGGGTTAGGGTTAGGTGTATGGTATGATTTAGGCTTCTGGTTAAGTTAGGTTTGAACTTAGTTTGAGGGAGTAAGTTTAGGGCTATTGTTAGTTTTCGGTTCAGTGTTACGGTTGGAAATAGCGTCAGGGTCAGTTTAGGGTTGGGGTTGAGCTTAAGGTGTCCGCCTAGGGTTAGAGTTAGGTGTATGGTTTGATTTAAGGTTCAGGTTAGCTTAGGTTTGAACTTAGTTTGAGGGAGTAAGTTTAGGGCTACTGTTAGGTTTCGGGTAACTGTTATGGTTGGAGTTAGCGTCAGGGCCATGTTAGGGTTGGGGTTGAGCTTAAGGTGTCCGCCTAGGGTTAGGGTTAGGTCTCTGGTTTGAGTTAGGCTTCAGGTTAGGTTAGGTTTGAACTTAGTTTGAGGGAGTAAGTTTAGGGCTACTGTTAGTTTTTGGTGCAGTGTTACGGTTGGAGATAGCGTCAGGGTCAAGTTAGCGTTGGGGTTGAGCTTCAGGTGTCCGCCTAGGGTTAGGGTTAGGTGTATGGTTTGATTTAGGCTTCAGGTTAGGTTAGGTTTGAACTTAGTTTGAGGGAGTAAGTTTAGGGCTACTGTTAGTTTTCGGGTAACTGTTATGGTTGGAGTTAGCGTCAGGGCCATTTTAGGATTGGGGTTGAGCTTAAGGTGTCCGCCAAGGGTTAGGGTTAGGTCTATGGTTTGAGTTAGGCTTCAGGTTATGTTAGGTTTGAACTTAGTTTGAGGGAGTAAGTTTAGGGCTACTGTTAGTTTTCGGTTCAGTGTTACGGTTGGAGATAGCGTCAGGGTCAGGTTAGGGTTGGGGTTGAGCTTCAGGTGTCCGCCTAGGATTAGGGTTAGGTCTAGGGTTTGAGTTAGGCTTCAGGTTAGGTTAGGTTTGAACTTACTTTGAGGGAGTAAGTTTAGGGCTACTGTTAGGTTTCGGTTCAGTGTTACGGTTGGAGTTAGCGTGAGGGTCAGGTTAGGGTTGGGGTTGAGCTTAAGGTGTCCGCCTAGGGTTAGAGTTAGGTGTATGGTTTGATTTAGGCTTCAGGTTAGCTTAGGTTTGAACTTAGTTTGAGGGAGTAAGTTTAGGGCTACTGTTAGTTTTCGCCTAACTGTTATGGTTGGAGTTAGCGTCAGGGCCAGGTTAGGTTTGGGATTGAGCTTAAGGTGTTCGCCTTGTGTTAGGGTTAGGTGTATGGTTTGAGTTAGGCTTCAGGTTAGCTTAGGTTTGAACTTAGTTTGAGGGAGTAAGTTTAGGGCTACTGTTAGTTTTCGGTTCAGTGTTACGGTTGGAGTTAGCGTCATATTCAGGTTAGGGTTGGGGTTGAACTTAAGGTGTCTGCCTAGGGTTAGGGTTAGGTCTTTGGTTTGAGTTAGACTTCAGGTGAGGTTATGTTTGAACTTAGTTTGAGGGAGTAAGTTTAGGGCTACTGTTAGTTTTCGGTTAAGTGTTACGGTTGGAGTAAGAGTCAGGGTCAGGATAGGGTTGGGGTTGAGCTTCAGGTTTCCGCCTAGGGTTAGGGTTAGGTGTATGGTTTGATTTAGGCTTCAGGTTAGGTTAGGTTTGAACTTAGTTTGAGGGAGTAAGTGTAGGGCTACTGTTAGTTTTCGGGTAACTGTTACGGTTGGAGTTAGCGTCAGGTCCAGGTTAGGGTTGGGGTTGAGTTTCAGGTGTCCGCCTAGGGTTAGGGTAGGTGTATGGTTTGATTTAGGCTTCAGATTAGGTTAGGTATGAAGTTAGTTTGAGGGAGTAAGTTTAGGGCTAGTGTTAGTTTTCGGTTAACTGATACAGTTGGAGTAAGCGTGAGGGTCAGGTTATGGTAGGGGTTGAGCTTAAGGTGTCCGCCTTTAGTTAGGGTTAGGTGTATGAATTGATTAAGGCTTCAGGTTAGGTTAGGTTTGAACTTAGTTTGAGGGAGTAAGTTTAGGGCTACTTTTCGTTTTCGGGTAACTGTTATGGTTGGAGTTAGCGTCAGGGCCAGGTTAGGGTTGGGGTTGAGCTTAAGGTGTCCGCCTAGGGTTAGGGTTAGGTCTATGGTTTGAGTTAGGCTTCAGGTTAGGTTAGGTTGGAACTTAGTTTGAGGGAGTAAGTTTAGGGCTACTGTTAGTTTTCGGTTCAGTGTTACGGTTGGAGATAGCGTCAGGGTCAGGTTAGGGTTGGGGTTGAGCTTAAGGTGTCCGCCTAGGGTTAGGGTTAGGTGTATGGTATGATTTAGGCTTCTGGTTAAATTAGGTTTCAACTTAGTTTGAGGGAGTAAGTTTAGGGCTATTGTTAGTTTTCGGTTCAGTGTTACGGTTGGAAATAGCGTCAGGGTCAGTTTAGGGTTGGGCTTGAACTTCAGGTGTCCCCCTAGGGTTAGGGTAAGTTCTATGGTTTGAGTTAGGCTTCAGGTTAGGTTAGGTTTGAAATTAGTTTGAGGGAGTAAGTTTAGGGCTACTGTTAGGTTTCGGTTCAGTGTTACGGTTGGAGTTAGCGTGAGGGTCAGGTTAGTGTTGGGGTTGAACTTAAGGTGTCCGCCTAGGGTTAGAGTTAGGTGTATGGATTGATTTAGGCTTCAGGTTAGCTTAGGTTTGAACTTAGTTTGAGGGAGTAAGTTTAGTGCTACTGTTAGTTTTCGGGTAACTGTTATGGTTGGAGTTAGCGTCAGGGCCAGGTTAGAGTTGGGGTTGAACTTAAGGTGTCCGCCTAGGGTTAGGGTTAGGTCTACGGTTTGAGTTAGGCTTCAGGTTAGGTTAGGTTTGAACTTAGTTTGAGGGAGTAAGTTTAGGGCTACTGTTAGTTTTCGGTTCAGTGTTACGGTTGGATATAGCGTCAGGGTCAGGTTAGGGTTGGGTTTGAGCTTCAGCTGCCGCCTAGGGTTAGGGTTAGGTCTATGGTTTGAGTTAGGCTTCAGGTTAAGTTAGGTTTGAACTTAGTTTGAGGGAGTAAGTTTAGGGCTACTGTTAGTTTTCGGTTCAGTGTTACGGTTGGAGATAGCGTCAGGGTCAGGTTAGCGTTGGGGTTGAGCTTCAGGTGTCTGCCTAGGGTTAGGGTTAGGTGTATGATTTGATTAAGGCTTCAGGTTAGGTTAGGTTTGAACTTAGTTTGAGGGAGTAAGTTTATGGCTACTGTTAATTTTCGGGTAACTGTTATGGTTGGAGTTAGCGTCAGGGCCAGGTTAGGGTTGGGGTTGAGCTTAAGGTGTCCGCCTAGGGTTAGGGTTAGGTCTATGGTTTGAGTTAGGCTTCAGGTTAGGTTAGGTTTGAACTTAGTTTGAGGGAGTAAGTTTAGGGCTACTGTTAGTTTTCGGTTCATTGTTACGGTTGGAGATAGCGTCAGGGTCAGGTTAGGGTTGGGGTTGAGCTTAAGATGTCCGCCTAGGGTTAGGGTTAGGTGTATGGTTTGATTTAGGCTTCAGGTTAGGTTAGGTTTGAACTTAGTTTGAGGGAGTAAGTTTAGGGCTACTGTTAGTTTTCGGGTAACTATTACGGTTGGAGTTAGCGTCAGGTCCAGGTTAGGGTTGGGGTTGAGCTTAAGGTGTCCGCCTAGGGTTAGAGTTAGGTGTATGGTTTGATTTAGGGTTAAGGTTAGCTTAGGTTTGAACTTAGTTTGAGGGAGTAAGTTTAGGGCTACTGTTAGTTTTCGCGTAACTGTTATGGTTGGAGTTAGCGTCAGGGCCAGGTTAGGGTTGGGGATGAGCTTAAGGTGTCCGCCTAGGGTTAGGTTTAGGTCTATGGTTTGAGTTAGGATTCAGGTTAGGTTAGGTTTGAACTTAGTTTGAGGGAGTAAGTTTAGGGCTACTGTTAGTTTTCGGTTCAGTGTTACGGTTGGAGATAGCGTCAGGGTCAAGTTAGCGTTGGGGTTGAGCTTCAGGTGTCCGCCTAGGGTTAGGGTTAGGTGTATGGTTTGATTTAGGCTTCAGGTTAGGTTAGGTTTGAACTTAGTTTGAGGGAGTAAGTTTAGGGCTACTGTTAATTTTCGCGTAACTGTTATGGTTGGAGTTAGCGTCAGGGCCATTTTAGGATTGGGGTTGAGCTTAAGGTGTCCGCCAAGGGTTAGGGTTAGGTCTATGGTTTGAGTTAGGCTTCAGGTTAGGTTAGGTTTGAACTTAGTTTGAGGGAGTAAGTTTAGGGCTACTGTTAGTTTTTGGTTCAGTGTTACGGTTGGAGATAGCGTCAGGGTCAGGTTAGGGTTGGGGTTGAGCTTCAGGTGTCCGCCTAGGGTTAGGGTTAGGTCTATGGTTTGAGTTAGGCTTAAGGTTAGGTTAGGTTTGAACTTACTTTGAGGGAGTAAGTTTAGGGCTACTGTTAGTTTTCGGTTCAGTGTTACGGTTGGAGATAGCGTCAGGGTAAGGTAAGGGTTGGGGTTGAGATTCAGGTGTCCGCCTAGGGTTAGGGTTAGGTCTATGGTTTGAGTTAGGCTTCAGGTTAGGTTAGGTTTGAACTTAGTTTGAGGGAGTAAGTTTAGGGTTACTGTTAGTTTTCGGTTCAGTGTTACGGTTGGAGTTAGCGTGAGGGTCAGGTTAGGGTTGGGGTTGAGCTTAAAGTGTCCGCCTAGGGTTAGGTTTAGGTGTATGGTTTGATTTATGCTTCAGGTTAGGTTAGGTTTGAACTTAGTTTGAGGGAGTAAGTTTAGGGATACTGTTAGTTTTCGGTTCAGTGTTACTGTTGGATATAGCTTCAGGGTCAGGTTAGGGTTGGGGTTGAGCTTCAGGTGTCCGCCTAGGGTTAGGGTTAGGTGTATGGTTTGATTTAGGCTTCAGGTTAGGTTAGGTGTGAACTTAGTTTGAGGGAGTAAGTTTAGGGCTTCTGTTAGTTTTCGGGTAACTGTTACGGTTGGAGATAGCGTCAGGTCCAGGTTAGGGTTGGCGTTGAGCTAATGGTGTCCGCCTAGGGTTAGGATTAGGTGTATGGTTTGATTTACGCTTCAGGTTAGGTTAAGTCTGAAGTTAGTTTGAGGGAGTAAGTTTAGGGCTACTGTTAGTTTTCGGTTCAGTGTTACGGTTGGAGATAGCGTCAGGGTCAGATTAGGGTTGGGCTTGAACTTCAGGTGTCCGCCTAGGGTTAGAGTTAGGTGTATGGTTTGATTTAGGCTTCAGGTTAGCTTAGGTTTGAACTTAGTTTGAGGGAGTAAGTTTAGGGCTACTGTTAGTTTTCGGGTAACTGTTATGGTTGGAGTTAGCGTCAGGGCCAGGTTAGGGTTGGGGTTGAACTTAAGGTGTCCGCCTAGGGTTAGGGTTAGGTCTATGGTGTGAGTTAGGCTTCAGGTTAGGTTAGGTTTGAACTTAGTTTGAGGGAGTAAGTTTAGGGCTACTGTTAGTTTTCGGTTCAGTGTTACGGTTGGATATAGCGTCAGGGTCAGGTTAGGGTTGGGGTTGAGCTTCAGGTGTCCGCCTAGGGTTAGGGTTAGGTCTATGGTTTGAGTTAGGCTTCAGGTTAGGTTAGGTTTGAACTTAGTTTGAGGGAATAAGTTTAGGGCTACTGTTAGTTTTCGGTTCAGTGTTACGGTTGGATTTAGCGTGAGGGTCAGGTTAGGGTTGGGGTTGAGCTCCAGGTGTCCGCCTAGGGTTAGGGTTAGGTGTATGGTTTGATTTAGGCTTCAAGTTAGGTTAGGTTTGAACTTAGTTTGAGGGAGTAAGTTTAGGGCTACTGTTAGTTTTCGGGTAACTGTTATGGTTGGAGTTAGCGTCAGGGCCAGGTTAGGGTTGGGGTTGACCTTAAGGTGTCCGCCTAGGGTTAGGGTTAGGTCTATGGTGTGAGTTAGGCTTCAGGTTAGGTTAGGTTTGAACTTAGTTTGAGGGAGTAAGTTTAGGGCTACTGTTAGTTTTCGGTTCAGTGTTACGGTTGGAGATAGCGTCAGGGTAGGTTAGGGTTGGGGTTGAGCTTCAGGTGTCCGCCTAGGGTCAGGGTTAGGTGTATGGTTTGATTTAGGCTTCAGGTTAGGTTAGGTTTGTACATAGTTTGAGGGAGTAAGTTTAGGGCTACTGTTAGTTTTCGGGCAACTGTTACGGTTGGAGTTAGCGTCAGGTCCAGGTTAGGGTTGGCGTTGAGCTAATGGTGTCCGCCTGGGGTTAGGATTAGGTGTATGGTTTGATTTACGCTTCAGGTTAGGTTAGGTCTGAAGTTAGTTTGAGGGAGTAAGTTTAGGGCTACTGTTAGTTTTCGGTTCAGTGTTACGGTTGGAGATAGCGTCAGGTTCAGATTAGGGTTGGGCTTGAACTTCAGGTGTCCGCCTAGGGTTAGGGTTAGGTCTATGATTTGAGTTAGGCTTCAGGTTAGGTTAGGTTTGAAATTAGTTTGAGGGAGTAAGTTTAGGGCTACTGTTAGTTTTCGGTTCAGTGTTACGGTTGGAGTTAGCGTGAGGGTCAGGTTAGGGTTGGGGTTGAGCTTAAGGTGTCCGCGGAGGGTTAGGGTTAGGTGTATGGTTTGATTTAGGGTTCAGGTTAGCTTAGGTTTGAACTTAGTTTGAGGGAGTAAGTTTAGGGCTACTGTTAGTTTTCGGGTAATTGTTATGGTTGGAGTTAGCGTCAGGGCCAGGTTATGGTTGGGGTTGAGCTTAAGGTGTCCGCCTAGGGTTAGGGTTAGGTCTATGGTTTGAGTTAGGCTTCAGGTTCGGTAAGGTTTGAACTTAGTTTGAGGGAGTAAGTTTAGGGCTACTGTTAGTTTTCGGTTCAGTGTTACGGTTGGAGATAGCGTCAGCGTCAGGTTAGGGTTGGGGTTGAGCTTCAGGTTCCGCCTAGGGTTAGGGTTAGGTCTATGGTTTGAGTTAGGCTTCAGGTTAGGTTAGGTTTGAACTTACTTTGAGGGAGTAAGTTTAGGGCTACTGTTAGGTTTCGGTTCAGTGTTACGGTTGGAGTTAGCGTGAGCGTCAGGTTAGGGTTGGGGTTGAGCTTAAGGTGTCCGCTTAGGGTTAGAGTTAGGTGTATGGTTTGATTTAGGCTTCAGGTTAGCTTAGGTTTGAACTTAGTTTGAGGGAGTAAGTTTAGGGCTACTGTTAGTTTTCGCGTAACTGTTATGGTTGGAGTTAGCGTCAGGGCCAGGTTAGGTTTGGGATTGAGCTTAAGGTGTCCGCCTAGTGTTAGGTTAGGTCTATGGTTTGAGTTAGGCTTCAGGTTAGCTTAGGTTTGAACTTAGTTTGAGGGAGTAAGTATAGGGCTACTGTTAGTTTTCGGTTCAGTGTTACGGTTGGAGTTAGCGTCAGGTTCAAGTTAGGGTTGGGGTTGAACTTAAGGTGTCCGCCTAGGGTTAGGGTTAGGTGTATGGTATGATTTAGGCTTCTGGTTAAGTTAGGTTTGAACTTAGTTTGAGGGAGTAAGTTTAGGGCTATTGTTAGTTTTTGGTTCAGTGTTACGGTTGGAAATAGCGTCAGGGTCAGTTTAGGGTTGGGCTTGAACTTCAGGTGTCCTCCTAGGGTTAGGGTAAGTTCTATGGTTTGAGTTAGTCTTCAGGTTAGGTTAGGTTTGAAATTTGTTTGAGGGAGTAAGTTTAGGGCTACTGTTAGTTTTCGGTTCAGTGTTACGGTTGGATTTAGCGTGAGGGTCAGGTTAGGGTTGGGGTTGAGCTTAAGGTGTCCGCCAAGGGTTACGGTTAGGTCTATGGTTTGAGTTAGGCTTCAGGTTAGGTTAGGTTTGAACTTAGTTTGAGGGAGTAAGTTTAGGGCTACTGTTAGTTTTCGGTTCAGTGTTACGGTTGGATATAGCGTCAGGGTCAGGTTAGGGTTGGGGTTGAGCTTCAGGTGTCCGCCTAGGGTTAGGGTTATGTCTATGGTTTGAGTTAGGCTTCAGGTTAGGTTAGGTTTGAACATAGTTTGAGGGAGTAAGTTTAGGGCTACTGTTAGTTTTCGGTTCAGTGTTTCGGTTGGAGTTAGCGTGAGGGTCAGGTTAGGGTAGGGGTTGAGCTTAAGGTGTCCGCCTAGGGTTAGGGTTAGGTGTATGGTTTGATTTAGGCTTCAGGTTAGGATAGGTTTTAACTTAGTTTGAGGGAGTAAGTTTAGGGCTACTGTTAGTTTTCGGGTAACTGTTACGGTTGGAGTTAGCGTCAGGTCCAGGTTAAGGTTGGCGTTAAGCTAATGGTGTCCTCCTAGGGTTAGGATTAGGTGTATGGTTTGATTTAGGCTTCACGTTAGTTTAGGTTTGAACTTAGTTTGTGGGAGTAAGTTTAGGGCTAATGTTAGTTTTCGGTTCAGTGTTACGGTTGGAGATAGCGTCAGGGTCAGGTTAGGGTTGGGTTTGAACTTCAGGTGTCCGCCTAGGGTTAGGGTTAGGTCTATGGTTTGAGTTAGGCTTCAGGTTAGGTTAGGTTTGAAATTAGTTTGAGGGAGTAAGTTTAGGGCTACTGTTTGTTTTCGGTTCAGTGTTACGGTTGGAGTTAGCGTGAGGCTCAGGTTAGGGTTGGGGTTGAGCTTAAGGTGTCCGCCTAAGGTTAGAGTTAGGTGTATGGTTTGAATTAGGCTTCAGGTTAGGTTAGGTTTGAACTTAGTTTGAGGGAGTAAGTTTAGGGCTACTGTTAGTTTTCGGGTAAGTGTTATGGTTGGAGTTACGTCAGGGCCTGGTTAGGGTTGGGGTTGAGCTTAAGGTGTCAGCCTAGGGTTAGGGTTAGGTCTACGGTTTGAGTTAGGCTTCAGGTTAGGTTAGGTTTGAACTTAGTTTGAGGGAGTAAGTTTAGGGCTACTGTTAGTTTTCGGTTCAGTGTTACGGTTGGAGATAGCGTCAGGGTCAGGTTAGGGTTGGGGTTCATCTTCAGGTGTCCGCTTAGGGTTAGGGTTAGGTCTATGGTTTGAGTTAGGCTTCAGGTTAGGTTAGGTTTGAACTTAGTTTGAGGGAGTAAGATTAGGGCTACTGTTAGTTTTCAGTTCAGTGTTACGGTAGGATTTAGCGTGAGGGTCAGGTTAGGGTTGGGGTTGAGCTTCAGGTGTCCGCATAGGGTTAGGTTTATGTGTATGGTTTGATTTAGGCTTCAGGTTAGGTTAGGTTTGAACTTAGTTTGAGGGAGTAAGTATAGGGCTACTGTTAGTTTTCGGGTAACTGTTATGGTTGGAGTTAGCGTCAGGGCCATTTTAGGATTGGGGTTGAGCTTAAGGTGTCCGCCAAGGGTTAGAGTTAGGTCTATGGTTTGAGTTAGGCTTCAGGTTAGGTTAGGTGTGAACTTAGTTTAAGGAGTATGTTTAGGGATACTGTTAGTTTTCGGTTCAGTTTTACGGTTGGAGATAGCGTCAGGGTCAGGTTAGGGTTGGGGTTGAGCTTCAGGTGTCCGCCTAGGGTTAGGGTTAGGTGTATGGTTTGATTTAGGCTTCAGGTTAGGTTAGGTTTGAACTTAGTTTGAGGGAGTAAGTTTAGGGCTACTGTTAGTTTTCGGGTAACTGTTATGGTTTGAGTTAGCGTCAGGTCCAGGTTAGGGTTGGCGTTGAGCTAATGGTGTCCGCCTAGGGTTAGGATTAGGTGTATGGTTTGATTTATGCTTCAGGTTAGGTTAGGTCTGAAGTTAGTTTGAGGGAGTAAGTTTAGGGCTACTGTTAGTTTTCGGTTCAGTGTTACGGTTGGAGATAGCGTCAGGGTCAGATTAGGGTTGGGCTTGAACTTCAGGTGTCCGCCTAGGGTTAGGGTTAGGTCTATGATTTGAGTTAGGCTTCAGATTAGGTTAGGTTTGAAATTAGTTTGAGGGAGTAAGTTTAGGGCTACTGTTAGTTTTCGGTTCAGTGTTACGATTGGAGTTAGCGTGAGGGTCAGGTTAGTGTTGGGGTTGAGCTTAAGGTGTCCGCCTAGGGTTAGGGTTAGGTGTATGGTTTGATTTAGGGTTCAGGTTTGGTTAGGTTTGAACTTAGTTTGAGGGAGTAAGTTTAGGGCTACTGTTAGTTTTCGGGTAACTGTTATGGTTGGAGTTAGCGTCAGGGCCAGGTTATGGTTGGGGTTGAACTTAAGGTGTCCGCCTAGGGTTAGGGTTAGGTCTATGGTTTGAGTTAGGCTTCAGGTTCGGTTAGGTTTGAACTTAGTTTGAGAAAGTAAGTTTAGGGCTATTGTTAGTTTTCGGTTCAGTGTTACGGTTGGAGATAGCGTCAGGTTCAGGTTAGGGTTGGGGTTGAGCTTCAGGTGTCCGCCTAGGGTTAGGGTTAGGTCTATGGTTTGAGTTAGGCTTCAGGTTAGGTTAGGTTTGAACTTACTTTGAGGGAGTAAGTTTAGGGCTACTGTTAGGTTTCGGTTCAGTGTTACGGTTGGAGTTAGCGTGAGGGTCAGGTTAGGGTTGGGGTTGAGCTTAAGGTGTCCGCCTAGGGTTAGAGTTAGGTGTTTGGTTTGATTTAGGCTTCAGGTTAGCTTAGGTTTGAACTTAGTTTGAGGGAGTAAGTTTAGGGCTACTGTTAGTTTTCGCGTAACTGTTATGGTTGGAGTTAGCGTCAGGGCCAGGTTAGGTTTGGGATTGAGCTTAAGGTGTCCGCCTAGTGTTAGGTTAGGTCTATCGTTTGAGTTAAGCTTCAGGTTAGCTTAGGTTTGAACTTAGTTTGAGGGAGTAAGTATAGGGCTACTGTTAGTTTTCGGTTCAGTGTTACGGTTGGAGTTAGCGTCAGGTTCAGGTTAGGTTGGGGTTGAACTTAAGGTTTCCGCCTAGGGTTAGGGTTAGGTGTATGGTATGATTTAGGCTTCTGGTTAAGTTAGGTTTGAACTTAGTTTGAGGGAGTAAGTTTAGGGCTATTGTTAGTTTTCGGTTCAGTGTTACGGTTGGAAATAGCGTCAGGGTCAGTTTAGGGTTGGGCTTGAACTTCAGGTGTCCTCCTAGGGTTAGGGTAAGTTCTATGGTTTGAGTTAGGCTTCAGGTTAGGTTAGGTTTGAAATTTGTTTGAGGGAGTAAGTTTAGGGCTACTGTTAGGTTTCGGTTCAGTGTTACGGTTGGAGTTAGCGTGAGGGTCAGGTTAGTGTTGGGGTTGAACTTAAGGTGTCCTCCTAGGGTTAGAGTTAGTTGTATGGTTTGATTTAGGCTTCAGGTTAGCTTAGGTTTGAACTTAGTTTGAGGGAGTAAGTTTAGGGCTACTGTTAGTTTTCGGGTAACTGTTATGGTTGGAGTTAGCGTCAGTGCCAGGTTAGGGTTGGGGTTGAACTTAAGGTGTCCGCCTAGGGTTAGGGTTAGGTCTACGGTTTGAGTTAGGCTTCAGGTTAGGTTAGGTTTGAACTTAGTTTGAGGGAGTAAGTTTAGGGCTACTGTTAGTTTTCGGTTCAGTGTTACGGTTGGATATAGCGTCAGGGTCAGGTTAGGGTTGGGGTTGAGCTTCAGGTGTCCGCCTAGGGTTAGGGTTAGGTCTATGGTTTGAGTTAGGCTTCAGGTTAGGTTAGGTTTGAACTTAGTTTGAGGGAGTAAGTTTAGGGCTACTGTTAGTTTTCGGTTCAGTGTTACGGTTGGATTTAGCGTGAGGGTCAGGTTAGGGTTGGGGTTGAGCTTAAGGTGTCCGCCTAGGGTTAGGGTTAGGTGTAAGGTTTGATTTAGGCTTCAGGTTAGGTTAGGTTTGAACTTAGTTTGAGGGAGTAAGTTTAGGGCTACTGTTAGTTTTCGGGTAACTGTTATGGTTGGAGTTAGTGTCGGGGCCAGGTTAGGGTTGGGGTTGACCTTAAGGTGTCCGCCTAGGGTTATGGTTAGGTCTATGGTGTGAGTTAGGCTTCAGGTTAGGTTAGGTTTGAACTTAGTTTGAGGGAGTAAGTTTACGGCTACTATTAGTTTTCGGTTCAGTGTTACGGTTGGAGATAGCGTCAGGGTCAGGTTAGGGTTGGGGTTGAGCTTCAGGTGTCCGCCTAGGGTTAGGGTTAGGTGTATGGTTTGATTTATGCTTCAGGTTAGGTTAGGTTTGAACTTAGTTTGAGGGAGTAAGTTTAGGGCTACTGTTAGTTTTCGTTTCAGTGTTACGGTTGGAGATAGCGTCAGGGTCAGGTTAGCGTTGGGGTTGAGCTTCAGGTGTCCGCCTAGGGTTAGGGTTAGGTCTATGGTTTGAGTTAGGCTTCAGGTTAGGTTAGGTTTGAACTTAGTTTGAGGGAGTAAGTTTAGGGCTACTGTCAGTTTTCGGTTCAGTGTTACGGTTGGAGTTTGCGTGAGGGTCAGGTTAGGGTTGGGGTTGAGCTTAAGGTGTCCGCCTAGGGTTAGGGTTAGGTGTATGGTTTGATTTAGGGTTCAGGTTAGCTTAGGTTTGAACTTAGTTTGAGGGAGTAAGTTTAGGGCTACTGTTAGTTTTCGGGTAACTGTTATGGTTGGAGTTAGCGTCAGGGCCAGGTTAGGGTTGGGGTTGAGCTTAAGGTGTCCGCCTAGGGTTAGGGTTAGGTCTATGGTTTGAGTTAGGCTTCAGGTTCGGTTAGGTTTGAACTTAGTTTGAGGGAGTAAGTTTAGGGCTACTGTTAGTTTTCAGGTAAGTGTTATGGTTGGAGTTAGCGTCAGGGCCTGGTTAGGGTTGGGGTTGAGCTTAAGGTGTCAGCCTAGGGTTAGGGTTAGGTCTACGGTTTGAGTTAGGCTTCAGGTTAGGTTAGGTTTGAACTTAGTTTGAGGGAGTAAGTTTAGGGCTACTGTTAGTTTTCGGTTCAGTGTTACGGTTGGAGATAGCGTCAGGGTCAGGTTAGGGTTGGGGTTCATCTTCAGGTGTCCGCCTAGGGTTAGGGTTAGGTCTATGGTTTGAGTTAGGCTTCAGGTTAGGTTAGGTTTGAACTTAGTTTGAGGGAGTAAGATTAGGGCTACTGTTAGTTTTCAGTTCAGTGTTACGGTTGGATTTAGCGTGAGGGTCAGGTTAGGGTTGGGGTTGAGCTTCAGGTGTCCGCATAGGGTTAGGTTTATGTGTATGGTTTGATTTAGGCTTCAGGTTAGGTTAGGTTTGAACTTAGTTTGAGGGAGTAAGTATAGGGCTACTGTTAGTTTTCGGGTAACTGTTATGGTTGGAGTTAGCGTCAGGGCCATTTTAGGATTGGGGTTGAGCTTAAGGTGTCCGCCAAGGGTTAGAGTTAGGTCTATGGTTTGAGTTAGGCTTCAGGTTAGGTTAGGTGTGAACTTAGTTTAAGGAGTATGTTTAGGGATACTGTTAGTTTTCGGTTCAGTTTTACGGTTGGAGATAGCGTCAGGGTTAGGTTAGGGTTGGGGTTGAGCTTCAGGTGTCCGCCTAGGGTTAGGGTTAGGTGTATGGTTTGATTTAGGCTTCAGGTTAGGTTAGGTTTGAACTTAGTTTGAGGGAGTAAGTTTAGGGCTACTGTTAGTTTTCGGGTAACTGTTACGGTTTGAGTTAGCGTCAGGTCCAGGTTAGGGTTGGCGTTGAGCTAATGGTGTCCGCCTAGGGTTAGGATTAGGTGTATGGTTTTATTTACGCTTCAGGTTAGGTTAGGTCTGAAGTTAGTTTGAGGGAGTAAGTTTAGGGCTACTGTTAGTTTTCGGTTCAGTGTTACGGTTGGAGATAGCGTCAGGGTCAGATTAGGGTTGGGCTTGAACTTCAGGTGTCCGCCTAGGGTTAGGGTTAGGTCTATGATTTGAGTTAGGCTTCAGATTAGGTTAGGTTTGAAATTAGTTTGAGGGAGTAAGTTTAGGGCTACTGTTAGTTTTCGGTTCAGTGTTACGATTGGAGTTAGCGTGAGGGTCAGGTTAGTGTTGGGGTTGAGCTTAAGGTGTCCGCCTAGGGTTAGGGTTAGGTGTATGGTTTGATTTAGGGTTCAGGTTTGGTTAGGTTTGAACTTAGTTTGAGGGAGTAAGTTTAGGGCTACTGTTAGTTTTCGGGTAACTGTTATGGTTGGAGTTAGCGTCAGGGCCAGGTTATGGTTGGGGTTGAACTTAAGGTGTCCGCCTAGGGTTAGGGTTAGGTCTATGGTTTGAGTTAGGCTTCAGGTTCGGTTAGGTTTGAACTTAGTTTGAGGAAGTAAGTTTAGGGCTATTGTTAGTTTTCGGTTCAGTGTTACGGTTGGAGATAGCGTCAGGTTCAGGTTAGGGTTGGGGTTGAGCTTCAGGTGTCCGCCTAGGGTTAGGGTTAGGTCTATGGTTTGAGTTAGGCTTCAGGTTAGGTTAGGTTTGAACTTACTTTGAGGGAGTAAGTTTAGGGCTACTGTTAGGTTTCGGTTCAGTGTTACGGTTGGAGTTAGCGTGAGGGTCAGGTTAGGGTTGGGGTTGAGCTTAAGGTGTCCGCCTAGGGTTAGAGTTAGGTGTTTGGTTTGATTTAGGCTTCAGGTTAGCTTAGGTTTGAACTTAGTTTGAGGGAGTAAGTTTAGGGCTACTGTTAGTTTTCGCGTAACTGTTATGGTTGGAGTTAGCGTCAGGGCCAGGTTAGGTTTGGGATTGAGCTTAAGGTGTCCGCCTAGTGTTAGGTTAGGTCTATCGTTTGAGTTAAGCTTCAGGTTAGCTTAGGTTTGAACTTAGTTTGAGGGAGTAAGTATAGGGCTACTGTTAGTTTTCGGTTCAGTGTTACGGTTGGAGTTAGCGTCAGGTTCAGGTTAGGGTTGGGGTTGAACTTAAGGTTTCCGCCTAGGGTTAGGGTTAGGTGTATGGTATGATTTAGGCTTCTGGTTAAGTTAGGTTTGAACTTAGTTTGAGGGAGTAAGTTTAGGGCTATTGTTAGTTTTCGGTTCAGTGTTACGGTTGGAAATAGCGTCAGGGTCAGTTTAGGGTTGGGCTTGAACTTCAGGTGTCCTCCTAGGGTTAGGGTAAGTTCTATGGTTTGAGTTAGGCTTCAGGTTAGGTTAGGTTTGAAATTTGTTTGAGGGAGTAAGTTTAGGGCTACTGTTAGGTTTCGGTTCAGTGTTACGGTTGGAGTTAGCGTGAGGGTCAGGTTAGTGTTGGGGTTGAACTTAAGGTGTCCTCCTAGGGTTAGAGTTAGTTGTATGGTTTGATTTAGGCTTCAGGTTATCTTAGGTTTGAACTTAGTTTGAGGGAGTAAGTTTAGGGCTACTGTTAGTTTTCGGGTAACTGTTATGGTTGGAGTTAGCGTCAGGGCCAGGTTAGGGTTGGGGTTGAACTTAAGGTGTCCGCCTAGGGTTAGGGTTAGGTCTACGGTTTGAGTTAGGCTTCAGGTTAGGTTAGGTTTGAACTTAGTTTGAGGGAGTAAGTTTAGGGCTACTGTTAGTTTTCGGTTCAGTGTTACGGTTGGATATAGCGTCAGGGTCAGGTTAGGGTTGGGGTTGAGCTTCAGGTGTCCGCCTAGGGTTAGGGTTAGGTCTATGGTTTGAGTTAGGCTTCAGGTTAGGTTAGGTTTGAACTTAGTTTGAGGGAGTAAGTTTAGGGCTACTGTTAGTTTTCGGTTCAGTGTTACGGTTGGATTTAGCGTGAGGGTCAGGTTAGGGTTGGGGTTGAGCTTAAGGTGTCCGCCTAGGGTTAGGGTTAGGTGTATGGTTTGATTTAGGCTTCAGGTTAGGTTAGGTTTGAACTTAGTTTGAGGGAGTAAGTTTAGGGCTACTGTTAGTTTTCGGGTAACTGTTATGGTTGGAGTTAGTGTCGGGGCCAGGTTAGGGTTGGGGTTGACCTTAAGGTGTCCGCCTAGGGTTATGGTTAGGTCTATGGTGTGAGTTAGGCTTCAGGTTAGGTTAGGTTTGAACTTAGTTTGAGGGAGTAAGTTTACGGCTACTATTAGTTTTCGGTTCAGTGTTACGGTTGGAGATAGCGTCAGGGTCAGGTTAGGGTTGGGGTTGAGCTTCAGGTGTCCGCCTAGGGTTAGGGTTAGGTGTATGGTTTGATTTATGCTTCAGGTTAGGTTAGGTTTGAACTTAGTTTGAGGGAGTAAGTTTAGGGCTACTGTTAGTTTTCGTTTCAGTGTTACGGTTGGAGATAGCGTCAGGGTCAGGTTAGCGTTGGGGTTGAGCTTCAGGTGTCCGCCTAGGGTTAGGGTTAGGTCTATGGTTTGAGTTAGGCTTCAGGTTAGGTTAGGTTTGAACTTAGTTTGAGGGAGTAAGTTTAGGGCTACTGTCAGTTTTCGGTTCAGTGTTACGGTTGGAGTTTGCGTGAGGGTCAGGTTAGGGTTGGGGTTGAGCTTAAGGTGTCCGCCTAGGGTTAGGGTTAGGTGTATGGTTTGATTTAGGGTTCAGGTTAGCTTAGGTTTGAACTTAGTTTGAGGGAGTAAGTTTAGGGCTACTGTTAGTTTTCGGGTAACTGTTATGGTTGGAGTTAGCGTCAGGGCCAGGTTAGGGTTGGGGTTGAGCTTAAGGTGTCCGCCTAGGGTTAGGGTTAGGTCTATGGTTTGAGTTAGGCTTCAGGTTCGGTTAGGTTTGAACTTAGTTTGAGGGAGTAAGTTTAGGGCTACTGTTAGTTTTCAGGTAAGTGTTATGGTTGGAGTTAGCGTCAGGGCCTGGTTAGGGTTGGGGTTGAGCTTAAGGTGTCAGCCTAGGGTTAGGGTTAGGTCTACGGTTTGAGTTAGGCTTCAGGTTAGGTTAGGTTTGAACTTAGTTTGAGGGAGTAAGTTTAGGGCTACTGTTAGTTTTCGGTTCAGTGTTACGGTTGGAGATAGCGTCAGGGTCAGGTTAGGGTTGGGGTTCATCTTCAGGTGTCCGCCTAGGGTTAGGGTTAGGTCTATGGTTTGAGTTAGGCTTCAGGTTAGGTTAGGTTTGAACTTAGTTTGAGGGAGTAAGATTAGGGCTACTGTTAGTTTTCAGTTCAGTGTTACGGTTGGATTTAGCGTGAGGGTCAGGTTAGGGTTGGGGTTGAGCTTCAGGTGTCCGCATAGGGTTAGGTTTATGTGTATGGTTTGATTTAGGCTTCAGGTTAGGTTAGGTTTGAACTTAGTTTGAGGGAGTAAGTATAGGGCTACTGTTAGTTTTCGGGTAACTGTTATGGTTGGAGTTAGCGTCAGGGCCATTTTAGGATTGGGGTTGAGCTTAAGGTGTCCGCCAAGGGTTAGAGTTAGGTCTATGGTTTGAGTTAGGCTTCAGGTTAGGTTAGGTGTGAACTTAGTTTAAGGAGTATGTTTAGGGATACTGTTAGTTTTCGGTTCAGTTTTACGGTTGGAGATAGCGTCAGGGTCAGGTTAGGGTTGGGGTTGAGCTTCAGGTGTCCGCCTAGGGTTAGGGTTAGGTGTATGGTTTGATTTAGGCTTCAGGTTAGGTTAGGTTTGAACTTAGTTTGAGGGAGTAAGTTTAGGGCTACTGTTAGTTTTCGGGTAACTGTTACGGTTTGAGTTAGCGTCAGGTCCAGGTTAGGGTTGGCGTTGAGCTAATGGTGTCCGCCTAGGGTTAGGATTAGGTGTATGGTTTGATTTACGCTTCAGGTTAGGTTAGGTCTGAAGTTAGTTTGAGGGAGTAAGTTTAGGGCTACTGTTAGTTTTCGGTTCAGTGTTACGGTTGGAGATAGCGTCAGGGTCAGATTAGGGTTGGGCTTGAACTTCAGGTGTCCGCCTAGGGTTAGGGTTAGGTCTATGATTTGAGTTAGGCTTCAGATTAGGTTAGGTTTGAAATTAGTTTGAGGGAGTAAGTTTAGGGCTACTGTTAGTTTTCGGTTCAGTGTTACGATTGGAGTTAGCGTGAGGGTCAGGTTAGTGTTGGGGTTGAGCTTAAGGTGTCCGCCTAGGGTTAGGGTTAGGTGTATGGTTTGATTTAGGGTTCAGGTTTGGTTAGGTTTGAACTTAGTTTGAGGGAGTAAGTTTAGGGCTACTGTTAGTTTTCGGGTAACTGTTATGGTTGGAGTTAGCGTCAGGGCCAGGTTATGGTTGGGGTTGAACTTAAGGTGTCCGCCTAGGGTTAGGGTTAGGTCTATGGTTTGAGTTAGGCTTCAGGTTCGGTTAGGTTTGAACTTAGTTTGAGGAAGTAAGTTTAGGGCTATTGTTAGTTTTCGGTTCAGTGTTACGGTTGGAGATAGCGTCAGGGTCAGGTTAGGGTTGGGGTTGAGCTTCAGGTGTCCGCCTAGGGTTAGGGTTAGGTCTATGGTTTGAGTTAGGCTTCAGGTTAGGTTAGGTTTGAACTTACTTTGAGGGAGTAAGTTTAGGGCTACTGTTAGGTTTCGGTTCAGTGTTACGGTTGGAGTTAGCGTGAGGGTCAGGTTAGGGTTGGGGTTGAGCTTAAGGTGTCCGCCTAGGGTTAGAGTTAGGTGTTTGGTTTGATTTAGGCTTCAGGTTAGCTTAGGTTTGAACTTAGTTTGAGGGAGTAAGTTTAGGGCTACTGTTAGTTTTCGCGTAACTGTTTTGGTTGGAGTTAGCGTCAGGGCCAGGTTAGGTTTGGGATTGAGCTTAAGGTGTCTGCCTAGTGTTAGGTTACGTCTATCGTTTGAGTTAAGCTTCAGGTTAGCTTAGGTTTGAACTTAGTTTGAGGGAGTAAGTATAGGGCTACTGTTAGTTTTCGGTTCAGTGTTACGGTTGGAGTTAGCGTCAGGTTCAGGTTAGGGTTGGGGTTGAACTTAAGGTTTCCGCCTAGGGTTAGGGTTAGGTGTATGGTATGATTTAGGCTTCTGGTTAAGTTAGGTTTGAACTTAGTTTGAGGGAGTAAGTTTAGGGCTATTGTTAGTTTTCGGTTCAGTGTTACGGTTGGAAATAGCGTCAGGGTCATTTTAGGGTTGGGCTTGAACTTCAGGTGTCCTCCTAGGGTTAGGGTAAGTTCTATGGTTTGAGTTAGGCTTCAGGTTAGGTTAGGTTTGAAATTTGTTTGAGGGAGTAAGTTTAGGGCTACTGTTAGGTTTCGGTTCAGTGTTACGGTTGGAGTTAGCGTGAGGGTCAGGTTAGTGTTGGGGTTGAACTTAAGGTGTCCTCCTAGGGTTAGAGTTAGTTGTATGGTTTGATTTAGGCTTCAGGTTAGCTTAGGTTTGAACTTAGTTTGAGGGAGTAAGTTTAGGGCTACTGTTAGTTTTCGGGTAACTGTTATGGTTGGAGTTAGCGTCAGGGCCAGGTTAGGGTTTGGGTTGAACTTAAGGTGTCCGCCTAGGGTTAGGGTTAGGTCTACGGTTTGAGTTAGGCTTCAGGTTAGGTTAGGTTTGAACTTAGTTTAGGGAGTAAGTTTAGGGCTACTGTTAGTTTTCTGGTAACTGTAATGGTTGGAGTTAGCGTCAGGGCCATTTTAGGATTGGGGTTGAGCTTAAGGTGTCCGCCAAGGGTTAGGGTTAGGTCTGTGGTTTGAGTTAGGCTTCAGGTTAGGTTAGGTTTGAACTTAGTTTGAGGGAGTAAGTTTAGGGCTACTGTTAGTTTTCGGTTTAGTGTTACGTTTGGAGATAGCGTCAGGGTCAGGTTAGAGTTGGGGTTGAGCTTCAGGTATCCGCCTAGGGTTAGGGTTAGGTCTATGGTTTGAGTTAGGCTTCAGGTTAGGTTAGGTTTGAACTTAGTTTGAGGGAGTAAGTTTAGGGCTACTGTTAGTTTTCGGGTAACTGTTACGGTTGGAGTTAGCGTCAGGTCCAAGTTAGGGTTGGCGTTGAGCTAATGGTGTCCGCCTAGGGTTAGGGTTAGGTGTATGGTTTGATTTAGGATTCAGGTTAGGTTAGGTTTGAAGTTAGTTTGAGGGAGTAAGTTTAGGGCTACTGTTAGTTTTCGGTTAACTGTTACATTTGGAGTAAGCGTGAGGGTCAGGTTAGGGTAGGGGTTGAGTTAAGGTGTCTGCCTACGGTTAGGGTTAGGTGTATGGTTTGATTTATGCTTCAGGTTAGGTTAGGTTTGAACTTAGTTTGAGGGAGTAAGTTTAGGGCTACTGTTAGTTTTCGGTTCAGTGTTACGGTTGGAGATAGCGTCAGGGTCAGGTTAGCGTTGGGGTTGAGCTTCAGGTGTCCGCCTAGGGTTAGGGTTAGGTGTATGGTTTGATTTATGCTTCAGGTTAGGTTAGGTTTGAACTTAGTTTGAGGGAGTAAGTTTAGGGCTACTGTCAGTTTTCGGTTCAGTGTTACGGTTGGAGTTTGCGTGAGGGTCAGGTTAGGGTTGGGGTTGAGCTTAAGGTGTCCGCCTAGGGTTAGGGTTAGGTGTATGGTTTGATTTAGGGTTCAGGTTAGCTTAGGTTTGAACTTAGTTTGAGGGAGTAAGTTTAGGGCTACTGTTAGTTTTCGGATAACTGTTATGGTTGGAGTTAGCGTCAGGGCCAGGTTAGGGTTGGGGTTGAGCTTAAGGTGTCCGCCTAGGGTTAGGGTTAGGTCTATGGTTTGAGTTAGGCTTCAGGTTCGGTTAGGTTTGAACTTAGTTTGAGGGAGTAAGTTTAGGGCTACTGTTAGTTTTTGGCTCAGTGTTACGGTTGGAGATAGCGTCAGGGTCAAGTTAGCGTTGGGGTTGAGCTTCAGGTGTCTGCCTAGGGTTAGGGTTAGGTGTATGGTTTTATTTAGGCTTCAGGTTAGGTTAGGTTTGAACTTAGTTTGAGGGAGTAAGTTTAGGGCTACTGTTAGTTTTCGGGTAACTGTTATGGTTGGAGTTAGCGTCAGGGCCATTTCAGGATTAGGGGTTGAGCTTAAGGTGTCCGCCAAGGGTTAGGGTTAGGTCTATGGTTTGAGTTAGGCTTCAGGTTAGGTTAGGTTTGAACTTAATTTAGGGAGTAAGTTTAGGGCTACTGTTAGTTTTCTGGTAACTGTAATGGTTGGAGTTAGCGTCAGGGCCATTTTAGGATTGGGGTTGAGCTTAAGGTGTCCGCCAAGGGTTAGGGTTAGGTCTATGGTTTGAGTTAGGCTTCAGGTTAGGTTAGGTTTGAACTTAGTTTGAGGGAGTAAGTTTAGGGCTACTGTTAGTTTTCGGTTTAGTGTTACGTTTGGAGATAGCGTCAGGGTCAGGTTAGAGTTGGGGTTGAGCTTCAGGTATCCGCCTAGGGTTAGGGTTAGGTCTATGGTTTGAGTTAGGCTTCAGGTTATGTTAGGTTTGAACTTAGTTTGAGGAGTAAGTTTAGGGCTACTGTTAGTTTTCGGGTAACTGTTACGGTTGGAGTTAGCGTCAGGTCCAGGTTAGGGTTGGCGTTGAGCTAATGGTGTCCGCCTAGGGTTAGGGTTAGGTGTATGGTTTGATTTAGGATTCAGGTTAGGTTAGGTTTGAAGTTAGTTTGAGGGAGTAAGTTTAGGGCTACTGTTAGTTTTCGGTTAACTGTTACAGTTGGAGTAAGCGTGAGGGTCAGGTTAGGGTAGGGGTTGAGTTAAGGTGTCTGCCTACGGTTAGGGTTAGGTGTATGATTTGATTAAGGCTTCAGGTTAGGTTAGGTTTGAACTAAGTTTGAGGGAGTAAGTTTAGGGCTACTGTTAGTTTTCGGGTAACTGTTATGTTTGGAGTTAGCGTCAGGGTCAGGTTAGGGTTGGGGTTGAGCTTCAGGTGTCCGCCTAGGGTTAGGGTTAGGTCTATGGTTTGATTTAGGCTTCAGGTTAGGTTAGGTTTGAACTTAGTTTGAGGGAGTAAGTTTAGGGTTACAGTTAGTTTTCGGTTCAGTGTTACGGTTGGAGATAGCGTCAGGTTCAGGTTAGGGTTGGGGTTGAGCTTAAGGTGTCCGCCTAGGGTTAGGGTTAGGTGTATGGTATGATTTAGGCTTCTGGTTAAGTTAGGTTTGAACTTAGTTTGAGGGAGTAAGTTTAGGGCTATTGTTAGTTTTCGGTTCAGTGTTACGGTTGGAAATAGCGTCAGGGTCACTTTAGGGTTAGGCTTGAACTTCAGGTGTCCCACTAGGGTTAGGGTAAGTTCTATGGTTTGAGTTAGGCTTCAGGTTAGGTTAGGTTTGAAATTAGTTTGAGGGAGTAAGTTTAGGGCTACTGTTAGGTTTCGGTTCAGTGTTACGGTTGGAATTAGCGTGAGGGTCAGGTTAGTGTTGGGGTTGAGCTTAAGGTGTCCGCCTAGGGTTAGAGTTAGGTGTATGGTTTGATTTAGGCTTCAGGTTATCTTAGGTTTGAACTTAGTTTGATGGAGTAAGTTTAGGGCTACTGTTAGTTTT
Organism: Tupaia tana; assembly: GCA_026018925.1. NCBI lineage: Eukaryota > Metazoa > Chordata > Mammalia > Scandentia > Tupaiidae > Tupaia > Tupaia tana. Next base: position 877,393 of record JAKSZU010000042.1, on the reverse strand, counting down.
CGGGTAACTGTTATGGTTGGAGTTAGCGTCAGGGGATTTTAGGGTTGGAGTTGAGCTTAAGGTGTCCGCCAAGGGATAGGGTTAGGTCTATGGTTTGAGTTAGGCTTCAGGTTAGGTTAGGCTTGAACTTAGTTTGAGGGAGTAAGTTTAGGGCTACTGTTAGTTTACGGTTCAGTGTTACGGTTGGAGTTAGCGTGAGGGTCAGGTTAGGGTTGGGGTTGAGCTAAAGGTGTCCGCCTAGGGTTAGGTTTAGGTCTATGGTTTCATTTAGGATTCAGGTTAGGTTAGGATTGAACTTAGTTTGAGGGAGTAAGTTTAGGGCTACTGTTAGTTTTCGGTTCTGTGTTACCGTTCTTGATAGCGTCAGGGTCAGGTTAGTGTTGGGGTTGAGCTTAAGGTGTCCGCCTAGGGTTAGGGTTAGGTCTATGATTTGAGTTAGGCTTCAGGTTAGGTTAGGTTTGAACTTAGTTTGAGGGAGTAAGTTTAGGGGTACTGTTAGTTTTTGGTTCAGTGTTACGGTTGGAGTTAGTGTCAGGGTCAGGTTAGGGTTGGGGTTGAGCTTCAGGTGTCCGCCTAGGGTTAGGTTTAGGTCTATGGTTTGAGTTAGGCTTCAGGTTAGGTTAGGTTTGAACTTAGTTTGAGGGAATAAGTTTAGGGCTACTGTTAGTTTTCGGGTAACTGTTATGGTTGGAGTTACCGTCAGGTCCAGGTTAGGGTTGGCGTTGAGTTAATGGTGTCCGCCTAGGGTTAGGATTAGGTGTATGGTTTGATTTACGCTTCAGGTTAGGTTAGGTTTGAAGTTAGTTTGAGTGAGTAAGTTTAGGGCTACTGTTAGTTTTCGGTTCAGTGTTACGGTTGGAGATAGCGTCAGGGACAGGTTAGGGTTGGGCTTGAACTTCAGGTGTCCGCCTAGGTTTAGGGTTAGGTCTATGGTTTGAGTTAGGCTTCAGGTTAGGTTAGGTTTGGACTTAGTTTGAGGGAGTAAGTTTAGGGCTACTGTTAGTTTTCGGTTCAGTGTTACGGTTGGAGTTAGCGTGAGGGTCAGGTTAGGGTTGGGGTTGAGCTTAAGGTGTCCGCCTAGGGTTAGAATTAGGTGTATGGTTTGATTTAGGGTTCAGGTTAGCTTAGGTTTGAACTTAGTTTTTGGGAGTAAGTTTAGGGCTACTGTTAGTTTTCGGGTAACTGTTATGGTTGGAGTTAGCGTCAGGGCCATGTTAGGGTTGGGGTTGAGCTTAAGGTGTCCGCCTAGGGTTAGGGTTAGGTCTATGGTTTGAGTTAGGCTTCAGGTTAGGTTAGGTTTGAACTTAGTTTGAGGTAGTAAGTTTAGGGCTACTGTTAGTTTTCGGTTCAGTGTTACGGTTGGAGATAGCGTCAGGGTCAAGTTAGCGTTGGGGTTGAGCTTCAGGTGTCCGCCTAGGGTTAGGGTTAGGTGTATGGTTTGATTTAGGCTTCAGGTTAGGTTAGGTTTGAACTTAGTTTGAGGGAGTAAGTTTAGGGCTACTGTTAGTTTTCGCGTAACTGTTATGGTTGGAGTTAGCGTCAGGGCCAGGTTAGGTTTGGGATTGAGCTTAAGGTGTCCGCCTAGTGTTAGGGTTAGGTCTATGGTTTGAGTTAGGCTTCAGGTTAGCTTAGGTTTGAACTTAGTTTGAGGGAGTAAATTTAGGGCTACTGTTAGTTTTCGGTTCAGTGTTACGGTTGGAGTTAGCGTAAGGTTCAGGTTAGGGTTGGGGTTGAACTTAAGGTGTCTGCCTAGGGTTAGGGTTAGGTCTTTGGTTTGAGTTAGACTTCAGGTGAGGTTAGGTTTGAACTTAGTTTGAGGGAGTAAGTTTAGGGCTACTGTTAGTTTTCGGTTAAGTGTTACGGTTGGAGTAAGAGTCAGGGTCAGGTTTGGGTTGGGGTTGAGCTTCAGGTGTCCGCCTAGGGTTAGGGTTAGGTCTATGGTTTGATTTAGGCTTCAGGTTAGGTTAGGTTTGAACTTAGTTTGAGGGAGTAAGTTTAGGGCTACTGTTAGTTTTCGGGTAACTGTTACGGTTGGAGTTAACGTCAGGTCCAGGTTAGGGTTGGGGTTGAGTTTCAGGTGTCCGCCTAGGGTTAGGGTAGGTGTATGGTTTGATTTAGGCTTCAGATTAGGTTATGTTTGAAGTTAGTTTGAGGGAGTAAGTTTAGGGCTACTGTTAGTTTTCGGTTAACTCTTACAGTTGGAGTAAGCGTGAGGGTCAGGTTATGGTAGGGGTTGAGCTTAAGGTGTCCGCCTAGGGTTAGGGTTAGGTGTATGATTTGATTAAGGCTTCAGGTTAGGTTAGGTTTGAACTTAGTTTGAGGGAGTAAGTTTAGGGCTACTCTTCGTTTTCGGGTAACTGTTATGGTTGGAGTTAGCGTCAGGGCCAGGTTAGGGTTGGGGTTGATCTTAAGGTGTCCGCCTAGGGTTAGGGTTAGGTCTATGGTTTGAGTTAGGCTTCAGGTTAGGCTAGGTTTGAACTTAGTTTGAGGGAGTAAGTTTAGGGCTACTGTTAGTTTTCGGTTCAGTGTTACGGTTGGATTTAGCGTGAGGGTCAGGTTAGGGTTGGGGTTCAGCTTAAGGTGTCCGCCTAGGGTTAGGGTTAGGTGTATGGTTTGATTTAGGCTTCAGGTTAGGTTAGGTTTGAACTTAGTTTGAGGGAGTAAGTTTAGGGCTACTGTTAGTTTTCGGGTAACTGTTGTGGTTGGAGTTAGCGTCAGGGGATTTTAGGGTTGGGGTTGAGCTTAAGGTGTCCGCCAAGGGTTAGGGTTAGGTCTATGGTTTGATGTAGGCTTCAGGTTAGGTTAGGTTTGAACTTAGTTTGAGGGAGTAGGTTTAGGGCTACTGTTAGTTTTCGGTTCAGTGTTACGGTTGGAGTTAGCGTCAGGGTCAGGTTAGGGTTGGGGTTGAGCTTCAGGTGTCCGCCTAGGGTTAGGGTTAGGACTATGGTTTGAGTTAGGCTTCAGGTAAGGTAGGATTGAACTTAGTTTGAGGGAGAAAGTTTAGGGCTACTGTTAGTTTTCGGTTCAGTGTTTCGGTTGGAGTTAGCGTGAGGGTCAGGTTAGGGTAGGGGTTGAGCTTAGGTGTCCGCCTAGGGTTAGGGTTAGGTGTATGGTTTGATTTAGGCTTCAGGTTAGGTTAGGTTTTAACTTAGTTTGAGGGAGTAAGTTTAGGGCTACTGTTAGTTTTCGGGTAACTGTTCCGTTTGGAGTTAGCGTCAGGTCCAGGTTAGGGTTTGCGTTGAGCTAATGGTGTCCTCCTAGGGTTAGGATTAGGTGTATGGTTTGATTTAGGCTTCACGTTAGTTTAGGTTTGAAGTTAGTTTGAGGGAGTAAGTTTAGGGCTAATGTTAGTTTTCGGTTCAGTGTTACGGTTGGAGATAGCGTCAGGGTCAGATTAGGGTTGGGTTTGAACTTCAGGTGTCCGCCTAGGGTTAGGGTTAGGTCTATGGTTTGAGTTAGGCTTCAGGTTAGGTTAGGTTTGAAATTAGTTTGAGGGAGTAAGTTTAGGCCTACTGTTAGTTTTCGGGTAACTGTTATGGTTGGAGTTAGCGTCAGGGCCAGGTTAGGGTTGGGGTTGAGCTTAAGGTGTCCGCCTAGGGTTAGGGTTAGGTCTATGGTTTGAGTAAGGCTTCAGGTTAGTTTAGGTTTGAACTTAGTTTGAGGGAGTAAGTTTAGGGCTACTATTAGTTTTCAGTTCAGTGTTACGGTTGGATTTAGCGTGAGGGTCAGGTTAGGGTTGGGGTTGAGCTTAAGGTGTCCGCCTAGGGTTAGGGTTAGCTGTATCGTTTGATTTAGGCTTCAGGTTAGTTTAGGTTTGAAATTAGTTTGAGGGAGTAAGTTTAGGGCTACTGTTAGTTTTCGGGTAACTGTTATGGTTGGAGTTAGCGTCAGGGCCATTTTAGGATTGGGGTTGAGTTTAAGGTGTCCGCCAAGGGTTAGAGTTAGGTCTATGGTTTGAGTTAGGCTTCAGGTTAGGTTAGGTGTGAACTTAGTTTAAGGAGTAAGTTTAGGGATACTGTTAGTTTTCGGTTCAGTTTTACGGTTGGAGTTAGCGTGAGGGTCAGGTTAGGGTTGGGGTTGAGCTTAAGGTGTCCGCCTAGGTTTAGGTTTAGGTGTATGGTTTGATTTAGGCTTCAGGTTAGGTTAGGTTTGAACTTAGTTTGAGGGAGTAAGTTTAGGGATACTGTTAGTTTTTGGTTCAGTGTTACCGTTGGATATAGCTTCAGGGTCAGGTTAGGGTTGGGGTTGAGCTTCAGGTGTCCACCTAGGGTTAGGGTTAGGTCTATGGTTTGATTTAGGCTTCAGGTTAGGTTAGGTTTGAAATTAGTTTGAGGGAGTAAGTTTAGGGCTACTGTTAGTTTTCGGTTCAGTGTTACGGTTGGAGATAGCGTCAGGGTCAGGTTAGGTTTGGGGTTGAGCTTAAGGTGTCCGCCTAGGGTTAGGGTTAGGTGTATGGTATGATTTAGGCTTCTGGTTAAGTTAGGTTTGAACTTAGTTTGAGGGAGTAAGTTTAGGGCTATTGTTAGTTTTCGGTTCAGTGTTACGGTTGGAAATAGCGTCAGGGTCAGTTTAGGGTTGGGCTTGAACTTCAGGTGTCCCCCTAGGGTTAGGGTAAGTTCTATGGTTTGAGTTAGGCTTCAGGTTAGGTTAGGTTTGAAATTAGTTTGAGGGAGTAAGTTTAGGGCTACTGTTAGGTTTCGGTTCAGTGTTACGGTTGGAGTTAGCGTGAAGGTCAGGTTAGTGTTGGGGTTTAACTTAAGGTGTCCGCCTAGGGTTAGAGTTAGGTGTATGGTTTGATTTAGGCTTCAGGTTAGGTTAGGATTGAACTTAGTTTGAGGGATTAAGTTTAGGGCTACTGTTAGTTTTCAGTTCAGTGTTACGGTTGGAGTTAGCGTCAGGGTCAGGTTAGGGTTGGGGTTGAGCTTCAGGTGTCCGCCTAGGGTTAGGGTTAGGTCTATGGTTTGAGTTAGGCTTCAGGTTAGGTTAGGTTTGAACTTAGTTTGAGGGAGTAAGTTTAGGGCTACTGTTAGTTTTCGGTTCAGTGTTACGGTTGGATTTAGCGTGAGGGTCAGGTTAGGGTTGGGGTTGAGCTTAAGGTGTCCGCCTAGGGTTAGGGTTAGGTGTATGGTTTGATTTAGGCTTCAGGTTAGGTTAGGTTTGAACTTAGTTTGAGGGAGTAAGTTTAGGGCTACTGTTAGTTTTCGGTTCACTGTTACGGTTGTAGATAGCGTCAGGGTCAGGTTAGGGTTGGGGTTAAGCTTAAGGTGTCCGCCTAGGGTTAGGGTTAGGTGTATGGTTTGATTTAGGCTTCAGGTTAGGTTAGGTTTGAACTTAGTTTGAGGGAGTAAGTTTAGGGGTACTGTTAGTTTTCGGTTCAGTGTTACGGTTGGAGATAGCGTCAGGGTCAGGTTAGCGTTGTCGTTGAGCTTCAGGTGTCCGCCTAGGTTAGGGTTAGGTCTTTGGTTTGAGTTAGGCTTCCGGTTAGGTTAGGTTTGAACTTAGTTTGAGGGAGTAAGTTTAGGGCTACTGTTAGTTTTCAGTTCAGTGTTACGGTTGGATTTAGCGTGAGGGTCAGGTTAGGGTTGGGGTTGAGCTTAAGGTGTCCGCCTAGGGTTAGGGTAGGTTTATGGTTTGATTTAGGCTTCAGGTTAGGTTAGGTTTGAACTTAGTTTGAGGGAGTAAGGTTAGGGCTACTGTTAGCTTTCGGGTAACTGTTATGGTTGGAGTTAGCTTCAGGGCCATTTTAGGATTGGGGTTGAGCTTAAGGTGTCCGCCAAGGGTTACGGTTTGGTCTATGGTTTGAGTTAGGCTTCAGGTTAGGTTAGGTTTGAACTTAGTTTGAGGGAGTAAGTTTAGGGCTACTGTTAGTTTTCGGTTCAGTGTTACGGTTGGAGATAGCGTCAGGGTCAGGTTAGGGTTGGGGTTGAGCTTCAGGTGTCCGCCTAGGGTTAGGGTTAGGTGTATGGTTTGATTTAGGCTTCAGGTTAGGTTAGGTTTGAACTTAGTTTGAGGGAGTAAGTTTAGGGCTAATGTTAGTTTTCGGGTAACTGTTACGGTTGGAGTTAGCGTCAGGTCCAGGTTAGGGTTGGCGTTGAGCTAATGGTGTCCGCCTAGGGTTAGGATTAGGTGTATGGTTTGATTTACGCTTCAGGTTAGGTTAGGTCTGAAGTTAGTTTGAGGGAGTAAGTTTAGGGCTACTGTTAGTTTTCGGTTCAGTGTTACGGTTGGAGATAGCGTCAGGGTCAGATTAGGGTTGGGCTTGAACTTCAGGTGTCCGCCTAGGGTTAGGGTTAGGTCTATGATTTGAGTTAGGCTTCAGATTAGGTTAGGTTTGAAATTAGTTTGAGGGAGTAAGTTTAGGGCTACTGTTAGTTTTCGGTTCAGTGTTACGATTGGAGTTAGCGTGAGGGTCAGGTTAGTGTTGGGGTTGAGCTTAAGGTGTCCGCCTAGGGTTAGGGTTAGGTGTATGGTTTGATTTAGGGTTCAGGTTTGGTTAGGTTTGAACTTAGTTTGAGGGAGTAAGTTTAGTGCTACTGTTAGTTTTCGGGTAACTGTTATGGTTGGAGTTAGCGTCAGGGCCAGGTTATGGTTGGGGTTGAGCTTAAGGTGTCCGCCTAGGGTTAGGGTTAGGTCTATGGTTTGAGTTAGGCTTCAGGTTCGGTTAGGTTTGAACTTAGTTTGAGGGAGTAAGTTTAGGGCTACTGTTAGTTTTCGGTTCAGTGTTACGGTTGGAGATAGCGTCAGGGTCAGGTTAGGGTTGGGGTTGAGCTTCAGGTGTCCGCCTAGGGTTAGGGTTAGGTCTATGGTTTGAGTTAGGCTTCAGGTTAGGTTAGGTTTGAACTTACTTTGAGGGAGTAAGTTTAGGGTTACTGTTAGGTTTCGGTTCAGTGTTACGGTTGGAGTTAGCGTGAGGGTCAGGTTAGGGTTGGGGTTGAGCTTAAGGTGTCCGCCTAGGGTTAGAGTTAGGTGTTTGGTTTGATTTAGGCTTCAGGTTAGCTTAGGTTTGAACGTAGTTTGAGGGAGTAAGTTTAGGGCTACTGTTAGTTTTCGCGTAACTGTTATGGTTGGAGTTAGCGTCAGGGCCAGGTTAGGTTTGGGATTGAGCTTAAGGTGTCCGCCTAGTGTTAGGTTAGGTCTATGGTTTGAGTTAAGCTTCAGGTTAGCTTAGGTTTGAACTTAGTTTGACGGAGTAAGTATAGGGCTACTGTTAGTTTTCGGTTCAGTGTTACGGTGGGAGTTAGCGTCAGGTTCAGGTTAGGGTTGGGGTTGAACTTAAGGTGTCCGCCTAGGGTTAGGGTTAGGTGTATGGTATGATTTAGGCTTCTGGTTAAGTTAGGTTTGAACTTAGTTTGAGGGAGTAAGTTTAGGGCTATTGTTAGTTTTCGGTTCAGTGTTACGGTTGGAAATAGCGTCAGGGTCAGTTTAGGGTTGGGCTTGAACTTCAGGTGTCCTCCTAGGGTTAGGGTAAGTTCTATGGTTTGAGTTAGGCTTCAGGTTAGGTTAGGTTTGAAATTAGTTTGAGGGAGTAAGTTTAGGGCTACTGTTAGGTTTTGGTTCAGTGTTACGGTTGGAGTTAGCGTGAGGGTCAGGTTAGTGTTGGGGTTGAACTTAAGGTGTCCGCCTAGGGTTAGAGTTAGGTGTATGGTTTGATTTAGGCTTCAGGTTAGCTTAGGTTTGAACTTAGTTTGAGGGAGTAAGTTTAGGGCTACTGTTAGTTTTCGGGTAACTGTTATGGTTGGAGTTAGCGTCAGGGCCAGGTTAGGGTTGGGGTTGAACTTAAGGTGTCCGCCTAGGGTTAGGGTTAGGTCTCCGGTTTGAGTTAGGCTTCAGGTTAGGTTAGGTTTGAACTTAGTTTGAGGGGGTAAGTTTAGGGCTACTGTTAGTTTTCGGTTCAGTGTTACGGTTGGATTTAGCGTGAGGGTCAGGTTAGGGTTGGGGTTGAGCTTAAGGTGTCCGCCTAGGGTTAGGGTTAGGTGTATGGTTTGATTTAGGCTTCAGGTTAGGTTAGGTTTGAACTTAGTTTGAGGGAGGAAGTTTAGGGCTACTGTTAGTTTTCGGGTAACTGTTATGGTTGGAGTTAGTGTCGGGGCCAGGTTAGGGTTGGGGTTGACCTTAAGGTGTCCGCCTAGGGTTAGGGTTAGGTCTATGGTGTGAGTTAGGCTTCAGGTTAGGTTAGGTTTGAACTTAGTTTGAGGGAGTAAGTTTAGGGCTACTATTAGTTTTCGGTTCTGTGTTACGGTTGGAGATAGCGTCAGGTCAGGTTAGGGTTGGGGTTGAGCTTCAGGTGTCCGCCTAGGGTTAGGGTTAGGTGTATGGTTTGATTTATGCTTCAGGTTAGGTTAGGTTTGAACGTAGTTTGAGGGAGTAAGTTTAGGGCTACTGTTAGTTTTCGGTTCAGTGTTACGGTTGGAGATAGCGTCAGGGTCAGGTTAGCGTTGGGGTTGAGCTTCAGGTGTCTGCCTAGGGTTAGGGTTAGGTCTATGGTTTGAGTTAGGCTTCAGGTTAGGTTAGGTTTGAACTTAGTTTGAGGGAGTAAGTTTAGGGCTGCTGTCAGTTTTCGGTTCAGTGTTACGGTTGGAGTTTGCGTGAGGGTCAGGTTAGGGTTGGGGTTGAGCTTAAGGTGTCCGCCTGTGGTTAGGGTTAGGTGTATGGTTTGATTTAGGGTTCAGGATAGCTTAGGTTTGAACTTAGTTTGAGGGAGTAAGTTTAGGGCTACTGTTAGTTTTCGGGTAACTGTTATGGTTGGAGTTAGCGTCAGGGCCAGGTTAGGGTTGGGGTTGAGCTTAAGGTGTCCGCCTAGGGTTAGGGTTAGGTCTATGGTTTGAGTTAGGCTTCAGGTTCGGTTAGGTTTGAACTTAGTTTGAGGGAGTAAGTTTAGGGCTACTGTTAGTTTTTGGCTCAGTGTTACGGTTGGAGATAGCGTCAGGGTCAAGTTAGCGTTGGGGTTGAGCTTCAGGTGTCTGCCTAGGGTTAGGGTTAGGTGTATGGTTTTATTTAGGCTTCAGGTTAGGTTAGGTTTGAACTTAGTTTGAGGGAGTAAGTTTAGGGCTACTGTTAGTTTTCGGGTAACTGTTATGGTTGGAGTTAGCGTCAGGGCCATTTCAGGATTAGGGGTTGAGCTTAAGGTGTCCGCCAAGGGTTAGGGTTAGGTCTATGGTTTGAGTTAGGCTTCAGGTTAGGTTAGGTTTGAACTTAGTTTAGGGAGTAAGTTTAGGGCTACTGTTAGTTTTCTGGTAACTGTAATGGTTGGAGTTAGCGTCAGGGCCATTTTAGGATTGGGGTTGAGCTTAAGGTGTCCGCCAAGGGTTAGGGTTAGGTCTATGGTTTGAATTAGGCTTCAGGTTAGGTTAGGTTTGAACTTAGTTTGAGGGAGTAAGTTTAGGGCTACTGTTAGTTTTCGGTTTAGTGTTACGTTTGGAGATAGCGTCAGGGTCAGGTTAGAGTTGGGGTTGAGCTTCAGGTATCCGCCTAGGGTTAGGGTTAGGTGTATGGTTTGAGTTAGGCTTCAGGTTAGGTTAGGTTTGAACTTAGTTTGAGGGAGTAAGTTTAGGGCTACTGTTAGTTTTCGGGTAACTGTTACGGTTGGAGTTAGCGTCAGGTCCAGGTTAGGGTTGGCGTTGAGCTAATGGTGTCCGCCTAGGGTTAGGGTTAGGTGTATGGTTTGATTTAGGATTCAGGTTAGGTTAGGTTTGAAGTTAGTTTGAGGGAGTAAGTTTAGGGCTACTGTTAGTTTTCGGTTAACTGTAACAGTTGGAGTAAGCGTGAGGGTCAGGTTAGGGTAGGGGTTGAGTTAAGGTGTCTGCCTACGGTTAGGGTTAGGTGTATGATTTGATTAAGGCTTCAGGTTAGGTTAGGTTTGAACTAAGTTTGAGGGAGTAAGTTTAGGGCTACTGTTAGTTTTCAGGTAACTGTTATGGTTGGAGTTAGCGTCAGGGTCAGGTTAGGGTTGGGGTTGAGCTTCAGGTGTCCGCCTAGGGTTAGGGTTAGGTCTATGGTTTGATTTAGGCTTCAGGTTAGGTTAGGTTTGAACTTAGTTTGAGGGAGTAAGTTTAGGGTTACTGTTAGTTTTCGGTTCAGTGTTACGGTTGGAGTTAGCGTGAGGGTCAGGTTAGTGTTGGGGTTGAGCTTAAGGTGTCCGCCTGTGGTTAGGGTTAGGTGTATGATTTGATTAAGGCTTCAGGTTAGGTTAGGTTTGAACTTAGTTTGAGGGAGTAAGTTTAGGGCTACTGTTCGTTTTCGGGTAACTGTTATGGTTGGAGTTAGTGTCAGGGCCAGGTTAGGGTTGGGGTTGAGCTTAAGGTGTCCGCCTAGGGTTAGGGTTAGGTCTATGGTTTGAGTTAGGCTTCAGGTTAGGTTAGGTTTGAACTTAGTTTGAGGGAGTAAGTTTAGGGCTACTGTTAGTTTTCGGTTCAGTGTTACGGTTGGAGATAGCGTCAGGTTCAGGTTAGGGTTGGGGTTGAGCTTAAGGTGTCCGCCTAGGGTTAGGGTTAGGTGTATGGTATGATTTAGGCTTCTGGTTAAGTTAGGTTTGAACTTAGTTTGAGGGAGTAAGTTTAGGGCTATTGTTAGTTTTCGGTTCAGTGTTACGGTTGGAAATAGCGTCAGGGTCAGTTTAGGGTTGGGCTTGAACTTCAGGTGTCCCACTAGGGTTAGGGTAAGTTCTATGGTTTCAGTTAGGCTTCAGGTTAGGTTAGGTTTGAAATTAGTTTGAGGGAGTAAGTTTGGGGCTACTGTTAGGTTTCGGTTCAGTGTTACGGTTGGAATTAGCGTGAGGGTCAGGTTAGTGTTGGGGTTGAGCTTAAGGTGTCCGCCTAGGGTTAGAGTTAGGTGTATGGTTTGATTTAGGCTTCAGGTTATCTTAGGTTTGAACTTAGTTTGATGGAGTAAGTTTAGGGCTACTGTTAGTTTTCGGGTAACTGTTATGGTTGGAGTTAGCGTCAGGGGATTTTAGGGTTGGGGTTGAGCTTAAGGTGTCCGCCAAGGGATAGGGTTAGGTCTATGGTTTGAGTTAGGCTTCAGGTTAGGTTAGGCTTGAACTTAGTTTGAGGGAGTAAGTTTAGGGCTACTGTTAGTTTACGGTTCAGTGTTACGGTTGGAGTTAGCGTGAGGGTCAGGTTAGGGTTGGGGTTGAGCTAAAGGTGTCCGCCTAGGGTTAGGTTTAGGTCTATGGTTTCATTTAGGATTCAGGTTAGGTTAGGATTGAACTTAGTTTGAGGGAGTAAGTTTAGGGCTACTGTTAGTTTTCGGTTCTGTGTTACTGTTCTTGATAGCGTCAGGGTCAGGTTAGTGTTGGGGTTGAGCTTAAGGTGTCCGCCTAGGGTTAGGGTTAGGTCTATGATTTGAGTTAGGCTTCAGGTTAGGTTAGGATTGATCTTAGTTTGAGGGAGTAAGTTTAGGGCTACTGTTAGTTTTCGGGTAACTGTTATGGTTGGAGTTAGCGTCAGGGCCATGTTAGGGTTGGGGTTGAGCTTAAGGTGTCCGCCTAGGGTTAGGGTTAGGTCTATGGTTTGAGTTAGGCTTCAGGTTAGGTTAGGTTTGAACTTAGTTTGAGGTAGTAAGTTTAGGGCTACTGTTAGTTTTCGGTTCAGTGTTACGGTTGGAGATAGCGTCAGGGTCAAGTTAGCGTTGGGGTTGAGCTTCAGGTGTCCGCCTAGGGTTAGGGTTAGGTGTATGGTTTGATTTAGGCTTCAGGTTAGGTTAGGTTTGAACTTAGTTTGAGGGAGTAAGTTTAGGGCTACTGTTAGTTTTCGCGTAACTGTTATGGTTGGAGTTAGCGTCAGGGCCAGGTTAGGTTTGGGATTGAGCTTAAGGTGTCCGCCTAGTGTTAGGGTTAGGTCTATGGTTTGAGTTAGGCTTCAGGTTAGCTTAGGTTTGAACTTAGTTTGAGGGAGTAAATTTAGGGCTACTGTTAGTTTTCGGTTCAGTGTTACGGTTGGAGTTAGCGTCAGGTTCAGGTTAGGGTTGGGGTTGAACTTAAGGTGTTTGCCTAGGGTTAGGGTTAGGTCTTTGGTTTGAGTTAGACTTCAGGTGAGGTTAGGTTTGAACTTAGTTTGAGGGAGTAAGTTTAGGGCTACTGTGAGTTTTCGGTTAAGTGTTACGGTTGGAGTAAGAGTCAGGGTCAGGTTTGGGTTGGGGTTGAGCTTAAGGTGTCCGCCTAGGGTTAGGGTTAGGTCTATGGTTTGATTTAGGCTTCAGGTTAGGTTAGGTTTGAACTTAGTTTGAGGGAGTAAGTTTAGGGCTACTGTTAGTTTTCGGGTAACTGTTACGGTTGGAGTTAGCGTCAGGTCCAGGTTAGGGTTGGGGTTGAGTTTCAGGTGTCCGCCTAGGGTTAGGGTAGGTGTATGGTTTGATTTAGGCTTCAGATTAGGTTAGCTTTGAAGTTAGTTTGAGGGAGTAAGTTTAGGGCTACTCTTAGTTTTCGGTTAACTCTTACAGTTGGAGTAAACGTGAGGGTCAGGTTATGGTAGGGGTTGAGCTTAAGGTGTCCGCCTAGGGTTAGGGTTAGGTGTATGATTTGATTAAGGCTTCAGGTTAGGTTAGGTTTGAACTTAGTTTGAGGGAGTAAGTTTAGGGCTAATGTTAGTTTTCGGTTCAGTGTTACGGTTGGAGATAGCGTCAGGGTCAGATTAGGGTTGGGTTTGAACTTCAGGTGTCCGCCTAGGGTTAGGGTTAGGTCTATGGTTTGAGTTAGGCTTCAGGTTAGGTTAGGTTTGAAATTAGTTTGAGGGAGTAAGTTTAGGGCTACTGTTAGTTTTCGGGTAACTGTTATGGTTGGAGTCAGCGTCAGGGCCAGGTTAGGTTTGGGATTGAGCTTAAGGTGTCCGCCTAGTGTTAGGGTTAGGTCTATGGTTTGAGTTAGGCTTCAGGTTAGCTTAGGTTTGAACTTAGTTTGAGGGAGTAAATTTAGGGCTACTGTTAGTTTTCGGTTCAGTGTTACGGTTGGAGTTAGCGTCAGGTTCAGGTTAGGGTTGGGGTTGAACTTAAGGTGTTTGCCTAGGGTTAGGGTTAGGTCTTTGGTTTGAGTTAGACTTCAGGTGAGGTTAGGTTTGAACTTAGTTTGAGGGAGTAAGTTTAGGGCTACTGTGAGTTTTCGGTTAAGTGTTACGGTTGGAGTAAGAGTCAGGGTCAGGTTTGGGTTGGGGTTGAGCTTAAGGTGTCCGCCTAGGGTTAGGGTTAGGTCTATGGTTTGATTTAGGCTTCAGGTTAGGTTAGGTTTGAACTTAGTTTGAGGGAGTAAGTTTAGGGCTACTGTTAGTTTTCGGGTAACTGTTACGGTTGGAGTTAGCGTCAGGTCCAGGTTAGGGTTGGGGTTGAGTTTCAGGTGTCCGCCTAGGGTTAGGGTAGGTGTATGGTTTGATTTAGGCTTCAGATTAGGTTAGCTTTGAAGTTAGTTTGAGGGAGTAAGTTTAGGGCTACTCTTAGTTTTCGGTTAACTCTTACAGTTGGAGTAAACGTGAGGGTCAGGTTATGGTAGGGGTTGAGCTTAAGGTGTCCACCTAGGGTTAGGGTTAGGTGTATGATTTGATTAAGGCTTCAGGTTAGGTTAGGTTTGAACTTAGTTTGAGGGAGTAAGTTTAGGGCTAATGTTAGTTTTCGGTTCAGTGTTACGGTTGGAGATAGCGTCAGGGTCAGATTAGGGTTGGGTTTGAACTTCAGGTGTCCGCCTAGGGTTAGGGTTAGGTCTATGGTTTGAGTTAGGCTTCAGGTTAGGTTAGGTTTGAAATTAGTTTGAGGGAGTAAGTTTAGGGCTACTGTTAGTTTTCGGGTAACTGTTATGGTTGGAGTCAGCGTCAGGGCCAGGTTAGGGTTGGGGTTGAGCTTAAGGTGTCCGCCTAGGGTTAGGGTTAGGTCTATGGTTTGAGTAAGGCTTCAGGTTAGTTTGGGTTTGAACTTAGTTTGAGGGAGTAAATTTAGGGCTACTATTAGTTTTCAGTTCAGTGTTACGGTTGGATTTAGCGTGAGGGTCAGGTTAGGGTTGGGGTTGAGCTTAAGGTGTCCGCCTAGGGTTAGGGTTAGCTGTATCGTTTGATTTAGGCTTCAGGTTAGGTTAGGTTTGAACTTAGTTTGAGGGAGTAAGCATAGGGCTACTGTTAGTTTTCAGGTAACTGTTATGGTTGGAGTTAGCGTCAGGGCCATTTTAGGATTGGGGTTGAGTTTAAGGTGTCCGCCAAGGGTTAGAGTTAGGTCTATGGTTTGAGTTAGGCTTCAGGTTAGGTTAGGTGTGAACTTAGTTTAAGGAGTAAGTTTAGGGATACTGTTAGTTTTCGGTTCAGTGTTACGGTTGGAGATAGCGTCAGGGTCAGGTTAGTGTTGGGGTTGAGCTTCAGGTGTCCGCCTAGGGTTAGGGTTAGGTCTATGGTTTGATTTAGGCTTCAGGTTAGGGTAGGTTTGAACTTAGTTTGAGGGAGTAAGTTTAGGGTTACTGTTAGTTTTCGGTTCAGTTTTACGGTTGGAGTTAGCGTGAGGGTCAGGTTAGGGTTGGGGTTGAGCTTAAGGTGTCCGCCTAGGTTTAGGTTTAGGTGTATGGTTTGATTTAGGCTTCAGGTTAGGTTAGGTTTGAACTTAGTTTGAGGGAGTAAGTTTAGGGATACTGTTAGTTTTTGGTTCAGTGTTACCGTTGGATATAGCTTCAGGGTCATGTTAGGGTTGGGGTTGAGCTTCAGGTGTCCACCTAGGGTTAGGGTTAGGTCTATGGTTTGATTTAGGCTTCAGGTTAGGTTAGGTTTGAAATTAGTTTGAGGGAGTAAGTTTAGGGCTACTGTTAGTTTTCGGTTCAGTGTTACGGTTGGAGATAGCGTCAGGGTCAGGTTAGGTTTGGGGTTGAGCTTAAGGTGTCCGCCTAGGGTTAGGGTTAGGTGTATGGTATGATTTAGGCTTCTGGTTAAGTTAGGTTTGAACTTAGTTTGAGGGAGTAAGTTTAGGGCTATTGTTAGTTTTCGGTTCAGTGTTACGGTTGGAGTTAGCGTGAAGGTCAGGTTAGTGTTGGGGTTGAACTTAAGGTGTCCGCCTAGGGTTAGAGTTAGGTGTATGGTTTGATTTAGGCTTCAGGTTAGCTTAGGTTTGAACTTAGTTTGAGGGAGTAAGTTTAGGGCTACTGTTAGTTTTCGTGTAACTGTTATGGTTGGAGTTAGCGTCAGGGCCAGGTTAGGGTTGGGGTTGAACTTAAGGTGTCCGCCTAGGGTTAGGGTTAGGTCTACGGTTTGAGTTAGGCTTCAGGTTAGGTTAGGTTTGAACTTAGTTTGAGGGAGTAAGTTTAGGGCTACTGTTAGTTTTCGGTTCAGTGTTACGGTTGGATATAGCGTCAGGGTCAGGTTAGGGTTGGGGTTGAGCTTCAGGTGTCCGCCTAGGGTTAGGGTTAGGTCTATGGTTTGAGTTAGGCTTCAGGTTAGGTTAGGTTTGAACTTAGTTTGAGGGAGTAAGTTTAGGGCTACTGTTAGTTTTCGGTTCAGTGTTACGGTTGGATTTAGCGTGAGGGTCAGGTTAGGGTTGGGGTTGAGCTTAAGGTGTCCGCCTAGGGTTAGGGTTAGGTGTATGGTTTGATTTAGGCTTCAGGTTAGGTTAGGTTTGAACTTAGTTTGAGGGAGTAAGTTTAGGGCTACTGTTAGTTTTCGGGTAACTGTTATGGTTGGAGTTAGCGTCAGGGCCAGGTTAGGGTTGGGGTTGACATTAAGGTGTCCGCCTAGGGTTAGGGTTAGGTCTATGGTGTGAGTTAGGCTTCAGGTTAGGTTAGGTTTGAACTTAGTTTGAGGGAGTAAGTTTAGGGCTACTGTTAGTTTTCGGTTCAGTGTTACGGTTGGAGATAGCGTCAGGGTCAGTTTAGCGTTGGGGTTGAGCTTCAGGTGTCCGCCTAGGGTTAGGTTTAGGTCTATGGTTTGAGTTAGGCTTCAGGTTAGGTTAGGTTTGAACTTAGTTTGAGGGAGTAAGTTTAGGGCTACTGTTAGTTTTCAGTTCAGTGTTACGGTTGGATTTAGCGTGAGGGTCAGGTTAGGGTAGGGGTTGAGCTTAAGGTGTCCGTCTAGGGTTAGGGTAGGTGTATGGTTTGATTTAGGCTTCAGGTTAGGTTAGGTTTGAACTTAGTTTGAGGGAGTAAGTTTAGGGCTACTGTTAGCTTTCGGGTAACTGTTATGGTTGGAGTTAGCGTCAGGGCCATTTTAGGATTGGGGTTGAGCTTAAGGTGTCCGCCAAGGGTTACGGTTAGGTCTATGGTTTGAGTTAGGCTTCAGGTTAGGTTAGGTTTGAACTTAGTTTGAGGGAGTAAGTTTAGGGCTACTGTTAGTTTTCGGTTCAGTGTTACGGTTGGAGATAGCGTCAGGGTCAGGTTAGGGTTGGGGTTGAGCTTCAGGTGTCCGCCTAGGGTTAGGGTAGGTGTATGGTTTGATTTAGGCTTCAGGTTAGGTTAGGTTTGAACTCAGTTTGAGGGAGTAAGTTTAGGGCTACTGTTAGTTTTCGTTTCAGTGTTACCGTTGGATTTAGCGTGAGGGTCAGGTTAAGGTTGGGTTGAGCTTAAGGTGTCCGCCTAGGGTTGGGGTTAGGTGTATGGTTTGATTTAGGCTTCAGTTAGGTTAGGTTTGAACTTAGTTTGAGGGAGTAAGTTTAGGGCTACTGTTAGTTTTCGGGTAACTGTTATGGTTGGAGTTAGCGTCAGGGCCATTTTAGGATTGGGGTTGAGCTTAAGGTGTCCGCCAAGGGTTAGGGTTAGGTCTATGGTTTGAGTTAGGCTTCAGGTTAGGTTAGGTTTGAACTTAGTTTGAGGGAGTAATTTTAGGGCTACTGTTAGTTTTCGGTTCAGTGTTACGTTTGGAGATAGCGTCAGGGTCAGGTTAGGGTTGGGGTTGAGCTTCAGGTGTCCGCCTAGGGTTAGGGTTAGGTCTATGGTTTGAGTTAGGCTTCCGGTTAGGTTAGGTTTGAACTTAGTTTGAGGGAGTAAGTTTAGGGCTACTGTTAGTTTTCGGGTAACTGTTACGGTTGGAGTTAGCGTCAGGTCCAGGTTAGGGTTGGCGTTGAGCTAATGGTGTCCGCCTATGGTTAGGGTTAGGTGTATGGTTTGATTTAGGATTCAGGTTAGGTTAGGTTTGAAGTTAGTTTGAGGGAGTAAGTTTAGGGCTACTGTTAGTTTTCGGTTAACTGTTACAGTTGGAGTAAGCGTGAGGGTCAGGTTAGTGTAGGGGTTGAGCTTAAGGTGTCTGCCTAGGGTTAGGGTTAGGTGTATGATTTGATTAAGGCTTCAGGTTAGGTTAGGTTTAAACTTAGTTTGAGGGAGTAAGTTTAGGGCTACTGTTAGTTTTCGGTTAACTGTTACAGTTGGAGTAAGCGTGAGTGTCAGGTTAGGGTAGGGGTTGAGCTTAAGGTGTCCGCCTAGGGTTAGGGTTAGGTGTATGATTTGATTAAGGCTTCAGTTTAGGTTAGGTTTGAACTTAGTTTGAGGGAGTAAGTTTAGGGCTACTATTAGTTTTCGGTTCAGTGTTACGGTTGGAGATAGCGTCAGGGTCAGGTTAGGTTTGGGGTTGAGCTTCAGGTGTCCGCCTAGGGTTCGGGTTAGGTCTATGGTTTGAGTTAGGCTTCAGGTTAGGTTAGGTTTGAACTTAGTTTGAGGGAGTAAGTTTAGAGCTACTGTTAGTTTTCGGGTAACTGTTACGGTTGGAGTTAGCGTCAGGTCCAGGTTAGGGTTGGCGTTGAGCTAATGGTGTCCGCCTAGGGTTAGGGTTAGGTGTATGGTTTGATTTAGGCGTCAGGTTAGGTTAAGTTTGAAGTTAGTTTGAGGTAGTAAGTTTAGGGCTACTGTTAGTTTTCGGTTAACTGTTACAGTTGGAGTAAGCGTGAGGGTCAGGTTAGGGTAGGGGTTGAGCTTAAGGTGTCCGCCTAGGGTTAGAGTTAGGTGTATGATTTGATTAAGGCTTCAGGTTAGGTTAGGTTTGAACTTAGTTTGAGGGAGTAAGTTTAGGGCTACTGTTAGTTTTCGGGTAAGTGTTATGGTTGGAGTTAGCGTCAGGGCCAGGTTAGGGTTGGGGTTGACCTTAAGGTGTCCGTCTAGGGTTAGGGTTAGGTCTATGGTGTGAGTTAGGCGTCAGGTTAGGTTAGGTTTGAACTTAGTTTGAGGGAGTAAGTTTAGGGCTACTGTTAGTTTTCGGTTCACTGTTACGGTTGTAGATAGCGTCAGGGTCAGGTTAGGGTTGGGGTTGAGCTTATGGTGTCCGCCTAGGGTTAGGGTTAGGTGTATGGTTTGATTTAGGCTTCAGGTTAGGTTAGGTTTGAACTTAGTTTGAGGGAGTAAGTTTAGGGCTACTGTTAGTTTTCGGTTCAGTGTTACGGTTGGAGATAGCGTCAGGGTCAGGTTAGCGTTGTCGTTGAGCTTCAGGTGTCCGCCTAGGGTTAGGGTTAGGTCTTTGGTTTGAGTTAGGCTTCCGGTTAGGTTAGGTTTGAACTTAGTTTGAGGGAGTAAGTTTAGGGCTACTGTTAGTTTTCAGTTCAGTGTTACGGTTGGATTTAGCGTGAGGGTCAGGTTAGGGTTGGGGTTGAGCTTAAGGTGTCCGCCTAGGGTTAGGGTAGGTTTATGGTTTGATTTTGGCTTCAGGTTAGGTTAGGTTTGAACTTAGTTTGAGGGAGTAAGGTTAGGGCTACTGTTAGCTTTCGGGTAACTGTTATGGTTGGAGTTAGCCTCAGGGCAATTTTAGGATTGGGGTTGAGCTTAAGGTGTCCGCCAAGGGTTACGGTTTGGTCTATGGTTTGAGTTAGGCTTCAGGTTAGGTTAGGTTTGAACTTAGTTTGAGGGAGTAAGTTTAGGGCTACTGTTAGTTTTCGGTTCAGTGTTACGGTTGGAGATAGCGTCAGGGTCAGGTTAGGGTTGGGGTTGAGCTTCAGGTGTCCGTCTAGGGTTAGGGTTATGTCTATGGTTTGAGTTAGGCTTCAGGTTAGGTTAGGTTTGAACTTAGTTTGAGGGATTAAGTTTAGGGCTACTGTTAGTTTTCGTTTCAGTGTTACGGTTGGATTTAGCGTGAGGGTCAGGTTAAGGTTGGGTTGAGCTTAAGGTGTCCGCCTAGGGTTGGGGTTAGGTGTATGGTTTGATTTAGGCTTCAGGTTAGCTTAGGTTTGAACTTAGTTTGAGGGAGTAAGTTTAAGGCTACTGTTAGTTTTCGGGTAACTGTTATGGTTGGAGTTAGCGTCAGGGCCAGGTTAGGGTTGGGGTTGAACTTAAGGTGTCCGCCTAGGGTTAGGGTTAGGTCTACGGTTTGAGTTAGGCTTCAGGTTAGGTTAGGTTTGAACTTAGTTTGAGGGAGTAAGTGTAGGGCTACTGTTAGTTTTCGGTTCAGTGTTACGGTTGGATATAGCGTCAGGGTCAGGTTAGGGTTGGGGTTGAGCTTCAGGTGTCCGCCTAGGGTTAGGTTTAGGTCTATGGTTTGAGTTAGGCTTCAGGTTAGGTTAGGTTTGAACTTACTTTGAGGGAGTACGTTTAGGGCTACTGTTAGTTTTCGTTTCAGTGTTACCGTTGGATTTAGCGTGAGGGTCAGGTTAAGGTTGGGTTGAGCTTAAGGTGTCCGCCTAGGGTTGGGGTTAGGTGTATGGTTTGATTTAGGCTTCAGTTAGGTTAGGTTTGAACTTAGTTTGAGGGAGTACGTTTAGGGCTACTGTTAGTTTTCGGGTAACTGTTATGGTTGGAGTTAGCGTCAGGGCCATTTTAGTATTGGGGTTGAGCTTAAGGTGTCCGCCAAGGGTTAGGGTTAGGTCTATGGTTTGAGTTAGGCTTCAGGTTAGGTTAGGTTTGAACTTAGTTTGAGGGAGTAATTTTAGGGCTACTGTTAGTTTTCGGTTCAGTGTTACGTTTGGAGATAGCGTCAGGGTCAGGTTAGGGTTGGGGTTGAGCTTCAGGTGTCCGCCTAGGGTTAGGGTTAGGTCTATGGTTTGAGTTAGGCTTCCGGTTAGGTTAGGTTTGAACTTAGTTTGAGGGAGTAAGTTTAGGGCTACTGTTAGTTTTCGGGTAACTGTTACGGTTAGAGTTAGCGTCAGGTCCAGGTTAGGGTTGGCGTTGAGCTAATGGTGTCCGCCTAGGGTTAGGGTTAGGTGTATGGTTTGATTTAGGATTCAGGTTAGGTTAGGTTTGAAGTAAGTTTGAGGGAGTAAGTTTAGGGCTACTGTTAGTTTTCGGTTAACTGTTACAGTTGGAGTAACCGTGAGGGTCAGGTTAGGGTAGGGGTTGAGCTTAAGGTGTCTGCCTAGGGTTAGGGTTAGGTGTATGATTTGATTAAGGTTTCAAGTTAGGTTAGGTTTGAACTTAGTTTGAGGGAGTAAGTTTAGGGCTACTGTTAGTTTTCGGTTAACTGTTACAGTTGGAGTAAGCGTGAGGGTCAGGTTAGGGTAGGGGTTGAGCTTAAGGTGTCCGCCTAGGGTTAGGGTTAGGTGTATGATTTGATTAAGGCTTCAGTTTAGGTTAGGTTTGAACTTAGTTTGAGGGAGTAAGTTTAGGGCTACTATTAGTTTTCGGTTCAGTGTTACGGTTGGAGATAGCGTCAGGGTCAGGTTAGGTTTGGGGTTGAGCTTCAGGTGTCCGCCTAGGGTTCGGGTTAGGTCTATGGTTTGAGTTAGGCTTCAGGTTAGGTTAGGTTTGAACTTAGTTTGAGGGAGTAAGTTTAGAGCTACTGTTAGTTTTCGGGTAACTGTTACGGTTGGAGTTAGCGTCAGGTCCAGGTTAGGGTTGGCGTTGAGCTAATGGTGTCCGCCTAGGGTTAGGGTTAGGTGTATGGTTTGATTTAGTCGTCAGGTTAGGTTAAGTTTGAAGTTAGTTTGAGGTAGTAAGTTTAGGGCTACTGTTAGTTTTCGGTTAACTGTTACAGTTGGAGTAAGCGTTAGGGTCAGGTTAGGGTAGGGGTTGAGCTTAAGGTGTCCGCCTAGGGTTAGAGTTAGGTGTATGATTTGATTAAGGCTTCAGGTTAGGTTAGGTTTGAACTTAGTTTGAGGGAGTAAGTTTAGGGCTACTGTTAGTTTTCGGGTAACTGTTATGGTTGGAGTTAGCGTCAGGGCCAGGTTAGGGTTGGGGTTGACCTTAAGGTGTCCGTCAAGGGTTAGGGTTAGGTCTATGGTGTGAGTTAGGCTTCAGGTTAGGTTAGGTTTGAACTTAGTTTGAGGGAGTAAGTTTAGGGCTACTGTTAGTTTTCGGTTCACTGTTACGGTTGTAGATAGCGTCAGGGTCAGGTTAGGGTTGGGGTTGAGCTTAAGGTGTCCGCCTAGGGTTAGGGTTAGGTGTATGGTTTGATTTAGGCTTCAGGTTAGGTTAGGTTTGAACTTAGTTTGAGGGAGTAAGTTTAGGGCTACTGTTAGTTTTCGGTTCAGTGTTACGGTTGGAGATAGCGTCAGGGTCAGGTTAGCGTTGTCGTTGAGCTTCAGGTGTCCGCCTAGGGTTAGGGTTAGGTCTATGGTTTGAGTTAGGCTTCCGGTTAGGTTAGGTTTGAACTTAGTTTGAGGGAGTAAGTTTAGGGCTACTGTTAGTTTTCAGTTCAGTGTTACGGTTGGATTTAGCGTGAGGGTCAGGTTAGTGTTGGGGTTGAGCTTAAGGTGTCCGCCTAGGGTTGGGGTTAGGTGTATGGTTTGATTTAGGCTTCAGGTTAGCTTAGGTTTGAACTTAGTTTGAGGGAGTAAGTTTAGGGCTACTGTTAGTTTTCGGGTAACTGTTATGGTTGGAGTTAGCGTCAGGGCCAGGTTAGGGTTGGGGTTGAACTTAAGGTGTCCGCCTAGGGTTAGGGTTAGGTCTACGGTTTGAGTTAGGCTTCAGGTTAGGTTAGGTTTGAACTTAGATTGAGGGAGTAAGTTTAGGGCTACTGTTAGTTTTCGGTTCAGTGTTACGTTTGGAGATAGCGTCAGGGTCAGGTTAGGGTTGGGGTTGAGCTTCAGGTGTCCGCCTAGGGTTAGGTTTAGGTCTATGGTTTGAGTTAGGCTTCTGGTTAGGTTAGGTTTGAACTTAGTTTGAGGGAGTAACTTTAGGGCTACTGTTAGTTTTCGGGTAACTGTTACGGTTGGAGTTAGGGTCAGGTCCAGGTTAGGGTTGGCGTTGAGCTAATGGTGTCCGCCTATGGTTAGGGTTAGGTGTATGGTTTGATTTAGGATTCAGGTTAGGTTAGGTTTGAAGTTAGTTTGAGGGAGTAAGTTTAGGGCTACTGTTAGTTTTCGGTTAACTGTTACAGTTGGAGTAAGCGTGAGGGTCAGGTTAGGGTAGGGGTTGAGCTTAAGGTGTCTGCCTAGGGTTAGGGTTAGGTGTATGATTTGATTAAGGCTTCAGGTTAGGTTAGGTTTGAACTTAGTTTGAGGGAGTAAGTTTAGGGCTACTGTTAGTTTTCGGTTAACTGTTACAGTTGGAGTAAGCGTGAGGGTCAGGTTAGGGTAGGGGTTGAGCTTAAGGTGTCCGTCTAGGGTTAGGGTTAGGTGTATGATTTGATTAAGGCTTCAGTTTAGGTTAGGTTTGAACTTAGTTTGAGGGAGTAAGTTTAGGGCTACTATTAGTTTTCGGTTCAGTGTTACGGTTGGAGATAGCGTCAGGGTCAGGTTAGGTTTGGGGTTGAGCTTCAGGTGTCCGCCTAGGGTTCGGGTTAGGTCTATGGTTTGAGTTAGGCTTCAGGTTAGGTTAGGTTTGAACTTAGTTTGAGGGAGTAAGTTTAGAGCTACTGTTAGTTTTCGGGTAACTGTTACGGTTGGAGTTAGCGTCAGGTCCAGGTTAGGGTTGGCGTTGAGCTAATGGTGTCCGCATAGGGTTAGGGTTAGGTGTATGGTTTGATTTAGGCGTCAGGTTAGGTTAAGTTTGAAGTTAGTTTGAGGTAGTAAGTTTAGGGCTACTGTTAGTTTTCGGTTAACTGTTACAGTTGGAGTAAGCGTGAGGGTCAGGTTAGGGTAGGGGTTGAGCTTAAGGTGTCCGCCTAGGGTTAGAGTTAGGTGTATGATTTGATTAAGGCTTCAGGTTAGGTTAGGTTTGAACTTAGTTTGAGGGAGTAACTTTAGGGCTACTGTTAGTTTTCGGGTAACTGTTATGGTTGGAGTTAGCGTCAGGGCCAGGTTAGGGTTGGGGTTGACCTTAAGGTGTCCGTCAAGGGTTAGGGTTAGGTCTATGGTGTGAGTTAGGCTTCAGGTTAGGTTAGGTTTGAACTTAGTTTGAGGGAGTAAGTTTAGGGCTACTGTTAGTTTTCGGTTCATTGTTACGGTTGTAGATAGCGTCAGGGTCAGGTTAGGGTTGGGGTTGAGCTTAAGGTGTCCGCCTAGGGTTAGGGTTAGGTGTATGGTTTGATTTAGGCTTCAGGTTAGGTTAGGTTTGAACTTAGTTTGAGGGAGTAAGTTTAGGGCTACTGTTAGTTTTCGGTTCAGTGTTACGGTTGGAGATAGCGTCAGGGTCAGGTTAGCGTTGTCGTTGAGCTTCAGGTGTCCGCCTAGGGTTAGGGTTAGGTCTATGGTTTGAGTTAGGCTTCCGGTTAGGTTAGGTTTGAACTTAGTTTGAGGGAGTAAGTTTAGGGCTACTGTTAGTTTTCAGTTCAGTGTTACGGTTGGATTTAGCGTGAGGATCAGGTTAGTGTTGGGGTTGAGCTTAAGGTGTCCGCCTAGGGTTGGGGTTAGGTGTATGGTTTGATTTAGGCTTCAGGTTAGCTTAGGTTTGAACTTAGTTTGAGGGAGTAAGTTTAGGGCTACTGTTAGTTTTCGGGTAACTGTTATGGTTGGAGTTAGCGTCAGGGCCAGGTTAGGGTTGGGGTTGAACTTAAGGTGTCCGCCTAGGGTTAGGGTTAGGTCTACGGTTTGAGTTAGGCTTCAGGTTAGGTTAGGTTTGAACTTAGATTGAGGGAGTAAGTTTAGGGCTACTGTTAGTTTTCGGTTCAGTGTTACGTTTGGAGATAGCGTCAGGGTCAGGTTAGGGTTGGGGTTGAGCTTCAGGTGTCCGCCTAGGGTTAGGGTTAGGTCTATGGTTTGAGTTAGGCTTCCGGTTAGGATAGGTTTGAACTTAGTTTGAGGGAGTAAGTTTAGGGCTACTGTTAGTTTTCGGGTAACTGTTACGGTTGGAGTTAGGGTCAGGTCCAGGTTAGGGTTGGCGTTGAGCTAATGGTGTCCGCCTATGGTTAGGGTTAGGTGTATGGTTTGATTTAGGATTCAGGTTAGGTTAGGTTTGAAGTTAGTTTGAGGGAGTAAGTTTAGGGCTACTGTTAGTTTTCGGTTAACTGTTACAGTTGGAGTAAGCGTGAGGGTCAGGTTAGGGTAGGGGTTGAGCTTAAGGTGTCTGCCTAGGGTTAGGGTTAGGTGTATGATTTGATTAAGGCTTCAGGTTAGGTTAGGTTTGAACTTAGTTTGAGGGAGTAAGTTTAGGGCTACTGTTAGTTTTCGGTTAACTGTTACAGTTGGAGTAAGCGTGAGGGTCAGGTTAGGGTAGGGGTTGAGCTTAAGGTGTCCGTCTAGGGTTAGGGTTAGGTGTATGATTTGATTAAGGCTTCAGTTTAGGTTAGGTTTGAACTTAGTTTGAGGGAGTAAGTTTAGGGCTACTATTAGTTTTCGGTTCAGTGTTACGGTTGGAGATAGCGTCAGGGTCAGGTTAGGTTTGGGGTTGAGCTTCAGGTGTCCGCCTAGGGTTCGGGTTAGGTCTATGGTTTGAGTTAGGCTTCAGGTTAGGTTAGGTTTGAACTTAGTTTGAGGGAGTAAGTTTAGAGCTACTGTTAGTTTTCGGGTAACTGTTACGGTTGGAGTTAGCGTCAGGTCCAGGTTAGGGTTGGCGTTGAGCTAATGGTGTCCGCCTAGGGTTAGGGTTAGGTGTATGGTTTGATTTAGGCGTCAGGTTAGGTTAAGTTTGAAGTTAGTTTGAGGTAGTAAGTTTAGGGCTACTGTTAGTTTTCGGTTAACTGTTACAGTTGGAGTAAGCGTGAGGGTCAGGTTAGGGTAGGGGTTGAGCTTAAGGTGTCCGCCTAGGGTTAGAGTTAGGTGTATGATTTGATTAAGGCTTCAGGTTAGGTTAGGTTTGAACTTAGTTTGAGGGAGTAATTTTAGGGCTACTGTTAGTTTTCGGGTAACTGTTATGGTTGGAGTTAGCGTCAGGGCCAGGTTAGGGTTGGGGTTGACCTTAAGGTGTCCGTCAAGGGTTAGGGTTAGGTCAATGGTGTGAGTTAGGCTTCAGGTTAGGTTAGGTTTGAACTTAGTTTGAGGGAGTAAGTTTAGGGCTACTGTTAGTTTTCGGTTCACTGTTACGGTTGTAGATAGCGTCAGGGTCAGGTTAGGGTTGGGGTTGAGCTTAAGGTGTCCGCCTAGGGTTAGGGTTAGGTGTATGGTTTGATTTAGGCTTCAGGTTAGGTTAGGTTTGAACTTAGTTTGAGGGAGTAAGTTTAGGGCTACTGTTAGTTTTCGGTTCAGTGTTACGGTTGGAGATAGCGTCAGGGTCAGGTTAGCGTTGTCGTTGAGCTTCAGGTGTCCGCCTAGGGTTAGGGTTAGGTCTATGGTTTGAGTTAGGCTTCCGGTTAGGTTAGGTTTGAACTTAGTTTGAGGGAGTAAGTTTAGGGCTACTGTTAGTTTTCAGTTCAGTGTTACGGTTGGATTTAGCGTGAGGGTCAGGTTAGTGTTGGGGTTGAGCTTAAGGTGTCCGCCTAGGGTTGGGGTTAGGTGTATGGTTTGATTTAGGCTTCAGGTTAGCTTAGGTTTGAACTTAGTTTGAGGGAGTAAGTTTAGGGCTATTGTTAGTTTTCGGGTAACTGTTATGGTTGGAGTTAGCGTCAGGGCCAGGTTAGGGTTGGGGTTGAACTTAAGGTGTCCACCTAGGGTTAGGGTTAGGTCTACGGTTTGAGTTAGTCTTCAGGTTAGGTGTGGTTTGAACTTAGTTTGAGGGAGTAAGTTTAGGGCTACTGTTATTTTTCGGTTCAGTGTTACGGTTGGATATAGCGTCAGGGTCAGGTTAGGGTTGGGGTTGAGCTTCAGGTGTCCGCCTAGGGTTAGGGTTAGGTCTATGGTTTGAGTTAGGCTTCAGGTTAGGTTAGGTTTGAACTTAGTTTGAGGGAGTAAGTTTAGGCCTACTGTTAGTTTTCGTTTCAGTGTTACCGTTGGATTTAGCGTGAGGGTCAGGTTAAGGTTGGGTTGAGCTTAAGGTGTCCGCCTAGGGTTGGGGTTAGGTGTATGGTTTGATTTAGGCTTCAGTTAGGTTAGGTTTGAACTTAGTTTGAGGGAGTAAGTTTAGGGCTACTGTTAGTTTTCGGGTAACTGTTATGGTTGGAGTTAGCGTCAGGGCCATTTTAGGATTGGGGTTGAGCTTAAGGTGTCCGCCAAGGGTTAGGGTTAGGTCTATGGTTTGAGTTAGGCTTCAGGTTAGGTTAGGTTTGAACTTAGTTTGAGGGAGTAATTTTAGGGCTACTGTTAGTTTTCGGTTCAGTGTTACGTTTGGAGATAGCGTCAGGGTCAGGTTAGGGTTGGGGTTGAGCTTCAGGTGTCCGCCTAGGGTTAGGGTTAGGTCTATGGTTTGAGTTAGGCTTCCGGTTAGGTTAGGTTTGAACTTAGTTTGAGGGAGTAAGTTTAGGGCTACTGTTAGTTTTCGGTTAACTGTTACAGTTGGAGTAAGCGTGAGGGTCAGGTTAGGGTAGGGGTTGAGCTTATGGTGTCCGCCTAGGGTTAGGGTTAGGTGTATGATTTGATTAAGGCTTCAGTTTAGGTTAGGTTTGAACTTAGTTTGAGGGAGTAAGTTTAGGGCTACTATTAGTTTTCGGTTCAGTGTTACGGTTGGAGATAGCGTCAGGGTCAGGTTAGGTTTGGGGTTGAGCTTCAGGTGTCCGCCTAGGGTTCGGGTTAGGACTATGGTTTGAGTTAGGCTTCAGGTTAGGTTAGGTTTGAACTTAGTTTGAGGGAGTAAGTTTAGAGCTACTGTTAGTTTTCGGGTAACTGTTACGGTTGGAGGTAGCGTCAGGTCCAGGTTAGGGTTGGCGTTGAGCTAATGGTGTCCGCCTAGGGTTAGGGTTAGGTGTATGGTTTGATTTAGGATTCAGGTTAGGTTAGGTTTGAAGTTAGTTTGAGGGAGTAAGTTTAGGGCTACTGTTAGTTTTCGGTTAACTGTTACAGTTGGAGTAAGCGTGAGGGTCAGGTTAGGGTAGGGGTTGAGCTTAAGGTGTCTGCCTAGGGTTAGGGTTAGGTGTATGGTTTGATTTAGGATTCAGGTTAGGTTAGGTTTGAACTTAGTTTGAGGGAGTAAGTTTAGGGCTACTGTTAGTTTTCGGTTCAGTGTTACGGTTGGAGATAGCGTCAGGGTCAGGTTAGGGTTGGGGTTGAGCTTAAGGTGTCCGCCTAGGGTTAGGGTTAGGTGTATGGTATGATTTAGTCTTCTAGTTAAGTTAGGTTTGAACTTAGTTTGAGGGAGTAAGTTTAGGTCTATTGTTAGTTTTCGGTTCAGTGTTACGGTTGGAAATAGCGTCAGGGTCAGTTTAGGGTTGGGCTTGAACTTCAGGTGTCCCCCTAGGGTTAGGGTAAGTTCTATGGTTTGAGTTAGGCTTCAGGTTAGGTTAGGTTTGAAATTAGTTTGAGGGAGTAAGTTTAGGGCTACTGTTAGGTTTCGGTTCAGTGTTACGGTTGGAGTTAGCGTGAGGGACAGGTTAGGGTTGGGGTTGAACTTAAGGTGTCCGCCTAGGGTTAGAGTTAGGTGTATGGTTTGATTTAGGCTTCAGGTTAGCTTAGGTTTGAACTTAGTTTGAGGGAGTAAGTTTAGGGCTACTGTTAGTTTTCGGGTAACTGTTATGGTTGGAGTTAGCGTCAGGGCCAGGTTAGGGTTGGGGTTGAACTTAAGGTGTCCGCCTAGGGTTAGGGTTAGGTCTACGGTTTGAGTTAGGCTTCAGGTTAGGTTAGGTTTGAACTTAGTTTGAGGGTGTAAGTTTAGGGCTACTGTTAGTTTTCGGTTCAGTGTTACGGTTGGATATAGCGTCAGGGTCAGGTTAGGGTTGGGGTTGAGCTTCAGGTGTCCGCCTAGGGTTAGGGTTTGGTGTATGGTTTGATTTAGGCTTCAGGTTAGGTTAGGTTTGAACTTAGTTTGAGGGAGTAAGTTTAGGGCTACTGTTAGTTTTCGGGTAACTGTTGTGGTTGGAGTTAGCGTCAGGGGATTTTAGGGTTGGGGTTGAGCTTAAGGTGTCCGCCAAGTGTTAGGGTTAGGTCTATGGTTTGATTTAGGCTTCAGGTTAGTTTAGGTTTGAACTTAGTTTGAGGGAGTAGGTTTAGGGCTACTGTTAGTTTTCGGTTCAGTGTTACGGTTGGAGTGAGCGTCCAGGTCAGGTTAGGGTTGGGGTTGAGCTTCAGGTGTCCGCTTAGGGTTAGGGTTAGGTCTATGGTTTGAGTTAGGCTTCAGGTTAGGTTAGGTTTGAACTTAGTTTGAGGGAGTAAGTTTAGGGCTACTGTTAGTTTTCGGTTCATTTTTTCGGTTGTAGTTAGCGTGAGGGTCAGGTTAGGGTAGGGGTTGAGCTTAAGGTGTCCGCCTAGGGTTAGGGTTAGGTGTATGGTTTGATTTAGGCTTCAGGTTAGGATAGGTTTTAACTTAGTTTGAGGGAGTAAGTTTAGGGCTACTGTTAATTTTCGGGTAACTGTTATGGTTTTAGTTAGCGTCAGGTCCAGGTTAGGGTTGGCGTTGAGCTAATGGTGTCCTCCTAGGGTTAGGATTAGGTGTATGGTTTGATTTAGGCTTCACGTTAGTTTAGGTTTGAACTTAGTTTGTGGGAGTAAGTTTAGGGCTAATGTTAGTTTTCGGTTCAGTGTTACGGTTGGAGATAGCGTCAGGGTCAGGTTAGGGTTGGGTTTGAACTTCAGGTGTCCGCCTAGGGTTAGGGTTAGGTCTATGGTTTGAGTTAGGCTTCAGGTTAGGTTAGGTTTGAAATTAGTTTGAGGGAGTAATTTTAGGGCTACTGTTAGTTTTCGGTTCAGTGTTACGGTTGGAGTTAGCGTGAGGGTCAGGTTAGGGTTGGGGTTGAGCTTAAGGTGTCCGCCTAGGGTTAGAGTTAGGTTTATGGTTTCAATTAGGCTTCAGGTTAGGTTAGGTTTGAACTTAGTTTGAGGGAGTAAGTTTAGGGCTACTGTTAGTTTTCGGGTAAGTGTTATAGTTGGAGTTAACGTCAGGGCCAGGTTAGGGTTGGGGTTGAGCTTCAGGTGTCCGCCTAGGGTTAGGTTTATGTGTATGGTTTGATTTAGGCTTCAGGTTAGTTTAGGTTTGAACTTAGTTTGAGGGAGTAAGTATAGGGCTACTGTTAGGTTTCGGTTCAGTGTTACGGTTGGAGTTAGCGTGAGGGTCAGGTTAGTGTTGGGGTTGAACTTAAGGTGTCCGCCTAGGGTTAGAGTTAGGTGTATGGTTTGATTTAGGCTTCAGGTTAGCTTAGGTTTAACTTAGTTTGAGGGAGTAAGTATAGGGATACTGTTAGTTTTCGGTTCAGTGATACGGTTGGAGTTAGCGTCAGGTTCAGGTTAGGGTTGGGGTTGAACTTAAGGTGTCTGCCTAGGATTAGGGTTAGGTCTTTGGTTTGAGTTAGACTTCAGGTGAGGTTAGGTTTGAACTTAGTTTGAGGGAGTAAGTTTAGGGCTACTGTTAGTTTTCGGTTAAGTGTTACGGTTGGAGTAAGAGTCAGGGTCAGGTCAGGTTTGGGGTTGAGCGTCAGGTGTCCGCCTAGGGTTAGGGTTAGGTGTATGGTTTGATTTAGGCTTCAGGTTAGGTTAGGTTTGAAATTAGTTTGAGGGAGTAAGTTTAGGGCTACTGTTAGTTTTCGGTTCAGTGTTACGGTTGGATTTAGCGTGAGGGTCAGGTTAGGGTTGGTGTTGAGCTTAAGGTGTCCGCCTAGGGTTAGGGTTAGGTGTATGGTTTGATTTAGGCTTCAGGTTAGCTTAGGTTTGAACTTAGTTTGAGGGAGTAAGTATAGGGCTACTGTTAGTTTTCGGTTCAGTGTTACGGTTGGAGTTAGCGTCAGGTTCAGGTTAGGGTTGGGGTTGAACTTAAGGTGTCTGCCTAGGATTAGGGTTAGGTCTTTGGTTTGAGTTAGACTTCAGGTGAGGTTAGGTTTGAACTTAGTTTGAGGGAGTAAGTTTAGGGCTACTGTTAGTTTTCGGTTAAGTGTTACGGTTGGAGTAAGAGTCAGGGTCAGGTCAGGTTTGGGGTTGAGCGTCAGGTGTCCGCCTAGGGTTAGGGTTAGGTGTATGGTTTGATTTAGGCTTCAGGTTAGGTTAGGTTTGAAATTAGTTTGAGGGAGTAAGTTTAGGGCTACTGTTAGTTTTCGGTTCAGTGTTACGGTTGGATTTAGCGTGAGGGTCAGGTTAGGGTTGGGGTTGAGCTTAAGGTGTCCGCCTAGGGTTAGGGTTAGGTGTATGGTTTGATTTAGGCTTCAGGTTAGGTTAGGTTTGAACTTAGTTTGAGGGAGTAAGTTTAGGGCTACTGTTAGTTTTCGGGTAACTGTTATGGTTGGAGTTAGCGTCAGGGCCAGGTTAGGGTTGGGGTTGACCTTAAGGTGTCCGCCTAGGGTTAGGGTTAGGTCTATGGTGTGAGTTAGGCTTCAGGTTAGGTTAGGTTTGGACTTAGTTTGAGGGAGTATGTTTAGGGCTACTGTTAGTTTTCGGGTAACTGTTGTGGTTGGAGTTAGCGTCAGGGGATTTTAGGGTTGGGGTTGAGCTTAAGGTGTCCGCCAAGGGTTAGGGTTAGGTCTATGGTTTGATTTAGGCTTCAGGTTAGGTTAGGTTTGAACTTAGTTTGAGGGAGTAGGTTTAGGGCTACTGTTAGTTTTCGGTTCAGTGTTACGGTTGGAGTTAGCGTCAGGGTCAGGTTAGGGTTGGGGTTGAGCTTCAGGTGTCCGCCTAGGGTTAGGGTTAGGTCTATGGTTTGAGTTAGGCTTCAGGTTAGGTTAGGTTTGAACTTAGTTTGAGGGAGTAAGTTTAGGGCTACTGTTAGTTTTCGGTTCAGTGTTTCGGTTGGAGTTAGCGTGAGGGTCAGGTTAGGGTAGGGCTTGAGCTTAAGGTTTCCGCCTAGGGTTAGGGTTAGGTGTATGGTTTGATTTAGGCTTCAGGTTAGGATAGGTTTTAACTTAGTTTGAGGGAGTAAGTTTAGGGCTACTGTTCATTTTCGGGTAACTGTTCCGTTTGGAGTTAGCGTCAGGTCCAGGTTAGGGTTGGCGTTGAGCTAATGGTGTCCTCCTAGGGTTAGGATTAGGTGTATGGTTTGATTTAGGCTTCACGTTAGGTTAGGTTTGAACTTAGTTTTAGGGAGTAAGTTTAGGGCTACTGTTCGTTTTCGTTTCAGTGTTACGGTTGGAGATAGCGTCAGGTTCAGGTTAGGGTTGGGGTTGAGTTTAAGGTGTCCGCCTAGGGTTAGGGTTAGGTGTATGGTATGATTTAGGCTTCTGGTTAAGTTAGGTTTGAACTTAGTTTGAGGGAGTAAGTTTAGGGCTATTGTTAGTTTTCGGTTCAGTGTTACGGTTGGAAATAGCGTCAGGGTCAGTTTAGGGTTGGGCTTGAACTTCAGGTGCCCCCCTAGGGTTAGGGTAAGTTCTATGGTTTGAGTTAGGCTTCAGGTTAGGTTAGGTTTGAAATTAGTTTGAGGGAGTAAGTTTAGGGCTACTGTTAGGTTTCGGTTCAGTGTTACGGTTGGAGATAGCGTCAGGGTCAGTTTAGTGTTGGGGTTGAGCTTAAGGTGTCCGCCTAGGGTTAGAGTTAGGTGTATGGTTTGATTTAGGCTTCAGGTTATCTTAGGTTTGAACTTAGTTTGATGGAGTAAGTTTAGGGCTACTGTTAGTTTTCGGGTAACTGTTATGGTTGGAGTTAGCGTCAGGGGATTTTTTTGTTGGGGTTGAGCTTAAGGTGTCCGCCAAGGGATAGGGTGTGGTCTATGGTTTGAGTTAGGCTTCAGGTTAGGTTAGGCTTGAACTTAGTTTGAGGGAGTAAGTTTAGGGCTACTGTTAGTTTACGGTTCAGTGTTACGGTTGGAGTTAGCGTGACGGTCAGGTTAGGGTTGGGGTTGAGCTAAAGGTGTCCGCCTAGGGTTAGGTTTAGGTCTATGGTTTCATTTAGGATTCATGTTAGGTTAGGACTTAACTTAGTTTGAGGGAGTAAGTTTAGGGCTACTGTAAGTTTTCGGTTCAGTGTTACCGTTGGAGTTAGCGTCAGGGTCAGGTTAGGTTTGGGGTTGAGCTTCAGGTGTCCGCCTAGGGTTAGGGTTAGGTCTATGGTTTGAGTTAGGCTTCAGGTTAGGTTAGGTTTGAACTTAGTTTGAGGGAGTAAGTTTAGGGCTACTGTTTGTTTTCGGTTCAGTGTTTCGGTTGGAGTCACCGTGAGGGTCAGGTTAGGGTAGGGGTTGAGCTTAAGGTGTCCGCCTAGGGTTAGGGTTAGGTGTATGGTTTGATTTAGGCTTCAGGTTAGGTTAGGTTTGAACTTAGTTTGAGGGAGTAAGTTTAGGGCTACTGTTAGTTTTCGGGTAACTGTTACGGTTGGAGTTAGCGTCAGTTCCAGGTTAGGGTTGGCGTTGAGCTAATGGTGTCCGCCTAGGGTTAGGATTAGGTGTATGGTTTGATTTACGCTTCAGGTTAGGTTAGGTTTGAAGTTAGTTTGAGGGAGTAAGTTTAGGGCTACTGTTAGTTTTCGGTTCAGTGTTACGGTTGGAGATAGCGTCAGGGTCAGGTTAGGGTTGGGCTTGAGCTTCAGGAGTCTGCCTAGGGTTAGGGTTAGGTCTATGATTTGAGTTAGGCTTCAGGTTAGGTTAGGTTTGAAATTAGTTTGAGGGAGTAAGTTTAGGGCTACTGTTAGTTTTCGGGTAACTGTTATGGTTGGAGTTAGCGTCAGGGCCAGGTTAGGGTTGGGGTTGAGCTTAAGGTGTCCGCCTAGGGTTAGGGTTAGGTCTATGGTTTGAGTTAGGCTTCAGGTTAGCTTAGGTTTGAACTTAGTTTGAGGGAGTAAGTTTAGGGCTACTGTTAGTTTTCGGTTCAGTGTTACGGTTGGAGTTAGCGTCAGGTTCAGGTTAGGGTTGGGGTTGAACTTAAGGTGTCTGCCTAGGGTTAGGGTTAGGTCTTTGGTTTGAGTTAGACTTCATGTGAGGTTAGGTTTGAAACTAGTTTGAGGGAGTAAGTTTAGGGCTACTGTTAGTTTTCGGTTAAGTGTTATGGTTGGAGTAAGAGTCAGGGTCAGGTTAGGGTTGGGGTTGAGCTTAAGGTGTCCGCTAGAGTTAGGGTTAGGTCTACGGTTTGAGTTAGGCTTCAGGTTAGGTTAGGTTTGAACTTAGTTTGAGGGAGTAAGTTTAGGGCTACTGTTAGTTTTCGGTTCAGTGTTACGGTTGGATATAGCGACAGGGTAGGGTTAGGGTTGGGGTTGAGCTTCAGGTGTCCGCCTAGGGTTAGGGTTAGGTCTATGGTTTGAGTTAGGCTTCAGGTTAGGTTAGGTTTGAACTTAGTTTGAGGGAGTAAGTTTAGGGCTACTGTTAGTTTTCGGTTCAGTGTTACGGTTGGATTTAGCGTGAGGGTCAGGTTAGGGTTGGGGTTGAGCTTAAGGTGTCTGCCTAGGGTTAGGGTTAGGTGTATGGTTTGATTTAGGCTTCAGGTTAGGTTAGGTTTGAACTTAGTTTGAGGGAGTAAGTTTAGGGCTACTGTTAGTTTTCGGGTAACTTTTATGGTTGGAGTTAGCGTCAGGGCCAGGTTACGGTTGGGGTTGACCTTAAGGTGTCCGCCTTGGGTTAGGGTTAGGTCTATGGTGTGAGTTTGGCTTCAGGTTAGGTTAGGTTTGGACTTAGTTTGAGGGAGTAAGTTTAGGGCTACTGTTAGTTTTCGGTTCAGTGTTACGTTTGGAGATAGCGTCAGGGTCAGGTTAGGGTTGGGGTTGAGCTTCAGGTGTCCGCCTAGGGTTAGGGTTAGGTCTATGGTTTGAGTTAGGCTTCAGGTTAGGTTAGGTTTGAACTTAGTTTGAGGGAGTATGTTTAGGGCTACTGTTAGTTTTCGTTTCAGTGTTACGGTTAGAGTAAGAGTCAGGGTCAGGTTAGGGTGGGGTTGAACTTCAGGTGTCCGCCTAGGGTTAGGGTTAGGTCTATGGTTTGAGTTAGGCTTCAGGTTAGGTTAGGTTTGAACTTAGTTTGAGGGAGTAAGTTTAGGGCTACTGTTAGTTTTCGGTTCAGTGTTACGGTTGGAGATAGCGTCAGGTTCAGGTTAGGGTTGGGGTTGAGCTTAAGGTGTCCGCCTAGGGTTAGGGTTAGGTGTATGGTATGATTTAGGCTTCTGGTTAAGTTAGGTTTGAACTTAGTTTGAGGGAGTAAGTTTAGGGCTATTGTTAGTTTTCGGTTCAGTGTTACGGTTGGAAATAGCGTCAGGGTCAGTTTAGGGTTGGGCTTGAACTTCAGGTGTCCCCCTAGGGTTAGGGTAAGTTCTATGGTTTGAGTTAGGCTTCAGGTTAGGTTAGGTTTGAAATTAGTTTGAGGGAGTAAGTTTAGGGCTACTGTTAGGTTTCGGTTCAGTGTTACGGTTGGAGTTAGCGTGAGGGTCAGGTCAGTGTTGGGGTTGAGCTTAAGGTGTCCGCCTAGGGTTAGAGTTAGGTGTATGGTTTGATTTAGGCTTCAGGTTATCTTAGGTTTGAACTTAGTTTGATGGAGTAAGTTTAGGGCTACTGTTAGTTTTCGGGTAACTGTTATGGTTGGAGTTAGCGTCAGGGGATTTTTTTGTTGGGGTTGAGCTTAAGGTGTCCGCCAAGGGATAGGGTGTGGTCTATGGTTTGAGTTAGGCTTCAGGTTAGGTTAGGCTTGAACTTAGTTTGAGGGAGTAAGTTTAGGGCTACTGTTAGTTTACGGTTCAGTGTTACGGTTGGAGTTAGCGTGACGGTCAGGTTAGGGTTGGGGTTGAGCTAAAGGTGTCCGCCTAGGGTTAGGTTTAGGTCTATGGTTTCATTTAGGATTCATGTTAGGTTAGGACTTAACTTAGTTTGAGGGAGTAAGTTTAGGGCTACTGTAAGTTTTCGGTTCAGTGTTACCGTTGGAGTTAGCGTCAGGGTCAGGTTAGGTTTGGGGTTGAGCTTCAGGTGTCCGCCTAGGGTTAGGGTTAGGTCTATGGTTTGAGTTAGGCTTCAGGTTAGGTTAGGTTTGAACTTAGTTTGAGGGAGTAAGTTTAGGGCTACTGTTTGTTTTCGGTTCAGTGTTTCGGTTGGAGTCACCGTGAGGGTCAGGTTAGGGTAGGGGTTGAGCTTAAGGTGTCCGCCTAGGGTTAGGGTTAGGTGTATGGTTTGATTTAGGCTTCAGGTTAGGTTAGGTTTGAACTTAGTTTGAGGGAGTAAGTTTAGGGCTACTGTTAGTTTTCGGGTAACTGTTACGGTTGGAGTTAGCGTCAGTTCCAGGTTAGGGTTGGCGTTGAGCTAATGGTGTCCGCCTAGGGTTAGGATTAGGTGTATGGTTTGATTTACGCTTCAGGTTAGGTTAGGTTTGAAGTTAGTTTGAGGGAGTAAGTTTAGGGCTACTGTTAGTTTTCGGTTCAGTGTTACGGTTGGAGATAGCGTCAGGGTCAGGTTAGGGTTGGGCTTGAGCTTCAGGAGTCTGCCTAGGGTTAGGGTTAGGTCTATGATTTGAGTTAGGCTTCAGGTTAGGTTAGGTTTGAAATTAGTTTGAGGGAGTAAGTTTAGGGCTACTGTTAGTTTTCGGGTAACTGTTATGGTTGGAGTTAGCGTCAGGGCCAGGTTAGGGTTGGGGTTGAGCTTAAGGTGTCCGCCTAGGGTTAGGGTTAGGTCTATGGTTTGAGTTAGGCTTCAGGTTAGCTTAGGTTTGAACTTAGTTTGAGGGAGTAAGTTTAGGGCTACTGTTAGTTTTCGGTTCAGTGTTACGGTTGGAGTTAGCGTCAGGTTCAGGTTAGGGTTGGGGTTGAACTTAAGGTGTCTGCCTAGGGTTAGGGTTAGGTCTTTGGTTTGAGTTAGACTTCATGTGAGGTTAGGTTTGAAACTAGTTTGAGGGAGTAAGTTTAGGGCTACTGTTAGTTTTCGGTTAAGTGTTATGGTTGGAGTAAGAGTCAGGGTCAGGTTAGGGTTGGGGTTGAGCTTAAGGTGTCCGCTAGAGTTAGGGTTAGGTCTACGGTTTGAGTTAGGCTTCAGGTTAGGTTAGGTTTGAACTTAGTTTGAGGGAGTAAGTTTAGGGCTACTGTTAGTTTTCGGTTCAGTGTTACGGTTGGATATAGCGACAGGGTAGGGTTAGGGTTGGGGTTGAGCTTCAGGTGTCCGCCTAGGGTTAGGGTTAGGTCTATGGTTTGAGTTAGGCTTCAGGTTAGGTTAGGTTTGAACTTAGTTTGAGGGAGTAAGTTTAGGGCTACTGTTAGTTTTCGGTTCAGTGTTACGGTTGGATTTAGCGTGAGGGTCAGGTTAGGGTTGGGGTTGAGCTTAAGGTGTCTGCCTAGGGTTAGGGTTAGGTGTATGGTTTGATTTAGGCTTCAGGTTAGGTTAGGTTTGAACTTAGTTTGAGGGAGTAAGTTTAGGGCTACTGTTAGTTTTCGGGTAACTTTTATGGTTGGAGTTAGCGTCAGGGCCAGGTTACGGTTGGGGTTGACCTTAAGGTGTCCGCCTTGGGTTAGGGTTAGGTCTATGGTGTGAGTTAGGCTTCAGGTTAGGTTAGGTTTGGACTTAGTTTGAGGGAGTAAGTTTAGGGCTACTGTTAGTTTTCGGTTCAGTGTTACGTTTGGAGATAGCGTCAGGGTCAGGTTAGGGTTGGGGTTGAGCTTCAGGTGTCCGCCTAGGGTTAGGGTTAGGTCTATGGTTTGAGTTAGGCTTCAGGTTAGGTTAGGTTTGAACTTAGTTTGAGGGAGTATGTTTAGGGCTACTGTTAGTTTTCGTTTCAGTGTTACGGTTAGAGTAAGAGTCAGGGTCAGGTTAGGGTGGGGTTGAACTTCAGGTGTCCGCCTAGGGTTAGGGTTAGGTCTATGGTTTGAGTTAGGCTTCAGGTTAGGTTAGGTTTGAACTTAGTTTGAGGGAGTAAGTTTAGGGCTACTGTTAGTTTTCGGTTCAGTGTTACGGTTGGAGATAGCGTCAGGTTCAGGTTAGGGTTGGGGTTGAGCTTAAGGTGTCCGCCTAGGGTTAGGGTTAGGTGTATGGTATGATTTAGGCTTCTGGTTAAGTTAGGTTTGAACTTAGTTTGAGGGAGTAAGTTTAGGGCTATTGTTAGTTTTCGGTTCAGTGTTACGGTTGGAAATAGCGTCAGGGTCAGTTTAGGGTTGGGCTTGAACTTCAGGTGTCCCCCTAGGGTTAGGGTAAGTTCTATGGTTTGAGTTAGGCTTCAGGTTAGGTTAGGTTTGAAATTAGTTTGAGGGAGTAAGTTTAGGGCTACTGTTAGGTTTCGGTTCAGTGTTACGGTTGGAGTTAGCGTGAGGGTCAGGTTAGTGTTGGGGTTGAGCTTAAGGTGTCCGCCTAGGGTTAGAGTTAGGTGTATGGTTTGATTTAGGCTTCAGGTTATCTTAGGTTTGAACTTAGTTTGATGGAGTAAGTTTAGGGCTACTGTTAGTTTTCGGGTAACTGTATGTTTGGAGTTAGCGTCAGGGCCATTTTAGGATTGGGGTTGAGCTTAAGGTGTCCGCCAAGGGTTAGGGTTAGGTCTATGGTTTGAGTTAGGCTTCAGGTTAGGTTAGGTTTGAACTTAGTTTGAGGGAGTAAGTTTAGGGCTACTGTTAGTTTTCGGTTCAGTGTTACGGTTGGAGATAGCGTCAGGGTCAGGTTAGGGTTGGGGTTGAGCTTCAGGTGTCCGACTAGGGTTAGGGTTAGGTCTATGGTTTGAGTTAGGCTTCAGGTTAGGTTAGGTTTGAACTTACTTTGAGGGAGTAAGTTTAGGGCTACTGTTAGGTTTCGGTTCAGTGTTACGGTTGGAGTTAGCGTGAGGGTCAGGTTAGGGTTGGGGTTGAGCTTTAGGTGTCCGCCTAGGGTTAGAGTTAGGTGTATGGTTTGATTTAGGCTTCAGGTTAGCTTAGGTTTGAACTTAGTTTGAGGGAGTAAGTTTAGGGCTACTGTTTGTTTTCGCATAACTGTTATGGTTGGAGTTAACGTCAGGGCCAGGTTAGGTTTGGGATTGAGCTTAAGGTGTCCGCCTAGGGTTAGGGTTAGGTCTACGGTTTGAGTTAGGCTTCAGGTTAGGTTAGGTTTGAACTTAGTTTGAGGGAGTAAGTTTAGGGCTACTGTTAGTTTTCGGTTCAGTGTTACGGTTGGATTTAGCGTGAGGGTTAGGTTAGGGTTGGGGTTGAGCTTAAGGTGTCCGCCTAGGGTTAGGGTAAGGTTTATGGTTTGATTTAGGCTTCAGGTTAGGTTAGGTTTGAACTTAGTTTGAGGGAGTAAGTTTAGGGCTACTGTTAGTTTTCGGGTAACTGTTGTGGTTAGAGTTAGCGTCAGGGGATTTTAGGGTTGGGGTTGAGCTTAAGGTGTCCGCCAAGGGTTAGGGTTAGGTCTATGGTTTGATTTAGGCTTCAGGTTAGGTTAGGTTTTAACTTAGTTTGAGGGAGTAGGTTTAGGGCTACTGTTAGTTTTCGGTTCAGGGTTACGGTTGGAGTTAGCTTCAGGGTCAGGTTAGGGTTGGGGTTGAGCTTCAGGTGTCCGCCTAGGGTTAGGGTTAGGTCTATGGTTTGAGTTAGGCTTCAGGTTAGGTTAGGTTTGAACTTAGTTTGAGGGAGTAAGTTTAGGGCTACTGTTAGTTTTCGGTTCAGTGTTTCGGTTGGAGTTTGCGTGAGGGTCAGGTTAGGGTAGGGGTTGAGCTTAAGGTGTCCGCCTAGGGTTAGGGTTAGGTGTATGGTTTGATTTAGGCTTCAGGTTAGGATAGGTTTTAACTTAGTTTGAGGGAGTAAGTTTAGGGCTACTGTTAGTTTTCGGGTAACTGTTCCGTTTGGAGTTAGCGTCAGGTCCAGGTTAGGGTTGGCGTTGAGCTAATGGTGTCCTCCTAGGGTTAGGATTAGGTGTATGGTTTGATTTAGGCTTCACGTTAGTTTAGGTTTGAACTTAGTTTGAGGGAGTAAGTTTAGGGCTAATGTTAGTTTTCGGTTCAGTGTTACGGTTGGAGATAGCATCAGGGTCAGGTTAGGGTTGGGTTTGAACTTCAGGTGTCCGCCTAGGGTTAGGGTTAGGTCTATGGTTTGAGTTAGGCTTCAGGTTAGGTTAGGTTTGAACTTAGTTTGAGGGAGTAAGTTTAGGGCTACTGTTAGTTTTCGGTTCAGTGTTACGGTTGGAGTTAGCGTGAGGGTCAGGTTAGGGTTGGGGTTGAGCTTAAGGTGTCCGCCTAGGGTTAGAGTTAGGTGTATGGTTTGAATTAGGCTTCAGGTTAGCTTAGGTTTGAACTTAGTTTGAGGGAGTAAGTTTAGGGCTACTGTTAGTTTTCGGGTAACTGTTATGGTTGGAGTTAGCGTCAGGTCCAGGTTAGGGTTGGGGTTGAGCTTAAGGTGTCCGCATAGGGTTAGGGTTAGGTCTATGGTTTGAGTTAGGCTTCAGGTTAGGTTAGGTTTGAACTTAGTTTGAGGGAGTAAGTTTAGGGCTACTGTTAGTTTTCGGTTCAGTGTTACGGTTGGAGATAGCGTCAGGGTCAGGTTAGGGTTGGGGTTGATGTTCAGGTGTCCGCCTAGGGTTAGGGTTAGGTCTATGGTTTGAGTTAGGCTTCAGGTTAGGTTAGGTTTGAACTTAGTTTGAGGGAGTAAGTTTAGGGCTACTGTTAGTTTTCAGTTCAGTGTTACGGTTGGATTTAGCGTGAGGGTCAGGTTAGGGTTGGGGTTGAGCTTAAGGTGTCCGCCTAGGGTTAGGGTTAGGTCTATGGTTTGAGTTAGGCTTCAGGTTAGGTTAGGTTTGAACTTAGTTTGAGGGAGTAAGTTTAGGGCTACTGTTAGTTTTCGGTTCAGTGTTACGGTTGGAGATAGCGTGAGGGTCAGGTTAGGGTTGGGGTTGAGCTTCAGGTGTCCGCCTAGGGTTAGGGTTAGGTCTATGGTTTGAGTTAGGCTTCAGGTTAGGTTAGGTTTAAACTTACTTTGAGGGAGTAAGTTTAGGGCTACTGTTAGGTTTCGGTTCAGTGTTACGGTTGGAGTTAGCGTGAGGGTCAGGTTAGGGTTGGGGTTGAGCTTAAGGTGTCCGCCTAGGGTTAGAGTTAGGTGTATGGTTTGATTTAGGCTTCAGGTTAGCTTAGGTTTGAACTTAGTTTGAGGGAGTAAGTTTAGGGCTACTGTTTGTTTTCGCGTAACTGTTATGGTTGGAGTTAGCGTCAGGGCCAGGTTAGGTTTGGGATTGAGCTTAAGGTTTCCGCCTAGTGTTAGGGTTAGGTCTATGGTTTGAGTTAGGCTTCAGGTTAGCTTAGGTTTGAACTTAGTTTGAGGCAGTAAGTATAGGGCTACTGTTAGTTTTTGGTTCAGTGTTACGTTTGGAGTTAGCGTCAGGTTCAGGTTAGGGTTGGGGTTGAACTTAAGGTGTCTGCCTAGGATTAGGGTTAGGTCTTTGGTTTGAGTTAGACTTCAGGTGAGTTTGGGTTTGAACTTAGTTTGAGGGAGTAAGTTTAGGGCTACTGTTAGTTTTCGGTTAAGTGTTACGGTTGGAGTAAGAGTCAGGGTCAGGTTAGGTTTGGGGTTGAGCTTCAGGTGTCCGCCTAGGGTTAGGGTTAGGTGTATGGTTTGATTTAGGCTTCAGGTTAGGTTAGGATTGAACTTAGTTTGAGGGAGTAAGTTTAGGGCTACTGTTAGTTTTCGGGTAACTGTTACGGTTGGAGTTAGCGTCAGGTCCAGGTTAGGGTTGGGGTTGAGTTTCAGGTGTCCGCCTAGGGTTAGGGTAGGTGTATGGTTTGATTTAGGCTTCAGATTAGGTTAGGTTTGAAGTTAGTTTGAGGGAGTAAGTTTAGGGCTACTGTTAGTTTTCGGTTAACTGTTACAGTTGGAGTAAGCGTGAGGGTCAGGTTATGGTAGGGGTTGAGCTTAAGGTGTCCTCCTGTGGTTAGGGTTAGGTGTATGGTTTGATTTAGGCTTCAGGTTAGGTTAGGTTTGAACTTAGTTTGAGGGAGTAAGTTTAGGGCTACTGTTAGTTTTCGGTTCAGTGTTACGGTTGGAGATAGCGTCAGGGTCAGTTTAGGGTTGGGGTTCAGCTTAAGGTGTCCGCCTAGGGTTAGGGTTAGGTGTATGGTATGATTTAGGCTTCTGGTTAAGTTAGGTTTGAACTTAGTTTGAGGGAGTAAGTTTAGGGCTATTGTTAGTTTTCGGTTCAGTGTTACGGTTGGAAATAGCGTCAGGGTCAGTTTAGGGTTGGGCTTGAACTTCAGGTGTCCCCCTAGGGTTAGGGTAAGTTCTATGGTTTGAGTTAGGCTTCAGGTTAGGTTAGGTTTGAAATTACTTTGAGGGAGTAAGTTTAGGGCTACTGTTAGGTTTCGGTTCAGTGTTACGGTTGGAGTTAGCGTGAGGGTCAGGTTAGTGTTGGGGTTGAACTTAAGGTGTCCGCCTAGGGTTAGAGTTAGGTGTATGGTTTGATTTAGGCTTCAGGTTAGCTTAGGTTTGAACTTAGTTTGAGGGAGTAAGTTTAGGGCTACTGTTAGTTTTCGGGTAACTGTTATGGTTGGAGTTAGCGTCAGAGCCAGGTTAGGGTTGGGGTTGAACTTAAGGTGTCCGCCTAGGGTTAGGGTTAGGTCTACGGTTTGAGTTAGGCTTCAGGTTAGGTTAGGTTTGAACTTAGTTTGAGGGAGTAAGTTTAGGGCTACTGTTAGTTTTCGGTTCAGTGTTACGGTTGGATTTAGCGTGAGGGTCAGGTTAGGGTTGGGGTTTAGCTTACGGTGTCCGCCTAGGGTTAGGGTTAGGTGTATGGTTTGATTTAGGCTTCAGGTTAGGTTAGGTTTGAACTTAGTTTGAGGGAGTAAGTTTAGGGCTACTGTTAGTTTTCGGGTAACTGTTGTGGTTGGAGTTAGCGTGAGGGTCAGGTTAGGGTTGGGGTTGAGCTTAAGGTGTCCGCCTAGGGTTAGGGTTAGGTGTATGGTTTGATTTAGGCTTCAGGTTAGGTTAGGTTTGAACTTAGTTTGAGGGAGTAAGTTTAGGGCTACTGTTAGTTTTCGGGTAACTGTTGTGGTTGGAGTTAGCGTCAGGGGATTTTATGGTTGGGGTTGAGCTTAAGGTGTCCGCCAAGGGTTAGGGTTAGGTCTATGGTTTGATTTAGGCTTCAGGTTAGGTTAGGTTTGAACTTAGTTTGAGGGAGTAGGTTTAGGGCTACTGTTAGTTTTCGGTTCAGTGTTACGGTTGGAGTTAGCCTCAGGGTCAGGTTAGGGTTGGGGTTGAGCTTCAGGTGTCCGCCTAGGGTTAGTCTTAGGTCTATGGTTTGAGTTAGGCTTCAGGTTAGGTTAGGTTTGAACTTAGTTTGAGGGAGTAAGTTTAGGGCTACTGTTAGTTTTCGGTTCAGTGTTTCGGTTGGAGTTAGCGTGAGGGTCAGGTTAGGGTAGGGGTTGAGCTTAAGGTGTCCGCCTAGGGTTAGGGTTAGGTGTATGGTTTGATTTAGGCTTCAGGTTAGGATAGGTTTTAACTTAGTTTGAGGGAGTAAGTTTAGGGCTA
Source organism: Tupaia tana (assembly GCA_026018925.1). Lineage (NCBI taxonomy): Eukaryota > Metazoa > Chordata > Mammalia > Scandentia > Tupaiidae > Tupaia > Tupaia tana. The sequence continues at coordinate 834,938 of JAKSZU010000042.1, read as the reverse complement.
CTGTTAGTTTTCGGGTAACTGTTCCGTTTGGAGTTAGCGTCAGGTCCAGGTTAGGGTTGGCGTTGAGCTAATGGTGTCCTCCTAGGGTTAGGATTAGGTGTATGGTTTTATTTAGGCTTCACGATAGTTTAGGTTTGAACTTAGTTTTAGGGAGTAAGTTTAGGGCTAATGTTAGTTTTCGGTTCAGTGTTACGGTTGGAGATAGCGTCAGGGTCAGGTTAGGGTTGGGTTTGAACTTCAGGTGTCCGCCTAGGGTTAGGGTTAGGTCTATGGTTTGAGTTAGGCTTCAGGTTAGGTTAGGTTTGAACTTAGTTTGAGGGAGTAAGTTTAGGGCTACTGTTAGTTTTCGGTTCAGTGTTACGGTTGGAGTTAGCGTGAGGGTCAGGTTAGGGTTGGGGTTGAGCTTAAGGTGTCCGCCTAGGGTTAGAGTTAGGTGTATGGTTTGATTTAGGGTTCAGGTTAGCTTAGGTTTGAACTTAGTTTGAGGGAGTAAGTTTAGGGCTACTGTTAGTTTTCGGGTAACTGTTATGGTTGGAGTTAGCGTCAGGGCCATGTTAGGGTTGGGGTTGAGCTTAAGGTGTCCGCCTAGGGTTAGGGTTAGGTCTATGGTTTGAGTTAGGCTTCAGGTTAGGTTAGGTTTGAACTTAGTTTGAGGGAGTAAGTTTAGGGCTACTGTTAGTTTTCGGTTCAGTGTTACGGTTGGAGATAGCGTCAGGGTCAAGTTAGCGTTGGGGTTGAGCTTCAGGTGTCCGCCTAGGGTTAGGGTGAGGTGTATGGTTTGATTTAGGCTTCAGGTTAGGTTAGGTTTGAACTTAGTTTGAGGGAGTAAGTTTAGGGCTATTGTTAGTTTTCAGTTCAGTGTTACGGTTGGAAATAGCGTCAGGGTCAGTTTAGGGTTGGGCTTGAACTTCAGGTGTCCCCCTAGGGTTAGGGTAAGTTCTATGGTTTGAGGTAGGCTTCAGGTTAGGTTAGGTTTGCAATTAGTTTGAGGGAGTAAGTTTAGGGCTACTGTTAGGTTTCGGTTCAGTGTTACGGTTGGAGTTAGCGTGAGGGTCAGGTTAGTGTTGGGTTGAACTTAAGGTGTCCGCCTAGGTTTAGAGTTAGTTGTATGGTTTGATTTAGGCTTCAGGTTAGCTTAGGTTTGAACTTAGTTTGAGGGAGTAAGTTTCGGGCTACTGTTAGTTTTCGGGTAACTGTTATGGTTGGAGTTAGCGTCAGGGCCACGTTAGGGTTGGGGTTGAACTTAAGGTGTCTGCCTAGGGTTAGGGTTAGGTCTACGGTTTGAGTTAGGCTTCAGGTTAGGTTAGGTTTGAACTTAGTTTGAGGGAGTAAGTTTAGGGCTACTGTTAGTTTTCGGTTCAGTGTTACGGTTGGATATAGAGTCAGGGTCAGGTTAGGGTTGGGGTTGAGCTTCAGCTGCCGCCTAGGGTTAGGGTTAGGTCTATGGTTTGAGTTAGGCTTCAGGTTAGGTTAGGTTTGAACTTAGTTTGAGCGAGTAAGTTTAGGGCTACTGTTAGTTTTCGGTTCAGTGTTACGGTTGGAGATAGCGTAAGGGTCAGGTTAGCGTTGGGGTTGAGCTTCAGGTGTCCGCCAAGGGTTAGGGTTAGGTCTATGGTTTGAGTTAGGCTTCAGGTTAGGTTAGGTTTGAACTTAGTTTGAGGGAGTAAGTTTAGGGCTACTGTTAGTTTTCAGTTCAGTGTTACGGTTGGATTTAGCGTGAGGGTCAGGTTAGGGTTGGGGTTGAGCTTAAGGTGTCCGCCTAGGGTTAGGGTAGGTGTATGGTTTGATTTAGGCTTCAGGTTAGGTTAGGTTTGAACTTAGTTTGAGGGAGTAAGTTTAGGGCTACTGTTAGCTTTCGGGTAACTGTTATGGTTTGAGTTAGCGTCAGGGCCATTTTAGGATTGGGGTTGAGCTTAAGGTGTCCGCCAAGGGTTACGGTTAGGTCTATGGTTTGAGTTAGGCTTCAGGTTAGGTTAGGTTTGAACTTAGTTTGAGGGAGTAAGTTTAGGGCTACTGTTAGTTTTCGGTTCAGTGTTACGGTTGGAGATAGCGTCAGGGTCAGGTTAGGGTTGGGCTTGAACTTCAGGTGTCCGCCTAGGGTTAGGGTTAGGTCTATGATTTGAGTTAGGCTTCAGGTTAGGTTAGGTTTGAAATTAGTTTGAGGGAGTAAGTTTAGGGCTGCTGTTAGTTTTCGGTTTAGTGTTACGGTTGGAGTTAGCGTGAGGTTCGGGTTAGGGTTGGGGTTGAGCTTAAGGTGTCCGCCTAGGGTTAGAGTTAGGTGTATGGTTTGATTTAGGGTTCAGGTTAGCTTAGGTTTGAACTTAGTTTGAGGGAGTAAGTTTAGGGCTACTGTTCGTTTTCGGGTAACTGTTATGGTTGGAGTTAGCGTCAGGGCCAGGTTAGGGTTCGGGTTGAGCTTAAGGTGTCCGCCTAGGGTTAGGGTTAGGTCTATGGTTTGAGTTAGGCTTCAGGTTAGGTTAGGTTTGAACTTAGTTTGAGGGAGTAAGTTTAGGGCTACTGTTAGTTTTCGGTTCAGTGTTACGGTTGGAGATAGCGTCAGGGTCAGGTTAGGGTTGGGGTTGAGCTTAAGGTGTCCGCCTAGGGTTAGGGTTAGGTGTATGGTATGATTTAGGCTTCTGGTTAAGTTAGGTTTGAACTTAGTTTGAGGGAGTAAGTTTAGGGCTATTGTTAGTTTTCGGTTCAGTGTTACGGTTGGAAATAGCGTCAGGGTCAGTTTAGGGTTGGGCTTGAACTTCAGGTGTCCCCCTAGGGTTAGGGTAAGTTCTATGGTTTGAGTTAGGCTTCAGGTTAGGTTAGGTTTGAAATTAGTTTGAGGGAGTAAGTTTAGGGCTACTGTTAGGTTTCGGTTCAGTGTTACGGTTGGAGTTAGCGTGAGGGTCAGGTTAGTGTTGGGGTTGAACTTAAGGTGTCCGCCTAGGGTTAGAGTTAGGTGTATGGTTTGATTTAGGCTTCAGGTTAGCTTAGGTTTGAACTTAGTTTGAGGGAGTAAGTTTAGGGCTACTGTTAGTTTTCGGGTAACTGTTATGGATGGAGTTAGCGTCAGTGCCAGGTTAGGGTTGGGGTTGAACTTAAGGTGTCCGCCTAGGGTTAGGGTTAGGTCTACGGTTTGAGTTAGGCTTCAGGTTAGGTTAGGTTTGAACTTAGTTTGAGGGAGTAAGTTTAGGGCTACTGTTAGTTTTCGGTTCAGTGTTACGGTTGGATATAGCGTCAGGGTCAGGTTAGGGTTGGGGTTGAGCTTCAGGTGTCCGCCTAGGGTTAGGGTTTGGTGTATGGTTTGATTTAGGCTTCAGGTTAGGTTAGGTTTGAACTTAGTTTGAGGGAGTAGGTTTAGGGCTACTGTTAGTTTTCAGTTCAGTGTTACGGTTGGAATTAGCGTCAAGGTCAGGTTAGGGTTGGGGTTGGGCTTCAGGTGTCCGCTTAGGGTTAGGGTTAGGTCTATGGTTTGAGTTAGGCTTCAGGTTAGGTTAGGTTTGAACTTAGTTTGAGGGAGTAAGTTTAGGGCTACTGTTAGTTTTCGGTTCAGTGTTTCGGTTGGAGTTAGCGTGAGGGTCAGGTTAGGGTAGGGGTTGAGCTTAAGGTGTCCGCCTAGGGTTAGGGTTAGGTGTATGGTTTGATTTAGGCTTCAGGTTAGGATAGGTTTTAACTTAGTTTGAGGGAGTAAGTTTAGGGCTACTGTTAGTTTTCGGGTAACTGTTACGGTTGGAGTTAGCGTCAGGTCCAGGTTAGGGTTGGCGTTGAGCTAATGGTGTCCTCCTAGGGTTAGGATTAGGTGTATGGTTTGATTTAGGCTTCACGTTAGTTTAGGTTTGAACTTAGTTTGTGCGAGTAAGTTTAGGGCTAATGTTAGTTTTCGGTTCAGTGTTACGGTTGGAGATAGCGTCAGGGTCAGGTTAGGGTTGGGTTTGAACTTCAGGTGTCCGCCTAGGGTTAGGGTTAGGTCTATGGTTTGAGTTAGGCTTCAGGTTAGGTTAGGTATGAAATTAGTTTGAGGGAGTAAGTTTAGAGCTACTGTTAGTTTTCGGTTCAGTGTTACGGTTGGAGTTAGCGTGAGGGTCAGGTTAGGGTTGGGGTTGAGCTTAAGGTGTCTGCCTAGGGTTAGAGTTAGGTGTATGGTTTGAATTAGGCTTCAGGTTAGGTTAGGTTTGAACTTAGTTTGAGGGAGTAAGTTTAGGGCTACTGTTAGTTTTCGGGTAACTGTTATCGTTGGAGTTAGCGTCAGGGCCAGGTTAGGGTTGGGGTTGAGCTTAAGGTGTCCGCCTAGGGTTAGGGTTAGGTCTATGGTTTGAGTTAGGATTCAGGTTAGGTTAGGTTTGAACTTAGTTTGAGGAACTAAGTTTAGGGCTTCTGTTAGTTTTCGGGTAACTGTTACGGTTGGAGTTAGCGTCAGGGCCAGGTTAGGTTTGGGATTGAGCTTAAGGTGTCCGCCTAGTGTTAGGTTAGGTCTATGGTTTGAGTTAGGCTTCAGGTTAGCTTAGGTTTGAACTTAGTTTGAGGGAGTAAGTATAGGGCTACTGTTAGTTTTCGGTTCAGTGTTACGGTTGGAGTTAGCGTCAGGTTCAGGTTAGGGTACGGGTTGAACTTAAGGTGTCTGCCTAGGGTTAGGGTTAGGTCTTTGGTTTGAGCTAGACTTCAGGTGAGGTTAGGTTTGAACTTAGTTTGAGGGAGTAAGTTTAGGGCTACTGTTAGTTTTCGGTTAAGTGTTACGGTTGGAGTAAGAGTCAGGGTCAGGTTAGGGTTGGGGTTGAGCTTCAGGTGTCCGCCTAGGGTTAGGGTTAGGTGTATGGTTTGATTTAGGCTTCAGGTTAGGTTAGGTTTGAACTTAGTTTGAGGGAGTAAGTTTAGGGCTACTGTTAGTTTTTGGGTAACTGTTACGGTTGGAGTTAGCGTCAGGTCCAGGTTAGGGTTGGGGTTGAGTTTCAGGTGTCCGCCTAGGGTTAGGGTAGGTGTATGGTTTGATTTAGGCTTCAGATTAGGTTAGGTTTGAAGTTAGTTTGAGGGAGTAAGTTTAGGGCTACTGTTAGTTTTCGGTTAACTGTTACAGTTGGAGTAAGCATGAGGGTCAGGGTATGGTAGGGGTTGAGCTTAAGGTGTCCGCCTGTGGTTAGGGTTAGGTGTATGATTTGATTAAGGCTTCAGGTTAGGTTAGGTTTGAACTTAGTTTGAGGGAGTAAGATTAGGGCTACTGTTCGTTTTCGGGTAACTGTTATGGTTGGAGTTAGCGTCAGGGCCAGGTTAGGGTTGGGGTTGAGCTTAAGGTGACCGCCTAGGGTTAGGGTTAGGTCTATGGTTTGAGTTAGGCTTCAGGTTAGGTTAGGTTTGAACTTAGTTTGAGGGAGTAAGTTTAGGGCTACTCTTAGTTTTCGGTTCAGTGTTACGGTTGGAGATAGCGTCAGGGTCAGGTTAGGGTTGGGGTTGAGCTTAAGGTGTCCGCCTAGGGTTAGGGTTAGGTGTATGGTATGATTTAGGCTTCTGGTTAAGTTAGGTTTGAACTTAGTTTGAGGGAGTAAGTTTAGGGCTATTATTAGTTTTTGGTTCAGTGTTACGGTTGGAAATAGCGTCAGGGTCAGTTTAGGGTTGGGCTTGAACTTCAGGTGTTCTCCTAGGGTTAGGGTAAGTTCTATGGTTTGAGTTAGGCTTCAGGTTAGGTTAGGTCTGAAATTAGTTTGAGGGAGTAAGTTTAGGGCTACTGTTAGGTTTCAGTTCAGTGTTACGGTTGGAGTTAGCGTGAGGGTCAGGTTAGTGTTGGGATTGAACTTAAGGTGTCCGCCTAGGGTTAGAGTTAGGTGTATGGTTTGATTTAGGCTTCAGGTTAGCTTAGGTTTGAACTTAGTTTGAGGGAGTAAGTTTAGGGCTACTGTTAGTTTTCGGGTAACTGTTATGGTTGGAGTTAGCATCAGGGCCATTTTAGGATTGGGGTTGAGCTTAAGGTGTCCGCCAAGGGTTAGAGTTAGGTCTATGGTTTGAGTTAGGCTTCAGGTTAGGTTAGGTGTGAACTTAGTTTAAGGAGTATGTTCAGGGATACTGTTAGTTTTCGGTTCAGTGTTACGGTTGGAGATAGCGTCAGGGTCAGGTTAGTGTTGGGGTTGAGCTTCAGGTGTCCGCCTAGGGTTAGGGTTAGGTCTATGGTTTGATTTAGGCTTCAGGTTAGGTTAGGTTTGAACTTAGTTTGACGGAGTAAGTTTAGGGTTACTGTTAGTTTTCGGTTCAGTGTTACGGTTGGAGATAGCGTGAGGGTCAGGTTAGGGTTGGGGTTGAGCTTAAGGTGTCCGCCTAGGGTTAGGTTTTGGTGTATGGTTTGATTTAGGCTTCAGGATAGGTTAGGTTTGAACTTAGTTTGAGGGAGTAAGTTTAGGGATACTATTAGTTTTGTGTTCAGTGTTACGGTTGGATATAGCTTCAGGGTCAGGTTAGGGTTGGGGTTGAGCTTCAGGTGTCCGCCTAGGGTTAGGGTTAGGTGTATGGTTTGATTTAGGCTTCAGGTTAGGTTAGGTGTGAACTTAGTTTGAGGGAGTAAGTTTAGGGCTACTGTTAGTTTTCGGGTAACTGTTACGGTTGGAGTTAGCGTCACGTCCAGGTTAGGGTTGGCGTTGAGCTAATGGTGTCCGCCTAGGGTTAGGATTAGGTGTATGGTTTGATTTACGCTTCAGGTTAGGTTAAGTCTGAAGTTAGTTTGAGGGAGTAAGTTTAGGGCTACTGTTAGTTTTCGGTTCAGTGTTACGGTTGGAGATAGCGTCAGGGTCAGATTAGGGTTGGGCTTGAACTTCAGGTGTCCGCCTAGGGTTAGGGTTAGGTCTATGATTTGAGTTAGGCTTCAGGTTAGGTTAGGTTTGAAATTAGTTTGAGGGAGTAAGTTTAGGGCTACTGTTAGTTTTCGGTTCAGTGTTACGGTTGGAGTTAGCGTGAGGGTCATGTTAGGGTTGGGGTTGAGCTTAAGGTGTCCGCCTAGTGTTAGGGTTAGGTGTATGGTTTGATTTAGGGTTCAGGTTAGCTTAGGTTTGAACTTAGTTTGAGGGAGTAAGTTTAGGGCTACTGTTAGTTTTCGGGTAACTATTATGGTTGGAGTTAGCGTCAGGGCCAGGTTAGGGTTGGTGTTGAGCTTAAGGTGTCCGCCTAGGGTTAGGGTTAGGTCTATGGTTTGAGTTAGGCTTCAGGTTCGGTTAGGTTTGAACTTAGTTTGAGGGAGTAAGTTTAGGGCTACTGTTAGTTTTCGGTTCAGTGTTACGGTTGGAGATAGCGTCAGGGTCAAGTTAGCGTTGGGGTTGAGCTTCAGGTGTCTGCCTAGGGTTAGGGTTAGGTGTATGGTTTTATTTAGGCTTCAGGTTAGGTTAGGTTTGAACTTAGTTTGAGGGAGTAAGTTTAGGGCTACTGTTAGTTTTCGGGTAACTGTTATGGTTGGAGTTAGCGTCAGGGCCATTTTAGGATTGGGATTGAGCTTAAGGTGTCCGCCAAGGGTTAGGGTTAGGTCTATGGTTTGAGTTAGGCTTCAGGTTAGGTTAGGTTTGAACTTAGTGTGAGGGAGTAAGTTTAGGGCTACTGTTAGTTTTCGGTTCAGTGTTACGGTTGGAGATAGCGTCAGGGTCAGGTTAGGGTTGGGGTTGAGCTTCAGGTGTCCGCCTAGGGTTAGGGTTAGGTCTATGGTTTGAGTTAGGCTTCAGGTTAGGTTAGGTTTGAACTTACTTTGAGGGAGTAAGTTTAGGACTACTGTTAGGTTTCGGTTCAGTGTTACGGTTGGAGTTAGCGTGAGGGTCAGGTTAGGGTTGGGGTTGAGCTTAAGGTGTCCGCCTAGGGTTAGAGTTAGGTGTATGGTTTGATTTAGGCTTCAGGTTAGCTTAGGTTTGAACTTAGTTTGAGGGAGTAAGTTTAGGGCTACTGTTAGTTTTCGCGTAACTGTTATGGTTGGAGTTAGCGTCAGGGCCAGGTTAGGTTTGGGATTGAGCTTAAGGTGTCCGCCTAGTGTTAGCTTAGGTCTATGGTTTGAGTTAGGCTTCAGGTTAGCTTAGGTTTGAACTTAGTTTGAGGGAGTAAGTATAGGGCTACTGTTAGTTTTCGGTTCAGTGTTACGGTTGGAGTTAGCGTCAGGTTCAGGTTAGGGTTGGGGTTGAACTTACGGTGTCTGCCTAGGGTCAGGGTTAGGTCTTTGGTTTGAGTTAGACTTCAGGTGAGGTTAGGTTTGAACTTAGTTTGAGGGAGTAAGTTTAGGGCTACTGTTAGTTTTCGGTTAAGTGTTACGGTTGGAGTAAGAGTCAGGGTCAGGTTAGGGTTGGGGTTGAGCTTCAGGTGTCCGCCTAGGGTTAGGGTTAGGTGTATGGTATGATTTAGGCTTCTGGTTAAGTTAGGTTTGAACTTAGTTTGAGGGAGTAAGTTTAGGGCTATTGTTAGTTTTCGATTCAGTGTTACGGTTGGAAATAGCGTCAGGGTCAGTTTAGGGTTGGGCTTGAACTTCAGGTGTCCTCCTAGGGTTAGGGTAAGTTCTATGGTTTGAGTTAGGCTTCAGGTTAGGTTAGGTTTGAAATTAGTTTGAGGGAGTAAGTTTAGGGCTACTGTTAGGTTTCGGTTCAGTGTTACGGTTGGAGTTAGCGTGAGGGTCAGGTTAGTGTTGGGATTGAACTTAAGGTGTCCGCCTAGGGTTAGAGTTAGGTGTATGGTTTGATTTAGGCTTCAGGTTAGCTTAGGTTTGAACTTAGTTTGAGGGAGTAAGTTTAGGGCTACTGTTAGTTTTCGGGTAACTGTTATGGTTGGAGTTAGCATCAGGGCCAGGTTAGGGTTGGGGTTGAACTTAAGGTGTCCGCCTAGGGTTAGGTTTAGGTCTACGGTTTGAGTTAGGCTTCAGGTTAGGTTAGGTTTGAACTTAGTTTGAGGGAGTAAGTTTAGGGCTATTGTTAGTTTTCGGTTCAGTGTTACGGTTGGACATAGCGTCAGGGTCAGGTTAGGGTTGGGGTAGAGCTTCAGGTGTCCGCCTAGGGTTAGGGTTAGGTCTATGGTTTGAGTTAGGCTTCAGGTTAGGTTAGGTTTGAACTTAGTTTGAGGGAGTAAGTTTAGGGCTACTGTTAGGTTTCAGTTCAGTGTTACGGTTGGAGTTAGCGTGAGGGTCAGGTTAGTGTTGGGATTGAACTTAAGGTGTCCGCCTTGGGTTAGAGTTAGGTGTATGGTTTGATTTAGGCTTCAGGTTAGCTTAGGTTTGAACTTAGTTTGAGGGAGTAAGTTTAGGGCTACTGTTAGTTTTCGGGTAACTGTTATGGTTGGAGTTAGCATCAGGGCCATTTTAGGATTGGGGTTGAGCTTAAGGTGTCCGCCAAGGGTTAGAGTTAGGTCTATGGTTTGAGTTAGGCTTCAGGTTAGGTTAGGTGTGAACTTAGTTTAAGGAGTATGTTCAGGGATACTGTTAGTTTTCGGTTCAGTGTTACGGTTGGAGATAGCGTCAGGGTCAGGTTAGTGTTGGGGTTGAGCTTCAGGTGTCCGCCTAGGGTTAGGGTTAGGTCTATGGTTTGATTTAGGCTTCAGGTTAGGTTAGGTTTGAACTTAGTTTGACGGAGTAAGTTTAGGGTTACTGTTAGTTTTCGGTTCAGTGTTACGGTTGGAGATAGCGTGAGGGTCAGGTTAGGGTTGGGGTTGAGCTTAAGGTGTCCGCCTAGGGTTAGGTTTTGGTGTATGGTTTGATTTAGGCTTCAGGTTAGGTTAGGTTTGAACTTAGTTTGAGGGAGTAAGTTTAGGGATACTATTAGTTTTGTGTTCAGTGTTACGGTTGGATATAGCTTCAGGGTCAGGTTAGGGTTGGGGTTGAGCTTCAGGTGTCCGCCTAGGGTTAGGGTTAGGTGTATGGTTTGATTTAGGCTTCAGGTTAGGTTAGGTGTGAACTTAGTTTGAGGGAGTAAGTTTAGGGCTACTGTTAGTTTTCGGGTAACTGTTACGGTTGGAGTTAGCGTCACGTCCAGGTTAGGGTTGGCGTTGAGCTAATGGTGTCCGCCTAGGGTTAGGATTAGGTGTATGGTTTGATTTACGCTTCAGGTTAGGTTAAGTCTGAAGTTAGTTTGAGGGAGTAAGTTTAGGGCTACTGTTAGTTTTCGGTTCAGTGTTACGGTTGGAGATAGCGTCAGGGTCAGATTAGGGTTGGGCTTGAACTTCAGGTGTCCGCCTAGGGTTAGGGTTAGGTCTATGATTTGAGTTAGGCTTCAGGTTAGGTTAGGTTTGAAATTAGTTTGAGGGAGTAAGTTTAGGGCTACTGTTAGTTTTCGGTTCAGTGTTACGGTTGGAGTTAGCGTGAGGGTCATGTTAGGGTTGGGGTTGAGCTTAAGGTGTCCGCCTAGTGTTAGGGTTAGGTGTATGGTTTGATTTAGGGTTCAGGTTAGCTTAGGTTTGAACTTAGTTTGAGGGAGTAAGTTTAGGGCTACTGTTAGTTTTCGGGTAACTATTATGGTTGGAGTTAGCGTCAGGGCCAGGTTAGGGTTGGTGTTGAGCTTAAGGTGTCCGCCTAGGGTTAGGGTTAGGTCTATGGTTTGAGTTAGGCTTCAGGTTCGGTTAGGTTTGAACTTAGTTTGAGGGAGTAAGTTTAGGGCTACTGTTAGTTTTCGGTTCAGTGTTACGGTTGGAGATAGCGTCAGGTTCAAGTTAGCGTTGGGGTTGAGCTTCAGGTGTCTGCCTAGGGTTAGGGTTAGGTGTATGGTTTTATTTAGGCTTCAGGTTAGGTTAGGTTTGAACTTAGTTTGAGGGAGTAAGTTTAGGGCTACTGTTAGTTTTCGGGTAACTGTTATGGTTGGAGTTAGCGTCAGGGCCATTTTAGGATTGGGATTGAGCTTAAGGTGTCCGCCAAGGGTTAGGGTTAGGTCTATGGTTTGAGTTAGGCTTCAGGTTAGGTTAGGTTTGAACTTAGTGTGAGGGAGTAAGTTTAGGGCTACTGTTAGTTTTCGGTTCAGTGTTACGGTTGGAGATAGCGTCAGGGTCAGGTTAGGGTTGGGGTTGAGCTTCAGGTGTCCGCCTAGGGTTAGGGTTAGGTCTATGGTTTGAGTTAGGCTTCAGGTTAGGTTAGGTTTGAACTTACTTTGAGGGAGTAAGTTTAGGACTACTGTTAGGTTTCGGTTCAGTGTTACGGTTGGAGTTAGCGTGAGGGTCAGGTTAGGGTTGGGGTTGAGCTTAAGGTGTCCGCCTAGGGTTAGAGTTAGGTGTATGGTTTGATTTAGGCTTCAGGTTAGCTTAGGTTTGAACTTAGTTTGAGGGAGTAAGTTTAGGGCTACTGTTAGTTTTCGCGTAACTGTTATGGTTGGAGTTAGCGTCAGGGCCAGGTTAGGTTTGGGATTGAGCTTAAGGTGTCCGCCTAGTGTTAGCTTAGGTCTATGGTTTGAGTTAGGCTTCAGGTTAGCTTAGGTTTGAACTTAGTTTGAGGGAGTAAGTATAGGGCTACTGTTAGTTTTCGGTTCAGTGTTACGGTTGGAGTTAGCGTCAGGTTCAGGTTAGGGTTGGGGTTGAACTTACGGTGTCTGCCTAGGGTCAGGGTTAGGTCTTTGGTTTGAGTTAGACTTCAGGTGAGGTTAGGTTTGAACTTAGTTTGAGGGAGTAAGTTTAGGGCTACTGTTAGTTTTCGGTTAAGTGTTACGGTTGGAGTAAGAGTCAGGGTCAGGTTAGGGTTGGGGTTGAGCTTCAGGTGTCCGCCTAGGGTTAGGGTTAGGTGTATGGTATGATTTAGGCTTCTGGTTAAGTTAGGTTTGAACTTAGTTTGAGGGAGTAAGTTTAGGGCTATTGTTAGTTTTCGATTCAGTGTTACGGTTGGAAATAGCGTCAGGGTCAGTTTAGGGTTGGGCTTGAACTTCAGGTGTCCTCCTAGGGTTAGGGTAAGTTCTATGGTTTGAGTTAGGCTTCAGGTTAGGTTAGGTTTGAAATTAGTTTGAGGGAGTAAGTTTAGGGCTACTGTTAGGTTTCGGTTCAGTGTTACGGTTGGAGTTAGCGTGAGGGTCAGGTTAGTGTTGGGATTGAACTTAAGGTGTCCGCCTAGGGTTAGAGTTAGGTGTATGGTTTGATTTAGGCTTCAGGTTAGCTTAGGTTTGAACTTAGTTTGAGGGAGTAAGTTTAGGGCTACTGTTAGTTTTCGGGTAACTGTTATGGTTGGAGTTAGCATCAGGGCCAGGTTAGGGTTGGGGTTGAACTTAAGGTGTCCGCCTAGGGTTAGGTTTAGGTCTACGGTTTGAGTTAGGCTTCAGGTTAGGTTAGGTTTGAACTTAGTTTGAGGGAGTAAGTTTAGGGCTATTGTTAGTTTTCGGTTCAGTGTTACGGTTGGACATAGCGTCAGGGTCAGGTTAGGGTTGGGGTAGAGCTTCAGGTGTCCGCCTAGGGTTAGGGTTAGGTCTATGGTTTGAGTTAGGCTTCAGGTTAGGTTAGGTTTGAACTTAGTTTGAGGGAGTAAGTTTAGGGCTACTGTTAGTTTTCGGTTCAGTGTTACGTTTGGATTTAGTGTGAGGGTCAGGTTAGTGTTGGGGTTGAGCTTAAGGTGTCCTCCTAGGGTTAGGGTTAGGTGTATGGTTTGATTTAGGCTTCAGGTTAGGTTAGGTTTGAACTTAGTTTGAGGGAGTAAGTTTAGGGCTACTGTTAGTTTTCGGGTAACTGTTATGGTTGGAGTTAGCGTCAGGGCCAGGTTATGGTTGGGGTTGACCTTAAGGTGTCCGCCTAGGGTTAGGGTTAGGTCTATGGTGTGAGTTAGGCTTCAGGTTAGGTTAGGTTTGAACTTAGTTTCAGGGAGTAAGTTTAGGGCTACGTTAGTTTTCGGTTCAGTGTTACGGTTGGAGATAGCGTCAGGGTCAGGTTAAGGTTGGGGTTGAGCTTCAGGTGTCCGCCTAGGGTTAGGGTTAGGTGTATGGTTTGATTTAGGCTTCAGGTTAGGTTAGGTTTGAACTTAGTTTGAGGGAGTAAGTTTAGGGCTACTGTTAGTTTTCGGGTAACTGTTACGGTTGGAGTTAGCGTCAGGTCCAGGTTAGGGTTGGCGTTGAGCTAATGGTGTCCGCCTAGGGTTAGGATTAGGTGTATGGTTTGATTTACGCTGCAGGTTAGGTTAGGTCTGAAGTTAGTTTGAGGGAGTAAGTTTAGGGCTACTGTTAGTTTTCGGTTCAGTGTTACGGTTGGAGATAGCATCAGGGTCAGATTAGGGTTGGGCTTGAACTTCAGGTGTCCGCCTAGGGTTAGGGTTAGGTCTATGATTTGAGTTAGGCTTCAGGTTAGGTTAGGTTTGAAATTAGTTTGAGGGAGTAAGTTTAGGGCTACTGTTAGTTTTCGGTTCAGTGTTACGGTTGGAGTTAGCGTGAGGGTCAGGTTAGTGTTGGGGTTGAGCTTAAGGTGTCCGCCTAGGGTTAGGGTTAGGTGTATGGTTTGATTTAGGGTTCAGGCTCGGTTAGGTTTGAACTTAGTTTGAGGGAGTAAGTTTAGGGCTACTGTTAGTTTTCGGGTAACTGTTATGGTTGGAGCTAGCGTCAGGGCCAGGTTATGGTTGGGGTTGAGCTTAAGGTGTCCGCCTAGGGTTAGGGTTAGGTCTATGGTTTGAGTTAGGCTTCAGGTTCGGTTAGGTTTGAACTTAGTTTGAGGGAGTAAGTTTAGGGCTACTGTTAGTTTTCGGTTCAGTGTTACGGTTGGAGATAGGGTCAGGGTCAGGTTAGGGTTGGGGTTGAGCTTCAGGTGTCCGCCTAGGGTTAGGGTTAGGTCTATGGTTTGAGTTAGGCTTCAGGTTAGGTTAGGTTTGAACTTACTTTGAGGGAGTAAGTTTCGGGCTACTGTTAGGTTTCGGTTCAGTGTTACGGTTGGAGTTAGCGTGAGGGTCAGGTTAGGGTTGGGGTTGAGCTTAAGGTGTCCGCCTAGGGTTAGAGTTAGGTGTATGGTTTGATTTAGGCTTCTGGTTAAGTTAGGTTTGAACTTAGTTTGAGGGAGTAAGTTTACGGCTATTGTTAGTTTTTGGTTCAGTGTTACGGTTGGAAATAGCGTCAGGGTCAGTTTAGGGTTGGGCTTGAACTTCAGGTGTCCTCCTAGGGTTAGGGTAAGTTCTATGGTTTGAGTTAGGCTTCAGGTTAGGTTAGGTTTGAAATTTGTTTGAGGGAGTAAGTTTAGGGCTACTGTTAGGTTTCGGTTCAGTGTTACGGTTGGAGTTAGCGTGAGGTTCACGTTAGGGTTGGGGTTGAGCTTAAGGTGTCCGCCTAGGGTTAGGGTTAGGTGTACGGTTTGATTTAGGCTTCAGGTTAGGTTAGGTTTGAACTTAGTTTGAGGGAGTAAGTTTAGGGCTACTGTTAGTTTTCGGGTAACTGTTATGGTTGGAGTTAGTGTCAGGGCCCGGTTAGGGTTGGGGTTGACCTTAAGGTGTCCGCCTAGGGTTAGGGTTAGGTCTATGGTTTGAGTTAGGATTCAGGTTAGGTTAGGTTTGAACTTAGTTTGAGGGAGTAAGTTTAGGGCTACTGTTAGTTTTCGGTTCAGTGTTACGGTTGGAGATAGCGTCAGGGTCAAGTTAGCGTTGGGGTTGAGCTTCAGGTGTCCGCCTAGGGTTAGGGTTAGGTGTATGGTTTGATTTAGGCTTCAGGTTAGGTTAGGTTTGAACTTAGTTTGAGGGAGTAAGTTTAGGGCTACTGTTAATTTTCGCGTAACTGTTATGGTTGGAGTTAGCGTCAGGGCCATTTTAGGATTGGGCTTGAGCTTAAGGTTTCCGCCAAGGGTTAGGGTTAGGTCTATGGTTTGAGTTAGGCTTCAGGTTAGGTTAGGTTTGAACTTAGTTTGAGGGAGTAAGTTTAGGGCTACTGTTAGTTTTCGGTTCAGTGTTACGGTTGGAGATAGCGTCAGGGTCAGGATAGTGTTGGGGTTGAGCTTCAGGTGTCCGCCTAGGGTTAGGGTTAGGTGTATGGTTTGATATAGGCTTCTGGTTAGGTTAGGTTTGAACTTAGTTTGAGGGAGTAAGTTTAGGGCTACTGTTAGTTTTCGGGTAACTGTTACGGTTGGAGTTAGCGTCAGGTCCAGGTTAGGGTTGGGGTTGAGTTTCAGGTGTCCGCCTAGGGTTAGGGTAGGTGTATGGTTTGATTTAGGCTTCAGATTAGGTTAGGTTTGAAGTTAGTTTGAGGGAGTAAGTTTAGGGCTACTGTTAGTTTTCGGTTAACTGTTACAGTTGGAGTAAGCGTGAGGGTCAGGTTATGGTAGGGGTTGAGCTTAAGGTGTCCGCCTGTGGTTAGGGTAAGGTGTATGATTTGATTAAGGCTTCAGGTTAGGTTAGGTTTGAACTTAGTTTGAGGGAGTAAGTTTAGGGCTACTGTTCGTTTTCGGGTAACTGTTATGGTTGGAGTTAGCGTCAGGGCCAGGTTAGGGTTCCGGTTGAGCTTAAGGTGTCCGCCTAGGGTTAGGGTTAGGTCTATGGTTTGAGTTAGGCTTCAGGTTAGGTTAGGTTTGAACTTAGTTTGAGGGAGTAAGTTTAGGGCTACTGTTAGTTTTCGGTTCAGTGTTACGGTTGGAGATAGCGTCAGGGTCAGGTTAGGGTTGGGGTTGAGCTTAAGGTGTCCGCCTAGGGTTAGGGTTAGGTGTATGGTATGATTTAGGCTTCTGGTTAAGTTAGGTTTGAACTTAGTTTGAGGGAGTAAGTTTAGGGCTATTGTTAGTTTTCAGTTCAGTGTTACGGTTGGAAATAGCGTCAGGGTCAGTTTAGGGTAGGGCTTGAACTTCAGGTGTCCCCCTAGGGTTAGGGTAAGTTCTATGGTTTGAGTTAGGCTTCAGGTTAGGTTAGGTTTGAAATTAGTTTGAGGGAGTAAGTTTAGGGCTACTGTTAGGTTTCGGTTCAGTGTTACGGTTGGAGTTAGCGTGAGGGTCAGGTTAGTGTTGGGGTTGAACTTAAGGTGTCCGCCTAGGGTTAGAGTTAGGTGTATGGTTTGATTTAGGCTTCAGGTTAGCTTAGGTTTGAACTTAGTTTGAGGGAGTAAGTTTAGGGCTACTGTTAGTTTTCGGGTAACGGTTATGGATGGAGTTAGCGTCAGTGCCAGGTTAGGGTTGGGGTTGAACTTAAGGTGTCCGCCTAGGGTTAGGGTTAGGTCTACGGTTTGAGTTAGGCTTCAGGTTAGGTTAGGTTTGAACTTAGTTTGAGGGAGTAAGTTTAGGGCTACTGTTAGTTTTCGGTTCAGTGTTACGGTTGGATATAGCGTCAGGGTCAGGTTAGGGTTGGGGTTGAGCTTCAGGTGTCCGCCTAGGGTTAGGGTTTGGTGTATGGTTTGATTTAGGCTTCAGGTTAGGTTAGGTTTGAACTTAGTTTGAGGGAGTAAGTTTAGGGCTACTGTTAGTTTTCGGGTAACTGTTGTGGTTGGAGTTAGCGTCAGGGGATTTTAGGGTTGGGGTTGAGCTTAAGGTGTCCGCCAAGTGTTAGGGTTAGGTCTATGGTTTGATTTAGGCTTCAGGTTAGGTTAGGTTTGAACTTAGTTTGAGGGAGTAGGTTTAGGGCTACTGTTAGTTTTCGGTTCAGTGTTACGGTTGGAATTTGCGTCAAGGTCTGGTTAGGGTTGGGGTTGGGCTTCAGGTGTCCGCTTAGGGTTAGGGTTAGGTCTATGGTTTGAGTTAGGCTTCAGGTTAGGTTAGGTTTGAACTTAGTTTGAGGGAGTAAGTTTAGGGCTACTGTTAGTTTTCGGTTCAGTGTTTCGGTTGGAGTTAGCGTGAGGGTCAGGTTAGGGTAGGGGTTGGGCTTAAGGTGTCCGCCTAGGGTTGGGGTTAGGTGTATGGTTTGATTTAGGCTTCAGGTTAGGATAGGTTTTAACTTAGTTTGAGGGAGTAAGTTTAGGGCTACTGTTAGTTTTCGGGTAACTGTTACGGTTGGAGTTAGCGTCAGGTCCAGGTTAGGGTTGGCGTTGAGCTAATGGTGTCCTCCTAGGGTTAGGATTAGTTGTATGGTTTGATTTAGGCTTCACGTCAGTTTAGGTTTGAACTTAGTTTGTGCGAGTAAGTTTAGGGCTAATGTTAGTTTTCGGTTCAGTGTTACGGTTGGAGATAGCGTCAGGGTCAAGTTAGCGTTGGGGTTGAGCTTCAGGTGTCCGCCTAGGGTTAGGGTTAGGTGTATGGTTTGATTTAGGCTTCAGGTTAGGTTAGGTTTGAACTTAGTTTGAGGGAGTAAGTTTAGGGCTACTGTTAATTTTCGCGTAACTGTTATGGTTGGAGTTAGCGTCAGGGCCATTTTAGGATTGGGCTTGAGCTTAAGGTTTCCGCCAAGGGTTAGGGTTAGGTCTATGGTTTGAGTTAGGCTTCAGGTTAGGTTAGGTTTGAACTTAGTTTGAGGGAGTAAGTTTAGGGCTACTGTTAGTTTTCGGTTCAGTGTTACGGTTGGAGATAGCGTCAGGGTCAGTATAGTGTTGGGGTTGAGCTTCAGGTGTCCGCCTAGGGTTAGGGTTAGGTCTATGGTTTGAGTTAGGCTTCAGGTTAGGTTAGGTTTGAACTTACTTTGAGGGAGTAAGTTTAGGGCTACTGTTAGGTTTCAGTTCAGTGTTACGGTTGGAGTTAGCGTGAGGGTCAGGTTAGGGTTGGGGTTGAGCTTAAGGTGTCCGCCTAGGGTTAGAGTTAGGTGTATGGTTTGATTTAGGCTTCAGGTTAGCTTAGGTTTGAACTTAGTTTGAGGGAGTAAGTTTAGGGCTACTGTTAGTTTTCGCGTAACTGTTATGGTTGGAGTTAGCGTCAGGGACAGGTTTGGTTTGGGATTGAGCTCAAGGTGTCCGCCTAGTGTTAGGGATAGGTCTATGGTTTGAGTTAGGCTTCAGGTTAGCTTAGGTTTGAAATTAGTTTGAGTGAGTAAGTTTAGGGCTAATGTTAGTTTTCGGTTCAGTGTTACGGTTGGAGTTAGCGTCAGGTTCAGGTTAGGGTTGGGGTTGAACTTAAGGTGTCTGCCTAGGGTTAGGGTTAGGTCTTTGGTTTGAGTTAGACTTCAGGTGAGGTTAGGTTTGAAATTAGTTTGAGGGATTAAGTTTAGGGCTACTGTTAGTTTTCGGTTAAGTGTTACGGTTGGAGTAAGAGTCAGGGTCAGGTTAGGATTGGGGTTGAGCTTCAGGTGTCCGCCTAGGGTTAGGGTTAGGTGTATGGTTTGATATAGGCTTCTGGTTAGGTTAGGTTTGAACTTAGTTTGAGGGAGTAAGTTTAGGGCTACTGTTAGTTTTCGGGTAACTGTTACGGTTGGAGTTAGCGTCAGGTCCAGGTTAGGGTTGGGGTTGAGTTTCAGGTGTCCGCCTAGGGTTAGGGTAGGTGTATGGTTTGATTTAGGCTTCAGATTAGGTTAGGTTTGAAGTTAGTTTGAGGGAGTAAGTTTAGGGCTACTGTTAGTTTTCGGTTAACTGTTACAGTTGGAGTAAGCGTGAGGGTCAGGTTATGGTAGGGGTTGAGCTTAAGGTGTCCGCCTGTGGTTAGGGTAAGGTGTATGATTTGATTAAGGCTTCAGGTTAGGTTAGGTTTGAACTTAGTTTGAGGGAGTAAGTTTAGGGCTACTGTTCGTTTTCGGGTAACTGTTATGGTTGGAGTTAGCGTCAGGGCCAGGTTAGGGTTCCGGTTGAGCTTAAGGTGTCCGCCTAGGGTTAGGGTTAGGTCTATGGTTTGAGTTAGGCTTCAGGTTAGGTTAGGTTTGAACTTAGTTTGAGGGAGTAAGTTTAGGGCTACTGTTAGTTTTCGGTTCAGTGTTACGGTTGGAGATAGCGTCAGGGTCAGGTTAGGGTTGGGGTTGAGCTTAAGGTGTCCGCCTAGGGTTAGGGTTAGGTGTATGGTATGATTTAGGCTTCTGGTTAAGTTAGGTTTGAACTTAGTTTGAGGGAGTAAGTTTAGGGCTATTGTTAGTTTTCGGTTCAGTGTTACGGTTGGAAATAGCGTTAGGGTCAGTTTAGGGTAGGGCTTGAACTTCAGGTGTCCCCCTAGGGTTAGGGTAAGTTCTATGGTTTGAGTTAGGCTTCAGGTTAGGTTAGGTTTGAAATTAGTTTGAGGGAGTAAGTTTAGGGCTACTGTTAGGTTTCGGTTCAGTGTTACGGTTGGAGTTAGCGTGAGGGTCAGGTTAGTGTTGGGGTTGAACTTAAGGTGTCCGCCTAGGGTTAGAGTTAGGTGTATGGTTTGATTTAGGCTTCAGGTTAGCTTAGGTTTGAACTTAGTTTGAGGGAGTAAGTTTAGGGCTACTGTTAGTTTTCGGGTAACTGTTATGGATGGAGTTAGCGTCAGTGCCAGGTTAGGGTTGGGGTTGAACTTAAGGTGTCCGCCTAGGGTTAGGGTTAGGTCTACGGTTTGAGTTAGGCTTCAGGTTAGGTTAGGTTTGAACTTAGTTTGAGGGAGTAAGTTTAGGGCTACTGTTAGTTTTCGGTTCAGTGTTACGGTTGGATATAGCGTCAGGGTCAGGTTAGGGTTGGGGTTGAGCTTCAGGTGTCCGCCTAGGGTTAGGGTTTGGTGTATGGTTTGATTTAGGCTTCAGGTTAGGTTAGGTTTGAACTTAGTTTGAGGGAGTAAGTTTAGGGCTACTGTTAGTTTTCGGGTAACTGTTGTGGTTGGAGTTAGCGTCAGGGGATTTTAGGGTTGGGGTTGAGCTTAAGGTGTCCGCCAAGTGTTAGGGTTAGGTCTATGGTTTGATTTAGGCTTCAGGTTAGGTTAGGTTTGAACTTAGTTTGAGGGAGTAGGTTTAGGGCTACTGTTAGTTTTCGGTTCAGTGTTACGGTTGGATTTTGCGTCAATGTCAGGTTAGGGTTGGGGTTGGGCTTCAGGTGTCCGCTTAGGGTTAGGGTTAGGTCTATGGTTTGAGTTAGGCTTCAGGTTAGGTTAGGTTTGAACTTAGTTTGAGGGAGTAAGTTTAGGGCTACTGTTAGTTTTCGGTTCAGTGTTTCGGTTGGAGTTAGCGTGAGGGTCAGGTTAGGGTAGGGGTTGGGCTTAAGGTGTCCGCCTAGGGTTAGGGTTAGGTGTATGGTTTGATTTAGGCTTCAGGTTAGGATAGGTTTTAACTTAGTTTGAGGGAGTAAGTTTAGGGCTACTGTTAGTTTTCGGGTAACTGTTACGGTTGGAGTTAGCGTCAGGTCCAGGTTAGGGTTGGCGTTGAGCTAATGGTGTCCTCCTAGGGTTAGGATTAGGTGTATGGTTTGATTTAGGCTTCACGTCAGTTTAGGTTTGAACTTAGTTTGTGCGAGTAAGTTTAGGGCTAATGTTAGTTTTCGGTTCAGTGTTACGGTGGGAGATAGCGTCAGGGTCAAGTTAGCGTTGGAGTTGAGCTTCAGGTGTCCGCCTAGGGTTAGGGTTAGGTGTATGGTTTGATTTAGGCTTCAGGTTAGGTTAGGTTTGAACTTAGTTTGAGGAAGTAAGTTTAGGGCTACTGTTAATTTTCGCGTAACTGTTATGGTTGGAGTTAGCGTCAGGGCCATTTTAGGATTGGGCTTGAGCTTAAGGTTTCCGCCAAGGGTTAGGGTTAGGTCTATGGTTTGAGTTAGGCTTCAGGTTAGGTTAGGTTTGAACTTAGTTTGAGGGAGTAAGTTTAGGGCTACTGTTAGTTTTCGGTTCAGTGTTACAGTTGGAGATAGCGTCAGGGTCAGTATAGTGTTGGGGTTGAGCTTCAGGTGTCCGCCTAGGGTTAGGGTTAGGTCTATGGTTTGAGTTAGGCTTCAGGTTAGGTTAGGTTTGAACTTACTTTGAGGGAGTAAGTTTAGGGCTACTGTTAGGTTTCAGTTCAGTGTTACGGTTGGAGTTAGCGTGAGGGTCAGGTTAGGGTTGGGGTTGAGCTTAAGGTGTCCGCCTAGGGTTAGAGTTAGGTGTATGGTTTGATTTAGGCTTCAGGTTAGCTTAGGTTTGAACTTAGTTTGAGGGAGTAAGTTTAGGGCTACTGTTAGTTTTCGGGTAACTGTTATCGTTGGAGTTAGCGTCAGGGCCAGGTTAGGGTTGGGGTTGAGCTTAAGGTGTCCGCCTAGGGTTAGGGTTAGGTCTATGGTTTGAGTTAGGATTCAGGTTAGGTTAGGTTTGAACTTAGTTTGAGGGAGTAAGTTTAGGGCTTCTGTTAGTTTTCGGGTAACTGTTACGGTTGGAGTTAGCGTCAGGGCCAGGTTAGGTTTGGGATTGAGCTTAAGGTGTCCGCCTAGTGTTAGGTTAGGTCTATGGTTTGAGTTAGGCTTCAGGTTAGCTTAGGTTTGAACTTAGTTTGAGGGAGTAAGTATAGGGCTACTGTTAGTTTTCGGTTCAGTGTTACGGTTGGAGTTAGCGTCAGGTTCAGGTTAGGGTGCGGGTTGAACTTAAGGTGTCTGCCTAGGGTTAGGGTTAGGTCTTTGGTTTGAGCTAGACTTCAGGTGAGGTTAGGTTTGAACTTAGTTTGAGGGAGTAAGTTTAGGGCTACTGTTAGTTTTCGGTTAAGTGTTACGGTTGGAGTAAGAGTCAGGGTCAGGTTAGGGGTGGGGTTGAGCTTCAGGTGTCCGCCTAGGGTTAGGGTTAGGTGTATGGTTTGATTTAGGCTTCAGGTTAGGTTAGGTTTTAACTTAGTTTGAGGGAGTAAGTTTAGGGCTACTGTTAGTTTTTGGGTAACTGTTACGGTTGGAGTTAGCGTCAGGTCCAGGTTAGGGTTGGGGTTGAGTTTCAGGTGTCCGCCTAGGGTTAGGGTAGGTGTATGGTTTGATTTAGGCTTCAGATTAGGTTAGGTTTGAAGTTAGTTTGAGGGAGTAAGTTTAGGGCTACTGTTAGTTTTCGGTTAACTGTTACAGTTGGAGTAAGCATGAGGGTCAGGGTATGGTAGGGGTTGAGCTTAAGGTGTCCGCCTGTGGTTAGGGTTAGGTGTATGATTTGATTAAGGCTTCAGGTTAGGTTAGGTTTGAACTTAGTTTGAGGGAGTAAGATTAGGGCTACTGTTCGTTTTCGGGTAACTGTTATGGTTGGAGTTAGCGTCAGGGCCAGGTTAGGGTTGGGGTTGAGCTTAAGGTGACCGCCTAGGGTTAGGGTTAGGTCTATGGTTTGAGTTAGGCTTCAGGTTAGGTTAGGTTTGAACTTAGTTTGAGGGAGTAAGTTTAGGGCTACTGTTAGTTTTCGGTTCAGTGTTACGGTTGGAGATAGCGTCAGGGTCAGGTTAGGGTTGGGGTTGAGCTTAAGGTGTCCGCCTAGGGTTAGGGTTAGGTGTATGGTATGATTTAGGCTTCTGGTTAAGTTAGGTTTGAACTTAGTTTGAGGGAGTAAGTTTAGGGCTATTATTAGTTTTTGGTTCAGTGTTACGGTTGGAAATAGCGTCAGGGTCAGTTTAGGGTTGGGCTTGAACTTCAGGTGTTCTCCTAGGGTTAGGGTAAGTTCTATGGTTTGAGTTAGGCTTCAGGTTAGGTTAGGTCTGAAATTAGTTTGAGGGAGTAATTTTAGGGCTACTGTTAGGTTTCAGTTCAGTGTTACGGTTGGAGTTAGCGTGAGGGTCAGTTTAGTGTTGGGATTGAACTTAAGGTGTCCGCCTTGGGTTAGAGTTAGGTGTATGGTTTGATTTAGGCTTCAGGTTAGCTTAGGTTTGAACTTAGTTTGAGGGAGTAAGTTTAGGGCTACTGTTAGTTTTCGGGTAACTGTTATGGTTGGAGTTAGCATCAGGGCCATTTTAGGATTGGGGTTGAGCTTAAGGTGTCCGCCAAGGGTTAGAGTTAGGTCTATGGTTTGAGTTAGGCTTCAGGTTAGGTTAGGTGTGAACTTAGTTTAAGGAGTATGTTCAGGGATACTGTTAGTTTTCGGTTCAGTGTTACGGTTGGAGATAGCGTCAGGGTCAGGTTAGTGTTGGGGTTGAGCTTCAGGTGTCCGCCTAGGGTTAGGGTTAGGTCTATGGTTTGATTTAGGATTCAGGTTAGGTTAGGTTTGAACTTAGTTTGACGGAGTAAGTTTAGGGTTACTGTTAGTTTTCGGTTCAGTGTTACGGTTGGAGTTAGCGTGAGGGTCAGGTTAGGGTTGGGGTTGAGCTTAAGGTGTCCGCCTAGTGTTAGGGTTAGGTGTATGGTTTGATTTAGGGTTCAGGTTAGCTTAGGTTTGAACTTAGTTTGAGGGAGTAAGTTTAGGGCTACTGTTAGTTTTCGGGTAACTATTATGGTTGGAGTTAGCGTCAGGGCCAGGTTAGGGTTGGGGTTGAGCTTAAGGTGTCCGCCTAGGGTTAGGGTTAGGTCTATGGTTTGAGTTAGGCTTCAGGTTCGGTTAGGTTTGAACTTAGTTTGAGGGAGTAAGTTTAGGGCTACTGTTAGTTTTCGGTTCAGTTTTACGGTTGGAGATAGCGTCAGGGTCAAGTTAGCGTTGGGGTTGAGCTTCAGGTGTCTGCCTAGGGTTAGGGTTAGGTGTATGGTTTTATTTAGGCTTCAGGTTAGGTTAGGTTTGAACTTAGTTTGAGGGAGTAAGTTTAGGGCTACTGTTAGTTTTCGGGTAACTGTTATTGTTGGAGTTAGCGTCAGGGCCATTTTAGGATTGGGATTGAGCTTAAGGTGTCCGCCAAGGGTTAGGGTTAGGTCTATGGTTTGAGTTAGGCTTCAGGTTAGGTTAGGTTTGAACTTAGTGTGAGGGAGTAAGTTTAGGGCTACTGTTAGTTTTCGGTTCAGTGTTACGGTTGGAGATAGCGTCAGGGTCAGGTTAGGGTTGGGGTTGAGCTTCAGGTGTCCGCCTAGGGTTAGGGTTAGGTCTATGGTTTGAGTTAGGCTTCAGGTTAGGTTAGGTTTGAACTTACTTTGAGGGAGTAAGTTTAGGACTACTGTTAGGTTTCGGTTCAGTGTTACGGTTGGAGTTAGCGTGAGGGTCAGGTTAGGGTTGGGGTTGAGCTTAAGGTGTCCGCCTAGGGTTAGAGTTAGGTGTATGGTTTGATTTAGGCTTCAGGTTAGCTTAGGTTTGAACTTAGTTTGAGGGAGTAAGTTTAGGGCTACTGTTAGTTTTCGCGTAACTGTTATGGTTGGAGTTAGCGTCAGGGCCAGGTTAGGTTTGGGATTGAGCTTAAGGTGTCCGCCTAGTGTTAGCTTAGGTCTATGGTTTGAGTTAGGCTTCAGGTTAGCTTAGGTTTGAACTTAGTTTGAGGGAGTAAGTATAGGGCTACTGTTAGTTTTCGGTTCAGTGTTACGGTTGGAGTTAGCGTCAGGTTCAGGTTAGGGTTGGGGTTGAACTTACGGTGTCTGCCTAGGGTTAGGGTTAGGTCTTTGGTTTGAGTTAGACTTCAGGTGAGGTTAGGTTTGAACTTAGTTTGAGGGAGTAAGTTTAGGGCTACTGTTAGTTTTCGGGTAACTGTTACGGTTGGAGTTAGCGTCAGGTCCAGGTTAGGGTTGGCGTTGAGCTAATGGTGTCCGCCTAGGGTTAGGATTAGGTGTATGGTTTGATTTACGCTGCAGGTTAGGTTAGGTCTGAAGTTAGTTTGAGGGAGTAAGTTTAGGGCTACTGTTAGTTTTCGGTTCAGTGTTACGGTTGGAGATAGCATCAGGGTCAGATTAGGGTTGGGCTTGAACTTCAGGTGTCCGCCTAGGGTTAGGGTTAGGTCTATGATTTGAATTAGGCTTCAGGTTAGGTTAGGTTTGAAATTAGTTTGAGGGAGTAAGTTTAGGGCTACTGTTAGTTTTCGGTTCAGTGTTACGGTTGGAGTTAGCGTGAGGGTCAGGTTAGTGTTGGGGTTGAGCTTAAGGTGTCCGCCTAGGGTTAGGGTTAGGTGTATGGTTTGATTTAGGGTTCAGGTTCGGTTAGGTTTGAACTTAGTTTGAGGGAGTAAGTTTAGGGCTACTGTTAGTTTTCGGGTAACTGTTATGGTTGGAGCTAGCGTCAGGGCCAGGTTATGGTTCGGGTTGAGCTTAAGGTGTCCGCCTAGGGTTAGGGTTAGGTCTATGGTTTGAGTTAGGCTTCAGGTTCGGTTAGGTTTGAACTTAGTTTGAGGGAGTAAGTTTAGGGCTACTGTTAGTTTTCGGTTCAGTGTTACGGTTGGAGATAGCGTCAGGGTCAAGTTAGCGTTGGGGTTGAGCTTCAGGTGTCTGCCTAGGGTTAGGGTTAGGTGTATGGTTTTATTTAGGCTTCAGGTTAGGTTAGGTTTGAACTTAGTTTGAGGGAGTAAGTTTAGGGCTACTGTTAGTTTTCGGGTAACTGTTATTGTTGGAGTTAGCGTCAGGGCCATTTTAGGATTGGGATTGAGCTTAAGGTGTCCGCCAAGGGTTAGGGTTAGGTCTATGGTTTGAGTTAGGCTTCAGGTTAGGTTAGGTTTGAACTTAGTGTGAGGGAGTAAGTTTAGGGCTACTGTTAGTTTTCGGTTCAGTGTTATGGTTGGAGATAGCGTCAGGGTCAGGTTAGGGTTGGGGTTGAGCTTCAGGTGTCCGCCTAGGGTTAGGGTTAGGTCTATGGTTTGAGTTAGGCTTCAGGTTAGGTTAGGTTTGAACTTACTTTGAGGGAGTAAGTTTAGGACTACTGTTAGGTTTCGGTTCAGTGTTACGGTTGGAGTTAGCGTGAGGGTCAGGTTAGGGTTGGGGTTGAGCTTAAGGTGTCCGCCTAGGGTTAGAGTTAGGTGTATGGTTTGATTTAGGCTTCAGGTTAGCTTGGGTTTGAACTTAGTTTGAGGGAGTAAGTTTAGGGCTACTGTTAGTTTTCGGGTAACTGTTATGGTTGGAGTTAGTGTCAGGGCCCGGTTAGGGTTGGGGTTGACCTTAAGGTGTCCGCCTAGGGTTAGGGTTAGGTCTATGGTGTGAGTTAGGCTTCAGGTTAGGTTAGGTTTGAACTTAGTTTCAGGGAGTAAGTTTAGGGCTACTGTTAGTTTTCGGTTCAGTGTTACGGTTGGAGATAGCGTCAGGGTCAGCTTAGGGTTGGGGTTGAGGTTAAGGTGTCCGCCTAGGGTTAGGGTAGGTGTATGGTTTGAGTTAGGCTTCAGGTTAGGTTAGGTTTGAACTTAGTTTGAGGGAGTAAGTTTAGGGCTACTGTTAGTTTTCGGTTTAGTGTTACGTTTGGAGATAGCGTGAGGGTCAGGTTAGAGTTGGGGTTGAGCTTCAGGTGTCCGCCTAGGGTTAGGGTTAGGTCTATGGTTTGAGTTAGGCTTCAGGTTAGGTTAGGTTTGAACTTAGTTTGAGGGAGTAAGTTTAGGGCTACTGTTAGTTTTCGGGTAACTGTTATGGTTGGAGTTAGCGTCAGGGCCAGGTTAGGGTTGGGGTTGAACTTAAGGTGTCCGCCTAGGGTTAGGTTTAGGTCTACGGTTTGAGTTAGGCTTCAGGTTAGGTTAGGTTTGAACTTAGTTTGAGGGAGTAAGTTTAGGGCTATTGTTAGTTTTCGGTTCAGTGTTACGGTTGGACATAGCGTCAGGGTCAGGTTAGGGTTCGGGTTGAGCTTCAGGTGTCCGCCTAGGGTTAGGGTTAGGTCTATGGTTTGAGTTAGGCTTCAGGTTAGGTTAGGTTTGAACTTAGTTTGAGGGAGTAAGTTTAGGGCTACTGTTAGTTTTCGGTTCAGTGTTACGTTTGGATTTAGCGTGAGGGTCAGGTTAGGGTTGGGGTTGAGCTTAAGGTGTCCTCCTAGGGTTAGGGTTAGGTGTATGGTTTGATTTAGGCTTCAGGTTAGGTTAGGTTTGAACTTAGTTTGAGGGAGTAAGTTTAGGGCTACTGTTAGTTTTCGGGTAACTGTTATGGTTGGAGTTAGCGTCAGGGCCAGGTTATGGTTGGGGTTGACCTTAAGGTGTCCGCCTAGGGTTAGGGTTAGGTCTATGGTGTGAGTTAGGCTTCAGGTTAGGTTAGGTTTGAACTTAGTTTGAGGGAGTAAGTTTAGGGCTACGTTAGTTTTCAGTTCAGTGTTACGGTTGGAGATAGCGTCAGGGTCAGGTTAGGGTTGGGGTTGAGCTTCAGGTGTCCGCCTAGGGTTAGGGTTAGGTGTATGGTTTGATTTAGGCTTCAGGTTAGGTTAGGTTTGAACTTAGTTTGAGGGAGTAAGTATAGGGCTACTGTTAGTTTTCGGGTAACTGTTATGGTTGGAGTTAGCGTCAGGGCCATTTTAGGATTGGGGTTGAGTTTAAGGTGTCCCCCAAGGGTTAGAGTTAGGTCTATGGTTTGAGTTAGGCTTCAGGTTAGGTTAGGTGTTAACTTAGTTTAAGAAGTAAGTTTAGGGATACTGTTAGTTTTCGGTTCAGTGTTACGGTTGGAGATAGCGTCAGGGTCAGGTTAGTGTTGGGGTTGAGCTTCAGGTGTCCGCCTAGGGTTAGGGTTAGGTCTATGGTTTGATTTAGGCTTCAGGTTAGGTTAGGTTTGAACTTAGTTT
Source organism: Tupaia tana (assembly GCA_026018925.1). Taxonomy (NCBI): domain Eukaryota; kingdom Metazoa; phylum Chordata; class Mammalia; order Scandentia; family Tupaiidae; genus Tupaia; species Tupaia tana. The sequence continues at coordinate 807,764 of JAKSZU010000042.1, read as the reverse complement.
GAGGGAGTAAGTTTAGGGCTACTGTTAGTTTTCGGTTCAGTGTTACGGTTGGAGATAGCGTCAGGGTCAGGTTAGGGTTGGGGTTGAGCTTCAGGTGTCCGCCTAGGGTTAGACTTAGGTGTATGGTTTGATTTAGGCTTCAGGTTAGCTTAGGTTTGAACTTAGTTTGAGGGAGTAAGTTTAGGGCTACTGTTAGTTTTCGGGTAACTGTTATGGTTGGAGTTAGCGTCAGGGCCAGGTTAGGGTTGGGGTTGAACTTAAGGTGTCCGCCTAGGGTTAGGTTTAGGTCTACGGTTTGAGTTAGGCTTCAGGTTAGGTTAGTTTTGAACTTAGTTTGAGGGAGTAAGTTTAGGGCTACTGTTAGTTTTCGGTTCCGTGTTACGGTTGGATATAACGTCAGGATCAGGTTAGGGTTGGGGTTGAGCTTCAGGTGTCCGCCTAGGTTTAGGGTTAGGTCTATGGTTTGAGTTAGGCTTCAGGTTAGGTTAGGTTTGAACTTAGTTTGAGGGAGTAAGTTTAGGGCTACTGTTAGTTTTCGGTTCAGTGTTACGGTTGGATTTAGCGTGAGGGTCAGGTTAGGGTTGGGGTTGAGCTTAAGATGTCCGCCTAGGGTTAGGGTTAGGTGTATGGTTTGATTTAGGCTTCAGGTTAGGTTAGGTTTGAACTTAGTTTGAGGGAGTAAGTTTAGGGCTACTGTTAGTTTTCGGGTAACTGTTGTGGTTGGAGTTAGCGTCAGGGGATTTTAGGGTTGGGGTTGAGCTTAAGGTGTCCGCCAAGGGTTAGGGTTAGGTCTATGGTTTGATTTAGGCTTCAGGTTAGGTTAGGTTTGAACTTAGTTTGAGGGAGTAGGTTTAGGGCTACTGTTAGTTTTCGGTTCAGTGTTACGGTTGGAGTTAGCGTCAGGGTCAGGTTAGGGTTGGGGTTGAGCTTCAGGTGTCCGCCTAGGGTTAGGGTTAGGTCTATGGTTTGAGTTAGGCTTCAGGTAAGGTTAGGTTTGAACTTAGTTTGAGGGAGTAAGTTTAGGGCTACTGTTATTTTTCGGTTCAGTGTTTCGGTTGGAGTTAGCGTGAGTGTCAGGATAGGGTAGGGGTTGAGCTTAAGGTGTCCGCCTAGGGTTAGGGTTAGGTGTATGGTTTGATTTAGGCTTCAGGTTAGGATAGGTTTTAACTTAGTTTGAGGGAGTAAGTTTAGGGCTACTGTTAGTTTTCGGGTAACTGTTCCATTTGGAGTTAGCGTCAGGTCCAGGTTAGGGTTGGCGTTGAGCTAATGGTGTCCTCCTAGGGTTAGGATTAGGTGTATGGTTTGATTTAGGCTTCACGTTAGTTTAGGTTTGAACTTAGTTTGAGGGAGTAAGTTTAGGGCTAATGTTAGTTTTCGGTTCAGTGTTACGGTTGGAGATAGCGTCAGGGTCAGGTTAGGGTTGGGTTTGAACTTCAGGTGTCCGCCTAGGGTTAGGGTTATGTCTATGGTTTGAGTTAGGCTTCAGGTTAGGTTAGGTTTGAAATTAGTTTGAGGGAGTAAGTTTAGGGTTACTGTTAGTTTTCGGGTAACTGTTATGGTTGGAGTTAGCGTCAGGGCCAGGTTAGGGTTGGGGTTGAGCTTAAGGTTTCCGCCTAGGGTTAGGGTTAGGTCTATGGTTTGAGTTAGGCTTCAGGTTAGTTTAGGTTTGAACTTAGTTTGAGGGAGTAAGTTTAGGGCTACTGTTAGTTTTCGGTTCAGTGTTACGGTTGGATTTAGCGTGAGGGTCAGGTTAGGGTTGGGGTTGAGCTTAAGGTGTCCGCCTAGGGTTAGGGTTAGGTGTATGGTTTGATTTAGGCTTCAGGTTAGGTTAGGTTTGAACTTAGTTTGAGGGAGTAAGTATAGGGCTACTGTTAGTTTTCAGGTAACTGTTATGGTTGGAGTTAGCGTCACGGCCATTTTAGGATTGGGGTTGAGTTTAAGGTGTCCCCCAAGGGTTAGAGTTAGGTCTATGGTTTGAGTTAGGCTTCAGGTTAGGTTAGGTGTGAACTTAGTTTAAGGAGTAAGTTTAGGGATAATGTTAGTTTTCGGTTCAGTGTTACGGTTGGAGATAGCGTCAGGGTCAGGTTAGTGTTGGGGTTGAGCTTCAGGTGTCCGCCTAGGGTTAGGGTTAGGTCTATGGTTTGATTTAGGCTTCAGGTTAGGTTAGGTTTGAACTTAGTTTGAGGGAGTAAGTTTAGGGTTACTGTTAGTTTTCGGTTCAGTGTTACGGTTGGAGTTAGCATGGGGTTCAGGTTAGGGTTGGGGTTGAGCTTAAGGTGTCCACCTAGGTTTAGGTTTAGGTGTATGGTTTGATTTAGGCTTCAGGTTAGGTTAGGTTTGAACTTAGTTTGAGGGAGTAAGTTTAGGGATACTGTTAATTTTCGGTTCAGTGTTACCGTTGGATATAGCTTCAGCGTCAGGTTAGGGTTGGGGTTGAGCTTCAAGTGTCCACCTAGGTTTAGGGTTAGGTCTATGGTTTGATTTAGGCTTCAGGTTAGGTTAGGTTTGAAATTAGTTTGATGGAGTAAGTGTAGGGCTAATGTTAGTTTTCGGTTCAGTGTTACGGTTGGAGTTAGCGTGAGGGTCAGGTTATGGTAGGGGTTGAGCTTAAGGTGTCCGCCTGTGGTTAGGGTTAGGTGTATGATTTGATTAAGGCTTCAGGTTAGCTTAGGTTTGAACTTAGTTTGAGGGAGTAAGTTTAGGGCTACTGTTCGATTTCGGGTAACTGTTATGGTTGGAGTTAGTGTCAGGGCCAGGTTAGGGTTGGGGTTGAGCTTAAGGTGTCCGCCTAGGGTTAGGGTTAGGTATATGGTTTGAGTTAGGCTTCAGGTTAGGTTAGGTTTGAACTTAGTTTGAGGGAGTAAGTTTAGGGCTACTGTTAGTTTTCGGTTCAGTGTTACGGTTGGAGATAGCGTCAGGTTCAGGTTAGGGTTGGGGTTGAGCTTAAGGTGTCCGCCTAGGGTTAGGGTAAGGTGTATGGTATGATTTAGGCTTCTGGTTAAGTTAGGTTTGAACTTAGTTTGAGGGAGTAAGTTTAGGGCTATTGTTAGTTTTCGGTTCAGTGTTACGGTTGGAAATAGCGTCAGGGTCAGTTTAGGGTTGGGCTTGAACTTCAGGTGTCCCACTAGGGTTAGGGTAAGTTCTATGGTTTGAGTTAGGCTTCAGGTTAGGTTAGGTTTGAAATTAGTTTGAGGGACTAAGTTTAGGGCTACTGTTAGGTTTCGGTTCAGTGTTACGGTTGGAATTAGCGTGAGGGTCAGGTTAGTGTTGGGGTTGAGCTTAAGGTGTCCGCCTAGGGTTAGAGTTAGGTGTATGGTTTGATTTAGGCTTCAGGTTATCTTAGGTTTGAACTTAGTTTGATGGAGTAAGTTTAGGGCTACTGTTAGTTTTCGGGTAACTGTTATGGTTGGAGTTAGCGTCAGGGGATTTTAGGGTTGGGGTTGAGCTTAAGGTGTCCGCCAAGGGATATGGTTAGGTCTATGGTTTGAGTTAGGCTTCAGGTTAGGTTAGGCTTGAACTTAGTGTGAGGGAGTAAGTTTAGGGCTACTGTTAGTTTACGGTTCAGTGTTACGGTTGGAGTTAGCGTGAGGGTCAGGTTAGGTTTGGGGTTGAGCTAAAGGTGTCCGCCTAGGGTTAGGTTTAGGTCTATGGTTTCATTTAGGATTCAGGTTAGGTTAGGATTGAACTTAGTTTGAGGGAGTAAGTTTAGGGCTACTGTTAGTTTTCCGTTCTGTGTTACCGTTGGTGATAGCGTCAGGGTCAGGTTAGTGTTGGGGTTGAGCTTAAGGTGTCCGCCTAGGGTTAGGGTTAGGTCTATGGTTTGAGTTAGGCTTCAGGTTAGGTTAGGTTTGAACTTAGTTTGAGGGAGTAAGTTTAGGGCTACTGTTAGTTTTTGGTTCAGTGTTACGGTTGGAGTTAGTGTCAGGGTCAGGTTAGGGTTGGGGTTGAGCTTCAGGTGTCCGCCTAGGGTTAGGTTTAGGTCTATGGTTTGAGTTAGGCTTCAGGTTAGGTTAGGTTTGAACTTAGTTTGAGGGAGTAAGTTTAGGGCTACTGTTTGTTTTCGGTTCAGTGTTTCGGTTGGAGTTACCGTGAGGGTCAGATTAGGGTAGTGGTTGAGCTTAAGGTGTCCGCCTAGGGTTAGGGTTAGGTGTATGGTTTGATTTAGGCTTCAGGTTAGGTTAGGTTTGAACTTAGTTTGAGGGAGTAAGTTTAGGGCTACTGTTAGTTTTCGGGTAACTGTTATGGTTGGAGTTACCGTCAGGTCCAGGTTAGGGTTGTTGTTGAGCTTATGGTGTCCGCCTAGGGTTAGGACTAGGTGTATGGTTTGATTTACGCTTCAGGTTAGGTTAGGTTTGAAGTTAGTTTGAGGGAGTAAGTTTAGGGCTACTGTTAGTTTTCGGTTCAGTGTTACGGTTGGAGATAGGGTCAGGGTCAGGTTAGGGTTGGGCTTGAACTTCAGGTGTCCGCCTAGGGTTAGGGTTAGGTCTATGGTTTGAGTTAGGCTTCAGGTTAGGTTAGGTTTGAACTTAGTTTGAGGGAGTAAGTTTAGGGCTACTGTTAGTTTTCGGTTCAGTGTTACGGTTGGAGTTAGCGTGAGGGTCAGGTTAGGGTTGGGGTTGAGCTTAAGGTGTCCGCCTAGGGTTAGAGTTAGGTGTATGGTTTGATTTAGGCTTCAGGTTAGCTTAGGTTTGAACTTAGTTTGAGGGAGTAAGTTTAGGGCTACTGTTAGTTTTCGGGTAACTGTTATGGTTGGAGTTAGCGTCAGGGACATGTTAGGGTTGGGGTTGAGCTTAAGGTGTCCGCCTAGGGTTAGTGTTAGGTCTATGGTTTGAGTTAGGCTTCAGGTTAGGTTAGGTTTGAACTTAGTTTGAGGGAGTAAGTTTAGGGCTACTGTTAGTTTTCGGTTCAGTGTTACGGTTGGAGTTAGCGTCAGGGTCAGGTTAGGGTTGGGGTTGAGCTTCAGGTGTCCGCCTAGGGTTAGGGTTAGGTCTATGGTTTGAGTTAGGCTTCAGGTAAGGTTAGGTTTGAACTTAGTTTGAGAGAGTAAGTTTAGGGCTACTGTTATTTTTCGGTTCAGTGTTTCGGTTGGAGTTAGCGTGAGGGTCAGGATAGGGTAGGGGTTGAGCTTAAGGTGTCCGCCTAGGGTTAGGGTTAGGTGTATGGTTTGATTTAGGCTTCAGGTTAGGATAGGTTTTAACTTAGTTTGAGGGAGTAAGTTTAGGGCTACTGTTAGTTTTCGGGTAACTGTTCCATTTGGAGTTAGCGTCAGGTCCAGGTTAGGGTTGGCGTTGAGCTAATGGTGTCCTCCTAGGGTTAGGATTAGGTGTATGGTTTGATTTAGGCTTCACGTTAGTTTAGGTTTGAACTTAGTTTGAGGGAGTAAGTTTAGGGCTAATGTTAGTTTTCGGTTCAGTGTTACGGTTGGAGATAGCGTCAGGGTCAGGTTAGGGTTGGGTTTGAACTTCAGGTGTCCGCATAGGGTTAGGGTTATGTCTATGGTTTGAGTTAGGCTTCAGGTTAGGTTAGGTTTGAAATTAGTTTGAGGGAGTAAGTTTAGGGTTACTGTTAGTTTTCGGGTAACTGTTATGGTTGGAGTTAGCGTCAGGGCCAGGTTAGGGTTGTGGTTGAGCTTAAGGTGTCCGCCTAGGGTTAGGGTTAGGTCTATGGTTTGAGTTAGGCTTCAGGTTAGTTTAGGTTTGAACTTAGTTTGAGGGAGTAAGTTTAGGGCTACTGTTAGTTTTCGGTTCAGTGTTACAGTTGGATTTAGCGTGAGGGTCAGGTTAGGGTTGGGGTTGAGCTTAAGGTGTCCGCCTAGGGTTAGGGTTAGGTGTATGGTTTGATTTAGGCTTCAGGTTAGGTTAGGTTTGAACTTAGTTTGAGGGAGTAAGTATAGGGCTACTGTTAGTTTTCAGGTAACTGTTATGGTTGGAGTTAGCGTCACGGCCATTTTTGGATTGGGGTTGAGTTTAAGGTGTCCCCCAAGGGTTAGAGTTAGGTCTATGGTTTGAGTTAGGCTTCAGGTTAGGTTAGGTGTGAACTTAGTTTAAGGAGTAAGTTTAGGGATAATGTTAGTTTTCGGTTCAGTGTTACGGTTGGAGATAGCGTCAGGGTCAGGTTAGTGTTGGGGTTGAGCTTCAGGTGTCCGCCTAGGGTTAGGGTTAGGTCTATGGTTTGATTTAGGCTTCAGGTTAGGTTAGGTTTGAACTTAGTTTGAGGGAGTAAGTTTAGGGTTACTGTTAGTTTTCGGTTCAGTGTTACGGTTGGAGTTAGCATGGGGTTCAGGTTAGGGTTGGGGTTGAGCTTAAGGTGTCCGCCTAGGTTTAGGTTTAGGTGTATGGTTTGATTTAGGCTTCAGGTTAGGTTAGGTTTGAACTTAGTTTGAGGGAGTAAGTTTAGGGATACTGTTAGTTTTTGGTTCAGTGTTACCGTTGGATATAGCTTCAGGGTCAGGTTAGGGTTGGGGTTGAGCTTCAAGTGTCCACCTAGGGTTAGGGTTAGGTCTATGGTTTGATTTAGGCTTCAGGTTAGGTTAGGTTTGAAATTAGTTTGATGGAGTAAGTGTAGGGCTAATGTTAGTTTTCGGTTCAGTGTTACGGTTGGAGTTAGCGTGAGGGTCAGGTTATGGTAGGGGTTGAGCTTAAGGTGTCCGCCTGTGGTTAGGGTTAGGTGTATGATTTGATTAAGGCTTCAGGTTAGCTTAGGTTTGAACTTAGTTTGAGGGAGTAAGTTTAGGGCTACTGTTCGATTTCGGGTAACTGTTATGGTTGGAGTTAGAGTCAGGGCCAGGTTAGGGTTGGGGTTGAGCTTAAGGTGTCCGCCTAGGGTTAGGGTTAGGTATATGGTTTGAGTTAGGCTTCAGGTTAGGTTAGGTTTGAACTTAGTTTGAGGGAGTAAGTTTAGGGCTACTGTTAGTTTTCGGTTCAGTGTTACGGTTGGAGATAGCGTCAGGTTCAGGTTAGGGTTGGGGTTGAGCTTAAGGTGTCCGCCTAGGGTTAGGGTAAGGTGTATGGTATGATTTAGGCTTCTGGTTAAGTTAGGTTTGAACTTAGTTTGAGGGAGTAAGTTTAGGGCTATTGTTAGTTTTCTGTTCAGTGTTACGGTTGGAAATAGCGTCAGGGTCAGTTTAGGGTTGGGCTTGAACTTCAGGTGTCCCACTAGGGTTAGGGTAAGTTCTATGGTTTGAGTTAGGCTTCAGGTTAGGTTAGGTTTGAACTTAGTTTGAGGTAGTAAGTTTAGGGCTACTGTTAGTTTTCGATTCAGTGTTACGGTTGGAGATAGCGTCAGGGTCAAGTTAGCGTTGGGGTTGAGCTTCAGGTGTCCGCCTAGGGTTAGGGTTAGGTGTATGGTTTGATTTAGGCTTCAGGTTAGGTTAGGTTTGAATTTAGTTTGAGGGAGTAAGTTTAGGGCTACTGTTAGTTTTCGCGTAACTGTTATGGTTGGAGTTAGCGTCAGGGCCAGGTTAGGTTTGGGATTGAGCTTAAGGTGTCCGCCTAGTGTTAGGGTTAGGTCTATGGTTTGAGTTAGGCTTCAGGTTAGCTTAGGTTTGAACTTAGTTTGAGGGAGTAAATTTAGGGCTACTGTTAGTTTTCGGTTCAGTGTTACGGTTGGAGTTAGCGTCAGGTTCAGGTTAGGGTTGGGGTTGAACTTAAGGTGTCTGCCTAGGGTTAGGGTTAGGTCTTTGGTTTGAGTTAGACTTCAGGTGAGGTTAGGTTTGAACTTAGTTTGAGGGAGTAAGTTTAGGGCTACTGTTAGTTTTCGGTTAAGTGTTACGGTTGGAGTAAGAGTCAGGGTCAGGTTAGGGTTGGGGTTGAGCTTCAGGTGTCCGCCTAGGGTTAGGGTTAGGTCTATGGTTTGATTTAGGCTTCAGGTTAGGTTAGGTTTGAACTTAGTTTGAGGGAGTAAGTTTAGGGCTACTGTTAGTTTTCGGTTCAGTGTTACGGTTGGAGTTAGCGTGAGGGTCAGGTTAGGGTTGGGGTTGAGCTTAAGGTGTCCGCCTAGGGTTAGAGTTAGGTGTATGGTTTGATTTAGGGTTCAGGTTAGCTTAGGTTTGAACTTAGTTTGAGGGAGTAAGTTTAGGGCTACTGTTAGTTTTCGGGTAACTGTTATGGTTGGAGTTAGCGTCAGGGACATGTTAGGGTTGGGGTTGAGCTTAAGGTGTCCGCCTAGGGTTAGTGTTAGGTCTATGGTTTGAGTTAGGCTTCAGGTTAGGTTAGGTTTGAACTTAGTTTGAGGGAGTAAGTTTAGGGCTACTGTTAGTTTTCGGTTCAGTGTTACGGTTGGAGTTAGCGTCAGGGTCAGGTTAGGGTTGGGGTTGAGCTTCAGGTGTCCGCCTAGGGTTAGGGTTAGGTCTATGGTTTGAGTTAGGCTTCAGGTAAGGTTAGGTTTGAACTTAGTTTGAGAGAGTAAGTTTAGGGCTACTGTTATTTTTCGGTTCAGTGTTTCGGTTGGAGTTAGCGTGAGGGTCAGGTTAGGGTAGGGGTTGAGCTTAAGGTGTCCGCCTAGGGTTAGGGTTAGGTGTATGGTTTGATTTAGGCTTCAGGTTAGGATAGGTTTTAACTTAGTTTGAGGGAGTAAGTTTAGGGCTACTGTTAGTTTTCGGGTAACTGTTCCATTTGGAGTTAGCGTCAGGTCCAGGTTAGGGTTGGCGTTGAGCTAATGGTGTCCTCCTAGGGTTAGGATTAGGTGTATGGTTTGATTTAGGCTTCACGTTAGTTTAGGTTTGAACTTAGTTTGAGGGAGTAAGTTTAGGGCTAATGTTAGTTTTCGGTTCAGTGTTACGGTTGGAGATAGCGTCAGGGTCAGGTTAGGGTTGGGTTTGAACTTCAGGTGTCCGCCTAGGGTTAGGGTTATGTCTATGGTTTGAGTTAGGCTTCAGGTTAGGTTAGGTTTGAAATTAGTTTGAGGGAGTAAGTTTAGGGTTACTGTTAGTTTTCGGGTAACTGTTATGGTTGGAGTTAGCGTCAGGGCCAGGTTAGGGTTGGGGTTGAGCTTAAGGTGTCCGCCTAGGGTTAGGGTTAGGTCTATGGTTTGAGTTAGGCTTCAGGTTAGTTTAGGTTTGAACTTAGTTTGAGGGAGTAAGTTTAGGGCTACTGTTAGTTTTCGGTTCAGTGTTACAGTTGGATTTAGCGTGAGGGTCAGGTTAGGGTTGGGGTTGAGCTTAAGGTGTCCGCCTAGGGTTAGGGTTAGGTGTATGGTTTGATTTAGGCTTCAGGTTAGGTTAGGTTTGAACTTAGTTTGAGGGAGTAAGTATAGGGCTACTGTTAGTTTTCAGGTAACTGTTATGGTTGGAGTTAGCGTCACGGCCATTTTAGGATTGGGGTTGAGTTTAAGGTGTCCCCCAAGGGTTAGAGTTAGGTCTATGGTTTGAGTTAGGCTTCAGGTTAGGTTAGGTGTGAACTTAGTTTAAGGAGTAAGTTTAGGGATAATGTTAGTTTTCGGTTCAGTGTTACGGTTGGAGATAGCGTCAGGGTCAGGTTAGTGTTGGGGTTGAGCTTCAGGTGTCCGCCTAGGGTTAGGGTTAGGTCTATGGTTTGATTTAGGCTTCAGGTTAGGTTAGGTTTGAACTTAGTTTGAGGGAGTAAGTTTAGGGTTACTGTTAGTTTTCGGTTCAGTGTTACGGTTGGAGTTAGCATGGGGTTCAGGTTAGGGTTGGGGTTGAGCTTAAGGTGTCCGCCTAGGTTTAGGTTTAGGTGTATGGTTTGATTTAGGCTTCAGGTTAGGTTAGGTTTGAACTTAGTTTGAGGGAGTAAGTTTAGGGATACTGTTAGTTTTTGGTTCAGTGTTACCGTTGGATATAGCTTCAGGGTCAGGTTAGGGTTGGGGTTGAGCTTCAAGTGTCCACCTAGGGTTAGGGTTAGGTCTATGGTTTGATTTAGGCTTCAGGTTAGGTTAGGTTTGAAATTAGTTTGATGGAGTAAGTGTAGGGCTAATGTTAGTTTTCGGTTCAGTGTTACGGTTGGAGTTAGCGTGAGGGTCAGGTTATGGTAGGGGTTGAGCTTAAGGTGTCCGCCTGTGGTTAGGGTTAGGTGTATGATTTGATTAAGGCTTCAGGTTAGCTTAGGTTTGAACTTAGTTTGAGGGAGTAAGTTTAGGGCTACTGTTCGATTTCGGGTAACTGTTATGGTTGGAGTTAGTGTCAGGGCCAGGTTAGGGTTGGGGTTGAGCTTAAGGTGTCCGCCTAGGGTTAGGGTTAGGTATATGGTTTGAGTTAGGCTTCAGGTTAGGTTAGGTTTGAACTTAGTTTGAGGGAGTAAGTTTAGGGCTACTGTTAGTTTTCGGTTCAGTGTTACGGTTGGAGATAGCGTCAGGTTCAGGTTAGGGTTGGGGTTGAGCTTAAGGTGTCCGCCTAGGGTTAGGGTAAGGTGTATGGTATGATTTAGGCTTCTGGTTAAGTTAGGTTTGAACTTAGTTTGAGGGAGTAAGTTTAGGGCTATTGTTAGTTTTCGGTTCAGTGTTACGGTTGGAAATAGCGTCAGGGTCAGTTTAGGGTTGGGCTTGAACTTCAGGTGTCCCACTAGGGTTAGGGTAAGTTCTATGGTTTGAGTTAGGCTTCAGGTTAGGTTAGGTTTGAACTTAGTTTGAGGTAGTAAGTTTAGGGCTACTGTTAGTTTTCGGTTCAGTGTTACGGTTGGAGATAGCGTCAGGGTCAAGTTAGCGTTGGGGTTGAGCTTCAGGTGTCCGCCTAGGGTTAGGGTTAGGTGTATGGTTTGATTTAGGCTTCAGGTTAGGTTAGGTTTGAACTTAGTTTGAGGGAGTAAGTTTAGGGCTACTGTTAGTTTTCGCGTAACTGTTATGGTTGGAGTTAGCGTCAGGGCCAGGTTAGGTTTGGGATTGAGCTTAAGGTGTCCGCCTAGTGTTAGGGTTAGGTCTATGGTTTGAGTTAGGCTTCAGGTTAGCTTAGGTTTGAACTTAGTTTGAGGGAGTAAATTTAGGGCTACTGTTAGTTTTCGGTTCAGTGTTACGGTTGGAGTTAGCGTCAGGTTCAGGTTAGGGTTGGGGTTGAACTTAAGGTGTCTGCCTAGGGTTAGGGTTAGGTCTTTGGTTTGAGTTAGACTTCAGGTGAGGTTAGGTTTGAACTTAGTTTGAGGGAGTAAGTTTAGGGCTACTGTTAGTTTTCGGTTAAGTGTTACGGTTGGAGTAAGAGTCAGGGTCAGGTTAGGGTTGGGGTTGAGCTTCAGGTGTCCGCCTAGGGTTAGGGTTAGGTCTATGGTTTGATTTAGGCTTCAGGTTAGGTTAGGTTTGAACTTAGTTTGAGGGAGTAAGTTTAGGGCTACTGTTAGTTTTCGGGTAACTGTTACGGTTGGAGTTAGCGTCAGGTCCAGGTTAGGGTTGGGGTTGAGTTTCAGGTGTCCGCCTAGGGTTAGGGTAGGTGTATGGTTTGATTTAGGCTTCAGATTAGGTTAGGTTTGAAGTTAGTTTGAGGGAGTAAGTTTAGGGCTACTGTTAGTTTTCGGTTAACTCTTACATTTGGAGTAAGCGTGAGGTTCAGGTTATGGTAGGGTTTGAGCTTAAGGTGTCCGCCTAGGGTTAGGGTTAGGTGTATGATTTGATTAAGGCTTCAGGTTAGGTTAGGTTAGAACTTAGTTTGAGGGAGTAAGTTTAGGGCTACTGTTCGTTTTCGGGTAACTGTTATGGTTGGAGTTAGCGTCAGGGCCAGGTTAGGTTTGGGGTTGATCTTAAGGTGTCCGCCTAGGGTTAGGGTTAGGTCTATGGTTTGAGTTAGGCTTCAGGTTAGGCTAGGTTTGAACTTAGTTTGAGGGAGTAAGTTTAGGGCTACTGTTAGTTTTCGGTTCAGTGTTACGGTTGGATTTAGCGTGAGGGTCAGGTTAGGGTTGGGGTTGAGCTTAAGGTGTCCGCCTAGGGTTAGGGTTAGGTGTATGGTTTGATTTAGGCTTCACGTTAGTTTAGGTTTGAACTTAGTTTGAGGGAGTAAGTATAGGGCTACTGTTAGTTTTCGGGTAACTGTTATGGTTGGAGTTAGCGTCAGGGCCATTTTAGGATTGGGGTTGAGTTTAAGGTGTCCGCCAAGGGTTAGAGTTAGGTCTATGGTTTGAGTTAGGCTTCAGGTTAGGTTAGGTGTGAACTTAGTTTAAGGAGTAAGTTTAGGGATACTGTTAGTTTTCGGTTCAGTGTTACGGTTGGAGATAGCGTCAGGGTCAGGTTAGTGTTGGGGTTGAGCTTCAGGTGTCCGCCTAGGGTTAGGGTTAGGTCTATGGTTTGATTTAGGCTTCAGGTTAGGTTAGGTTTGAACTTAGTTTGAGGGAGTAAGTTTAGGGTTACTGTTAGTTTTCGGTTCAGTTTTACGGTTGGAGTTAGCGTCAGGTCCAGGTTAGGGTTGGGGTTGCGCTTAAGGTGTCCGCCTAGGTTTAGTTTTAGGTGTATGGTTTGATTTAGGCTTCAGGTTAGGTTAGGTTTGAACTTAGTTTGAGGGAGTAAGTTTAGGGATACTGTTAGTTTTTGGTTCAGTGTTACTGTTGGATATAGCTTCAGGGTCAGGTTAGGGTTGGGGTTGAGCTTCAGGTGTCCACCTAGGGTTAGGGTTAGGTCTATGGTTTGATTTAGGCTTCAGGTTAGGTTAGGTTTGAAATTAGTTTGATGGAGTAAGGGTAGGGCTAATGTTAGTTTTCGGTTCAGTGTTACGGTTGGAATTAGCGTGAGGGTCAGGTTATGGTAGGGGTTGAGCTTAAGGTGTCCGCCTGTGGTTAGGGTTAGGTGTATGATTTGATTAAGGCTTCAGGTTAGGTTAGTTTTGAACTTAGTTTGAGGGAGTAAGTTTAGGGCTACTGTTCGTTTTCGGGTAACTGTTATGTTTGGAGTTAGTGTCAGGGCCAGGTTAGGGTTGGGGTTGAGCTTAAGGTGTCAGCCTAGGGTTAGGGTTAGGTCTATGGTTTGAGTTAGGCTTCAGGTTAGGTTAGGTTTGAACTTAGTTTGAGGGAGTAAGTTTAGGGCTACTGTTAGTTTTCGGTTCAGTGTTATGGTTGGAGATAGCGTCAGGTTCAGGTTAGTGTTGGGGTTGAGCTTCAGGTGTCCGCCTAGGGTTAGGGTTTGGTCTATGGTTTGATTTAGGCTTCAGGTTAGGTTAGGTTTGAACTTAGTTTGAGGGAGTAAGTTTAGGGTTACTGTTAGTTTTCGGTTCAGTGTTACGGTTGGAGTTAGCATGGGGTTCAGGTTAGGGTTGGGGTTGAGCTTAAGGTGTCCGCCTAGGTTTAGGTTTAGGTGTATGGTTTGATTTAGGCTTCAGGTTAGGTTAGGTTTGAACTTAGTTTGAGGGAGTAAGTTTAGGGATACTGTTAGTTTTTGGTTCAGTGTTACCGTTGGATATAGCTTCAGGGTCAGGTTAGGGTTGGGGTTGAGCTTCAAGTGTCCACCTAGGGTTAGGGTTAGGTCTATGGTTTGATTTAGGCTTCAGGTTAGGTTAGGTTTGAAATTAGTTTGATGGAGTAAGTGTAGGGCTAATGTTAGTTTTCGGTTCAGTGTTACGGTTGGAGTTAGCGTGAGGGTCAGGTTATGGTAGGGGTTGAGCTTAAGGTGTCCGCCTGTGGTTAGGGTTAGGTGTATGATTTGATTAAGGCTTCAGGTTAGCTTAGGTTTGAACTTAGTTTGAGGGAGTAAGTTTAGGGCTACTGTTCGATTTCGGGTAACTGTTATGGTTGGAGTTAGTGTCAGGGCCAGGTTAGGGTTGGGGTTGAGCTTAAGGTGTCCGCCTAGGGTTAGGGTTAGGTATATGGTTTGAGTTAGGCTTCAGGTTAGGTTAGGTTTGAACTTAGTTTGAGGGAGTAAGTTTAGGGCTACTGTTAGTTTTCGGTTCAGTGTTACGGTTGGAGATAGCGTCAGGTTCAGGTTAGGGTTGGGGTTGAGCTTAAGGTGTCCGCCTAGGGTTAGGGTAAGGTGTATGGTATGATTTAGGCTTCTGGTTAAGTTAGGTTTGAACTTAGTTTGAGGGAGTAAGTTTAGGGCTATTGTTAGTTTTCGGTTCAGTGTTACGGTTTGAAATAGCGTCAGGGTCAGTTTAGGGTTGGGCTTGAACTTCAGGTGTCCCACTAGGGTTAGGGTAAGTTCTATGGTTTGAGTTAGGCTTCAGGTTAGGTTAGGTTTGAAATTAGTTTGAGGGACTAAGTTTAGGGCTACTGTTAGGTTTCGGTTCAGTGTTACGGTTGGAATTAGCGTGAGGGTCAGGTTAGTGTTGGGGTTGAGCTTAAGGTGTCCGCCTAGGGTTAGAGTTAGGTGTATGGTTTGATTTAGGCTTCAGGTTATCTTAGGTTTGAACTTAGTTTGATGGAGTAAGTTTAGGGAGACTGTTAGTTTTCGGGTAACTGTTATGGTTGGAGTTAGCGTCAGGGGATTTTAGGGTTGGGGTTGAGCTTAAGGTGTCTGCCAAGGGATATGGTTAGGTCTATGGTTTGAGTTAGGCTTCAGGTTAGGTTAGGCTTGAACTTAGTGTGAGGGAGTAAGTTTAGGGCTACTGTTAGTTTACGGTTCAGTGTTACGGTTGGAGTTAGCGTGAGGGTCAGGTTAGGTTTGGGGTTGAGCTAAAGGTGTCCGCCTAGGGTTAGGTTTAGGTCTATGGTTTGATTTAGGCTTCAGGTTAGGTTAGGATTGAACTTAGTTTGAGGGAGTAAGTTTAGGGCTACTGTTAGTTTTCGGTTCTGTGTTATCGTTGGTGATAGCGTCAGGGTCAGGTTAGTGTTGGGGTTGAGCTTAAGGTGTCCGCCTAGGGTTAGGGTTAGGTCTATGGTTTGAGTTAGGCTTCAGGTTAGGTTAGGTTTGAACTTAGTTTGAGGGAGTAAGTTTAGAGCTACTGTTAGTTTTTGGTTCAGTGTTACGGTTGGAGTTAGTGTCAGGGTCAGGTTAGGGTTGGGGTTGAGCTTCAGGTGTCCGCCTAGGGTTAGGTTTAGGTCTATGGTTTGAGTTAGGGTTCAGGTTAGGTTAGGTTTGAACTTAGTTTGAGGGAGTAAGTTTAGGGCTACTGTTTGTTTTCGGTTCAGTGTTTCGGTTGGAGTTACCGTGAGGGACAGATTAGGGTAGTGGTTGAGCTTAAGGTGTCCGCCTAGGGTTAGGGTTAGGTGTATGGTTTGATTTAGGCTTCAGGTTAGGTTAGGTTTGAACTTAGTTTGAGGGAGTAAGTTTAGGGCTACTGTTAGTTTTCGGGTAACTGTTATGGTTGGAGTTACCGTCAGGTCCAGGTTAGGGTTGTTGTTGAGCTTATGGTGTCCGCCTAGGGTTAGGACTACGTGTATGGTTTGATTTACGCTTCAGGTTAGGTTAGGTTTGAAGTTAGTTTGAGGGAGTAAGTTTAGGGCTACTGTTAGTTTTCGGTTCAGTGTTACGGTTGGAGATAGGGTCAGGGTCAGGTTAGGGTTGGGCTTGAACTTCAGGTGTCCGCCTAGGGTTAGGGTTAGGTCTATGGTTTGAGTTAGGGTTCAGGTTAGGTTAGGTTTGAACTTAGTTTGAGGGAGTAAGTTTAGGGCTACTGTTAGTTTTCGGTTCAGTGTTACGGTTGGAGTTAGCGTGAGGGTCAGGTTAGGGTTGGGGTTGAGCTTAAGGTGTCCGCCTAGGGTTAGAGTTAGGTGTATGGTTTGATTTAGGGTTCAGGTTAGCTTAGGTTTGAACTTAGTTTGAGGGAGTAAGTTTAGGGCTACTGTTAGTTTTCGGGTAACTGTTATGGTTGGAGTTAGCGTCAGGGACATGTTAGGGTTGGGGTTGAGCTTAAGGTGTCCGCCTAGGGTTAGTGTTAGGTCTATGGTTTGAGTTAGGCTTCAGGTTAGGTTAGGTTTGAACTTAGTTTGAGGTAGTAAGTTTAGGGCTACTGTTAGTTTTCGGTTCAGTGTTACGGTTGGAGATAGCATCAGGGTCAAGTTAGCGTTGGGGTTGAGCTTCAGGTGTCCGCCTAGGGTTAGGGTTAGGTGTATGGTTTGATTTAGGCTTCAGGTTAGGTTAGGTTTGAACTTAGTTTGAGGGAGTAAGTTTAGGGCTACTGTTAGTTTTCGCGTAACTGTTATGGTTGGAGTTAGCGTCAGGGCCAGGTTAGGTTTGGGATTGAGCTTAAGGTGTCCGCCTAGTGTTAGGGTTAGGTCTATGGTTTGAGTTAGGCTTCAGGTTAGCTTAGGTTTGAACTTAGTTTGAGGGAGTAAATTTAGGGCTACTGTTAGTTTTCGGTTCAGTGTTACGGTTGGAGTTAGCGTCAGGTTCAGGTTAGGGTTGGGGTTGAACTTAAGGTGTCTGCCTAGGGTTAGGTTTAGGTCTTTGGTTTGAGTTAGACTTCAGGTGAGGTTAGGTTTGAACTTAGTTTGAGGGAGTAAGTTTAGGGCTACTGTTAGTTTTCGGTTAAGTGTTACGGTTGGAGTAAGAGTCAGGGTCAGGTTAGGGTTGGGGTTGAGCTTCAGGTGTCCGCCTAGGGTTAGGGTTAGGTCTATGGTTTGATTTAGGCTTCAGGTTAGGTTAGGTTTGAACTTAGTTTGAGGGAGTAAGTTTAGGGCTACTGTTAGTTTTCGGGTAACTGTTACGGTTGGAGTTAGCGTCAGGTCCAGGTTAGGGTTGGGGTTGAGTTTCAGGTGTCCGCCTAGGGTTAGGGTAGGTGTATGGTTTGATTTAGGCTTCAGATTAGGTTAGGTTTGAAGTTAGTTTGAGGGAGTAAGTTTAGGGCTACTGTTAGTTTTCGGTTAACTCTTACATTTGGAGTAAGCGTGAGGGTCAGGTTATGGTAGGGTTTGAGCTTAAGGTGTCCGCCTAGGGTTAGGATTAGGTGTATGATTTGATTAAGGCTTCAGGTTAGGTTAGGTTTGAACTTAGTTTGAGGGAGTTAGTTTAGGGCTACTGTTCGTTTTCGGGTAACTGTTATGGTTGGAGTTAGCGTCAGGGCCAGGTTAGGGTTGGGGTTGATCTTAAGGTGTCCGCCTAGGGTTAGGGTTAGGTCTATGGTTTGAGTTAGGCTTCAGGTTAGGTTAGGTTTGAACTTAGTTTGAGGGAGTAAGTTTAGGGCTACTGTTAGTTTTCGGTTCAGTGTTACGGTTGGAGATAGCGTCAGGGTCAAGTTAGCGTTGGGGTTGAGCTTCAGGTGTCCGCCTAGGGTTAGGGTTAGGTGTATGGTTTGATTTAGGCTTCAGGTTAGGTTAGGTTTGAACTTAGTTTGAGGGAGTAAGTTTAGGGCTACTGTTAGTTTTCGCGTAACTGTTATGGTTGGAGTTAGCGTCAGGGCCAGGTTAGGTTTGGGATTGAGCTTAAGGTGTCCGCCTAGTGTTAGGGTTAGGTCTATGGTTTGAGTTAGGCTTCAGGTTAGCTTAGGTTTGAACTTAGTTTGAGGGAGTAAATTTAGGGCTACTGTTAGTTTTCGGTTCAGTGTTACGGTTGGAGTTAGCGTCAGGTTCAGGTTAGGGTTGGGGTTGAACTTAAGGTGTCTGCCTAGGGTTAGGGTTAGGTCTTTGGTTTGAGTTAGACTTCAGGTGAGGTTAGGTTTGAACTTAGTTTGAGGGAGTAAGTTTAGGGCTACTGTTAGTTTTCGGTTAAGTGTTACGGTTGGAGTAAGAGTCAGGGTCAGGTTAGGGTTGGGGTTGAGCTTCAGGTGTCCGCCTAGGGTTAGGGTTAGGTCTATGGTTTGATTTAGGCTTCAGGTTAGGTTAGGTTTGAACTTAGTTTGAGGGAGTAAGTTTAGGGCTACTGTTAGTTTTCGGGTAACTGTTACGGTTGGAGTTAGCGTCAGGTCCAGGTTAGGGTTGGGGTTGAGTTTCAGGTGTCCGCCTAGGGTTAGGGTAGGTGTATGGTTTGATTTAGGCTTCAGATTAGGTTAGGTTTGAAGTTAGTTTGAGGGAGTAAGTTTAGGGCTACTGTTAGTTTTCGGTTAACTCTTACATTTGGAGTAAGCGTGAGGGTCAGGTTATGGTAGGGTTTGAGCTTAAGGTGTCCGCCTAGGGTTAGGGTTAGGTGTATGATTTGATTAAGGCTTCAGGTTAGGTTAGGTTTGAACTTAGTTTGAGGGAGTAAGTTTAGGGCTACTGTTCGTTTTCGGGTAACTGTTATGGTTGGAGTTAACGTCAGGGCCAGGTTAGGGTTGGGGTTGATCTTAAGGTGTCCGCCTAGGGTTAGGGTTAGGTCTATGGTTTGAGTTAGGCTTCAGGTTAGGCTAGGTTTGAACTTAGTTTGAGGGAGTAAGTTTAGGGCTACTGTTAGTTTTCGGTTCAGTGTTACGGTTGGATTTAGCGTGAGGGTCAGGTTAGGGTTGGGGTTGAGCTTAAGGTGTCCGCCTAGGGTTAGGGTTAGGTGTATGGTTTGATTTAGGCTTCACGTTAGTTTAGGTTTGAACTTAGTTTGAGGGAGTAAGTATAGGGCTACTGTTAGTTTTCGGGTAACTGTTATGGTTGGAGTTAGCGTCAGGGCCATTTTAGGATTGGGGTTGAGTTTAAGGTGTCCGCCAAGGGTTAGAGTTAGGTCTATGGTTTGAGTTAGGCTTCAGGTTAGGTTAGGTGTGAACTTAGTTTAAGGAGTAAGTTTAGGGATACTGTTAGTTTTCGGTTCAGTGTTACGGTTGGAGATAGCGTCAGGGTCAGGTTAGTGTTGGGGTTGAGCTTCAGGTGTCCGCCTAGGGTTAGGGTTAGGTCTATGGTTTGATTTAGGCTTCAGGTTAGGTTAGGTTTGAACTTAGTTTGAGGGAGTAAGTTTAGGGTTACTGTTAGTTTTCGGTTCAGTTTTACGGTTGGAGTTAGCGTCAGGTCCAGGTTAGGGTTGGGGTTGAGCTTAAGGTGTCCGCCTAGGTTTAGGTTTAGGTGTATGGTTTGATTTAGGCTTCAGGTTAGGTTAGGTTTGAACTTAGTTTGAGGGAGTAAGTTTAGGGATACTGTTAGTTTTTGGTTCAGTGTTACTGTTGGATATAGCTTCAGGGTCAGGTTAGGGTTGGGGTTGAGCTTCAGGTGTCCACCTAGGGTTAGGGTTAGGTCTATGGTTTGATTTAGGCTTCAGGTTAGGTTAGGTTTGAAATTAGTTTGATGGAGTAAGGGTAGGGCTAATGTTAGTTTTCGGTTCAGTGTTACGGTTGGAATTAGCGTGAGGGTCAGGTTATGGTAGGGGTTGAGCTTAAGGTGTCCGCCTGTGGTTAGGGTTAGGTGTATGATTTCATTAAGGCTTCAGGTTAGGTTAGTTTTGAACTTAGTTTGAGGGAGTAAGTTTAGGGCTACTGTTCGTTTTCGGGTAACTGTTATGGTTGGAGTTAGTGTCAGGGCCAGGTTAGGGTTGGGGTTGAGCTTAAGGTGTCAGCCTAGGGTTAGGGTTAGGTCTATGGTTTGAGTTAGGCTTCAGGTTAGGTTAGGTTTGAACTTAGTTTGAGGGAGTAAGTTTAGGGCTACTGTTAGTTTTCGGTTCAGTGTTATGGTTGGAGATAGCGTCAGGTTCAGGTTAGTGTTGGGGTTGAGCTTCAGGTGTCCGCCTAGGGTTAGGGTTAGGTCTATGGTTTGATTTAGGCTTCAGGTTAGGTTAGGTTTGAACTTAGTTTGAAGGAGTAAGTTTAGGGTTACTGTTAGTTTTCGGTTCAGTGTTACGGTTGGAGTTAGCATGGGGTTCAGGTTAGGGTTGGGGTTGAGCTTAAGGTGTCCGCCTAGGTTTAGGTTTAGGTGTATGGTTTGATTTAGGCTTCAGGTTAGGTTAGGTTTGAACTTAGTTTGAGGGAGTAAGTTTAGGGATACTGTTAGTTTTTGGTTCAGTGTTACCGTTGGATATAGCTTCAGGGTCAGGTTAGGGTTGGGGTTGAGCTTCAAGTGTCCACCTAGGGTTAGGGTTAGGTCTATGGTTTGATTTAGGCTTCAGGTTAGGTTAGGTTTGAAATTAGTTTGATGGAGTAAGTGTAGGGCTAATGTTAGTTTTCGGTTCAGTGTTACGGTTGGAGTTAGCGTGAGGGTCAGGTTATGGTAGGGGTTGAGCTTAAGGTGTCCGCCTGTGGTTAGGGTTAGGTGTATGATTTGATTAAGGCTTCAGGTTAGCTTAGGTTTGAACTTAGTTTGAGGGAGTAAGTTTAGGGCTACTGTTCGTTTTCGGGTAACTGTTATGGTTGGAGTTAGTGTCAGGGCCAGGTTAGGGTTGGGGTTGAGCTTAAGGTGTCAGCCTAGGGTTAGGGTTAGGTCTATGGTTTGAGTTAGGCTTCAGGTTAGGTTAGGTTTGAACTTAGTTTGAGGGAGTAAGTTTAGGGCTACTGTTAGTTTTCGGTTCAGTGTTACGGTTGGAGATAGCGTCAGGGTCAGGTTAGGGTTGGGGTTGAGCTTAAGGTGTCCGCCTAGGGTTAGGGTTAGGTGTATGGTATGATTTAGGCTTCTGGTTAAGTTAGGTTTGAACTTAGTTTGAGGGAGTAAGTTTAGGGCTATTATTAGTTTTCGGTTCAGTGTTACGGTTGGAAAAAGCGTCCGGGTCAGTTTAGGGTTGGGCTTGAACTTCAGGTGTCCCCCTAGGGTTAGGGTAAGTTCTATGGTTTGAGTTAGGCTTCAGGTTAGGTTAGGTTTGAAATCAGTTTGAGGGAGTAAGTTTAGGGCTACTGTTAGTTTTCGGTTCAGTGTTACGGTTGGAGTTAGCGTGAGGGTCAGGTTAGTGTTGGGGTTGAGCTTAAGGTGTCCGCCTAGGGTTAGAGTTAGGTGTATGGTTTGATTTAGGCATCAGGCTATCTTAGGTTTGAACTTAGTTTGATGGAGTAAGTTTAGGGCTACTGTTAGTTTTCGGGTAACTGTTATGGTTGGAGTTAGAGTCAGGGGATTTTAGGGTTGGGGTTGAGGTTAAGGTGTCCGCCAAGGGATAGGGTTAGGTCTATGGTTTGAGTTAGGCTTCAGGTTAGGTTAGGCTTGAACTTAGTTTGAGGGAGTAAGTTTAGGGCTACTGTTAGTTTACGGTTCAGTGTTACGGTTGGAGTTAGCGTGAGGGTCAGGTTAGGGTTGGGGTTGAGCTAAAGGTGTCCGCCTAGGGTTAGGTTTAGGTCTATGGTTTCATTTAGGATTCAGGTTAGGTTAGGATTGAACTTAGTTTGAGGGAGTAAGTTTAGGGCTACTGTTAGTTTTCGGTTCTGTGTTACCGTTGGTGATAGCGTCAGGGTCAGGTTAGTGTTGGGGTTGAGCTTAAGGTGTCCGCCTAGGGTTAGGGTTAGGTCTATGGTTTGAGTTAGGCTTCAGGTAAGGTTAGGTTTGAACTTAGTTTGAGGGAGTAAGTTTAGGGCTACTGTTAGTTTTCGGTTCAGTGTTACGGTTGGAGTTAGCGTCAGGGTCAGGTTAGGGTTGGGGTTGAGCTTCAGGTGTCCGCCTAGGGTTAGGGTTAGGTCTATGGTTTGAGTTAGGCTTCAGGTTAGGTTAGGTTTGAACTTAGTTTGAGGGAGTAAGTCTAGGGCTACTGTTTTTTTTCGGTTCAGTGTTTCGTTTGGAGTTACCGTGAGGGTCAGATTAGGGTAGGGGTTGAGCTTAAGTTGTCCGCCTAGGGTTATGGTTAGGTGTATGGTTTGATTTAGGCTTCTGGTTAGGGTAGGTTTGAACTTAGTTTGAGGGAGTAAGTTTAGGGCTACTGTTAGTTTTCGGGTAACTGTTACGGTTGGAGTTACCGTCAGGTCCAGGTTAAGGTTGGCGTTGAGCTAATGGTGTCCGCCTAGGGTTAGGATTAAGTGTATGGTTAGATTTACGCTTCAGGTTAGGTTAGGTTTGAAGTTAGTTTGAGGGAGTAAGTTTAGAGCTACTGTTAGTTTTCGGTTCAGTGTTACGGTTGGAGTTAGCGTGAGGGTCAGGTTAGGGTTGGGGTTGAGCTTAAGGTGTCCGCCTAGGGTTAGAGTTAGGTGTATGGTTTGATTTAGTCTTCAGGTTAGCTTAGGTTTGAACTTAGTTTGAGGGAGTAAGTTTAGGGCTACTGTTAGTTTTCGGGTAACTGCTATGGTTGGAGTTAGCGTCAGGGCCATGTTAGGGTTGGGGTTGAACTTAAGGTGTCCGCCTAGGGTTAGGGTTAGGTCTACGGTTTGAGTTAGGCTTCAGGTTAGTTTAGGTTTGAACTTAGTTTGAGGGAGTAAGTTTAGGGCTACTGTTAGTTTTCGGTTCAGTGTTAAGGTTGGAGATAGCGTCAGGGTCAGGTTAGGGTTGGGGTTGAGCTTCAGGTGTCCGCCTAGGGTTAGGGTTAGGTGTATGGTTTGATTTAGGCTTCAGGTTAGGTTAGGTTTGAACTTAGTTTGAGGGAGTAAGTTTAGGGCTACTGTTAGTTTTTGCGTAACTGTTATGGTTGGAGTTAGTGTTAGGGCCAGGTTAGGTTTGGGATTGAGCTTAAGGTGTCCGCCTAGTGTTAGGGTTAGGTCTATGGTTTGAGTTAGGCTTCAGGTTAGCTTAGGTTTGAACTTAGTTTGAGGGAGTAAAATTTAGGGCTACTGTTAGTTTTCGTTTCAGTGTTACGGTTGGAGTTAGCGTCAGGTTCAGGTTAGGGTTGGGGTTGAACTTAAGGTGTCTGCCTAGGGTTAGGGTTAGGTCTTTGGTTTGAGTTAGACTTCAGGTGAGGTTAGGTTTGAACTTAGTTTGAGGGAGTAAGTTTAGGGCTACTGTTAGTTTTCGGTTAAGTGTTACGGTTGGAGTAAGCATCAGGGTCAGGTTAGGGTTGGGGTTGAGCTTCAGGTGTCCGCCTAGGGTTAGGGTTAGGTCTATGGTTTGATTTAGGCTTCAGGTTAAGTTAGGTTTGAACTTAGTTTGAGGGAGTAAGTTTAGGGCTACTGTAAGTTTTCGGTTCAGTGTTACGGTTGGAGATAGCGTCAGGGTCAGTTTAGCGTTGGGGTTGAGTTTCAGGTGTCTGCATAGGGTTAGGGTTAGGTCTATGGTTTGATTTAGGCTTCAGGTTAGATTAGGTTTGAACTTAGTTTGAGGGAGTAAGTTTAGGGCTACTGTTAGTTTTCAGTTCAGTGTTACGGTTGGATTTAGCGTGAGGGTCAGGTTAGGGTTGGGGTTGAGCTTAAGGTGTCCGCCTAGGGTTAGGGTAGGTGTATGGTTTGATTTAGGCTTCAGGTTAGGTTAGGTTTGAACTTAGTTTGAGGGAGTAAGTTTAGGGCTACTGTTAGCTTTCGGGTAACTGTTATGGTTCGAGTTAGCGTCAGGGCCATTTTAGGATTGGGGTTGAGCTTAAGGTGTCCGCCAAGGGTTACGGTTAGGTCTATGGTTTGAGTTAGGCTTCAGGTTAGGTTAGGTTTGAACTTAGTTTGAGGGGGTAAGTTTAGGGCTACTGTTAGTTTTCGGTTCAGTGCTAGGGTTGGAGATAGCGTCAGGGTCAGGTTAGGGTTGGGGTTGAGCTTCAGGTGTCCGCCTAGGGTTAGGGTAGGTGTATGGTTTGATTTAGGCTTCAGGTTAGGTTAGGTTTGAACTTAGTTTGAGGGAGTAAGTTTAGGGCTACTGTTAGTTTTCGTTTCAGTGTTACCGTTGGATTTAGCGTGAGGGTCAGGTTAAGGTTGGGTTGAGCTTAAGGTGTCCGCCTAGGGTTGTGGTTAGGTGTATGGTTTGATTTAGGCTTCAGTTAGGTTAGGTTTGAACTTAGTTTGAGGGAGTAAGTTTAGGGCTACTGTTAGTTTTCGGGTAACTGGTATGGTTGGAGTTAGCGTCAGGGCCATTTTAGGATTGGGGTTGAGCTTAAGGTGTCCGCCAAGGGTTAGGGTTAGGTCTATGGTTTGAGTTAGTCTTCAGGTTAGGTTAGGTTTGAACTTAGTTTGAGGGAGTAATTTTAGGGCTACTGTTAGTTTTCGGTTCAGTGTTACGTTTGGAGATAGCGTCAGGGTCAGGTTAGGGTTGGGGTTGAGCTTCAGGTGTCCGCCTAGGGTTAGGGTTAGGTCTATGGTTTGAGTTAGGCTTCCGGTTAGGTTAGTTTGAACTTAGTTTGAGGGAGTAAGTTTAGAGCTACTGTTAGTTTTCGGGTAACTGTTACGGTTGGAGTTAGCGTCAGGTCCAGGTTAGGGTTGGCGTTGAGCTAATGGTGTCCGCCTAGGGTTAGGGTTAGGTGTATGGTTTGATTTAGGATTCAGGTTAGGTTAGGTTTGAAGTTAGTTTGAGGGAGTAAGTTTAGGGCTACTGTTATTTTTCGGTTAACTGTTACAGTTGGAGTAAGCGTGAGGGTCAGGTTAGGGTAGGGGTTGAGCTTAAGGTGTCTGCCTAGGGTTAGGGTTAAGTGTATGATTTGATTAAGGCTTCAGGTTAGGTTAGGTTTGAACTTAGTTTGAGGGAGTAAGTTTAGGGCTCCTGTTAGTTTTCGGTTAACTGTTACGGTTGGAGTTAGCGTCAGGGCCAGGTTAGGGTTGGCGTTGACCTTAAGGTGTCCGTCTAGGGTTAGGGTTAGGTCTATGGTGTGAGTTAGGCTTCAGGTTAGGTTAGGTTTGAACTTAGTTTGAGGGAGTAAGTTTAGGGCTACTGTTAGTTTTCGGTTCACTGTTACGGTTGGAGATAGCGTCAGGGTCAGGTTAGGGTTGGGGTTGAGCTTAAGATGTCCGCCTAGGGTTAGGGTTAGGTGTATGGTTTGATTTAGGCTTCAGGTTAGATTAGGTTTGAACTTAGTTTGAGGGAGTAAGTTTAGGGCTACTGTTAGTTTTCGGTTCAGTGTTACGGTTGGAGATAGCGTCAGGGTCAGGTTAGCGTTGTCCTTGAGCTTCAGGTGTCCGCCTAGGGTTAGGGTTAGGTCTATGGTTTGAGTTAGGCTTCCGGTTAGGTTAGGTTTGAAATTAGTTTGAGGGAGTAAGTTTAGGGCTACTGTTAGTTTTCAGTTCAGTGTTACGGTTGGATTTAGCGTGAGGGTCAGGTTAGGGTTGGGGTTGAGCTTAAGGTGTCCGCCTAGGGTTAGGGTAGGTTTATGGTTTGATTTAGGCTTCAGGTTAGGTTAGGTTTGAACTTAGTTTGAGGGAGTAAGTTTAGGGCTACTGTTAGCTTTCGGGTAAATGTTATGGTTGGAGTTAGCGTCAGGGCCATTTTAGGATTGGGGTTGAGCTTAAGGTGTCCGCCAAGGGTTACGGTTTGGTCTATGGTTTGAGTTAGGCTTCAGGTTAGGTTAGGTTTGAACTTAGTTTGAGGGAGTAAGTTTAGGGCTACTGTTAGTTTTCGGTTCAGTGTTACGGTTGGAGATAGCGTCAGGGTCAGGTTAGGGTTGGGGTTGAGGTTCAGGTGTCCGCCTAGGGTTAGGGTTATGTCTATGGTTTGAGTTAGGCTTCAGGTTAGGTTAGGTTTGACCTTAGTTTGAGGGATTAAGTTTAGGGCTACTGTTAGTTTTCGGTTCAGTGTTACGGTTGGATTTAGCGTGAGGGTCAGGTTAAGGTTGGGTTGAGCTTAAGGTGTCCGCCAAGGGTTAGGGTTAGGTCTATGGTTTGAGTTAGGCTTCAGGTTAGGTTAGGTTTGAATTTAGTTTGAGGGAGTAAGTTTAGGGCTACTCTTAGTTTTCGGTTCAGTGTTACGGTTGGAGATAGCGTCAGGGTCAGGTTAGGGTTGGGCTTGAACTTCAGGTATCCGCCTACGGTTAGGGTTAGGTCTATGATTTGAGTTAGGCTTCAGGTTAGGTTAGGTTAGAACTTAGTTTGAGGGAGTAAGTTTAGGGCTACTGTTAATTTTCGGTTCCGTGTTACGTTTGGAGATAGCGTAAGGGTCAGGTTAGGGTTGGGGATGAGCTTTAGGTGTCCGCCTAGGGTTAGGGTTAGGTCTATGGTTTGAGTTAGGCTTCAGGTTAGGTTAGGTTTGAAATTAGTTTTAGTGTGTAAGTTTAGGGCTACTGTTAGTTTTCGGTTCAGTGTTACGGTTGGAGTTAGCGTTAGGGTCAGGTTAGGGTTGGGGTTGAGCTTAAGGTGTCCGCCTAGGGTTAGAGTTAGGTGTATGGTTTTTTTAGGGTTCAGGTTAGCTTAGGTTTGAACTTAGTTTGAGGGAGTAAGTTTAGGGCTACTGTAAGTTTTCGGGTAACTGTTATGGTTGGAGTTAGCGTCAGGGCCAGGTTAGGGTTGGGGTTGAGCTTAAGGTGTCCGCCTATGGTTAGGGTTAGGTCTATGGTTTGAGTTAGGCTTCAGGTTAGGTTAGGTTTGAACTTAGTTTGAGGGAGTAAGTTTAGGGCTACTGTTAGTTTTTGGTTCAGTGTTACGGTTGGAGATAGCGTCAGGGTCAAGTTAGCGTTGGGGTTGAGCTTCAGGTGTCCGCCTAGGTTTAGGGTTAGGTGTATGGTTTGATTTAGGCTTCAGGTTAGGTTAGGTTTGAACTTAGTTTGAGGGAGTAAGTTTAGGGCTACTGTTAGTTTTCGGTACAGTGTTACGGTTGGAGATAGCGTCAGGGTCAGGTTAGCGTTGGGGTTGAGCTTCAGGTGTCCGCCTAGGGTTAGGGTTAGGTCTATGGTTTGAGTTAGGCTTCAGGTTAGGTTAGGTTTGAACTTAGTTTGAGGGAGTAAGTTTAGGGCTACTGTTAGTTTTCAGTTCAGTGTTACGGTTGGATTTAGCGTGAGGGTCAGGTTAGGGTTGGGGTTGAGCTTAAGGTGTCCGCCTAGGGTTAGGGTAGGTGTATGGTTTGATTTAGTCTTCAGGTTAGGTTAGGTTTGAACTTAGTTTGAGGGAGTAAGTTTAGGGCTACTGTTAGCTTTCGCGTAACTGTTATGGTTGGAGTTAGCGTCAGGGCCATTTTAGGATTGGGGTTGAGCTTAAGGTGTCCGCCAAGGGTTACGGTTTGGTCTATGGTTTGAGTTAGGCTTCAGGTTAGGTTAGGTTTGAACTTAGTTTGAGGGAGTAAGTTTAGGGCTACTGTTAGTTTTCGGTTCAGTGTTACGTTTGGAGATAGCGTCAGGGTCAGGTTAGGGTTGGGGTTGAGCTTCAGGTGTCCGCCTAGGGTTAGGGTTAGGTCTATGGTTTGAGTTAGGCTTCAGGTTAGGTTAGGTTTGAACTTAGTTTGAGGGAGTATGTTTAGGGCTACTGTTAGTTTTCGTTTCAGTGTTACGGTTGGAGTAAGAGTCAGGGTCAGGTTAGGGTGGGGTTGAACTTCAGGTGTCCGCCTAGGGTTAGGGTTAGGTCTATGGTTTGAGTTAGGCTTCAGGTTAGGTTAGGTTTGAACTTAGTTTGAGGGAGTAAGTTTAGGGCTACTGTTTGTTTTCGGTTCAGTGTTTCGGTTGGAGTTAGCCTGAGGGTCAGGTTAGGGTAGGGGTTGAGCTTAAGGTGTCTGCCTACGGTTAGGGTTAGGTGTATGATTTGATTAAGGCTTCAGGTTAGGTTAGGTTTGAACTTAGTTTGAGGGAGTAAGTTTAGGGCTACTGTTAGTTTTCGGGTAACTGTTATGGTTGGAGTTAGCGTCAGGGCCAGGTTAGGGTTGGGGTTGAGCTTAAGGTGTCCGCCTAGGGTTAGGGTTAGGTCTATGGTTTGAGTTAGGCTTCAGGTTAGGTTAGGTTTGAACTTAGTTTGAGGGAGTAAGTTTAGGGCTACTGTTAGATTTCGGTTCAGTGTTACGGTTGGAGATAGCGTCAGGGTCAGGTTAGGGTTGGGGTTGAGCTTAAGGTGTCCGCCTAGGGTTATGGTTAGGTGTATGGTTTGATTTAGGCTTCAGGTTAGGTTAGGTTTGAACTTAGTTTGAGGGAGTAAGTTTAGGGCTACTGTTAGTTTTCGGGTAACTCTTACGGTTGGAGTTAGCGTCAGGTCCAGGTTAGGGTTGGCGTTGAGCTAATGGTGTCCGCCTAGGGTTAGGGTTAGGTGTATGGTTTGATTTAGGCTTCAGGTTAGGTTAGGTTTGAAGTTAGTTTGAGGGAGTAATTTTCGGGCTACTGTTAGTTTTCGGTTAACAGTTACAGTTGGAGTAAGCGTGAGGGTCAGGTTAGGGTAGGAGTTGAGCTTAAGGTGTCCGCCTAGGGTTAGGGTTAGGTGTATGATTTGATTAAGGCTTCAGTTTAGGTTAGGTTTGAACTTAGTTTGAGGGAGTAAGTTTAGGGCTACTTTTAGTTTTCGGTTCAGTGTTACGGTTGGAGATAGCGTCAGGGTCATGTTAGGTTTGGGGTTGAGCTTCAGGTGTCCGCCTAGGGTTAGGATTAGGTCTATGGTTTGAGTTAGGCTTCAGGTTAGGTTAGGTTTGAACTTAGTTTCAGGGAGTAAGTTTAGGGCTACTGTTAGTTTTCGGTTCAGTGTTACGGTTGGAGATAGCGTCAGGGTCAGGTTAGGGTTGGGGTTGAGCTTAAGGTGTCCGCCTAGGGTTAGGGTTAGGTCTATGGTTTGAGTTAGGCTTCAGGTTAGGTTAGGTTTGAACTTAGTTTGAGGGAGTAAGTTTAGGGCTACTGTTAGTTTTCAGTTCAGTGTTACGGTTGGATTTAGCGTGAGGGTCAGGTTAGGTTTGGGGTTGAGCTTAAGGTGTCCGCCTAGGGTTAGGGTAGGTGTATGGTTTGATTTAGGCTTCAGGTTAGGTTAGGTTTGAACTTAGTTTGAGGGAGTAAGTTTAGGGCTACTGTTAGTTTTCAGTTCAGTGTTACGGTTGGAGATAGCGTCAGGGTCAGGTTAGGGTTGGGGTTGAGCTTAAGGTGTCCGCCTAGGGTTAGGGTTAGGTGTATGGTATGATTTAGGCTTCTGGTTACGTTAGGTTTGAACTTAGTTTGAGGGAGTAAGTTTAGGGCTATTGTTAGTTTTCGGTTCAGTGTTACGGTTGGAAATAGCGTCAGGGTCAGTTTAGGGTTGGGCTTGAACTTCAGGTGTCCCCCTAGGGTTAGGGTAAGTTCTATGGTTTGAGTTATGCTTCAGGTTAGGTTAGGTTTGAAATTAGTTTGAGGGAGTAAGTTTAGGGCTACTGTTAGTTTTCGGTTCAGTGTTACGGTTGGATTTAGCGTGAGGGTCAGGTTAGGGTTGGGGTTGAGCTTAAGGTGTCCGCCTAGGGTTAGGGTTAGGTGTATGGTTTGATTTAGGCTTCAGGTTAGGTTAGGTTTGAACTTAGTTTGAGGGAGTAAGTTTAGGGCTACTGTTAGTTTTCGGGTAACTGTTATGGTTGGAGTTAGCGTCAGCGCCATTTTAGGATTGGGGTTGAGCTTAAGGTGTCCGCCAAGGGTTAGGGTTAGGTCTATGGTTTGAGTTAGGCTTCAGGTTAGGTTAGGTTTGAACTTAGTTTGAGGGAGTCAATTTAGGGCTACTGTTAGTTTTCGGTTCAGTGTTACGTTTGGAGATAGCGTCAGGGTCAGGTTAGGGTTGGGGTTGAGCTTCAGGTGTCCGCCTAGGGTTAGGGTTAGGTCTATGGTTTGAGTTAGGCTTCAGGTTAGCTTAGGTTTGAACTTAGATTGAGGGAGTAAGTTTAGGGCTACTGTGAGTTTTCGGTTCAGTGTTACGGTTGGAGTTAGCGTCAGGTTCAGGTTAGGGTTGGGGTTGAACTTAAGGTGTCTGCCTAGGGTTAGGGTTAGGTCTTTGGTTTGAGTTAGACTTCAGGTGAGGTTAGGTATGAACTTAGTTTGAGGGAGTAAGTTTAGGGCTACTGTTAGTTTTCAGTTCAGTGTTACGGTTGGATTTAGCGTGAGGGTCAGGTTAGGTTTGGGGTTGAGCTTAAGGTGTCCGCCTAGGGTTAGGGTAGGTGTATGGTTTGATTTAGGCTTCAGGTTAGGTTAGGTTTGAACTTAGTTTGAGGGAGTAAGTTTAGGGCTACTGTTAGTTTTCAGTTCAGTGTTACGGTTGGAGATAGCGTCAGGGTCAGGTTAGGGTTGGGGTTGAGCTTAAGGTGTCCGCCTAGGGTTAGGGTTAGGTGTATGGTATGATTTAGGCTTCTGGTTACGTTAGGTTTGAACTTAGTTTGAGGGAGTAAGTTTAGGGCTATTGTTAGTTTTCGGTTCAGTGTTACGGTTGGAAATAGCGTCAGGGTCAGTTTAGGGTTGGGCTTGAACTTCAGGTGTCCCCCTAGGGTTAGGGTAAGTTCTATGGTTTGAGTTATGCTTCAGGTTAGGTTAGGTTTGAAATTAGTTTGAGGGAGTAAGTTTAGGGCTACTGTTAGTTTTCGGTTCAGTGTTACGGTTGGATTTAGCGTGAGGGTCAGGTTAGGGTTGGGGTTGAGCTTAAGGTGTCCGCCTAGGGTTAGGGTTAGGTGTATGGTTTGATTTAGGCTTCAGGTTAGGTTAGGTTTGAACTTAGTTTGAGGGAGTAAGTTTAGGGCTACTGTTAGTTTTCGGGTAACTGTTATGGTTGGAGTTAGCGTCAGCGCCATTTTAGGATTGGGGTTGAGCTTAAGGTGTCCGCCAAGGGCTAGGGTTAGGTCTATGGTTTGAGTTAGGCTTCAGGTTAGGTTAGGTTTGAACTTAGTTTGAGGGAGTAAGTTTAGGGCTACTGTTAGATTTCGGTTCAGTGTTACGGTTGGAGATAGCGTCAGGGTCAGGTTAGGGTTGGGGTTGAGCTTAAGGTGTCCGCCTAGGGTTAGGGTTAGGTGTATGGTTTGATTTAGGCTTCAGGTTAGGTTAGGTTTGAACTTAGTTTGAGGGAGTAAGTTTAGGGCTACTGTTAGTTTTCGGTTCAGTGTTACGGTTGGAGATAGCGTCAGGGTCAGGTTAGGGTTGGGGTTGAGCTTCAGGTGTCCGCCTAGGGTTAGGGTTATGTCTATGGTTTGAGTTAGGCTTCAGGTTAGGTTAGGTTTGAACTTAGTTTGAGGGATTAAGTTTAGGGCTACTGTTAGTTTTCGGTTCAGTGTTACGGTTGGATTTAGCGTGAGGGTCAGGTTAAGGTTGGGTTGAGCTTAAGGTGTCCGCCAAGGGTTAGGGTTAGGTCTAGGGTTTGAGTTAGGCTTCAGGATAGGTTAGGTTTGAATTTAGTTTGAGGGAGTAAGTTTAGGGCTACTGTTAGTTTTCGGTTCAGTGTTACGGTTGCAGATAGCGTCAGGGTCAGGTTAGGGTTGGGCTTGAAC
This sequence comes from Tupaia tana, assembly GCA_026018925.1. Taxonomy (NCBI): domain Eukaryota; kingdom Metazoa; phylum Chordata; class Mammalia; order Scandentia; family Tupaiidae; genus Tupaia; species Tupaia tana. The sequence continues at coordinate 776,955 of JAKSZU010000042.1, read as the reverse complement.
TTCAGGTATCCGCCTACGGTTAGGGTTAGGTCTATGATTTGAGTTAGGCTTCAGGTTAGGTTAGGTTAGAACTTAGTTTGAGGGAGTAAGTTTAGGGCTACTGTTAATTTTCGGTTCCGTGTTACGTTTGGAGATAGCGTCAGGGTCAGGTTAGGGTTGGGGATGAGCTTTAGGTGTCCGCCTAGGGTTAGGGTTAGGTCTATGGTTTGAGTTAGGCTTCAGGTTAGGTTAGTTTTGAAATTAGTTTTAGTGTGTAAGTTTAGGGCTACTGTTAGTTTTCGGTTCAGTGTTACGGTTGGAGTTAGCGTTAGGGTCAGGTTAGGGTTGGGGTTGAGCTTAAGGTGTCCGCCTAGGGTTAGAGTTAGGTGTATGGTTTTATTTAGGGTTCAGGTTAGCTTAGGTTTGAACTTAGTTTGAGGGAGTAAGTTTAGGGCTACTGTAAGTTTTCGGGTAACTGTTATGGTTGGAGTTAGCGTCAGGGCCAGGTTAGGGTTGGGGTTGAGCTTAAGGTGTACGCCTAGGGTTAGGGTTAGGTCTATGGTTTGAGTTAGGCTTCAGGTTAGGTTAGGTTTGAACTTAGTTTGAGGGAGTAAGTTTAGGGCTACTGTTAGTTTTTGGTTCAGTGTTACGGTTGGAGATAGCGTCAGGGTCAAGTTAGCGTTGGGGTTGAGCTTCAGGTGTCCGCCTAGGGTTAGGGTTAGGTCTATGGTTTGAGTTAGGCTTCAGGTTAGGTTAGGTTTGAACTTAGTTTGAGGGAGTAAGTTTAGGGCTACTGTTAGTTTTCAGTTCAGTGTTACGGTTGGATTTAGCGTGAGGGTCAGGTTAGGGTTGGGGTTGAGCTTAAGGTGTCCGCCTAGGGTTAGGGTAGGTGTATGGTTTGATTTAGTCTTCAGGTTATGTTAGGTTTGAACTTAGTTTGAGGGAGTAAGTTTAGGGCTACTGTTAGCTTTCGCGTAACTGTTATGGTTGGAGTTAGCGTCAGGGCCATTTTAGGATTGGGGTTGAGCTTAAGGTGTCCGCCAAGGGTTACGGTTTGGTCTATGGTTTGAGTTAGGCTTCAGGTTAGGTTAGGTTTGAACTTAGTTTGAGGGAGTAAGTTTAGGGCTACTGTTAGTTTTCGGTTCAGTGTTACGTTTGGAGATAGCGTCAGGGTCAGGTTAGGGTTGGGGTTGAGCTTCAGGTGTCCGCCTAGGGTTAGGGTTAGGTCTATGGTTTGAGTTAGGCTTCAGGTTAGGTTAGGTTTGAACTTAGTTTGAGGGAGTATGTTTAGGGCTACTGTTAGTTTTCGTTTCAGTGTTACGGTTGGAGTAAGAGTCAGGGTCAGGTTAGGGTGGGGTTGAACTTCAGGTGTCCGCCTAGGGTTAGGGTTAGGTCTATGGTTTGAGTTAGGCTTCAGGTTAGGTTAGGTTTGAACTTAGTTTGAGGGAGTAAGTTTAGGGCTACTGTTTGTTTTCGGTTCAGTGTTTCGGTTGGAGTTAGCCTGAGGGTCAGGTTAGGGTAGGGGTTGAGCTTAAGGTGTCCGCCTAGGGTTAGGGTTAGGTGTATGGTTTGATTTAGGCTTCAGGTTAGGTTAGGTTTGAACTTGGTTTGAGGGAGTAAGTTTAGGGCTACTGTTTGTTTTCGGGTAACTGTTACGGTTGGAGTTAGCGCCAGGTCCAGGTTAGGGTTGGCGTTGAGCTAATGGTGTCCGCCTAGGGTTAGGGTTAGGTGTATGGTTTGATTTAGGATTCAGGTTAGGTTAGGTTTGAAGTTAGTTTGAGGGAGTAAGTTTAGGGCTACTGTTAGTTTTCGGTTAACTGTTACAGTTGGAGTAAGCGTGAGGGTCAGGTTAGGGTAGGGGTTGAGCATAAGGTGTCTGCCTACGGTTAGGGTTAGGTGTATGATTTGATTAAGGCTTCAGGTTAGGTTAGGTTTGAACTTAGTTTGAGGGAGTAAGTTTAGGGCTACTGTTAGTTTTCGGGTAACTGTTATGGTTGGAGTTAGCGTCAGGGCCAGGTTAGGGTTGGGGTTGAGCTTAAGGTGTCCGCCTAGGGTTAGGGTTAGGTCTATGGTTTGAGTTAGGCTTCAGGTTAGGTTAGGTTTGAACTTAGTTTAAGGGAGTAAGTTTAGGGCTACTGTTAGATTTCGGTTCAGTGTTACGGTTGGAGATAGCGTCAGGGTCAGGTTAGGGTTGGGGTTGAGCTTAAGGTGTCCGCCTAGGGTTATGGTTAGGTGTATGGTTTGATTTAGGCTTCAGGTTAGGTTAGGTTTGAACTTAGTTTGAGGGAGTAAGTTTAGGGCTACTGTTAGTTTTCGGGTAACTCTTACGGTTGGAGTTAGCGTCAGGTCCAGGTTAGGGTTGGCGTTGAGCTAATGGTGTCCGCCTAGGGTTAGGGTTAGGTGTATGGTTTGATTTAGGCTTCAGGTTAGGTTAGGTTTGAAGTTAGTTTGAGGGAGTAATTTTCGGGCTACTGTTAGTTTTCGGTTAACAGTTACAGTTGGAGTAAGCGTGAGGGTCAGGTTAGGGTACGAGTTGAGCTTAAGGTGTCCGCCTAGGGTTAGGGTTAGGTGTATGATTTGATTAAGGCTTCAGTTTAGGTTAGGTTTGAACTTAGTTTGAGGGAGTAAGTTTAGGGCTACTTTTAGTTTTCGGTTCAGTGTTACGGTTGGAGATAGCGTCAGGGTCAGGTTAGGTTTGGGGTTGAGCTTCAGGTGTCCGCCTAGGGTTAGGGTTAGGTCTATGGTTTGAGTTAGGCTTCAGGTTAGGTTAGGTTTGAACTTAGTTTCAGGGAGTAAGTTTAGGGCTACTGTTAGTTTTCGGTTCAGTGTTACGGTTGTAGATAGCGTCAGGGTCAGGTTAGGGTTGGGGTTGAGCTTAAGGTGTCCGCCTAGGTTTAGGGTTAGGTCTATGGTTTGAGTTAGGCTTCAGGTTAGGTTAGGTTTGAACTTAGTTTGAGGGAGTAAGTTTAGGGCTACTGTTAGTTTTCAGTTCAGTGTTACGGTTGGAGATAGCGTCAGGGTCAGGTTAGGGTTGGGGTTGAGCTTAAGGTGTCCGCCTAGGGTTAGGGTTAGGTGTATGGTATGATTTAGGCTTCTGGTTACGTTAGGTTTGAACTTAGTTTGAGGGAGTAAGTTTAGGGCTATTGTTAGTTTTCGGTTCAGTGTTACGGTTGGAAATAGCGTCAGGGTCAGTTTAGGGTTGGGCTTGAACTTCAGGTGTCCCCCTAGGGTTAGGGTAAGTTCTATGGTTTGAGTTATGCTTCAGGTTAGGTTAGGTTTGAAATTAGTTTGAGGGAGTAAGTTTAGGGCTACTGTTAGTTTTCGGTTCAGTGTTACGGTTGGATTTAGCGTGAGGGTCAGGTTAGGGTTGGGGTTGAGCTTAAGGTGTCCGCCTAGGGTTAGGGTTAGGTGTATGGTTTGATTTAGGCTTCAGGTTAGGTTAGGTTTGAACTTAGTTTGAGGGAGTAAGTTTAGGGCTACTGTTAGTTTTCGGGTAACTGTTATGGTTGGAGTTAGCGTCAGCGCCATTTTAGGATTGGGGTTGAGCTTAAGGTGTCCGCCAAGGGTTAAGGTTAGGTCTATGGTTTGAGTTAGGCTTCAGGTTAGGTTAGGTTTTCACTTAGTTTGAGGGAGTCAATTTAGGGCTACTGTTAGTTTTCGGTTCAGTGTTACGTTTGGAGATAGCGTCAGGGTCAGGTTAGGGTTGGGGTTGAGCTTCAGGTGTCCGCCTAGGGTTAGGGTTAGGTCTATGGTTTGAGTTAGGCTTCAGGTTAGCTTAGGTTTGAACTTAGATTGAGGGAGTAAGTTTAGGGCTACTGTTAGTTTTCGGTTCAGTGTTACGGTTGGAGTTAGCGTCAGGTTCAGGTTAGGGTTGGGGTTGAACTTAAGGTGTCTGCCTAGGGTTAGGGTTAGGTCTTTGGTTTGAGTTAGACTTCAGGTGAGGTTAGGTATGAACTTAGTTTGAGGGAGTAAGTTTAGGGCTACTGTTTGTTTTCGGTTCAGTGTTTCGGTTGGAGTTAGCCTGAGGGTCAGGTTAGGGTAGGGGTTGAGCTTAAGGTGTCCGCCTAGGGTTAGGGTTAGGTGTATGGTTTGATTTAGGCTTCAGGTTAGGTTAGGTTTGAACTTAGTTTGAGGGAGTAAGTTTAGGGCTACTGTTTGTTTTCGGGTAACTGTTACGGTTGGAGTTAGCGCCAGGTCCAGGTTAGGGTAGGGGTTGAGCTTAAGGTGTCTGCCTACGGTTAGGGTTAGGTGTATGATTTGATTAAGGCTTCAGGTTAGGTTAGGTTTGAACTTAGTTTGAGGGAGTAAGTTTAGGGCTACTGTTAGTTTTCGGGTAACTGTTATGGTTGGAGTTAGCGTCAGGGCCAGGTTAGGGTTGGGGTTGAGCTTAAGGTGTCCGCCTAGGGTTAGGGTTAGGTCTATGGTTTGAGTTAGGCTTCAGGTTAGGTTAGGTTTGAACTTAGTTTGAGGGAGTAAGTTTAGGGCTACTGTTAGATTTCGGTTCAGTGTTACGGTTGGAGATAGCGTCAGGGTCAGGTTAGGGTTGGGGTTGAGCTTAAGGTGTCCGCCTAGGGTTAGGGTTAGGTGTATGGTTTGATTTAGGCTTCAGGTTAGGTTAGGTTTGAACTTAGTTTGAGGGAGTAAGTTTAGGGCTACTGTTAGTTTTCGGGTAACTCTTACGGTTGGAGTTAGCGTCAGGTCCAGGTTAGGGTTGGCGTTGAGCTAATGGTGTCCGCCTAGGGTTAGGGTTAGGTGTATGGTTTGATTTAGGCTTCAGGTTAGGTTAGGTTTGAAGTTAGTTTGAGGGAGTAAGTTTCGGGCTACTGTTAGTTTTCGGTTAACAGTTACAGTTGGAGTAAGCGTGAGGGTCAGGTTAGGGTAGGAGTTGAGCTTAAGGTGTCCGCCTAGGGTTAGGGTTAGGTGTATGATTTGATTAAGGCTTCAGTTTAGGTTAGGTTTGAACTTAGTTTGAGGGAGTAAGTTTAGGGCTACTTTTAGTTTTCGGTTCAGTGTTACGGTTGGAGATAGCGTCAGGGTCAGGTTAGGTTTGGGGTTGAGCTTCAGGTGTCCGCCTAGGGTTAGGGTTAGGTCTATGGTTTGAGTTAGGCTTCAGGTTAGGTTAGGTTTGAACTTAGTTTGAGGGAGTAAGTTTAGAGCTACTGTTAGTTTTCGGGTAACTGTTACGGTTGCAGTTAGCGTCAGGTCTAGGTTAGGATTGGCGTTGAGCTAATGGTGTCCGCCTAGGGTTAGGGTTAGGTGTATGGTTTGATTTAGGCGTCAGGTTAGGTTAAGTTTGAAGTTAGTTTGAGGGAGTAAGTTTAGGGCTACTGTTAGTTTTCGGTTAACTGTTACAGTTGGAGTAAGCGTGAGGGTCAGGTTAGGGTAGGGGTTGAGCTTAAGGTGTCCGCCTAGGGTTAGAGTTAGGTGTATGATTTGATTAAGGCTTCAGGTTAGGTTAGGTTTGAACTTAGTTTGAGGGAGTAAGTTTAGGGCTCCTCTTAGTTATCGGGTAACTGTTATGGTTGGAGTTAGCGTCAGGGCCAGGTTAGGGTTGGGGTTGACCTTTAGGTGTCCGTCTAGGGTTAGGGTTAGTTCTATGGTGTGAGTTAGGCTTCAGGTTAGGTTAGGTTTGAACTTAGTTTGAGGGAGTAAGTTTAGGGCTACTTTTAGTTTTCGGTTCAGTGTTACTGTTGGAGATAGCGTCAGGGTCAGGTTAGGGTTGGGGTTGAGCTTAAGGTGTCCGCCTAGGGTTAGGGTTAGGTCTATGGTTTGAGTTAGGCTTCAGGTTAGGTTAGGTTTGAACTTAGTTTGAGGGAGTAAGTTTAGGGCTACTGTTAGTTTTCAGTTCAGTGTTACGGTTGGATTTAGTGTGAGGGTCAGGTTAGGTTTGGGGTTGAGCTTAAGGTGTCCGCCTAGGGTTAGGGTAGGTGTATGGTTTGATTTAGGCTTCAGGTTAGGTTAGGTTTGAACTTAGTTTGAGGGAGTAAGTTTAGGGCTACTGTTAGTTTTCAGTTCAGTGTTACGGTTGGAGATAGCGTCAGGGTCAGGTTAGGGTTGGGGTTGAGCTTAAGGTGTCCGCCTAGGGTTAGGGTTAGGTGTATGGTATGATTTAGGCTTCTGGTTACGTTAGGTTTGAACTTAGTTTGAGGGAGTAAGTTTAGGGCTATTGTTAGTTTTCGGTTCAGTGTTACGGTTGGAAATAGCGTCAGGGTCAGTTTAGGGTTGGGCTTGAACTTCAGGGGTCCCCCTAGGGTTAGGGTAAGTTCTATGGTTTGAGTTATGCTTCAGGTTAGGTTAGGTTTGAAATTAGTTTGAGGGAGTAAGTTTAGGGCTACTGTTAGTTTTCGGTTCAGTGTTACGGTTGGATTTAGCGTGAGGGTCAGGTTAGGGTTGGGGTTGAGCTTAAGGTGTCCGCCTAGGGTTAAGGTTAGGTGTATGGTTTGATTTAGGCTTCAGGTTAGGTTAGGTTTGAACTTAGTTTGAGGGAGTAAGTCTAGGGCTACTGTTAGTTTTCGGGTAACTGTTATGGTTGGAGTTAGCGTCAGCGCCATTTTAGGATTGGGGTTGAGCTTAAGGTGTCCGCCAAGGGCTAGGGTTAGGTCTATGGTTTGAGTTAGGCTTCAGGTTAGGTTAGGTTTGAACTTAGTTTGAGGGAGTCAATTTAGGGCTACTGTTAGTTTTCGGTTCAGTGTTACGTTTGGAGATAGCATCAGGGTCAGGTTAGGGTTGGGGTTGAGCTTCAGGTGTCCGCCTAGGGTTAGGGTTAGGTCTATGGTTTGAGTTAGGCTTCAGGTTAGCTTAGGTTTGAACTTAGTTTGAGGGAGTAAGTTTAGGGCTACTGTTAGTTTTCGGTTCAGTGTTACGGTTGGAGTTAGCGTCAGGTTCAGGTTAGGGTTGGGGTTGAACTTAAGGTGTCTGCCTAGGGTTAGGGTTAGGTCTTTGGTTTGAGTTAGACTTCAGGTGAGGTTAGGTATGAACTTAGTTTGAGGGAGTAAGTTTAGGGCTACTGTTTGTTTTCGGTTCAGTGTTTCGGTTGGAGTTAGCGTGAGGGTCAGGTTAGGGTAGGGGTTGAGCTTAAGGTGTCCGCCTAGGGTTAGGGTTAGGTGTATGGTTTGATTTAGGCTTCAGGTTAGGTTAGGTTTGAACTTAGTTTGAGGGAGTAAGTTTAGGGCTACTGTTTGTTTTCGGGTAACTGTTACGGTTGGAGTTAGCGCCAGGTCCAGGTTAGGGTTGGCGTTGAGCTAATGGTGTCCGCCTAGGGTTAGGGTTAAGTGTATGGTTTGATTTAGGATTCAGGTTAGGTTAGGTTTGAAGTTAGTTTGAGGGAGTAAGTTTAGGGCTACTGTTAGTTTTCGGTTAACTGTTACAGTTGGAGTAAGCGTGAGGGTCAGGTTAGGGTAGGGGTTGAGCTTAAGGTGTCTGCCTAGGGTTAGGGTTAGGTGTATGATTTGATTAAGGCTTCAGGTTAGGTTAGGTTTGAACTTAGTTTGAGGGAGTAAGTTTAGGGCTACTGTTAGTTTTCGGGTAACTGTTATGGTTGGAGTTAGCGTCAGGGCCAGGTTAGGGTTGGGGTTGAGCTTAAGGTGTCCGCCTAGGGTTAGGGTTAGGTCTATGGTTTGAGTTAGGCTTCAGGTTAGGTTAGGTTTGAACTTAGTTTGAGGGAGTAAGTTTAGGGCTACTGTTAGTTTTCGGGTAACTCTTACGGTTGGAGTTAGCGTCAGGTCCAGGTTAGGGTTGGCGTTGAGCTAATGGTGTCCGCCTAGGGTTAGGGTTAGGTGTATGGTTTGATTTAGGCTTCAGGTTAGGTTAGGTTTGAAGTTAGTTTGAGGGAGTAAGTTTCGGGCTACTGTTAGTTTTCGGTTAACAGTTACAGTTGGAGTAAGCGTGAGGGTCAGGTTAGGGTAGGGGTTGAGCTTAAGGTGTCTTCCTAGGGTTAGGGTTAGGTGTATGATTTGATTAAGGCTTCAGGTTAGGTTAGGTTTGAACTTAGTTTGAGGGAGTAAGTTTAGGGCTACTGTTAGTTTTCGGGTAACTCTTACGGTTGGAGTTAGCGACAGGTCCAGGTTAGGGTTGGCGTTGAGCTAATGGTGTCCGCCTAGGGTTAGGGTTAGGTGTATGGTTTGATTTAGGTTTCAGGTTAGGTTAGGTTTGAACTTAGTTTGAGGGAGTAAGTTTAGGGCTACTGTTTGTTTTCGGTTCAGTGTTACGGTTGGAGATAGCGTCAGGGTCAGGTTAGGTTTGGGGTTGAGCTTCAGGTGTCCGCCTAGGGTTAGGGTTAGGTCTATGGTTTGAGTTAGGCTTCAGGTTAGGTTAGGTGTGAACTTAGTTTGAGGGAGTAAGTTTAGAGCTACTGTTAGTTTTCGGGTAACTGTTACGGTTGGAGTTAGCGACAGGTCCAGGTTAGGGTTGGCGTTGAGCTAATGGTGTCCGCCTAGGGTTAGGGTTAGGTGTATGGTTTTATTTAGGCGTCAGGTTAGGTTAAGTTTGAAGTTAGTTTGAGGGAGTAAGTTTAGGGCTACTGTTAGTTTTCGGTTAATTGTTACAGTTGGAGTAAGCGTGAGGGTCAGGTTAGGGTAGGGGTTGAGCTTAAGGTGTCCGCCTAGGGTTAGGGTTAGGTGTATGATTTGATTAAGGCTTCAGGTTAGGTTAGGTTTGAACTTAGTTTGAGGGAGTAAGTTTAGTGCTACTGTTTGTTATCGGGTAACTGTTATGGTTGGAGTTAGCGTAAGGGCCAGGTTAGGGTTGGGGTTGACCTTAAGGTGTCCGTCTAGGGTTAGGGTTAGGTCTATGGTGTGAGTTAGGCTTCAGGTTAGGTTAGGTTTGAACTTAGTTTGAGGGAGTAAATTTAGGGCTACTGTTAGTTTTCGGTTCAGTGTTACGGTTGGATTTAGCGTGAGGGTCAGGTTAAGGTTGGGTTGAGCTTAAGGTGTCCGCCTAGGGTAGGGGTTAGGTGTATGGTTTGATTTAGGCTTCAGGTTAGGTTAGGTTTGAACTTAGTTTGAGGGAGTAAGTTTAGGCTTACTGTTAGTTTTCGGGTAACTGTTATGGTTGGAGTTAGCGTCAGGGCCATTTTAGGATTGCGGTTGAGCTTAAGGTGTCCGCCAAGGGTTAGGGTTAGGTCTATGGTTTGAGTTAGGCTTCAGGTTAGGTTAGGTTTGAACTTAGTTTGAGGGAGTAAGTTCAGGGCTACTGTTAGTTTTCGGTTCAGTGTTACGTTTGGAGATAGCGTCAGGGTCAGGTTAGGGTTGGGGTTGAGCTTCAGGTGTCCGCCTAGGGTTAGGGTTAGGTCTATGGTTTGAGTTAGGCTTCAGGTTACGTTAGGTTTGAACTTAGTTTGAGGGAGTAAGTTTTGGGCTACTGTTAGTTTTCGTTTCAGTGTTACGGTTGGAGTAAGAGTCAGGGTCAGGTTAGGGTTGGGGTTGAACTTCAGGTGTCCGCCTAGGGTTAGGGTTAGGTCTATGGTTTGAGTTAGGCTTCAGGTTAGGTTAGGTTTGAACTTAGTTTGAGGGAGTAAGTTTAGGGCTACTGTTTGTTTTCGGTTCAGTGTTTCGGTTGGAGTTAGCGTGAGGGTCAGTTTAGGGTAGGTGTTGAGCTTAACGTGTCCGCCTAGGGTTAGGGTTAGGTGTATGGTTTGATTTAGGCTTCAGGTTAGGTTAGGATTGAACTTAGTTTGAGGGAGTAAGTTTATGGCTACTGTTAGTTTTCGGGTAACTGTTACGGTTGGAGTTAGCGTCAGGTCCAGGTTAGGGTTGGCGTTGAACTAATGGTGTCCGCCTAGGGTTAGTATTAGGTGTATGGTTTGATTTACGCTTCAGGTTAGGTTAGGTTTGAAGTTAGTTTGAGGGAGTAAGTTTAGGGCTACTGTTAGTTTTCGGTTAACTGTTACCGTTGGAGTAAGCGTGAGGGTCAGGTTAGGGTAGGGGTTGAGCTTAAGGTGTCCGCCTAGGGTTAGGGTTAGGTGTATGATTTGATTAAGGCTTCAGGTTAGGTTAGGTTTGAACTTAGTTTGAGGGAGTAAGTTTAGGGCTACTGTTAGGTTTCGGTTCAGTGTTACGGTTGGAGTTAGCGTGAGGGTCAGGTTAGTGTTGGGGTTGAGCTTAAGGTGTCCGCCTAGGGTTAGAGTTAGGTGTATGGTTTGATTTAGGCTTCAGCTTATCTTAGGTTTGAACTTAGTTTGATGGAGTAAGTTTAGGGCTACTGTTAGTTTTCGGTTCAGTGTTACGGTTGGAGATAGCGTCAGGGTCAGGTTAGGGTTGGGGTTGAGCTTAAGGTGTCCGCCTAGGGTTAGGGTTAGGTGTATGGTTTGATTTAGGCGTCAGGTTAGGTTAAGTTTGAAGTTAGTTTTAGGGAGTAAGTTTAGGGCTACTGTTAGTTTTCGGTTAACTGTTACAGTTGGAGTAAGCGTGAGGGTCAGGTTAGGGTAGGGGTTGAACTTACGGTGTCCGCCTAGGGTTAGAGTTAGGTGTATGATTTGATTAAGGCTTCAGGTTAGGTTAGGTTTGAACTTAGTTTGAGGGAGTAAGTTTAGGGCTACGGTTAGTTTTCGGGTAACTGTTATGGTTGGAGTTAGCGTCAGGGCTAGGTTAGGGTTGGGGTTGACCTTAAGGTGTCCGTCTAGGGTTAGGGTTAGGTCTATGGTGTGAGTTAGGCTTCAGGTTAGGTTAGGTTTGAACTTAGTTTGAGGGAGTAAGTTTAGGGCTACTGTTAGTTTTCGGTTCAGTGTTACGGTTGGAGATAGCGTCAGGGTCAGGTTAGGGTTGGGGTTGAGCTTAAGGTGTCCGCCTAGGGTTAGGGTTAGGTGTATGGTTTGATTTAGGCTTCAGGTTAGGTTAGGTTTGAACTTAGTTTGAGGGAGTAAGTTTAGGGCTACTGTTAGTTTTCGGTTCAGTGTTACGGTTGGAGATAGCGTCAGGGTCAGGTTAGCGTTGGGGTTGAGCTTCAGGTGTCCGCCTAGGGTTAGGGTTAGGTCTATGGTTTGAGTTAGGCTTCAGGTTAGGTTAGGTTTGAACTTAGTTTGAGGGAGTAAGTTTAGGGCTACTGTTAGTTTTCAGTTCAGTGTTACGGTTGGATTTAGCGTGAGGGTCAGGTTAGGTTTGGGGTTGAGCTTAAGGTGTCCGCCTAGGGTTAGGGTAGGTGTATGGTTTGATTTAGGCTTCAGGTTAGGTTAGGTTTGAACTTAGTTTGAGGGAGTAAGTTTAGGGCTACTGTTAGCTTTCGGGTAACTGTTATGGTTGGAGTTAGCGTCAGGGCCATTTTAGGATTGGGGTTGAGCTTAAAGTGTCCGCCAAGGGTTACGGTTTGGTCTATGGTTTGAGTTAGGCTTCAGGTTAGGTTAGGTTTGAACTTAGTTTGAGGGAGTAAGTTTAGGGCTACTGTTAGTTTTCAGTTCAGTGTTACGGTTGGAGATAGCGTCAGGGTCAGGTTAGGGTTGGGGTTGAGCTTCAGGTGTCCGCCAAGGGTTAGGGTTATGTCTATGGTTTGAGTTAGGCTTCAGGTTAGGTTAGGTTTGAACTTAGTTTGAGGGATTAAGTTTAGGGCTACTGTTACTTTTCGTTTCAGTGTTACGGTTGGATTTAGCGTGAGGGTCAGGTTAAGGTTGGGTTGAGCTTAAGGTGTCCGCCTAGGTTTGTGGTTAGGTGTATGGTTTGATTTAGGCTTCAGGTTAGGTTAGGTTTGAACTTAGTTTGAGGGAGTAAGTTTAGGGCTACTGTTAGATTTCGGTTAACTGTTATGGTTGGAGTTAGCGTCAGGTCCATTTTAGGATTGGGGTTGAGCTTAAGGTGTCCGCCAAGGGTTACTGTTTGGTCTATGGTTTGAGTTAGGCTTCAGGTTAGGTTAGGTTTGAACTTAGTTTGAGGGAGTAAGTTTAGGGCTACTGTTAGTTTTCGGTTCAGTGTTACGTTTGGAGATATCGTCAGGGTCAGGTTAGGGTTGGGGTTGAGCTTCAGGTGTCCGCCTAAGGTTAGGGTTAGGTCTATCGTTTGAGTTAGGCTTCAGGTTAGGTTAGGTTTGAACTTAGTTTGAGGGAGTAAGTTTTGGGCTACTGTTAGTTTTCGTTTCAGTGTTACGGTTGGAGTAAGAGTCAGGGTCAGGTTAGGGTTGGGGTTGAACTTCAGGTGTCCGCCTAGGGTTAGGGTTAGGTCTATGGTTTGAGTTAGGCTTCAGGTTAGGTTAGGTTTGAACTTAGTTTGAGGGAGTAAGTTTAGGGCTACTGTTTGTTTTCGGTTCAGTGTTTCGTTTGGAGTTAGCGTGAGGGTCAGGTTAGGGTAGGGGTTGAGCTTAAGGTGTCCGCCTAGGGTTAGGGTTAGGTGTATGGTTTGATTTAGGCTTCAGGTTAGGTTAGATTTGAACTTAGTTTGAGGGAGTAAGTTTAGGGCTACTGTTAGTTTTCGGGTAACTGTTACGGTTGGAGTTAGCGTTAGGTCCAGGTTAGGTTTGGCGTTGAGCTAATGGTGTCCGCCTAGGGTTAGGGTTAGGTGTATGGTGTGATTTAGGATTCAGGTTAGGTTAGGTTTGAAGTTAGTTTGAGGGAGTAAGTTTAGGGCTACTGTTAGTTTTCGGTTAACTGTTACAGTTGGAGTAAGCGTGAGGGTCAGGTTAGGGTAGGGGTTTAGCTTAAGGTGTCTGCCTAGGGTTAGGGTTAGGTGTATGATTTGATTAAGGCTTCAGGTTAGGTTAGGTTTGAACTTAGTTTGAGAGAGTAAGTTTAGGGCTACTGTTCGTTTTGGGGTAACTGTTATGGTTGGAGTTAGCATCAGGGCCAGGTTAGTGTTGGGGTTGAGCTTAAGGTGTCCGCCTAGGGTTAGGGTTAGGTCTATGGTTTGAGTTAGGCTTCAGGTTAGGATAGGTTTGAACTTAGTTTGAGGGAGTAAGTTTAGGGCTACTGTTAGTTTTCGGTTCAGTGTTACGGTTGGAGATAGCGTCAGGGTCAGGTTAGGGTTGGGGTTGAGCTTAAGCTGTCGGCCTAGGGTTAGGGTTAGGTGTATGGTATGATTTAGGCTTCTGGTTACGTTAGGTTTGAACTTAGTTTGAGGGAGTAAGTTTAGGGCTATTGTTAGTTTTCGGTTCAGTGTTACGGTTGGAAATAGGGTCAGGGTCAGTTTAGGGTTGGGCTTGAACTTCAGGTGTCCCCCTAGGGTTAGGGTAAGTTCTATGGTTTGAGTTATGCTTCAGGTTAGGTTATGTTTGAAATTAGTTTGAGGGAGTAAGTTTAGGGCTACTGTTATTTTTCGGTTCAGTGTTACGGTTGGATTTATCGTGAGGGTCAGGTTAGGGTTGGGGTTGAGCTTAAGGTGTCCGCCTAGGGTTAGGGTTAGATGTATGGTTTGATTTAGGCTTCAGGTTAGGTTAGGTTTGAACTTAATTTGAGGGAGTAAATTTAGGGCTACTGTTAGTTTTCGGGTAACTGTTATGGTTGGAGTTAGCGTCAGCGCCATTTTAGGATTGGGGTTGAGCTTAAGGTGTCCGCCAAGGGTTAGGGTTAGGTCTATGGTTTGAGTTAGGCTTCAGGTTAGGTTAGGTTTGAACTTAGTTTGAGGGAGTCAATTCAGGGCTACTGTTAGTTTTCGGTTAAGTGTTACGTTTGGAGATAGCGTCAGGGTCAGGTTAGGGTTGGGGTTGAGCTTCAGGTGTCCGCCTAGGGTTAGGGTTAGGTCTATGGTTTGAGTTAGGCTTCAGGTTAGGTTAGGTTTGAACTTAGTTTGAGGGAGTATGTTTAGGGCTACTCTTAGTTTTCGTTTCAGTGTTACGGTTGGAGTAAGAGTCAGGGTCAGCTTAGGGTGGGGTTGAACTTCAGGTGTCCGCCTAGGGTTAGGGTTAGGTCTATGGTTTGAGTTAGGCTTCAGGTTAGGTTAGGTTTGAACTTAGTTTGAGGGAGTAAGTTTAGGGCTACTGTTTGTTTTCGGTTCAGTGTTTCGGTTGGAGTTAGCCTGAGGGTCAGGTTAGGGTAGGGGTTGAGCTTAAGGTGTCCGCCTAGGGTTAGGGTTAGGTGTATGGTTTGATTTAGGCTTCAGGTTAGGTTAGGTTTGAACTTAGTTTGAGGGAGTAAGTTTAGGGCTACTGTTAGTTTTCGGGTAACTGTTACGGTTGGAGTTAGCGCCAGGTCCAGGTTAGGGTTGGCGTTGAGCTAATGGTGTCCACCTAGGGTTAGGGTTAGGTGTATGGTTTGATTTAGGATTCAGGTTAGGTTAGGTTTGAAGTTAGTTTGAGGGAGTAAGTTTAGGGCTACTGTTAGTTTTCGGTTAACTGTTACAGTTGGAGTAAGCGTGAGGGTCAGGTTAGGGTAGGGGTTGAGCTTAAGGTGTCTGCCTACGGTTAGGGTTAGGTGTATGATTTGATTAAGGCTTCAGGTTAGGTTAGGTTTGAACTTAGTTTGAGGGAGTAAGTTTAGGGCTACTGTTAGTTTTCGGGTAACTGTTATGGTTGGAGTTAGCGTCAGGGCCAGGTTAGGGTTGGAGTTGAGCTTAAGGTGTCCGCCTAGGGTTAGGGTTAGGTCTATGGTTTGAGTTAGGCTTCAGGTTAGGTTAGGTTTGAACTTAGTTTGAGGGAGTAAGTTTAGGGCTACTGTTAGTTTTCGGTTCAGTGTTACGGTTAGAGATAGCGTCAGGGTCAGGTTAGGGTTGGGGTTGAGCTTAAGGTGTCCGCCTAGGGTTAGGGTTAGGTGTATGGTTTGATTTAGGCTTCAGGTTAGGTTAGGTTTGAACTTAGTTTGAGGGAGTAAGTTTAGGGCTACTGTTAGTTTTCGGATAACTCTTACGGTTGGAGTTAGCGTCAGGTCCAGGTTAGGGTTGGCGTTGAGCTAATGTTCTCCGCCTAGGGTTAGGTTTAGGTGTATGGTTTGATTTTGGCTTCAGGTTAGGTTAGGTTTGAAGTTAGTTTGTGGGAGTAAGTTTCGGGCTACTGTTAGTTTTCGGTTAACAGTTACATTTGGAGTAAGCGTGAGGGTCATGTTAGGGTAGGGGTTGAGCTTAAGGTGTCCGCCTAGGGTTAGGGTTAGGTGTATGATTTGATTAAGGCTTCAGTTTAGGTTAGGTTTGAACTTAGTTTGAGGGAGTAAGTTTAGGGCTACTGTTTGTTTTCGGTTCAGTGTTACGGTTGGAGATAGCGTCAGGGTCAGGTTAGGTTTGGGGTTGAGCTTCAGGTGTCCGCCTAGGGTTAGGGTTAGGTCTATGGTTTGAGTTAGGCTTCAGGTTAGGTTAGGTTTGAACTTAGTTTGAGGGAGTAAGTTTAGAGCTACTGTTAGTTTTCGTGTAACTGTTACGGTTGGAGTTAGCGTCAGGTCCAGGTTAGGGTTGGCGTTGAGCTAATGGTGTCCGCCTAGGGTTAGGGTTAGGTGTATGGTTTGATTTAGGCGTCAGGTTAAGTTAAGTTTGAAGTTAGTTTGAGGGAGTAAGTTTAGGGCTACTGTTAGTTTTCGGTTAACTGTTACAGTTGGAGTAAGCGTGAGGGTCAGGTTAGGGTAGGGGTTGAGCTTAAGGTGTCCGCTTAGGGTTAGGGTTAGGTGTATGGTTTGATTTAGGCTTCAGGTTAGGTTAGGTTTGAACTTAGTTTGAGGGAGTAAGTTTAGGGCTACTGTTAGTTTTCGGGTAACTGCTAGGGTTGGAGTTAGCGTCAGGTCCAGGTTAGGGTTGGGGTTGAGCTTAAGGTGTCCGCCAAGGGTTAGGGTTAGGTGTATGGTATGATTTAGGCTTCTGGTTAAGTTAGGTTTGAACTTAGTTTGAGGGAGTAAGTTTAGGGCTATTGTTAGTTTTCGGTTCAGTGTTACGGTTGGAAATAGCGTCAGGGTCAGTTTAGGGTTGGGCTTGAACTTCAGGTGTCCCCCTAGGATTAGGGTAAGTTCTATGGTTTGAGTTAGGCTTCAGGTTAGGTTAGGTTTGAAATTAGTTTGAGGGAGTAAGTTTAGGGCTACTGTTAGGTTTCGGTTCAGTGTTACGGTTGGAGTTAGCGTGAGGGTCAGGTTAGTGTTGGGGTTGAACTTAAGGTGTCCGCCTAGGGTTAGAGTTAGGTGTATGGTTTGATTTAGGCTTCAGGTTAGCTTAGGTTTGAACTTAGTTTGAGGGAGTAAGTTTAGGGCTACTGTTAGTTTTCGGGTAACTGTTATGGTTGGAGTTAGCGTCAGGGCCAGGTTAGGGTTGTGGTTGAACTTAAGGTGTCCGCCTAGGGTTAGGGTTAGGTCTACGATTTGAGTTAGGATTCAGGTTAGGTTAGGTTTGAACTTAGTTTGAGGGAGTAAGTTTAGGGCTACTGTTAGGTTTCGGTTCAGTGTTACGGTTGGAGTTAGCGTGAGGGTCAGGTTAGTGTTGGGGTTGAACTTAAGGTGTCCGCCTAGGGTTAGAGTTAGGTGTATGGTTTGATTTAGGCTTCAGGTTAGCTTAGGTTTGAACTTAGTTTGAGGGAGTAAGTTTAGGGCTACTGTTAGTTTTCGGGTAACTGTTATCGTTGGAGTTAGCGTCAGGGCCAGGTTAGGGTTGGGGTTGAGCTTAAGGTGTCCGCCTAGGGTTAGGGTTAGGTCTACGGTTTGAGTTAGGCTTCAGGTTAGGTTAGGTTTGAACTTAGTTTGAGGGAGTATGTTTAGGGCTACTCTTAGTTTTCGTTTCAGTGTTACGGTTGGAGTAAGAGTCAGGGTCAGCTTAGGGTGGGGTTGAACTTCAGGTGTCCGCCTAGGGTTAGGGTTAGGTCTATGGTTTGAGTTAGGCTTCAGGTTAGGTTAGGTTTGAACTTAGTTTGAGGGAGTAAGTTTAGGGCTACTGTTTGTTTTCGGTTCAGTGTTTCGGGTGGAGTTAGCCTGAGGGTCAGGTTAGGGTAGGGGTTGAGCTTAAGGTGTCCGCCTACGGTTAGGGTTAGGTGTATGGTTTGATTTAGGCTTCAGGTTAGGTTAGGTTTGAACTTAGTTTGAGGGAGTAAGTTTAGGGCTACTGTTAGTTTTCGGGTAACTGTTACGGTTGGAGTTAGCGCCAGGTCCAGGTTAGGGTTGGCGTTGAGCTAATGGTGTCCACCTAGGGTTAGGGTTAGGTGTATGGTTTGATTTAGGATTCAGGTTAGGTTAGGTTTGAAGTTAGTTTGAGGGAGTAAGTTTAGGGCTACTGTTAGTTTTCGGTTAACTGTTACAGTTGGAGTAAGCGTGAGGGTCAGGTTAGGGTAGGGGTTGAGCTTAAGGTGTCTGCCTACGGTTAGGGTTAGGTGTATGATTTGATTAAGGCTTCAGGTTAGGTTAGGTTTGAACTTAGTTTGAGGGAGTAAGTTTAGGGCTACTGTTAGTTTTCGGGTAACTGTTATGGTTGGAGTTAGCGTCAGGGCCAGGTTAGGGTTGGGGTTGAGCTTAAGGTGTCCACCAAGGGTTAGGGTTAGGTGTATGGTATGATTTAGGCTTCTGGTTAAGTTAGGTTTGAACTTAGTTTGAGGGAGTAAGTTTAGGGCTATTGTTAGTTTTCGGTTCACTGTTACGGTTGGAGTTAGCGTGAGGGTCAGGTTAGTGTTGGGGTTGAACTTAAGGTGTCCGCCTAGGGTTAGAGTTAGGTGTATGGTTTGATTTAGGCTTCAGGAAGCTTAGGTTTGAACTTAGTTTGAGGGAGTAAGTTTAGGGCTACTGTTAGTTTTCGGGTAACTGTTATGGTTGGAGTTAGCGTCAGGGCCAGGTTAGGGTTGGGGTTGAACTTAAGGTGTCCGCCTAGGGTTAGGGTTAGGTCTACGATTTGAGTTAGGATTCAGGTTAGGTTAGGTTTGAACTTAGTTTGAGGGAGTAAGTTTAGGGCTACTGTTAGGTTTCGGTTCAGTGTTACGGTTGGAGTTAGCGTGAGGGTCAGGTTAGTGTTGGGGTTGAACTTAAGGTGTCCGCCTAGGGTTAGAGTTAGGTGTATGGTTTGATTTAGGCTTCAGGTTAGCTTAGGTTTGAACTTAGTTTGAGGGAGTAAGTTTAGGGCTACTGTTAGTTTTCGGGTAACTGTTATCGTTGGAGTTAGCGTCAGGGCCAGGTTAGGGTTGGGGTTGAGCTTAAGGTGTCCGCCTAGGGTTAGGGTTAGGTCTACGGTTTGAGTTAGGCTTCAGGTTAGGTTAGGTTTGAACTTAGTTTGAGGGAGTAAGTTTAGGGCTACTGTTAGTTTTCGGTTCAGTGTTGCGGTTGGATATAGCGTCAGGGTCAGGTTAGGGTTGGGGTTGAGCTTCAGGTGTCCGCCTAGGGTTAGGGTTAGGTCTATGGTTTGAGTTAGGCTTCAGGTTAGGTTAGGTTTGAACTTTGTTTCAGGGAGTAAGTTTAGGGCTACTGTTAGTTTTCGGTTCAGTGTTACGGTTGGATTTAGCGTGAGGGTCAGGTTTGGGTTGGGGTTGAGCTTAAGGTGTCCGCCTAGGGTTAGGGTTAGGTGTATGGTTTGATTTAGGCTTCAGGTTAGGTTAGGTTTGAACTTAGTTTGAGGGAGTAACTTTAGGGCTACTGTTAGTTTTCGGGTAACTGTTGTGGTTGGAGTTAGCGTCAGGGGATTTTAGGGTTGGGGTTGAGCTTAAGGTGTCCGCCAATTGTTAGGGTTAGGTCTATGGTTTGATTTAGGCTTCAGGTTAGGTTAGGTTTGAACTTAGTTTGAGGGAGTAGGTTTAGGGCTACTGTTAGTTTTCGGTTCAGTGTTACGGTTGGAGTTAGCGACAGGGTCAGGTTAGGGTTGGGGTTGAGCTTCAGGTGTCCGCCTAGGGTTAGGGTTAGGTCTATGGTTTGAGTTAGGCTTCAGGTTAGGTTAGGTTTGAACTTAGTTTGAGGGATTAAGTTTAGGGCTACTGTTAGTTTTCGGTTGAGTGTTTCGGTTGGAGTTAGCGTGATGGTCAGTTTGGGTAGGGGTTGAGCTTAAGGTGTCTGCCTAGGGTTAGGTTTAGGTGTATGGTTTGATTTAGGCTTCAGGTTAGGATAGGTTTTAACTTAGTTTGAGGGAGTAAGTTTAGGGCTACTGTTAGTTTTCGGTTCAGTGTTACGGTTGGAGTTAGCGTGAGGGTCAGGTTAGGGTTGGGGTTGAGCTTCAGGTGTCCGCGTAGGGTTAGGGTTAGGTGTATGGTTTCATTTAGCCTTCAGGTTAGGTTAGGTTTGAACTTAGTTTGAGGGAGTAAGTTTTGGGCTGCTGTTAGTTTTCGGGTAACTGTTACGGTTGGAGTTAGCGTCAGGTCCAGGTTAGGTTTGGCGTTGAGCTAATGGTGTCCGCCTATGGTTAGGATTAGGTGTATGGTTTGATTTACGCTTCAGGTTAGGTTAGGTTTGAAGTTAGTTTGAGGGAGTAAGTTTAGGGCTACTGTTAGTTTTCGGTTCAGTGTTACGGTTGGAGATAGCGTCAGGGTCAGGTTAGGG
The DNA here is from genome assembly GCA_026018925.1 of Tupaia tana. Classification (NCBI taxonomy): domain Eukaryota; kingdom Metazoa; phylum Chordata; class Mammalia; order Scandentia; family Tupaiidae; genus Tupaia; species Tupaia tana. The sequence goes on along the minus strand of JAKSZU010000042.1, from coordinate 757,658 downwards.
TTGGGCTTGAACTTCAGGTGTCCGCCTAGGGTTAGGGTTAGGTCTATGATTTGAGTTAGGCTTCAGGTTAGGTTAGGTTTGAAATTAGTTTGAGGGAGTAAGTTTAGGGCTACTGTTAGTTTTCGGTTCAGTGTTACGGTTGGAGTTAGCGTGAGGGTCAGGTTAGGGTTGGGGTTGAGCTTAAGGTGTCCGCCTAGGGTTAGAGTTTGGTGTATGGTTTGATTTAGGGCTCAGGTTAGCTTAGGTTTGAACTTAGTTTGAGGGAGTAAGTTTAGGGCTACTGTTAGTTTTCGGGTAACTGTTATGGTTGGAGTTAGCGTCAGGGCCAGGTTAGGGTTGGGGTTGAGCTTAAGGTGTCCGCCAAGGGTTAGGGTTAGGTCTATGGTTTGAGTTAGGCTTCAGGTTAGGTTAGGTTTGAACTTAGTTTGAGGGAGTAAGTTTAGGGCTACTGTTAGTTTTCAGTTCAGTGTGACGGTTGGAGATAGCGTCAGGGTCAGGTTAGGGTTGGGGTTGAGCTTCAGGTGTCCGCCTAGGGTTAGGGTTAGGTCTATGGTTTGAGTTAGGCTTCAGGTTAGCTTAGGTTTGAACTTAGTTTGAGGGAGTAAGTATAGGGCTACTGTTAGTTTTCGGTTCAGTGTTACGGTTGGAGTTAGCGTTAGGTTCAGGTTAGGGTTGGGGTTGAACTTAAAGTGTCTGCCTAGGGTTAGGGTTAGGTCTTTGGTTTGAGTTAGACTTCAGGTGAGGTTAGGTTTTAACTTAGTTTGAGGGAGTAAGTTTAGGGCTACTGTTAGTTTTAGGTTAAGTGTTACGGTTGGAGTAAGAGTCAGGGTCAGGTTAGGGTTGGGGTTGAGCTTAAGGTGTCCGCCTAGGGTTAGGGTTAGGTGTATGGTTTGATTTAGGCTTCAGGTTAGGTTAGGTTTGAAGTTAGTTTGAGGGAGTAAGTTTAGGGCTACTGTTAGTTTTCGGGTAACTGTTACGGTTGCAGTTAGCGTCAGGTCCAGGTTAGGGTTGGGGTTGAGTTTCAGGTGTCCGCCTAGGGTTAGGGTAGGTGTATGGTTTGATTTAGGCTTCAGATTAGGTTAGGTTTGAAGTTAGTTTGAGGGAGTAAGTTTAGGGCTACTGTTAGTTTTCGGTTAACTGTTACAGTTGGAGTAAGCGTGAGGGTCAGGTTATGGTAGGGGTTGAGCTTAAGGTGTCCGCCTGTGGTTAGGGTTAGGTGTATGATTTGATTAAGGCTTCAGGTTAGGTTAAGTTTGAAATTAGTTTGAGGGAGTAAGTTTAGGGCTACTGTTAGTTTTCGGTTCAGTCTTACGGTTGGAGATAGCGTCAGGGTCAGGTTAGGGTTGGGGTTGAGCTTCAGGTGACCGCCTAGGGTTAGGGTCAGGTCTAGGGTTTGATTTAGGGTTCAGGTTAGCTTAGGTTTGAACTTAGTTTGAGGGAGTAAGTTTAGGGCTACTGTTAGTTTTCGGGTAACTGTTATGGTTGGAGTTAGCGTCAGGGCCAGGTTAGGGTTGGGGTTGAGCTTAAGGTTTCCGCCTAGGGTTAGGGTTAGGTCTATGGTTTGAGTTAGGCTTCAGGTTAGGTTAGGTTTGAACTTAGTTTGAGGGAGTAAGTTTAGGGCTACTGTTAGTTTTCGGTTCAGTGTTACGGTTGGAGATAGCGTCAGGGTCAAGTTAGCGTTGGGGTTGAGCTTCAGGTGTCCGCCTAGGGTTAGGGTTAGGTGTATGGTTTGATTTAGGCTTCAGGTTAGGTTAGGTTTGAACTTAGTTTGAGGGAGTAAGTTTAGGGCTACTGTTAGTTTTCGGGTAACTGTTATGTTTGGAGTTAGCGTCAGGGCCATTTTAGGATTGGGGTTGAGCTTAAGGTGTCCGCCAAGGGTTAGGTTTAGGTCTATGGTTTGAGTTAGGCTTCAGGTTAGGTTAGGTTTGAACTTAGTTTGAGGGTTTAAGTTTAGGGCTACTGTTAGTTTTCGGTTCAGTGTTACGGTTGGAGATAGCGTCAGGGTCAGGTTAGGGTTGGGGATGAGCTTAAGTTGTCCGCCTAGGGTTAGGGTTAGGTGTATGGTATGATTTAGGCTTCTGGTTAAGTTAGGTTTGAACTTAGTTTGAGGGAGTATGTTTAGGGCTATTGTTAGTTTTCGGTTCAGTGTTACGGTTTGAAATAGCGTCAGGTTCAGGTTAGGGTTGGGGTTGAACTTAAGGTGTCTGCCTAGGGTTAGGGTTAGGTCTTTGGTTTGAGTTAGACTTCAGGTGAGGTTAGGTTTGAACTTAGTTTGAGGGAGTAAGTTTAGGGCTACTGTTAGTTTTCGGTTAAGTGTTACGGTTGGAGTAAGAGTCAGGGTCAGGTTAGGGTTGGGGTTGAGCTTCAGATGTCCGCCTAGGGTTAGGGTTAGGTGTATGGTTTGATTTAGGCTTCAGGTTAGGTTAGGTTTGAACTTAGTTTGAGGGAGTAAGTTTAGGGCTACTGTTAGTTTTCGGGTAACTGTTACGGTTGCAGTTAGCGTCAGGTCCAGGTTAGGGTTGGGGTTGAGTTTCAGGTGTCCGCCTAGGGTTAGTGTAGGTGTATGGTTTGATTTAGGCTTCAGATTAGGTTAGGTTTGATGTTAGTTTGAGGGAGTAAGTTTAGGGCTACTGTTAGTTTTCGGTTAACTGTTACAGTTGGAGTAAGCGTGAGGGTCAGGTTATGGTAGGGGTTGAGCTTAAGGTGTCCGCCTGGGGTTAGGGTTAGGTGTATGATTTGATTAAGGCTTCAGGTTAGGTTAGGTTTGAACTTAGTTTGAGGGAGTAAGTTTAGGGCTACTGTTAGTTTTCGGTTCAGTGTTATGGTTGGAGATAGCGTCAGGGTCAGGTTAGGGTTGGGGATGAGCTTAAGGTGTCCGCCTAGGGTTAGGGTTAGGTGTATGGTATGATTTAGGCTTCTGGTTAAGTTAGGTTTGAACTTAGTTTGAGGGAGTATGTTTAGGGCTATTGTTAGTTTTCGGTTCAGTGTTACGGTTGGAAATAGCGTCAGGGTCAGTTTAGGGTTGGGCTTGAACTTCAGGTGTCCCCCTAGGGTTAGGGTAAGTTCTATGGTTTGAGTTAGGCTTCAGGTTAGGTTAGGTTTGAAATTAGTTTTAGTGAGTAAGTTTAGGGCTACTGTTAGGTTTCGGTTCAGTGTTACGGTTGGAGTTAGCGTGAGGGTCAGGTTAGTGTTGGGGTTGAACTTAAGGTGTCCGCCTAGGGTTAGAGTTAGGTGTATGGTTTGATTTAGGCTTCAGGTTAGCTTAGGTTTGAACTTAGTTTGAGGGAGTAAGTTTAGGGCTACTGTTAGTTTTCAGGTAACTGTTATGGTTGGAGTTAGCGTCAGAGACAGGGTAGGGTTGGGGTTGAACTTAAGGGGTCCGCCTAGGGTTAGGGTTAGGTCTACGGTTTGAGTTAGGCTTCAGGTTAGGTTAGGTTTGAACTTAGTTTGAGGGAGTAAGTTTAGGGCTACTGTTAGTTTTCGGTTCAGTGTTACGGTTGGAGATAGCGTCAGGGTCAGGATAGGGTTGGGGTTGAGCTTCAGGTGTCCGCCTAGGGTTAGGGTTAGGTCTATGGTTTGAGTTAGGCTTCAGGTTAGGTTAGGTTTGAACTTAGTTTGAGGGAGTAAGTTTAGGGCTACTGTTAGTTTTCGGTTCAGTGTTACGGTTGGATTTAGCGTGAGGGTCAGGTTAGGGTTGGGGTTGAGCTTAAGGTGTCCGCCTAGGGTTAGGGTTAGGTGTATGGTTTGATTTAGGCTTCAGGTTAGGTTAGGTTTGAAGTTAGTTTGAGGGAGTAAGTTTCGGGCGACTGTTAGTTTTCGGTTAACAGTTACAGTTGCTGTAAGCGTGAGAGTCAGGTTAGGGTAGGGGTTGAGTTTAAGGTGTCCGCCTAGGGTTAGGGTTAGGTGTATGATTTGATTAAGGCTTCAGTTTAGGTTAGGTTTGAACTTAGTTTGAGGGAGTAAGTTTAGGGCTACTGTTAGTTTTCGGTTCAGTGTTACGGTTGGAGATAGCGTCAGGGTCAGGTTAGGTTTGGGGTTGAGCTTCAGGTGTCCGCCTAGGGTTAGGGTTAGGTCTATGGTTTGAGTTAGGCTTCAGGTTAGGTTAGGTTTGAACTTAGTTTGAGGGAGTAAGTTTAGAGCTACTGTTAGTTTTCGGGTAACTGTTACGGTTGGAGTTAGCGTCAGGTCCAGGTTAGGGTTGGCGTTGAGCTAATGGTGTCCGCCTAGGGTTAAGGTTAGGTGTATGGTTTGATTTAGGCGTCAGGTTAGGTTAAGTTTGAAGTTAGTTTGAGGGAGTAAGTTTAGGGCTACTGTTAGTTTTCGGTTAACTGTTACAGTTGGAGTAAGCGTGAGGGTCAGGTTAGGGTAGGGGTTGAGCTTAAGGTGTCCGCCTAGGGTTAGAGTTAGGTGTATGATTTGATTTAGGCTTCAGGTTAGGTTAGGTTTGAACTTAGTTTGAGGGAGTAAGTTTAGGGCTACTGTTAGTTATCGGGTAACTGTTATGGTTGGAGTTAGCGTCAGGGCCAGGTTAGGGTTGGGGTTGAACTTAAGGTGTCCGTCTAGGGTTAGGGTTAGGTCTATGGTGTGAGTTAGGCGTCAGGTTAGGTTAGGTTTGAACTTAGTTTGAGGGAGTAAGTTTAGGGCTACTGTTAGTTTTCGGTTCAGTGTTACGGTTGGAGATAGCGTCAGGGTCAGGTTAGGGTTGGGATTGAGCTTAAGGTGTCCGCCTAGGGTTAGGGTTAGGTGTATGGTTTGATTTAGGCTTCAGGTTAGGTTAGGTTTGAACTTAGTTTGAGGGAGTAAGTTTAGGGCTACTGTTAGTTTTCGGTTCAGTGTTACGGTTAGAGATATCGTCAGGGTCAGGTTAGCGTTGGGGTTGAGCTTCAGGTGTCCGCCTAGGTTTAGGGTTAGGTCTATGGTTTGAGTTAGGCTTCAGGTTAGGTTAGGTTTGAACTTAGTTTGAGGGAGTAAGTTTAGGGCTACTGTTAGTTTTCAGTTCAGTGTTACGGTTGGATTTAGCGTGAGGGTCAGGTTAGGTTTGGGGTTGAGCTTAAGGTGTCCGCCTAGGTTAGGGTAGGTGTATGGTTTGATATAGGCTTCAGGTTAAGTTAGGTTTGAACTTAGTTTGAGGGAGTAAGTTTAGGGCTACTGTTAGCTTTCGGGTAACTGTTATGGTTGGAGTTAGTGTCAGGACCATTTTAGGATTGGGGTTGAGCTTAAGGTGTCCGCCAAGGGTTACGGTTTGGTCTATGATTTGAGTTAGGCTTCAGGTTAGGTTAGGTTTGAACTTAGTTTGAGGGAGTAAGTTTAGGGCTACTGTTAGTTTTCAGTTCAGTGTTATGGTTGGAGATTGCGTCAGGTTCAGGTTAGGGTTGGGGTTGAGCTTCAGGTGTCCGCCTAGGGTTAGGGTTATGTCTATGGTTTGAGTTAGGCTTCAGGTTAGGTTAGGTTTGAACTTAGTTAGAGGGATTAAGTTTAGGGCTACTGTTAGTTTTCGTTTCAGTGTTACGGTTGGATTTAGCGTGAGGGTCAGGTTAAGGTTGGGTTGAGCTTAAGGTGTCCGCCTAGGGTTGGGGTTAGGTGTATGGTTTGATTTAGGCTTCAGGTTAGGTTAGGTTTGAACTTAGTTTGAGGGAGTAAGTTTAGGCCTACTGTTAGTTTTCGGGTAACTGTTATGGTTGGAGTTAGCGTCAGGGCCATTTTAGGATTGGGGTTGAGCTTAAGGTGTCCGCCTAGGGTTAGGGTTAGGTCTATGGTTTGAGTTAGGCTTCAGGTTAGGTTAGGTTTGAACTTAGTTTGAGGGAGTAAATTTAGGGCTACTGTTAGTTTTCGGTTCAGTGTTACGTTTGGAGATAGCGTCAGGGTCAGGTTAGGGTTGGGGTTGAGCTTCAGGTGTCCGCCTAGGGTTAGGGTTAGGTCTATGGTTTGAGTTAGGCTTCAGGTTAGGTTAGGTTTGAACTTAGTTTGAGGGAATAAGTTTAGGGCTACTGTTTGTTTTCGGTTCAGTGTTTCGGTTGGAGTTAGCGTGAGGGTCAGGTTAGGGTAGGGGTTGAGCTTAAGGTGTCCGCCTAGGGTTAGGGTTAGGTGTATGGTTTGATTTAGGCTTCAGGTTAGGTTAGGATTGAACTTAGTTTGAGGGAGTAAGTTTAGTTCTACTGTTAGTTTTCGGGTAACTGTTACGGTTGGAGTTAGCGTCAGGTCCAGGTTAGGGTTGGCGTTGAGCTAATGGTGTCCGCCTAGGGTTAGGATTAGGTGTATGGTTTGATTTACGCTTCAGGTTAGGTTAGGTTTGAAGTTAGTTTGAGGGAGTAAGTTTAGGGCTACTGTTAGTTTTCGGTTAACTGTTACCGTTGGAGTAAGCGTGAGGGTCAGGTTAGGGTAGGGGTTGAGCTTAAGGTGTCCGCCTAGGGTTAGGGTTAGGTGTATGATTTGATTAAGGCTTCAGGTTAGGTTAGGTTTGAACTTAGTTTGAGGGAGTAAGTTTAGGGCTACTGTTAGTTTTCGGGTAACTGTTATGGCTAGAGTTAGCGTCAGGGCCGGGTTAGGGTTGGGGTTGAGCTTAAGGTGTCCGCCTACGGTTAGGGTTAGGTCTATGGTTTGTGTTAGGCTTCAGGTTAGGTTAGGTTTGAACTTAGTTTGAGGGAGTAAGTTTAGGGCTACTGTTAGTTTTCGGTTCAGTGTTACCGTTGGAGATAGCGTCAGGGTCAGGTTAGGGTTGGGGTTGAGCTTAAGGTGTCCGCCAAGGGTTAGGGTTAGGTGTATGGTTTGATTTAGGCTTCAGGTTAGGTTAGGTTTGAACTTAGTTTGAGGGAGTAAGTTTAGGGCTACTGTTAGTTTTCGGTTCAGTGTTACGGTTGGAAATAGCGTCACGGTCAGTTTAGGGTTGGGCTTGAACTTCAGGTGTCCCCCTAGGGTTAGGGTAAGTTCTATGGTTTGAGTTAGGCTTCAGGTTAGGTTAGGTTTGAAATTAGTTTGAGGGAGTAAGTTTAGGGCTACTGTTAGGTTTCGGTTCAGTGTTACGGTTGGAGTTAGCGTGAGGGTCAGGTTAGTGTTGGGGTTGAGCTTAAGGTGTCCGCCTAGGGTTAGAGTTAGGTGTATGGTTTGATTTAGGCTTCAGGTTATCTTGGGTTTGAACTTAGTTTGATGGAGTAAGTTTAGGGCTACTGTTAGTTTTCGGGTAACTGTTATGGTTGGAGTTAGCGTCAGGGGATTTTAGGGTTGGGGTTGAGCTTAAGGTGTCCGCCAAGGGATAGGGTTAGGTCTATGGTTTGAGTTAGGCTTCAGGTTAGGTTAGGCTTGAACTTAGTTTGAGGGAATAAGTTTAGGGCTACTGTTAGTTTACGGTTCAGTGTTACGGTTGGAGTTAGCGTGAGGGTCAGGTTAGGGTTGGGGTTGAGCTAAAGGTGTCCGCCTAGGGTTAGGTTTAGGTCTATGGTTTCATTTAGGATTCAGGTTAGGTTAGGATTGAACTTAGTTTGAGGGAGTAAGTTTAGGGCTACTGTTAGTTTTTGGTTCAGTGTTACCGTTTGTGATAGCGTCAGGGTCAGGTTAGTGTTGGGGTTGAGCTTAAGGTGTCCGCCTAGGGTTAGGGTTAGGTCTATGGTTTGAGTTAGGCTTCAGGTAAGGTTAGGTTTGAACTTAGTTTGAGGGAGTAAGTTTAGGGCTACTGTTAGTTTTCGGTTCAGTGTTACGGTTGGAGTTAGCGTCAGGGTGAGGTTAGGGTTGGGGTTGAGCTTCAGGTGTCCACCTAGGGTTAGGGTTAGGTCTATGGTTTGAGTTAGGCTTCAGGTTAGGTTAGGTTTGAACTTAGTTTGAGGGAGTAAGTTTAGGGCTACTGTTTGTTTTCGGTTCAGTGTTTCGGTTGTAGTTAGCGTGAGGGTCACGTTAGCGTAGGGGTTGAGCTTAAGGTGTCCGCCTAGGGTTAGGGTTAGGTGTATGGTTTGATTTAGGCTTCAGGTTAGGTTAGGTTTGAACTTAGTTTGAATGAGTAAGTTTAGGGCTACTGTTAGTTTTCGGGTAACTGTTACGGTTGGAGTTAGCGTCAGGTCCAGGTTAGGGTTGGCGTTGAGCTAATGGTGTCCGCCTAGGGTTAGGATTAGGTGTATGGTTTGATTTACGCTTCAGGTTAGGTTAGGTTTGAAGTTAGTTTGAGGGAGTAAGTTTAGGGCTACTGTTAGTTTTCGGTTCAGTGTTACGGTTGGAGATAGCGTCAGGGTCAGGTTAGGGTTGGGCTTGAACTTCAGGTGTCCGCCTAGGGTTAGGGTTAGGTCTATGGTTTGAGTTAGGCTTCAGGTTAGGTTAGGTTTGAACTTAGTTTGAGGGAGTAAGTTTAGGGCTACTGTCAGTTTTCGGGTAACTGTTATGGTTGGAGTTAGCGTCAGGGCCATTTTAGGATTGGGGTTGAGCTTAAGGTGTCCGCCAAGGGTTAGGGTTCGGTCTATGGTTTGAGTTAGGCTTCAGGTTAGGTTACGTTTGAACTTAGTTTGAGGGAGTAAGTTTAGGGCTACTGTTAGTTTTTGGTTCAGTTTTACGGTTGGAGATAGCGTCAGGGTCAGGTTAGGGTTGGGGTTGAGCTTCAGGTGTCCGCCTTCGGTTAGGGTTAGGTCTATGGTTTGAGTTAGGCTTCAGGTTAGGTTAGGTTTGAACTTACTTTGAGGGAGTAAGTTTAGGGCTACTGTTAGTTTTCGGTTCAGTGTTACGGTTGGAGATAGCGTCAGGGTCAGGTTAGGGTTGGGGTTGAGCTTCAGGTGTCCGCCTAGGGTTAGGGTTAGGTCTATGGTTTGAGTTTGGCTTCAGGTTAGGTTAGGTTTGAACTTAGTTTGAGGGAGTAAGTTTAGGGCTACTCTTAGTTTTCAGTTCAGTGTTACGGTTGGATTTAGCGTGAGGGTCAGGTTAGGGTTGGGGTTGAGCTTAAGGTGTCCGCCTAGGGTTAGGGTTAGGTGTATGGTTTGATTTAGGCTTCAGGTTAGGTTAGGTTTGAACTTAGTTTGAGGGAGTAAGTATAGGGCTACTGTTAGTTTTCGGGTAACTGTTATGGTTGGAGTTAGCGTCAGGACCATTTTAGGATTGGGGTTGAGCTTAAGGTGTCCGCCAAGGGTTAGAGTTAGGTCTATGGTTTGAGTTAGGCTTCAGGTTAGGTTAGGTGTGAACTTAGTTTAAGGAGTAAGTTTAGGGATACTGTTAGTTTTCGGTTCAGTGTTACGGTTGGATAGAGCTTCAGGGTCAGGTTAGGGTTGGGGTTGAGCTTCAGGTGTCCGCCTAGGGTTAGGGTTAGGTGTATGGTTTGATTTAGGCTTCAGGTTAGGTTAGGTTTGAATTTAGTTTGAGGGAGTAAGTTTAGGGCTACTGTTAGTTTTCGGGTAACTCTTACGGTTGGAGTTAGCGTCAGGTCCAGGTTAGGGTTGGCGTTGAGCTAATGGTGTCCGCCTAGGGTTAGGATTAGGTGTATGGTTTGATTTACGCTTCAGGTTAGGTTAGGTTTGTAGTTAGTTTGAGGGAGTAAGTTTAGGGCTACTGTTAGTTTTCGGTTCAGTGTTACGGTTGGAGATAGCGTCAGGGTCAGGTTAGGGTTGGGGTTGAGCTTAAGGTGTCCGCCTAGGGTTAGGGTTAGGTGTATGGTTTGATTTAGGCTTCAGGTTAGGTTAGGTTTGAACTTAGTTTGAGGGAGTAAGTTTAGGGCTACTGTTAGTTTCCGGTTCAGTGTGACGGTTGGAGATAGCGTCAGGGTCAAGTTAGCGTTGGGGTTGAGCTTCAGGTGTCCGCCTAGGGTTAGGGTTAGGTGTATGGTTTGATTTAGGCTTCAGGTTAGGTTAGGCTTGAACTTAGTTTGAGGGAGTAAGTTTAGGGCTACTGTTAGTTTTCGGGTAACTGTTACGGTTGCAGTTAGCGTCAGGTCCAGGTTAGGGTTGGAGTTGAGTTTCAGGTGTCCGCCTAGGGTTAGGGTAGGTGTATGGTTTGATTTAGGCTTCAGATTAGGTTAGGTTTGAAGTTAGTTTGAGGGAGTAAGTTTAGGGCTACTGTTAGTTTTCGGTTAACTGTTACAGTTGGAGTAAGCGTGAGGGTCAGGTTATGGTAGGGGTTGAGCTTAAGGTGTCCGCCTGTGGTTAGGGTTAGGTGTATGATTTGATTAAGGCTTCAGGTTAGGTTAGGTTTGAACTTAGTTTGAGGGAGTAAGTTTAGGGCTACTGTTAGTTTTCGGTTCAGTGTTACGGTTGGAAATAGCGTCAGGGTCAGTTTAGGGTTGGGCTTGAACTTCAGGTGTCCCCCTAGGGTTAGGGTAAGTTCTATGGTTTGAGTTAGGCTTCAGGTTAGGTTAGGTTTGAAATTAATTTTAGTGAGTAAGTTTAGGGCTACTGTTAGGTTTCGGTTCAGTGTTACGGTTGGAGTTAGCGTGAGGGTCAGGTTAGTGTTGGGGTTGAACTTAAGGTGTCCGCCTAGGGTTAGAGGTAGGTGTATGGTTTGATTTAGGCTTCAGGTTAGCTTAGGTTTGAACTTAGTTTGAGGGAGTAAGTTTAGGGCTACTGTTAGTTTTCGGGTAACTGTTATGGTTGGAGTTAGCGTCAGAGCCAGGGTAGGGTTGGGGTTGAACTTAAGGGGTCCGCCTAGGGTTAGGGTTAGGTCTACGGTTTGAGTTAGGCTTCAGGTTAGGTTAGGTTTGAACTTAGTTTGAGGGAGTAAGTTTAGGGCTACTGTTAGTTTTCGGTTCAGTGTTACGGTTGGATATAGCGTCAGGGTCAGGTTAGGGTTGGGGTTGAGCTTCAGGTGTCCGCCTAGGGTTAGGGTTAGGTCTATGGTTTGAGTTAGGCTTCAGGTTAGCTTAGGTTTGAACTTATTTTGAGGGAGTAAGTTTAGGGCTACTGTTAGTTTTCGGTTCAGTGTTACGGTTGGATTTAGCGTGAGGGTCAGGTTAGGGTTGGGGTTGAGCTTAAGGTGTCCGCCTAGGGTTAGGGTTAGGTGTATGGTTTGATTTAGGCTTCAGGTTAGGTTAGGTTTGAAGTTAGTTTGAGGGAGTAAGTTTCGGGCTACTGTTAGTTTTCGGTTAACAGTTACAGTTGGAGTAAGCGTGAGGGCCAGGGTAGGGTAGGTGTTGAGCTTAAGGTGTCCGCCTAGGGTTAGGGTTAGGTGTATGATTTGATTAAGGCTTCAGTTTAGGTTAGGTTTGAACTTAGTTTGAGGGAGTAAGTTTAGGGCTACTGTTAGTTTTCGGTTCAGTGTTACGGTTGGAGATAGCGTCAGGGTCAGGTTAGGTTTGGGGTTGAGCTTCAGGTGTCCGCCTAGGGTTAGGGTTAGGTCAATGGTTTGAGTTAGGCTTCAGGTTAGGTTAGGTTTGAACTTAGTTTGAGGGAGTAAGTTTAGAGCTACTGTTAGTTTTCGGGTAACTGTTACGGTTGGAGTTAGCGTCAGGTCCAGGTTAGGGTTGGCGTTGAGCTAATGGTGTCCGCCTAGGGTTAGGGTTAGGTGTATGGTTTGATTTAGGCGTCAGGTTAGGTTAAGTTTGAAGTTAGTTTGAGGGAGTAAGTTTAGGGCTACTGTTAGTTTTCGGTTAACTGTTACAGTTGGAGTAAGCGTGAGGGTCAGGTTAGGGTAGGGGTTGAGCTTAAGGTGTCCGCCTAGGGTTAGAGTTAGGTGTATGATTTGATTTAGGCTTCAGGTTAGGTTAGGTTTGAACTTAGTTTGAGGGAGTAAGTATAGGGCTACTGTTAGTTATCGGGTAACTGTTATGGTTGGAGTTAGCGTCAGGGCCAGGTTAGGGTCGGGGTTGACCTTAAGGTGTCCGTCTAGGGTTAGGGTTAGGTCTATGGTGTGAGTTAGGCTTCAGGTTAGGTTAGGTTTGAACTTAGTTTGAGGGAGTAAGTTTAGGGCTACTGTTAGTTTTCGGTTCAGTGTTACGGTTGGAGATAGCGTCAGGGTCAGGTTAGCGTTGGGGTTGAGCTTCAGGTGTCCGCCTAGGGTTAGGGTTAGGTCTATGGTTTGAGTTAGGCTTCAGGTTAGGTTAGGTTTGAACTTAGTTTGAGGGAGTAAGTTTAGGGCTACTGTTAGTTTTCAGTTCAGTGTTACGGTTGGATTTAGCGTGAGGGTCAGGTTAGGTTTGGGGTTGAGCTTAAGGTGTCCGCCTAGGGTTAGGGTAGGTGTATGGTTTGATTTAGGCTTCAGGTTAGGTTAGGTTTGAACTTAGTTTGCGGGAGTAAGTTTAGGGCTACTGTTAGCTTTCGGGTAACTGTTATGGTTGGAGTTAGCGTCAGGACCATTTTAGGATTGGGGTTGAGCTTAAGGTGTCCGCCAAGGGTTACGGTTTGGTCTATGATTTGAGTTAGGCTTCAGGTTAGGTTAGGTTTGAACTTAGTTTGAGGGAGTATGTTTAGGGCTACTGTTAGTTTTCGGTTCAGTGTTATGGTTGGAGATTGCGTCAGGGTCAGGTTAGGGATGGGGTTGAGCTTCAGGTGTCTGCCTAGGGTTAGGGTTATGTCTATGGTTTGAGTTAGGCTTCAGGTTAGGTTAGGTTTGAACTTAGTTTGAGGGATTAAGTTTAGGGCTACTGTTAGTTTTCGTTTCAGTGTTACGGTTGGATTTAGCGTGAGGGTCAGGTGAAGGTTGGGTTGAGCTTAAGGTGTCGGCCTAGGGTTGGGGTTAGGTGTATGGTTTGATTTAGGCTTCAGGTTAGGTTAGGTTTGAACTTAGTTTGAGGGAGTAAGTTTAGGCCTACTGTTAGTTTTCGGGTAACTGTTATGGTTGGAGTTAGCGTCAGGGCCATTTTAGGATTGGGGTTGAGCTTAAGGTGTCCGCCAAGGGTTAGGGTTAGGTCTATGGTTTGAGTTAGGCTTCAGGTTAGGTTAGGTTTGAACTTAGTTTGAGGGAGTAAATTTAGGGCTACTGTTAGTTTTCGGTTCAGTGTTACGTTTGGAGATAGCGTCAGGGTCAGGTTAGGGTTGGGGTTGAGCTTCAGGTGTCCGCCTAGGGTTAGGGTTAGGTCTATGGTTTGAGTTAGGCTTCAGGTTAGGTTAGGTTTGAACTTAGTTTGAGGGAGTAAGTTTAGGGCTACTGTTTGTTTTCGGTTCAGTGTTTCGGTTGGAGTTAGCGTGAGGGTCAGGTTAGGGTAGGGGTTGAGCTTAAGGTGTCCGCCTAGGGTTAGGGTTAGGTGTATGGTTTGATTTAGGCTTCAGGTTAGGTTAGGATTGAACTTAGTTTGAGGGAGTAAGTTTAGGGCTACTGTTAGTTTTCGGGTAACTGTTACGGTTGGAGTTAGCGTCAGGTCCAGGTTAGGGTTGGCGTTGAGCTAATGGTGTCCGCCTAGGGTTAGGATTAGGTGTATGGTTTGATTTACGCTTCAGGTTAGGTTAGGTTTGAAGTTAGTTTGAGGGAGTAAGTTTAGGGCTACTGATAGTTTTCGGTTAACTGTTACCGTTGGAGTAAGCGTGAGGGTCAGGTTAGGGTAGGGGTTGAGCTTAAGGTGTCCGCCTAGGGTTAGGGTTAGGTGTATGATTTGATTAAGGCTTCAGGTTAGGTTAGGTTTGAACTTAGTTTGAGGGAGCAAGTTTAGGGCTACTGTTAGTTTTCCGGTAACTGTTATGGCTGGATTTAGCGTCAGGGCCGGGTTAGGGTTGGGGTTGAGCTTAAGGTGTCCGCCTACGGTTAGGGTTAGGTCTATGGTTTGAGTTAGGCTTCAGGTTAGGTTAGGTTTGAACTTAGTTTGAGGGAGTAAGTTTAGGGCTACTGTTAGTTTTCGGTTCAGTGTTACCGTTGGATATAGCGTCAGGGTCAGGTTAGGGTTGGGGTTGAGCTTAAGGTGTCCGCCTAGGGTTAGGGTTAGGTGTATGGTTTGATTTATGCTTCAGGTTAGGTTAGGTTTGAACTTAGTTTGACGGAATAAGTTTAGGGCTACTGTTAGTTTTCGGTTCAGTGTTACGGTTGGAAATAGCGTCAGGGTCAGTTTAGGGTTGGGCTTGAACTTCAGGTGTCCCCCTAGGGTTAGGTTAAGTTCTATGGTTTGAGTTAGGCTTCAGGTTAGGTTAGGTTTGAAATTAGTTTGAGGGAGTAAGTTTAGGGCTACTGTTAGGTTTCGGTTCAGTGTTACGGTTGGAGTTAGCGTGAGGGTCAGGTTAGTGTTGGGGTTGAGCTTAAGGTGTCCGCCTAGGGTTAGAGTTAGGTGTATGGTTTGATTTAGGCTTCAGGTTATCTTAGGTTTGAACTTAGTTTGATGGAGTTAGTTTAGGGCTACTGTTAGTTTTCGGGTAACTGTTATGGTTGGAGTTAGCGTCAGGGGTTTTAGGGTTGGGGTTGAGCTTAAGGTGTCCGCCAAGGGATAGGGTTAGGTCTATGGTTTGAGTTAGGCTTCAGGTTAGGTTAGGCTTGAACTTAGTTTGAGGGAATAAGTTTAGGGCTACTGTTAGTTTACGGTTCAGTGTTACGGTTGGAGTTAGCGTGAGGGTCAGGTTAGGGTTGGGGTTGAACTAAAGGTGTCCGCCTAGGGTTAGGTTTAGGTCTATGGTTTCATTTAGGATTCAGGTTAGGTTAGGATTGAACTTAGTTTGAGGGAGTAAGTTTAGGGCTACTGTTAGTTTTCGGTTCAGTGTTACCGTTGGTGATAGCGTCAGGGTCAGGTTAGTGTTGGGGTTGAGCTTAAGGTGTCCGCCTAGGGTTAGGGTTAGGTCTATGGTTTGAGTTAGGCTTCAGGTAAGGTTAGGTTTGAACTTAGTTTGAGGGAGTAAGTTTAGGGCTACTGTTAGTTTTCGGTTCAGTCTTACGGTTGGAGTTAGCGTCAGGGTCAGGTTAGGGTTGGGGTTGAGCTTCAGGTGTCCGCCTAGGGTTAGGGTTAGGTCTATGGTTTGAGTTAGGCTTCAGGTTAGGTTAGGTTTGAACTTAGTTTGAGGGAGTATGTTTAGGGCTACTGTTTGTTTTCGGTTCAGTGTTTCGGTTGGAGTTAGCGTGAGGGTCACGTTAGGGTAGGGGTTGAGCTTAAGGTGTCCGCCTAGGGTTAGGGTTAGGTGTATGATTTGATTTAGGCTTCAGGTTAGGTTAGGTTTGAACTTAGTTTGAGGGAGTAAGTTTAGGGCTACTGTTAGTTTTCGGGTAACTGTTACGGTTGGAGTTAGCGTCAGGTCCAGGTTAGGGTTGGCGTTGAGCTAATGGTGTCGGCCTAGGGTTAGGATTAGGTGTATGGTTTGATTTACGCTTCAGGTTAGGTTAGGTTTGAAGTTAGTTTGAGGGAGTAAGTTTAGGGCTACTGTTAGTTTTCGGTTCAGTGTTACGGTTGGAGATAGCGTCAGGGTCAGTTTAGGGTTGGGCTTGAACTTCAGGTGTCCGCCTAGGGTTAGGGTTAGGTCTATGGTTTGAGTTAGGCTTCAGGTTAGGTTAGGTTTGAACTTAGTTTGAGGGAGTAAGTTTAGGGCTACTGTTAGTTTTCGGTTCAGTGTTACGGTTGGAGATAGCGTCAGGGTCAAGTTAGCGTTGGGGTTGAGCTTCAGGTGTCCGCCTAGGGTTAGGGTTAGGTGTATGGTTTGATTTAGGCTTCAGGTTAGGTTAGGTTTGAACTTAGTTTGAGGGAGTAAGTTTAGGGCTACTGTCAGTTTTCGGGTAACTGTTATGGTTGGAGTTAGCGTCAGGGCCATTTTAGGATTTGGGTTGAGCTTAAGGTGTCGGCCAAGGGTTAGGGTTAGGTCTATGGTTTGAGTTAGGCTTCAGGTTAGGTTAGGTTTGAACTTAGTTTGAGGGAGTAATTTTAGGGCTACTGTTAGTTTTTGGTTCAGTGTTACGGTTGGAGATAGCGTCAGGGTCAGGTTAGGGTTGGGGTTGAGCTTCAGGTGTCCGCCTAGGGTTAGGGTTAGGTCTATGGTTTGAGTTAGGCTTCAGGTTAGGTTAGGTTTGAACTTACTTTGAGGGAGTAAGTTTAGGGCTACTGTTAGGTTTCGGTTCAGTGTTACGGTTGGAGTTAGCGTGAGGGTCAGGTTAGGGTTGGGGTTGAGCTTAAGGTGTCCGCCTAGGGTTAGAGTTAGGTGTATGGTTTATTTAGGCTTCAGGTTAGCTTAGGTTTGAACTTAGTTTGAGGGAGTAAGTTTAGGGCTACTGTTAGTTTTCGCGTAACTGTTATGGTTGGAGTTAGCGTCAGGGCCAGGTTAGGTTTGGGATTGAGCTTAAGGTGTCCGCCTAGTGTTAGGGTTAGGTCTATGGTTTGAGTTAGGCTTCAGGTTAGCTTAGGTTTGAACTTAGTTTGAGGGAGTAAGTTTAGGGCTACTGTTAGTTTTCGGTTCAGTGTTACGGTTGGAGTTAGCGTCAGGTTCAGGTTAGGGTTGGGGTTGAACTTAAGGTGTCTGCCTAGGGTTAGGGTTAGGTCTTTGGTTTGAGTTAGACTTCAGGTGAGGTTAGGTTTGAACTTAGTTTGAGGGAGTAAGTTTAGGGCTACTGTTAGTTTTCGGTTAAGTGTTACGGTTGGAGTAAGAGTCAGGGTCAGGTTAGGGTTGGGGTTGAGCTTCAGGTGTCCGCCTAGGGTTAGGGTTAGGTGTATGGTTTGATTTAGGCTTCAGGTTAGGTTAGGTTTGAACTTAGTTTGAGGGAGTAAGTTTAGGGCTACTGTTAGTTTTCGGGTAACTGCTACGGTTGGAGTAGGCGTCAGGTACAGGTTAGGGTTGGGGTTGAGTTTCAGGTGTCCGCCTAGGGTTAGGGTAGGTGTATGGTTTGATTTACGCTTCAGATTAGGTTAGGTTTGAAGTTAGTTTGAGGGAGTAAGTTTAAGGCTACTGTTAGTTTTCGGTTAACTGTTACAGTTGGAGTTAGCGTGAGGGTCAGGTTAGTGTTGGGGTTGAACTTAAGGTGTCCGCCTAGGGTTAGAGTTAGGTGTATGGTTTGATTTAGGCTTCAGGTTAGCTTAGGTTTGAACTTAGTTTGAGGGAGTAAGTTTAGGGCTACTGTTAGTTTTCGGTTCAGTGTTACGGTTGGATTTAGCGTGAGGGTCAGGTTAGGGTTGGGGTTGAGCTTAAGGTGTCCGCCTAGGGTTAGGGTTAGGTGTATGGTTTGATTTAGGCTTCAGGTTAGGTTAGGTTTGAACTTAGTTTGAGGGAGTAACTTTAGGGCTACTGTTAGTTTTCGGGTAACTGTTGTGGTTGGAGTTAGCGTCAGGGGATTTTAGGGTTGGGGTTGAGCTTAAGGTGTCCGCCAAGGGTTAGGGTTAGGTCTATGGTTTGATTTAGGCTTCAGGTTAGGTTAGGTTTGAACTTAGTTTGAGGGAGTAGGTTTAGGGCTACTGTTAGTTTTCGGTTCAGTGTTACGGTTGGAGTTAGCGACAGGGTCAGGTTAGGGTTGGGGTTGAGCTTCAGGTGTCCGCCTAGGGTTAGGGTTAGGTCTATGGTTTGAGTTAGGCTTCAGGTTAGGTTAGGATTGAACTTAGTTTGAGGGAGTATGTTTAGGGCTACTGTTATTTTTCGGTTCAGTGTTTCGGTTGGAGTTAGCGTGAGGGTCAGGTTAGGGTAGGGGTTGAGCTTAAGGTGTCTGCCTAGGGTTAGGTTTAGGTGTATGGTTTGATTTAGGCTTCAGGTTAGGATAGGTTTTAACTTAGTTTGAGGGAGTAAGTTTAGGGCTACTGTTAGTTTTCGGGTAACTGTTATGGTTGGAGTTAGCGTCAGGTCCAGGTTAGGGTTGGCGTTGAGCTAATGGTGTCCTCCTAGGGTTAGGATTAGGTGTATGGTTTGATTTAGGCTTCACGTTAGTTTAGGTTTGAACTTAGTTTGAGGGAGTAAGTTTAGGGCTAATGTTAGTTTTCGGTTCAGTGTTACGGTTGGAGATAGCGTCAGGGTGAGGTTAGGGTTGGGTTTGAACTTCAGGTGTCCGCCTAGGGTTAGGGTTAGGTCTATGGTTTGAGTTAGGCTTCAGGTTAGGTTAGTTTTGAAATTAGTTTGAGGGAGTAAGTTTAGGGCTACTGTTAGTTTTCGGTTCAGTGTTACGGTTGGAGTTAGCGTGAGGGTCAGGTTAGGGTTGGGGTTGAGCTTAAGGTGTCCGCCTAGGGTTAGTGTTAGGTGTATGGTTTGAATTAGGCTTCAGGTTAGGTTAGGTTTGAACTTAGTTTGAGGGAGTAAGTTTAGGACTACTGTTAGTTTTCGGGTAACTGTTATGGTTGGAGTTAGCGTCAGGGCCAGGTTAGGGTTGGGGTTGAGCTTAAGGTGTCCGCCTAGGGTTAGGGTTAGGTCTATGGTTTGAGTTAGGCTTCAGGTTAGGTTAGGTTTGAACTTAGTTTGAGGGAGTAAGTTTAGGGCTACTGTTAGTTTTCGGTTCAGTGTTACGGTTGGAGATAGTGTCAGGGTCAGGTTAGGGTTGGGGGTGAGCTTCAGGTGTCCGCCTAGGGTTAGGGTTAGGTGTATAGTTTGATTTAGGCTTCAGGTTAGGTTAGGTTTGAACTTAGTTTGAGGGAGTAAGTATAGGGCTACTGTTAGTTTTCGGGTAACTGTTATGGTTGGAGTTAGCGTCAGGGCCATTTTAGGATTGGGGTTGAGCTTAAGGTGTCCGCCAAGGGTTAGAGTTAGGTCTATGTTTTGAGTTAGGCTTCAGGTTAGGTTAGGTGTGAACTTAGTTTAAGGAGTAAGTTTAGGGATACTGTTAGTTTTCGGTTCAGTGTTACGGTTGGATATAACTTCAGGGTCAGGTTAGAGTTGGGGTTGAGCTTCAGGTGTCCGCCTAGGGTTAGGGTTAGGTGTATGGTTTGATTTAGGCTTCAGGTTAGGTTAGGTTTGAACTTAGTTTGAGGGAGTAAGTTTTGGGCTACTGTTAGTTTTCGGGTAACTGTTACGGTTGGAGTTAGCGTCAGGTCCAGGTTAGGGTTGGCGTTGAGCTAATGGTGTCCGCCTATGGTTAGGATTAGGTGTATGGTTTGATTTACGCTTCAGGTTAGGTTAGGTTTGAAGTTAGTTTGAGGGAGTAAGTTTAGGGCTACTGTTAGTTTTCGGTTCAGTGTTACGGTTGGAGATAGCGTCAGGGTCAAGTTAGCGTTGGGGTTGAGCTTAAGCTGTCCGCCTAGGGTTAGGGTTAGGTGTATGGTTTGATTTAGGCTTCAGGTTAGGTTAGGTTTGAACTTAGTTTGAGGGAGTAAGTTTAGGGCTACTGTTAGTTTTCGGGTAACTGTTATGTTTGGAGTTAGCGTCAGGGCCATTTTAGGATTGGGGTTGAGCTTAAGGTGTCCGCCAAGGGTTAGGGTTAGGTCTATGGTTTGAGTTAGGCTTCAGGTTAGGTTAGGTTTGAACTTAGTTTGAGGGAGTAAGTTTAGGGCTACTGTTAGTTTTCGGTTCAGTGTTACGGTTGGAGATAGCGTCAGGGTCAGGTTAGGGTTGGGGTTGAGCTTCAGGTGTCCGCCTAGTGTTAGGGTTAGGTCTATGGTTTGAGTTAGGCTTCAGGTTAGGTTAGGTTTGAACTTACTTTGAGGGAGTAAGTTTAGGGCTACTGTTAGGTTTCGGTTCAGTGTTACGGTTGGAGTTAGCGTGAGGGTCAGGTTAGGGTTGGGGTTGAGCTTAAGGTGTCCGCCTAGGGTTAGAGTTAGGTGTATGGTTTGATTTAGGCTTCAGGTTAGCTTAGGTTTGAACTTAGTTTGAGGGAGTAAGTTTAGGGCTACTGTTAGTTTTCGCGTAACTGTTATGGTTGGAGTTAGCGTCAGGGCCAGGTTAGGTTTGGGATTGAGCTTAAGGTGTCCGCCTAGTGTTAGGGTTAGGTCTATGGTTTGAGTTAGGCTTCAGGTTAGCTTAGGTTTGAACTTAGTTTGAGGGAGTAAGTATAGGGCTACTGTTAGTTTTCGGTTAACTGTTACAGTTGGAGTAAGCGTGAGGGTCAGGTTATGGTAGGGGTTGAGCTTAAGGTGTCCGCCTGTGGTTAGGGTTAGGTGTATGATTTGATTAAGGCTTCAGGTTAGGTTAGGTTTGAACTTAGTTTGAGCGAGTAAGTTTAGGGCTACTGTCAGTTTTCGGTTCAGTGTTACCGTTGGAGATAGCGTCAGGGTCAGGTTAGGGTTGGGGATGAGCTTAAGGTGTCCGCCTAGGGTTAGGGTTAGGTGTATGGTATGATTTAGGCTTCTGGTTAAGTTAGGTTTGAACTTAGTTTGAGGGAGTATGTTTAGGGCTATTGTTAGTTTTCGGTTCAGTGTTACGGTTGGAAATAGCGTCAGGGTCAGTTTAGGATTGGGCTTGAACTTCAGGTGTCCCCCTAGGGTTAGGGTAAGTTCTATGGTTTGATTTAGGCTTCAGGTTAGGTTAGGTTTGAACTTAGTTTGAGGGAGTAAGTTTAGGGCTACTGTTAGTTTTCGGGTAACTGTTACGGTTGGAGTTAGCGTCAGGTCCAGGTTAGGTTTGGCATTGAGCTAATGGTGTCCGCCTAGGGTTAGGATTAGGTGTATGGTTTGATTTACGCTTCAGGTTAGGTTAGGTTTGAAGTTAGTTTGAGGGAGTAAGTTTAGGGCTACTGTTAGTTTTCGGTTCAGTGTTACGGTTGGAGATAGCGTCAGGGTCAGGTTAGGGTTGGGCTTGAACTTCAGGTGTCCGCCTAGGGTTAGGGTTAGGTCTATGATTTGAGTTAGGCTTCAGGTTAGGTTAGGTTTGAAATTAGTTTGAGGGAGTAAGTTTAGGGCTACTGTTAGTTTTCGGTTCAGTGTTACGGTTGGATATAGCGTCAGGGTCAGGTTAGGGTTGGGGTTGAGCTTCAGGTGTCCGCCTAGGGTTAGGGTTAGGTCTATGGTTTGAGTTAGGCTTCAGGTTAGGTTAGGTTTGAACTTAGTTTGAGGGAGTAAGTTTAGGGCTACTGTTAGTTTTCGGTTCAGTGTTACGGTTGGATTTAGCGTGAGGGTCAGGTTAGGGTTGGGGTTGAGCTTAAGGTGTCCGCCTAGGGTTACGGTTAGGTGTATGGTTTGATTTAGGCTTCAGGTTAGGTTAGGTTTGAACTTAGTTTGAGGGAGTAAGTTTAGGGCTACTGTTAGTTTTCGGGTAACTGTTATGGTTGGAGTTAGCGTCAGGGCCAGGTTAGGGTTGGGGTTGACCTTAAGGTGTCCGCCTAGGGTTAGGGTTAGGTCTATGGTGTGAGTTAGGCTTCAGGTTAGGTTAGGTTTGAACTTAGTTTGAGGGAGTAAGTTTAGGGCTACTGTTAGTTTTCGGTTCAGTGTTACGGTTGGAGATAGCGTCAGGGTCAGGTTAGGGTTGGGGTTGAGCTTAAGGTGTCCGCCTAGGGTTAGGGTTAGGTGTATGGTTTGATTTAGGCTTCAGGTTAGGTTAGGTTTGAACTTAGTTTGAGGGAGTAAGTTTAGGGCTACTGTTAGTTTTCGGTTCAGTGTTACGTTTGGAGATAGCGTCAGGGTCAGGTTAGCGTTGGGGTTGAGTTTCAGGTGTCCGCCTAGGGTTAGGGTAGGTGTATGGTTTGATTTACGCTTCAGATTAGGTTAGGTTTGAAGTTAGTTTGAGGGAGTAAGTTTAAGGCTACTGTTAGTTTTCGGTTAACTGTTACAGTTGGAGTAAGCGTCAGGGCCAGGTTAGGGTTGGGGTTGAGCTTAAGGTGTCCGCCTATGGTTAGGGTTAGGTCTATGGTTTGAGTTAGGCTTCAGGTTAGGTTAGGTTAGAACTTAGTTTGAGGGAGTAAGTTTAGGGCTACTGTTAGTTTTCGGTTCAGTGTTACGGTTGGAGTTAGCGTGAGGGTCAGGTTAGTGTTGGGGTTGAACTTAAGGTGTCCGCCTAGGGTTAGAGTTAGGTGTATGGTTTGATTTAGGCTTCAGGTTAGCTTAGGTTTGAACTTAGTTTGAGGGAGTAAGTTTAGGGCTACTGTTAGTTTTCGGTTCAGTGTTACGGTTGGATTTAGCGTGAGGGTCAGGTTAGGGTTGGGGTTGAGCTTAAGGTGTCCGCCTAGGGTTAGGGTTAGGTGTATGGTTTGATTTAGGCTTCAGGTTAGGTTAGGTTTGAACTTAGTTTGAGGTAGTAACTTTAGGGCTACTGTTAGTTTTCGGGTAACTGTTGTGGTTGGAGTTAGCGTCAGGGGATTTTAGGGTTGGGGTTGAGCTTAAGGTGTCCGCCAAGGGTTAGGGTTAGGTCTATGGTTTGATTTAGGCTTCAGGTTAGGTTAGGTTTGAACTTAGTTTGAGGGAGTAGGTTTAGGGCTACTGTTAGTTTTCGGTTCAGTGTTACGGTTGGAGTTAGCGACAGGGTCAGGTTAGGGTTGGGGTTGAGCTTCAGGTGTCCGCCTAGGGTTAGGGTTAGGTCTATGGTTTGAGTTAGGCTTCAGGTTAGGTTAGGATTGAACTTAGTTTGAGGGAGTAAGTTTAGGGCTACTGTTATTTTTCGGTTCAGTGTTTCGGTTGGAGTTAGCGTGAGGGTCAGGTTAGGGTAGGGGTTGAGCTTAAGGTGTCTGCCTAGGGTTAGGTTTAGGTGTATGGTTTGATTTAGGCTTCAGGTTAGGATAGGTTTTAACTTAGTTTGAGGGAGTAAGTTTAGGGCTACTGTTAGTTTTCGGGTAACTGTTACGGTTGGAGTTAGCGTCAGGTCCAGGTTAGGGTTGGCGTTGAGCTAATGGTGTCCTCCTAGGGTTAGGATTAGGTGTATGGTTTGATTTAGGCTTCACGTTAGTTTAGGTTTGAACTTAGTTTGAGGGAGTAAGTTTAGGGCTAATGTTAGTTTTCGGTTCAGTGTTACGGTTGGAGATAGCGTCAGGGTGAGGTTAGGGTTGGGTTTGAACTTCAGGTGTCCGCCTAGGGTTAGGGTTAGGTCTATGGTTTGAGTTAGGCTTCAGGTTAGGTTAGTTTTGAAATTAGTTTGAGGGAGTAAGTTTAGGGCTACTGTTAGTTTTCGGTTCAGTGTTACGGTTGGAGTTAGCGTGAGGGTCAGGTTAGGGTTGGGGTTGAGCTTAAGGTGTCCGCCTAGGGTTAGTGTTAGGTGTATGGTTTGAATTAGGCTTCAGGTTAGGTTAGGTTTGAACTTAGTTTGAGGGAGTAAGTTTAGGACTACTGTTAGTTTTCGGGTAACTGCTATGGTTGGAGTTAGCGTCAGGGCCAGGTTAGGGTTGGGGTTGAGCTTAAGGTGTCCGCCTAGGGTTAGGGTTAGGTCTATGGTTTGAGTTAGGCTTCAGGTTAGGTTAGGTTTGAACTTAGTTTGAGGGAGTAAGTTTAGGGCTACTGTTAGTTTTCGGTTCAGTGTTACGGTTGGAGATAGTGTCAGGGTCAGGTTAGGGTTGGGGGTGAGCTTCAGGTGTCCGCCTAGGGTTAGGGTTAGGTGTATGGTTTGATTTAGGCTTCAGGTTAGGTTAGGTTTGAACTTAGTTTGAGGGAGTAAGTATAGGGCTACTGTTAGTTTTCGGGTAACTGTTATGGTTGGAGTTAGCGTCAGGGCCATTTTAGGATTGGGGTTGAGCTTAAGGTGTCCGCCAAGGGTTAGAGTTAGGTCTATGGTTTGAGTTAGGCTTCAGGTTAGGTTAGGTGTGAACTTAGTTTAAGGAGTAAGTTTAGGGATACTGTTAGTTTTCGGTTCAGTGTTACGGTTGGATATAACTTCAGGGTCAGGTTAGAGTTGGGGTTGAGCTTCAGGTGTCCGCCTAGGGTTAGGGTTAGGTGTATGGTTTGATTTAGGCTTCAGGTTAGGTTAGGTTTGAACTTAGTTTGAGGGAGTAAGTTTTGGGCTACTGTTAGTTTTCGGGTAACTGTTACGGTTGGAGTTAGCGTCAGGTCCAGGTTAGGGTTGGCGTTGAGCTAATGGTGTCCGCCTATGGTTAGGATTAGGTGTATGGTTTGATTTACGCTTCAGGTTAGGTTAGGTTTGAAGTTAGTTTGAGGGAGTAAGTTTAGGGCTACTGTTAGTTTTCGGTTCAGTGTTACGGTTGGAGATAGCGTCAGGGTCAGGTTAGGGTTGGGCTTGAACTTCAGGTGTCCGCCTAGGGTTAGGGTTAGGTCTATGATTTGAGTTAGGCTGCAGGTTAGGTTAGGTTTGAAATTAGTTTGAGGGAGTAAGTTTAGGGCTACTCTTAGTTTTCGGTTCAGTGTTACGGTTGGAGATAGCGTCAGGGTCAAGTTAGCGTTGGGGTTGAGCTTAAGCTGTCCGCCTAGGGTTAGGGTTAGGTGTATGGTTTGATTTAGGCTTCAGGTTAGGTTAGGTTTGAACTTAGTTTGAGGGAGTAAGTTTAGGGCTACTGTTAGTTTTCGGGTAACTGTTATGTTTGGAGTTAGCGTCAGGGCCATTTTAGGATTGGGGTTGAGCTTAAGGTGTCCGCCAAGGGTTAGGGTTAGGTCTATGGTTTGAGTTAGGCTTCAGGTTAGGTTAGGTTTGAACTTAGTTTGAGGGAGTAAGTTTAGGGCTACTGTTAGTTTTCGGTTCAGTGTTACGGTTGGAGATAGCGTCAGGGTCAGGTTAGGGTTGGGGTTGAGCTTCAGGTGTCCGCCTAGTGTTAGGGTTAGGTCTATGGTTTGAGTTAGGCTTCAGGTTAGGTTAGGTTTGAACTTACTTTGAGGGAGTAAGTTTAGGGCTACTGTTAGGTTTCGGTTCAGTGTTACGGTTGGAGTTAGCGTGAGGGTCAGGTTAGGGTTGGGGTTGAGCTTAAGGTGTCCGCCTAGGGTTAGAGTTAGGTGTATGGTTTGATTTAGGCTTCAGGTTAGCTTAGGTTTGAACTTAGTTTGAGGGAGTAAGTTTAGGGCTACTGTTAGTTTTCGCGTAACTGTTATGGTTGGAGTTAGCGTCAGGGCCAGGTTAGGTTTGGGATTGAGCTTAAGGTGTCCGCCTAGTGTTAGGGTTAGGTCTATGGTTTGAGTTAGGCTTCAGGTTAGCTTAGGTTTGAACTTAGTTTGAGGGAGTAAGTATAGGGCTACTGTTAGTTTTCGGTTAACTGTTACAGTTGGAGTAAGCGTGAGGGTCAGGTTATGGTAGGGGTTGAGCTTAAGGTGTCCGCCTGTGGTTAGGGTTAGGTGTATGATTTGATTAAGGCTTCAGGTTAGGTTAGGTTTGAACTTAGTTTGAGCGAGTAAGTTTAGGGCTACTGTCAGTTTTCGGTTCAGTGTTACGGTTGGAGATAGCGTCAGGGTCAGGTTAGGGTTGGGGATGAGCTTAAGGTGTCCGCCTAGGGTTAGGGTTAGGTGTATGGTATGATTTAGGCTTCTGGTTAAATTAGGTTTGAACTTAGTTTGAGGGAGTATGTTTAGGGCTATTGTTAGTTTTCGGTTCAGTGTTACGGTTGGAAATAGCGTCAGGGTCAGTTTAGGATTGGGCTTGAACTTCAGGTGTCCCCCTAGGGTTAGGGTAAGTTCTATGGTTTGATTTAGGCTTCAGGTTAGGTTAGGTTTGAACTTAGTTTGAGGGAGTAAGTTTAGGGCTACTGTTAGTTTTCGGGTAACTGTTACGGTTGGAGTTAGCGTCAGGTCCAGGTTAGGTTTGGCATTGAGCTAATGGTGTCCGCCTAGGGTTAGGATTAGGTGTATGGTTTGATTTACGCTTCAGGTTAGGTTAGGTTTGAAGTTAGTTTGAGGGAGTAAGTTTAGGGCTACTGTTAGTTTTCGGTTCAGTGTTACGGTTGGAGATAGCGTCAGGGTCAGGTTAGGGTTGGGCTTGAACTTCAGGTGTCCGCCTAGGGTTAGGGTTAGGTCTATGATTTGAGTTAGGCTTCAGGTTAGGTTAGGTTTGAAATTAGTTTGAGGGAGTAAGTTTAGGGCTACTGTTAGTTTTCGGTTCAGTGTTACGGTTGGATATAGCGTCAGGGTCAGGTTAGGGTTGGGGTTGAGCTTCAGGTGTCCGCCTAGGGTTAGGGTTAGGTCTATGGTTTGAGTTAGGCTTCAGGTTAGGTTAGGTTTGAACTTAGTTTGAGGGAGTAAGTTTAGGGCTACTGTTAGTTTTCGGTTCAGTGTTACGGTTGGATTTAGCGTGAGGGTCAGGTTAGGGTTGGGGTTGAGCTTAAGGTGTCCGCCTAGGGTTACGGTTAGGTGTATGGTTTGATTTAGGCTTCAGGTTAGGTTAGGTTTGAACTTAGTTTGAGGGAGTAAGTTTAGGGCTACTGTTAGTTTTCGGGTAACTGTTATGGTTGGAGTTAGCGTCAGGGCCAGGTTAGGGTTGGGGTTGACCTTAAGGTGTCCGCCTAGGGTTAGGGTTAGGTCTATGGTGTGAGTTAGGCTTCAGGTTAGGTTAGGTTTGAACTTAGTTTGAGGGAGTAAGTTTAGGGCTACTGTTAGTTTTCGGTTCAGTGTTACGGTTGGAGATAGCGTCAGGGTCAGGTTAGGGTTGGGGTTGAGCTTAAGGTGTCCGCCTAGGGTTAGGGTTAGGTGTATGGTTTGATTTAGGCTTCAGGTTAGGTTAGGTTTGAACTTAGTTTGAGGGAGTAAGTTTAGGGCTACTGTTAGTTTTCGGGTAACTGTTACGGTTGGAGTTAGCGTCAGGTCCAGGTTAGGGTTGGCGTTGAGCTAATGGTGTCCGCCTAGGGTTAGGATTAGGTGTATGGTTTGATTTACGCTTCAGGTTAGGTTAGGTTTGAAGTTAGTTTGAGGGAGTAAGTTTAGGGCTACTGTTAGTTTTCTGTTCAGTGTTACGGTTGGAGATAGCGTCAGGGTCAGGTTAGGGTTGGGCTTGAACTTCAGGTGTCCGCCTAGGGTTAGGGTTAGGTCTATGATTTGAGTTAGGCTTCAGGTTAGGTTAGGTTTGAAATTAGTTTGAGGGAGTAAGTTTAGGGCTACTGTTAGTTTTCGGTTCAGTGTTACGGTTGGAGTTAGCGTGAGGGTCAGGTTAGGGTTGGGGTTGAGCTTAAGGTGTCCGCCTAGGGTTAGAGTTAGGTGCATGGTTTGATTTAGGGTTCAGGTTAGCTTAGGTTTGAACTTAGTTTGAGGGAGTAAGTTTAGGGCTACTGTTAGTTTTCGGGTAACTGTTACGGTTGGAGTTAGCGTCAGGTCCAGGTTAGGGTTGGCGTTGAGCTAATGGTGTCCGCCTAGGGTTAGGATTAGGTGTATGGTTTGATTTACGCTTCAGGTTAGGTTAGGTTTGAAGTTAGTTTGAGGGAGTAAGTTTAGGGCTACTGTTAGTTTTCGGTTCAGTGTTACGGTTGGAGATAGCGTCAGGGTCAGGTTAGGGTTGGGGTTGAGCTTAATGTGTCCGCCTAGGGTTAGAGTTAGGTGTATGGTTTGATTTAGGGTTCAGGTTAGCTTAGGTTTGAACTTAGTTTGAGGGAGTAATTTTAGGGCTACTGTTAGTTTTTGGGTAACTGTTATGGTTGGAGTTAGCGTCAGGGCCATGTTAGGGTTGGGGTTGAGCTTAAGGTGTCCGCCTAGGGTTAGGGTTAGGTCTATGGTTTGAGTTAGGCTTCAGGTTAGGTTAGGTTTGAACTTAGTTTGAGGGAGTAAGTTTAGGGCTACTGTTAGTTTTCGGTTCAGTGTTACGGTTGGAGATAGCGTCAGGGTCAGGTTAGGGTTGGGGTTGAGCTTCAGGTGTCCGCCTAGGGTTAGGGTTAGGTCTATGGTTTGAGTTAGGCTTCAGGTTAGGTTAGGTTTGAACTTACTTTGAGGGAGTAAGTTTAGGGCTACTGTTAGGTTTCGGTTCAGTGTTACGGTTGGAGTTAGCGTGAGGGTCAGGTTAGGGTTGGGGTTGATCTTAAGGTGTCCGCCAAGGGTTAGAGTTAGGTGTATGGTTTGATTTAGGCTTCAGGTTAGCTTAGGTTTGAACTTAGTTTGAGGGAGTAAGTTTAGGGCTACTGTTAGTTTTCGCGTAACTGTTATTGTTGGAGTTAGCGTCAGGGCCAGGTTAGGTTTGGGATTGAGCTTAAGGTGTCCGCCTAGTGTTAGGGTTAGGTCTATGGTTTGAGTTAGGCTTCAGGTTAGCTTAGGTTTGAACTTAGTTTGAGGGAGTAAGTATAGGGCTACTGTTAGTTTTCGGTTCAGTGTTACGGTTGGAGTTAGCGTCAGGTTCAGGTTAGGGTTGGGGTTGAACTTAAGGTGTCTGCCTAGGGTTAAGGTTAGGTCTTTGGTTTGAGTTAGACTTCAGGTGAGGTTAGGTTTGAACTTAGTTTGAGGGAGTAAGTTTAGGGCTACTGTTAGTTTTCGGTTAAGTGTTACGGTTGGAGTAAGAGTCAGGGTCAGGTTAGGGTTGGGGTTGACCTTAAGGTGTCCGCCTAGGGTTAGGGTTAGGTCTATGGTGTGAGTTAGGCTTCAGGTTAGGTTAGGTTTGAACTTAGTTTGAGGGAGTAAGTTTAGGGCTACTGTTAGTTTTCGGTTCAGTGTTACGGTTGGAGATAGCGTCAGGGTCAGGTTAGGGTTGGGGTTGAGCTTAAGGTGTCCGCCTAGGGTTAGGGTTAGGTGTATGGTTTGATTTAGGCTTCAGGTTAGGTTAGGTTTGAACTTAGTTTGAGGGAGTAAGTTTAGGGCTACTGTTAGTTTTCGGTTCAGTGTTACGTTTGGAGATAGCGTCAGGGTCAGGTTAGGGTTGGGGTTGAGCTTAAGGTGTCCGCCTAGGGTTAGGGTTAGGTGTATGGTTTGATTTAGGCTTCAGGTTAGGTTAGGTTTGAACTTAGTTTGAGGGAGTAAGTTTAGGGCTACTGTTAGTTTTCGGGTAACTGTTACGGTTGGAGTTAGCGTCAGGTCCAGGTTAGGGTTGGCGTTGAGCTAATGGTGTCCGCCTAGGGTTAGGATTAGGTGTATGGTTTGATTTACGCTTCAGGTTAGGTTAGGTTTGAAGTTAGTTTGAGTGAGTAAGTTTAGGGCTACTGTTAGTTTTCTGTTCAGTGTTACGGTTGGAGATAGCGTCAGGGTCAGGTTAGGGTTGGGCTTGAACTTCAGGTGTCCGCCTAGGGTTAGGGTTAGGTCTATGATTTGAGTTAGGCTTCAGGTTAGGTTAGGTTTGAAATTAGTTTGAGGGAGTAAGTTTAGGGCTACTGTTAGTTTTCGGTTCAGTGTTACGGTTGGAGTTAGCGTGAGGGTCAGGTTAGGGTTGGGGTTGAGCTTAAGGTGTCCGCCTAGGGTTAGAGTTAGGTGCATGGTTTGATTTAGGGTTCAGGTTAGCTTAGGTTTGAACTTAGTTTGAGGGAGTAAGTTTAGGGCTACTGTTAGTTTTCGGGTAACTGTTACGGTGGGAGTTAGCGTCAGGTCCAGGTTAGGGTTGGCGTTGAGCTAATGGTGTCCGCCTAGGGTTAGGATTAGGTGTATGGTTTGATTTACGCTTCAGGTTAGGTTAGGTTTGAAGTTAGTTTGAGGGAGTAAGTTTAGGGCTACTGTTAGTTTTCGGTTCAGTGTTACGGTTGGAGATAGCGTCAGGGTCAGGTTAGGGTTGGGGT
Source organism: Tupaia tana (assembly GCA_026018925.1). Lineage (NCBI taxonomy): Eukaryota > Metazoa > Chordata > Mammalia > Scandentia > Tupaiidae > Tupaia > Tupaia tana. The sequence continues at coordinate 728,438 of JAKSZU010000042.1, read as the reverse complement.
TGAGCTTAAGGTGTCCGCCTAGGGTTAGAGTTAGGTGTATGGTTTGATTTAGGGTTCAGGTTAGCTTAGGTTTGAACTTAGTTTGAGGGAGTAATTTTAGGGCTACTGTTAGTTTTTGGGTAACTGTTATGGTTGGAGTTAGCGTCAGGGCCATGTTAGGGTTGGGGTTGAGCTTAATGTGTCCGCCTAGGGTTAGGGTTAGGTCTATGGTTTGAGTTAGGCTTCAGGTTAGGTTAGGTTTGAACTTAGTTTGAGGGAGTAAGTTTAGGGCTACTGTTAGTTTTCAGTTCAGTGTTACGGTTGGAGATAGCGTCAGGGTCAAGTTAGCGTTTCGGTTGAGCTTCAGGTGTCCGCCTAGGGTTAGGGTTAGGTGTATGGTTTGATTTAGGCTTCAGGTTAGGTTAGGTTTGAACTTAGTTTGAGGGAGTAAGTTTAGGGCTACTGTTAGTTTTCGGGTAACTGTTATGTTTGGAGTTAGCGTCAGGGCCATTTTAGGATTGGGGTTGAGCTTAAGGTGTCCGCCAAGGGTTAGGGTTAGGTCTATGGTTTGAGTTAGGTTTCAGGTTAGGTTAGGTTTGAACTTAGTTTGAGGGAGTAAGTTTAGGGCTACTGTTAGTTTTCGGTTCAGTGTTACGGTTGGAGATAGCGTCAGGGTCAGGTTAGGGTTGGGGTTGAGCTTCAGGTGTCCGCCTAGGGTTAGGGTTAGGTCTATGGTTTGAGTTAGGCTTCAGGTTAGGTTAGGTTTGAACTTACTTTGAGGGAGTAAGTTTAGGGCTACTGTTAGGTTTCGGTTCAGTGTTACGGTTGGAGTTAGCGTGAGGGTCAGGTTAGGGTTGGGGTTGATCTTAAGGTGTCCGCCAAGGGTTAGAGTTAGGTGTATGGTTTGATTTAGGCTTCAGGTTAGCTTAGGTTTGAACTTAGTTTGAGGGAGTAAGTTTAGGGCTACTGTTAGTTTTCGCGTAACTGTTATTGTTGGAGTTAGCGTCAGGGCCAGGTTAGGTTTGGGATTGAGCTTAAGGTGTCCGCCTAGTGTTAGGGTTAGGTCTATGGTTTGAGTTAGGCTTCAGGTTAGCTTAGGTTTGAACTTAGTTTGAGGGAGTAAGTATAGGGCTACTGTTAGTTTTCGGTTCAGTGTTACGGTTGGAGTTAGCGTCAGGTTCAGGTTAGGGTTGGGGTTGAACTTAAGGTGTCTGCCTAGGGTTAAGGTTAGGTCTTTGGTTTGAGTTAGACTTCAGGTGAGGTTAGGTTTGAACTTAGTTTGAGGGAGTAAGTTTAGGGCTACTGTTAGTTTTCGGTTAAGTGTTACGGTTGGAGTAAGAGTCAGGGTCAGGTTAGGGTTGGGGTTGAGCTTCAGGTGTCCGCCTAGGGTTAGGGTTAGGTGTATGGTTTGATTTAGGCTTCAGGTTAGGTTAGGTTTGAACTTAGTTTTTTTTTTTTTTTTTTTTTTTTTTTGAGAGGTTTTTTGCTATAGTGCGCGTGCGCTCGCCAGACAGACAGAGAGAGACATAGAGACAGAAAGCGAGAAATCACCCCCCAGGGGGGATGGTCACGCCGCAATCCCTTCTCCTCCATTCTCCTCTCGGGATCTTGGGCACGCACGCACACGCGCCCATCGTGAGTTGTAAGCCACCGGGTCCGAGACGCGAACCACGGTCGACTACGTGGGAGTCCAGCGACATAGCCATTACACTAACTGCTGGTTCCCAGGTTTGAACTTAGTTTGAGGGAGTAAGTTTAGGGCTACTGTTAGTTTTCGGGTAACTGTTACGGTTGCAGTTAGCGTCAGGTCCAGGTTAGGGTTGGGGTTGAGTTTCAGGTGTCCGCCTAGGGTTAGGGTAGGTGTATGGTTTGATTTAGGCTTCAGATTAGGTTAGGTTTGAAGTTAGTTTGAGGGAGTAAGTTTAGGGCTACTGTTAGTTTTCGGTTAACTGTTACAGTTGGAGTAAGCGTGAGGGTCAGGTTATGGTAGGGGTTGAGCTTAAGGTGTCCGCCTGTGGTTAGGGTTAGGTGTATGATTTGATTAAGGCTTCAGGTTAGGTTAGGTTTGAACTTAGTTTGAGGGAGTAAGTTTAGGGCTACTGTTAGTTTTCGGTTCAGTGTTACGGTTGGAGATAGCGTCAGGGTCAGGTTAGGGTTGCGGATGAGCTTAAGGTGTCCGCCTAGGGTTAGGGTTAGGTGTATGGTATGATTTAGGCTTCTGGATAGGTTAGGTTTGAAATTAGTTTGAGGGAGTAAGTTTAGGGCTACTGTTAGGTTTCGGTTCAGTGTTACGGTTGGAGTTAGCGTGAGGGTCAGGTTAGTGTTGGGGTTGAACTTAAGGTGTCCGCCTAGGGTTAGAGTTAGGTGTATGGTTTGATTTAGGCTTCAGGTTAGCTTAGGTTTGAACTTAGTTTCAGGGAGTAAGTTTAGGGCTACTGTTCGTTTTCGGGTAACTGTTATGGTTGGAGTTAGCGTCAGAGCCAGGGTAGGGTTGGGTTTGAACTTAAAGGGTCCGCCTAGGGTTAGGGTTAGGTCTACGGTTTGATTTACGCTTCAGGTTAGGTTAGGTTTGAAGTTAGTTTGAGGGAGTAAGTTTAGGGCTACTGTTAGTTTTTGGTTCAGTGTTACGGTTGGAGATAGCGTCAGGGTCAGGTAGGGTTGGGCTTGAACTTCAGGTGTCCGCCTAGGGTTAGGGTTAGGTCTATGATTTGAGTTAGGCTTCAGGTTAGGTTAGGTTTGAAATTAGTTTGAGGAAGTAAGTTTAGGGCTACTGTTAGTTTTCGGTTCAGTGTTACGGTTGGAGTTAGCGTGAGGGTCAGGTTAGGGTTGGGGTTGAGCTTAAGGTGTCCGCCTAGGGTTAGAGTTAGGTGTATGGTTTGATTTAGGGTTCAGGTTAGCTTAGGTGTGAACTTAGTTTGAGGGAGTAAGTTTAGGGCTACTGTTAGTTTTCGGGTAACTGTTACGGTTGGAGTTAGCGTCAGGTCCAGGTTAGGGTTGGCGTTGAGCTAATGGTGTCCGCCTAGGGTTAGGGTTAGATGTATGGTTTGATTTAGGATTCAGGTTAGGTTAGGTTTGAAGTTAGTTTGAGGGAGTAAGTTTAGGGCAACTGTTAGTTTTCAGTTGACTGTTACAGTTGGAGTAAGCGTGAGGGTCAGGTTAGGGTAGGGGTTGAGCTTAAGGTGTCTGCCTAGGGTTAGGGTTAGGTGTATGATTTGATTAAGGCTTCAGGTTAGGTTAGGTTTGAACTTAGTTTGAGGGAGTAAGTTTAGGGCTACTGTTAGTTTTCGGGTAACTGTTATGGTTGGAGTTAGCGTCAGGGCCAGGTTAGGGTTGGGGTTGAGCTTAAGGTGTCCGCCTAGGGTTAGGGTTAGGTCTATGGTTTGAGTTAGGCTTCAGGTTAGGTTAGGTTTGAACTTAGTTTGAGCGAGTAAGTTTAGGGATACTGTTAGTTTTCGGTTCAGTGTTACGGTTGGAGATAACGTCAGGGTCAGGTTAGGGTTGGGGTTGAGCTTACGGTGTCCGCCTAGGGTTAGGGTTAGGTGTATGGTTTGATTTAGGCTTCAGGTTAGGTTAGGTTTGAACTTAGTTTGAGGGAGTAAGTTTAGGGCTACTGTTCGTTTTCGGGTAACTGTTACGGTTGGAGTTAGCGTCAGGTCCAGGTTAGGGTTGGCGTTGAGCTAATGGTGTCCGCCTAGGGTTAGGATTAGGTGTATGGTTTGATTTACGCTTCAGGTTAAGTTAGGTTTGAAGTTAGTTTGAGGGAGTAAGTTTAGGGCTACTGTTAGTTTTCGGTTCAGTGTTACGGTTGGAGATAGCGTCAGGGTCAGGTTAGGGTTGGGCTTGAACTTCAGGTGTCCGCCTATGGTTAGGGATAGGTCTATGATTTGAGTTAGGCTTCAGGTTAGGTTAGGTTTGAAATTAGTTTGAGGGAGTAAGTTTAGGGCTACTGTTAGTTTTCGGTTCAGTGTTACTGTTCGAGTTAGCGTGAGGGTCAGGTTAGGGTTGGGGTTGAGCTTAACGTGTCCGCCTAGGGTTAGAGTTAGGTGTATGGTTTGATTTAGCGTTCACGTTAGCTTAGGTTTGAACTTAGTTTGAGGGAGTAAGTTTAGGGCTACTGTTAGTTTTCGGGTAACTGTTATGGTTGGAGTTAGCGTCAGGGCCAGGTTAGGGTTGGGGTTGAGCTTAAGGTGTCCGCCTAGGGTTAGGGTTAGGTCTATGGTTTGAGTTAGGCTTCAGGTTAGGTTAGGTTTGAACTTAGTTTGAGGGAATAAGTTTAGGGCTACTGTTAGTTTTCGGTTCAGTGTTACGGTTGGAGATAGCGTCAGGGTCAAGTTAGCGTTGGGGTTGAGCTTCAGGTGTCCGCCTAGGGTTAGGGTTAGGTGTATGGTTTGATTTAGGCTTCAGGTTAGGTTAGGTTTGAACTTAGTTTGAGGGAGTAAGTTTAGGGCTACTGTTAGTTTTCGGGTAACTGTTATGGTTGGAGTTAGCGTCAGGGCCATTTTAGGATTGGGGTTGAGCTTAAGGTGTCATAAAAGGGTTAGGGTTAGGTCTATGGTTTGAGTTAGGCTTCAGGTTAGGTTAGGTTTGAACTTAGTTTGAGGGAGTAAGTTTAGGGCTACTGTTAGTTTTCGGTTCAGTGTTACGGTTGGAAATAGCGTCAGGGTCAGGTTAGGGTTGGGGTTGAGCTTCAGGTGTCCGTCTAGGGTTAGGGTTAGGTCTATGGTTTGAGTTAGGCTTCAGGTTAGGTTAGGTTTGAACTTAATTTGAGGGAGTAAGTTTAGGGCTACTGTTAGGTTTCGGTTCAGTGTTACGGTTGGAGTTAGCGTGAGGGTCAGGTTAGGGTTGGGGTTGAGCTTAAGGTGTCCGCCTAGGGTTAGAGTTAGGTGTATGGTTTGATTTAGGGTTCAGGTTAGCTTAGGTGTGAACTTAGTTTGAGGGAGTAAGTTTAGGGCTACTGTTAGTTTTCGGGTAACTGTTATGGTTGGAGTTAGCGTCAGGGCCAGGTTAGGGTTGGGGTTCAGCTTAAGGTGTCTGCCTAGGGTTAGGGTTAGGTCTATGGTTTGAGTTAGGCTTCAGGTTAGGTTAGGTTTGAACTTAGTTTGAGGGAGTAAGTTTAGGGCTACTGTTAGGTTACGGTTCAGTGTTACGGTTGGAGTTATTGTGAGGGTCAAGTTAGGGTTGGGGTTGAGCTTAAGGTGTCCGCCTAGGGTTAGAGTTAGGTGTATGGTTTGATTTAGGCTTCAGGTTAGCTTAGGTTTGAACTTAGTTTGAGGGAGTAAGTATAGGGCTACTGTTAGTTTTCGGTTCAGTATTACGGTTGGAGTTAGCGTCAGGTTCAGGCTAGGGTTGGGGTTGAACTTAAGGTGTCTGCCTAGGGTTAGGGTTAGGTCTTTGGTTTGAGTTAGACTTCAGGTGAGGTTAGGTTTGAACTTAGTTTGAGGGAGTAAGTTTAGGGCTACTGTTAGTTTTCGGTTAAGTGTTACGGTTGGAGTAAGAGTCAGGGTCAGGTTAGGGTTGGGGTTGAGCTTCAGGTGTCCGCCTAGGGTTAGGGTTAGGTGTAAGGTTTGATTTAGGCTTCAGGTTAGGTTAGGTTTGAACTTAGTTTGAGGGAGTAAGTTTAGGGCTACTGTTAGTTTTCGGGTAACTGTTACGGTTGGAGTTAGCGTCAGGTCCAGGTTAGGGTTGGCGTTAAGTTTCAGGTGTTCGCCTAGGGTTAGGGTAGGTGTATGGTTTGATTTAGGCTTCAGATTAGGTTAGGTTTGAAGTTAGTTTGAGGGAGTAAGTTTAGGGCTACTGTTAGTTTTCGGTTAACTGTTACAGTTGGACTAAGCGTGAGGGTCAGGTTATGGCAGGGGTTGAGCTTAAGGTGTCCGCTTGTGGTTAGGGTTAGGTGTATGATTTGATTAAGGCTTCAGGTTAGGTTAGGTTTGAACTTAGTTTGAGGGAGTAAGTTTAGGGCTACTGTTGTTTTCGGGTAACTGTTATGGTTGGAGTTAGCGTCAGGGCCAGGTTAGGGTTGGGGGTGAGCTTAAGGTGTCCTCCTAGGGTTAGGGTTAGGTCTATGGTTTGAGTTAGGCTTCAGGTAAGGTTAGGTTTGAACTTAGTTTGAGGGAGTAAGTTTAGGGCTACTGTTAGTTTTCGGTTCAGTGTTACGGTTGGAGATAGCGTCAGGTCCAGGTTAGGGTTGGCGTTGAGCTAATGGTGTCCGCCTAGGGTTAGGGTTAGATGTATGGTTTGATTTAGGATTCAGGTTAGGTTAGGTTTGAAGTTAGTTTGAGGGAGTAAGTTTAGGGCAACTGTTAGTTTTCAGTTGACTGTTACAGTTGGAGTAAGCGTGAGGGTCAGGTTAGGGTAGGGGTTGAGCTTAAGGTGTCTGCCTAGGGTTAGGGTTAGGTGTATGATTTGATTAAGGCTTCAGGTTAGGTTAGGTTTGAACTTAGTTTGAGGGAGTAAGTTTAGGGCTACTGTTAGTTTTCGGGTAACTGTTATGGTTGGAGTTAGCGTCAGGGCCAGGTTAGGGTTGGGGTTGAGCTTAAGGTGTCCGCCTAGGGTTAGGGTTAGGTCTATGGTTTGAGTTAGGCTTCAGGTTAGGTTAGGTTTGAACTTAGTTTGAGCGAGTAAGTTTAGGGATACTGTTAGTTTTCGGTTCAGTGTTACGGTTGGAGATAACGTCAGGGTCAGGTTAGGGTTGGGGTTGAGCTTACGGTGTCCGCCTAGGGTTAGGGTTAGGTGTATGGTTTGATTTAGGCTTCAGGTTAGGTTAGGTTTGAACTTAGTTTGAGGGAGTAAGTTTAGGGCTACTGTTCGTTTTCGGGTAACTGTTACGGTTGGAGTTAGCGTCAGGTCCAGGTTAGGGTTGGCGTTGAGCTAATGGTGTCCGCCTAGGGTTAGGATTAGGTGTATGGTTTGATTTACGCTTCAGGTTAAGTTAGGTTTGAAGTTAGTTTGAGGGAGTAAGTTTAGGGCTACTGTTAGTTTTCGGTTCAGTGTTACGGTTGGAGATAGCGTCAGGGTCAGGTTAGGGTTGGGCTTGAACTTCAGGTGTCCGCCTAGGGTTAGGGATAGGTCTATGATTTGAGTTAGGCTTCAGGTTAGGTTAGGTTTGAAATTAGTTTGAGGGAGTAAGTTTAGGGCTACTGTTAGTTTTCGGTTCAGTGTTACTGTTCGAGTTAGCGTGAGGGTCAGGTTAGGGTTGGGGTTGAGCTTAACGTGTCCGCCTAGGGTTAGAGTTAGGTGTATGGTTTGATTTAGCGTTCACGTTAGCTTAGGTTTGAACTTAGTTTGAGGGAGTAAGTTTAGGGCTACTGTTAGTTTTCGGGTAACTGTTATGGTTGGAGTTAGCGTCAGGGCCAGGTTAGGGTTGGGGTTGAGCTTAAGGTGTCCGCCTAGGGTTAGGGTTAGGTCTATGGTTTGAGTTAGGCTTCAGGTTAGGTTAGGTTTGAACTTAGTTTGAGGGAATAAGTTTAGGGCTACTGTTAGTTTTCGGTTCAGTGTTACGGTTGGAGATAGCGTCAGGGTCAAGTTAGCGTTGGGGTTGAGCTTCAGGTGTCCGCCTAGGGTTAGGGTTAGGTGTATGGTTTGATTTAGGCTTCAGGTTAGGTTAGGTTTGAACTTAGTTTGAGGGAGTAAGTTTAGGGCTACTGTTAGTTTTCGGGTAACTGTTATGGTTGGAGTTAGCGTCAGGGGCCATTTTAGGATTGGGGTTGAGCTTAAGGTGTCATAAAAGGGTTAGGGTTAGGTCTATGGTTTGAGTTAGGCTTCAGGTTAGGTTAGGTTTGAACTTAGTTTGAGGGAGTAAGTTTAGGGCTACTGTTAGTTTTCGGTTCAGTGTTACGGTTGGAAATAGCGTCAGGGTCAGGTTAGGGTTGGGGTTGAGCTTCAGGTGTCCGTCTAGGGTTAGGGTTAGGTCTATGGTTTGAGTTAGGCTTCAGGTTAGGTTAGGTTTGAACTTAATTTGAGGGAGTAAGTTTAGGGCTACTGTTAGGTTTCGGTTCAGTGTTACGGTTGGAGTTAGCGTGAGGGTCAGGTTAGGGTTGGGGTTGAGCTTAAGGTGTCCGCCTAGGGTTAGAGTTAGGTGTATGGTTTGATTTAGGGTTCAGGTTAGCTTAGGTGTGAACTTAGTTTGAGGGAGTAAGTTTAGGGCTACTGTTAGTTTTCGGGTAACTGTTATGGTTGGAGTTAGCGTCAGGGCCAGGTTAGGGTTGGGGTTCAGCTTAAGGTGTCTGCCTAGGGTTAGGGTTAGGTCTATGGTTTGAGTTAGGCTTCAGGTTAGGTTAGGTTTGAACTTAGTTTGAGGGAGTAAGTTTAGGGCTACTGTTAGGTTACGGTTCAGTGTTACGGTTGGAGTTATTGTGAGGGTCAAGTTAGGGTTGGGGTTGAGCTTAAGGTGTCCGCCTAGGGTTAGAATTAGGTGTATGGTTTGATTTAGGCTTCAGGTTAGCTTAGGTTTGAACTTAGTTTGAGGGAGTAAGTATAGGGCTACTGTTAGTTTTCGGTTCAGTATTACGGTTGGAGTTAGCGTCAGGTTCAGGCTAGGGTTGGGGTTGAACTTAAGGTGTCTGCCTAGGGTTAGGGTTAGGTCTTTGGTTTGAGTTAGACTTCAGGTGAGGTTAGGTTTGAACTTAGTTTGAGGGAGTAAGTTTAGGGCTACTGTTAGTTTTCGGTTAAGTGTTACGGTTGGAGTAAGAGTCAGGGTCAGGTTAGGGTTGGGGTTGAGCTTCAGGTGTCCGCCTAGGGTTAGGGTTAGGTGTAAGGTTTGATTTAGGCTTCAGGTTAGGTTAGGTTTGAACTTAGTTTGAGGGAGTAAGTTTAGGGCTACTGTTAGTTTTCGGGTAACTGTTACGGTTGGAGTTAGCGTCAGGTCCAGGTTAGGGTTGGCGTTGAGTTTCAGGTGTTCGCCTAGGGTTAGGGTAGGTGTATGGTTTGATTTAGGCTTCAGATTAGGTTAGGTTTGAAGTTAGTTTGAGGGAGTAAGTTTAGGGCTACTGTTAGTTTTCGGTTAACTGTTACAGTTGGACTAAGCGTGAGGGTCAGGTTATGGCAGGGGTTGAGCTTAAGGTGTCCGCTTGTGGTTAGGGTTAGGTGTATGATTTGATTAAGGCTTCAGGTTAGGTTAGGTTTGAACTTAGTTTGAGGGAGTAAGTTTAGGGCTACTGTTGTTTTCGGGTAACTGTTATGGTTGGAGTTAGCGTCAGGGCCAGGTTAGGGTTGGGGGTGAGCTTAAGGTGTCCTCCTAGGGTTAGGGTTAGGTCTATGGTTTGAGTTAGGCTTCAGGTAAGGTTAGGTTTGAACTTAGTTTGAGGGAGTAAGTTTAGGGCTACTGTTAGTTTTCGGTTCAGTGTTACGGTTGGAGATAGCGTCAGGGTCAGGTTAGGGTTGGGGTTGAGCTTAAGGTGTCCGCCTAGGGTAAGGGTTAGGTCTATGGTTTGATTTAGGCTTCAGGTTAGGTTAGGTTTGAACTTAGTTTGAGGGAGTAGGTTTAGGGCTACTGTTAGTTTTCGGTTCAGTGTTACGGTTGGAGTTAGTGTTAGGGTCAGGTTAGGGTTGGGGTTGAGCTTCAGGTGTCCGCCTAGGGTTAGGGTTAGGTGTATGGTTTGATTTAGGCTTCAGGTTAGGTTAGGTTTGAACTTAGTTTGAGGGAGTAAGTTTAGGGCTACTGTTAGTTTTCGGTTCAGTGTTTCGGTTGGAGTTAGCGTGAGGGTCAGGTTAGGGTAGGGGTTGAGCTTAAGGTGTCCGCCTAGGGTTAGGGTTAGGTGTATGGTTTCATTTAGGCTTCAGGTTAGGTTAGGTTTTAACTTAGTTTGAGGGAGTAAGTTTAGGGCTACTGTTAGTTTTCGGGTAATTGTTACGGTTGGAGTCAGCGTCAGGTCCAGGTTAGTGTTGGCGTTCAGCTAATGGTGTCCTCCTAGGGTTAGGATTAGGTGTATGGTTTGATTTAGGCTTCACGTTAGTTTAGGTTTGAATTTAGTTTGAGGGAGTAAGTTTAGGGCTAATGTTAGTTTTCGGTTCAGTTTTACGGTTGGAGATAGCGTCAGGGTCAGGTTAGGGTTGGGTTTTAACTTCAGGTGTCCGCCTAGGGTTAGGGTTAGGTCTATGGTTTGAGTTAGGCTTCAGGTTAGGTTAGGTTTGAAATTAGTTTGAGGGAGTAAGTTTAGGGCTACTGTTAGTTTTCGGTTCAGTGTTACGGTTGGAGTTAGCGTGAGGGTCATGTTAGGGTTGGGTTTGAACTTAAGGTGTCCGCCTAGGGTTAGAGTTAGGTGTATGGTTTGAATTCGGCTTCAGGTTAGGTTAGGTTTGAACTTAGTTTGAGGGAGTAAGTTTAGGGCTACTGTTAGTTTTCGGGTAACTGTTATGGTTGGAGTTAGCGTCAGGGCCAGGTTAGGGTTGGGGTTGAGCTTAAGGTGTCCGCCGAGGGTTAGGGTTAGGTCTATGGTTTGAGTTAGGCTTCAGGTTAGGTTAGGTTTGAACTTAGTTCGAGGGAGTAAGTTTAGGGCTACTGTTAGTTTTCGGTTCAGTGTTACGGTTGGAGTAAGAGTCAGGGTCAGGTTAGGGTGGGGTTGAACTTCAGGTGTCCGCCTAGGGTTAGGGTTAGGTCTATGGTTTGAGTTAGGCTTCAGGTTAGGTTAGGTTTGAACTTAGTTTGAGGGAGTAAGTTTAGGGCTACTGTTTGTTTTCGGTTCAGTGTTTCGGTTGGAGTTAGCCTGAGGGTCAGGTTAGGGTAGGGGTTGAGCTTAAGGTGTCCACCTAGGGTTAGGGTTAGGTGTATGGTTTGATTTAGGCTTCAGGTTAGGTTAGGTTTGAACTTAGTTTGAGGGAGTAAGTTTAGGGCTACTGTTAGTTTTCGGGTAACTGTTACGGTTGGAGTTAGCGTCAGGTCCAGGTTAGGGTTGGCGTTGAGCTAATGGTGTCCGCCTAGGGTTAGGGTTAGATGTATGGTTTGATTTAGGATTCAGGTTAGGTTAGGTTTGAAGTTAGTTTGAGGGAGTAAGTTTAGGGCAACTGTTAGTTTTCAGTTGACTGTTACAGTTGGAGTAAGCGTGAGGGTCAGGTTAGGGTAGGGGTTGAGCTTAAGGTGTCTGCCTAGGGTTAGGGTTAGGTGTATGATTTGATTAAGGCTTCAGGTTAGGTTAGGTTTGAACTTAGTTTGAGGGAGTAAGTTTAGGGCTACTGTTAGTTTTCGGGTAACTGTTATGGTTGGAGTTATCGTCAGGGCCAGGTTAGGGTTGGGGTTGAGCTTAAGGTGTCCGCCTAGGGTTAGGGTTAGGTCTATGGTTTGAGTTAGGCTTCAGGTTAGGTTAGGTTTGAACTTAGTTTGAGCGAGTAAGTTTAGGGATACTGTTAGTTTTCGGTTCAGTGTTACGGTTGGAGATAGCGTCAGGGTCAGGTTAGGGTTGGGGTTGAGCTTACGGTGTCCGCCTTGGGTTAGGGTTAGGTGTATGGTTTGATTTAGGCTTCAGGTTAGGTTAGGTTTGAACTTAGTTTGAGGGAGTAAGTTTAGGGCTACTGTTCGTTTTCGGGTAACTGTTACGGTTGGAGTTAGCGTCAGGTCCAGGTTAGGGTTGGCGTTGAGCTAATGGTGTCCGCCTAGGGTTAGGATTAGGTGTATGGTTTGATTTACGCTTCAGGTTAGGTTAGGTTTGAAGTTAGTTTGAGGGAGTAAGTTTAGGGCTACTGTTAGTTTTCGGTTCAGTGTTACGGTTGGAGATAGCGTCAGGGTCAGGTTAGGGTTGGGCTTGAACTTCAGGTGTCCGCCTAGGGTTAGGGATAGGTCTATGATTTGAGTTAGGCTTCAGGTTAGGTTAGGTTTGAAATTAGTTTGAGGGAGTAAGTTTAGGGCTACTGTTAGTTTTCGGTTCAGTGTTACTGTTGGAGTTAGCGTGAGGGACAGGTTAGGGTTGGGGTTGAGCTTAACGTGTCCGCCTAGGGTTAGAGTTAGGTGTATGGTTTGATTTAGGGTTCACGTTAGCTTAGGTTTGAACTTAGTTTGAGGGAGTAAGTTTAGGGATACTGTTAGTTTTCGGGTAACTGTTATGGTTGGAGTTAGCGTCAGGGCCAGGTTAGGGTTGGGGTTGAGCTTAAGGTGTCCGCCTAGGGTTAGGGTTAGGTCTATGGTTTGAGTTAGGCTTCAGGTTAGGTTAGGTTTGAACTTAGTTTGAGGGAATAAGTTTAGGGCTACTGTTAGTTTTCGGTTCAGTGTTACGGTTGGAGATAGCGTCAGGGTCAAGTTAGCGTTGGGGTTGAGCTTCAGGTGTCCGCCTAGGGTTAGGGTTAGGTGTATGGTTTGATTTAGACTTCAGGTTAGGTTAGGTTTGAACTTAGTTTGAGGGAGTAAGTTTAGGGCTACTGTTAGTTTTCGGGTAACTGTTATGGTTGGAGTTAGCGTCAGGGCCATTTTAGGATTGGGGTTGAGCTTAAGGTGTCCGAAAAGGGTTAGCGTTAGGTCTATGGTTTGAGTTAGGCTTCAGGTTAGGTTAGGTTTGAACTTAGTTTGAGGGAGTAAGTTTAGGGCTACTGTTAGTTTTCGGTTCAGTGTTACGGTTAGAGATAGCGTCAGGGTCAGGTTAGGGTTGGGGTTGAGCTTCAGGTGTCCGTCTAGGGTTAGGGTTAGGTCTATGGTTTGAGTTAGGCTTCAGGTTAGGTTAGGTTTGAACTTACTTTGAGGGAGTAAGTTTAGGGCTACTGTTAGGTTTCGGTTCAGTGTTACGGTTGGAGTTAGCGTGAGGGTCAGATTAGGGTTGGGGTTGAGCTTAAGGTGTCCGCCTAGGGTTAGAGTTAGGTGTATGGTTTGATTTAGGCTTCAGGTTAGCTTAGGTTTGAACTTAGTTTGAGGGAGTAAGTTTAGGGCTACTGTTAGTTTTCGCGTAACTGTTATGGTTGAAGTTAGCGTCAGGGCCAGGTTAGGTTTGGGATTGAGCTTAAGGTGTCCGCCTAGTGTTAGGGTTAGGTCTATGGTTTGAGTTAGGCTTCAGGTTAGCTTAGGTTTGAACTTAGTTTGAGGGAGTAAGTTTAGGGCTAATGTTAGTTTTCGGTTCAGTGTTACTGTTGGAGTTAGCGTCAGGTTCAGGTTAGGGTTGGGGTTGAACTTAAGGTGTCTGCCTAGGGTTAGGTCTTTGGTTTGAGTTAGACTTCAGGTAGGGTTAGGTTTGAACTTAGTTTGAGGGAGTAAGTTTAGGGCTACTGTTAGTTTTCGGTTAAGTGTTACGGTTGGAGTAAGAGTCAGGGTCAGGTTAGGGTTGGGGTTGAGCTTCAGGTGTCCGCCTAGGGTTAGGGTTAGGTGTATGGTTTGATTTAGGCTTCAGGTTAGGTTAGGTTTGAACTTAGTTTGAGGGAGTAAGTTTAGGGCTACTGTTAGTTTTCGGGTAACTGTTACGGTTGGAGTTAGCGTCAGGTCCAGGTTAGGGCTGGGGTTGAGTTTCAGGTGTCCGCCTAGGGTTAGGGTAGGTGTATGGTTTGATTTAGGCTTCAGATTAGGTTAGGTTTGAAGTTAGTTTGAGCGAGTAAGTTTAGGGCTACTGTTAGTTTTCGGTACAGTGTTACGGTTGGATTTAGCGTGAGGGTCAGGTTAGGGTTGGGGTTGAGCTTAAGGTGTCCGCCTAGGGTTAGGGTTAGGTCTATGGTTTGAGTTAGGCTTCAGGTTAGGTTAGGTTTGAACTTAGTTTGAGGGAGTAAGTTTAGGGCTACTGTTAGTTTTCGGTTCAGTGTTACGGTTGGAGATAGCGTCAGGGTCAAGTTAGCGTTGGGGTTGAGCTTCAGGTGTCCGCCTAGGGTTAGGGTTAGGTGTATGGTTTGATTTAGGCTTCAGGTTAGGTTAGGTTTGAACTTAGTTTGAGGGAGTAAGTTTAGGGCTACTGTTAGTTTTTGGGTAACTGTTATGGTTGGAGTTAGCGTCAGGGCCATTTTAGGATTGGGGTTGAGCTTAAGGTGTCCGCCAAGGGTTAGGGTTAGGTCTATGGTTTGAGTTAGGCTTCAGGTTAGGTTAGGTTTGAACTTAGTTTGAGGGAGTAAGTTTAGGGCTACTGTTAGTTTTCGGTTCAGTGTTACGGTTGGAGATAGCGTCTGGGTCAGGTTAGGGTTGGGGTTGAGCTTCAGGTGTCCGCCTAGGGTTAGGGTTAGGTCTATGGTTTGAGTTAGGCTTCAGGTTAGGTTAGGTTTGAACTTACTTTGAGGGAGTAAGTTTAGGGCTACTGTTAGTTTTCGGTTCAGTGTTACGGTTGGAGTTAGCGTGAGGGTCAGGTTAGGGTTGGGGTTGAGCTTAAGGTGTCCGCCTAGGGTTAGAGTTAGGTGTATGGTTTGATTTAGGCTTCAGGTTAGCTTAGGTTTCAACTTAGTTTGAGGAGTAAGTTTAGGGCTACTGTTAGTTTTCGCGTAACTGTTATGGTTGGAGTTAGCGTCAGGGTCAGGTTAGGGTTGGGGTTGAGCTTAACGTGTCCGCCTAGGGTTAGAGTTAGGTGTATGGTTTGATTTAGGGTTCACGTTAGCTTAGGTTTGAACTTAGCTTGAGGGAGTAAGTTTAGGGCTACTGTTAGTTTTCGGGTAACTGTTATGGTTGGAGTTAGCGTCAGGGCCAGGTTAGGGTTGGGGTTGAGCTTAAGGTGTCCGCCTAGGGTTAGGTCTTTGGTTTGAGTTAGACTTCAGGTAGGGTTAGGTTTGAACTTAGTTTGAGGGAGTAAGTTTAGGGCTACTGTTAGTTTTCGGTTCAGTGTTACTGTTGGAGTTAGCGTCAGGTTCAGGTTAGGGTTGGGGTTGAACTTAAGGTGTCTGCCTAGGGTTAGGTCTTTGGTTTGAGTTAGACTTCAGGTAGGGTTAGGTTTGAACTTAGTTTGAGGGAGTAAGTTTAGGGCTACTGTTAGTTTTCGGTTAAGTGTTACGGTTGGAGTAAGAGTCAGGGTCAGGTTAGGGTTGGGGTTGAGCTTCAGGTGTCCGCCTAGGGTTAGGGTTAGGTGTATGGTTTGATTTAGGCTTCAGGTTAGGTTAGGTTTGAACTTAGTTTGAGGGAGTAAGTTTAGGGCTACTGTTAGTTTTCGGGTAACTGTTACGGTTGGAGTTAGCGTCAGGTCCAGGTTAGGGTTGGGGTTGAGTTTCAGGTGTCCGCCTAGGGTTAGGGTAGGTGTAAGGTTTGATTTAGGCTTCAGATTAGGTTAGGTTTGAAGTTAGTTTGAGGGAGTAAGTTTAGGGCTACTGTTAGTTTTCGGTTAACTGTTACAGTTGGAGTAAGCGTGAGGGTCAGGTTATGGTAGGGGTTGAGCTTAAGGTGTCCGCCTATGGTTAGGGTTAGGTGTATGATTTGATTAAGGCTTCAGGTTAGGTTAGGTTTGAACTTAGTTTGAGGTTGTAAGTTTAGGGCTACTGTTCGTTTTCGGTAACTGTTATGGTTGGAGTTAGCGTCAGGGCCAGGTTAGGGTTGGGGTTGAGCTTAAGGTGTCCGCCTAGGGTTAGGGTTAGGTCTATGGTTTGAGTTAGGCTTCAGGTTAGGTTAGGTTTGAACTTAGTTTGAGGGAGTAAGTTTAGGGCTACTGTTAGTTTTAGGTTCAGTGTTACGGTTGGAGATAGCGTCAGGGTCAGGTTAGGGTTGGGGTTGAGCTTAAGGTGTCCGCCTAGGGTTAGGGTTAGGTGTATGGTATGATTTAGGCTTCTGGTTAAGTTAGGTTTGAACTTAGTTTGAGGGAGTAAGTTTAGGGCTATTGTTAGTTTTCGGTTCAGTGTTACGGTTGGAAATAGCGTCAGGGTCAGTTTAGGGTTGGGCTTGAACTTCAGGTGTCCCCCTAGGTTTAGGGTAAGTTCTTTTGTTTGAGTTAGGCTTCAGGTTAGGTTAGGTTTGAAATTAGTTTGAGGGAGTAAGTTTAGGGCTACTGTTAGGTTTTGGTTCAGTGCTACGGTTGGAGTTAGCGTGAGGGTCAGGTTAGTGTTGGGGTTGAACTTAAGGTGTCCGCCTAGGGTTAGAGTTAGGTGTATGGTTTGATTTAGGCTTCAGGTTAGCTTAGGTTTGAACTTAGTTTGAGGGAGTAAGTTTAGGGCTACTGTTAGTTTTCGGTTCAGTGTTACTGATGGAGTTAGCGTCAGGTTCAGGTTAGGGTTGGGGTTGAACTTAAGGTGTCTGCCTAGGGTTAGGTCTTTGGTTTGAGTTAGACTTCAGGTAGGGTTAGGTTTGAACTTAGTTTGAGGGAGTAAGTTTAGGGCTACTGTTAGTTTTCGGTTAAGTGTTACGGTTGGAGTAAGAGTCAGGGTCAGGTTAGGGTTGGGGTTGAGCTTCAGGTGTCCGCCTAGGGTTAGGGTTAGGTGTATGGTTTGATTTAGGCTTCAGGTTAGGTTAGGTTTGAACTTAGTTTGAGGGAGTAAGTTTAGGGCTACTGTTAGTTTTCGGGTAACTGTTACGGTTGGAGTTAGCGTCAGGTCCAGGTTAGGGTTGGGGTTGAGTTTCAGGTGTCCGCCTAGGGTTAGGGTAGGTGTATGGTTTGATTTAGGCTTCAGATTAGGTTAGGTTTGAAGTTAATTTGAGGGAGTAAGTTTAGGGCTACTGTTAGTTTTCGGTTAACTGTTACAGTTGGAGTAAGCGTGAGGGTCAGGTTATGGTAGGGGTTGAGCTTAAGGTGTCCGCCTATGGTTAGGGTTAGGTGTATGATTTGATTAAGGCTTCAGGTTAGGTTAGGTTTGAACTTAGTTTGAGGGAGTAAGATTAGGGCTACTGTTCGTTTTCGGGTAACTGTTATGGTTGGAGTTAGCGTCAGGGCCAGGTTAGGGTTGGGGTTGAGCTTAAGGTGTCCGCCTAGGGTTAGGGTTAGGTCTATGGTTTGAGTTAGGCTTCAGGTTAGGTTAGGTTTGAACTTAGTTTGAGGGAGTAAGTTTAGGGCTACTGTTAGTTTTAGGTTCAGTGTTACGGTTGGAGATAGCGTCAGGGTCAGGTTAGGGTTGGGGTTGAGCTTAAGGTGTCCGCCTAGGGTTAGGGTTAGGTGTATGGTATGATTTAGGCTTCTGGTTAAGTTAGGTTTGAACTTAGTTTGAGGGAGTAAGTTTAGGGCTATTGTTAGTTTTCGGTTCAGTGTTACGGTTGGAAATAGCGTCAGGGTCAGTTTAGGGTTGGGCTTGAACTTCAGGTGTCCCCCTAGGGTTAGGGTAAGTTCTATGGTTTGAGTTAGGCTTCAGGTGAGGTTAGGTTTGAAATTAGTTTGAGGGAGTAAGTTTAGGGCTACTGTTAGGTTTCGGTTCAGTGCTACGGTTGGAGTTAGCGTGAGGGTCAGGTTAGTGTTGGGGTTGAACTTAAGGTGTCCGCCTAGGGTTAGAGTTAGGTGTATGGTTTGATTTAGGCTTCAGGTTAGCTTAGGTTTGAACTTAGTTTGAGGGAGTAAGTTTAGGGCTACTGTTAGTTTTCGGGTAACTGTTATGGTTGGAGTTAGCGTCAGGGCCAGGTTAGGTTTGGGGTTGAACTTAAGGTGTCCGCCTAGGGTTAGGGTTAGGTCTACGGTTTGAGTTAGGCTTCAGGTTAGGTTAGGTTTGAACTTAGTTTGAGGGAGTAAGTTTAGGGCTACTGATAGTTTTCGGTTCAGTGTTACGGTTGGATATAGCGTCAGGGTCAGGTTAGGGTTGGGGTTGAGCTTCAGGTGTCCGCCTAGGGTTAGGGTTAGGTCTACGGTTTGAGTTAGGCTTAAGGTTAGGTTAGGTTTGAACTTAGTTTGAGGGAGTAAGTTTAGGGCTACTGTTAGTTTTCGGTTCAGTGTTACGGTTGGATTTAGCGTGAGGGTCAGGTTAGGGTTGGGGTTGAGCTTAAGGTGTCCGCCTAGTGTTAGGGTTAGGTCTATGGTTTGAGTTAGGCTTCAGATTAGGTTAGGTTTGAACTTAGTTTGAGGGAGTAAGTTTAGGGCTACTGTTAGTTTTCGGTTCAGTGTTACGGTTGGAGATAGCGTCAGGGTCAAGTTAGCGTTGAGGTTGAGCTTCAGGTGTCCGCCTAGGGTTAGGGTTAGGTCTATGGTTTGATTTAGGCTTCAGGTTAGGTTAGGTTTGAACTTAGTTTGAGGGAGTAAGTTTAGGGCTACTGTTAGTTTTCGGGTAACTGTTATGGTTGGAGTTAGCGTCAGGGCCATTTTAGGATTGGCGTTGAGCTAATGGTGTCCGCCTAGGGTTAGGATTAGGTGTATGGTTTGATTTATGCTTCAGGTTAGGTTAGGTTTGAAATTAGTTTGAGGGAGTAAGTTTAGGGCTACTGTTAGTTTTCGGTTCAGTGTTACGGTTGGAGATAGCGTCAGGGTCAGGTTAGGGTTGGGCTTGAACTTCAGGTGTCCGCCTAGGGTTAGGGATAGGTCTATGATTTGAGTTAGGCTTCAGGTTAGGTTAGGTTTGAAATTAGTTTGAGGGAGTAAGTTTAGGGCTACTGTTAGTTTTCGGTTCAGTGTTACTGTTGGAGTTAGCGTGAGGGTCAGGTTAGGGTTGGGGTTGAGCTTAAGGTGTCCGCCTAGAGTTAGAGTTAGGTGTATGGTTTGATTTAGGGTTCACGTTAGCTTAGGTTTGAACTTAGTTTGAGGGAGTAAGTTTAGGGCTACTGTTAGTTTTCGGGTAACTGTTACGGTTGGAGTTAGCGTCAGGTCCAGGTTAGGGTTGGGGTTGAGTTTCAGGTGTCCGCCTACGGTTAGGGTAGGTGTATGGTTTGATTTAGGCTTCAGATTAGGTTAGGTTTGAAGTTAGTTTGAGGGAGTAAGTTTAGGGCTACTGTTAGTTTTCGGTTAACTGTTACAGTTGGAGTAAGCGTGAGGGTCAGGTTATGGTAGGGGTTGAGCTTAAGGTGTCCGCCTGTGGTTAGGGTTAGGTGTATGATTTGATTAAGGTTTCAGGTTAGGTTAGGTTTGAACTTAGTTTGAGGGAGTAAGTTTAGGGCTAATGTTCGTTTTCGGGTAACTGTTATGGTTGGAGTTAGCGTCAGGGCCAGGTTAGGGTTGGGGTTGAGCTTAAGGTGTCCGCCTACGGTTAGGGTTAGGTCTATGGTTTGAGTTAGGCTTCAGGTTAGGTTAGGTTTGAACTTAGTTTGAGGGAGTAAGTTTAGGGCTACTGTTAGTTTTCGGTTCAGTGTTACGGTTGGAGATAGCGTCAGGGTCAGGTTAGGGTTGGGGTTGAGTTTAAGTTGTCCGCCTAGGGTTAGGGTTAGGTGTATGGTATGATTTAGGCTTCTGGTTAAGTTAGGTTTGAACTTAGTTTGAGGGAGTAAGTTTAGGGCTATTGTTAGTTTTCGGTTCAGTGTTACGGTTGGAAATAGCGTCAGGGTCAGTTTAGGGTTGGGCTTGAACTTCAGGTGTCCCCCTAGGGTTAGGGTAAGTTCTATGGTTTGAGTTAGGCTTCAGGTTAGGTTAGGTTTGAAATTAGTTTGAGGGAGTACGTTTAGGGCTACTGTTAGGTTTCCGTTCAGTGTTACGGTTGGAGTTAGCGTGAGGGTCAGGTTAGTGTTGGGGTTGAACTTAAGGTGTCCGCCTAGGGTTAGAGTTAGGTGTATGGTTTGATTTAGGCTTCAGGTTAGCTTAGGTTTGAACTTAGTTTGAGGGAGTAAGTTTAGGGCTACTGTTAGTTTTCGGGTAACTGTTATGGTTGGAGTTAGCGTCAGGGCCAGGTAAGGGTTGGGGTTGAACTTAAGGTGTCCGCCTAGGTTTAGGGTTAGGTCTACGGTTTCAGTTAGGCTTCAGGTTAGGTTAGGTTTGAACTTAGTTTGAGGGAGTAAGTTTAGGGCTACTGTTAGTTTTCGGTTCAGTGTTACGGTTGGATATAGCGTCAGGGTCAGGTTAGGTTTGGGGTTGAGCTTCAGGTGTCCGCCTAGGGTTAGGGTTAGGTCTACGGTTTGAGTTAGGCTTCAGGTTAGGTTAGGTTTGAACTTAGTTTGAGGGAGTAAGTTTAGGGCTACTGTTAGTTTTCGGTTCAGTGTTACGGTTGGATTTAGCGTGAGGGTCAGGTTAGGGTTGGGGTTGAGCTTAAGGTGTCCGCCTAGGGTTAGGGTTAGGTCTATGGTTTGAGTTAGGCTTCAGGATAGGTTAGGTTTGAACTTAGTTTGAGGGAGTAAGTTTAGGGCTACTGTTATTTTTCGGTTCAGTGGTACGGTTGGAGATAGCGTTAGGGTCAAGTTAGCGTTGGGGTTGAGCTTCAGGTGTCCGCCTAGGGTTAGGGTTAGGTGTATGGTTTGATTTAGGCTTCAGGTTAGGTTAGGTTTGAACTTAGTTTGAGGGAGTAAGTTTAGGGCTACTGTTAGTTTTCGCGTAACTGTTATGGTTGGAGTTAGCGTCAGGGCCAGGTTAGGTTTGGGATTGAGCTTAAGGTGTCCGCCTAGTGTTAGGGTTAGGTCTATGGTTTGAGTTAGGCTTCAGGTTAGCTTAGGTTTGAACTTAGTTTGAGGGAGTAAGTTTAGGGCTAATGTTAGTTTTCGGTTCAGTGTTACTGTTGGAGTTAGCGTCAGGTTCAGGTTAGGGTTGGGGTTGAACTTAAGGTGTCTGCCTAGGGTTAGGTCTTTGGTTTGAGTTAGACTTCAGGTAGGGTTAGGTTTGAACTTAGTTTGAGGGAGTAAGTTTAGGGCTACTGTTAGTTTTCGGTTAAGTGTTACGGTTGGAGTAAGAGTCAGGGTCAGGTTAGGGTTGGGGTTGAGCTTCAGGTGTCCGCCTAGGGTTAGGGTTAGGTGTATGGTTTGATTTAGGCTTCAGGTTAGGTTAGGTTTGAACTTAGTTTGAGGGAGTAAGTTTAGGGCTACTGTTAGTTTTCGGGTAACTGTTACGGTTGGAGTTAGCGTCAGGTCCAGGTTAGGGTTGGGGTTGAGTTTCAGGTGTCCGCCTAGGGTTAGGGTAGGTGTATGGTTTGATTTAGGCTTCAGATTAGGTTAGGTTTGAAGTTAGTTTGAGCGAGTAAGTTTAGGGCTACTGTTAGTTTTCGGTACAGTGTTACGGTTGGATTTAGCGTGAGGGTCAGGTTAGGGTTGGGGTTGAGCTTAAGGTGTCCGCCTAGGGTTAGGGTTAGGTCTATGGTTTGAGTTAGGCTTCAGGTTAGGTTAGGTTTGAACTTAGTTTGAGGGAGTAAGTTTAGGGCTACTGTTAGTTTTCGGTTCAGTGTTACGGTTGGAGATAGCGTCAGGGTCAAGTTAGCGTTGGGGTTGAGCTTCAGGTGTCCGCCTAGGGTTAGGGTTAGGTGTATGGTTTGATTTAGGCTTCAGGTTAGGTTAGGTTTGAACTTAGTTTGAGGGAGTAAGTTTAGGGCTACTGTTAGTTTTCGGGTAACTGTTATGGTTGGAGTTAGCGTCAGGGCCATTTTAGGATTGGGGTTGAGCTTAAGGTGTCCGCCAAGGGTTAGGGTTAGGTCTATGGTTTGAGTTAGGCTTCAGGTTAGGTTAGGTTTGAACTTAGTTTGAGGGAGTAAGTTTAGGGCTACTGTTAGTTTTCGGTTCAGTGTTACGGTTGGAGATAGCGTCTGGGTCAGGTTAGGGTTGGGGTTGAGCTTCAGGTGTCCGCCTAGGGTTAGGGTTAGGTCTATGGTTTGAGTTAGGCTTCAGGTTAGGTTAGGTTTGAACTTACTTTGAGGGAGTAAGTTTAGGGCTACTGTTAGGTTTCGGTTCAGTGTTACGGTTGGAGTTAGCGTGAGGGTCAGGTTAGGGTTGGGGTTGAGCTTAAGGTGTCCACCTAGGGTTAGAGTTAGGTGTATGGTTTGATTTAGGCTTCAGGTTAGCTTAGGTTTGAACTTAGTTTGAGGAGTAAGTTTAGGGCTACTGTTAGTTTTCGCGTAACTGTTATGGTTGGAGTTAGCGTCAGGGTCAGGTTAGGGTTGGGGTTGAGCTTAACGTGTCCGCCTAGGGTTAGAGTTAGGTGTATGGTTTGATTTAGGGTTCACGTTAGCTTAGGTTTGAACTTAGTTTGAGGGAGTAAGTTTAGGGCTACTGTTAGTTTTCGGGTAACTGTTATGGTTGGAGTTAGCGTCAGGGCCAGGTTAGGGTTGGGGTTGAGCTTAAGGTGTCCGCCTAGGGTTAGGTCTTTGGTTTGAGTTAGACTTCAGGTAGGGTTAGGTTTGAACTTAGTTTGAGGGAGTAAGTTTAGGGCTACTGTTAGTTTTCGGTTCAGTGTTACTGTTGGAGTGAGCGTCAGGTTCAGGTTAGGGTTGGGGTTGAACTTAAGGTGTCTGCCTAGGGTTAGGTCTTTGGTTTGAGTTAGACTTCAGGTAGGGTTAGGTTTGAACTTAGTTTGAGGGAGTAAGTTTAGGGCTACTGTTAGTTTTCGGTTAAGTGTTACGGTTGGAGTAAGAGTCAGGGTCAGGTTAGGGTTGGGGTTGAGCTTCAGGTGTCCGCCTAGGGTTAGGGTTAGGTGTATGGTTTGATTTAGGCTTCAGGTTAGGTTAGGTTTGAACTTAGTTTGAGGGAGTAAGTTTAGGGCTACTGTTAGTTTTCGGGTAACTGTTACGTTTGGAGTTAGCGTCAGGTCCAGGTTAGGGTTGGGGTTGAGTTTCAGGTGTCCGCCTAGGGTTAGGGTAGGTGTATGGTTTGATTTAGGCTTCAGATTAGGTTAGGTTTGAAGTTAGTTTGAGGGAGTAAGTTTAGGGCTACTGTTAGTTTTCGGTTAACTGTTACAGTTGGAGTAAGCGTGAGGGTCAGGTTATGGTAGGGGTTGAGCTTAAGGTGTCCGCCTATGGTTAGGGTTAGGTGTATGATTTGATTAAGGCTTCAGGTTAGGTTAGGTTTGAACTTAGTTTGAGGGAGTAAGTTTAGGGCTACTGTTCGTTTTCGGGTAACTGTTATGGTTGGAGTTAGCGTCAGGGCCAGGTTAGGGTTGGGGTTGAGCTTAAGGTGTCCGCCTAGGGTTAGGGTTAGGTCTATGGTTTGAGTTAGGCTTCAGGTTAGGTTAGGTTTGAACTTAGTTTGAGGGAGTAAGTTTAGGGCTACTGTTAGTTTTCGGTTCAGTGTTACGGTTGGAGATAGCGTCAGGGTCAGGTTAGGGTTGGGGTTGAGCTTAAGGTGTCCGCCTAGGGTTAGGGTTAGGTGTATGGTATGATTTAGGCTTCTGGTTAAGTTAGGTTTGAACTTAGTTTGAGGGAGTAAGTTTAGGGCTATTGTTAGTTTTCGGTTCAGTGTTACGGTTGGAAATAGCGTCAGGGTCAGTTTAGGGTTGGGCTTGAACTTCAGGTGTCCCCCTAGGGTTAGGGTAAGTTCTATGGTTTGAGTTAGGCTTCAGGTTAGGTTAGGTTTGAAATTAGTTTGAGGGAGTAAGTTTAGGGCTACTGTTAGGTTTCGGTTCAGTGCTACGGTTGGAGTTAGCGTGAGGGTCAGGTTAGTGTTGGGGTTGAACTTAAGGTGTCCGCCTAGGGTTAGAGTTAGGTGTATGGTTTGATTTAGGCTTCAGGTGAGCTTAGGTTTGAACTTAGTTTGAGGGAGTAAGTTTAGGGCTACTGTTAGTTTTCGGGTAACTGTTATGGTTGGAGTTAGCGTCAGGGCCAGGTTAGGGTTGGGGTTGAACTTAAGGTGTCCGCCTAGGGTTAGGGTTAGGTCTACGGTTTGAGTTAGGCTTCAGGTTAGGTTAGGTTTGAACTTAGTTTGAGGGAGTAAGTTTAGGGCTACTGATAGTTTTCGGTTCAGTGTTACGGTTGGATATAGCGTCAGGGTCAGGTTAGGGTTGGGGTTGAGCTTCAGGTGTCCGCCTAGGGTTAGGGTTAGGTCTACGGTTTGAGTTAGGCTTCAGGTTAGGTTAGGTTTGAACTTAGTTTGAGGGAGTAAGTTTAGGGCTACTGTTAGTTTTCGGTTCAGTGTTACGGTTGGATTTAGCGTGAGGGTCAGGTTAGGGTTGGGGTTGAGCTTAAGGTGTCCGCCTAGTGTTAGGGTTAGGTCTATGGTTTGAGTTAGGCTTCAGATTAGGTTAGGTTTGAACTTAGTTTGAGGGAGTAAGTTTAGGGCTACTGTTAGTTTTCGGTTCAGTGTTACGGTTGGAGATAGCGTCAGGGTCAAGTTAGCGTTGGGGTTGAGCTTCAGATGTCCGCCTAGGGTTAGGGTTAGGTGTATGGTTTGATTTAGGCTTCAGGTTAGGTTAGGTTTGAACTTAGTTTGAGGGAGTAAGTTTAGGGCTACTGTTAGTTTTCGGGTAACTGTTATGGTTGGAGTTAGCGTCAGGGCCATTTTAGGATTGGGGTTGAGCTTAAGGTGTCCGCCAAGGGTTAGGGTTAGGTCTATGGTTTGAGTTAGGCTTCAGGTTAGGTTAGGTTTGAACTTACTTTGAGGGAGTAAGTTTAGGGCTACTGTTAGTTTTCGGTTCAGTGTTACAGTTGGAGATAGCGTCTGGGTCAGGTTAGGGTTGGGGTTGAGCGTCAGGTGTCCGCCTAGGGTTAGGGTTAGGTCTATGGTTTGAGTTAGGCTTCAGGTTAGGTTAGGTTTGAACTTACTTTGAGGGAGTAAGTTTAGGGCTACTGTTAGGTTTCGGTTCAGTGTTACGGTTGGAGTTAGCGTGAGGGTCAGGTTAGGGTTGGGGTTGAGCTTAAGGTGTCCGCCTAGGATTAGAGTTAGGTGTATGGTTTGATTTAGGCTTCAGGTTAGCTTAGGTTTGAACTTAGTTTGAGGGAGTAAGTTTAGGGCTACTGTTAGTTTTCGCGTAACTGTTATGGTTGGAATTAGCGTCAGGGCCAGGTTAGGTTTGGGATTGAGCTTAAGGTGTCCGCCTAGTGTTAGGGTTAGGTCTATGGTTTGAGTTAGTCTTCAGGTTAGCTTAGGTTTGAACTTAGTTTGAGGGAGTAAGTTTAGGGCTACTGTTAGTTTTCGGTTCAGTGTTACGGTTGGAGTTAGCGTCAGGTTCAGGTTAGGGTTGGGGTTGAACTTAAGGTGTCTGCCTAGGGTTAGGTCTTTGGTTTGAGTTAGACTTCAGGAGAGGTTAGGGTTGAACTTAGTTTGAGGGAGTAAGTTTAGGGCTACTGTTAGTTTTCGGTTAAGTGTTACGGTTGGAGTAAGAGTCAGGGTCAGGTTAGGGTTGGGGTTGAGCTTCAGGTGTCCGCATAGGGTTAGGGTTAGGTGTATGGTTTGATTTAGGCTTCAGGTTAGGTTAGGATTGAACTTAGTTTGAGGGAGTAAGTTTAGGGCTACTGTTAGTTTTCGGGTAACTGTTACGGTTGGAGTTAGCGTCAGGTCCAGGTTAGGGTTGGGGTTGAGTTTCAGGTGTCCGCCTAGGGTTAGGGTAGGTGTATGGTTTGATTTAGGCTTCAGATTAGGTTAGGTTTGAAGTTAGTTTGAGGGAGTAAGTTTAGGGCTACTGTTAGTTTTCGGTTAACTGTTACAGTTGGTTTAAGCGTGAGGGTCAGGTTATGGTAGGGGTTGAGCTTAAGGTGTCCGCCTGTGGTTAGGGTTAGGTGTATGATTTGATTAAGGCTTCAGGTTAGGTTAGGTTTGAACTTAGTTTGAGGGAGTAAGTTTAGGGCTATTGTTCGTTTTCGGGTAACTGTTATGGTTGGAGTTAGCGTCAGGGCCAGGTTAGGGTTGGGGTTGAGCTTAAGGTGTCTGCCTAGGGTTAGGGTTAGGTCTATGGTTTGAGTTAGGCTTCAGGTTAGGTTAGGTTTGAACTTAGTTTGAGGGAGTAAGTTTAGGGCTACTGTTAGTTTTCGGTTGAGTGTTACTGTTGGAGATAGCGTCAGGGTCAGGTTAGGGTTGGGGTTGAGCTTAAGGTGTCCGCCTAGGGTTAGGGTTAGGTGTATGGTATGATTTAGGCTTCTGGTTAAGTTAGGTTGGAACTTAGTTTGAGGGAGTAAGTTTAGGGCTATTGTTAGTTTTCGGTTCAGTGTTACGGTTGGAAATAGCGTCTAGGTCAGTTTAGGGTTGGGCTTGAACTTCAGGTGTCCCCCTAGGGTTAGGGTAAGTTCTATGGTTTGAGTTAGGCTTCAGGTTAGGTTAGGTTTGAAATTAGTTTGAGGGAGTAAGTTTAGGGCTACTGTTAGGTTTCGGTTCAGTGCTACAGTTGGAGTTAGCGTGAGGGTCAGGTTAGTGTTGGGGTTGAACTTAAGGTGTCCGCCTAGGGTTAGAGTTAGGTGTATGGTTTGATTTAGGCTTCAGGTTAGCTTAGGTTTGAACTTAGTTTGAGGGAGTAAGTTTAGGGCTACTGTTAGTTTTCGGGTAACTGTTATGGTTGGAGTTAGCGTCAGGGCCAGGTTAGGGTTGGGGTTGAACTTAAGGTGTCCGCCTAGGGTTAGGGTTAGGTCTACGGTTTGAGTTAGGCTTCAGGTTAGGTTAGGTTTGAACTTAGTTTGAGGGAGTAAGTTTAGGGCTACTGTTAGTTTTCGGTTCAGTGTTACGGTTGGATATAGCGTCAGGGTCAGGTTAGGGTTGGGGTTGAGCTTCAGGTGTCCGCCTAGGGTTAGGGTTAGGTCTATGGTTTGAGTTAGGCTTCAGGTTAGGTTAGGTTTGAACTTAGTTTGAGGAGTAAGTTTAGGGCTACTGTTAGTTTTCGGTTCAGTGTTACGGTTGGAGATAGCGTCAGGGTCAGGTTAGGGTTGGGGTTGAGCTTAAGGTGTCCGCCTAGGGTTAGGGTTAGGTGTATGGTTTGATTTAGGCTTCAGGTTAGGTTAGGTTTGAACTTAGTTTGAGGGAGTAAGTTTAGGTCTACTGTTCGTTTTCGGGTAACTGTTACGGTTGGAGTTAGCGTCAGGTCCAGGTTAGGGTTGGCGTTGAGCTAATGGTGTCCGCCTAGGGTTAGGATTAGGTGTATGGTTTGATTTACGCTTCAGGTTAGGTTAGGTTTGAAATTAGTTTGAGGGAGTAAGTTTAGGGCTACTGTTAGTTTTCGGTTCAGTGTTACGGTTGGAGATAGCGTCAGGGTCAGGTTAGGGTTGGGCTTGAACTTCAGGTGTCCGCCTAGGGTTAGGGATAGGTCTATGATTTGAGTTAGGCTTCAGGTTAGGTTAGGTTTGAAATTAGTTTGAGGGAGTAAGTTTAGGGCTACTGTTAGTTTTCGGTTCAGTGTTACTGTTGGAGTTAGCGTGAGGGTCAGGTTAGGGTTGGGGTAGAGCTTAAGGTGTCCGCCTAGAGTTAGAGTTAGGTGTATGGTTTGATTTAGGGTTCACGTTAGCTTAGGTTTGAACTTAGTTTGAGGGAGTAAGTTTAGGGCTACTGTTAGTTTTCGGGTAACTGTTATGGTTGGAGTTAGCGTCAGGGCCAGGTTAGGGTTGGGGTTGAGCTTAAGGTGTCCGCCTAGGGTTAGGGTTAGGTCTATGGTTTGAGTTAGGCTTCAGGTTAGGTTAGGTTTGAACTTAGTTTGAGGGAGTAAGTTTAGGGCTACTGTTAGTTTTCGGTTCAGTGTTACGGTTGGAGATAGCGTCAGGGTCAAGTTAGCGTTGGGGTTGAGCTTCAGGTGTCCGCCTAGGGTTAGGGTTAGGTGTATGGTTTGATTTAGGCTTCAGGGTAGGTTAGGTTTGAACTTAGTTTGAGGGAGTAAGTTTAGGGCTACTGTTAGTTTTCGGGTAACTGTTATGGTTGGAGTTAGCGTCAGGGCCATTTTAGGATTGGGGTTGAGCTTAAGGTGTCCGAAAAGGGTTAGGGTTAGGTCTATGTTTTGAGTTAGGCTTCAGGTTAGGTTAGGTTTGAACTTAGTTTGAGGGAGTAAGTTTAGGGCTACTGTTAGTTTTCGGTTCAGTGTTACGGTTGGAGATAGCGTCAGGGTCAGGTTAGGGTTGGGGTTGAGCTTCAGGTGTCCGTCTAGGGTTAGGGTTAGGTCTATGGTTTGAGTTAGGCTTCAGGTTAGCTTAGGTTTGAACTTACTTTGAGGGAGTAAGTTTAGGGCTACTGTTAGGTTTCGGTTCAGTGTTACGGTTGGAGTTAGCGTGAGGGTCAGGTTAGGGTTGGGGTTGAGCTTAAGGTGTCCGCCTAGGGTTAGAGTTAGGTGTATGGTTTGATTTAGGCTTCAGGTTAGCTTAGGTTTGAACTTAGTTTGAGGGAGTAAGTTTAGGGCTACTGTTAGTTTTCGCGTAACTGTTATGGTTGGAGTTAGCGTCAGGGCCAGGTTAGGTTTGGGATTGAACTTAAGGTGTCCGCCTAGTGTTAGGGTTAGGTCTATGGTTTCAGTTAGGCTTCAGGTTAGCTTAGGTTTGAACTTAGTTTGAGGGAGTAAGTTTAGGGCTAATGTTAATTTTCGGTTCAGTGTTACTGTTGGAGTTAGCGTCAGGTTCAGGTTAGGGTTGGGGTTGAACTTAAAGTGTCTGCCTAGGGTTAGGTCTTTGGTTTGAGTTAGACTTCAGGTAGGGTTAGGTTTGAACTTAGTTTGAGGGAGTAAGTTTAGGGCTACTGTTAGTTTTCGGTTAAGTGTTACGGTTGGAGTAAGAGTCAGGGTCAGGTTAGGGTTGGGGTTGAGCTTCAGGTGTCCGCCTAGGGTTAGGGTTAGGTGTATGGTTTGATTTAGGCTTCAGGTTAGGTTAGGTTTGAACTTAGTTTGAGGGAGTAAGTTTAGGGCTACTGTTAGTTTTCGGGTAACTGTTACGGTTGGAGTTAGCGTCAGGTCCAGGTTAGGGTTGGGGTTGAGTTTCAGGTGTCCGCCTAGGGTTAGGGTAGGTGTATGGTTTGATTTAGGCTTCAGATTAGGTTAGGTTTGAAGTTAGTTTGAGGGAGTAAGTTTAGGGCTACTGTTAGTTTTCGGTTAACTGTTACAGTTGGAGTAAGCGTGAGGGTCAGGTTATGGTAGGGGTTGAGCTTAAGGTGTCCGCCTGTGGTTAGGGTAAGGTGTATGATTTGATTAAGGCTTCAGGTTAGGTTAGGTTTGAACTTAGTTTGAGGGAGTAAGTTTAGGGCTACTTTCGTTTTCGGGTAACTGTTATGGTTGGAGTTAGCGTTAGGGCCTATTTAGGGTAGGGGTTGAGCTTAAGGTGTCCGCCTAGGGTTAGGGTTAGGTCTATGGTTTGAGTTAGGCTTCAGGTTAGGTTAGGTTTGAACTTAGTTTGAGGGAGTAAGTTTAGGGCTACTGTTAGTTTTCGGTTCAGTGTTACGGTTGGAGATAGCGTCAGGGTCAGGTTAGGGTTGGGGTTGAGCTTAAGGTGTCCGCCTAGGGTTAGGGTTAGGTGTATGGTATGATTTAGGCTTCTGGTTAATTTAGGTTTGAACTTAGTTTGAGGGAGTAAGTTTAGGGCTATTGTTAGTTTTCGGTTCAGTGTTACGGTTGGAAATAGCGTCAGGGTCAGTTTAGGGTTGGGCTTGAACTTCATGTGTCCCCCTAGGGTTAGGGTAAGTTCTATGGTTTGAGTTAGGCTTCAGGTTAGGTTAGGTTTGAAATTAGTTTGAGGGAGTAAGTTTAGGGCTACTGTTAGGTTTCGGTTCAGTTCTACGGTTGGAGTTAGCGTGAGGGTCAGGTTAGTGTTGGGGTTGAACTTAAGGTGTCCGCCTAGGGTTAGAGTTAGGTGTATGGTTTGATTTAGGCTTCAGGTTAGCTTAGGTTTGAACTTAGTTTGAGGGAGTAAGTTTAGGGCTACTGTTAGTTTTCGGGTAACTGTTATGGTTGGAGTTAGCGTCAGGGCCAGGTTAGGGTTGGGGTTGAACTTAAGGTGTCCGCCTAGGGTTAGGGTTAGGTCTACGGTTTGAGTTAGGCTTCAGGTTAGGTTAGGTTTGAACTTAGTTTGAGGGAGTAAGTTTAGGGCTACTGTTAGTTTTCGGTTCAGTGTTACGGTTGGATATAGCGTCAGGGTCAGGTTAGGGTTGGGGTTGAGCTTCAGGTGTCCTCCTAGGGTTAGGGTTAGGTCTACGGTTTGAGTTAGGCTTCAGGTTAGGTTAGGTTTGAACTTAGTTTGAGGGAGTAAGTTTAGGGCTACTGTTAGTTTTCGGTTCAGTGTTACGGTTGGATTTAGCGTGAGGGTCAGGTTAGGGTTGGGGTTGAGCTTAAGGTGTCCGCCTAGGGTTAGGGTTAGGTCTATGGTTTGAGTTAGGCTTCAGGTTAGGTTAGGTTTGAACTTAGTTTGAGGGAGTAAGTTTAGGGCTACTGTTAGTTTTCGGTTCAGTGTTACGGTTGGAGATAGCTTCAGGGTCAAGTTAGCGTTGGGGTTGAGCTTCAGGTGTCCGCCTAGCGTTAGGTTAGGTGTATGGTTTGATTTAGGCTTCAGGTTAGGTTAGGTTTGAACTTAGTTTGAGGGAGTAAGTTTAGGGCTACTGTTAGTTTTCGGGTAACTGTTATGGTTGGAGTTAGCGTCAGGGCCATTTTAGGATTGGGGTTGAGCTTAAGGTGTCCGCCAAGGATTAGGGTTAGGTCTGTGGTTTGAGTTAGGCTTCAGGTTAGGTTAGGTTTGAACTTAGTTTGAGGGAGTAAGTTTAGGGCTACTGTTAGTTTTCGGTTCAGTGTTACGGTTGGAGATAGCGTCAGGGTCAGGTTAGGGTTGGGGTTGAGCTTCAGGTGTCCGCCTAGGGTTAGGATTAGGTCTATGGTTTGAGTTAGGCTTCAGGTTAGGTTAGGTTTGAACTTACTTTGAGGGAGTAAGTTTAGGGCTACTGTTAGGTTTCGGTTCAGTGTTACAGTTGGAGTTAGCGTGAGGGTCAGGTTAGGGTTGGGGTTGAGCTTAAGGTGTCCGCCTAGGGTTAGAGTTAGGTGTATGGTTTGATTTAGGCTTCAGGTTAGCTTAGGTTTGAACTTAGTTTGAGGGAGTAAGTTTAGGGCTACTGTTAGTTTTCGCGTAACTGTTATGGTTGGAGTTAGCGTCAGGGCCAGGTTAGTTTTGGGATTGAGCTTAAGGTGTCCGCCTAGTGTTAGGGTTAGGTCTATGGTTTGAGTTAGGCTTCAGGTTAGCTTAGGTTTGAACTTAGTTTGAGGGAGTAAGTTTAGGGCTACTGCTAGTTTTCGGTTCAGTGTTACTGTTGGAGTTAGCGTCAGGTTCAGGTTAGGGTTGGGGTTGAACTTAAGGTGTCTGCCTAGGGTTAGGTCTTTGGTTTGAGTTAGACTTCAGGTAGGGTTAGGTTTGAACTTAGTTTGAGGGAGTAAGTTTAGGGCTACTGTTAGTTTTCGGTTAAGTGTTACGGTTGGAGTAAGAGTCAGGGTCAGGTTAGGGTTGGGGTTGAGCTTCAGGTGTCCGCCTAGGGTTAGGGTTAGGTGTATGGTTTGATTTAGGCTTCAGGTTAGGTTAGGTTTGAACTTAGTTTGAGGGAGTAAGTTTAGGGCTACTGTTAGTTTTCGGGTAACTGTTACGGTTGGAGTTAGCGTCAGGTCCAGGTTAGGGTTGGGGTTGAGTTTCAGGTGTCCGCCTAGGGTTAGGGTAGGTGTATGGTTTGATTTAGGCTTCAGATTAGGTTAGGTTTGAAGTTAGTTTGAGGGAGTAAGTTTAGGGCTACTGTTAGTTTTCGGTTAACTGTTACAGTTAGAGTAAGCGTGAGGGTCAGGTTATGGTAGGGGTTGAGCTTAAGGTGTCCGCCTGTGGTTAGGGTTAGGTGTATGATTTGATTAAGGCTTCAGGTTAGGTTAGGTTTGAACTTAGTTTGAGGGAGTAAGTTTAGGGCTACTGTTCGTTTTCGGGTATCTGTTATGGTTGGAGATAGCGTCAGGGCCAGGTTAGGGTTGGGGTTGAGCTTAAGGTGTCCGCCTAGGGTTAGGGTTAGGTCTATGGTTTGAGTTAGGCTTCAGGTTAGGTTAGGTTTGAACTTAGTTTGAGGGAGTAAGTTTAGGGCTACTGTTAGTTTTCGGTTCAGTGTTACGGTTGGAGATAGCGTCAGGGTCAGGTTAGGGTTGGGGTTGAGCTTCAGGTGTCCGCCTAGGGTTAGGGTTAGGTCTATGGTTTGAGTTAGGCTTCAGGTTAGGTTAGGTTTGAACTTAGTTTGAGGGAGTAAGTTTAGGGCTACTGTTCGTTTTCGGTTCAGTGTTACGGTTGGAGATAGCGTCAGGGTCAGGTTAGGGTTGGGGTTGAGCTTCAGGTGTCCGCCTAGGTTTAGGGTTATGTCTATGGTTTGAGTTAGGCTTCAGGTTAGGTTAGGTTTGAACTTAGTTTGAGGGATTAAGTTTAGGGCTACTGTTAGTTTTCGTTTCAGTGTTACGGTTGGATTTAGCGTGAGGGTCAGGTTAAGGTTGGGTTGAGCTTAAGGTGTCCGCCTAGGGTTGGGGTTAGGTGTTTGGTTTGATTTAGGCTTCAGGTTAGGTTAGGTTTGAACTTTGTTTGAGGGAGTAAGTTTAGGGCTACTGTTAGCTTTCGGGTAACTGTTATGGTTGGAGTTAGCGTCAGGGCCATTTTAGGATTGGGGTTGAGCTTAAGGTGTCCGCCAAGGGTTAGGGTTAGGTCTATGGTTTGAGTTAGGCTTCAGGTTAGGTTAGGTTTGAACTTAGTTTGAGGGAGTAAGTTTAGGGCTACTGTTAGTTTTCGATTCAGTGTTACGTTTGGAGATAGCGTCAGGGTCAGGTTAGGGTTGGGGTTGAGCTTCAGGTGTCCGCCTAGGGTTAGGGTTATGTCTATGGTTTGAGTTAGGCTTCAGGTTAGGTTAGGTTTGAACTTAGTTTGAGGGAGTATGTTTAGGGCTACTGTTAGTTTTCGTTTCAGTGTTACGGTTGGAGTAAGAGTCAGGGTCAGGTTAGGGTGGGGTTGAACTTCAGGTGTCCGCCTAGGGTTAGGGTTAGGTCTATGGTTTGAGTTAGGCTTCAGGTTAGGTTAGGTTTGAACTTAGTTTGAGGGAGTAAGTTTAGGGCTACTGTTAGTTTTCGGGTAACTGTTACGGTTGGAGTTAGCGTCAGGTCCAGGTTAGGGTTGGCGTTGAGCTAATGGTGTCCGCCTAGGGTTAGGGTTAGGTGTATGGTTTGATTTAGGCTTCAGGTTAGGTTAGGTTTGAAGTTAGTTTGAGGGAGTAAGTTTCGGGCTACTGTTAGTTTTCGGTTAACTGTTTCAGTTGGAGTAAGCGTGAGAGTCAGGTTAGGGTAGGGGTTGAGCTTAAGGTGTCCGCCTAGGGTTAGGGTTAGGTGTATGATTTGATTAAGGCTTCAGTTTAGGTTAGGTTTGAACTTAGTTTGCGGGAGTAAGTTTAGGGCTACTATTAGTTTTCGGTTCACTGTTACGGTTGGAGATAGCGTCAGGGTCAGGTTAGGTTTGGGGTTGAGCTTTAGGTGTCCGCCTAGGGTTAGGGATAGGTCTATGGTTTGAGTTAGGCTTCAGGTTAGGTTAGGTTTGAACTTAGTTTGAGGGAGTAAGTTTAGAGCTACTGTTATTTTTCGGGTAACTGTTACGGTTGGAGTTAGCGTCTGGTCCAGGTTAGGGTTGGCGTTGAGCTAATGGTGTCCGCCTAGGGTTAGGGTTAGGTGTATGGTTTGATTTAGGCGTCAGGTTAGGTTAAGTTTGAAGTTAGTTTGAGGTAGTAAGTTTAGGGCTACTGTTAGTTTTCGGTTAACTGTTACAGTTGGAGTAAGCGTGAGGGTCAGGTTAGGGTAGGGGTTGAGCTTTAGGTGTCCGCCTAGGGTTAGAGTTAGCTGTATGATTTGATTAAGGCTTCAGGTTAGGTTAGGTTTGAACTTAGTTTGAGGGAGTAAGTTTAGGGCTACTGTTAGTTTTCGGTTCAGTGTTACGGTCGGAGATAGCGTCAGGGTCAGTTTAGGGTTGGGTTTGAGCTTAAGGTGTCCGCCTAGGGTTAGGGTTAGGTGTATGGTTTGATTTAGGCTTCAGGTTAGGTTCGGTTTGAACTTAGTTTGAGGGAGTAAGTTTAGGGCTACTGTTAGTTTTCGGTTCAGTGTTACGGTTGGAGATAGCGTCAGGGTCAGGTTAGCGTTGGGGTTGAGCTTCAGGTGTCCGACTAGGGTTAGGGTTAGGTCTATGGTTTGAGTTAGGCTTCAGGTTAGGTTAGGTTTGAACTTAGTTTGAGGGAGTAAGTTTAGGGCTACTGTTCGTTTTCGGTTCAGTGTTACGGTTGGAGATAGCGTCAGGGTCAGGGTAGGGTTGGGGTTGAGCTTCAGGTGTCCGCCTAGGGTTAGGGTTATGTCTATGGTTTGAGTTAGGCTTCAGGTTAGGTTAGGTTTGAACTTAGTTTGAGGGATTAAGTTTAGGGCTACTGTTAGTTTTCGTTTCAGTGTTACGGTTGGATTTAGCGTGAGGGTCAGGTTAAGGTTGGGTTGAGCTTAAGGTGTCCGCCTAGGGTTGGGGTTAGGTGTATGGTTTGATTTAGGCTTCAGGTTAGGTTAGGTTTGAACTTAGTTTGAGGGAGTAAGTTTAGGGCTACTGTTAGTTTTCGGGTAACTGTTATGGTTGGAGTTAGCGTCAGGGCCAGGTTAGGGTTGGGGTTGAGCTTAAGGTGTCCGCTTAGGGTTAGGGTTAGGTCTATGGTTTGAGTTAGGCTTCAGGTTAGGTTAGGTTTGAACTTAGTTTGAGGGAGTAAGTTTAGGGCTACTGTTAGTTTTCGGTTCAGTGTTACGGTTGGAGATAGAGTCAGGGTCAGGTTAGCGTTGGGGTTGAGCTTCAGGTGTCCGCCTAGGGTTAGGGTTAGGTTTATGGTTTGAGTTAGGCTTCAGGTTAGGTTAGGTTTGAACTTAGTTTGAGGGAGTAAGTTTAGGGCTACTGTTAGTTTTCGGGTAACTGTTACGGTTGGAGTTAGCGTCAGGTCCAGGTTAGGGTTGGGGTTGAGTTTCAGGTGTCCGCCTAGGGTTAGGGTAGGTGTATGGTTTGATTTAGGCTTCAGATTAGGTTAGGTTTGAAGTTAGTTTGAGGGAGTAAGTTTAGGGCTACTGTTAGTTTTCGGTTAACTGTTCCAGTTAGAGTAAGCGTGAGGGTCAGGTTATGGTAGGGGTTGAGCTTAAGGTGTCCGCCTGTGGTTAGGGTTAGGTGTATGATTTGATTAAGGCTTCAGGTTAGGTTAGGTTTGAACTTAGTTTGAGGGAGTAAGTTTAGGGCTACTTTCGTTTTCGGGTAACTGTTATGGTTGGAGTTAGCGTCAGGGCCTATTTAGGGTTGGGGTTGAGCTTAAGGTGTCCGCCTAGGGTTAGGGTTAGGTCTATGGTTTGAGTTAGGCTTCAGGTTAGGTTAGGTTTGAACTTAGTTTGAGGGAGTAAGTTTAGGGCTACTGTTAGTTTTCGGTTCAGTGTTACGGTTGGAGATAGCGTCAGGGTCAGGTTAGGGTTGGGGTTGAGCTTAAGGTGTCCGCCTAGGGTTAGGGTTAGGTGTATGGTATGATTTAGGCTTCTGGTTAATTTAGGTTTGAACTTAGTTTGAGGGAGTAAGTTTAGGGCTATTGTTAGTTTTCGGTTCAGTGTTACGGTTGGAAATAGCGTCAGGGTCAGTTTAGGGTTGGGCTTGAACTTCATGTGTCCCCCTAGGGTTAGGGTAAGTTCTATGGTTTGAGTTAGGCTTCAGGTTAGGTTAGGTTTGAAATTAGTTTGAGGGAGTAAGTTTAGGGCTACTGTTAGGTTTCGGTTCAGTTCTACGGTTGGAGTTAGCGTGAGGGTCAGGTTAGTGTTGGGGTTGAACTTAAGGTGTCCGCCTAGGGTTAGAGTTAGGTGTATGGTTTGATTTAGGCTTCAGGTTAGCTTAGGTTTGAACTTAGTTTGAGGGAGTAAGTTTAGGGCTACTGTTAGTTTTCGGGTAACTGTTATGGTTGGAGTTAGCGTCAGGGCCAGGTTAGGGTTGGGGTTGAACTTAAGGTGTCCGCCTAGGGTTAGGGTTAGGTCTACGGTTTGAGTTAGGCTTCAGGTTAGGTTAGGTTTGAACTTAGTTTGAGGGAGTAAGTTTAGGGCTACTGTTAGTTTTCGGTTCAGTGTTACGGTTGGATATAGCGTCAGGGTCAGGTTAGGGTTGGGGTTGAGCTTCAGGTGTCCTCCTAGGGTTAGGGTTAGGTCTACGGTTTGAGTTAGGCTTCAGGTTAGGTTAGGATTGAACTTAGTTTGAGGGAGTAAGTTTAGGGCTACTGTTAGTTTTCGGTTCAGTGTTACGGTTGGATTTAGCGTGAGGGTCAGGTTAGGGTTGGGGTTGAGCTTAAGGTGTCCGCCTAGGGATAGGGTTAGGTCTATGGTTTGAGTTAGGCTTCAGGTTAGGTTAGGTCTGAACTTAGTTTGAGGGAGTAAGTTTAGGGCTACTGTTAGTTTTCGGTTCAGTGTTACGGTTGGAGATAGCTTCAGGGTCAAGTTAGCGTTGGGGTTGAGCTTCAGGTGTCCGCCTAGCGTTAGGGTTAGGTGTATGGTTTGATTTAGGCTTCAGGTTAGGTTAGGTTTGAACTTAGTTTGAGGGAGTAAGTTTAGGGCTACTGTTAGTTTTCGGGTAACTGTTATGGTTGGAGTTAGCGTCAGGGCCATTTTAGGATTGGGGTTGAGCTTAAGGTGTCCGCCAAGGATTAGGGTTAGGTCTGTGGTTTGAGTTAGGCTTCAGGTTAGGTTAGGTTTGAACTTAGTTTGAGGGAGTAAGTTTAGGGCTACTGTTAGTTTTCGGTTCAGTGTTACGGTTGGAGATAGCGTCAGGGTCAGGTTAGGGTTGGGGTTGAGCTTCAGGTGTCCGCCTAGGGTTAGGATTAGGTCTATGGTTTGAGTTAGGCTTCAGGTTAGGTTAGGTTTGAACTTACTTTGAGGGAGTAAGTTTAGGGCTACTGTTAGGTTTCGGTTCAGTGTTACGGTTGGAGTTAGCGTGAGGGTCAGGTTAGGGTTGGGGTTGAGCTTAAGGTGTCCGCCTAGGGTTAGAGTTAGGTGTATGGTTTGATTTAGGCTTCAGGTTAGCTTAGGTTTGAACTTAGTTTGAGGGAGTAAGTTTAGGGCTACTGTTAGTTTTCGCGTAACTGTTATGGTTGGAGTTAGCGTCAGGGCCAGGTTAGTTTTGGGATTGAGCTTAAGGTGTCCGCCTAGTGTTAGGGTTAGGTCTATGGTTTGAGTTAGGCTTCAGGTTAGCTTAGGTTTGAACTTAGTTTGAGGGAGTAAGTTTAGGGCTACTGCTAGTTTTCGGTTCAGTGTTACTGTTGGAGTTAGCGTCAGGTTCAGGTTAGGGTTGGGGTTGAACTTAAGGTGTCTGCCTAGGGTTAGGTCTTTGGTTTGAGTTAGACTTCAGGTAGGGTTAGGTTTGAACTTAGTTTGAGGGAGTAAGTTTAGGGCTACTGTTAGTTTTCGGTTAAGTGTTACGGTTGGAGTAAGAGTCAGGGTCAGGTTAGGGTTGGGGTTGAGCTTCAGGTGTCCGCCTAGGGTTAGGGTTAGGTGTATGGTTTGATTTAGGCTTCAGGTTAGGTTAGGTTTGAACTTAGTTTGAGGGAGTAAGTTTAGGGCTACTGTTAGTTTTCGGGTAACTGTTACGGTTGGAGTTAGCGTCAGGTCCAGGTTAGGGTTGGGGTTGAGTTTCAGGTGTCCGCCTAGGGTTAGGGTAGGTGTATGGTTTGATTTAGGCTTCAGATTAGGTTAGGTTTGAAGTTAGTTTGAGGGAGTAAGTTTAGGGCTACTGTTAGTTTTCGGTTAACTGTTACAGTTAGAGTAAGCGTGAGGGTCAGGTTATGGTAGGGGTTGAGCTTAAGGTGTCCGCCTGTGGTTAGGGTTAGGTGTATGATTTGATTAAGGCTTCAGGTTAGGTTAGGTTTGAACTTAGTTTGAGGGAGTAAGTTTAGGGCTACTGTTCGTTTTCGGGTATCTGTTATGGTTGGAGTTAGCGTCAGGGCCAGGTTAGGGTTGGGGTTGAGCTTAAGGTGTCCGCCTAGGGTTAGGGTTAGGTCTATGGTTTGAGTTAGGCTTCAGGTTAGGTTAGGTTTGAACTTAGTTTGAGGGAGTAAGTTTAGGGCTACTGTTAGTTTTCGGTTCAGTGTTACGGTTGGAGATAGCGTCAGGGTCAGGTTAGGGTTGGGGTTGAGCTTCAGGTGTCCGCCTAGGGTTAGGGTTAGGTCTATGGTTTGAGTTAGGCTTCAGGTTAGGTTAGGTTTGAACTTAGTTTGAGGGAGTAAGTTTAGGGCTACTGTTCGTTTTCGGTTCAGTGTTACGGTTGGAGATAGCGTCAGGGTCAGGTTAGGGTTGGGGTTGAGCTTCAGGTGTCCGCCTAGGTTTAGGGTTATGTCTATGGTTTGAGTTAGGCTTCAGGTTAGGTTAGGTTTGAACTTAGTTTGAGGGATTAAGTTTAGGGCTACTGTTAGTTTTCGTTTCAGTGTTACGGTTGGATTTAGCGTGAGGGTCAGGTTAAGGTTGGGTTGAGCTTAAGGTGTCCGCCTAGGGTTGGGGTTAGGTGTATGGTTTGATTTAGGCTTCAGGTTAGGTTAGGTTTGAACTTTGTTTGAGGGAGTAAGTTTAGGGCTACTGTTAGCTTTCGGGTAACTGTTATGGTTGGAGTTAGCGTCAGGGCCATTTTAGGATTGGGGTTGAGCTTAAGGTGTCCGCCAAGGGTTAGGGTTAGGTCTATGGTTTGAGTTAGGCTTCAGGTTAGGTTAGGTTTGAACTTAGTTTGAGGGAGTAAGTTTAGGGCTACTGTTAGTTTTCGATTCAGTGTTACGTTTGGAGATAGCGTCAGGGTCAGGTTAGGGTTGGGGTTGAGCTTCAGGTGTCCGCCTAGGGTTAGGGTTATGTCTATGGTTTGAGTTAGGCTTCAGGTTAGGTTAGGTTTGAACTTAGTTTGAGGGAGTATGTTTAGGGCTACTGTTAGTTTTCGTTTCAGTGTTACGGTTGGAGTCAGAGTCAGGGTCAGGTTAGGGTGGGGTTGAACTTCAGGTGTCCGCCTAGGGTTAGGGTTAGGTCTATGGTTTGAGTTAGGCTTCAGGTTAGGTTAGGTTTGAACTTAGTTTGAGGGAGTAAGTTTAGGGCTACTGTTAGTTTTCGGGTAACTGTTACGGTTGGAGTTAGCGTCAGGTCCAGGTTAGGGTTGGCGTTGAGCTAATGGTGTCCGCCTAGGGTTAGGGTTAGGTGTATGGTTTGATTTAGGCTTCAGGTTAGGTTAGGTTTGAAGTTAGTTTGAGGGAGTAAGTTTCGGGCTACTGTTAGTTTTCGGTTAACTGTTTCAGTTGGAGTAAGCGTGAGAGTCAGGTTAGGGTAGGGGTTGAGCTTAAGGTGTCCGCCTAGGGTTAGGGTTAGGTGTATGATTTGATTAAGGCTTCAGTTTAGGTTAGGTTTGAACTTAGTTTGCGGGAGTAAGTTTAGGGCTACTATTAGTTTTCGGTTCACTGTTATGGTTGGAGTTAGCGTCAGGGCCATTTTAGGATTGGGGTTGAGCTTAAGGTGTCCGCCAAGGATTAGGGTTAGGTCTGTGGTTTGAGTTAGGCTTCAGGTTAGGTTAGGTTTGAACTTAGTTTGAGGGAGTAAGTTTAGGGCTACTGTTAGTTTTCGGTTCAGTGTTACGGTTGGAGATAGCGTCAGGGTCAGGTTAGGGTTGGGGTTGAGCTTCAGGTGTCCGCCTAGGGTTAGGATTAGGTCTATGGTTTGAGTTAGGCTTCAGGTTAGGTTAGGTTTGAACTTACTTTGAGGGAGTAAGTTTAGGGCTACTGTTAGGTTTCGGTTCAGTGTTACGGTTGGAGTTAGCGTGAGGGTCAGGTTAGGGTTGGGGTTGAGCTTAAGGTGTCCGCCTAGGGTTAGAGTTAGGTGTATGGTTTGATTTAGGCTTCAGGTTAGCTTAGGTTTGAACTTAGTTTGAGGGAGTAAGTTTAGGGCTACTGTTAGTTTTCGCGTAACTGTTATGGTTGGAGTTAGCGTCAGGGCCAGGTTAGTTTTGGGATTGAGCTTAAGGTGTCCGCCTAGTGTTAGGGTTAGGTCTATGGTTTGAGTTAGGCTTCAGGTTAGCTTAGGTTTGAACTTAGTTTGAGGGAGTAAGTTTAGGGCTACTGCTAGTTTTCGGTTCAGTGTTACTGTTGGAGTTAGCGTCAGGTTCAGGTTAGGGTTGGGGTTGAACTTAAGGTGTCTGCCTAGGGTTAGGTCTTTGGTTTGAGTTAGACTTCAGGTAGGGTTAGGTTTGAACTTAGTTTGAGGGAGTAAGTTTAGGGCTACTGTTAGTTTTCGGTTAAGTGTTACGGTTGGAGTAAGAGTCAGGGTCAGGTTAGGGTTGGGGTTGAGCTTCAGGTGTCCGCCTAGGGTTAGGGTTAGGTGTATGGTTTGATTTAGGCTTCAGGTTAGGTTAGGTTTGAACTTAGTTTGAGGGAGTAAGTTTAGGGCTACTGTTAGTTTTCGGGTAACTGTTACGGTTGGAGTTAGCGTCAGGTCCAGGTTAGGGTTGGGGTTGAGTTTCAGGTGTCCGCCTAGGGTTAGGGTAGGTGTATGGTTTGATTTAGGCTTCAGATTAGGTTAGGTTTGAAGTTAGTTTGAGGGAGTAAGTTTAGGGCTACTGTTAGTTTTCGGTTAACTGTTACAGTTAGAGTAAGCGTGAGGGTCAGGTTATGGTAGGGGTTGAGCTTAAGGTGTCCGCCTGTGGTTAGGGTTAGGTGTATGATTTGATTAAGGCTTCAGGTTAGGTTAGGTTTGAACTTAGTTTGAGGGAGTAAGTTTAGGGCTACTGTTCGTTTTCGGGTATCTGTTATGGTTGGAGTTAGCGTCAGGGCCAGGTTAGGGTTGGGGTTGAGATTAAGGTGTCCGCCTAGGGTTAGGGTTAGGTCTATGGTTTGAGTTAGGCTTCAGGTTAGGTTAGGTTTGAACTTAGTTTGAGGGAGTAAGTTTAGGGCTACTGTTAGTTTTCGGTTCAGTGTTACGGTTGGAGATAGCGTCAGGGTCAGGTTAGGGTTGGGGTTGAGCTTCAGGTGTCCGCCTAGGGTTAGGGTTAGGTCTATGGTTTGAGTTAGGCTTCAGGTTAGGTTAGGTTTGAACTTAGTTTGAGGGAGTAAGTTTAGGGCTACTGTTCGTTTTCGGTTCAGTGTTACGGTTGGAGATAGCGTCAGGGTCAGGTTAGGGTTGGGGTTGAGCTTCAGGTGTCCGCCTAGGTTTAGGGTTATGTCTATGGTTTGAGTTAGGCTTCAGGTTAGGTTAGGTTTGAACTTAGTTTGAGGGATTAAGTTTAGGGCTACTGTTAGTTTTCGTTTCAGTGTTACGGTTGGATTTAGCGTGAGGGTCAGGTTAAGGTTGGGTTGAGCTTAAGGTGTCCGCCTAGGGTTGGGGTTAGGTGTATGGTTTGATTTAGGCTTCAGGTTAGGTTAGGTTTGAACTTTGTTTGAGGGAGTAAGTTTAGGGCTACTGTTAGCTTTCGGGTAACTGTTATGGTTGGAGTTAGCGTCAGGGCCATTTTAGGATTGGGGTTGAGCTTAAGGTGTCCGCCAAGGGTTAGGGTTAGGTCT
This sequence comes from Tupaia tana, assembly GCA_026018925.1. Taxonomy (NCBI): domain Eukaryota; kingdom Metazoa; phylum Chordata; class Mammalia; order Scandentia; family Tupaiidae; genus Tupaia; species Tupaia tana. The sequence goes on along the minus strand of JAKSZU010000042.1, from coordinate 687,385 downwards.
ATGGTTTGAGTTAGGCTTCAGGTTAGGTTAGGTTTGAACTTAGTTTGAGGGAGTAAGTTTAGGGCTACTGTTAGTTTTCGATTCAGTGTTACGTTTGGAGATAGCGTCAGGGTCAGGTTAGGGTTGGGGTTGAGCTTCAGGTGTCCGCCTAGGGTTAGGGTTATGTCTATGGTTTGAGTTAGGCTTCAGGTTAGGTTAGGTTTGAACTTAGTTTGAGGGAGTATGTTTAGGGCTACTGTTAGTTTTCGTTTCAGTGTTACGGTTGGAGTAAGAGTCAGGGTCAGGTTAGGGTGGGGTTGAACTTCAGGTGTCCGCCTAGGGTTAGGGTTAGGTCTATGGTTTGAGTTAGGCTTCAGGTTAGGTTAGGTTTGAACTTAGTTTGAGGGAGTAAGTTTAGGGCTACTGTTAGTTTTCGGGTAACTGTTACGGTTGGAGTTAGCGTCAGGTCCAGGTTAGGGTTGGCGTTGAGCTAATGGTGTCCGCCTAGGGTTAGGGTTAGGTGTATGGTTTGATTTAGGCTTCAGGTTAGGTTAGGTTTGAAGTTAGTTTGAGGGAGTAAGTTTCGGGCTACTGTTAGTTTTCGGTTAACTGTTTCAGTTGGAGTAAGCGTGAGAGTCAGGTTAGGGTAGGGGTTGAGCTTAAGGTGTCCGCCTAGGGTTAGGGTTAGGTGTATGATTTGATTAAGGCTTCAGTTTAGGTTAGGTTTGAACTTAGTTTGCGGGAGTAAGTTTAGGGCTACTATTAGTTTTCGGTTCACTGTTACGGTTGGAGATAGCGTCAGGGTCAGGTTAGGTTTGGGGTTGAGATTCAGGTGTCCGCCTAGCGTTAGGGATAGGTCTATGGTTTGAGTTAGGCTTCAGGTTAGGTTAGGTTTGAACTTAGTTTGAGGGAGTAAGTTTAGAGCTACTGTTAGTTTTCGGGTAACTGTTACGGTTGGAGTTAGCGTCTGGTCCAGGTTAGGGTTGGCGTTGAGCTAATGGTGTCCGCCTAGGGTTAGGGTTAGGTGTATGGTTTGATTTAGGCGTCAGGTTAGGTTAAGTTTGAAGTTAGTTTGAGGTAGTAAGTTTAGGGCTACTGTTAGTTTTCGGTTAACTGTTACAGTTGGAGTAAGCGTGAGGGTCAGGTTAGGGTAGGGGTTGAGCTTTAGGTGTCCGCCTAGGGTTAGAGTTAGCTGTATGATTTGATTAAGGCTTCAGGTTAGGTTAGGTTTGAACTTAGTTTGAGGGAGTAAGTTTAGGGCTACTGTTAGTTTTCGGTTCAGTGTTACGGTCGGAGATAGCGTCAGGGTCAGTTTAGGGTTGGGTTTGAGCTTAAGGTGTCCGCCTAGGGTTAGGGTTAGGTGTATGGTTTGATTTAGGCTTCAGGTTAGGTTCGGTTTGAACTTAGTTTGAGGGAGTAAGTTTAGGGCTACTGTTAGTTTTCGGTTCAGTGTTACGGTTGGAGATAGCGTCAGGGTCAGGTTAGCGTTGGGGTTGAGCTTCAGGTGTCCGCCTAGGGTTAGGGTTAGGTCTATGGTTTGAGTTAGGCTTCAGGTTAGGTTAGGTTTGAACTTAGTTTGAGGGAGTAAGTTTAGGGCTACTGTTCGTTTTCGGTTCAGTGTTACGGTTGGAGATAGCGTCAGGGTCAGGGTAGGGTTGGGGTTGAGCTTCAGGTGTCCGCCTAGGGTTAGGGTTATGTCTATGGTTTGAGTTAGGCTTCAGGTTAGGTTAGGATTGAACTTAGTTTGAGGGATTAAGTTTAGGGCTACTGTTAGTTTTCGTTTCAGTGTTACGGTTGGATTTAGCGTGAGGGTCAGGTTAAGGTTGGGTTGAGCTTAAGGTGTCCGCCTAGGGTTGGGGTTAGGTGTATGGTTTGATTTAGGCTTCAGGTTAGGTTAGGTTTGAACTTAGTTTGAGGGAGTAAGTTTAGGGCTACTGTTAGTTTTCGGGTAACTGTTATGGTTGGAGTTAGCGTCAGGGCCAGGTTAGGGTTGGGGTTGAGCTTAAGGTGTCCGCTTAGGGTTAGGGTTAGGTCTATGGTTTGAGTTAGGCTTCAGGTTAGGTTAGGTTTGAACTTAGTTTGAGGGAGTAAGTTTAGGGCTACTGTTAGTTTTCGGTTCAGTGTTACGGTTGGAGATAGAGTCAGGGTCAGGTTAGCGTTGGGGTTGAGCTTCAGGTGTCCGCCTAGGGTTAGGGTTAGGTTTATGGTTTGAGTTAGGCTTCAGGTTAGGTTAGGTTTGAACTTAGTTTGAGGGAGTAAGTTTAGGGCTACTGTGAGTTTTCGGGTAACTGTTACGGTTGGAGTTAGCGTCAGGTCCAGGTTAGGGTTGGGGTTGAGTTTCAGGTGTCCGCCTAGGGTTAGGGTAGGTGTATGGTTTGATTTAGGCTTCAGATTAGGTTAGGTTTGAAGTTAGTTTGAGGGAGTAAGTTTAGGGCTACTGTTAGTTTTCGGTTAACTGTTACAGTTAGAGTAAGCGTGAGGGTCAGGTTATGGTAGGGGTTGAGCTTAAGGTGTCCGCCTGTGGTTAGGGTTAGGTGTATGATTTGATTAAGGCTTCAGGTTAGGTTAGGTTTGAACTTAGTTTGAGGGAGTAAGTTTAGGGCTACTTTCGTTTTCGGGTAACTGTTATGGTTGGAGTTAGCGTCAGGGCCTATTTAGGGTTGGGGTTGAGCTTAAGGTGTCCGCCTAGGGTTAGGGTTAGGTCTATGGTTTGAGTTAGGCTTCAGGTTAGGTTAGGTTTGAACTTAGTTTGAGGGAGTAAGTTTAGGGCTACTGTTAGTTTTCGGTTCAGTGTTACGGTTGGAGATAGCGTCAGGGTCAGGTTTGGGTTGAGGTTGAGCTTAAGGTGTCCGCCTAGGGTTAGGGTTAGGTGTATGGTATGATTTAGGCTTCTGGTTAATTTAGGTTTGAACTTAGTTTGAGGGAGTAAGTTTAGGGATATTGTTAGTTTTCGGTTCAGTTTTACGGTTGGAAATAGCGTCAGGTTCAGTTTAGGGTTGGGCTTGAACTTCAGGTGTCCCCCTAGGGTTAGGGTAAGTTCTATGGTTTGAGTTAGGCTTCAGGTTAGGTGAGGTTTGAAATTAGTTTGAGGGAGTAAGTTTAGGGCTACTGTTAGGTTTCGGTTCAGTGTTACGGTTGGAGTTAGCGTGAGGGTCAGGTTAGTGTTGGGGTTGAGCTTAAGGTGTCCGCCTAGGGTTAGAGTTAGGTGTATGGTTTGATTTAGGCTTCAGGTTATCTTAGGTTTGAACTTAGTTTGATGGAGTAAGTTTAGGGCTACTGTAAGTTTTCGGGTAACTGTTATGGTTGGAGTTAGCGTCAGGGGATTTTAGGGTTGGGGTTGAGCTTAAGGTGTCCGCCAAGGGATAGGATTAGGTCTATGGTTTGAGTTAGGCTTCAGGTTAGGTTAGGCTTGAACTTAGTTTGAGGGAGTAAGTTTAGGGCTACTGTTAGTTTACGATTCAGTGTTACGGTTGGAGTTAGCGTGAGGGTCAGGTTAGGGTTGGGGTTGAGCTAAAGGTGTCCGCCTAGGGTTAGGTTTAGGTCTATGGTTTCATTTAGGATTCAGGTTAGGTTAGGATTGAACTTAGTTTGAGGGAGTAAGTTTAGGGCTACTGTTAGGTTTCGGTTCAGTGTTACGGTTGGAGTTAGCGTGAGGGTCAGGTTAGGGTTGGGGTTCAGCTTAAGGTGTCCGCCTAGGGTTAGAGTTAGGTGTATGGTTTGATTTAGGCTTCAGGTTTTCTTAGGTTTGAACTTAGTTTGAGGGAGTAAGTTTAGGGCTACTGTTAGTTTTCGCGTAACTGTTATGGTTGGAGTGAGCGTCAGGGCCAGGTTAGGTTTGGGGTTGAGCTTAAGGTGTCCGCCAAGGGTTAGGGTTAGGTCTATGGTTTGAGTTAGGCTTCAGGTTAGCTTAGGTTTGAACTTAGTTTGAGGGAGTAAGTTTAGGGCTACTGTTAGTTTTCGGTTCAGTGTTACGGTTGAAGTTAGCGTCAGGTTCAGGTTAGGGTTGGGGTTGAACTTAAGGTGTCTGCCTAGGGTTAGGGTTAGGTCTTTGGTTTGAGTTAGGCTTCAGGTGAGGTTAGGTTTGAACTTAGTTTGAGGGATTAAGTTTAGGGCTACTGTTAGTTTTCGGTTAAGTGTTACGGTTGGAGTAAGAGTCAGGGTCAGATTAGGGTTGGGGTTGAGCTTCAGGTGTCCGACTAGGGTTAGGGTTAGGTGTATGGTTTGATTTAGGCTTCAGGTTAGGTTAGGTTTGAACTTAGTTTGAGGGAGTAAGTTTACGGCTACTGTTAGTTTTCGGGTAAGTGTTACGGTTGGAGTTAGCGTCAGGTCCAGGTTAGGGTTGGGGTTTAGTTTCAGGTGTCCGCCTAGGGTTAGGGTAGGTGTATGGTTTGATTTAGGCTTCAGATTAAGTTAGGTTTGAAGTTAGTTTGAGGAGTAAGTTTAGGGCTACTGTTACTTTTCGGTTAACTGTTACAGTTGGAGTAAGCGTCAGGGCCAGGTTAGGGTTGGGGTTGAGCTTAAGGTGTCCGCATAGGGTTAGGGTTAGGTCTATGGTTTGAGTTAGGCTTCAGGTTAGGTTAGGTTTGAACTTAGTTTGAGGGAGTAAGTTTAGGGCTACTGTTCGTTTTCGGGTAACTGTTATGGTTGGAGTTAGCGTCAGGGCCAGGTTAGGGTTGGGGTTGAGCTTAAGGTGTCCGCCTAGGGTTAGGGTTAGGTCTATGGTTTGAGTTAGGCTTCAGGTTAGGTTAGGTTTGAACTTAGTTTGAGGGAATAAGTTTAGGGCTACTGTTAGTTTTCGGTTCAGTGTTACGGTTGGAGATAGCGTCAGGGTCAGGTTAGGGTTGGGGTTGAGCTTAAGGTGTCCGCCTAGGGTTAGGGTTAGGTGTATGGTATGATTTAGGCTTCTGGTTAATTTAGGTTTGAACTTAGTTTGAGGGAGTAAGTTTAGGGCTATTGTTAGTTTTCGGTTCAGTGTTACGGTTGGAAATAGCGTCAGGGTCAGTTTAGGGTTGGGCTTGAACTTCAGGTGTCCCCCTAGGGTTAGGGTAAGTTCTATGGTTTGAGTTAGGCTTCAGGTTAGGTTAGGTTTGAAATTAGTTTGAGGGAGTAAGTTTAGGGCTACTGTTAGGTTTCGGTTCAGTGTTACGGTTGGAGTTAGCGTGAGGGTCAGGTTAGTGTTTGGGTTGAGCTTAAGGTGTCCGCCTAGGGTTAGAGTTAGGTGTATGGTTTGATTTAGGCTTCAGGTTATCTTAGGTTTGAACTTAGTTTGATGGAGTAAGTTTAGGGCTACTGTTAGTTTTCGGGTAACTGTTATGGTTGGAGTTAGCGTCAGGGGATTTTAGGGTTGGGGTTGAGCTTAAGGTGTCCGCCAAGGGATAGGGTTAGGTCTATGGTTTGAGTTAGGCTTCAGGTTAGGTTAGGCTTGAACTTAGTTTGAGGGAGTAAGTTTAGGGCTACTGTTAGTTTACGATTCAGTGTTAAGGTTGGAGTTAGCGTGAGGGTCAGGTTAGGGTTGGGGTTGAGCTAAAGGTGTCCGCCTAGGGTTAGGTTTAGGTCTATGGTTTCATTTAGGATTCAGGTTAGGTTAGGATTGAACTTAGTTTGAGGGAGTAAGTTTAGGGCTACTGTTAGTTTTCGGTTCAGTGTTACGGTTGGATATAGCGTCAGGGTCAGGTTAGGGTTGGGGTTGAGCTTCAGGTGTCCGCCTAGGGTTAGGGTTAGGTGTATGGTTTGATTTAGGCTTCAGGTTAGGTTAGGTTTGAACTTAGTTTGAGGGAGTAAGTTTAGGGCTACTGTTAGTTTTCGGGTAACTGTTATGGTTGGAGTTAGCGTCAGGGCCATTTTAGGATTGGGGTTGAGCTTAAGGTGTCCGCCAAGGGTTAGGGTTAGGTCTATGGTTTGAGTTAGGCTTCTGGTTAGGTTAGGTTTGAACTTAGTTTGAGGGAGTAAGTTTAGGGCTACTGTTAGTTTTCGGTTCAGTGTTACGGTTGGAGATAGCGTCAGGGTCAGGTTAGGGTTGGGGTTGAGCTTAAGGTGTCTGCCTAGGGTTAGGGTTAGGTCTTTGGTTTGAGTTAGGCTTCAGGTGAGGTTAGGTTTGAACTTAGTTTGAGGGAGTAAGTTTAGGGCTACTGTTAGTTTTCGGTTAAGTTTTACGGTTGGAGTAAGAGTCAGGGTCAGGTTAGGGTTGGGGTTGAGCTTCAGGTGTCCGACTAGGGTTAGGGTTAGGTGTATGGTTTGATTTAGGCTTCAGGTTAGGTTAGGTTTGAACTTAGTTTGAGGGAGTAAGTTTACGGCTACTGTTAGTTTTCGGGTAAGTGTTACTGTTGGAGTTAGCGTCAGGTCCAGGTTAGGGTTGGGGTTGAGTTTCAGGTGTCCGCCTAGGGTTAGGGTAGGTGTATGGTTTGATTTAGGCTTCAGATTAAGTTAGGTTTGAAGTTAGTTTGAGGGAGTAAGTTTAGGGCTACTGTTAGTTTTCGGTTAACTGTTACAGTTGGAGTAAGAGTGAGGGTCAGGTTATGGTAGGGGTTGAGCTTAAGGTGTCGGCCTGTGGTTAGGGTTAGGTGTATGATTTGATTAAGGCTTCAGGTTAGTTTAGGTTTCAACTTAGTTTGAGGGAGTAAGTTTAGGGCTACTGTTCGTTTTCGGGTAACTGTTATGGTTGGAGTTAGCGTCAGGGCCAGGTTAGGCTTGGGGTTGAGCTTAAGGTGTCCGCATAGGGTTAGGGTTAGGTCTATGGTTTGAGTTAGGCTTCAGGTTAGGTTAGGTTTGAACTTAGTTTGAGGGAGTAAGTTTAGGGCTACTGTTAGTTTTCGGTTCAGTGTTACGGTTGGATTTAGCGTGAGGGTCAGGTTAGGGTTGGGGTTGAGCTTAAGGTGTCCGCCTAGGGTTAGGGTTAAGTGTATGGTTTGATTTAGGCTTCAGGTTAGTTTAGGTTTGAACTTAGTTTGAGGGAGTAAGTTTAGGGCTACTGTTCGTTTTCGGGTAACTGTTATGGTTGGAGTTAGCGTCAGGGCCAGGTTAGGGTTGGGGTTGAGCTTAAGGTGTCCGCCAAGGGATAGGGTTAGGTCTATGGTTTGAGTTAGGCTTCAGGTTAGGTTAGGCTTGAACTTAGTTTGAGGGTGTAAGTTTAGGGCTACTGTTAGTTTACGATTCAGTGTTACGGTTGGAGTTAGCGTGAGGGTCAGGTTAGGGTTGGGGTTGAGCTAAAGGTGTCCGCCTAGGGTTAGGTTTAGGTCTATGGTTTCATTTAGGATTCAGGTTAGGTTAGGATTGAACTTAGTTTGAGGGAGTAAGTTTAGGGCTACTGTTAGTTTTCGGTTCAGTGTTACCGTTGGTGATAGCGTCAGGGTCAGGTTAGTGTTGGGGTTGAGCTTAAGGTGTCCGCCTAGGGTTAGGGTTAGGTCTATGGTTTGAGTTAGGCTTCAGGTAAGGTTAGGTTTGAACTTAGTTTGAGGGAGTAAGTTTAGGGCTACTGTTAGTTTTCGGTTCAGTGTTACGGTTGGAGTTAGCGTCAGGGTCACGTTAGGGTTGGGGTTGAGCTTCAGGTGTACGCCTAGGGTTAGGGTTAGGTCTATGGTTTGAGTTAGGCTTCAGGTTAGGTTAGGTTTGAACTTAGTTTGAGGGAGTAAGTTTAGGGCTACTGTTTGTTTTCGGTTCAGTGTTTCGGTTGGAGTTAGCGTGAGGGTCAGGTTAGGGTAGGGGTTGAGCTTAAGGTGTCCGCCTAGGGTTAGGGTTAGGTCTACGGATTGAGTTAGGCTTCAGGTTAGGTTAGGTTTGAACTTAGTTTGAGGGAGAAAGTTTAGGGCTACTGTTAGTTTTCGGTTCAGTGTTACGGTTGGATATAGCGTCAGGGTCAGGTTAGGGTTGGGGTTGACCTTCAGGTGTCCGCCTAGGGTTAGGGTTAGGTCTATGGTTTGAGTTAGGCTTCAGGTTAGGTTAGGTTTGAACTTAGTTTGAGGGAGTAAGTTTAGGGCTACTGTTAGTTTTCGGTTCAGTGTTACGGTTGGATTTAGCGTGAGGGTCAGGTTAGGGTTGGGGTTGAGCTTAAGGTGTCCGCCTAGGGTTAGGGTTAGGTGTATGGTTTGATTTAGGCTTCAGGTTAGGTTAGGTTTGAACTTAGTTTGAGGGAGTAAGTTTAGGGCTACTGTTCGTTTTCGGGTAACTGTTATGGTTGGAGTTAGCGTCAGGGCCAGGTTAGGGTTGGGGTTGAGCTTAAGGTGTCCGACTAGGTTTAGGGTTAGGTCTATGGTTTGAGTTAGGCTTCAGGTTAGGTTAGGTTTGAACTTAGTTTGAGGGAGTAAGTTTAGGGCTACTGTTAGTTTTCGGTTCAGTGTTACGGTTGGAGATAGCGTCAGGGTCAGGTTAGGGTTGGGGTTGAGCTTAAGGTGTCCGCCTAGGGTTAGGGTTAGGTGTATGGTATGATTTAGGCTTCTGGTTAAGTTAGGTTTGAACTTAGTTTGAGGGAGTAAGTTTAGGGCTATTGTTAGTTTTCGGTTCAGTGTTACGGTTGGAAATAGCGTCAGGGTCAGTTTAGGGTTGGGCTTGAACTTCAGGTGTCCCCCTAGGGTTAGGTTAAGTTCTATGGTTTGAGTTAGGCTTCAGGTTAGGTTAGGTTTGAAATTAGTTTGAGGGAGTAAGTTTAGGGCTACTGTTAGGTTTCGGTTCAGTGTTACGGTTGGAGTTAGCGTGAGGGTCAGGTTAGTGTTGGGGTTGAGCTTAAGGTGTCCGCCTAGGGTTAGAGTTAGGTGTATGGTTTGATTTAGGCTTCAGGTTATCTTAGGTTTGAACTTAGTTTGATGGAGTAAGTTTAGGGCTACTGTTAGTTTTCGGGTAACTGTTATGGTTGGAGTTAGCGTCAGGGGATTTTAGGGTTGGGGTTGAGCTTAAGGTGTCCGCCAAGGGATAGGGTTAGGTCTATGGTTTGAGTTAGGCTTCAGGTTAGGTTAGGCTTGAACTTAGTTTGAGGGAGTAAGTTTAGGGCTACTGTTAGTTTTCGGTTCAGTGTTACCGTTGGAGTTAGCGTCAGGTCCAGGTTAGGGTTGGCGTTGAGCTAATGGTGTCCGCCTAGGGTTAGGATTAGGTGTATGGTTTGATTTACGCTTCAGGTTAGGTTAGGTTTGAAGTTAGTTTGAGGGAGTAAGTTTAGGGCTACTGTTAGTTTTCGGTTAACTGTTACCGTTGGAGTAAGCGTGAGGGTCAGGTTAGGGTAGGGGTTGAGCTTAAGGTGTCCGCCTAGGGTTAGGGTTAGGTCTATGGTTTGAGGTAGGCTTCAGGTTAGGTTAGGTTTGAACTTAGTTTGAGGGAGTAAGTTTAGGGCTACTGTTTGTTTTCGGTTCAGTGTTTCGGTTGGAGTTAGCGTGAGGGTCACGTTAGGGTAGGGGTTGAGCTTAAGGTGTCCGCCTAGGGTTCGGGTTAGGTGTATGGTTTGATTTAGGCTTCAGGTTAGGTTAGGTTTGAACTTAGTTTGAGGGAGTAAGTTTAGGGCTACTGTTAGTTTTCGGGTAACTGTTACGGTTGGAGTTAGCGTCAGGTCCAGGTTAGGGTTGGCGTTGAGCTAATGGTGTCCGCCTAGGGTTAGTATTAGGTGTATGGTTTGATTTACGCTTCAGGTTAGGTTTGGTTTGAACTTAGTTTGAGGGAGTAAATTTAGGGCGACTGTTAGTTTTCGGGTAACTGTTATGGTTGGAGTTAGCGTCAGGGCCAGGTTAGGGTTGGGGTTGAGCTTAAGGTGTCCGCCTAGGGTTAGGGTTAGGTCTATGGTTTGAGTTAGGCTTCAGGTTAGGTTAGGTTTGAACTTAGTTTGAGGGAGTAAGTTTAGGGCTACTGTTAGTTTTCGGTTCAGTGTTACGGTTGGAGATAGCGTCAGGGTCAGGTTAGGGTTGGGGTTGAGCTTAAGGTGTCCGCCTAGGGTTAGGGTTAGGTGTATGGTATGATTTAGGCTTCTGGTTAAGTTAGGTTTGAACTTAGTTTGAGGGAGTAAGTTTAGGGCTATTGTTAGTTTTCGGTTCAGTGTTACGGTTGGAAATAGCGTCAGGGTCAGTTTAGGGTTGGGCTTGAACTTCAGGTGTCCCCCTAGGGTTAGGTTAAGTTCTATGGTTTGAGTTAGGCTTCAGGTTAGGTTAGGTTTGAAATTAGTTTGAGGGAGTAAGTTTAGGGCTACTGTTAGGTTTCGGTTCAGTGTTACGGTTGGAGTTAGCGTGAGGGTCAGGTTAGTGTTGGGGTTGAGCTTAAGGTGTCCGCCTAGGGTTAGAGTTAGGTGTATGGTTTGATTTAGGCTTCAGGTTATCTTAGGTTTGAACTTAGTTTGATGGAGTAAGTTTAGGGCTACTGTTAGTTTTCGGGTAACTGTTATGGTTGGAGTTAGCGTCAGGGGATTTTAGGGTTGGGGTTGAGCTTAAGGTGTCCGCCAAGGGATAGGGTTAGGTCTATGGTTTGAGTTAGGCTTCAGGTTAGGTTAGGCTTGAACTTAGTTTGAGGGAGTAAGTTTAGGGCTACTGTTAGTTTTCGGTTCAGTGTTACCGTTGGAGTTAGCGTCAGGTCCAGGTTAGGGTTGGCGTTGAGCTAATGGTGTCCGCCTAGGGTTAGGATTAGGTGTATGGTTTGATTTACGCTTCAGGTTAGGTTAGGTTTGAAGTTAGTTTGAGGGAGTAAGTTTAGGGCTACTGTTAGTTTTCGGTTAACTGTTACCGTTGGAGTAAGCGTGAGGGTCAGGTTAGGGTAGGGGTTGAGCTTAAGGTGTCCGCCTAGGGTTAGGGTTAGGTGTATGATTTGATTAAGGTTTCAGGTTAGGTTAGGTTTGAACTTAGTTTGAGGGAGTAAGTTTAGGGCTACTGTTTGTTTTCGGTTCAGTGTTTCGGTTGGAGTTAGCGTGAGGGTCACGTTAGGGTAGGGGTTGAGCTTAAGGTGTCCGCCTAGGGTTCGGGTTAGGTGTATGGTTTGATTTAGGCTTCAGGTTAGGTTAGGTTTGAACTTAGTTTGAGGGAGTAAGTTTAGGGCTACTGTTAGTTTTCGGGTAACTGTTACGGTTGGAGTTAGCGTCAGGTCCAGGTTAGGGTTGGCGTTGAGCTAATGGTGTCCGCCTAGGGTTAGTATTAGGTGTATGGTTTGATTTACGCTTCAGGTTAGGTTTGGTTTGAACTTAGTTTGAGGGAGTAAGTTTAGGGCGACTGTTAGTTTTCGGGTAACTGTTATGGTTGGAGTTAGCGTCAGGGCCAGGTTAGGGTTGGGGTTGAGCTTAAGGTGTCCGCCTAGGGTTAGGGTTAGGTCTATGGTTTGAGTTAGGCTTCAGGTTAGGTTAGGTTTGAACTTAGTTTGAGGGAGTAAGTTTAGGGCTACTGTTAGTTTTCGGTTCAGTGTTACGGTTGGAGATAGCGTCAGGGTCAGGTTAGGGTTGGGGTTGAGCTTCAGGTGTCCGCCTAGGGTTAGGGTTATGTCTATGGTTTGAGTTAGGCTTCAGGTTAGGTTAGGTTTGAACTTAGTTTGAGGGATTAAGTTTAGGGCTACTGTTAGTTTTCGTTTCAGTGTTACGGTTGGATTTAGCGTGAGGGTCAGGTTAAGGTTGGGTTGAGCTTAAGGTGTCCGCCTAGGGTTGGGGTTAGGTGTATGGTTTGATTTAGGCTTCAGGTTAGGTTAGGTTTGAACTTTGTTTGAGGGAGTAAGTTTAGGGCTACTGTTAGCTTTCGGGTAACTGTTATGGTTGGAGTTAGCGTCAGGGCCATTTTAGGATTGGGGTTGAGATTAAGGTGTCCGCCAAGGGTTACGGTTTGGTCTATGGTTTGAGTTAGGCTTCAGGTTAGGTTAGGTTTGAACTTAGTTTGAGGGAGTAAGTTTAGGGCTACTGTTAGTTTTCGGTTCAGTGTTACGGTTGGAGATAGCGTCAGGGTCAGGTTAGGGTTGGGGTTGAGCTTCAGGTGTCCGCCTAGGGTTAGGGTTATGTCTATGGTTTGAGTTAGGCTTCAGGTTAGGTTAGGTTTGAACTTAGTTTGAGGGATTAAGTTTAGGGCTGCTGTTAGTTTTCGTTTCAGTGTTACGGTTGGATTTAGCGTGAGGGTCAGGTTAAGGTTGGGTTGAGCTTAAGGTGTCCGCCTAGGGTTGGGGTTAGGTGTATGGTTTGATTTAGGCTTCAGGTTAGGTTAGGTTTGAACTTAGTTTGAGGGAGTAAGTTTAGGGCTACTGTTAGTTTTCGGGTAACTGTTATGGTTGGAGTTAGCGTCAGGGCCATTTTAGGATTGGGGTTGAGCTTAAGGTGTCCGCCAAGGGTTAGGGTTAGGTCTATGGTTTGATGTAGGCTTCAGGTTAGGTTAGGTATGAACTTAGTTTGAGGGAGTAAGTTTAGGGCTACTGTTAGTTTTCGGTTCACTGTTACGTTTGGAGATAGCGTCAGGGTCAGGTTAGGGTTGGGGTTGAGCTTCAGGTGTCCGCCTAGGGTTAGGGTTAGGTCTATGGTTTGAGTTAGGCTTCAGGTTAGGTTAGGTTTGAACTTAGTTTGAGGGAGTAAGTTTTGGGCTACTGTTAGTTTTCGTTTCAGTGTTACGGTAGGAGTAAGAGTCAGGGTCAGGTTACGGTTGGGATTGAACTTCAGGTGTCCGCCTAGGGTTAGGGTTAGGTGTATGGTTTGAGTTAGGCTTCAGGTTAGGTTAGGTTTGAACTTAGTTTGAGGGAGTAAGTTTAGGGCTACTGTTAGTTTTCGGGTAACTGTTACGGTTGGATTAGCGTCAGGTCCAGGTTAGGGTTGGCGTTGAGCTAATGGTGTCCGCCTAGGGTTAGGGTTAGGTGTATGGTTTGATTTAGGATTCAGGTTAGGTTAGGTTTGAAGTTAGTTTGAGGGAGTAAGTTTAGGGCTACTGTTAGTTTTCGGTTAAATGTTACAGTTGGAATAAGCGTGAGGGTCAGGTTAGGGTAGGGGTTGAGCTTAAGGTGTCTGCCTAGGGTTAGGGTTAGGTGTATGATTTGATTAAGGCTTCAGGTTAGGTTAGGTTTGAACTTAGTTTGAGGGAGTAAGTTTAGGGCTACTGTTCGTTTTCGGGTAACTGTTATGGTTGGAGTTAGCGTCAGGGCCAGGTTAGGGTTGGGGTTGAGCTTAAGGTGTCCGCCTAGGGTTAGGGTTAGGTCTATGGTTTGAGTTAGGCTTCAGGTTAGGTTAGGTTTGAACTTAGATTGAGCGAGTAAGTTTAGGGCTACTGTTAGTTTTCGGTTCAGTGTTACGGTTGGAGATAGCGTCAGGGTCAGGTTAGGGTTGGGGTTGAGATTAAGGTGTCCGCCTAGGGTTAGGGTTAGGTGTATGATATGATTTAGGCTTCTGGTTACGTTAGGTTTGAACTTAGTTTGAGGGAGTAAGTTTAGGGCTATTGTTAGTTTTCGGTTCAGTGTTACGGTTGGAAATAGCGTCAGGGTCAGTTTAGGGTTAGGCTTGAACTTCAGGTGTCCCCCTAGGGTTAGGGTAAGTTCTATGGTTTGAGTTAGGCTTCAGGTTAGGTTAGGTTTGAAATTAGTTTGAGGGAGTAAGTTTAGGGCTACTGTTAGGTTTCGGTTCAGTGTTACGGTTGCAGTTAGCGTGAGGGTCAGGTTAGTGTTGGGGTTGAGCTTAAGGTGTCCGCCTAGGGTTAGAGTTAGGTGTATGGTTTGATTTAGGCTTCAGGTTATCTTAGGTTTGAACTTAGTTTGATGGAGTAAGTTTAGGGCTACTGTTAGTTTTCGGGTAACTGTTATGGTTGGAGTTAGCGTCAGGGGATTTTAGGGTTGGGGTTGAGCTTAAGGTGTCCGCCAAGGGATAGGGTTAGGTCTATGGTTTGAGTTAGGCTTCAGGTTAGGTTAGGCTTGAACTTAGTTTGAGGGAGTAAGTTTAGGGCTACTGTTAGTTTACGATTCAGTGTTAAGGTTGGAGTTAGCGTGAGGGTCAGGTTAGGGTTGGGGTTGAGCTAAAGGTGTCCGCCTAGGGTTAGGTTTAGGTCTATGGTTTCATTTAGGATTCAGGTTAGGTTAGGATTGAACTTAGTTTGAGGGAGTAAGTTTAGAGCTACTGTTAGTTTTCGGTTCAGTGTTACGGTTGGATATAGCTTCAGGGTCAGGTTAGGGTTGGGGTTGAGCTTCAGGTGTCCGCCTAGGGTTAGGGTTAGGTGTATGGTTTGATTTAGGCTTCAGGTTAGGTTATGTTTGAACTTAGTTTGAGGGAGTAAGTTTAGGGCTACTGTTAGTTTTCGGGTAACTGTTATGGTTGGAGTTAGCGTCAGGGCCATTTTAGGATTGGGGTTGAGCTTAAGGTGTCCGCCAAGGGTTAGGGTTAGGTCTATGGTTTGAGTTAGGCTTCTGGTTAGGTTAGGTTTGAACTTAGTTTGAGGGAGTAAGTTTAGGGCTACTGTTAGTTTTCGGTTCAGTGTTACGGTTGGAGATAGCGTCAGGGTCAGGTTAGGGTTGGGGTTGAGCTTAAGGTGTCTGCCTAGGGTTAGGGTTAGGTCTTTGGTTTGAGTTAGGCTTCAGGTGAGGTTAGGTTTGAACTTAGTTTGAGGGAGTAAGTTTAGGGCTACTGTTAGTTTTCGGTTAAGTTTTACGGTTGGAGTAAGAGTCAGGGTCAGGTTAGGGTTGGGGTTGAGCTTCAGGTGTCCGACTAGGGTTAGGGTTAGGTGTATGGTTTGATTTAGGCTTCAGGTTAGGTTAGGTTTGAACTTAGTTTGAGGGAGTAAGTTTACGGCTACTGTTAGTTTTCGGGTAAGTGTTACTGTTGGAGTTAGCGTCAGGTCCAGGTTAGGGTTGGGGTTGAGTTTCAGGTGTCCGCCTAGGGTTAGGGTAGGTGTATGGTTTGATTTAGGCTTCAGATTAAGTTAGGTTTGAAGTTAGTTTGAGGGAGTAAGTTTAGGGCTACTGTTAGTTTTCGGTTAACTGTTACAGTTGGAGTAAGAGTGAGGGTCAGGTTATGGTAGGGGTTGAGCTTAAGGTGTCGGCCTGTGGTTAGGGTTAGGTGTATGATTTGATTAAGGCTTCAGGTTAGTTTAGGTTTGAACTTAGTTTGAGGGAGTAAGTTTAGGGCTACTGTTCATTTTCGGGTAACTGTTATGGTTGGAGTTAGCGTCAGGGCCAGGTTAGGCTTGGGGTTGAGCTTAAGGTGTCCGCATAGGGTTATGGTTAGGTCTATGGTTTGAGTTAGGCTTCAGGTTAGGTTAGGTTTGAACTTAGTTTGAGGGAGTAAGTTTAGGGCTACTGTTAGTTTTCGGTTCAGTGTTACGGTTGGATTTAGCGTGAGGGTCAGGTTAGGGTTGGGGTTGAGCTTAAGGTGTCCGCCTAGGGTTAGGGTTAAGTGTATGGTTTGATTTAGGCTTCAGGTTAGGTTAGGTTTGAACTTAGTTTGAGGGAGTAAGTTTAGGGCTACTGTTCGTTTTCGGGTAACTGTTACGGTTGGAGTTAGCGTCAGGGCCAGGTTAGGGTTGGGGTTGAGCTTAAGGTGTCCGCCTAGGGTTAGGGTTAGGTCTATGGTTTGAGTTAGGCTTCAGGTTAGGTTAGGTTTGAACTTAGTTTGAGGGAGTAAGTTTAGGGCTACTGTTAGTTTTCGGTTCAGTGTTATGGTTGGATTTAGCGTGAGGGTCAGGTTAGGGTTGGGGTTGAGCTTAAGGTGTCCGCCTAGGGTTAGGGTATGGTGTATGGTATGATTTAGGCTTCTGGTTAATTTAGGTTTGTACTTAGTTTGAGGGAGTAAGTTTAGGGCTATTGTTAGTTTTCGGTTCAGTGTTACGGTTGGAAATAGCGTCAGGGTCAGTTTAGGGTTGGGCTTGAACTTCAGGTGTCCCCCTAGGGTTAGGGTAAGTTCTATGGTTTGAGTTAGGCTTCAGGTTAGGTTAGGTTTGAAATTAGTTTGAGGGAGTAAGTTTAGGGCTATTGTTAGGTTTCGGTTCAGTGTTACGGTTGGAGTTAGCGTGAGGGTCAGGTTAGTGTTGGGGTTGAGCTAAGGTGTCCGCCTAGGGTTAGAGTTAGGTGTATGGTTTGATTTAGGCTTCAGGTTATCTTAGGTTTGAACTTAGTTTGATGGAGTAAGTTTAGGGCTACTGTTAGTTTTCGGGTAACTGTTATGGTTGGAGTTAGCTTCAGGGGATTTTAGGGTTGGGGTTGAGCTTAAGGTGTCCGCCAAGGGATAGGGTTAGGTCTATGGTTTGAGTTAGGCTTCAGGTTAGGTTAGGCTTGAACTTAGTTTGAGGGAGTAAGTTTAGGGCTACTGTTAGTTTACGATTCAGTGTTACGGTTGGAGTTAGCGTGAGGGTCAGGTTAGGGTTGGGGTTGAGCTAAAGGTGTCCGCCTAGGGTTAGGTTTAGGTCTATGGTTTCATTTAGGATTCAGGTTAGGTTAGGATTGAACTTAGTTTGAGGGAGTAAGTATAGGGCTACTGTTAGTTTTCGGTTCAGTGTTACCGTTGCTGATAGCGTCAGGGTCAGGTTAGTGTTGGGGTTGAGCTTAAGGTGTCCGCCTAGGGTTAGGGTTAGGTCTATGGTTTGAGTTAGGCTTCAGGTAAGGTTAGGTTTGAACTTAGTTTGAGGGAGTAAGTTTAGGGCTACTGTTAGTTTTCGGTTCAGTGTTACGGTTGGAGTTAGCGTCAGTGTCACGTTAGGGTTGGGGTTGAGCTTCAGGTGTACGCCTAGGGTTAGGGTTAGGTCTATGGTTTGAGTTAGGCTTCAGGTTAGGTTATTTTTGAACTTAGTTTGAGGGAGTAAGTTTAGGGCTACTGTTTGTTTTCGGTTCAGTGTTTCGGTTGGAGTTAGCGTGAGGGTCAGGTTAGGGTAGGGGTTGAGCTTAAGGTGTCCGCCTAGGGTTAGGTTTAGGTCTACGGTTTGAGTTAGGCTTCAGGTTAGGTTAGGTTTGAACTTAGTTTGAGGGAGTAAGTTTAGGGCTACTGTTAGTTTTCGGTTCAGTGTTACGGTTGGATATAGCGTCAGGGTCAGGTTAGGGTTGGGGTTGAGCTTCAGGTGTCCGCCTAGGGTTAGGGTTAGGTCTATGGTTTGAGTTAGGCTTCAGGTTAGGTTAGGTTTGTACTTAGTTTGAGGGAGTAAGTTTAGGGCTACTGTTAGTTTTCGGTTCAGTGTTACGGTTGGATTTAGCGTGAGGGTCAGGTTAGGGTTGGGGTTGAGCTTAAGTTGTCCGCCTAGGGTTAGGGTTAGGTGTATGGTTTGATTTAGGCTTCAGGTTAGGTTAGGTTTGAACTTAGTTTGAGGGAGTAAGTTTAGGGCTACTGTTCGTTTTCGGGTAACTGTTATGGTTGGAGTTAGCGTCAGGGCCAGGTTAGGGTTGGGGTTGAGCTTAAGGTGTCCGACTAGGGTTAGGGTTAGGTCTATGGTTTGAGTTAGGCTTCAGGTTAGGTTAGGTTTGAACTTAGTTTGAGGGAGTAAGTTTAGGGCTACTGTTAGTTTTCGGTTCAGTGTTACGGTTGGAGATAGCGTCAGGGTCAGGTTAGTGTTGGGGTTGAGCTTAAGGTGTCCGCCTAGGGTTAGGGTTAGGTGTATGGTATGATTTAGGCTTCTGGTTAAGTTAGGTTTGAACTTAGTTTGAGGGAGTAAGTTTAGGGCTATTGTTAGTTTTCGGTTCAGTGTTACGGTTGGAAATAGCGTCAGGGTCAGTTTAGGGTTGGGCTTGAACTTCAGGTGTCCCCCTAGGGTTAGGTTAAGTTCTATGGTTTGAGTTAGGCTTCAGGTTAGGTTAGGTTTGAAATTAGTTTGAGGGAGTAAGTTTAGGGCTACTGTTAGGTTTCGGTTCAGTGTTACGGTTGGAGTTAGCGTGAGGGTCAGGTTAGTGTTGGGGTTGAGCTTAAGGTGTCCGCCTAGGGTTAGAGTTAGGTGTATGGTTTGATTTAGGCTTCAGGTTATCTTAGGTTTGAACTTAGTTTGATGGAGTAAGTTTAGGGCTACTGTTAGTTTTCGGGTAACTGTTATGGTTGGAGTTAGCGTCAGGGGATTTTAGGGTTGGGGTTGAGCTTAAGGTGTCCGCCAAGGGATAGGGTTAGGTCTATGGTTTGAGTTAGGCTTCAGGTTAGGTTAGGCTTGAACTTAGTTTGAGGGAGTAAGTTTAGGGCTACTGTTAGTTTTCGCTTCAGTGTTACCGTTGGAGTTAGCGTCAGGTCCAGGTTAGGGTTGGCGTTGAGCTAATGGTGTCCGCCTAGGGTTAGGATTAGGTGTATGGTTTGATTTACGCTTCAGGTTAGGTTAGGTTTGAAGTTAGTTTGAGGGAGTAAGTTTAGGGCTACTGTTAGTTTTCGGTTAACTGTTACCGTTGGAGTAAGCGTGAGGGTCAGGTTAGGGTAGGGGTTGCGCTTAAGGTGTCCGCCTAGGGTTAGGGTTAGGTGTATGATTTGATTAAGGTTTCAGGTTAGGTTAGGTTTGAACTTAGTTTGAGGGAGTAAGTTTAGGGCTACTGTTTGTTTTCGGTTCAGTGTTTCGGTTGGAGTTAGCGTGAGGGTCACGTTAGGGTAGGGGTTGAGCTTAAGGTGTCCGCCTAGGGTTCGGGTTAGGTGTATGGTTTGATTTAGGCTTCAGGTTAGGTTAGGTTTGAACTTAGTTTGAGGGAGTAAGTTTAGGGCTACTGTTAGTTTTCGGGTAACTGTTACGGTTGGAGTTAGCGTCAGGTCCAGGTTAGGGTTGGCGTTGAGCTAATGGTGTCCGCCTAGGGTTAGTATTAGGTGTATGGTTTGATTTACGCTTCAGGTTAGGTTTGGTTTGAACTTAGTTTGAGGGAGTAAGTTTAGGGCGACTGTTAGTTTTCGGGTAACTGTTATGGTTGGAGTTAGCGTCAGGGCCAGGTTAGGGTTGGGGTTGAGCTTAAGGTGTCCGCCTAGGGTTAGGGTTAGGTCTATGGTTTGAGTTAGGCTTCAGGTTAGGTTAGGATTGAACTTAGTTTGAGGGAGTAAGTTTAGGGCTACTGTTAGTTTTCGGTTCAGTGTTACGGTTGGAGATAGCGTCAGGGTCAAGTTAGCGTTGGGGTTGAGCTTCAGGTGTCCGCCTAGGGTTAGGGTTAGGTGTATGGTTTGATTTAGGCTTCAGGTTAGGTTAGGTTTAACTTAGTTTGAGGGAGTAAGTTTAGGGCTACTGTTAGTTTTCGGGTAACTGTTATGGTTGGAGTTAGCGTCAGGGCCATTTTAGGATTGGGGTTGAGCTTAAGGTGTCCGCTAAGGGTTAGGGTTAGGTCTATGGTTTGAGTTAGGCTTCAGGTTAGGTTAGGTTTGAACTTAGTTTGAGGGAGTAAGTTTAGAGCTACTGTTAGTTTTCGGTTCAGTGTTATGGTTGGAGTTAGCGTGAGGGTCAGGTTAGTTTTGGGTTTGAGCTTAAGGTGTCCGCCTAGGGTTAGGGTTAGGTGTATGGTTTGATTTAGGCTTCAGGTTAGGTTAGGTTTGAACTTAGTTTGAGGGAGTAAGTTTAGGGCTACTGTTAGTTTTCGGTTCAGTGTTACGGTTGGAGATAGCGTCAGGGTCAGGTTAGGGTTGGGGTTGAGCTTCAGGTGTCCGCCTAGGGTTAGGGTTAAGTCTATGGTTTGAGTTAGGCTTCAGGTTAGGTTAGGTTTGAAATTAGTTTGAGGGAGTAAGTTTAGGGCTAATGTTAGTTTTCGGTTCAGTGTTACGGTTGGAGTTTGCGTGAGGGTCAGGTTAGGGTTGGGGTTGAGGTTAAGGTGTCCGCCTAGGGTTAGGGTTAGGTGTATGGTTTGATTTAGGCTTCAAGTTAGGTTAGGTTTGAGCTTAGTTTGAGGGAGTAAGTTTAGGGCGACTGTTAGTTTTCTGGTAACTGTTATGGTTGGAGTTAGCGTCAGGGCCAGGTTAGGGTTGTGGTTGAGCTTAAGCTGTCCGCCTAGGGTTAGGGTTAGGTCTATGGTTTGAGTTAGGCTTCAGGTTAGGTTAGGTTTGAACTTAGTTTGAGGGAGTAAGTTTAGGGCTACTGTTAGTTTTCGGTTCAGTGTTACGGTTGGAGATAGCGTCAGGGTCAGGTTAGCGTTGGGGTTGAGCTTCAGGTGTCTCCTAGGGTTAGGGTTAGGTCTATGGTTTGAGTTTGGCTTCAGGTTAGGTTAGGTTTTAACTTAGTTTGAGGGAGTAAGTTTAGGGCTACTGTTAGTTTTCAGTTCAGAGTAACGGTTGGATTTAGCGTGAGGGTCAGGTTAGGGTTGGGGTTGAGCTTAAGTTGTCCGCCTAGTGTTGGGGTTAGGTGTATGGTTTGATTTAGGCTTCAGGGTAGGTTAGGTTTGAACTTAGTTTGAGGGAGTAAGTTTAGGGCTACTGTTAGTTTTCGGGTAACTGTTATGGTTGGAGTTAGCGTCAGGGCCATTTTAGGATTGGGGTTGAGCTTAAGGTGTCCGCCTAGTGTTGGGGTTAGGTGTATGGTTTGATTTAGGCTTCAGGTTAGGTTAGGTTTGAACTTAGTTTGAGGGAGTAAGTTTAGGGCTACTGTTAGTTTTCAGTTCAGTGTTACGGTTGGATTTAGCGTGAGGGTCAGGTTAGGGTTGGGGTTGAGCTTAAGGTGTCCGCCTAGGGTTAGGGTAGGTGTATGGTTTGATTTAGGCTTCAGGTTAGGTTAGGTTTGAACTTAGTTTGAGGGAGTAAGTTTAGGGCTACTGTTAGCTTTCGGGTAACTGTTATGGTTGGAGTTAGCGTCAGGGCCATTTTAGGATTGGGGTTGAGCTTAAGGTGTCCGCCAAGGGTTACGGTTAGGTCTATGGTTTGAGTTAGGCTTCAGGTTAGGTTAGGTTTGAACTTAGTTTGAGGGAGTAAGTTTAGGGCTACTGTTAGTTTTCGGTTCAGTGTTATGGTTGGATTTAGCGTGAGGGTCAGGTTAGGGTTGGGGTTGAGCTTAAGGTGTCCGCCTAGGGTTAGGGTATGGTGTATGGTATGATTTAGGCTTCTGGTTAATTTAGGTTTGTACTTAGTTTGAGGGAGTAAGTTTAGGGCTATTGTTAGTTTTCGGTTCAGTGTTACGGTTGGAAATAGCGTCAGGGTCAGTTTAGGGTTGGGCTTGAACTTCAGGTGTCCCCCTAGGGTTAGGGTAAGTTCTATGGTTTGAGTTAGGCTTCAGGTTAGGTTAGGTTTGAAATTAGTTTGAGGGAGTAAGTTTAGGGCTATTGTTAGGTTTCGGTTCAGTGTTACGGTTGGAGTTAGCGTGAGGGTCAGGTTAGTGTTGGGGTTGAGCTAAGGTGTCCGCCTAGGGTTAGAGTTAGGTGTATGGTTTGATTTAGGCTTCAGGTTATCTTAGGTTTGAACTTAGTTTGATGGAGTAAGTTTAGGGCTACTGTTAGTTTTCGGGTAACTGTTATGGTTGGAGTTAGCTTCAGGGGATTTTAGGGTTGGGGTTGAGCTTAAGGTGTCCGCCAAGGGATAGGGTTAGGTCTATGGTTTGAGTTAGGCTTCAGGTTAGGTTAGGCTTGAACTTAGTTTGAGGGAGTAAGTTTAGGGCTACTGTTAGTTTACGATTCAGTGTTACGGTTGGAGTTAGCGTGAGGGTCAGGTTAGGGTTGGGGTTGAGCTAAAGGTGTCCGCCTAGGGTTAGGTTTAGGTCTATGGTTTCATTTAGGATTCAGGTTAGGTTAGGATTGAACTTAGTTTGAGGGAGTAAGTATAGGGCTACTGTTAGTTTTCGGTTCAGTGTTACCGTTGCTGATAGCGTCAGGGTCAGGTTAGTGTTGGGGTTGAGCTTAAGGTGTCCGCCTAGGGTTAGGGTTAGGTCTATGGTTTGAGTTAGGCTTCAGGTAAGGTTAGGTTTGAACTTAGTTTGAGGGAGTAAGTTTAGGGCTACTGTTAGTTTTCGGTTCAGTGTTACGGTTGGAGTTAGCGTCAGTGTCACGTTAGGGTTGGGGTTGAGCTTCAGGTGTACGCCTAGGGTTAGGGTTAGGTCTATGGTTTGAGTTAGGCTTCAGGTTAGGTTAGGTTTGAACTTAGTTTTAGGGAGTAAGTTTAGGGCTACTGTTTGTTTTCGGTTCAGTGTTTCGGTTGGAGTTAGCGTGAGGGTCAGGTTAGGGTAGGGGTTGAGCTTAAGGTGTCCGCCTAGGGTTAGGTTTAGGTCTACGGTTTGAGTTAGGCTTCAGGTTAGGTTAGGTTTGAACTTAGTTTGAGGGAGTAAGTTTAGGGCTACTGTTAGTTTTCGGTTCAGTGTTACGGTTGGATATAGCGTCAGGGTCAGGTTAGGGTTGGGGTTGAGCTTCAGGTGTCCGCCTAGGGTTAGGGTTAGGTCTATGGTTTGAGTTAGGCTTCAGGTTAGGTTAGGTTTGAACTTAGTTTGAGGGAGTAAGTTTAGGGCTACTGTTAGTTTTCGGTTCAGTGTTACGGTTGGATTTAGCGTGAGGGTCAGGTTAGGGTTGGGGTTGAGCTTAAGTTGTCCGCCTAGGGTTAGGGTTAGGTGTATGGTTTGATTTAGGCTTCAGGTTAGGTTAGGTTTGAACTTAGTTTGAGGGAGTAAGTTTAGGGCTACTGTTCGTTTTCGGGTAACTGTTATGGTTGGAGTTAGCGTCAGGGCCAGGTTAGGGTTGGGGTGGAGCTTAAGGTGTCCGACTAGGGTTAGGGTTAGGTCTATGGTTTGAGTTAGGCTTCAGGTTAGGTTAGGTTTGAACTTAGTTTGAGGGAGTAAGTTTAGGGCTACTGTTAGTTTTCGGTTCAGTGTTACGGTTGGAGATAGCGTCAGGGTCAGGTTAGTGTTGGGGTTGAGCTTAAGGTGTCCGCCTAGGGTTAGGGTTAGGTGTATGGTATGATTTAGGCTTCTGGTTAAGTTAGGTTTGAACTTAGTTTGAGGGAGTAAGTTTAGGGCTATTGTTAGTTTTCGGTTCAGTGTTACGGTTGGAAATAGCATCAGGGTCAGTTTAGGGTTGGGCTTGAACTTCAGGTGTCCCCCTAGGGTTAGGTTAAGTTCTATGGTTTGAGTTAGGCTTCAGGTTAGGTTAGGTTTGAAATTAGTTTGAGGGAGTAAGTTTAGGGCTACTGTTAGGTTTCGGTTCAGTGTTACGGTTGGAGTTAGCGTGAGGGTCAGGTTAGTGTTGGGGTTGAGCTTAAGGTGTCCGCCTAGGGTTAGAGTTAGGTGTATGGTTTGATTTAGGCTTCAGGTTATCTTAGGTTTGAACTTAGTTTGATGGAGTAAGTTTAGGGCTACTGTTAGTTTTCGGGTAACTGTTATGGTTGGAGTTAGCGTCAGGGGATTTTAGGGTTGGGGTTGAGCTTAAGGTGTCCGCCAAGGGATAGGGTTAGGTCTATGGTTTGAGTTAGGCTTCAGGTTAGGTTAGGCTTGAACTTAGTTTGAGGGAGTAAGTTTAGGGCTACTGTTAGTTTTCGGTTCAGTGTTACCGTTGGAGTTAGCGTCAGGTCCAGGTTAGGGTTGGCGTTGAGCTAATGGTGTCCGCCTAGGGTTAGGATTAGGTGTATGGTTTGATTTACGCTTCAGGTTAGGTTAGGTTTGAAGTTAGTTTGAGGGAGTAAGTTTAGGGCTACTGTTAGTTTTCGGTTAACTGTTACCGTTGGAGTAAGCGTGAGGGTCAGGTTAGGGTAGGGGTTGAGCTTAAGGTGTCCGCCTAGGGTTAGGGTTAGGTGTATGATTTGATTAAGGTTCCAGGTTAGGTTAGGTTTGAACTTAGTTTGAGGGAGTAAGTTTAGGGCTACTGTTTGTTTTCGGTTCAGTGTTTCGGTTGGAGTTAGCGTGAGGGTCACGTTAGGGTAGGGGTTGAGCTTAAGGTGTCCGCCTAGGGTTCGGGTTAGGTGTATGGTTTGATTTAGGCTTCAGGTTAGGTTAGGTTTGAACTTAGTTTGAGGGAGTAAGTTTAGGGCTACTGTTAGTTTTCGGGTAACTGTTACGGTTGGAGTTAGCGTCAGGTCCAGGTTAGGGTTGGCGTTGAGCTAATGGTGTCCGCCTAGGGTTAGTATTAGGTGTATGGTTTGATTTACGCTTCAGGTTAGGTTTGGTTTGAACTTTGTTTGAGGGAGTAAGTTTAGGGCGACTGTTAGTTTTCGGGTAACTGTTATGGTTGGAGTTAGCGTCAGGGCCAGGTTAGGGTTGGGGTTGAGCTTAAGGTGTCCGCCTAGGGTTAGGGTTAGGTCTATGGTTTGAGTTAGGCTTCAGGTTAGGTTAGGTTTGAACTTAGTTTGAGGGAGTAAGTTTAGGGCTACTGTTAGTTTTCGGTTCAGTGTTACGGTTGGAGATAGCGTCAGGGTCAAGTTAGCGTTGGGGTTGAGCTTCAGGTGTCCGCCTAGGGTTAGGGTTAGGTGTATGGTTTGATTTAGGCTTCAGGTTAGGTTAGGTTTAACTTAGTTTGAGGGAGTAAGTTTAGGGCTACTGTTAGTTTTCGGGTAACTGTTATGGTTGGAGTTAGCGTCAGGGCCATTTTAGGATTGGGGTTGAGCTTAAGGTGTCCGCTAAGGGTTAGGGTTAGGTCTATGGTTTGAGTTAGGCTTCAGGTTAGGTTAGGTTTGAACTTAGTTTGAGGGAGTAAGTTTAGAGCTACTGTTAGTTTTCGGTTCAGTGTTATGGTTGGAGTTAGCGTGAGGGTCAGGTTAGGGTTGGGGTTGAGCTTCAGGTGTCCGCCTAGGGTTAGGGTTAAGTCTATGGTTTGAGTTAGGCTTCAGGTTAGGTTAGGTTTGAAATTAGTTTGAGGGAGTAAGTTTAGGGCTAATGTTAGTTTTCGGTTCAGTGTTACGGTTGGAGTTTGCGTGAGGGTCAGGTTAGGGTTGGGGTTGAGGTTAAGGTGTCCGCCTAGGGTTAGGGTTAGGTGTATGGTTTGATTTAGGCTTCAAGTTAGGTTAGGTTTGAGCTTAGTTTGAGGGAGTAAGTTTAGGGCGACTGTTAGTTTTCTGGTAATTGTTATGGTTGGAGTTAGCGTCAGGGCCAGGTTAGGGTTGTGGTTGAGCTTAAGCTGTCCGCCTAGGGTTAGGGTTAGGTCTATGGTTTGAGTTAGGCTTCAGGTTAGGTTAGGTTTGAACTTAGTTTGAGGGAGTAAGTTTAGGGCTACTGTTAGTTTTCGGTTCAGTGTTACGGTTGGAGATAGCGTCAGGGTCAGGTTAGCGTTGGGGTTGAGCTTCAGGTGTCTCCTAGGGTTAGGGTTAGGTCTATGGTTTGAGTTTGGCTTCAGGTTAGGTTAGGTTTTAACTTAGTTTGAGGGAGTAAGTTTAGGGCTACTGTTAGTTTTCAGTTCAGAGTAACGGTTGGATTTAGCGTGAGGGTCAGGTTAGGGTTGGGGTTGAGCTTAAGTTGTCCGCCTAGTGTTGGGGTTAGGTGTATGGTTTGATTTAGGCTTCAGGGTAGGTTAGGTTTGAACTTAGTTTGAGGGAGTAAGTTTAGGGCTACTGTTAGTTTTCGGGTAACTGTTATGGTTGGAGTTAGCGTCAGGGCCATTTTAGGATTGGGGTTGAGCTTAAGGTGTCCGCCTAGTGTTGGGGTTAGGTGTATGGTTTGATTTAGGCTTCAGGTTAGGTTAGGTTTGAACTTAGTTTGAGGGAGTAAGTTTAGGGCTACTGTTAGTTTTCAGTTCAGTGTTACGGTTGGATTTAGCGTGAGGGTCAGGTTAGGGTTGGGGTTGAGCTTAAGGTGTCCGCCTAGGGTTAGGGTAGGTGTATGGTTTGATTTAGGCTTCAGGTTAGTTTAGGTTTGAACTTAGTTTGAGGGAGTAAGTTTAGGGCTACTGTTAGCTTTCGGGTAACTGTTATGGTTGGAGTTAGCGTCAGGGCCATTTTAGGATTGGGGTTGAGCTTAAGGTGTCCGCCAAGGGTTACGGTTAGGTCTATGGTTTGAGTTAGGCTTCAGGTTAGGTTAGGTTTGAACTTAGTTTGAGGGAGTAAGTTTAGGGCTACTGTTTGTTTTTGGTTCAGTGTTTCGGTTGGAGTTAGCGTGAGGGTCAGGTTAGGGTAGGGGTTAAGCTTAAGGTGTCCGCCTAGGGTTAGGGTTAGGTGTATGGTTTGATTTAGGCTTCATGTTAGGTTAGGTTTGAACTTAGTTTGAGGGAGTAAGTTTAGGGCTACTGTTAGTTTTCGGGTAACTGTTACGGTTGGAGTTAGCGTCAGGTCCAGGTTAGGGTTGGCGTTGAGCTAATGGTGTCCGCCTAGGGTTAGGGTTAGGTGTATGGTTTGATTTAGGCTTCAGGTTAGGTTAGGTTTGAAGTTAGTTTGAGGGAGTAAGTTTCGGGCTACTGTTAGTTTTCGGTTAACTGTTACAGTTGGAGTAAGCGTGAGGGTCAGGTTAGGGTAGGGGTTGAGCTTAAGGTGTCCGCCTAGGGTTTGAGTTAGGTGTATGATTTGATTAAGGCTTCAGGTTAGGTTAGGTTTGAACTTAGTTTGAGGGAGTAAGTTTAGGGCTACTGTTAGTTTTCGGGTAACTGTTATGGTTGTAGTTAGCGTCAGGGCCAGGTTAGGGTTGGGGTTGACCTTAAGGTGTCCATCTAGGGTTAGGGTTAGGTCTATGGTGTGAGATAGGCTTCAGGTTAGGTTAGGTTTGAACTTAGTTTGAGGGAGTAAGTTTAGGGCTACTGTTAGTTTTCGGTTCAGTGTTACGGTCGGAGATAGCGTCAGGGTCAGTTTAGGGTTGGGGTTGAGCTTAAGGTGTCCGCCTAGGGTTAGGGTTAGGTGTATGGTTTGATTTAGGCTTCAGGTTAGGTTAGGTTTGAACTTAGTTTGAGGGAGTAAGTTTAGGGCTACTGTTAGTTTTCGGTTCAGTGTTACGGTTGGAGATAGCGTCAGGGTCAGGTTAGCGTTGGGGTTGAGCTTCACGTGTCCGCCTAGGGTTAGGGTAGGTGTATGGTTTGAGATAGGCTTCAGGTTAGGTTAGGTTTGAACTTAGTTTGAGGGAGTAAGTTTATGGCTACTGTTAGCTTTCGGGTAACTGTTATGGTTGGGGTTAGCGTCAGGGCCATTTTAGGATTGGGGTTGAGCTTAAGGTGTCCGCCAAGGGTTACGGTTTGGTCTATGGTTTGAGTTAGGCTTCAGGTTAGGTTAGGTTTGAACTTAGTTTGAGGGAGTAAGTTTAGGGCTACTGTTAGTTTTCGGGTAACTGTTACGGTTGGAGTTAGCGTCAGGTCCAGGTTAGGGTAGGGGTTGAGCTTAAGGTGTCCGCCTAGGGTTTGAGTTAGGTGTATGATTTGATTAAGGCTTCAGGTTAGGTTAGGTTTGAACTTAGTTTGAGGGAGTAAGTTTAGGGCTACTGTTAGTTTTCGGGTAACTGCTATGGTTGGAGTTAGCGTCAGGGCCAGGTTAGGGTTGGGGTTGACCTTAAGGTGTCCGTCTAGGGTTAGGGTTAGGTCTATGGTGTGAGTTAGGCTTCAGGTTAGGTTAGGTTTGAACTTAGTTTGAGGGAGTAAGTTTAGGGCTACTGTTAGTTTTCGGTTCAGTGTTACGGTCGGAGATAGCGTCAGGGTCAGTTTAGGGTTGGGGTTGAGCTTAAGGTGTCCGCCTAGGGTTAGGGTTAGGTGTATGGTTTGATTTAGGCTTCAGGTTAGGTTAGGTTTGAACTTAGTTTGAGGGAGTAAGTTTAGGGCTACTGTTACTTTTCGGTTCAGTGTTACGGTTGGAGATAGCGTCAGGGTCATGTTAGCGTTGGGGTTGAGCTTCAGGTGTCCGCCTAGGGTTAGGGTTAGGTCTATGGTTTGAGTTAGGCTTCAGGTTAGGTTAGGTTTGAACTTAGTTAGAGGGAGTAAGTTTAGGGCTACTGTTAGTTTTCAGTTCAGTGTTACGGTTGGATTTAGCGTGAGGGTCAGGTTAGGTTTGGGGTTGAGCTTAAGGTGTCCGCCTAGGGTTAGGGTAGGTGTATGGTTTGATTTAGGCTTCAGGTTAGGTTAGGTTTGAACTTAGATTGAGGGAATAATTTTAGGGCTACTGTTAGCTTTCGGGTAACTGTTATGGTTGGGGTTAGCGTCAGGGCCATTTTAGGATTGGGGTTGAGCTTAAGGTGTCCGCCAAGGGTTACGGTTTGGTCTATTTTTTGAGTTAGGCTTCAGGTTAGGTTAGGTTTGAACTTAGTTTGAGGGAGTAAGTTTAGGGCTACTGTTAGTTTTCGGTTCAGTGTTATGGTTGGAGATAGCGTCAGGGTCAGGTTAGGGTTGGGGTTGAGCTTCAGGTGTCCGCCTAGGGTTAGGGTTAGGTCTATGGTTTGAGTTAGGCTTCAGGTTAGGTTAGGTTTGAACTTATTTTGAGGGAGTAAGTTTAGGGCTGCTGTTAGTTTTCGGTTCAGTGTTACGGTTGGAGATAGAGTCAGGGTCAGGTTAGTGTTGGGGTTGAGCTTCAGGTGTCCTCCTAGGGTTAGGGTTAGGTCTATGGTTTGGGTTAGGCTTCAGGTTAGGTTAGGTTTGAACTTAGTTTGAGGGAGTAAGTTTAGGGCTACTGTTAGTTTTCAGTTCAGAGTTACGGTTGGATTTAGCGTGAGGGTCAGGTTAGGGTTGGGGTTGAGCTTAAGGTGTCCGCCTAGTGTTGGGGTTAGGTGTATGGTTTGATTTAGGCTTCAGGTTAGGTTAGGTTTGAACTTAGTTAGAGGGAGTAAGTTTAGGGCTACTGTTAGTTTTCAGTTCAGTGTTACGGTTGGATTTAGCGTGAGGGTCAGGTTAGGGTTGGGGTTGAGCTTAAGGTGTCCGCCTAGGGTTAGGGTAGGTGTATGGTTTGATTTAGGCTTCAGGTTAGGTTAGGTTTGAACTTAGTTTGAGGGAGTAAGTTTAGGGCTACTGTTAGCTTTCGGGTAACTGTTATGGTTGGAGTTAGCGTCAGGGCCATTTTAGGATTGGGGTTGAGCTTAAGGTGTCCGCCAAGGGTTACGGTTAGGTCTGTGGTTTGAGTTAGGCTTCAGGTTAGGTTAGGTGTGAACTTAGTTTGAGGGAGTAAGTTTAGGGCTACTGTTTGTTTTCGGTTCAGTGTTTCGGTTGGAGTTAGCCTGAGGGTCAGGTTAGGGTAGGGGTTAAGCTTAAGGTGTCCGCCTAGGGTTAGGGTTAGGTGTATGGTTTGATTTAGGCTTCAGGTTAGGTTAGGTTTGAACTTAGTTTGAGGGAGTAAGTTTAGGGCTACTGTTAGTTTTCGGGTAACTGTTACGGTTGGAGTTAGCGTCAGGTCCAGGTTAGTGTTGGCGTTGAGCTAATGGTGTCCGCCTAGGGTTAGGGTTAGGTGAATGGTTTGATTTAGGCTTCAGGTTAGGTTAGGTTTGAAGTTAGTTTGAGGGAGTAAGTTTCGGGCTACTGTTAGTTTTCGGTTCAGTGTTACGGTCGGAGATAGCGTCAGGGTCAGTTTAGGGTTGGGGTTGAGCTTAAGGTGTCCGCCTAGGGTTAGGGTTAGGTGTATGGTTTGATTTAGGCTTCAGGTTAGGTTAGGTTTGAACTTAGTTTGAGGGAGTAAGTTTAGGGCTACTGTTAGTTTTCGGTTCAGTGTTACGGTTGGAGATAGCGTCAGGGTCAGGTTAGCGTTGGGGTTGAGCTTCAGGTGTCCGCCTAGGGTTAGGGTAGGTGTATGGTTTGATTTAGGCTTCAGGTTAGGTTAGGTTTGAACTTAGTTTGAGGGAGTAAGTTTAGGGCTACTGTTAGATTTCGGGTAACTGTTATGGTTGGGGTTAGCGTCAGGGCCATTTTAGGATTGGGGTTGAGCTTAAGGTGTCCGCCAAGGGTTACGGTTTGGTCTATGGTTTGAGTTAGGCTTCAGGTTAGGTTAGGTTTGAACTTAGTTTGAGGGAGTAATTTTAGGGCTATTGTTAGTTTTCGGTTCAGTGTTACGGTTGGAGATAGCGTCAGGGTCAGGTTAGGGTTGGGGTTGAGCTTCAGGTGTCCGCCTAGGGTTAGGGATATGTCTATGGTTTGAGTTAGGCTTCAGGTTAGGTTAGGTTTGAACTTAGTTTGAGGGATTAAGTTTAGGGCTACTGTTAGTTTTCGTTTCAGTGTTACGGTTGGATTTAGCGTGAGGGTCAGGTTAAGGTTGGGTTGAGCTTAAGGTGTCCGCCTAGGGTTAGGGTTAGGTGTATGGTTTGATTTAGGCTTCAGGTTAGGTTAGGTTTGAACTTAGTTTGAGGGAGTAAGTTTAGGGCTACTGTTAGTTTTCGGGTAACTGTTACGGTTGGAGTTAGCGTCAGGTCCAGGTTAGGGTAGGGGTTGAGCTTAAGGTGTCCGCCTAGGGTTTGAGTTAGGTGTATGATTTGATTAAGGCTTCAGGTTAGGTTAGGTTTGAACTTAGTTTGAGGGAGTAAGTTGAGGGCTACTGTTAGTTTTCGGGTAACTGCTATGGTTGGAGTTAGCGTCAGGGCCAGGTTAGGTTTGGGGTTGACCTTAAGGTGTCCGTCTAGGGTTAGGGTTAGGTCTATGGTGTGAGTTAGGCTTCAGGTTAGGTTAGGTTTGAACTTAGTTTGAGGGAGTAAGTTTAGGGCTACTGTTAGTTTTCGGTTCAGTGTTACGGTCGGAGATAGCGTCAGGGTCAATTTAGGGTTGGGGTTGAGCTTAAGGTGTCCGCCTAGGGTTAGGGTTAGGTGTATGGTTTGATTTAGGCTTCAGGTTAGGTTAGGTTTGAACTTAGTTTGAGGGAGTAAGTTTAGGGCTACTGTTACTTTTCGGTTCAGTGTTACGGTTGGAGATAGCGTCAGGGTCATGTTAGCGTTGGGGTTGAGCTTCAGGTGTCCGCCTAGGGTTAGGGTTAGGTCTATGGTTTGAGTTAGGCTTCAGGTTAGGTTAGGTTTGAACTTACTTTGAGGGAGTAAGTTTAGGGCTACTGTTAGTTTTCAGTTCAGTGTTACGGTTGGATTTAGCGTGAGGGTCAGGTTAGGTTTGGGGTTGAGCTTAAGGTGTCCGCCTAGGGTTAGGGTAGGTGTATGGTTTGATTTAGGCTTCAGGTTAGGTTAGGTTTGAACTTAGATTGAGGGAATAAGTTTAGGGCTACTGTTAGCTTTCGGGTAACTGTTATGGTTGGGGTTAGCGTCAGGGCCATTTTAGGATTGGGGTTGAGCTTAAGGTGTCCGCCAAGGGTTACAGTTTGGTCTATGGTTTGAGTTAGGCTTCAGGTTAGGTTAGGTTTGAACTTAGTTTGAGGGAGTAAGTTTAGGGCTACTGTTAGTTTTCGGTTCAGAGTTACGGTTGGAGATAGCGTCAGGGTCAGGTTAGGGTTGGGGTTGAGCTTCAGGTGTCCGCCTAGGGTTAGGGTTATGTCTATGGTTTGAGTTAGGCTTCCGGTTAGGTTAGGTTTGAACTTAGTTTGAGGGATTAAGTTTAGGGCTACTGTTAGTTTTCGTTTCAGTGTTACGGTTGGATTTAGCGTGAGGGTCAGGTTAAGGTTGGGTTGAGCTTAAGGTGTCCGCCTAGGGTTAGGGTTAGGTGTATGGTTTGATTTAGGCTTCAGGTTAGGTTAGGTTTGAACTTAGTTTGAGGGAGTAAGTTTAGGGATACTGTTAGTTTTCGGTTCAGTGTTACGGTTGGAGATAGCGTCAGGGTCAGGTTAGGGTTGGGGTTGAGCTTAAGGTGTCCGCCTAGGGTTAGGGTTAGGTGTATGGTTTGATTTAGGCTTCAGGTTAGGTTAGGTTTGAACTTAGTTTGAGGGAGTAAGTTTAGGGCTACTGTTCGTTTTCGGGTAACTGTTACGGTTGGAGTTAGCGTTAGGTCCAGGTTAGGGTTGGCGTTGAGGTAAAGGTGTCCGCCTAGGGTTAGGATTAGGGGTATGGTTTGATTTATGCTTCAGGTTAGGTTAGGTTTGAAGTTAGTTTGAGGGAGTAAGTTTAGGGCTACTGTTAGTTTTCGGTTCAGTGTTACGGTTGGAGATAGCGTCAGGGTCAGGTTAGGGTTGGGCTTGAACTTCAGGTGTCCGCCTAGGGTTAGGGTTAGGTCTATGATTTGAGTTAGGCTTCAGGTTAGGTTAGGTTTGAAATTAGTTTGAGGGAGTAAGTTTAGGGCTACTGTTAGTTTTCGGTTCAGTGTTACGGTTGGAGTTAGCGTGAGGGTCAGGTAAGGGTTGGGGTTGAGCTTAAGGTGTCCGCCTAGGGTTAGAGTTAGGTGTATGGTTTGATTTAGGGTTCACGTTAGCTTATGTTTGAACTTAGTTTGAGGGAGTAAGTTTAGGGCTACTGTTAGTTTTCGGGTAAATGTTATGGTTGGAGTTAGCGTCAGGGCCAGGTTAGGGTTGGGGTTGAGCTTAAGGTGTCCGCCTAGGGTTAGGGTTAGGTCTATGGTTTGAGTTAGGCTTCAGGTTAGGTTAGGTTTGAACTTAGTTTGAGGGAGTAAGTTTAGGACTTCTGTTTGTTTTCGGTTCAGTGTTACGGTTGGAGATAGCGTCAGGGTCAAGTTAGCGTTGGGGGTGAGCTTCAGGTGTCCGCCTAGGGTTAGGGTTAGGTGTATGGTTTGATTTAGGCTTCAGGTTAGGTTAGGTTTGAACTTAGTTTGAGGGAGTAAGTTTAGGGCTACTGTTAGTTTTCGGGTAACTGTTATGGTTGGAGTTAGCGTCAGGGCCATTTTAGGATTGGGGTTGAGCTTAAGGTGTCCGCCAAGGGTTAGGGTTAGGTCTATGGTTTGAGTTAGGCTTCAGGTTATGTTAGGTTTGAACTTAGTTTGAGGGAGTAAGTTTAGGGCTACTGTTAGTTTTCGGTTCAGTGTTACTTTTGGAGATAGCGTCAGGGTCAGGTTAGGGTTGGGGTTGAGCTTCAGGTGTCCGCCTAGGGTTAGGGTTAGGTCTATGGTATGAGTTAGGCTTCAGGTTAGGTTAGGTTTGAACTTACTTTGAGGGAGTAAGTTTAGGGCTACTGTTAGGTTTCGGTTCAGTGTTACGGTTGGAGTTAGCGTGAGGGTCAGGTTAGGGTTGGGGTTGAGCTTAAGGTGTCCGCCTAGGGGTAGAGTTAGGTGTATGGTTTGATTTAGGCTTCAGGTTAGCTTAGGTTTGAACTTAGTTTGAGGGAGTAAGTTTAGGGCTACTGTTAGTTTTCGCGTAACTGTTATGGTTGGAGTTAGCGTCAGGGCCAGGTTAGGTTTTGGATTGCGCTTACGGTGTCCGCCTAGTGTTAGGGTTAGGTCTATGGTTTGAGTTAGGCTTCAGGTTAGCTTAGGTTTGAACTTAGTTTGAGGGAGTAAGTTTAGGGCTACTGTTAGTTTTCGGTTCAGTGTTATGGTTGGAGTTAGCGTCAGGTTCAGGTTAGGTTTGGGGTTGAACTTAAGGTGTCTGCCTAGGGTTAGGTCTTTGGTTTGTGTTAGACTTCAGGTGAGGTTAGGGTTGAACTTAGTTTGAGGGAGTAAGTTTAGGGCTACTGTTAGTTTTCGGTTAAGTGTTACGGTTGGAGTAAGAGTCAGGGTCAGGTTAGGTTTGGGGTTGAGCTTCAGGTGTCCGCCTAGGGTTAGGGTTAGGTGTATGGTTTGATTTAGGCTTCAGGTTAGGATAGGTTTGAACTTAGTTTGAGGGAGTAAGTTTAGGGCTACTGTTAGTTTTCGAGTAAGTGTTACGGTTGGAGTTAGCGTCAGGTCCAGGTTAGGGTTGGGGTTGAGTTTCAGGTGTCCGCCTAGGGTTAGGGTAGGTGTATGGTTTGATTTAGGCTTCAGATTAGGTTAGGTTTGAAGTTAGTTTGAGGGAGTAAGTTTAGGGCTACTGTTAGTTTTCGGGTAACTGTTACAGTTGGAGTAAGTGTGAGGGTCAGGTTATGGTAGGGGTTGAGCTTAAGGTGTCCGCCTGTGGTTAGGGTTAGGTGTATGGTATGATTTAGGCTTCTGGTTAAGTTAGGTTTGAACTTAGTTTGAGGGAGTAAGTTTAGGGCTATTGTTAGTTTTCGGTTCAGTGTTATGGTTGGAAATAGCGTCAGGGTCAGTTTAGGGTTGGGCTTGATCTTCAGGTGTCCCCCTAGGGTTAGGGTAAGTTCTATGGTTTGATTTAGGCTTCAGGTTAGGTTAGGTTTGAAATTAGTTTGAAGGAGTAAGTTTAGGGCTACTGTTAGGTTTCGGTTCAGTGCTACGGTTGGAGTTAGCGTGAGGGTCAGGTTAGTGTTGGGGTTGAAATTAAGGTGTCCGCCTAGGGTTAGAGTTAGGTGTATGGTTTGATTTAGGCTTCAGGTTAGCTTAGGTTTGAACTTAGTTTGAGGGAGTAAGTTTAGGGCTACTGTTAGTTTTCGGGTAACTGTTACGGTTGGAGTTAGCGTTAGGTCCAGGTTAGGGTTGGCGTTGAGCTAAAGGTGTCCGCCTAGGGTTAGGATTAGGTGTATGGTTTGATTTACGCTTCAGGTTAGGTTAGGTTTGAAGTTAGTTTGAGGGAGTAAGTTTAGGGCTACTGTTAGTTTTCGGTTCAGTGTTACGGTTGGAGATATCGTCAGGGTCAGGTTAGGGTTGGGCTTGAACTTCAGGTGTCCGCCTAGGGTTAGGGTTAGGTCTATGATTTGAGTTAGGCTTCAGGTTAGGTTAGGTTTGAAATTAGTTTGAGGGAGTAAGTTTAGGGCTACTGTTAGTTTTCGGTTCAGTGTTACGGTTTTAGTTAGCGTGAGGGTCAGGTTAGGGTTGGGGTTGAGCTTAAGGTGTCCGCCTAGGGTTAGAATTAGGTGTATGGTTTGATTTAGGGTTCACGTTAGCTTAGGTTTGAACTTAGTTTGAGGGAGTAAGTTTAGGGCTACTGTTAGTTTTCGGGTAACTGTTATGGTTGGAGTTAGCGTCAGGGCCAGGTTAGGGTTGGGGTTGAGGTTAAGGTGTCCGCCTAGGGTTAGGGTTAGGTCTATGGTTTGAGTTAGGCTTCAGGTTAGGTTAGGTTTGAACTTAGTTTGAGGGAGTAAGTTTAGGGCTACTGTTAGTTTTCGGTTCAGTGTTACGGTTGGATATAGCGTCAGGGTCAAGTTAGCGTTGGGGGTGAGCTTCAGGTGTCCGCCTAGGGTTAGGGTTAGGTGTATGGTTTGATTTAGGCTTCAGGTTAGGTTAGGTTTGAACTTAGTTTGAGGGAGTAAGTTTAGGGCTACTGTTAGTTTTCGGGTAACTGTTATGGTTGGAGTTAGCGTCAGGGCCATTTTAGGATTGTGGTTGAGCTTAAGGTGTCCGCCAAGGGTTAGGGTTAGGTCTATGGTTTGAGTTAGGCTTCAGGTTAGGTTAGGTTTGAACTTAGTATGAGGGAGTAAGTTTAGGGCTACTGTTAGTTTTCGGTTCAGTGTTACGGTTGGAGATAGCGTCAGGGTCAGGTTAGGGTTGGGGTTGAGCTTCAGGTGTCCGCCTAGGGTTAGGGATAGGTCTATGGTATGAGTTAGGCTTCAGGTTAGGTTAGGTTTGAACTTAGTTTGAGGGAGTAAGTTTAGGGCTACTGTTAGTTTTCGGTTCAGTGTTACGGTTGGAGTTAGCGTCAGGTTCAGGTTAGGGTTGGGGTTGAACTTAAGGTGTCTGCCTAGGGTTAGGTCTTTGGTTTGTGTTAGACTTCAGGTGAGGTTAGGGTTGAACTTAGTTTGAGGGAGTAAATTTAGGGCTACTGTTAGTTTTCGGTTAAGTGTTACGGTTGGAGTAAGAGTCAGGGTCAGGTTAGGGTTGGGGTTGAGCTTCAGGTGTCCGCCTAGGGTTAGGGTTAGGTGTATGGTTTGATTTAGGCTTCAGGTTAGGTTAGGTTTGAACTTAGTTTGAGGGAGTAAGTTTAGGGCTACTGTTAGTTTTCGGGTAACTGTTACGGTTGGAGTTAGCGTCAGGTCCAGGTTAGGGTTGGGGTTGAGTTTCAGGTGTCCGCCTAGGGTTAGGGTAGGTGTATGGTTTGATTTAGGCTTCAGATTAGGTTAGGTTTGAAGTTAGTTTGAGGGAGTAAGTTTAGGGCTACTGTTAGTTTTCGGTTAACTGTTACAATTGGAGTAAGCGTGAGGGTCAGGTTATGGTAGGGGTTGAGCTTAAGGTGTCCGCCTGTGGTTAGGGTTAGGTGTATGATTTGATTAAGGCTTCAGGTAAGGTCAGGTTTGAACTTAGTTTGAGGGAGTAAGTTTAGGGCTACTGTTCGTTTTCGGGTAACTGTTATGGTTGGAGTTAGCGTCAGGGCCAGGTTAGGGTTGGGGTTGAGCTTAAGGTGTCCGCCTAGGGTTAGGGTTAGGTCTATGGTTTGAGTTAGGTTTCAGGTTAGGTTAGGTTTGAACTTAGTTTGAGGGAGTAAGTTTAGGGCTACTGTTAGTTTTCGGTTCAGTGTTACGGTTGGAGATAGCGTCAGGGTCAGGTTAGGGTTGGGCTTGAACTTCAGGTGTCCGCCTAGGGTTAGGGTTAGGTCTATGATTTGAATTAGGCTTCAGGTTAGGTTAGGTTTGAAATTAGTTTGAGGGAGTAAGTTTAGGGCTACTGTTAGTTTTCGGTTCAGTGTTACGGTTTTAGTTAGCGTGAGGGTCAGGTTAGGGTTGGGGTTGAGCTTAAGGTGTCCGCCTAGGGTTAGAATTAGGTGTATGGTTTGATTTAGGGTTCACGTTAGCTTAGGTTTGAACTTAGTTTGAGGGAGTAAGTTTAGGGCTACTGTTAGTTTTCGGGTAACTGTTATGGTTGGAGTTAGCGTCAGGGCCAGGTTAGGGTTGGGGTTGAGCTTAAGGTGTCCGCCTAGGGTTAGGGTTAGGTCTATGGTTTGAGTTAGGCTTCAGGTTAGGTTAGGTTTGAACTTAGTTTGAGGGAGTAAGTTTAGGGCTACTGTTAGTTTTCGGTTCAGTGTTACGGTTGGATATAGCGTCTGGGTCAAGTTAGCGTTGGGGGTGAGCTTCAGGTGTCCGCCTAGGGTTAGGGTTAGGTGTATGGTTTGATTTAGGCTTCAGGTTAGGTTAGGTTTGAACTTAGTTTGAGGGAGTAAGTTTAGGGCTACTGTTAGTTTTCGGGTAACTGTTATGGTTGGAGTTAGCGTCAGGGCCATTTTAGGATTGTGGTTGAGCTTAAGGTGTCCGCCAAGGGTTAGGGTTAGGTCTATGGTTTGAGTTAGGCTTCAGGTTAGGTTAGGTTTGAACTTAGTATGAGGGAGTAAGTTTAGGGCTACTGTTAGTTTTCGGTTCAGTGTTACGGTTGGAGATAGCGTCAGGGTCAGGTTAGGGTTGGGGTTGAGCTTCAGGTGTCCGCCTAGGGTTAGGGTTAGGTCTATGGTATGAGTTAGGCTTCAGGTTAGGTTAGGTTTGAACTTACTTTGAGGGAGTAAGTTTAGGGCTTCTGTTAGGTTTCGGTTCAGTGTTACGGTTGGAGTTAGCGTGAGGGTCAGGTTAGGGTTGGGTTTGAGCTTAAGGTGTCCGCCTAGGGTTAGGGTTAGGTCTATGGTTTGAGTTAGGCTTCAGGTTAGCTTAGGTTTGAACTTAGTTTGAGGGAGTAAGTTTAGGGCTACTGTTAGTTTTCGGTTCAGTGTTACGGTTGGAGTTAGCGTCAGGTTCAGGTTAGGGTTGGGGTTGAACTTAAGGTGTCTGCCTAGGGTTAGGTATTTGGTTTGTGTTAGACTTCAGGTGAGGTTAGGGTTGAACTTAGTTTGAGAGAGTAAATTTAGGGCTACTGTTAGTTTTCGGTTAAGTGTTACGGTTGGAGTAAGAGTCAGGGTCAGGTTAGGGTTGGGGTTGAGCTTCAGGTGTCCGCCTAGGGTTAGGGTTAGGTGTATGGTTTGATTTAGGCTTCAGGTTAGGTTAGGTTTGAACTTAGTTTGAGGGAGTAAGTTTAGGGCTACTGTTAGTTTTCGGGTAACTGTTACGGTTGGAGTTAGCGTCAGGTCCAGGTTAGGGTTGGGGTTGAGTTTCAGGTGTCCGCCTAGGGTTAGGGTAGGTGTATGGTTTGATTTAGGCTTCAGATTAGGTTAGGTTTGAAGTTAGTTTGAGGGAGTAAGTTTAGGGCTACTGTTAGTTTTCGGTTAACTGTTACAATTGGAGTAAGCGTGAGGGTCAGGTTATGGTAGGGGTTGAGCTTAAGGTGTCCGCCTGTGGTTAGGGTTAGGTGTATGATTTGATTAAGGCTTCAGGTAAGGTCAGGTTTGAACTTAGTTTGAGGGAGTAAGTTTAGGGCTACTGTTCGTTTTCGGGTAACTGTTATGGTTGGAGTTAGCGTCAGGGCCAGGTTAGGGTTGGGGTTGAGCTTAAGGTGTCCGCCTAGGGTTAGGGTTAGGTCTATGGTTTGAGTTAGGCTTCAGGTTAGGTTAGGTTTGAACTTAGTTTGAGGGAGTAAGTTTAGGGCTACTGTTAGTTTTCTGTTCAGTGTTACGGTTGGAGATAGCGTCAGGGTCAGGTTAGGGTTGGGGTTGAGCTTAAGGTGTCCGCCTAGGGTTAGGGTTAGGTGTATGGTATGATTTAGACTTCTGGTTAAGTTAGGTTTGAACTTAGTTTGAGGGAGTAAGTTTAGGGCTATTGTTAGTTTTCGGTTCAGTGTTATGGTTGGAAATAGCGTCAGGGTCAGTTTAGGGTTGGGCTTGAACTTCAGGTGTCCCCCTAGGGTTAGGGTAAGTTCTATGGTTTGAGTTAGGCTTCAGGTTAGGTTAGGTTTGAACTTAGTTTGAGGGAGTAAGTTTAGGG
The DNA here is from genome assembly GCA_026018925.1 of Tupaia tana. NCBI lineage: Eukaryota > Metazoa > Chordata > Mammalia > Scandentia > Tupaiidae > Tupaia > Tupaia tana. The sequence continues at coordinate 649,073 of JAKSZU010000042.1, read as the reverse complement.
CTACTGTTAGTTTTCAGTTCAGAGTTACGGTTGGATTTAGCGTGAGGGTCAGGTTAGGGTTGGGGTTGAGCTTAAGGTGTCCGCCTAGTGTTGGGGTTAGGTGTATGGTTTGATTTAGGCTTCAGGTTAGGTTAGGTTTGAACTTAGTTAGAGGGAGTAAGTTTAGGGCTACTGTTAGTTTTCAGTTCAGTGTTACGGTTGGATTTAGCGTGAGGGTCAGGTTAGGGTTGGGGTTGAGCTTAAGGTGTCCGCCTAGGGTTAGGGTAGGTGTATGGTTTGATTTAGGCTTCAGGTTAGGTTAGGTTTGAACTTAGTTTGAGGGAGTAAGTTTAGGGCTACTGTTAGCTTTCGGGTAACTGTTATGGTTGGAGTTAGCGTCAGGGCCATTTTAGGATTGGGGTTGAGCTTAAGGTGTCCGCCAAGGGTTACGGTTAGGTCTATGGTTTGAGTTAGGCTTCAGGTTAGGTTAGGTTTGAACTTAGTTTGAGGGAGTAAGTTTAGGGCTACTGTTTGTTTTCGGTTCAGTGTTTCGGTTGGAGTTAGCGTGAGGGTCAGGTTAGGGTAGGGGTTAAGCTTAAGGTGTCCGCCTAGGGTTAGGGTTAGGTGTATGGTTTGATTTAGGCTTCAGGTTAGGTTAGGTTTGAACTTAGTTTGAGGGAGTAAGTTTAGGGCTACTGTTAGTTTTCGGGTAACTGTTACGGTTGGAGTTAGCGTCAGGTCCAGGTTAGGGTTGGCGTTGAGCTAATGGTGTCCGCCTAGGGTTAGGGTTAGGTGTATGGTTTGATTTAGGCTTCAGGTTAGGTTAGGTTTGAAGTTAGTTTGAGGGAGTAAGTTTCGGGCTACTGTTAGATTTCGGTTCAGTGTTACGGTCGGAGATAGCGTCAGGGTCAGTTTAGGGTTGGGGTTGAGCTTAAGGTGTCCGCCTAGGGTTAGGGTTAGGTGTATGGTTTGATTTAGGCTTCAGGTTAGGTTAGGTTTGAACTTAGTTTGAGGGAGTAAGTTTAGGGCTACTGTTAGTTTTCAGTTCAGTGTTACGGTTGGAGATAGCGTCAGGGTCAGGTTAGCGTTGGGGTTGAGCTTCAGGTGTCCGCCTAGGGTTAGGGTAGGTGTATGGTTTGATTTAGGCTTCAGGTTAGGTTAGGTTTGAACTTAGTTTGAGGGAGTAAGTTTAGGGCTACTGTTAGATTTCGGGTAACTGTTATGGTTGGGGTTAGCGTCAGGGCCATTTTAGGATTGGGGTTGAGCTTAAGGTGTCCGCCAAGGGTTACGGTTTGGTCTATGGTTTGAGTTAGGCTTCAGGTTAGGTTAGGTTTGAACTTAGTTTGAGGGAGTAAGTTTAGGGCTACTGTTAGTTTTCGGTTCAGTGTTACGGTTGGAGATAGCGTCAGGGTCAGGTTAGGGTTGGGGTTGAGCTTCAGGTGTCCGCCTAGGGTTAGGGATATGTCTATGGTTTGAGTTAGGCTTCAGGTTAGGTTAGGTTTGAACTTAGTTTGAGGGATTAAGTTTAGGGCTACTGTTAGTTTTCGTTTCAGTGTTACGGTTGGATTTAGCGTGAGGGTCAGGTTAAGGTTGGGTTGAGCTTAAGGTGTCCGCCTAGGGTTAGGGTTAGGTGTATGGTTTGATTTAGGCTTCAGGTTAGGTTAGGTTTGAACTTAGTTTGAGGGAGTAAGTTTAGGGCTACTGTTAGTTTTCGGGTAACTGTTACGGTTGGAGTTAGCGTCAGGTCCAGGTTAGGGTAGGGGTTGAGCTTAAGGTGTCCGCCTAGGGTTTGAGTTAGGTGTATGATTTGATTAAGGCTTCAGGTTAGGTTAGGTTTGAACTTAGTTTGAGGGAGTAAGTTGAGGGCTACTGTTAGTTTTGGGGTAACTGCTATGGTTGGAGTTAGCGTCAGGGCCAGGTTAGGGTTGGGGTTGAGCTTAAGGTGTCCGCCTAGGGTTAGGGTTAGGTCTATGGTTTGAGTTAGGCTTCAGGTTAGGTTAGGTTTGAACTTAGTTTGAGGGAGTAAGTTTAGGGCTACTGTTAGTTTTCGGTTCAGTGTTACGGTTGGAGATAGCGTCAGGGTCAGGTTAGGGTTGGGGTTGAGCTTAAGGTGTCCGCCTAGGGTTAGGGTTAGGTGTATGGTATGATTTAGACTTCTGGTTAAGTTAGGTTTGAACTTAGTTTGAGGGAGTAAGTTTAGGGCTATTGTTAGTTTTCGGTTCAGTGTTATGGTTGGAAATAGCGTCAGGGTCAGTTAAGGGTTGGGCTTGAACTTCAGGTGTCCCCCTAGGGTTAGGGTAAGTTCTATGGTTTGAGTTAGGCTTCAGGTTAGGTTAGGTTTGAACTTAGTTTGAGGGAGTAAGTTTAGGGCTACTGTTAGTTTTCAGTTCAGAGTTACGGTTGGATTTAGCGTGAGGGTCAGGTTAGGGTTGGGGTTGAGCTTAAGGTGTCCGCCTAGTGTTGGGGTTAGGTGTATGGTTTGATTTAGGCTTCAGGTTAGGTTAGGTTTGAACTTAGTTAGAGGGAGTAAGTTTAGGGCTACTGTTAGTTTTCAGTTCAGTGTTACGGTTGGATTTAGCGTGAGGGTCAGGTTAGGGTTGGGGTTGAGCTTAAGGTGTCCGCCTAGGGTTAGGGTAGGTGTATGGTTTGATTTAGGCTTCAGGTTAGGTTAGGTTTGAACTTAGTTTGAGGGAGTAAGTTTAGGGCTACTGTTAGCTTTCGGGTAACTGTTATGGTTGGAGTTAGCGTCAGGGCCATTTTAGGATTGGGGTTGAGCTTAAGGTGTCCGCCAAGGGTTACGGTTAGGTCTATGGTTTGAGTTAGGCTTCAGGTTAGTTTAGGTTTGAACTTAGTTTGAGGGAGTAAGTTTAGGGCTACTGTTTGTTTTCGGTTCAGTGTTTCGGTTGGAGTTAGCGTGAGGGTCAGGTTAGGGTAGGGGTTAAGCTTAAGGTGTCCGCCTAGGGTTAGGGTTAGGTGTATGGTTTGATTTAGGCTTCAGGTTAGGTTAGGTTTGAACTTAGTTTGAGGGAGTAAGTTTAGGGCTACTGTTCGTTTTCGGGTAACTGTTACGGTTGGAGTTAGCGTTAGGTCCAGGTTAGGGTTGGCGTTGAGGTAAAGGTGTCCGCCTAGGGTTAGGATTAGGTGTATGGTTTGATTTATGCTTCAGGTTAGGTTAGGTTTGAAGTTAGTTTGAGGGAGTAAGTTTAGGGCTACTGTTAGTTTTCGGTTCAGTGTTACGGTTTGAGATAGCGTCAGGGTCAGGTTAGGGTTGGGTTTGAACTTCAGGTGTCCGCCTAGGGTTAGGGTTAGGTCTATGATTTGAGTTAGGCTTCAGGTTAGGTTAGGTTTGAAATTAGTTTGAGGGAGTAAGTTTAGGGCTACTGTTAGTTTTCGGTTCAGTGTTACGGTTGGAGTTAGCGTGAGGGTCAGGTAAGGGTTGGGGTTGAGCTTAAGGTGTCCGCCTAGGGTTAGAGTTAGGTGTATGGTTTGATTTAGGGTTCACGTTAGCTTATGTTTGAACTTAGTTTGAGGGAGTAAGTTTAGGGCTACTGTTAGTTTTCGGGTAACTGTTATGGTTGGAGTTAGCGTCAGGGCCAGGTTAGGGTTGGGGTTGAGCTTAAGGTGTCCGCCTAGGGTTAGGGTTAGGTCTATGGTTTGAGTTAGGCTTCAGGTTAGGTTAGGTTTGAACTTAGTTTGAGGGAGTAAGTTTAGGGCTTCTGTTTGTTTTCGGTTCAGTGTTACGGTTGGAGATAGCGTCAGGGTCAAGTTAGCGTTGGGGGTGAGCTTCAGGTGTCCGCCTAGGGTTAGGGTTAGGTGTATGGTTTGATTTAGGCTTCAGGTTAGGTTAGGTTTGAACTTAGTTTGAGGGAGTAAGTTTAGGGCTACTGTTAGTTTTCGGGTAACTGTTATGGTTGGAGTTAGCGTCAGGGCCATTTTAGGATTGGGGTTGAGCTTAAGGTGTCCGCCAAGGGTTAGGGTTAGGTCTATGGTTTGAGTTAGGCTTCAGGTTATGTTAGGTTTGAACTTAGTTTGAGGGAGTAAGTTTAGGGCTACTGTTAGTTTTCGGTTCAGTGTTACTTTTGGAGATAGCGTCAGGGTCAGGTTAGGGTTGGGGTTGAGCTTCAGGTGTCCGCCTAGGGTTAGGGTTAGGTCTATGGTATGAGTTAGGCTTCAGGTTAGGTTAGGTTTGAACTTACTTTGAGGGAGTAAGTTTAGGGCTACTGTTAGGTTTCGGTTCAGTGTTACGGTTGGAGTTAGCGTGAGGGTCAGGTTAGGGTTGGGGTTGAGCTTAAGGTGTCCGCCTAGGGTTAGAGTTAGGTGTATGGTTTGATTTAGGCTTCAGGTTAGCTTAGGTTTGAACTTAGTTTGAGGGAGTAAGTTTAGGGCTACTGTTAGTTTTCGCGTAACTGTTATGGTTGGAGTTAGCGTCAGGGCCAGGTTAGGTTTTGGATTGCGCTTACGGTGTCCGCCTAGTTTTAGGGTTAGGTCTATGGTTTGAGTTAGGCTTCAGGTTAGCTTAGGTTTGAACTTAGTTTGAGGGAGTAAGTTTAGGGCTACTGTTAGTTTTCGGTTCAGTGTTATGGTTGGAGTTAGCGTCAGGTTCAGGTTAGGTTTGGGGTTGAACTTAAGGTGTCTGCCTAGGGTTAGGTCTTTGGTTTGTGTTAGACTTCAGGTGAGGTTAGGGTTGAACTTAGTTTGAGGGAGTAAGTTTAGGGCTACTGTTAGTTTTCGGTTAAGTGTTACGGTTGGAGTAAGAGTCAGGGTCAGGTTAGGTTTGGGGTTGAGCTTCAGGTGTCCGCCTAGGGTTAGGGTTAGGTGTATGGTTTGATTTAGGCTTCAGGTTAGGATAGGTTTGAACTTAGTTTGAGGGAGTAAGTTTAGGGCTACTGTTAGTTTTCGAGTAAGTGTTACGGTTGGAGTTAGCGTCAGGTCCAGGTTAGGGTTGGGGTTGACTTTCAGGTGTCCGCCTAGGGTTAGGGTAGGTGTATGGTTTGATTTAGGCTTCAGATTAGGTTAGGTTTGAAGTTAGTTTGAGGGAGTAAGTTTAGGGCTACTGTTAGTTTTCGGTTAACTGTTACAGTTGGAGTAAGTGTGAGGGTCAGGTTATGGTAGGGGTTGAGCTTAAGGTGTCCGCCTGTGGTTAGGGTTAGGTGTACGATTTGATTAAGGCTTCAGGTTAGGTTAGGTTTGAACTTAGTTTGAGGGAGTAAGTTTAGGGCTACTGTTCGTTTTCGGGTAACTGTTATGGTTGCAGTTAGCGTCAGGGCCAGGTTAGGGTTGGGGTTGAGCTTAAGGTGTCCGCCTAGGGTTAGGGTTAGGTGTATGGTATGATTTAGGCTTCTGGTTAAGTTAGGTTTGAACTTAGTTTGAGGGAGTAAGTTTAGGGCTATTGTTAGTTTTCGGTTCAGTGTTATGGTTGGAAATAGCGTCAGGGTCAGTTTAGGGTTGGGCTTGATCTTCAGGTGTCCCCCTAGGGTTAGGGTAAGTTCTATGGTTTGATTTAGGCTTCAGGTTAGGTTAGGTTTGAAATTAGTTTGAAGGAGTAAGTTTAGGGCTACTGTTAGGTTTCGGTTCAGTGCTACGGTTGGAGTTAGCGTGAGGGTCAGGTTAGTGTTGGGGTTGAAATTAAGGTGTCCGCCTAGGGTTAGAGTTAGGTGTATGGTTTGATTTAGGCTTCAGGTTAGCTTAGGTTTGAACTTAGTTTGAGGGAGTAAGTTTAGGGCTACTGTTAGTTTTCGGGTAACTGTTACGGTTGGAGTTAGCGTTAGGTCCAGGTTAGGGTTGGCGTTGAGCTAAAGGTGTCCGCCTAGGGTTAGGATTAGGTGTATGGTTTGATTTACGCTTCAGGTTAGGTTAGGTTTGAAGTTAGTTTGAGGGAGTAAGTTTAGGGCTACTGTTAGTTTTCGGTTCAGTGTTACGGTTGGAGATATCGTCAGGGTCAGGTTAGGGTTGGGCTTGAACTTCAGGTGTCCGCCTATGGTTAGGGTTAGGTCTATGATTTGAGTTAGGCTTCAGGTTATGTTAGGTTTGAAATTAGTTTGAGGGAGTAAGTTTAGGGCTACTGTTAGTTTTCGGTTCAGTGTTACGGTTTTAGTTAGCGTGAGGGTCAGGTTAGGGTTGGGGTTGAGCTTAAGGTGTCCGCCTAGGGTTAGAATTAGGTGTATGGTTTGATTTAGGGTTCACGTTAGCTTAGGTTTGAACTTAGTTTGAGGGAGTAAGTTTAGGGCTACTGTTAGTTTTCGGGTAACTGTTATGGTTGGAGTTAGCGTCAGGGCCAGGTTAGGGTTGGGGTTGAGCTTAAGGTGTCCGCCTAGGGTTAGGGTTAGGTCTATGGTTTGAGTTAGGCTTCAGGTTAGGTTAGGTTTGAACTTAGTTTGAGGGAGTAAGTTTAGGGCTACTGTTAGTTTTCGGTTCAGTGTTACGGTTGGATATAGCGTCAGGGTCAAGTTAGCGTTGGGGGTGAGCTTCAGGTGTCCGCCTAGGGTTAGGGTTAGGTGTATGGTTTGATTTAGGCTTCAGGTTAGGTTAGGTTTGAACTTAGTTTGAGGGAGTAAGTTTAGGGCTACTGTTAGTTTTCGGGTAACTGTTATGGTTGGAGATAGCGTCAGGGCCATTTTAGGATTGTGGTTGAGCTTAAGGTGTCCGCCAAGGGTTAGGGTTAGGTCTATGGTTTGAGTTAGGCTTCAGGTTAGGTTAGGTTTGAACTTAGTATGAGGGAGTAAGTTTAGGGCTACTGTTAGTTTTCGGTTCAGTGTTACGGTTGGAGATAGCGTCAGGGTCAGGTTAGGGTTGGGGTTGAGCTTCAGGTGTCCGCCTAGGGTTAGGGTTAGGTCTATGGTATGAGTTAGGCTTCAGGTTAGGTTAGGTTTGAACTTACTTTGAGGGAGTAAGTTTAGGGCTTCTGTTAGGTTTCGGTTCAGTGTTACGGTTGGAGTTAGCGTGAGGGTCAGGTTAGGGTTGGGGTTGAGCTTAAGGTGTCCGCCTAGGGTTAGGGTTAGGTCTATGGTTTGAGTTAGGCTTCAGGTTAGCTTAGGTTTGAACTTAGTTTGAGGGAGTAAGTTTAGGGCTACTGTTAGTTTTCGGTTCAGTGTTACGGTTGGAGTTAGCGTCAGGTTCAGGTTAGGGTTGGGGTTGAACTTAAGGTGTCTGCCTAGGGTTAGGTCTTTGGTTTGTGTTAGACTTCAGGTGAGGTTAGGGTTGAACTTAGTTTGAGGGAGTAAATTTAGGGCTACTGTTAGTTTTCGGTTAAGTGTTACGGTTGGAGTAAGAGTCAGGGTCAGGTTAGGGTTGGGGTTGAGCTTCAGGTGTCCGCCTAGGGTTAGGGTTAGGTGTATGGTTTGATTTAGGCTTCAGGTTAGGTTAGGTTTGAACTTAGTTTGAGGGAGTAAGTTTAGGGCTACTGTTAGTTTTCGGGTAACTGTTACGGTTGGAGTTAGCGTCAGGTCCAGGTTAGGGTTGGGGTTGAGTTTCAGGTGTCCGCCTAGGGTTAGGGTAGGTGTATGGTTTGATTTAGGCTTCAGATTAGGTTAGGTTTGAAGTTAGTTTGAGGGAGTAAGTTTAGGGCTACTGTTAGTTTTCGGTTAACTGTTACAGTTGGAGTAAGCGTGAGGGTCAGGTTATGGTAGGGGTTGAGCTTAAGGTGTCCGCCTGTGGTTAGGGTTAGGTGTATGATTTGATTAAGGCTTCAGGTAAGGTCAGGTTTGAACTTAGTTTGAGGGAGTAAGTTTAGGGCTACTGTTCGTTTTCGGGTAACTGTTATGGTTGGAGTTAGCGTCAGGGCCAGGTTAGGGTTGGGGTTGAGCTTAAGGTGTCCGCCTAGGGTTAGGGTTAGGTCTATGGTTTGAGTTAGGCTTCAGGTTAGGTTAGGTTTGAACTTAGTTTGAGGGAGTAAGTTTAGGGCTACTGTTAGTTTTCGGTTCAGTGTTACGGTTGGAGATAGCGTCAGGGTCAGGTTAGGGTTGGGGTTGAGCTTAAGGTGTCCGCCTAGGGTTAGGGTTAGGTGTATGGTATGATTTAGACTTCTGGTTAAGTTAGGTTTGAACTTAGTTTGAGGGAGTAAGTTTAGGGCTATTGTTAGTTTTCGGTTCAGTGTTATGGTTGGAAATAGCGTCAGGGTCAGTTTAGGGTTGGGCTTGAACTTCAGGTGTCCCCCTAGGGTTAGGGTAAGTTCTATGGTTTGAGTTAGGCTTCAGGTTAGGTTAGGTTGAAATTAGTTTGAAGGAGTAAGTTTAGGGCTACTGTTAGGTTTCGGTTCAGTGCTACGTTTGGAGTTAGCGTGAGGGTCAGGTTAGTGTTGGGGTTGAACTTAAGGTGTCCTCCTAGGGTTAGAGTTAGGTGTATGGTTTGATTTAGGCTTCAGGTTAGCTTAGGTTTGAACTTAGTTTGAGGGAGTAAGTTTAGGGCTACTGTTAGTTTTCGGGTAACTGTTATGGTTGGAGTTAGCGTCAGGGCCAGGTTAGGGTTGGGGTTGAACTTAAGGTGTCCGCCTAGGGTTAGGGTTAGGTCTACGGTTTGAGTTAGGCTTCAGGTTAGGTTAGGTTTGAACTTAGTTTGAGGGATTAAGTTTAGGGCTACTGTTAGTTTTCGTTTCAGTGTTACGGTTGGATTTAGCGTGAGGGTCAGGTTAAGGTTGGGTTGAGCTTAAGGTGTCCGCCTAGGGTTAGGGATAGGTGTATGGTTTGATTTAGGCTTCAGGTTAGGTTAGGTTTGAACTTAGTTTGAGGGAATAAGTTTAGGGCTACTGTTCGTTTTCGGGTAACTGTTACGGTTGGAGTTAGCGTTAGGTCCAGGTTAGGGTTGGCGTTGAGCTAAAGGTGTCCGCCTAGGGTTAGGATTAGGTGTATGGTTTGATTTACGCTTCAGGTTAGGTTAGGTTTGAAGTTAGTTTGAGGGAGTAAGTTTAGGGCTACTGTTAGTTTTCGGTTCAGTGTTACGGTTGGAGATAGCGTCAGGGTCAGGTTAGGGTTGGGCTTGAACTTCAGGTGTCCGCCTAGGGTTAGGGATAGGTCTATGATTTGAGTTAGGCTTCAGGTTAGGTTAGGTTTGAAATTAGTTTGAGGGAGTAAGTTTAGGGCTACTGTTAGTTTTCGGTTCAGTGTTACGGTTGGAGTTAGCGTGAGGGTCAGGTTAGGGTTGGGGTTGAGCTTAAGGTGTTCGCCTAGGGTTAGAGTTAGGTGTATGGTTTGATTTAGGGTTCACGTTAGCTTAGGTTTGAACTTAGTTTGAGGGAGTAAGTTTAGGGCTACTGTTAGTTTTCGGGTAACTGTTATGGTTGGAGTTAGCGTCAGGGCCAGGTTAGGGTTGGGGTTGAGCTTAAGATGTCCGCCTAGGGTTAGGGTTAGGTCTATGGCTTGAGTTAGGCTTCAGGTTAGGTTAGGTTTGAACTTAGTTTGAGGGAGTAAGTTTAGGGCTACTGTTAGTTTTCGGTTCAGTGTTACGGTTGGATATAGCGTCAGGGTCAAGTTAGCGTTGGGGGTGAGCTTCAGGTGTCCGCCTAGGGTTAGGGTTAGGTGTATGGTTTGATTTAGGCTTCAGATTAGGTTAGGTTCGAAGTTAGTTTGAGGGAGTAAGTTTAGGGCTACTGTTAGTTTTCGGTTAACTGTTAAAGTTGGAGTAAGCGTGAGGGTCAGGTTATGGTAGGGGTTGAGCTTAAGGTGTCCGCCTGTGGTTAGGGTTAGGTGTATGATTTGATTAAGGCTTCAGGTAAGGTTAGGTTTGAACTTAGTTTGAGGGAGTAAGTTTAGGGCTACTGTTCGTTTTCGGGTAACTGTTATGGTTGGAGTTAGCGTCAGGGCCAGGTTAGGGTTGGGGTTGAGCTTAAGGTGTCCGCCTAGGGTTAGGGTTAGGTCTATGGTTTGAGTTAGGCTTCAGGTTAGGTTAGGTTTGAACTTAGTTTGAGGGAGTAAGTTTAGGGCTACTGTTAGTTTTCGGTTCAGTGTTACGGTTGGATATAGCGTCAGGGTCAAGTTAGCGTTGGGGGTGAGCTTCAGGTGTCCGCCTAGGGTTAGGGTTAGGTGTATGGTTTGATTTAGGCTTCAGGTTAGGTTAGGTTTGAACTTAGTTTGAGGGAGTAAGTTTAGGGCTATTGTTAGTTTTCGGTTCAGTGTTATGGTTGGAAATAGCGTCAGGGTCAGTTTAGGGTTGGGCTTGATCTTCAGGTGTCCCCCTAGGGTTAGGGTAAGTTCTATGGTTTGATTTAGGCTTCAGGTTAGGTTAGGTTTGAAATTAGTTTGAAGGAGTAAGTTTAGGGCTACTGTTAGGTTTCGGTTCAGTGCTACGGTTGGAGTTAGCGTGAGGGTCAGGTTAGTGTTGGGGTTGAAATTAAGGTGTCCGCCTAGGGTTAGAGTTAGGTGTATGGTTTGATTTAGGCTTCAGGTTAGCTTAGGTTTGAACTTAGTTTGAGGGAGTAAGTTTAGGGCTACTGTTCGTTTTCGGGTAACTGTTACGGTTGGAGTTAGCGTTAGGTCCAGGTTAGGGTTGGCGTTGAGCTAAAGGTGTCCGCCTAGGGTTAGGATTAGGTGTATGGTTTGATTTACGCTTCAGGTTAGGTTAGGTTTGAAGTTAGTTTGAGGGAGTAAGTTTAGGGCTACTGTTAGTTTTCGGTTCAGTGTTACGGTTGGAGATATCGTCAGGGTCAGGTTAGGGTTGGGCTTGAACTTCAGGTGTCCGCCTATGGTTAGGGTTAGGTCTATGATTTGAGTTAGGCTTCAGGTTATGTTAGGTTTGAAATTAGTTTGAGGGAGTAAGTTTAGGGCTACTGTTAGTTTTCGGTTCAGTGTTACGGTTTTAGTTAGCGTGAGGGTCAGGTTAGGGTTGGGGTTGAGCTTAAGGTGTCCGCCTAGGGTTAGAATTAGGTGTATGGTTTGATTTAGGGTTCACGTTAGCTTAGGTTTGAACTTAGTTTGAGGGAGTAAGTTTAGGGCTACTGTTAGTTTTCGGGTAACTGTTATGGTTGGAGTTAGCGTCAGGGCCAGGTTAGGGTTGGGGTTGAGCTTAAGGTGTCCGCCTAGGGTTAGGGTTAGGTCTATGGTTTGAGTTAGGCTTCAGGTTAGGTTAGGTTTGAACTTAGTTTGAGGGAGTAAGTTTAGGGCTACTGTTAGTTTTCGGTTCAGTGTTACGGTTGGATATAGCGTCAGGGTCAAGTTAGCGTTGGGGGTGAGCTTCAGGTGTCCGCCTAGGGTTAGGGTTAGGTGTATGGTTTGATTTAGGCTTCAGGTTAGGTTAGGTTTGAACTTAGTTTGAGGGAGTAAGTTTAGGGCTACTGTTAGTTTTCGGGTAACTGTTATGGTTGGAGATAGCGTCAGGGCCATTTTAGGATTGTGGTTGAGCTTAAGGTGTCCGCCAAGGGTTAGGGTTAGGTCTATGGTTTGAGTTAGGCTTCAGGTTAGGTTAGGTTTGAACTTAGTATGAGGGAGTAAGTTTAGGGCTACTGTTAGTTTTCGGTTCAGTGTTACGGTTGGAGATAGCGTCAGGGTCAGGTTAGGGTTGGGGTTGAGCTTCAGGTGTCCGCCTAGGGTTAGGGTTAGGTCTATGGTATGAGTTAGGCTTCAGGTTAGGTTAGGTTTGAACTTACTTTGAGGGAGTAAGTTTAGGGCTTCTGTTAGGTTTCGGTTCAGTGTTACGGTTGGAGTTAGCGTGAGGGTCAGGTTAGGGTTGGGGTTGAGCTTAAGGTGTCCGCCTAGGGTTAGGGTTAGGTCTATGGTTTGAGTTAGGCTTCAGGTTAGCTTAGGTTTGAACTTAGTTTGAGGGAGTAAGTTTAGGGCTACTGTTAGTTTTCGGTTCAGTGTTACGGTTGGAGTTAGCGTCAGGTTCAGGTTAGGGTTGGGGTTGAACTTAAGGTGTCTGCCTAGGGTTAGGTCTTTGGTTTGTGTTAGACTTCAGGTGAGGTTAGGGTTGAACTTAGTTTGAGGGAGTAAATTTAGGGCTACTGTTAGTTTTCGGTTAAGTGTTACGGTTGGAGTAAGAGTCAGGGTCAGGTTAGGGTTGGGGTTGAGCTTCAGGTGTCCGCCTAGGGTTAGGGTTAGGTGTATGGTTTGATTTAGGCTTCAGGTTAGGTTAGGTTTGAACTTAGTTTGAGGGAGTAAGTTTAGGGCTACTGTTAGTTTTCGGGTAACTGTTACGGTTGGAGTTAGCGTCAGGTCCAGGTTAGGGTTGGGGTTGAGTTTCAGGTGTCCGCCTAGGGTTAGGGTAGGTGTATGGTTTGATTTAGGCTTCAGATTAGGTTAGGTTTGAAGTTAGTTTGAGGGAGTAAGTTTAGGGCTACTGTTAGTTTTCGGTTAACTGTTACAGTTGGAGTAAGCGTGAGGGTCAGGTTATGGTAGGGGTTGAGCTTAAGGTGTCCGCCTGTGGTTAGGGTTAGGTGTATGATTTGATTAAGGCTTCAGGTAAGGTCAGGTTTGAACTTAGTTTGAGGGAGTAAGTTTAGGGCTACTGTTCGTTTTCGGGTAACTGTTATGGTTGGAGTTAGCGTCAGGGCCAGGTTAGGGTTGGGGTTGAGCTTAAGGTGTCCGCCTAGGGTTAGGGTTAGGTCTATGGTTTGAGTTAGGCTTCAGGTTAGGTTAGGTTTGAACTTAGTTTGAGGGAGTAAGTTTAGGGCTACTGTTAGTTTTCGGTTCAGTGTTACGGTTGGAGATAGCGTCAGGGTCAGGTTAGGGTTGGGGTTGAGCTTAAGGTGTCCGCCTAGGGTTAGGGTTAGGTGTATGGTATGATTTAGACTTCTGGTTAAGTTAGGTTTGAACTTAGTTTGAGGGAGTAAGTTTAGGGCTATTGTTAGTTTTCGGTTCAGTGTTATGGTTGGAAATAGCGTCAGGGTCAGTTTAGGGTTGGGCTTGAACTTCAGGTGTCCCCCTAGGGTTAGGGTAAGTTCTATGGTTTGAGTTAGGCTTCAGGTTAGGTTAGGTTGAAATTAGTTTGAAGGAGTAAGTTTAGGGCTACTGTTAGGTTTCGGTTCAGTGCTACGTTTGGAGTTAGCGTGAGGGTCAGGTTAGTGTTGGGGTTGAACTTAAGGTGTCCTCCTAGGGTTAGAGTTAGGTGTATGGTTTGATTTAGGCTTCAGGTTAGCTTAGGTTTGAACTTAGTTTGAGGGAGTAAGTTTAGGGCTACTGTTAGTTTTCGGGTAACTGTTATGGTTGGAGTTAGCGTCAGGGCCAGGTTAGGGTTGGGGTTGAACTTAAGGTGTCCGCCTAGGGTTAGGGTTAGGTCTACGGTTTGAGTTAGGCTTCAGGTAAGGTTAGGTTTGAACTTAGTTTGAGGGATTAAGTTTAGGGCTACTGTTAGTTTTCGTTTCAGTGTTACGGTTGGATTTAGCGTGAGGGTCAGGTTAAGGTTGGGTTGAGCTTAAGGTGTCCGCCTAGGGTTAGGGATAGGTGTATGGTTTGATTTAGGCTTCAGGTTAGGTTAGGTTTGAACTTAGTTTGAGGGAATAAGTTTAGGGCTACTGTTCGTTTTCGGGTAACTGTTACGGTTGGAGTTAGCGTTAGGTCCAGGTTAGGGTTGGCGTTGAGCTAAAGGTGTCCGCCTAGGGTTAGGATTAGGTGTATGGTTTGATTTACGCTTCAGGTTAGGTTAGGTTTGAAGTTAGTTTGAGGGAGTAAGTTTAGGGCTACTGTTAGTTTTCGGTTCAGTGTTACGGTTGGAGATAGCGTCAGGGTCAGGTTAGGGTTGGGCTTGAACTTCAGGTGTCCGCCTAGGGTTAGGGATAGGTCTATGATTTGAGTTAGGCTTCAGGTTAGGTTAGGTTTGAAATTAGTTTGAGGGAGTAAGTTTAGGGCTACTGTTAGTTTTCGGTTCAGTGTTACGGTTGGAGTTAGCGTGAGGGTCAGGTTAGGGTTGGGGTTGAGCTTAAGGTGTTCGCCTAGGGTTAGAGTTAGGTGTATGGTTTGATTTAGGGTTCACGTTAGCTTAGGTTTGAACTTAGTTTGAGGGAGTAAGTTTAGGGCTACTGTTAGTTTTCGGGTAACTGTTATGGTTGGAGTTAGCGTCAGGGCCAGGTTAGGGTTGGGGTTGAGCTTAAGATGTCCGCCTAGGGTTAGGGTTAGGTCTATGGTTTGAGTTAGGCTTCAGGTTAGGTTAGGTTTGAACTTAGTTTGAGGGAGTAAGTTTAGGGCTACTGTTAGTTTTCGGTTCAGTGTTACGGTTGGATATAGCGTCAGGGTCAAGTTAGCGTTGGGGGTGAGCTTCAGGTGTCCGCCTAGGGTTAGGGTTAGGTGTATGGTTTGATTTAGGCTTCAGGTTAGGTTAGGTTTGAACTTAGTTTGAGGGAGTAAGTTTAGGGCTACTGTTAGTTTTCGGGTAACTGTTACGGTTGGAGTTAGCGTCAGGTCCAGGTTAGGGTTGGGGTTGAGTTTCAAGTGTCCGCCTAGGGTTAGTGTAGGTGTATGGTTTGATTTAGGCTTCAGATTAGGTTAGGTTCGAAGTTAGTTTGAGGGAGTAAGTTTAGGGCTACTGTTAGTTTTCGGTTAACTGTTAAAGTTGGAGTAAGCGTGAGGGTCAGGTTATGGTAGGGGTTGAGCTTAAGGTGTCCGCCTGTGGTTAGGGTTAGGTGTATGATTTGATTAAGGCTTCAGGTAAGGTTAGGTTTGAACTTAGTTTGAGGGAGTAAGTTTAGGGCTACTGTTCGTTTTCGGGTAACTGTTATGGTTGGAGTTAGCGTCAGGGCCAGGTTAGGGTTGGGGTTGAGCTTAAGGTGTCCGCCTAGGGTTAGGGTTAGGTCTATGGTTTGAGTTAGGCTTCAGGTTAGGTTAGGTTTGAACTTAGTTTGAGGGAGTAAGTTTAGGGCTACTGTTAGTTTTCGGTTCAGTGTTACGGTTGGATTTAGCGTGAGGGTCAGGTTAAGGTTGGGTTGAGATTAAGGTGTCCGCCTAGGGTTAGGGTTAGGTGTATGGTTTGATTTAGGCTTCAGGTTAGGTTAGGTTTGAACTTATTTTGAGGGTGTAAGTTTAGGGCTACTGTTCGTTTTCGGGTAACTGTTATGGTTGGAGTTAGCGTCAGGGCCATTTTAGGATTGGGGTTGAGCTTAAGGTGTCCGCCAAGGGTTAGGGTTAGGTCTATGGTTTGAGTTAGGCTTCAGGTTAGGTTAGGTTTGAACTTAGTTTGAGGGAGTAAGTTTAGGGCTACTGTTAGTTTTCGGTTCAGTGTTACGGTTGGAGATAGCGTCTGGGTCAGGTTAGGGTTGGGGTTGAGCTTAAGGTGTCCGCCTAGGGTTAGGGTTAGGTCTATGGTTTGAGTTAGGCTTCAGGTTAGGTTAGGTTTGAACTTACTTTGAGGGAGTAAGTTTAGGACTACTGTTAGGTTTCGGTTCAGTGTTACGGTTGGAGTTAGCGTGAGGGTCAGGTTAGGGTTGGGGTTGAGCTTAAGGTGTCCGCCTAGGGTTAGAGTTAGGTGTATGGTTTGATTTAGGCTTCAGGTTAGCTTAGGTTTGAACTTAGTTTGAGGGAGTAAGTTTAGGGCTACTGTTAGTTTTCGCGTAACTGTTATGGTTGGAGTTAGCGTCAGGGTCAGGTTAGGGTTGGGGTTGAGCTTAACGTGTCCGCCTAGGGTTAGAGTTAGGTGTATGGTTTGATTTAGGGTTCACGTTAGCTTAGGTTTGAACTTAGTTTGAGGGAGTAAGTTTAGGGCTACTGTTAGTTTTCGGGTAACTGTTAAGGTTGGAGTTAGCGTCAGGGCCAGGTTAGGGTTGGGGTTGAGCTTAAGGTGTCCGCCTAGGGTTAGGGTTAGGTCTATGGTTTGAGTTAGGCTTCAGGTTAGGTTAGGTTTGAACTTAGTTTGAGGGAGTAAGTTTAGGGCTACTGTTAGTTTTCGGTTCAGTGTTACGGTTGGAGATAGCGTCAGGGTCAAGTTAGCGTTGGGGTTGAGCTTCAGGTGTACGCCTAGGGTTAGGGTTAGGTGTATAGTTTGATTTAGGCTTCAGGTTAGGTTAGGTTTGAACTTAGTTTGAGGGAGTAAGTTTAGGGCTACTGTTAGTTTTCGGGTAACTGTTATGGTTGGAGTTAGCGTCAGGGCCATTTTAGGATTGGGGTTGAGCTTAAGGTGTCCGAGAAGGGTTAGGGTTAGGTCTATGGTTTGAGTTAGGCTTCAGGTTAGGTTAGGTTTGAACTTAGTTTGAGGGAGTAAATTTAGGGCTACTGTTAGTTTTCGGTTCAGTGTTACGGTTGGAGATAGCGTCAGGGTCAGGTTAGGGTTGGGGTTGAGCTTAAGGTGTCCGCCTAGGGTTAGGGTTAGGTGTATGGTATGATTTAGGCTTCTGGTTAAGTTAGGTTTGAACTTAGTTTGAGGGAGTAAGTTTAGGGCTATTGTTAGTTTTCGGTTCAGTGTTACGGTTGGAAATAGCGTCAGGGTCAGTTTAGGGTTGGGCTTGAACTTCAGGTGTCCCCCTAGGGTTAGGGTAAGTTCTATGGTTTGAGTTAGGCTTCAGGTTAGGTTAGGTTTGAAATTAGTTTGAGGGAGTAAGTTTAGGGCTACTGTTAGGTTTCGGTTCAGTGCTACGGTTGGAGTTAGCGTGAGGGTCAGGTTAGTGTTGGGGTTGAACTTAAGGTGTCCGCCTAGGGTTAGAGTTAGGTGTATGGTTTGATTTAGGCTTCAGGTTAGCTTAGGTTTGAACTTAGTTTGAGGGAGTAAGTTTAGGGCTACTGTTAGTTTTCGGGTAACTGTTATGGTTGGAGTTAGCGTCAGGGCCAGGTTAGGGTTGGGGTTGAACTTAAGGTGTCCGCCTAGGGTTAGGGTTAGGTCTACGGTTTCAGTTAGGCTTCAGGTTAGGTTAGGTTTGAACTTAGTTTGAAGGAGTAAGTTTAGGGCTACTGTTAGTTTTCGGTTCAGTGTTACGGTTGAATATAGCGTCAGGGTCAGGTTAGGGTTGGGGTTGAGCTTCAGGTGTCCGCCTAGGGTTAGGGTTAGGTCTACGGTTTGAGTTAGGCTTCAGGTTAGGTTAGGTTTGAACTTCGTTTGAGGGAGTAAGTTTAGGGCTACTGTTAGTTTTCGGTTCAGTGTTACGGTTGGATTTAGCGTGAGGGTCAGGTTAGGGTTGGGGTTGAGCTTAAGGTGTCCGCCTAGGGTTAGGGTTAGGTCTATGGTTTGAGTTAGGCTTCAGGATAGGTTAGGTTTGAACTTAGTTTGAGGGAGTAAGTTTAGGGCTACTGTTAGTTTTCGGTTCAGTGTTACGGTTGGAGATAGCGTCAGGGTCAAGTTAGCGTTGGGGTTGAGCTTCAGGTGTCCGCCTAGGGTTAGGGTTAGGTGTATGGTTTGATTTAGGCTTCAGGTTAGGTTAGGTTTGAACTTAGTTTGAGGGAGTAAGTTTAGGGCTACTGTTAGTTTTCGGGTAACTGTTATGGTTGGAGTTAGCGTCAGGGCCATTGTAGGATTGGGGATGAGCTTAAGGTGTCCGCCAAGGGTTAGGGTTAGGTCTATGGTTTGAGTTAGGCTTCAGGTTAGGTTAGGTTTGAACTTAGTTTGAGGGAGTAAGTTTAGGGCTACTGTTAGTTTTCGGTTCAGTGTTACGGTTGGAGTTAGCGTGAGGGTCAGGTTAGGGTTGGGGTTGAGCTTAAGGTGTCCGC
This sequence comes from Tupaia tana, assembly GCA_026018925.1. Classification (NCBI taxonomy): domain Eukaryota; kingdom Metazoa; phylum Chordata; class Mammalia; order Scandentia; family Tupaiidae; genus Tupaia; species Tupaia tana. The sequence goes on along the minus strand of JAKSZU010000042.1, from coordinate 631,548 downwards.
CTAGGGTTAGAGTTAGGTGTATGGTTTGATTTAGGCTTCAGGTTAGCTTAGGTTTGAACTTAGTTTGAGGGAGTAAGTTTAGGGCTACTGTTAGTTTTCGCGTAACTGTTATGGTTGGAGTTAGCGTCAGGGTCAGGTTAGGGTTGGGGTTGAGCTTAACGTGTCCGCCTAGGGTTAGAGTTAGGTGTATGGTTTGATTTAGGGTTCACGTTAGCTTAGGTTTGAACTTAGTTTGAGGGAGTAAGTTTAGGGCTACTGTTAGTTTTCGGTTCAGTGTTACGGTTGGAGATAGCGTCAGGTTCAGGTTAGGGTTGGGGTTGAACTTAAAGTGTCTGCCTAGGGTTAGGTCTTTGGTTTGAGTTAGACTTCAGGTAGGGTTAGGTTTGAACTTAGTTTGAGGGAGTAAGTTTAGGGCTACTGTTAGTTTTCGGTTAAGTGTTACGGTTGGAGTAAGAGTCAGGGTCAGGTTAGGGTTGGGGTTGAGCTTCAGGTGTCCGCCTAGGGTTAGGGTTAGGTGTATGGTTTGATTTAGGCTTCAGGTTAGGTTAGGTTTGAACTTAGTTTGAGGGAGTAAGTTTAGGGCTACTGTTAGTTTTCGGGTAACTGTTACGGTTGGAGTTAGCGTCAGGTCCAGGTTAGGGTTGGGGTTGAGTTTCAGATGTCCGCCTAGGGTTAGGGTAGGTGTATGGTTTGATTTAGGCTTCAGATTAGGTTAGGTTTGAAGTTAGTTTGAGGGAGTAAGTTTAGGGCTACTGTTAGTTTTCGGTTAACTGTTACAGTTGGAGTAAGCGTGACGGTCAGGTTATGGTAGGGGTTGAGCTTAAGGTGTCCGCCTGAGGTTAGGGTAAGGTGTATGATTTGATTAAGGCTTCAGGTTAGGTTAGGTTTGAACTTAGTTTGAGGGAGTAAGTTTAGGGCTACTGTTCGTTTTCGGGTAACTGTTATGGTTGGAGTTAGCGTCAGGGCCAGGTTAGGGTTGGGGTTGAGCTTAAGGTGTCCGCCTAGGGTTAGGGTTAGGTCTATGGTTTGAGTTAGGCTTCAGGTTAGGTTAGGTTTGAACTTAGTTTGAGGGAGTAAGTTTAGGGCTACTGTTAGTTTTCGGTTCAGTGTTACGGTTGGAGATAGCTTCAGGGTCAAGTTAGCGTTGGGGTTGAGTTTCAGGTGTCCGCCTAGCGTTAGGGTTAGGTGTATGGTTTGATTTAGGCTTCAGGTTAGGTTAGGTTTGAACTTAGTTTGAGGGAGTAAGTTTAGGGCTATTGTTAGTTTTCGGTTCAGTGTTACGGTTGGAAATAGCGTCAGGGTCAGTTTAGGGTTGGGCTTGAACTTCATGTGTCCCTCTAGGGTTAGGGTAAGTTCTATGGTTTGAGTTAGGCTTCAGGTTAGGTTAGGTTTGAAATTAGTTTGAGGGAGTAAGTTTAGGGCTACTGTTAGGTTTCGGTTCAGTGCTACGGTTGGAGTTAGCGTGAGGGTCAGGTTAGTGTTGGGATTGAACTTAAGGTGTCCGCCTAGGGTTAGAGTTAGGTGTATGGTTTGATTTAGGCTTCAGGTTAGCTTAGGTTTGAACTTAGTTTGAGGGAGTAAGTTTAGGGCTACTGTTAGTTTTCGGGTAACTGTTATGGTTGGAGTTAGCGTCAGGGCCAGGTTAGGGTTGGGGTTGAACTTAAGGTGTCCGCCTAGGGTTAGGGTTAGGTCTACGGTTTGAGTTAGGCTTCAGGTTAGGTTAGGTTTGAACTTAGTTTGAGGGAGTAAGTTTAGGACTACTGTTAGTTTTCGGTTCAGGGTTACGGTTGGATATAGCGTCAGGGTCAGGTTAGGGTTGGGGTTGAGCTTCAGGTGTCCGCCTAGGGTTAGGGTTAGGTCTACGGTTTGAGTTAGGCTTCAGGTTAGGTTAGGTTTGAACTTAGTTTGAGGGAGTAAGTTAAGGGCTACTGTTAGTTTTCGGTTCAGTGTTACGGTTGGATTTAGCGTGAGGGTCAGGTTAGGGTTGGGGTTGAGCTTAAGGTGTCCGCCTAGGGTTAGGGTTAGGTCTATGGTTTGAGTTAGGCTTCAGGTTAGGTTAGGTTTGAACTTAGTTTGAGGGAGTAAGTTTAGGGCTACTGTTAGTTTTCGGTTCAGTGTTACGGTTGGAGATAGCTTCAGGGTCAAGTTAGCGTTGGGGTTGAGCTTCAGGTGTCCGCCTAGGGTTAGGGTTAGGTGTATGGTTTGATTTAGGCTTCAGGTTAGGTTAGGTTTGAACTTAGTTTGAGGGAGTAAGTTTAGGGCTACTGTTAGTTTTCGGGTAACTGTTATGGTTGGAGTTAGCGTCAGGGCCATTTTAGGATTGGGATTGAGCTTAAGGTGTCCGCCAAGGGTTAGGGTTAGGTCTATGGTTTGAGTTAGGCTTCAGGTTAGGTTAGGTTTGAACTTAGTTTGAGGGAGTAAGTTTAGGGCTACTGTTAGTTTTCGGTTCAGTGTTACGGTTGGAGATAGCGTCAGGGTCAGGTTAGGGTTGGGGTTGAGCTTCAGGTGTCCGCCTAGGGTTAGGATTAGGTCTATGGTTTGAGTTAGGCTTCAGGTTAGGTTAGGTTTGAACTTACTTTGAGGGAGTAAGTTTAGGGCTACTGTTAGGTTTCGGATCAGTGTTACGGTTGGAGTTAGCGTGAGGGTCAGGTTAGGGTTGGGGTTGAGCTTAAGGTGTCCGCCTAGGGTTAGAGTTAGGTGTATGGTTTAATTTAGGCTTCAGGTTAGCTTAGGTTTGAACTTAGTTTGAGGGAGTAAGTTTAGGGCTACTGTTGGTTTTCGCGTAGCTGTTATGGTTGGAGTTAGCGTCAGGGCCAGGTTAGGTTTTGGATTGAGCTTAAGGTGTCCGCCTAGTGTTAGGGTTAGGTCTATGGTTTGAGTTAGGCTTCAGGTTAGGTTAGGTTTGAACTTAGTTTGAGGGAGTAAGTTTAGGGCTACTGTTAGTTTTCGGTTCAGTGTTACGGTTGGAGTTAGCGTCAGGTTCAGGTTAGGGTTGGGGTTGAACTTAAGGTGTCTGCCTAGGGTTAGGTCTTTGGTTTGAGTTAGACTTCAGGTGAGGTTAGGGTTGAACTTAGTTTGAGGGAGTACGTTTAGGGCTACTGTTAGTTTTCGGTTAAGTGTTACGGTTGGAGTAAGAGTCAGGGTCAGGTTAGGGTTGGGGTTGAGCTTCAGGTGTCCGCCTAGGGTTAGGGTTAGGTGTATGGTTTGATTTAGGCTTCAGGTTAGGTTAGGTTTGAACTTAGTTTGAGGGAGTAAGTTTAGGGCTACTGTTAGTTTTCGGGTAACTGTTACGGTTGGAGTTAGCGTCAGGTCCAGGTTAGGGTTGGGGTTGAGTTTCAGGTGTCCGCCTAGGGTTAGGGTAGGTGTATGGTTTGATTTAGGCTTCAGATTAGGTTAGGTTTGAAGTTAGTTTGAGGGAGTAAGTTTAGGGCTACTGTTAGTTTTCGGTTAACTGTTACAATTGGAGTAAGCGTGAGGGTCAGGTTATGGTAGGGGTTGAGCTTAAGGTGTCCGCCTGTGGTTAGGGTTAGGTGTATGATTTGATTAAGGCTTCAGGTAAGGTCAGGTTTGAACTTAGTTTGAGGGAGTAAGTTTAGGGCTACTGTTCGTTTTCGGGTAACTGTTATGGTTGGAGTTAGCGTCAGGGCCAGGTTAGGGTTGGGGTTGAGCTTAAGGTGTCCGCCTAGGGTTAGGGTTAGGTCTATGGTTTGAGTTAGGCTTCAGGTTAGGTTAGGTTTGAACTTAGTTTGAGGGAGTAAGTTTAGGGCTACTGTTAGTTTTCGGTTCAGTGTTACGGTTGGAGATAGCGTCAGGGTCAGGTTAGGGTGGGGGTTGAGCTTAAGGTGTCCGCCTAGGGTTAGGGTTAGGTGTATGGTATGATTTAGACTTCTGGTTAAGTTAGGTTTGAACTTAGTTTGAGGGAGTAAGTTTAGGGCTATTGTTAGTTTTCGGTTCAGTGTTATGGTTGGAAATAGCGTCAGGGTCAGTTTAGGGTTGGGCTTGAACTTCAGGTGTCCCCCTAGGGTTAGGGTAAGTTCTATGGTTTGAGTTAGGCTTCAGGTTAGGTTAGGTTGAAATTAGTTTGAAGGAGTAAGTTTAGGGCTACTGTTAGGTTTCGGTTCAGTGCTACGTTTGGAGTTAGCGTGAGGGTCAGGTTAGTGTTGGGGTTGAACTTAAGGTGTCCGCCTAGGGTTAGAGTTAGGTGTATGGTTTGATTTAGGCTTCAGGTTAGCTTAGGTTTGAACTTAGTTTGAGGGAGTAAGTTTAGGGCTACTGTTAGTTTTCGGGTAACTGTTATGGTTGGAGTTAGCGTCAGGGCCAGGTTAGGGTTGTGGTTGAACTTAAGGTGTCCGCCTAGGGTTAGGGTTAGGTCTACGGTTTGAGTTAGGCTTCAGGTTAGGTTAGGTTTGAACTTAGTTTGAGGGATTAAGTTTAGGGCTACTGTTAGTTTTCGTTTCAGTGTTACGGTTGGATTTAGCGTGAGGGTCAGGTTAAGGTTGGGTTGAGCTTAAGGTGTCCGCCTAGGGTTAGGGTTAGGTGTATGGTTTGATTTAGGCTTCAGGTTAGGTTAGGTTTGAACTTAGTTTGAGGGAGTAAGTTTAGGGCTACTGTTCGTTTTCGGGTAACTGTTACGGTTGGAGTTAGCGTTAGGTCCAGGTTAGGGTTGGCGTTGAGCTAAAGGTGTCCGCCTAGGGTTAGGATTAGGTGTATGGTTTGATTTACGCTTCAGGTTAGGTTAGGTTTGAAGTTAGTTTGAGGGAGTAAGTTTAGGGCTACTGTTAGTTTTCGGTTCAGTGTTACGGTTGGAGATAGCGTCAGGGTCAGGTTAGGGTTGGGCTTGAACTTCAGGTGTCCGCCTAGGGTTAGGGTTAGGTCTATGATTTGAGTTAGGCTTCAGGTTAGGTTAGGTTTGAAATTAGTTTGAGGGAGTAAGTTTAGGGCTACTGTTAGTTTTCGGTTAAGTGTTACGGTTGGAGTAAGAGTCAGGGTCAGGTTAGGTTTGGGGTTGAGCTTCAGGTGTCCGCCTAGGGTTAGGGTTAGGTGTATGGTTTGATTTAGGCTTCAGGTTAGGTTAGGTTTGAACTTAGTTTGAGGGAGTAAGTTTAGGGCTACTGTTAGTTTTCGAGTAAGTGTTACGGTTGGAGTTAGCGTCAGGTCCAGGTTAGGGTTGGGGTTGAGTTTCAGGTGTCCGCCTAGGGTTAGGGTAGGTGTATGGTTTGATTTAGGCTTCAGATTAGGTTAGGTTTGAAGTTAGTTTGAGGGAGTAAGTTTAGGGCTACTGTTAGTTTTCGGGTAACTGTTATGGTTGGAGTTAGCGTCAGGGCCAGGTTAGGGTTGGGGTTGAGCTTAAGGTGTCCGCCTAGGGTTAGGGTTAGGTCTATGGTTTGAGTTACGCTTCAGGTTAGGTTAGGTTTGAACTTAGTTTGAGGGAGTAAGTTTAGGGCTACTGTTAGTTTTCGGTTCAGTGTTACGGTTGGATATAGCGTCAGGGTCAAGTTAGCGTTGGGGGTGAGCTTCAGGTGTCCGCCTAGGGTTAGGGTTAGGTGTATGGTTTGATTTAGGCTTCAGGTTAGGTTAGGTTTGAACTTAGTTTGAGGGAGTAAGTTTAGGGCTACTGTTAGTTTTCGGGTAACTGTTATGGTTGGAGTTAGCGTCAGGGCCATTTTAGGATTGTGGTTGAGCTTAAGGTGTCCGCCAAGGGTTAGGGTTAGGTCTATGGTTTGAGTTAGGCTTCAGGTTAGGTTAGGTTTGAACTTAGTATGAGGGAGTAAGTTTAGGGCTACTGTTAGTTTTCGGTTCAGTGTTACGGTTGGAGATAGCGTCAGGGTCAGGTTAGGGTTGGGGTTGAGCTTCAGGTGTACGCCTAGGGTTAGGGTTAGGTCTATGGTATGAGTTAGGCTTCAGGTTAGGTTAGGTTTGAACTTACTTTGAGGGAGTAAGTTTAGGGCTTCTGTTAGGTTTCGGTTCAGTGTTACGGTTGGAGTTAGCGTGAGGGTCAGGTTAGGGTTGGGGTTGAGCTTAAGGTGTCCGCCTAGGGTTAGGGTTAGGTCTATGGTTTGAGTTAGGCTTCAGGTTAGCTTAGGTTTGAACTTAGTTTGAGGGAGTAAGTTTAGGGCTACTGTTAGTTTTCGGTTCAGTGTTACGGTTGGAGTTAGCGTCAGGTTCAGGTTAGGGTTGGGGTTGAACTTAAGGTGTCTGCCTAGGGTTAGGTCTTTGGTTTGTGTTAGACTTCAGGTGAGGTTAGGGTTGAACTTAGTTTGAGGGAGTAAATTTAGGGCTACTGTTAGTTTTCGGTTAAGTGTTACGGTTGGAGTAAGAGTCAGGGTCAGGTTAGGGTTGGGGTTGAGCTTCAGGTGTCCGCCTAGGGTTAGGGTTAGGTGTATGGTTTGATTTAGGCTTCAGGTTAGGTTAGGTTTGAACTTAGTTTGAGGGAGTAAGTTTAGGGCTACTGTTAGTTTTCGGGTAACTGTTACGGTTGGAGTTAGCGTCAGGTCCATGTTAGGGTTGGGGTTGAGTTTCAGGTGTCCGCCTAGGGTTAGGGTAGGTGTATGGTTTGATTTAGGCTTCAGATTAGGTTAGGTTTGAAGTTAGTTTGAGGGAGTAAGTTTAGGGCTACTGTTAGTTTTCGGTTAACTGTTACAGTTGGAGTAAGCGTGAGGGTCAGGTTATGGTAGGGGTTGAGCTTAAGGTGTCCGCCTGTGGTTAGGGTTAGGTGTATGATTTGATTAAGGCTTCAGGTAAGGTCAGGTTTGAACTTAGTTTGAGGGAGTAAGTTTAGGGCTACTGTTCGTTTTCGGGTAACTGTTATGGTTGGAGTTAGCGTCAGGGCCAGGTTAGGGTTGGGGTTGAGCTTAAGGTGTCCGCCTAGGGTTAGGTTTAGGTCTATGGTTTGAGTTAGGCTTCAGGTTAGGTTAGGTTTGAACTTAGTTTGAGGGAGTAAGTTTAGGGCTACTGTTAGTTTTCGGTTCAGTGTTACGGTTGGAGATAGCGTCAGGGTCAGGTTAGGGTTGGGGTTGAGCTTAAGGTGTCCGCCTAGGGTTAGGGTTAGGTGTATGGTATGATTTAGACTTCTGGTTAAGTTAGGTTTGAACTTAGTTTGAGGGAGTAAGTTTAGGGCTATTGTTAGTTTTCGGTTCAGTGTTATGGTTGGAAATAGCGTCAGGGTCAGTTTAGGGTTGGGCTTGAACTTCAGGTGTCCCCCTAGGGTTAGGGTAAGTTCTATGGTTTGAGTTAGGCTTCAGGTTAGGTTAGGTTGAAATTAGTTTGAAGGAGTAAGTTTAGGGCTACTGTTAGGTTTCGGTTCAGTGCTACGTTTGGAGTTAGCGTGAGGGTCAGGTTAGTGTTGGGGTTGAACTTAAGGTGTCCTCCTAGGGTTAGTGTTAGGTGTATGGTTTGATTTAGGCTTCAGGTTAGCTTAGGTTTGAACTTAGTTTGAGGGAGTAAGTTTAGGGCTACTGTTAGTTTTCGGGTAACTGTTATGGTTGGAGTTAGCGTCAGGGCCAGGTTAGGGTTGGGGTTGAACTTAAGGTGTCCGCCTAGGGTTAGGGTTAGGTCTACGGTTTGAGTTAGGCTTCAGGTTAGGTTAGGTTTGAACTTAGTTTGAGGGATTAAGTTTAGGGCTACTGTTAGTTTTCGTTTCAGTGTTACGGTTGGATTTAGCGTGAGGGTCAGGTTAAGGTTGGGTTGAGCTTAAGGTGTCCGCCTAGGGTTAGGGATAGGTGTATGGTTTGATTTAGGCTTCAGGTTAGGTTAGGTTTGAACTTAGTTTGAGGGAATAAGTTTAGGGCTACTGTTCGTTTTCGGGTAACTGTTACGGTTGGAGTTAGCGTTAGGTCCAGGTTAGGGTTGGCGTTGAGCTAAAGGTGTCCGCCTAGGGTTAGGATTAGGTGTATGGTTTGATTTACGCTTCAGGTTAGGTTAGGTTTGAAGTTAGTTTGAGGGAGTAAGTTTAGGGCTACTGTTAGTTTTCGGTTCAGTGTTACGGTTGGAGATAGCGTCAGGGTCAGGTTAGGGTTGGGCTTGAACTTCAGGTGTCCGCCTAGGGTTAGGGATAGGTCTATGATTTGAGTTAGGCTTCAGGTTAGGTTAGGTTTGAAATTAGTTTGAGGGAGTAAGTTTAGGGCTACTGTTAGTTTTCGGTTCAGTGTTACGGTTGGAGTTAGCGTGAGGGTCAGGTTAGGGTTGGGGTTGAGCTTAAGGTGTTCGCCTAGGGTTAGAGTTAGGTGTATGGTTTGATTTAGGGTTCACGTTAGCTTAGGTTTGAACTTAGTTTGAGGGAGTAAGTTTAGGGCTACTGTTAGTTTTCGGGTAACTGTTATGGTTGGAGTTAGCGTCAGGGCCAGGTTAGGGTTGGGGTTGAGCTTAAGATGTCCGCCTAGGGTTAGGGTTAGGTCTATGGTTTGAGTTAGGCTTCAGGTTAGGTTAGGTTTGAACTTAGTTTGAGGGAGTAAGTTTAGGGCTACTGTTAGTTTTCGGTTCAGTGTTACGGTTGGATATAGCGTCAGGGTCAAGTTAGCGTTGGGGGTGAGCTTCAGGTGTCCGCCTAGGGTTAGGGTTAGGTGTATGGTTTGATTTAGGCTTCAGGTTAGGTTAGGTTTGAACTTAGTTTGAGGGAGTAAGTTTAGGGCTACTGTTAGTTTTCGGGTAACTGTTACGGTTGGAGTTAGCGTCAGGTCCAGGTTAGGGTTGGGGTTGAGTTTCAAGTGTCCGCCTAGGGTTAGTGTAGGTGTATGGTTTGATTTAGGCTTCAGATTAGGTTAGGTTCGAAGTTAGTATGAGGGAGTAAGTTTAGGGCTACTGTTAGTTTTCGGTTAACTGTTAAAGTTGGAGTAAGCGTGAGGGTCAGGTTATGGTAGGGGTTGAGCTTAAGGTGTCCGCCTGTGGTTAGGGTTAGGTGTATGATTTGATTAAGGCTTCAGGTAAGGTTAGGTTTGAACTTAGTTTGAGGGAGTAAGTTTAGGGCTACTGTTCGTTTTCGGGTAACTGTTATGGTTGTAGTTAGCGTCAGGGCCAGGTTAGGGTTGGGGTTGAGCTTAAGGTGTCCGCCTAGGGTTAGGGTTAGGTCTATGGTTTGAGTTAGGCTTCAGGTTAGGTTAGGTTTGAACTTAGTTTGAGGGAGTAAGTTTAGGGCTACTGTTAGTTTTCGGTTCAGTGTTACGGTTGGATTTAGCGTGAGGGTCAGGTTAAGGTTGGGTTGAGATTAAGGTGTCCGCCTAGGGTTAGGGTTAGGTGTATGGTTTGATTTAGGCTTCAGGTTAGGTTAGGTTTGAACTTATTTTGAGGGTGTAAGTTTAGGGCTACTGTTCGTTTTCGGGTAACTGTTATGGTTGGAGTTAGCGTCAGGGCCATTTTAGGATTGGGGTTGAGCTTAAGGTGTCCGCCAAGGGTTAGGGTTAGGTCGATGGTTTGAGTTAGGCTTCAGGTTAGGTTAGGTTTGAACTTAGTTTGAGGGAGTAAGTTTAGGGCTACTGTTAGTTTTCGGTTCAGTGTTACGGTTGGAGATAGCGTCTGGGTCAGGTTAGGGTTGGGGTTGAGCTTAAGGTGTCCGCCTAGGGTTAGGGTTAGGTCTATGGTTTGAGTTAGGCTTCAGGTTAGGTTAGGTTTGAACTTACTTTGAGGGAGTAAGTTTAGGGCTACTGTTAGGTTTCGGTTCAGTGTTACGGTTGGAGTTAGCGTGAGGGTCAGGTTAGGGTTGGGGTTGAGCTTAAGGTGTCCGCCTAGGGTTAGAGTTAGGTGTATGGTTTGATTTAGGCTTCAGGTTAGCTTAGGTTTGAACTTAGTTTGAGGGAGTAAGTTTAGGGCTACTGTTAGTTTTCGCGTAACTGTTATGGTTGGAGTTAGCGTCAGGGTCAGGTTAGGGTTGGGGTTGAGCTTAACGTGTCCGCCTAGGGTTAGAGTTAGGTGTATGGTTTGATTTAGGGTTCACGTTAGCTTAGGTTTGAACTTAGTTTGAGGGAGTAAGTTTAGGGCTACTGTTAGTTTTCGGGTAACTGTTAAGGTTGGAGTTAGCGTCAGGGCCAGGTTAGGGTTGGGGTTGAGCTTAAGGTGTCCGCCTAGGGTTAGGGTTAGGTCTATGGTTTGAGTTAGGCTTCAGGTTAGGTTAGGTTTGAACTTAGTTTGAGGGAGTAAGTTTAGGGCTACTGTTAGTTTTCGGTTCAGTGTTACGGTTGGAGATAGCGTCAGGGTCAAGTTAGCGTTGGGGTTGAGCTTCAGGTGTCCGCCTAGGGTTAGGGTTAGGTGTATAGTTTGATTTAGGCTTCAGGTTAGGTTTGGTTTGAACTTAGTTTGAGGGAGTAAGTTTAGGGCTACTGTTAGTTTTCGGGTAACTGTTATGGTTGGAGTTAGCGTCAGGGCCATTTTAGGATTGGGGTTGAGCTTAAGGTGTCCGAGAAGGGTTAGGGTTAGGTCTATGGTTTGAGTTAGGCTTCAGGTTAGGTTAGGTTTGAACTTAGTTTGAGGGAGTAAATTTAGGGCTACTGTTAGTTTTCGGTTCAGTGTTACGGTTGGAGATAGCGTCAGGGTCAGGTTAGGGTTGGGGTTGAGCTTAAGGTGTCCGCCTAGGGTTAGGGTTAGGTGTATGGTTTGATTTAGGCTTCTGGTTAAGTTAGGTTTGAACTTAGTTTGAGGGAGTAAGTTTAGGGCTATTGTTAGTTTTCGGTTCAGTGTTACGGTTGGAAATAGCGTCAGGGTCAGTTTAGGGTTGGGCTTGAACTTCAGGTGTCCCCCTAGGGTTAGGGTAAGTTCTATGGTTTGAGTTAGGCTTCAGGTTAGGTTAGGTTTGAAATTAGTTTGAGGGAGTAAGTTTAGGGCTACTGTTAGGTTTCGGTTCAGTGCTACGGTTGGAGTTAGCGTGAGGGTCAGGTTAGTGTTGGGGTTGAACTTAAGGTGTCCGCCTAGGGTTAGAGTTAGGTGTATGGTTTGATTTAGGCTTCAGGTTAGCTTAGGTTTGAACTTAGTTTGAGGGAGTAAGTTTAGGGCTACTGTTAGTTTTCGGGTAACTGTTATGGTTGGAGTTAGCGTCAGGGCCAGGTTAGGGTTGGGGTTGAACTTAAGGTGTCCGCCTAGGGTTAGGGTTAGGTCTACGGTTTCAGTTAGGCTTCAGGTTAGGTTAGGTTTGAACTTAGTTTGAAGGAGTAAGTTTAGGGCTACTGTTAGTTTTCGGTTCAGTGTTACGGTTGAATATAGCGTCAGGGTCAGGTTAGGGTTGGGGTTGAGCTTCAGGTGTCCGCCTAGGGTTAGGGTTAGGTCTACGGTTTGAGTTAGGCTTCAGGTTAGGTTAGGTTTGAACTTCGTTTGAGGGAGTAAGTTTAGGGCTACTGTTAGTTTTCGGTTCAGTGTTACGGTTGGATTTAGCGTGAGGGTCAGGTTAGGGTTGGGGTTGAGCTTAAGGTGTCCGCCTAGGGTTAGGGTTAGGTCTATGGTTTGAGTTAGGCTTTAGGATAGGTTAGGTTTGAACTTAGTTTGAGGGAGTAAGTTTAGGGCTACTGTTAGTTTTCGGTTCAGTGTTACGGTTGGAGATAGCGTCAGGGTCAAGTTAGCGTTGGGGTTGAGCTTCAGGTGTCCGCCTAGGGTTAGGGTTAGGTGTATGGTTTGATTTAGGCTTCAGGTTAGGTTAGGTTTGAACTTAGTTTGAGGGAGTAAGTTTAGGGCTACTGTTAGTTTTCGGGTAACTGTTATGGTTGGAGTTAGCGTCAGGGCCATTGTAGGATTGGGGATGAGCTTAAGGTGTCCGCCAAGGGTTAGGGTTAGGTCTATGGTTTGAGTTAGGCTTCAGGTTAGGTTAGGTTTGAACTTAGTTTGAGGGAGTAAGTTTAGGGCTACTGTTAGTTTTCGGTTCAGTGTTACGGTTGGAGTTAGCGTGAGGGTCAGGTTAGGGTTGGGGTTGAGCTTAAGGTGTCCGCCTAGGGTTAGAGTTAGGTGTATGGTTTGATTTAGGCTTCAGGTTAGCTTAGGTTTGAACTTAGTTTGAGGGAGTAAGTTTAGGGCTACTGTTAGTTTTCGCGTAACTGTTATGGTTGGAGTTAGCGTCAGGGTCAGGTTAGGGTTGGGGTTGAGCTTAACGTGTCCGCCTAGGTTTAGAGTTAGGTGTATGGTTTGATTTAGGGTTCACGTTAGCTTAGGTTTGAACTTAGTTTGAGGGAGTAAGTTTAGGGCTACTGTTAGTTTTCGGTTCAGTGTTACGGTTGGAGATAGCGTCAGGTTCAGGTTAGGGTTGGGGTTGAACTTAAAGTGTCTGCCTAGGGTTAGGTCTTTGGTTTGAGTTAGACTTCAGGTAGGGTTAGGTTTGAACTTAGTTTGAGGGAGTAAGTTTAGGGCTACTGTTAGTTTTCGGTTAAGTGTTACGGTTGGAGTAAGAGTCAGGGTCAGGTTAGGGTTGGGGTTGAGCTTCAGGTGTCCGCCTAGGGTTAGGGTTAGGTGTATGGTTTGATTTAGGCTTCAGGTTAGGTTAGGTTTGAACTTAGTTTGAGGGAGTAAGTTTAGGGCTACTGTTAGTTTTCGGGTAACTGTTACGGTTGGAGTTAGCGTCAGGTCCAGGTTAGGGTTGGGGTTGAGTTTCAGGTGTCCGCCTAGGGTTAGGGTAGGTGTATGGTTTGATTTAGGCTTCAGATTAGGTTAGGTTTGAAGTTAGTTTGAGGGAGTAAGTTTAGGGCTACTGTTAGTTTTCGGTTAACTGTTACAGTTGGAGTAAGCGTGACGGTCAGGTTATGGTAGGGGTTGAGCTTAAGGTGTCCGCCTGTGGTTAGGGTAAGGTGTATGATTTGATTAAGGCTTCAGGTTAGGTTAGGTTTGAACTTAGTTTGAGGGAGTAAGTTTAGGGCTACTGTTCGTTTTCGGGTAACTGTTATGGTTGGAGTTAGCGTCAGGGCCAGGTTAGGGTTGGGGTTGAGCTTAAGGTGTCCGCCTAGGGTTAGGGTTAGGTCTATGGTTTGAGTTAGGCTTCAGGTTAGGTTAGGTTTGAACTTAGTTTGAGGGAGTAAGTTTAGGGCTACTGTTAGTTTTCGGTTCAGTGTTACGGTTGGAGATAGCTTCAGGGTCAAGTTAGCGTTGGGGTTGAGTTTCAGGTGTCCGCCTAGCGTTAGGGTTAGGTGTATGGTTTGATTTAGGCTTCAGGTTAGGTTAGGTTTGAACTTAGTTTGAGGGAGTAAGTTTAGGGCTACTGTTAGTTTTCGGGTAACTGTTATGGTTGGAGTTAGCGTCAGGGCCATTTTAGGATTGGGGTTGAGCTTAAGGTGTCCGCCAAGGGTTAGGGTTAGGTCTGTGGTTTGAGTTAGTCTTCAGGTTAGGTTAGGTTTGAACTTAGTTTGAGGGAGTAAGTTTAGGGCTACTGTTAGTTTTCGGTTCAGTGTTACGGTTGGAGATAGCGTCAGGGTCAGGTTAGGGTTGGGGTTGAGCTTCAGGTGTCCGCCTAGGGTTAGGATTAGGTCTATGGTTTGAGTTAGGCTTCAGGTTAGGTTAGGTTTGAACTTACTTTGAGGGAGTAAGTTTAGGGCTACTGTTAGGTTTCGGTTCAGTGTTACGGTTGGAGTTAGCGTGAGGGTCAGGTTAGTGTTGGGGTTGAGCTTATGGTGTCCGCCTAGGGTTAGAGTTAGGTGTATGGTTTGATTTAGGCTTCAGGTTAGCTTAGGTTTGAACTTAGTTTGAGGGAGTAAGTTTAGGGCTACTGTTAGTTTTCGCGTAACTGTTATGGTTGGAGTTAGCGTCAGGGCCAGGTTAGGTTTGGGATTGAGCTTAAGGTGTCCGCCTAGTGTTAGGGTTAGGTCTATGGTTTGAGTTAGGCTTCAGGTTAGCTTAGGTTTGAACTTAGTTTGAGGGAGTAAGTTTAGGGCTACTGCTAGTTTTCGGTTCAGTGTTACTGTTGGAGTTAGCGTCAGGTTCAGGTTAGGGTTGGGGTTGAACTTAAGGTGTCTGCCTAGGGTTAGGTCTTTGGTTTGAGTTAGACTTCAGGTAGGGTTAGGTTTGAACTTAGTTTGAGGGAGTAAGTTTAGGGCTACTGTTAGTTTTCGGTTAAGTGTTACGTTTGGAGTAAGAGTCAGGGTCAGGTTAGGGTTGGGGTTGAGCTTCAGGTGTCCGCCTAGGGTTAGGGTTAGGTGTATGGTTTGATTTAGGCTTCAGGTTAGGTTAGGTTTGAACTTAGTTTGAGGGAGTAAGTTTAGGGCTACTGTTAGTTTTCGGGTAACTGTTACGGTTGGAGTTAGCGTCAGGTCCAGGTTAGGGTTGAGGTTGAGTTTCAGGTGTCCGCCTAGGGTTAGGGTAGGTGTATGGTTTGATTTAGGCTTCAGATTAGGTTAGGTTTGAAGTTAGTTTGAGGGAGTAAGTTTAGGGCTACTGTTAGTTTTCGGTTCAGTGTTACGGTTGGAGATAGCGTCAGGGTCAGGTTAAGGTTGGGGTTGAGCTTAAGGTGTCCGCCTAGGGTTAGGGTTAGGTGTATGGTATGATTTAGGCTTCTGGTTAAGTAAGGTTTGAACTTAGTTTGAGGGAGTAAGTTTAGGGCTATTGTTAGTTTTCGGTTCAGTGTTACGGTTGGAAATAGCGTCAGGGTCAGTTTAGGGTTGGGCTTGAACTTCATGTGTCCCTCTAGGGTTAGGGTAAGTTCTATGGTTTGAGTTAGGCTTCAGGTTAGGTTAGGTTTGAAATTAGTTTGAGGGAGTAAGTTTAGGGCTACTGTTAGGTTTCGGTTCAGTGCTACGGTTGGAGTTAGCGTGAGGGTCAGGTTAGTGTTGGGATTGAACTTAAGGTGTCCGCCTAGGGTTAGAGTTAGGTGTATGGTTTGATTTAGGCTTCAGGTTAGCTTAGGTTTGAACTTAGTTTGAGGGAGTAAGTTTAGGGCTACTGTTAGTTTTCGGGTAACTGTTATGGTTGGAGTTAGCGTCAGGGCCAGGTTAGGGTTGGGGTTGAACTTAAGGTGTCCGCCTAGGGTTAGGGTTAGGTCTACGGTTTGAGTTAGGCTTCAGGTTAGGTTAGGTTTGAACTTAGTTTGAGGGAGTAAGTTTAGGACTACTGTTAGTTTTCGGTTCAGGGTTACGGTTGGATATAGCGTCAGGGTCAGGTTAGGGTTGGGGTTGAGCTTCAGGTGTCCGCCTAGGGTTAGGGTTAGGTCTACGGTTTGAGTTAGGCTTCAGGTTAGGTTAGGTTTGAACTTAGTTTGAGGGAGTAAGTTAAGGGCTACTGTTAGTTTTCGGTTCAGTGTTACGGTTGGATTTAGCGTGAGGGTCAGGTTAGGGTTGGGGTTGAGCTTAAGGTGTCCGCCTAGGGTTAGGGTTAGGTCTATGGTTTGAGTTAGGCTTCAGGTTAGGTTAGGTTTGAACTTAGTTTGAGGGAGTAAGTTTAGGGCTACTGTTAGTTTTCGGTTCAGTGTTACGGTTGGAGATAGCTTCAGGGTCAAGTTAGCGTTGGGGTTGAGCTTCAGGTATCCGCCTAGGGTTAGGGTTAGGTGTATGGTTTGATTTAGGCTTCAGGTTAGGTTAGGTTTGAACTTAGTTTGAGGGAGTAAGTTTAGGGCTACTGTTAGTTTTCGGGTAACTGTTATGGTTGGAGTTAGCGTCAGGGCCATTTTAGGATTGGGATTGAGCTTAAGGTGTCCGCCAAGGGTTAGGGTTAGGTCTATGGTTTGAGTTAGGCTTCAGGTTAGGTTAGGTTTGAACTTAGTTTGAGGGAGTAAGTTTAGGGCTACTGTTAGTTTTCGGTTCAGTGTTACGGTTGGAGATAGCGTCAGGGTCAGGTTAGGGTTGAGGTTGAGCTTCAGGTGTCCGCCTAGGGTTAGGATTAGGTCTATGGTTTGAGTTAGGCTTCAGGTTAGGTTAGGTTTGAACTTACTTTGAGGGAGTAAGTTTAGGGCTACTGTTAGGTTTCGGATCAGTGTTACGGTTGGAGTTAGCGTGAGGGTCAGGTTAGGGTTGGGGTTGAGCTTAAGGTGTCCGCCTAGGGTTAGAGTTAGGTGTATGGTTTAATTTAGGCTTCAGGTTAGCTTAGGTTTGAACTTAGTTTGAGGGAGTAAGTTTAGGGCTACTGTTGGTTTTCGCGTAACTGTTATGGTTGGAGTTAGCGTCAGGGCCAGGTTAGGTTTTGGATTGAGCTTAAGGTGTCCGCCTAGTGTTGGGGTTAGGTCTATGGTTTGAGTTAGGCTTCAGGTTAGGTTAGGTTTGAACTTAGTTTGAGGGAGTAAGTTTAGGGCTACTGTTAGTTTTCGGTTCAGTGTTACGGTTGGAGTTAGCGTCAGGTTCAGGTTAGGGTTGGGGTTGAACTTAAGGTGTCTGCCTAGGGTTAGGTCTTTGGTTTGAGTTAGACTTCAGGTGAGGTTAGGGTTGAACTTAGTTTGAGGGAGTACGTTTAGGGCTACTGTTAGTTTTCGGTTAAGTGTTACGGTTGGAGTAAGAGTCAGGGTCAGGTTAGGGTTGGGGTTGAGCTTCAGGTGTCCGCCTAGGGTTAGGGTTAGGTGTATGGTTTGATTTAGGCTTCAGGTTAGGTTAGGATTGAACTTAGTTTGAGGGAGTAAGTTTAGGGCTACTGTTAGTTTTCGGGTAACTGTTACGGTTGGAGTTAGCGTCAGGTCCAGGTTAGGGTTGGGGTTGAGTTTCAGGTGTCCGCCTTGGGTTAGGGTAGGTGTATGGTTTGATTTAGGCTTCAGATTAGGTTAGGTTTGAAGTTAGTTTGAGGTAGTAAGTTTAGGGCTACTGTTAGTTTTCGGTTAACTGTTACAGTTGGAGTAAGCGTGAGGGTCAGGTTATGGTAGGGGTTGAGCTTAAGGTGTCCGCCTGTGGTTAGGGTTAGGTGTATGATTTGATTAAGGCTTCAGGTTAGGTTAGGTTTGAACTTAGTTTGAGGGAGTAAGTTTAGGGCTACTGTTCGTTTTCGGGTAACTGTTATGGTTGGAGTTAGCGTCAGGGCCAGGTTAGGGTTGGGGTTGAGCTTAAGGTGTCCGCCTAGGGTTAGGGTTAGGTCTATGGTTTGAGTTAGGCTTCAGGTTAGGTTAGGTTTGAACTTAGTTTGAGGGAGTAAGTTTAGGGCTACTGTTAGTTTTCGGTTCAGTGTTACGGTTGGAGATAGCGTCAGGGTCAGGTTAGGGTTGGGGTTGAGCTTCAGGTGTCCGCCTAGTGTTAGGGTTAGGTCTATGGTTTGAGTTAGGCTTCAGGTTAGGTTAGGTTTGAACTTAGTTTGAGGGAGTAAGTTTAGGGCTACTGTTAGTTTTCGGTTCAGTGTTACGGTTGAAGTTAGCGTCAGGTTCAGGTTAGGGTTGGGGTTGAACTTAAGGTGTCTGCCTAGGGTTAGGTCTTTGGTTTGAGTTAGACTTCAGATGAGGTTAGGGTTGAACTTAGTTTGAGGGAGTAAGTTTAGGGCTACTGTTAGTTTTCGGTTAAGTGTTACGGTTGGAGTAAGAGTCAGGGTCAGGTTAGGGTTGGGGTTGAGCTTCAGGTGTCCGCCTAGGGTTAGGGTTAGGTGTATGGTTTGATTTAGGCTTCAGGTTAGGTTAGGATTGAACTTAGTTTGAGGGAGTAAGTTTAGGGCTACTGTTATTTTTCGGGTAACTGTTACGGTTGGAGTTAGCGTCAGGTCCAGGTTAGGGTTGGGGTTGAGTTTCAGGTGTCCGCCTAGGGTTAGGGTAGGTGTATGGTTTGATTTAGGCTTCAGATTAGGTTAGGTTTGAAGTTAATTTGAGGGAGTAAGTTTAGGGCTACTGTTAGTTTTCGGTTAACTGTTACAGTTGGAGTAAGCGTGAGGGTCAGGTTATGGTAGGGGTTGAGCTTAAGGTGTCCGCCTCTGGTTAGGGTTAGGTGTATGATTTGATTAAGGCTTCAGGTTAGGTTAGGTTTGAACTTAGTTTGAGGGAGTAAGTTTAGGGCTACTGTTCGTTTTTGGGTAACTGTTATGGTTGGAGTTAGCGTCAGGGCCAGGTTAGGGTTGGGGTTGAGCTTAAGGTGTCCGCCTAGGGTTAGGGTTAGGTCTATGGTTTGAGTTAGGCTTCAGGTTAGGTTAGGTTTGAACTTAGTTTGAGGGAGTAAGTTTAGGGCTACTGTTAGTTTTCGGTTCAGTGTTACTGTTGGAGATAGCGTCAGGGTCAGGTTAGGGTTGGGGTTGAGCTTAAGGTGTCCGCCTAGGGTTAGGGTTAGGTGTATGGTATGATTTAGTCTTCTGGTTAAGTTAGGTTGGAACGTAGTTTGAGGGAGTAAGTTTAGGGCTATTGTTAGTTTTCGGTTCAGTGTTACGGTTGGAAATAGCGTCAGGGTCAGTTTAGGGTTGGGCTTGAACTTCATGTGTCCCCCCAGGGTTAGGGTAAGTTCTATGGTTTGAGTTAGGCTTCAGGTTAGGTTAGGTTTGAAATTAGTTTGAGGGAGTAAGTTTAGGGCTACTGTTAGGTTTCGGTTCAGTGCTACGGTTGGAGTTAGCGTGAGGGTCAGGTTAGTGTTGGGGTTGAACTTAAGGTGTCCGCCTAGGGTTAGAGTTAGGTGTATGGTTTGATTTAGGCTTCAGGTTAGCTTAGGTTTGAACTTAGTTTGAGGGAGTAAGTTTAGGGCTACTGTTAGTTTTCGGGTAACTGTTATTGTTGGAGTTAGCGTCAGGGCCAGGTTAGTGTTGGGGTTGAACTTAAGGTGTCCGCCTAGGGTTAGGATTAGGTCTACGGTTTGATTTAGGCTTCAGGTTAGGTTAGGTTTGAACTTAGTTTGAGGGAGTAGGTTTAGGGCTACTGTTAGTTTTCGGTTCAGTGTTACGGTTGGAGTTAGCGTCAGGGTCAGGTTAGGGTTGGGGTTGAGCTTCAGGTGTCCGCCTAGGGTTAGGGTTAGGTCTATGGTTTGAGTTAGGCTTCAGGTTAGGTTAGGTTTGAACTTAGTTTGAGGGAGTAAGTTTAGGGCTACTGTTACTTTTTGGTTCAGTGTTTCGGTTGGAGTTAGCGTGAGGGTCAGGTTAGGGTAGGGGTTGAGCTTAAGGTGTCCTCCTAAGGTTAGGGTTAGGTGTAAGGTTTGATTTAGGCTTCAGGTTAGGATAGGTTTTAACTTAGTTTGAGGGAGTAAGTTTAGGGCTACTGTTAGTTTTCGGGTAACTGTTACGGTTGGAGTTAGCGTCAGGTCCAGGTTAGTGTTGGCGTTGAGCTAATGGTGTCCTCCTAGGGTTAGGATTAGGTGTATGGTTTGATTTAGGCTTCATGTTAGTTTAGGTTTGAACTTAGTTTGAGGGAGTAAGTTTAGGGCTAATGTTAGTTTTCGGTTCAGTGTTACGGTTGGAGATAGCGTCAGGGTCAGGTTAGGGTTGGGTTTGAACTTCAGGTGTCCGCCTAGGGTTAGGGTTAGGTCTATGGTTTGAGTTAGGCTTCAGGTTAGGTTAGGTTTGAACTTAGTTTGAGGGAGTAAGTTTAGGGCTACTGTTTGTTTTCGGTTCAGTGTTTCGGTTGGAGTTAGCGTGAGGGTCAGCTTAGGGTAGGGGTTGAGCTTAAGGTGTCCGCCTAGGGTTAGGGTTAGGTGTATGGTTTGATTTAGGCTTCAGGTTAGGTTAGGTTTGAACTTAGTTTGAGGGAGTAAGTTTAGGGCTACTGTTAGTTTTCGGGTAACTGTTACGGTTGGAGTTAGCGTCAGGTCCAGGTTAGGGTTGGCGTTGAGCTAATGGTGTCCGCCTAGGGTTAGGGTTAGGTGTATGGTTTGATTTAGGCTTCAGGTTAGCTTAGGTTTGAACTTAGTTTGAGGGAGTAAGTTTAGGGCTACTGTTAGTTTTCGGGTAACTGTTATTGTTGGAGTTAGCGTCAGGGCCAGGTTAGTGTTGGGGTTGAACTTAAGGTGTCCGCCTAGGGTTAGGATTAGGTCTACGGTTTGATTTAGGCTTCAGGTTAGGTTAGGTTTGAACTTAGTTTGAGGGAGTAGGTTTAGGGCTACTGTTAGTTTTCGGTTCAGTGTTACGGTTGGAGTTAGCGTCAGGGTCAGGTTAGGGTTGGGGTTGAGCTTCAGGTGTCCGCCTAGGGTTAGGGTTAGGTCTATGGTTTGAGTTAGGCTTCAGGTTAGGTTAGGTTTGAACTTAGTTTGAGGGATTAAGTTTAGGGCTACTGTTAGTTTTCGTTTCAATGTTAAGGTTGGATTTAGCGTGAGGGTCAGGTTAAGGTTGGGTTGAGCTTAACGTGTCCGCCTAGGGTTGGGGTTAGGTGTATGGTTTGATTTAGGCTTCAGGGTAGGTTAGGTTTGAACTTAGTTTGAGGGAGTAAGTTTACGGCTACTGTTAGTTTTCGGGTAACTGTTACGGTTGGAGTTAGCGTCAGGTCCAGGTTAGGGTTGGCGTTGAGCTAATGGTGTCCGCCTAGGGTTAGGGTTAGGTGTATGGTTTGATTTAGGCGTCAGGTTAGGTTAAGTTTGAAGTTAGTTTGAGGTAGTAAGTTCAGGGCTACTGTTAGTTTTCGGTTAACTGTTACAGTTGGAGTAAGCGTGAGGGTCAGGTTAGGGTAGGGGTTGAGCTTTAGGTGTCCGCCTAGGGTTAGAGTTAGCTGTATGATTTGATTAAGGCTTCAGGTTAGGTTAGGTTTGAACTTAGTTTGAGGGAGTAAGTTTAGGGCTACTGTTAGTTTTCGGTTCAGTGTTACGGTCGGAGATAGCGTCAGGGTCAGGTTAGGGTTGGGGTTGAGCTCAGGTGTCCGCCTAGGGTTAGGGTTATGTCTATGGTTTGAGTTAGGCTTCAGGTTAGGTTAGGTTTGAACTTAGTTTGAGGGATTAAGTTTAGGGCTGCTGTTAGTTTTCGTTTCAGTGTTACGGTTGGATTTAGCGTGAGGGTCAGGTTAAGGTTGGGTTGAGTTTAAGGTGTCCGCCTAGGGTTGGGGTTAGGTGTATGGTTTGATTTAGGCTTCAGGTTAGGTTAGGTTTGAACTTAGTTTGAGGGAGTAAGTTTAGGGCTACTGTTAGTTTTCGGGTAACTGTTATGGTTGGAGTTAGCGTCAGGGCCATTTTAGGATTGGGGTTGAGCTTAAGGTGTCCGCCAAGGGTTAGGGTTAGGTCTATGGTTTGATGTAGGCTTCAGGTTAGGTTAGGTATGAACTTAGTTTGAGGGAGTAAGTTTAGGGCTACTGTTAGTTTTCGGTTCACTGTTACGTTTGGAGATAGCGTCAGGGTCAGGTTAGGGTTGGGGTTGAGCTTCAGGTGTCCGCCTAGGGTTAGGGTTAGGTCTATGGTTTGAGTTAGGCTTCAGGTTAGGTTAGGTTTGAACTTAGTTTGAGGGAGTAAGTTTTGGGCTACTGTTATTTTTCGTTTCAGTGTTACGGTAGGAGTAAGAGTCAGGGTCAGGTTACAGTTGGGATTGAACTTCAGGTGTCCGCCTAGGGTTAGGGTTAGGTGTATGGTTTGAGATAGGCTTCAGGTTAGGTTAGGTTTGAACTTAGTTTGAGGGAGTAAGTTTAGGGCTACTGTTAGTTTTCGGTTCAGTGTTTCGGTTGTAGTTAGCGTGAGGGTCAGGTTAGGGTAGGGGTTGAGCTTAAGGTGTCCGCCTAGGGTTAGGGTTAGGTGTATGGTTTGATTTAGACTTCAGGTTAGGTTAGGTTTGAACTTAGTTTGAGGGAGTAAGTTTAGGGCTACTGTTAGTTTTCGGGTAACTGTTACGGTTGGAGTTAGCGTCAGGTCCAGGTTAGGGTTGGCGTTGAGCTAATGGTGTCCGC
This sequence comes from Tupaia tana, assembly GCA_026018925.1. NCBI lineage: Eukaryota > Metazoa > Chordata > Mammalia > Scandentia > Tupaiidae > Tupaia > Tupaia tana. Next base: position 609,935 of record JAKSZU010000042.1, on the reverse strand, counting down.
CTAGGGTTAGGGTTAGGTGTATGGTTTGATTTAGGATTCAGGTTAGGTTAGGTTTGAAGTTAGTTTGAGGGAGTAAGTTTAGGGCTACTGTTAGTTTTCGGTTAAATGTTACAGTTGGAGTAAGCGTGAGGGTCAGGTTAGGGTAGGGGTTGAGCTTAAGGTGTCTGCCTAGGGTTAGGGTTAGGTGTATGATTTGATTAAGGCTTCAGGTTAGGTTAGGTTTGAAGTTAGTTTGACGGAGTAAGTTTAGGGCTACTGTTCGTTTTCGGGTAACTGTTATGGTTGGAGTTAGCGTCAGGGCCAGGTTAGGGTTGGGGTTGAGCTTAAGGTGTCCGCCTAGGGTTAGGGTTAGGTCTATGGTTTGAGTTAGGCTTCAGGTTAGGTTAGGTTTGAACTTAGATTGAGGGAGTAAGTTTAGGGCTACTGTTAGTTTTCGGTTCAGTGTTACGGTTGGAGATAGCGTCAGGGTCAGGTTAGGGTTGGGGTTGAGCTTAAGGTGTCCGCCTAGGGTTAGGGTTAGGTGTATGATATGATTTAGGCTTCTGGTTACGTTAGGTTTGAACTTAGTTTGAGGGAGTAAGTTTAGGGCTATTGTTAGTTTTCGGTTCAGTGTTACGGTTGGAAATAGCGTCAGGGTCAGTTTAGGGTTGGGCTTGAACTTCAGGTGTCCCCCTAGGGTTAGGGTAAGTTCTATGGTTTGAGTTAGGATTCAGGTTAGGTTAGGTTTGAAATTAGTTTGAGGGAGTAAGTTTAGGGCTACTGTTAGGTTTCGGTTCAGTGTTACGGTTGGAGTTAGCGTGAGGGTCAGGTTAGTGTTGGGGTTGAGCTTAAGGTGTCCGCCTAGGGTTAGAGTTAGGTGTATGGTTTGATTTAGGCTTCAGGTTATCTTAGGTTTGAACTTAGTTTGATGGAGTAAGTTTAGGGCTACTCTTAGTTTTCGGGTAACTGTTATGGTTGGAGTTAGCGTCAGGGGATTTTAGGGTTGGGGTTGAGCTTAAGGTGTCCGCCAAGGGATAGGGTTAGGTCTATGGTTTGAGTTAGGCTTCAGGTTAGGTTAGGCTTGAACTTAGTTTGAGGGAGTATGTTTAGGGCTACTGTTAGTTTCCGGTTCAGTGTTACGGTTGGAGTTAGCGTGAGGGTCAGGTTAGGGTTGGGGTTGAACTAAAGGTGTCCGCCTAGGGTTAGGTTTAGGTCTATGGTTTCATTTAGGATTCAGGTTAGGTTAGGATTGAACTTAGTTTGAGGGAGTAAGTTTAGGGCTACTGTTAGTTTTCGGTTCAGTGTTACCGTTGGTGATAGCGTCAGGGTCAGGTTAGTGTTGGGGTTGAGCTTCAGGTGTCCGCCTAGGGTTAGGGTTAGGTCTATGGTTTGAGTTAGGCTTCAGGTTAGGTTAGGTTTGAACTTAGTTTGAGGGAGTAAGTTTAGGGCTACTGTATGTTTTCGGTTCAGTGTTTCGGTTGGAGTTAGCGTGAGGGTCAGGTTAGGGTAGGGGTTGAGCTTAAGGTGTCCGCCTAGGGTTAGGGTTAGGTCTATGGTTTGAGTTAGGCTTCAGGTTAGGTTAGGTTTGAACTTAGTTTGAGGGAGTAAGTTTAGGGCTACTGTTAGTTTTCGGTTCAGTGTTACGGTTGGATTTAGCGTGAGGGTCAGGTTAGGGTTGGGGTTGAGCTTAAGGTGTCCGCCTAGGGTTAGGGTTAGGTGTATGGTTTGATTTAGGCTTCAGGTTAGGTTAGGTTTGAACTTAGTTTGAGGGAGTAAGTTTAGGGCTACTGTTCGTTTTCGGGTAACTGTTAAGGTTGGAGTTAGCGTCAGGGCCAGGTAGGGTTGGGGTTGAGCTTAAGGTGTCCGCCTAGGGTTAGGGTTAGGTCTATGGTTTGAGTTAGGCTTCAGGTTAGGTTAGGTTTGAACTTAGTTTGAGGGAGTAAGTTTAGGGCTACTGTTAGTTTTCGGTTCAGTGTTACGGTTGGAGATAGCGTCAGGGTCAGTTTAGGGTTGAGGTTGAGTTTAAGGTGTCCGCCTAGGGTTAGTGTTAGGTGTATGGTATGATTTAGGCTTCTGGTTAATTTAGGTTGGAACTTAGTTTGAGGGAGTAAGTTTAGGGCTATTGTTAGTTTTCGGTTCAGTGTTACGGTTGGAAATAGCGTCAGGTTCAGTTTAGGGTTGGGCTTGCACTTCAGGTGTCCCCCTAGGGTTAGGGTAAGTTCTATGGTTTGAGTTAGGCTTCAGGTTAGGTGAGGTTTGAAATTAGTTTGAGGGAGTAAGTTTAGGGCTACTGTTAGGTTTCGGTTCAGTGTTACGGTTGGAGTTAGCGTGAGGGTCAGGTTAGTGTTGGGGTTGAGCTTAAGGTTTCCGCCTAGGGTTAGAGTTAGGTGTATGGTTTGATTTAGGCTTCAGGTTATCTTAGGTTTGAACTTAGTTTGATGGAGTAAGTTTAGGGCTACTGTTAGTTTTCGGGTAACTGTTATGGTTGGAGTTAGCGTCAGGGGATTTTAGGGTTGGGGTTGAGCTTAAGGTGTCCGCCAAGTGATAGGATTAGGTCTATGGTTTGAGTTAGGCTTCAGGTTAGGTTAGGCTTGAACTTAGTTTGAGGGAGTAAGTTTAGGGCTACTGTTAGTTTACGATTCAGTGTTACGGTTGGAGTTAGCGTGAGGGTCAGGTTAGGGTTGGGGTTGAGCTAAAGGTGTCCGCCTAGGGTTAGGTTTAGGTCTATGGTTTCATTTAGGATTCAGGTTAGGTTAGGATTGAACTTAGTTTGAGTGAGTAAGTTTAGGGCTACTGTTAGTTTTCGGTTAAGTGTTACGGTTGGAGTAAGAGTCAGGGTCAGATTAGGGTTGGGGTTGAGCTTCAGGTGTCCGACTAGGGTTAGGGTTAGGTGTATGGTTTGATTTAGGCTTCAGGTTAGGTTAGGTTTGAACTTAGTTTGAGGGAGTAAGTTTACGGCTACTGTTAGTTTTCGGGTAAGTGTTACGGTTGGAGTTAGCGTCAGGTCCAGGTTAGGGTTGGGGTTTAGTTTCAGGTGTCCGCCTAGGGTTAGGGTAGGTGTATGGTTTGATTTAGGCTTCAGATTAAGTTAGGTTTGAAGTTAGTTTGAGGAGTGAGTTTAGGGCTACTGTTAGTTTTCGGTTAACTGTTACAGTTGGAGTAAGCGTGAGGGTCAGGTTATGGTAGGGGTTGAGCTTAAGGTGTCCGCCTGTGGTTAGGGTTAGGTGTATGATTTGATTAAGGCTTCAGGTTAGTTTAGGTTTGAACTTAGTTTGAGGGAGTAAGTTTAGGGCTACTGTTCGTTTTCGGGTAACTGTTATGGTTGGAGTTAGCGTCAGGGCCAGGTTAGGGTTGGGGTTGAGCTTAAGGTGTCCGCATAGGGTTAGGGCTAGGTCTATGGTTTGAGTTAGACTTCAGATTAGGTTAGGTTTGAACTTAGTTTGAGGGAGTAAGTTTAGGGCTACTGTTCGTTTTCGGGTAACTGTTATGGTTGGAGTTAGCGTCAGGGCCAGGTTAGGGTTGGGGTTGAGCTTAAGGTGTCCGCCTAGGGTTAGGGTTAGGTCTATGGTTTGAGTTAGGCTTCAGGTTAGGTTAGGTTTGAACTTAGATTGAGGGAGTAAGTTTAGGGCTACTGTTAGTTTTCGGTTCAGTGTTACGGTTGGAGATAGCGTCAGGGTCAGGTTAGGGTTGGGGTTGAGCTTAAGGTGTCCGCCTAGGGTTAGGGTTAGGTGTATGATATGATTTAGGCTTCTGGTTACGTTAGGTTTGAACTTAGTTTGAGGGAGTAAGTTTAGGGCTATTGTTAGTTTTCGGTTCAGTGTTACGGTTGGAAATAGCGTCAGGGTCAGTTTAGGGTTGGGCTTGAACTTCAGGTGTCCCCCTAGGGTTAGGGTAAGTTCTATGGTTTGAGTTAGGATTCAGGTTAGGTTAGGTTTGAAATTAGTTTGAGGGAGTAAGTTTAGGGCTACTGTTAGGTTTCGGTTCAGTGTTACGGTTGGAGTTAGCGTGAGGGTCAGGTTAGTGTTGGGGTTGAGCTTAAGGTGTCCGCCTAGGGTTAGAGTTAGGTGTATGGTTTGATTTAGGCTTCAGGTTATCTTAGGTTTGAACTTAGTTTGATGGAGTAAGTTTAGGGCTACTCTTAGTTTTCGGGTAACTGTTATGGTTGGAGTTAGCGTCAGGGGATTTTAGGGTTGGGGTTGAGCTTAAGGTGTCCGCCAAGGGATAGGGTTAGGTCTATGGTTTGAGTTAGGCTTCAGGTTAGGTTAGGCTTGAACTTAGTTTGAGGGAGTATGTTTAGGGCTACTGTTAGTTTCCGGTTCAGTGTTACGGTTGGAGTTAGCGTGAGGGTCAGGTTAGGGTTGGGGTTGAACTAAAGGTGTCCGCCTAGGGTTAGGTTTAGGTCTATGGTTTCATTTAGGATTCAGGTTAGGTTAGGATTGAACTTAGTTTGAGGGAGTAAGTTTAGGGCTACTGTTAGTTTTCGGTTCAGTGTTACCGTTGGTGATAGCGTCAGGGTCAGGTTAGTGTTGGGGTTGAGCTTCAGGTGTCCGCCTAGGGTTAGGGTTAGGTCTATGGTTTGAGTTAGGCTTCAGGTTAGGTTAGGTTTGAACTTAGTTTGAGGGAGTAAGTTTAGGGCTACTGTTTGTTTTCGGTTCAGTGTTTCGGTTGGAGTTAGCGTGAGGGTCAGGTTAGGGTAGGGGTTGAGCTTAAGGTGTCCGCCTAGGGTTAGGGTTAGGTCTATGGTTTGAGTTAGGCTTCAGGTTAGGTTAGGTTTGAACTTAGTTTGAGGGAGTAAGTTTAGGGCTACTGTTAGTTTTCGGTTCAGTGTTACGGTTGGATTTAGCGTGAGGGTCAGGTTAGGGTTGGGGTTGAGCTTAAGGTGTCCGCCTAGGGTTAGGGTTAGGTGTATGGTTTGATTTAGGCTTCAGGTTAGGTTAGGTTTGAACTTAGTTTGAGGGAGTAAGTTTAGGGCTACTGTTCGTTTTCGGGTAACTGTTAAGGTTGGAGTTAGCGTCAGGGCCAGCTAGGGTTGGGGTTGAGCTTAAGGTGTCCGCCTAGGGTTAGGGTTAGGTCTATGGTTTGAGTTAGGCTTCAGGTTAGGTTAGGTTTGAACTTAGTTTGAGGGAGTAAGTTTAGGGCTACTGTTAGTTTTCGGTTCAGTGTTACGGTTGGAGATAGCGTCAGGGTCAGTTTAGGGTTGAGGTTGAGTTTAAGGTGTCCGCCTAGGGTTAGTGTTAGGTGTATGGTATGATTTAGGCTTCTGGTTAATTTAGGTTGGAACTTAGTTTGAGGGAGTAAGTTTAGGGCTATTGTTAGTTTTCGGTTCAGTGTTACGGTTGGAAATAGCGTCAGGTTCAGTTTAGGGTTGGGCTTGCACTTCAGGTGTCCCCCTAGGGTTAGGGTAAGTTCTATGGTTTGAGTTAGGCTTCAGGTTAGGTGAGGTTTGAAATTAGTTTGAGGGAGTAAGTTTAGGGCTACTGTTAGGTTTCGGTTCAGTGTTACGGTTGGAGTTAGCGTGAGGGTCAGGTTAGTGTTGGGGTTGAGCTTAAGGTGTCCGCCTAGGGTTAGAGTTAGGTGTATGGTTTGATTTAGGCTTCAGGTTATCTTAGGTTTGAACTTAGTTTGATGGAGTAAGTTTAGGGCTACTGTTAGTTTTCGGGTAACTGTTATGGTTGGAGTTAGCGTCAGGGGATTTTAGGGTTGGGGTTGAGCTTAAGGTGTCCGCCAAGTGATAGGATTAGGTCTATGGTTTGAGTTAGGCTTCAGGTTAGGTTAGGCTTGAACTTAGTTTGAGGGAGTAAGTTTAGGGCTACTGTTAGTTTACGATTCAGTGTTACGGTTGGAGTTAGCGTGAGGGTCAGGTTAGGGTTGGGGTTGAGCTAAAGGTGTCCGCCTAGGGTTAGGTTTAGGTCTATGGTTTCATTTAGGATTCAGGTTAGGTTAGGATTGAACTTAGTTTGAGTGAGTAAGTTTAGGGCTACTGTTAGTTTTCGGTTAAGTGTTACGGTTGGAGTAAGAGTCAGGGTCAGATTAGGGTTGGGGTTGAGCTTCAGGTGTCCGACTAGGGTTAGGGTTAGGTGTATGGTTTGATTTAGGCTTCAGGTTAGGTTAGGTTTGAACTTAGTTTGAGGGAGTAAGTTTACGGCTACTGTTAGTTTTCGGGTAAGTGTTACGGTTGGAGTTAGCGTCAGGTCCAGGTTAGGGTTGGGGTTTAGTTTCAGGTGTCCGCCTAGGGTTAGGGTAGGTGTATGGTTTGATTTAGGCTTCAGATTAAGTTAGGTTTGAAGTTAGTTTGAGGAGTGAGTTTAGGGCTACTGTTAGTTTTCGGTTAACTGTTACAGTTGGAGTAAGCGTGAGGGTCAGGTTATGGTAGGGGTTGAGCTTAAGGTGTCCGCCTGTGGTTAGGGTTAGGTGTATGATTTGATTAAGGCTTCAGGTTAGTTTAGGTTTGAACTTAGTTTGAGGGAGTAAGTTTAGGGCTACTGTTCGTTTTCGGGTAACTGTTATGGTTGGAGTTAGCGTCAGGGCCAGGTTAGGGTTGGGGTTGAGCTTAAGGTGTCCGCATAGGGTTAGGGCTAGGTCTATGGTTTGAGTTAGACTTCAGATTAGGTTAGGTTTGAACTTAGTTTGAGGGAGTAAGTTTAGGGCTACTGTTCGTTTTCGGGTAACTGTTATGGTTGGAGTTAGCGTCAGGGCCAGGTTAGGGTTGGGGTTGAGCTTAAGGTGTCCGCCTAGGGTTAGGGTTAGGACTATGGTTTGAGTTAGGCTTCAGGTTAGGTTAGGTTTGAACTTAGTTTGAGGGAATAAGTTTAGGGCTACTGTTAGTTTTCGGTTCAGTGTTACGGTTGGAGATAGCGTCAGGGTCAGGTTAGGGTTGGGGTTGAGCTTAAGGTGTCCGCCTAGGGTTAGGGTTAGGTGTATGGTATGATTTAGGCTTCTGGTTAATTTAGGTTTGAACTTAGTTTGAGGGAGTAAGTTTAGGGCTATTGTTAGTTTTCGGTTCAGTGTTACGGTTGGAAATAGCGTCAGGGTCAGTTTAGGGTTGGGCTTGAACTTCAGGTGTCCCCCTAGGGTTAGGGTAAGATCTATGGTTTGAGTTAGGCTTCAGGTTAGGTTAGGCTTGAACTTAGTTTGAGGGAGTAAGTTTAGGGCTACTGTTAGTTTACGATTCAGTGTTAAGGTTGGAGTTAGCGTGAGGGTCAGGTTAGGGTTGGGGTTGAGCTAAAGGTGTCCGCCTAGGGTTAGGTTTAGGTCTATGGTTTCATTTAGGATTCAGGTTAGGTTAGGATTGAACTTAGTTTGAGGGAGTAAGTTTAGGGCTACTGTTAGTTTTCGGTTCAGTGTTACGGTTTGATATAGCGTCAGGGTCAGGTTAGGGTTGGGGTTGAGCTTCAGGTGTCCGCCTAGGGTTAGGGTTAGGTGTATGGTTTGATTTAGGCTTCAGGTTAGGTTAGGTTTGAACTTAGTTTGAGGGAGTAAGTTTAGGGCTACTGTTAGTTTTCGGGTAACTGTTATGGTTGGAGTTAGCGTCAGGGCCATTTTAGGATTGGGGTTGAGCTTAAGGTGTCCGCCAAGGGTTAGGGTTAGGTCTATGGTTTGAGTTAGGCTTCTGGTTAGGTTAGGTTTGAACTTAGTTTGAGGCAGTAAGTTTAGGGCTACTGTTAGTTTTCGGTTCAGTGTTACGGTTGGAGATAGCGTCAGGGTCAGGTTAGGGTTGGGGTTGAGCTTCAGGTGTCCGCCTAGGGTTAGGGTTAGGTCTATGGTTTGAGTTAGGCTTCAGGTTAGGTTAGGTTTGAACTTAGTTTGAGGGAGTAAGTTTAGGGCTACTTTTTGTTTTCGGTTCAGTGTTACGGTTGGAGTTAGCGTGAGGGTCACGTTAGGGTAGGGGTTGAGCTTAAGGTGTCCGCCTAGGGTTAGGGTTAGGTGTATGGTTTGATTTAGGCTTCAGGTTAGCTTAGGTTTGAACTTAGTTTGAGGGAGTAAGTTTAGGGCTACTGTTAGTTTTCGCGTAACTGTTATGGTTGGAGTGAGCGTCAGGGCCAGGTTAGGTTTGGGATTGAGCTTAAGGTGTCCGCCTAGTGTTAGGGTTAGGTCTATGGTTTGAGTTAGGCTTCAGGTTAGCTTAGGTTTGAACTTAGTTTGAGGGAGTAAGTTTAGGGCTACTGTTAGTTTTCGGTTCAATGTTACGGTTGGAGTTAGCTTCAGTTTCAGGTTAGGGTTGGGGTTGAACTTAAGGTGTCTGCCTAGGTTTAGGGTTAGGTCTTTGGTTTGAGTTAGGCTTCAGGTGAGGTTAGGTTTGAACTTAGTTTGAGGGAGTAAGTTTAGGGCTACTGTTAGTTTTCGGTTAAGTTTTACGGTTGGAGTAAGAGTCAGGGTCATGTTAGGGTTGGGGTTGAGCTTCAGGTGTCCGACTAGGGTTAGGGTTAGGTGTATGGTTTGATTTAGGCTTCAGGTTAGGTTAGGTTTGAACTTAGTTTGTGGGAGTAAGTTTACGGCTACTGTTAGTTTTCGGGTAAGTGTTACGGTTGGAGTTAGCGTCAGGTCCAGGTTTGGGTTGGGGTTGAGTTTCAGGTGTCCGCCTAGGGTTAGGGTAGGTGTATGGTTTGATTTAGGCTTCAGATTAAGTTAGGTTTGAAGTTAGTTTGAGGGAGTAAGTTTAGGGCTACTGTTAGTTTTCGGTTAACTGTTACAGTTGGAATAAGCGTGAGGGTCAGGTTATGGTAGGGGTTGAGCTTAAGGTGTCGGCCTGTGGTTAGGGTTAGGTGTATGATTTGATTAAGGCTTCAGGTTAGTTTAGGTTTGAACTTAGTTTGAGGGAGTAAGTTTAGGGCTACTGTTCGTTTTCGGGTAACTGTTATGGTTGGAGTTAGCGTCAGGGCCAGGTTAGGGTTGGGGTTGAGCTTAAGGTGTCCGCCTAGGGTTAGGGTTAGGACTATGGTTTGAGTTAGGCTTCAGGTTAGGTTAGGTTTGAACTTAGTTTGAGGGAATAAGTTTAGGGCTACTGTTAGTTTTCGGTTCAGTGTTACGGTTGGAGATAGCGTCAGGGTCAGGTTAGGGTTGGGGTTGAGCTTAAGGTGTCCGCCTAGGGTTAGGTTTAGGTGTATGGTATGATTTAGGCTTCTGGTTAATTTAGGTTTGAACTTAGTTTGAGGGAGTAAGTTTAGGGCTATTGTTAGTTTTCGGTTCAGTGTTACGGTTGGAAATAGCGTCAGGGTCAGTTTAGGGTTGGGCTTGAACTTCAGGTGTCCCCCTAGGGTTAGGGTAAGATCTATGGTTTGAGTTAGGCTTCAGGTTAGGTTAGGCTTGAACTTAGTTTGAGGGAGTAAGTTTAGGGCTACTGTTAGTTTACGATTCAGTGTTAAGGTTGGAGTTAGCGTGAGGGTCAGGTTAGGGTTGGGGTTGAGCTAAAGGTGTCCGCCTAGGGTTAGGTTTAGGTCTATGGTTTCATTTAGGATTCAGGTTAGGTTAGGATTGAACTTAGTTTGAGGGAGTAAGTTTAGGGCTACTGTTAGTTTTCGGTTCAGTGTTACGGTTTGATATAGCGTCAGGGTCAGGTTAGGGTTGGGGTTGAGCTTCAGGTGTCCGCCTAGGGTTAGGGTTAGGTGTATGGTTTGATTTAGGCTTCAGGTTAGGTTAGGTTTGAACTTAGTTTGAGGGAGTAAGTTTAGGGCTACTGTTAGTTTTCGGGTAACTGTTATGGTTGGAGTTAGCGTCAGGGCCATTTTAGGATTGGGGTTGAGCTTAAGGTGTCCGCCAAGGGTTAGGGTTAGGTCTATGGTTTGAGTTAGGCTTCTGGTTAGGTTAGGTTTGAACTTAGTTTGAGGCAGTAAGTTTAGGGCTACTGTTAGTTTTCGGTTCAGTGTTACGGTTGGAGATAGCGTCAGGGTCAGGTTAGGGTTGGGGTTGAGCTTCAGGTGTCCGCCTAGGGTTAGGGTTAGGTCTATGGTTTGAGTTAGGCTTCAGGTTAGGTTAGGTTTGAACTTAGTTTGAGGGAGTAAGTTTAGGGCTACTTTTTGTTTTCGGTTCAGTGTTACGGTTGGAGTTAGCGTGAGGGTCACGTTAGGGTAGGGGTTGAGCTTAAGGTGTCCGCCTAGGGTTAGGGTTAGGTGTATGGTTTGATTTAGGCTTCAGGTTAGCTTAGGTTTGAACTTAGTTTGAGGGAGTAAGTTTAGGGCTACTGTTAGTTTTCGCGTAACTGTTATGGTTGGAGTGAGCGTCAGGGCCAGGTTAGGTTTGGGATTGAGCTTAAGGTGTCCGCCTAGTGTTAGGGTTAGGTCTATGGTTTGAGTTAGGCTTCAGGTTAGCTTAGGTTTGAACTTAGTTTGAGGGAGTAAGTTTAGGGCTACTGTTAGTTTTCGGTTCAGTGTTACGGTTGGAGTTAGCGTCAGGTTCAGGTTAGGGTTGGGGTTGAACTTAAGGTGTCTGCCTAGGTTTAGGGTTAGGTCTTTGGTTTGAGTTAGGCTTCAGGTGAGGTTAGGTTTGAACTTAGTTTGAGGGAGTAAGTTTAGGGCTACTGTTAGTTTTCGGTTAAGTTTTACGGTTGGAGTAAGAGTCAGGGTCAGGTTAGGGTTGGGGTTGAGCTTCAGGTGTCCGACTAGGGTTAGGGTTAGGTGTATGGTTTGATTTAGGCTTCAGGTTAGGTTAGGTTTGAACTTAGTTTGAGGGAGTAAGTTTACGGCTACTGTTAGTTTTCGGGTAAGTGTTACGGTTGGAGTTAGCGTCAGGTTCAGGTTAGGGTTGGGGTTGAGTTTCAGGTGTCCGCCTAGGGTTAGGGTAGGTGTATGGTTTGATTTAGGCTTCAGATTAAGTTAGGTTTGAAGTTAGTTTGAGGGAGTAAGTTTAGGGCTACTGTTAGTTTTCGGTTAACTGTTACAGTTGGAGTAAGCGTGAGGGTCAGGTTATGGTAGGGGTTGAGCTTAAGGTGTCGGCCTGTGGTTAGGGTTAGGTGTATGATTTGATTAAGGCTTCAGGTTAGTTTAGGTTTGAACTTAGTTTGAGGGAGTAAGTTTAGGGCTACTGTTCGTTTTCGGGTAACTGTTATGGTTGGAGTTAGCGTCAGGGCCAGGTTAGGGTTGGGGTTGAGCTTAAGGTGTCCGCATAGGGTTAGGGTTAGGTCTATGGTTTGAGTTAGGCTTCAGGTTTGGTTAGGTTTGAACTTAGTTTGAGGGAGTAAGTTTAGGGCTACTGTTTGTTTTCGGTTCAGTGTTACGGTTGGATTTAGCGTGAGGGTCAGGTTAGGGTTGGGGTTGAGCTTAAGGTGTCCGCCTAGGGTTAGGGTTAAGTGTATGGTTTGATTTAGGCTTCAGGTTAGGTTAGGTTTGAACTTAGTTTGAGAGAGTAAGTTTAGGGCTACTGTTCGTTTTCGGGTAACTGTTATGGTTGGAGTTAGCGTCAGGGCCAGGTTAGGGTTGGGGTTGAGCTTAAGGTGTCCGCCTAGGGTTAGGGTTAGGTCTATGGTTTGAGTTAGGCTTCAGGTTAGGTTAGGTTTGAACTTAGTTTGAGGGAGTAAGTTTAGGGCTACTGTTAGTTTTCGGTTCAGTGTTACGGTTGGAGATAGCGTCAGGGTCAGGTTAGGGTTGGGGTTGAGCTTAAGGTGTCCGCCTAGGGTTAGGGTATGGTGTATGGTATGATTTAGGCTTCTGGTTAATTTAGGTTTCAACTTAGTTTGAGGGAGTATGTTTAGGGCTATTTTTAGTTTTCGGTTCAGTGTTACGGTTGGAAATAGCGTCAGGGTCAGTTTAGGGTTGGGCTTGAACTTCAGGTGTCCCCCTAGGGTTAGGGTAAGTTCTATGGTTTGAGTTAGGCTTCAGGTTAGGTTAGGTTTGAAATTACTTTGAGGGAGTAAGTTTAGGGCTACTGTTAGGTTTCGGTTCAGTGTTACGGTTGGAGTTAGCGTGAGGGTCAGGTTAGTGTTGGGGTTGAGCTTAAGGTGTCTGCCTAGGGTTAGAGTTAGGTGTATGGTTTGATTTAGGCTTCAGGTTATCTTAGGTTTGAACTTAGTTTGATGGAGTAAGTTTAGGGCTACTGTTAGTTTTCGGGTAACTGTTATGGTTGGAGTTAGCGTCAGGGGATTTTAGGGTTGGGGTTGAGCTTAAGGTGTCCGCCAAGGGATAGGGTTAGGTCTATGGTTTGAGTTAGGCTTCAGGTTAGGTTAGGCTTGAACTTAGTTTGAGGGAGTAAGTTTAGGGCTACTGTTAGTTTACGATTCAGTGTTACGGTTGGAGTTAGCGTGAGGGTCAGGTTAGGGTTGGGGTTGAGCTAAAGGTGTCCGCCTAGGGTTAGGTTTAGGTCTATGGTTTCATTTAGGATTCAGGTTAGGTTAGGATTGAACTTAGTTTGATTGAGTAAGTTTAGGGCTACTGTTAGTTTTCGGTTCAGTGTTACCGTTGGTGATAGCGTCAGGGTCAGGTTAGTGTTGGGGTTGAGCTTAAGGTGTCCGCCTAGGGTTAGGGTTAGGTCTATGGTTTGAGTTAGGCTTCAGGTAAGGTTAGGTTTGAACTTAGTTTGAGGGAGTAAGTTTAGGGCTACTGTTAGTTTTCGGTTCAGTGTTACGGTTGGAGTTAGCGTCAGGGTCACGTTAGGGTTGGGGTTGAGCTTCAGGTGTCCGCCTAGGGTTAGGGTTAGGTCTATGGTTTGAGTTAGGCTTCAGGTTAGGTTAGGTTTGAACTTAGTTTGAGGGAGTAAGTTTAGGGCTACTGTTTGTTTTCGGTTCAGTGTTTCGGTTGGAGTTAGCGTGAGGGTCAGGTTAGGGTAGGGGTTGAGCTTAAGGTGTCCGCCTAGGGTTAGGGTTAGGTCTACGGTTTGAGTTAGGCTTCAGGTTAGGTTAGGTTTGAACTTAGTTTGAGGGAGTAAGTTTAGGGCTACTGTTAGTTTACGGTTCAGTGTTACGGTTGGATAAAGCGTCAGGGTCAGGTTAGGGTTGGGGTTGAGCTTCAGGTGTCCGCCTAGGGTTAGGGTTAGGTCTATGGTTTGAGTTAGGCTTCAGGTTAGGTTAGGTTTGAACTTAGTTTGAGGGAGTAAGTTTAGGGCTACTGTTAGTTTTCGGTTCAGTGTTACGGTTGGATTTAGCGTGAGGGTCAGGTTAGGGTTGGGGTTGAGCTTAAGGTGTCCGCCTAGGGTTAGGGTTAGGTGTATGGTTTGATTTAGGCTTCAGGTTAGGTTAGGTTTGAACTTAGTTTGAGGGAGTAAGTTTAGGGCTACTGTTCGTTTTCGGGTAACTGTTATGGTTGGAGTTAGCGTCAGGGCCAGGTTAGGGTTGGGGTTGAGCTTAAGGTGTCCGACTAGGGTTAGGGTTAGGTCTATGGTTTGAGTTAGGCTTCAGGTTAGGTTAGGTTTGAACTTAGTTTGAGGGAGTAAGTTTAGGGCTACTGTTAGTTTTCGGTTCAGTGTTACGGTTGGAGATAGCGTCAGGGTCAGGTTAGGGTTGGGGTTGAGCTTAAGGTGTCCGCCTAGGGTTAGGGTTAGGTGTATGGTATGATTTAGGCTTCTGGTTAAGTTAGGTTTGAACTTAGTTTGAGGGAGTAAGTTTAGGGCTATTGTTAGTTTTCGGTTCAGTGTTACGGTTGGAAATAGCGTCAGGGTCAGTTTAGGGTTGGGCTTGAACTTCAGGTGTCCCCCTAGGGTTAGGTTAAGTTCTATGGTTTGAGTTAGGCTTCAGGTTAGGTTAGGTTTGAAATTAGTTTGAGGGAGTAAGTTTAGGGCTACTGTTAGGTTTCGGTTCAGTGTTACGGTTGGAGTTAGCGTGAGGGTCAGGTTAGTGTTGGGGTTGAGCTTAAGGTGTCCGCCTAGGGTTAGAGTTAGGTGTATGGTTTGATTTAGGCTTCAGGTTATCTTAGGTTTGAACTTAGTTTGATGGAGTAAGTTTAGGGCTACTGTTAGTTTTCGGGTAACTGTTATGGTTGGAGTTAGCGTCAGGGGATTCTAGGGTTGGGGTTGAGCTTAAGGTGTCCGCCAAGGGATAGGGTTAGGTCTATGGTTTGAGTTAGGCTTCAGGTTAGGTTAGGCTTGAACTTAGTTTGAGGGAGTAAGTTTAGGGCTACTGTTAGTTTTCGGTTCAGTGTTACTGTTGGAGTTAGCGTCAGGTCCAGGTTAGGGTTGGCGTTGAGCTAATGGTGTCCGCCTAGGGTTAGGATTAGGTGTATGGTTTGATTTACGCTTCAGGTTAGGTTAGGTTTGAAGTTAGTTTGAGGGAGTAAGTTTAGGGCTACTGTTAGTTTTCGGTTAACTGTTACCGTTGTAGTAAGCGTGAGGGTCAGGTTAGGGTAGGGGTTGAGCTTAAGGTGTCCGCCTAGGGTTAGGGTTAGGTGTATGATTTGATTAAGGTTTCAGGTTAGGTTAGGTTTGAACTTAGTTTGAGGGAGTAAGTTTAGGGCTACTGTTTGTTTTCGGTTCAGTGTTTCGGTTGGAGTTAGCGTGAGGGTCACGTTAGGGTAGGGGTTGAGCTTAAGGTGTCCGCCTAGGGTTAGGGTTAGGTGTATGGTTTGATTTAGGCTTCAGGTTAGGTTAGGTTTGAACTTAGTTTGAGGGAGTAAGTTTAGGGCTACTGTTAGTTTTCGGGTAACTGTTACGGTTGGAGTTAGCGTCAGGTCCAGGTTAGGGTTGGCGTTGAGCTAATGGTGTCCGCCTAGGGTTAGTATTAGGTGTATGGTTTGATTTACGCTTCAGGTTAGGTTTGGTTTGAACTTAGTTTGAGGGATAAGTTTAGGGCGACTGTTAGTTTTCGGGTAACTGTTATGGTTGGAGTTAGCGTCAGGGCCAGGTTAGGGTTGGGGTTGAGCTTAAGGTGTCCGCCTAGGGTTAGGGTTAGGTCTATGGTTTGAGTTAGGCTTCAGGTTAGGTTAGGTTTGAACTTAGTTTGAGGGAGTAAGTTTAGGGCTACTGTTAGTTTTCGGTTCAGTGTTACGGTTGGAGATAGCGTCAGGGTCAAGTTAGCGTTGGGGTTGAGCTTCAGGTGTCCGCCTAGGGTTAGGGTTAGGTGTATGGTTTGATTTAGGCTTCAGGTTAGGTTAGGTTTAACTTAGTTTGAGGGAGTAAGTTTAGGGCTACTGTTAGTTTTCGGGTAACTGTTATGGTTGGAGTTAGCGTCAGGGCCATTTTAGGATTGGGGTTGAGCTTAAGGTGTCCGCTAAGGGTTAGGGTTAGGTCTATGGTTTGAGTTAGGCTTCAGGTTAGGTTAGGTTTGAACTTAGTTTGAGGGAGTAAGTTTAGAGCTACTGTTAGTTTTCGGTTCAGTGTTATGGTTGGAGTTAGCGTGAGGGTCAGGTTAGGGTTGGGTTTGAGCTTAAGGTGTCCGCCTAGGGTTAGGGTTAGGTGTATGGTTTGATTTAGGCTTCAGGTTAGGTTAGGTTTGAACTTAGTTTGAGGGAGTAAGTTTAGGGCTACTGTTATTTTTCGGTTCAGTGTTACGGTTGGAGATAGCGTCAGGGTCAGGTTAGGGTTGGGGTTGAGCTTCAGGTGTCCGCCTAGGGTTAGGGTTAAGTCTATGGTTTGAGTTAGGCTTCAGGTTAGGTTAGGTTTGAAATTAGTTTGAGGGAGTAAGTTTAGGGCTAATGTTAGTTTTCGGTTCAGTGTTACGGTTGGAGTTTGCGTGAGGGTCAGGTTAGGGTTGGGGTTGAGGTTAAGGTGTCCGCCTAGGGTTAGGGTGAGGTGTATGGTTTGATTTAGGCTTCAGGTTAGGTTAGGTTTGAGCTTAGTTTGAGGGAGTAAGTTTAGGGCGACTGTTAGTTTTCTGGTAACTGTTATGGTTGGAGTTAGCGTCAGGGCCAGGTTAGGGTTGGGGTTGAGCTTAAGGTGTCCGCCTAGGGTTAGGGTTAGGTCTATGGTTTGAGTTAGGCTGCAGGTTAGGTTAGGTTTGAACTTAGTTTGAGGGAGTAAGTTTAGGGCTACTGTTAGTTTTCGGGTAACTGTTACGGTTGGAGTTAGCGTCAGGTCCAGGTTAGGGTTGGCGTTGAGCTAATGGTGTCCGCCTAGGGTTAGGATTAGGTGTATGGTTTGATTTACGCTTCAGGTTAGGTTAGGTTTGAAGTTAGTTTGAGGGAGTAAGTTTAGGGCTACTGTTAGTTTTCGGTTAACTGTTACCGTTGGAGTAAGCGTGAGGGTCAGGTTAGGGTAGGGGTTGAGCTTAAGGTGTCCGCCTAGGGTTAGGGTTAGGTGTATGATTTGAATAAGGTTTCAGGTTAGGTTAGGTTTGAACTTAGTTTGAGGGAGTAAGTTTAGGGCTACTGTTAGTTTTCGGGAAACTGTTATGGTTGGAGTTAGCGTCAGGGCCAGGTTAGGGTTGGGGTTGAGCTTAAGGTGTCCGCCTACGGTTAGGGTTAGGTCTATGGTTTGAGTTAGGCTTCAGGTTAGGTTAGGTTTGAACTTAGTTTGAGGGAGTAAGTTTAGGGCTACTGTTAGTTTTCGGTTCAGTGTTACCGTTGGAGATAGCGTCAGGGGAAGGTTAGGGTTGGTGTTGAGCTTAAGGTGTCCGCCTAGGGTTAGGGTTAGGTGTATGGTTTGGTTTAGGCTTCAGGTTAGGTTAGGTTTGAACTTAGTTTGAGGGAGTAAGTTTAAGGCTACTGTTAGTTTTCGGTTCAGTGTTACGGTTGGAGATAGCGTCAGGGTCAGGTTAGGGTTGGGCTTGAACTTCAGGTGTCCGCCTAGTGTTAGGGTTAGGTCTATGATTTGAGTTAGGCTTCAGGTTAGGTTAGGTTTGAAATTAGTTTGAGGGAGTAAGTGTAGGGCTACTGTTAGTTTTCGGTTCAGTGTTACGGTTGGAGTTAGCGTGAGGGTCAGGTTAGGGTTGGGGTTGAGCTTAAGGTGTCCGCCTAGGGTTAGAGTTAGGTGTATGGTTTGATTTAGGGTTCAGGTTATCTTAGGTTTGAACTTAGTTTGAGGGAGTAAGTTTAGGGCTACTGTTAGTTTTCGGGTAACTGTTATGGTTGGAGTTAGCGTCAGGGCCAGGTTAGGGTTGGGGTTGAGCTTAAGGTGTCCGCCTAGGGTTAGGGTTAGGTCTATGGTTTGAGGTAGGCTTCAGGTTAGGTTAGGTTTGAACTTAGTTTGAGGGAGTAAGTTTAGGGCTACTGTTAGTTTTCGGTTCAGTGTTATGGTTGGAGATAGTGTCAGGGTCAAGTTCGCGTTGGGGTTGAGCTTCAGGTATCCGCCTAGGGTTAGGGTTAGGTGTATGGTTTGATTTAGGCTTCAGGTTAGGTTTGGTTTGAACTTAGTTTGAGGGAGTAAGTTTAGGGCTACTGTTAGTTTTCGGGTAACTGTTATGGTTGGAGTTAGCGTCAGGGCCATTTTAGGATTGGGGTTGAGCTTCAGGTGTCCGCCTAGGGTTAGGGTTAGGTCTATGGTTTGAGTTAGGCTTCAGGTTAGGTTAGGTTTGAACTTAGTTTGAGGGAGTAAGTTTAGGGCTGCTGTTAGTTTTCGGTTCAGTGTTACGGTTGGAGATAGAGTCAGGGTTAGGTTAGTGTTGGGGTTGAGCTTCAGGTGTCCGCCTAGGGTTAGGGTTAGGTCTATGGTTTGGGTTAGGCTTCAGGTTAGGTTAGGTTTGAACTTAGTTTGAGGGATAAGTTTAGGGCTACTGTTAGTTTTCAGTTCAGAGTTACGGTTGGATTTAGCGTGAGGGTCATGTTAGGGTTGGGGTTGAGCTTAAGGTGTCCGCCTAGGGTTAGAGTTAGGTGTATGGTTTGATTTAGGGTTCAGGTTATCTTAGGTTTGAACTTAGTTTGAGGGAGTAAGTTTAGGGCTACTGTTAGTTTTCGGGTAACTGTTATGGTTGTAGTTAGCGTCAGGGCCAGGTTACGGATGGGGTTGAGCTTAAGGTGTCCCCCTAGGGTTAGGGTTAGGTCGATGGTTTGAGTTAGGCTTCAGGTTAGATTAGGTTTCAACTTAGTTTCAGGGAGTAAGTTTAGGGCTACTGTTAGTTTTCGGGTAACTGTTATGGTTGGAGTTAGCGTCAGGGCCATTTTAGGATTGGGGTTGAGCTTAAGGTGTCCGCCAAGGGTTAGGGTTAGGTCGATGGTTTGAGTTAGGCTTCAGGTTAGATTAGGTTTGAACTTAGTTTGAGGGAATAAGTTTAGGGCTACTGTTTGTTTTCGGTTCAGTGTTTCGGTTGGAGTTAGCGTGAGGGTCAGGTTAGGGTAGGGGTTGAGCTTAAGGAGTCAGCCTAGGGTTAGGGTTAGGTGTATGGTTTGATTTAGGCTTCAGGTTAGGTTAGGTTTGAAGTTAGTTTGAGGGAGTAAGTTTAGGGCTACTGTTAGTTTTCGGTTAACTGTTACAGTTGGAGTAAGCGTAAGGGTCAGGTTAGGGTAGGGGTTGAGCTTAAGGTGTCCGCCTATGGTTAGGGTTAGGTGTATGATTTGATTAAGGCTTCAAGTTAGGTTAGGTTTGAACTTAGTTTTAGGGAGTAAGTTTAGGGCTACTGTTAGTTTTCGGTTCAGTGTTACGGTTGGATTTAGCGTGAGGGTCACGTTAGGGTTGGGGTGAGCTTAAGGTGTCCGCCTCGGGTTAGGGTTAGGTCTATGGTTTGAGTTAGGCTTCAGGTTAGGTTAGGTTTGAACTTAGTTTGAGGGAGTAAGTTTAGTGCTACTGTTAGTTTTCCGGTAACTGTTATGGTTGGAGTTAGCGTCAGGGCCATTTTAAGATTGGGGTTAAGCTTAAGGTGTCCGCCAAGGGTTAGGGTTAGGTCTATGGTTTGAGTTAGGCTTCAGGTTAGGTTAGGTTTGAACTTAGTTTGAGGGAGTAAGTTTAGGGCTACTGTTTGTTTTCGGTTCAGTGTTTCGGTTGGAGTTAGCGTGAGGGTCAGGTTAGGGTAGGGGTTGAGCTTAAGGTGTCCACCTAGGGTTAGGGTTAGGTGTATGGTTTGATTTAGGCTTCAGGTTAGGTTTGGTTTGAACTTAGTTTGAGGGAGTAAGTTTAGGGCTACTGTTAGTTTTCGGGTAACTGTTACGGTTGGAGTTAGCGTCAGGTCCAGGTTAGGGTTGCCGTTGAGCTAATGGTGTCCGCCTAGGGTTAGGGTTAGGTGTATTCTTTGATTTAGGCTTCAGGTTAGGTTAGGTTTGAAGTTAGTTTGAGGGAGTAAGTTTAGGGCTACTGTTAGTTTTCGGTTAACTGTTACAGTTGGAGTAAGCGTGAGGGTCAGGTTAGGGTAGGGGTTGAGCTTAAGGTGTCCGCCTAGGGTTAGGGTTAGGTGTATGATTTGATTAAGGCTTCAGTTTAGGTTAGGTTTGAACTTAGTATGAGGTTGTAAGTTTAGGGCTACTGTTAGTTTTCGGTTCAGTGTTACGGTTGGAGATAGCGTCAGGGTCAGGTTAGGGTTGGGGTTGAGCTTCAGGTGTCCGTCTAGGGGTAGGGTTAGGTCTATGGTTTGAGTTAGGCTTCAGGTTAGGTTAGGTTTGAAATTAGTATGAGGGAGTAAGTTTAGGGCTAATGTTAGTTTTCGGTTCAGTGTTACGGTTGGAGTTAGCGTGAGAGTCATGTAAGGGTTGGGGTTGAGCTTAAGGTGTCCGCCTAGGGTTAGTGTTATGTGTATGGTTTGATTTAGGCTTCAGGTTAGGTTAGGTTTGAACTTAGTTTGAGGGAGTAAGTTTAGGGCGACTGTTAATTTTCGGGTAACTGTTATGGTTGGAGTTAGCGTCAGGGCCAGGTTAGGGTTGGGGTTGAGCTTAAGGTGTCCGCCTAGGGTTAGGGTTAGGTCTATGGTTTGAGTTAGGCTTCAGGTTAGGTTAGGTTTGATCTTAGTTTGAGGGAGTAAGTTTAGGGCTACTGTTAGTTTTCGGTTCAGTGTTACGGTTGGATTTAGCGTGTGGGTCAGGTTAGGGTTGGGGTTGAGCTTAAGGTGTCCGCCTAGGGTTAGGGTTAGGTCTATGGTTTGATTTAGGCTTCAGGTTAGGTTAGGTTTGAACTTAGTTTGAGGGAGTAAGTTTAGGGCTACTGTTAGTTTTCGGGTAACTGTTATGGTTGGAGTTAGCGTCAGGGCCATTTTAGGATTGGGGTTGAGCTTAAGGTGTCCGCCAAGGGTTAGGGTTAGGTCTATGGTTTGAGTTAGGCTTCAGGTTAGATTAGGTTTCAACTTAGTTTCAGGGAGTAAGTTTAGGGCTACTGTTAGTTTTCGGTTCAGTGTTATGTTTGGAGATAGCGTCAGGGTCAGGTTAGGGTTGGGGTTGAGCTTCAGGTGTCCGCCTAGGGTTAGGGTTAGGTCTATGGTTTGAGTTAGGCTTCAGGTTAGGTTAGGTTTGAACTTAGTTTGAGGGAATAAGTTTAGGGCTACTGTTTGTTTTCGGTTCAGTGTTTCGGTTGGAGTTAGCGTGAGGGTCAGCTTAGGGTTGGGGTTGAGCTAAAGGTGTCCGCCTAGGATTAGGTTTAGGTCTATGGTTTCATTTAGGCTTCAGGTTAGGTTAGGATTGAACTTAGTTTGAGGGAGTAAGTTTAGGGCTACTGTTAGTTTTTGGTTCAGTGATACCGTTGGAGATAGCGTCAGGGTAAGGTTAGGGTTGGGGTTGAGCTTAAGGTGTCCGCCTAGGGTTAGGGTTAGGTCTATGATTTTAGTTAGGCTTCAGGTTAGGTTAGGTTTGAACTTAGTTTGAGGGAGTAAGTTTAGGGCTACTGTTAGTTTTCGGTTCTGTGTTACGGTTGGAGTTAGCGTCAGGGTCAGGTTATGGTTGGGGTTGAGCTTCAGGTGTCCGCCTAGGGTTAGGGTTAGGTCTATGGTTTGAGTTAGGCTTCAGGTTAGGTTAGGTTTGAACTTAGTTTGAGGGAGTAAGTTTAGGGCTACTGTTAGTTTTCGGTTCAGTGTTACGGTTGGATTTAGCGTGTGGGTAAGGTTAGGGTTGGGGTTGAGCTTAAGGTGTCCGCCTAGGGTTAGGGTTAGGTGTATGGTTTGATTTAGGCTTCAGGTTATGTTAGGTTTGAACTTAGTTTGAGGGAGTAAGTTTAGGGCTACTGTTAGTTTTCGGGTAACTGTTATGGTTGGAGTTAGCGTCAGGGCCATTTTAGGATTGGGGTTGAGCTTAAGGTGTCCGCCAAGGGTTAGGGTTAGGTCGATGGTTTGAGTTAGGCTTCAGGTTAGATTAGGTTTCAACTTAGTTTCAGGGAGTAAGTTTAGGGCGACTGTTAGTTTTCGGGTAACTGTTATGGTTGGAGTTAGCGTCAGGGCCAGGTTAGGGTTGGGGTTGAGCTTAAAGTGTCCGCCTAGGGTTAGGGTTAGGTCTATGGTTTGAGTTAGGCTTCAGGTTAGGTTAGGTTTGAACTTAGTTTGAGGGAGTAAGTTTAGGGCTACTGTTAGTTTTCGGTTCAGTGTTACGGTTGGATTTAGCGTGTGGGTCAGGTTAGGGTTGGGGTTGAGCTTAAGGTGTCCGCCTAGGGTTAGGGTTAGGTGTATGGTTTGAGTTAGGCTTCAGGTTAGGTTAGGTTTGAACTTAGTTTGAGGGAGTAAGTTTAGGGCTACTGTTAGTTTTCGGTTCAGTGTTACGGTTGGAGATAGCGTCAGGGTCAGGTTAGGGTTGGCGTTGAGCTTCATGTGTCCGCCTAGGGTTAGGGTTAGGTCTATGGTTTGAGTTAAGCTTCAGGTTAGGTTAGGTTTGAACTTAGTTTGAGGGAGTAAGTTTAGGGCTACTGTTAGTTTTCGGTTCAGTGTTACGGTTGGATTTAGCGTGAGGGTCAGTTTAGGGTTGGGGTTGAGCTTAAGGTGTCCGCCTAGGGTTAGGGTTAGGTCTATGGTTTGAGTTAGGCTTCAGGTTAGGTTAGATTTGAACTTAGTTTGAGGGAGTAAGTTTAGTGCTACTGTTAGTTTTCCGGTAACTGTTATGGTTGGAGTTAGCGTCAGGGCCATTTTAAGATTGGGGTTAAGCTTAAGGTGTCCGCCAAGGGTTAGGGTTAGGTCTATGGTTTGAGTTAGGCTTCAGGTTAGGTTAGGTCTGAACTTAGTTTGAGGGAGTAAGTTTAGGGCTACTGTTAGTTTTCGGTTCAGTGTTACGTTTGGAGATAGCGTCAGGGTCAGGTTAGGGTTGGGGTTGAGCTTCAGGTGTCCGCATAGGGTTAGGGTTAGGTCTATGATTTGAGTTAGGCTTCAGCTTAGGTTAGGTTTGAACTTAGTTTGAGGGAGTAAATTTAGGGCTACTGTTACTTTTCAGTTCAGTGTTACGGTTGGAGTAAGAGTCAGGGTCAGGTTAGGGTTGGGGTTGAGCTTCAGGTGTCCGCCTAGGGTTAGGATTAGGTCTATGGTTTGAGTTAGGCTTCAGGTTAGGTTAGGTTTGAACTTAGTATGAGGTTGTAAGTTTAGGGCTACTGTTAGTTTTCGGTTCAGTGTTACGGTTGGAGATAGCGTCAGGGTCAGGTTAGGGTTGGGGTTGAGCTTCAGGTGTCCGCCTAGGGTTAGGGATAGGTCTATGGTTTGAGTTAGGCTTCAGGTTAGGTTAAGTTTGAACTTAGTTTGAGGGAGTAAGTTTAGGGCTACTGTTAGTTTTCGTTTCAGTGTTACGGATGGATTTAGCGTGAGGGTCAGGTTCGGGTTGGGGTTGAGCTTAAGGTGTCCGCCTAGGATTAGGGTTAGGTGTATGGTTTGATTTAGGCTTCAGGTTAGGTTAGGTTTGAACTTAGTTTGAGGGAGTAAGTTTAGGGCTATTGTTAGTTTTCGGGTAACTGTTATGGTTGGAGTTAGCGTCAGGGGATTTTAGGGTTGGGGTTGAGCTTAAGGTGTCCGCCTAGGGTTGGGGTTAGGTCTATGGTTTGATTTAGGCTTCAGGTTAGGTTAGGTTTGAACTTAGTTTGAGGGAGTAAGATTAGGGCTACTGTTAGTTTTCGGTTCAGTGTTACGGTTGGAGTTAGCACGAGGGTCAGGTTAGGGTTGGCTTTGAGCTAAAGGTGTCCGCCTAGGGTTAGGTTTAGGTCTATGGTTTCATTTAGGCTTCAGGTTAGGTTAGGATTGAACTTAGTTTGAGGGAGTAAGTTTAGGGCTACTGTTAGTTTTTGGTTCAGTGATACCGTTGGAGATAGCGTCAGGGTAAGGTTAGGGTTGGGGTTGAGCTTAAGGTGTCCGCCTAGGGTTAGGGTTAGGTCTATGATTTTAGTTAGGCTTCAGGTTAGGTTAGGTTTGAACTTAGTTTGAGGGAGTAAGTTTAGGGCTACTGTTAGTTTTCGGTTCTGTGTTAAGGTTGGAGTTAGCATCAGCGTCAGGTTAGGGTTGGGGTTGAGCTTCAGGTGTCCGCCAAGGGTTAGGGTTAGGTCTATGGTTTGATTTAGGCTTCAGGTTAGGTTAGGTTTGAACTTAGTTTGAGGGAGTAAGTTTAGGGCTACTGTTAGTTGTCGGTTCAGTGTTACGGTTGGAGTTAGCGTTAGGGTCAGGTTGGGGTTGGGGTTGAGCTTAAGGTGTCCGCCTAGGGTTAGGGTTAGGTGTATGGTTTGATTTAGGCTTCAGGTTAGGTTAGGTTTGAACTTAGTTTGAGGGAGTAAGTTTAGGGCTACTGTTAGCTTTCGGGTAACTGTTATGGTTGGAGTTAGCGTCAGGGCCATTTTAGGATTGGGGTTGAGCTTAAGGTGTCCGCCAAGGGTTACGATTAGGTCTATGGTTTGAGTTAGGCTTCAGGTTATGTTAGGTTTGAACTTAGTTTGAGGGAGTAAGTTAAGGGCTACTGTTAGTTTTCCGTTCAGTGTTACGGTTGGAGATAGCGTCAGGGTCAGTTTAGGTTTGGGGTTGAGCTTAAGGTGTCCGCCTAGGGTTAGGGTTAGGTCTATGGTTTGAGTTAGGCTTCAGGTTAGGTTAGGTTTGAACTTAGTTTGAGGGAGTAAGTTTAGGGTTACTGTTAGTTTTCGGTTCAGTGTTACGGTTGGAGTTAGCGTCAGGGTCAGGTTAGGGTTGGGATTGAGCTTAAGGTGTCCGCCAAGGGTTAGCGTTAGGTTTATGGTTTGATTTAGGCTTCAGGTTAGGTTAGGTTTGAACTTAGTTTGAGGGAGTAAGTTTAGGGCTACTGTTAGTTTTCGGTTCAGTGTTACGGTTGGATTTAGCGTGATGGTCAGGTTAGGGTTGGGGTTGAGCTTAAGGTGTCCGCCTACGGTCGGGGTTAGGTGTATGGTTTGATTTAGGCGTCAGGTTAGGTTAGGTTTGAACTTAGTTTGAGGGAGTAAGTTTAGGGCTACTGTTAGTTTTCGGTTCAGTGTTACCGTTGGAGATAGCGTCAGGGTCAGGTTAGGTTTGGGGTTGAGCTTAAGGTGTCAGCCTAGGTTTAGGGTTAGGTCTGTGGTTTGAGTTAGGCTTCAGGTGAGGTTAGGTTTGAACTTAGTTTGAGGGAGTAAGTTTAGGGCTACTGTTAGTTTTCGGTTCAGTGTTACGGTTGGTGTAAGAGTTAGGGTCAGGTTAGGGTTGGGGTTGAGCTTAAGGTGTCCGCCTAGGGTTAGGGTTAGGTCTATGGTTTGAGTTAGGCTTCAGGTTAGGTTAGGTTTGAACTTAGTTTGAGGGAGTAAGTTTAGGGCTACTGTTAGTTTTCGGGTAACTGTTATGGTTGGAGTTAGCGTCAGGGCCCTTTTAGGATTGGGGTTGAGCTTAAGGTGTCCGCCAAGGGTTAGGGTTAGGTCGATGGTTTGAGTTAGGCTTCAGGTTAGATTAGGTTTCAACTTAGTTTCAGGGAGTAAGTTTAGGGCTACTGTTAGTTTTCGGTTCAGTGTTACGATTGGAGTTAGCGCGAGGGTCAGGTTAGGGTTGGGGTTGAGCTAAAGGTGTCCGCCTAGGGTTAGGTTTAGGTCTATGGTTTCATTTAGGCTTCAGGTTAGGTTAGGATTGAACTTAGTTTGAGGGAGTAAGTTTAGGGCTACTGTTAGTTTTCGGTTCAGTGATACCGTTGGAGATAGCGTCAGGGTAAGGTTAGGGTTGGGGTTGAGCTTAAGGTGTCCGCCTAGGGTTAGGGTTAGGTCTATGATTTTAGTTAGGCTTCAGGTTAGGTTAGGTTTGAACTTAGTTTGAGGGAGTAAGTTTAGGGCTACTGTTAGTTTTCGGTTCTGTGTTACGGTTGGAATTAGCGTCAGGGTCAGGTTAGGGTTGGGGTTGAGCTTCAGGTGTCCGCCTAGGGTTAGGGTTAGGTCTATGGTTTGAGTTAGGCTTCAGGTTAGGTTAGGTTTGAACTTAGTTTGAGGGAGTAAGTTTAGGTCTACTGTTAGTTGTCGGTTCAGTGTTACGGTTGGAGTTAGCTTGAGGGTCAGGTTGGGGTTGGGGTTGAGCTTAAGGTGTCCGCCTAGGGTTAGGGTTAGGTGTATGGTTTGATTTAGGCTTCAGGTTAGGTTAGTTTTGAACTTAGTTTGAGGGAGTAAGTTTAGGGCGACTGTTAGTTTTCGGGTAAATGTTATGGTTGGAGTTAGCGTCAGGGCCAGGTTAGGGTTGGGGTTGAGCTTAAGGTGTCCGCATAGGGTTAGGGTTAGGTGTATGGTTTTATTTACGCTTCAGGTTAGGTTAGGTTTGAACTTAGTTTGAGGGAGTAAGTTTAGGGCTACTGTTAGCTTTCGGGTAACTGTTATGGTTGGAGTTAGCGTCAGGGCCATTTTAGGATTGGGGTTGAGCTTAAGGTGTCCGCCAAGGGTTACGATTAGGTCTATGGTTTGAGTTAGGCTTCAGGTTATGTTAGGTTTGAACTTAGTTTGAGGGAGTAAGTTAAGGGCTACTGTTAGTTTTCGGTTCAGTGTTACGGTTGGAGATAGCGTCAGGGTCAGTTTAGGTTTGGGGTTGAGATTAAGGTGTCCGCCTAGGGTTAGGGTTAGGTCTATGGTTTGACTTAGGCTTCAGGTTAGGTTAGGTTTGAACTTAGTTTGAGGGAGTAAGTTTAGGGCTACTGTTAGTTTTCGTGTAACTGTTATGGTTGGAGTTAGCGTCAGGGCCATTTTAGGGTTTGGGTTGAACTTAAGGTGTCTGCCTAGGATAAGGGTTAGGTCTATGTTTTCAGTTAGGCTTCCGGTTAGGTTAGGTTTGAAGTTAGTTTGAGGGAGTAAGTTTAGGGATACTGTTAGTTTTCGGTTCAGTGTTACGGTTGGAGTTAGCGTCATTGTCAGGTTATGGTGGGAGTTAAGCATAAGGTGTCCGCCTAGGGTTAGGGTTAGCTCTATGATTTGATTTAAGCTTTAGGTTAGGTTTGGTTTGAACTTAGTTTGAGGGAGTCAGTTTAGGGCTACTGTTAGTTTTCGGTTAACTATTACGGTTGGAGTAAGCGTCAGGGTCAGGTTAGGTTTGGGGTTGAGCTTAAGGTGTCCGCCTAGGGTTAGGGTTAGGTGTATGGTTTGATTTAGGCTTCAGGTTAGGTAAGGTTTGAAGTTAGTTTGAGGGAGTAAGTTTAGGGCTACTGTTAGTTTTCGTTTAACTGTTACGGTTGGAGTAAGCGACAGGGTCAGGTTAGGGTGGGGGTTAAGCATAAAGTGTCTGCCTAGGGTTACGGTTATGTCTATGGTTTCATTTAGGCTTCAGGTTAGGTTAGGATTGAACTTAGTTTGAGGCAGTAAGTTTAGGGATACTGTTAGTTTTTGGTTCAGTGTTACGGTTGGAGTTAGCCTGAGGGTCAGGTTAGGGTTGGGGTTGAGCTTAAGGTGTCCACCTAGGGTTAGGGTTAGGTCTATGGTTTGAGTTAGGCTTCAGGTTAGGTTAGGTTTGAACTTAGTTTGAGGGAATAAGTTTAGGGCTACTGTAAGTTTTCGGTTTAGTGTTACGGTTGGAGATAGCGTCAGGGTCAGGTTAGGGTTGGGGTTGAGCTTCAGGTGTCCGCCTAGGGTTAGGGTTAGGTCTATGGTTTGAGTTAGGCTTCAGGTTAGGTTAGGTTTGAAATTAGTTTGAGGGAGTAAGTTTAGGGCTAATGCTAGTTTTCAGTTAAGTGTTACTGTTGGAGTTAGCGTCAGGGTCAGGTTAGGTTTGGGGTAGAGCTTCAGGTGTCCGCCTAGGGTTAGGGTTAGGTGTATGGTTTGATTTAGCCTTCAGGTTAGGTTAGGTTTGAACTTAGTTTGAGGGAGTAAGTTTAGGGCTACTGTTAGTTTTCGTTTAACTGTTACGGTTGGAGTAGGCGTCAGGGTCAGGTTAGGGTGGGGGTTAAGCATAAGGTGTCTGCCTAGGGTTAGGGTTAAGTCTATGGTCTCATTTAGGCGTCAGGTTAGGTTAGGATTGAACTTAGTTTGAGGGAGTAAGTTTAGGGCGACTGTTAGTTTTCGGTTCAGTGTTACGGTTGGAGTAAGCGTCAGGGTCAGGTTAGGTTTGGGGTTGAGCTTAAGGTGTCCGCCTAGGGTTAGGGTTAGGTGTATGTTTTCATTTAGGCTTCAGGTTAGGTTAGGTTTGAACTTAGTTTGAGGGAGTAAGTTTTTGGCTACTGTTAGTTTTCGTTTAACTGTTACGGTTGGAGTAAGCGTCAGGGTCAGGATAGGGTGGGGGTTAAGCATAAAGTGTCCGCCTAGGCTTAGGGTTATGTCTATGGTTTCATTTAGGCTTCAGGTTAGGTTAGGATTGAACTTAGTTTGAGGCAGTAAGTTTAGGGATACTGTTAGTTTTCGGTTCAGTGTTACGGTTGGTGTTAGCGTGAGGGTCAGGTTAGGGTTGGGGTTGAGCTAAAGGTGTCCGCCTAGGGTTAGGTTCAGGTCTATGGTTTCATTTGATCTTCAGGTTAGGTTTGGATTAAACTTAGTTTGAGGGAGTAAGTTTAGGGCTACTGTTAGTTTTCGGTTCTGTGTTACCGTTGGAGATAGCGTCAAGGTCATGTTAGGGTTGGGGTTGAGCTTCAGGTGTCCGCCTAGGGTTAGGGTTAGGTCTATGGTTTGAGTTAAGCTTCAGGTTAGGTTAGGTTTGAACTTAGATTGAGGGAGTAAGTTTAAGGCTACTGTTAGTTTTCGGTTCAGTGTTACGGTTGGAGATAGCGTCAAGGTCATGTTAGGGTTGGGGTTGAGCTTCAGGTGTCCGCCTAGGGTTAGGGTTAGGTCTATGGTTTGAGTTAGGCTTCAGTTTAGGTTAGGTTTGAAATTAGTTTGAGGGAGTACGTTTAGGGCTACTGTTAGTTTACGGTTCAGTGGTATGGTTGGAGTTAGCGTCAGGGTCAGGTTAGGGTTGGGGTTGAGCTTAAGGTGTCCGCCTAGGTTTAGGGTTAGGTCTGTGGTTTGAGTTAGGCTTCAGGTGACGTTAGGTTTGAACTTAGTTTGAGGGAGTAAGTTTAGGGCTACTGTTAGTATTCGGTTCAGTGTTACGGTTGGAGTAAGAGTCAGGGTCAGGTTAGGGTTGGGGTTGAGCTTCAGGTGTCCGCCTAGGGTTAGGGTTAGGTCTATGGTTTGAGTTAGGCTTCAGGTTAGGTTAGGTTTGAAATTAGTTTGAGGGAGTAAGTTTAGGGCTACTGTTAGGTTTCCGTTCAGTGTTACGTTTGGAGTTAGCGTGAGGGTCAGGTTAGGGTTGGGGTTGAGCTTAAGGTGTCTGCCTAGGGTTAGAGTTAGGTGTATGGTTTGATTTAGGCTTCAGGTTAGGTTAGGTTCGAACTTAGTTTGAGGGAGTAAGTTTAGGGCTATTGTTAGTTTTAGATTCAGTGTTACGGTTGGAGTTAGCGTCAGGTTCAGGTTAGGGTTGGGGTTGAACTTAAGGTGTCTGCCTAGGGTTAGGGTTAGGTCTGTGGTTTGAGTTAGGCTTCAGGTGAGGTTAGGTTTGAACATAGATTGAGGGAGTAAGTTTAGGGCTACTGTTAGTTTTCGGTTAAGTGTTACTGTTGGAGTAAGAGTCAGGGTCAGGTTAGGGTTGGGGTTGAGCTTCAGGTGTCCACCTAGCGTTAAGGTTAGGTATATGGTTTGATTTAGGCTTCAGGTTAAGTTAGGTTTGAACATAGTTTGAGGGAGTAAGTTTAGGGCTACTGTTAGTTTTCGGGTAACTGTTACAGGTGGAGTTAGTGTCAGGTCCAGGTTAGGGTTGGGGTTGGGCTTCAGGTGTCCGCCTAGGGTTAGGGTAGGTGTATGGTTTGATTTAGGCTTCAGGATAGTTTAGGTTTGAACTTAGTTTGAGGGAGTAAGTTTAGGGCTACTGTTAGTTTTCGGGTAATTGTTATGGTTGGAGTTAGCGTCAGGGCCAGGTTAGGGTTGGGGTTGAGCTTAAGGTGTCTGCCTAGGGTTAGGGTTAGGTCTATGGTTTGAGTTATGCTTCAGGTTAGGTTAGGTTTCAATTTAGTTTGAGGGAGTAAGTTTAGGGCTACTGTTAGTTTTCGGTTCTGTGTTACGGTTGGAGTTAGCGTCAGGGTCAGGTTAGGGTTGGGGTTGAGCTTCAGGTGTCCGCCTAGGGTTAGGGTTAGGTCTATGGTTTGAGTTAGGCTTCAGGTTAGGTTAGGTTTGAACTTAGTTTGAGGGAGTAAGTTTAGGGCTACTGTTCGTTTTCGGTTCAGTGTTTCGGTTGGATTTAGCGTGAGGGTCAGGTTAGGGTTGGGGTTGAGCTTAAGGTGTCCGCCTAGGGTTAGGGTTAGGTGTATGGTTTGATTTAGGCTTCAGGTTAGGTTAGGTTTGAACTTAGTTTGAGGGAGTAAGTTTAGGGCTACTGTTAGTTTTCGGGTAACTGTTATGGTTGGAGTTAGCGTCAGGGCCATTTTAGGATTGGGGTTGAGCTTAAGGTGTCCGCCAAGTGTTAGGGTTAGGTCGATGGTTTGAGTTAGGCTTCAGGTTAGATTAGGTTTCAACTTAGTTTGATTGAGTAAGTTTAGGGCTACTGTTAGTTTTCGGTTCAGTGTTATGTTTGGAGATAGCGTCAGGGTCAGGTTAGGTTTGGGGTTGAGCTTCAGGTGTCCGCCTAGGGTTAGGGGTAGGTCTATGGTTTGAGTTAGGCTTCAGGTTAGGTTAGGTTTGAACTTAGTTTGAGGGAGTAAGTTTAGGGTTACTGTTAGTTTTCGGTTCAGTGTTACGGTTGGAGTTAGCGTCAGGGTCAGGTTAGGGTTGGGATTGAGCTTAAGGTGTCCGCCAAGGGTTAGCGTTAGGTGTATGGTTTGATTTAGGCTTCAGGTTAGGTTAGGTTTGAACTTAGTTTGAGGGAGTAAGTTTAGGGCTACTGTTAGTTTTCGGTTCAGTGTTACGGTTGGATTTAGCGTGAGGGTCAGGTTAGGGTTGGGGTTGAGCTTAAGGTGTCAGCCTAGGTTTAGGGTTAGGTCTGTGGTTTGAGTTAGGCTTCAGGTGAGGTTAGGTTTGAACTTAGTTTGAGGGAGTAAGTTTAGGGCTACTGTTAGTTT
This sequence comes from Tupaia tana, assembly GCA_026018925.1. Taxonomy (NCBI): domain Eukaryota; kingdom Metazoa; phylum Chordata; class Mammalia; order Scandentia; family Tupaiidae; genus Tupaia; species Tupaia tana. The sequence continues at coordinate 579,786 of JAKSZU010000042.1, read as the reverse complement.
TCGGTTCAGTGTTACGGTTGGTGTAAGAGTTAGGGTCAGGTTAGGGTTGGGGTTGACCTTAAGGTGTCCGCCTAGGGTTAGGGTTAGGTGTATGGTTTGATTTAGGCTTCAGGTTAGGTTAGGTTTGAACTTAGTTTGAGGGAGTAAGTTTAGGGCTACTGTTAGTTTTCGGTTCAGTGTTACGGTTGGAGATAGCGTCAGGGTCAGGTTATGGTTGGGGTTGAGCTTCAGGTGTCCGCCTAGGGTTAGGGTTAGGTCTATGGTTTGAGTTAGGCTTCAGGTTAGGTTAGGTTTGAAATTAGTTTAAGGGAGTAAGTTTAGGGCTACTGTTAGTTTTCGGTTTAGTGTTACGGTTGGAGTAAGTGTGAGGGTCAGGTTAGGGTGGGGGTTGAGCTTAAGGTGTCCGCCTAGGGTTAGGGTTAGGTGTATGATTTGATTAAGGCTTCAGGTAGGTTAGGTTTGAACTTAGTTTGAGGGAATAAGTTTAGGGCTACTGTTTGTTTTCAGTTCAGTGTTTCGGTTGGAGTTAGCGTGAGGGTCAGTTTAGGGTAGGGGTTGAGCTTAAGGAGTCCGCCTAGGGTTAGGGTTAGGTCTATGGTTTGATTTAGGCTTCAGGTTAGGTTAGGTTTGAAGTTAGTTTGAGGGAGTAAGTTTAGGGCTACTGTTAGTTTTCGGTTAACTGTTACAGTTGGAGTAAGCGTAAGGGTCAGGTTAGGGTAGGGGTTGAGCTTAAGGTGTCCGCCTATGGTTAGGGTTAGGTGTATGATTTGATTAAGGCATCAGGTTAGGTTAGGTGTGAACTTAGTTTGAGGGAGTAAATTTAGGGCTACTGTTAGTTTTCGGGTAACTGTTACGGTTGGAATAAGCGTCAGGGCCATTTTAGGTTTGGGGTTGAGCTTAAGGTGTCCGCCAAGGGTTAGGGTTAGGTCTATGGTTTGATTTAGGCTTCAGGTTAGGTTAGGTTTGAACTTAGTTTGAGGGAGTAAGTTTCGGGCTACTGTTAGTTTTCGGTTCAGTGTTACGGTTGGAGATAGCGTCAGGGTCAGGTTAGGGTTGGCGTTGAGCTTCAGGTGTCCGCCTAGGGTTAGGGTTAGGTCTATGGTTTGAGTTAAGCTTCAGGTTAGGTTAGGTTTGAACTTAGTTTGAGGGAGTAAGTTTAGGGCTACTGTTAGTTTTCGGTTCAGTGTTACGGTTGGATTTAGCGTGAGGGACAGGTTAGGGTTGGGGTGGAGCTTAAGGTGTCCGCCTAGGGTTAGGGTTAGGTCTATGGTTTGAGTTAGGCTTCAGGTTAGGTTAGGTTTGAACTTAGTTTGAGGGAGTAAGTTTAGTGCTACTGTTAGTTTTCCGGTAACTGTTATGGTTGGAGTTAGCGTCAGGGCCATTTTAAGATTGGGGTTAAGCTTAAGGTGTCCGCCAAGGGTTAGGGTTAGGTCTATGGTTTGAGTTAGGCTTCAGGTTAGGTTAGGTTTGAACTTAGTTTGAGGGAGTAAGTTTAGGGCTACTGTTAGTTTTCGGTTCAGTGTTACGTTTGGAGATAGCGTCAGGGTCAGGTTAGGGTTGGGGTTGAGCTTCAGGTGTCCGCATAGGGTTAGGGTTAGGTCTATGATTTGAGTTAGGCTTCAGCTTAGGTTAGGTTTGAACTTAGTTTGAGGGAGTAAGTTTAGGGCTACTGTTACTTTTCGGTTCAGTGTTACGGTTGGAGTAAGAGTCAGGGTCAGGTTAGGGTTGGGGTTGAGCTTCAGGTGTCCGCCTAGGGTTAGGATTAGGTCTATGGTTTGAGTTAGGCTTCAGGTTAGGTTAGGTTTGAACTTAGTTTGAGGGAGTAAGTTTAGGGCTACTGTTAGTTTTCGGTTCAGTGTTACGGTTGGAGTTAGCGTGAGGGTCAGGTTAGGGTTGGGGTTGATCTTAAGGTGTCCGCCTAGGGTTAGGGTTAGGTGTATGGTTTGATCTAGGCTTCAGGTTAGGTTAGGTATGAACTTAGTTTGAGGGAGTAAGTTTAGTGCGACTCTTAGTTTTCGGGTAACTGTTATGGTTGGAGTTAGCATCAGGGCCAGGTTACGGTTGGCGTTGAGCTTAAGGTGTCCACCTACGGTTAGGGTTAGGTCTATGGTTTGATTTAGGCTTCAGGTTAGGTAAGGTTTGAACTTAGTTTGAGGGAGTAAGTTTAGGGCTACTGTTAGGTTTCCGTTCAGTGTTACGTTTGGAGTTAGCGTGAGGGTCAGGTTAGGGTTGGGGTTGAGCTTAAGGTGTCCGCCTAGGGTTTGAGTTAGGTGTATGGTTTGATTTAGGCTTCAGGTTAGGTTAGGTTCGAACTTAGTTTGAGGGAGTAAGTTTAGGGCTATTGTTAGTTTTCGATTCAGTGTTACGGTTGGAGTTAGCGTCAGGTTCAGGTTAGGGTTGGGGTTGAACTTAAGGTGTTTGCCTAGGGTTAGGGTTAGGTCTGTGGTTTGAGTTAGGCTTCAGGTGAGGTTAGGTTTGAACTTAGATTGAGGGAGTAAGTTTAGGGCTACTGTTAGTTTTCGGTTAAGTGTTACGTTTGGAGTAAGAGTCAGGGTCAAGTTAGGGTTGGGGTTGAGCTTCAGGTGTCCGCCTAGCGTTAAGGTTAGGTGTATGGTTTGATTTAGGCTTCAGGTTAAGTTAGGTTTGAACTTAGTTTGAGGGAGTAAGTTTAGGGCTACTGTTAGTTTTCGGGTAACTGTTACAGTTGGAGTTAGCGTCAGGTCCAGGTTAGGGTTGGGGTTGGGCTTCAGGTGTCCGCCTAGGGTTAGGGTAGGTGTATGGTTTGATTTAGGCTTCAGGATAGTTTAGGTTTGAACTTAGTTTGAGGGAGTAAGTTTAGGGCTACTGTTAGTTTTCGGGTAATTGTTATGGTTGGAGTTAGCGTCAGGGCCAGGTTAGGGTTGGGGTTGAGCTTAAGGTGTCCGCCTAGGGTTAGGGTTAGGTCTATGGTTTGAGTTAGGCTTCAGGTTAGGTTAGGTTTCAATTTAGTTTGAGGGAGTAAGTTTAGGGCTACTGTTAGTTTTCGGTTCTGTGTTACGGTTTGAGTTAGCGTCAGGGTCAGGTTAGGGTTGGGGTTGAGCTTCAGGTGTCCGCCTAGGGTTAGGGTTAGGTCTATGGTTTGAGTTAGGCTTCAGGTTAGGTTAGGTTTGAACTTAGTTTGAGGGAGTAAGTTTAGGGCTACTGTTCGTTTTCGGTTCAGTGTTTCGGTTGGAGTTAGCGTGAGGGTCAGGTTAGGGTAGGGGTTGAGCTTAAGGTGTCCGCCTAGTGTTAGGTTTAGGTGTATGGTTTGATTTAGGCTTCAGGTTAGGTTAGGTTTGAACTTAGTTTGAGGGGGTAAGTTTAGGGCTACTCTTAGTTTTCGGATAATTGTTACGGTTGGAGTTAGCGTCAGGTCCAGGTTAGGGTTGGCGTTGAGCTAATGGTGTCCGCCTAGGGTTAGGATTAGGTGTATGGTTTGATTTAGGCTTCAGGTTAGGTTAGGTTTGAAGTTAGTTTGAGGGAGTAAGTTTAGGGCTACTGTTAGTTTTCGGTTAACTGTTACAGTTGTAGTAAGCGTGAGGGTCAGGTTAGGGTAGGGGTTTAGCTTAAGGTGTCCGCCGAGGCTTAGGGTTAGGTGTATGGTTTGATTTAGGCTTCAGGTTAGGTTAGGTTTGAACTTAGTTTGAGGGAGTAAGTTTAGGGCGACTGTTAGTTTTCGGGTAACTGTTATGGTTGGAGTTAGCGTCAGAGCCAGGTTAGGGTTGGGGTTGAGCTTAAGGTGTCCGCCTAGGGTTAGGGTTAGGTCTATGGTTTGAGTTAGGCTTCAGGTTAGGTTAGGTTTGAACTTAGTTTGAGGGAGTAAGTTTAGGGCTACTGTTAGTTTTCGGTTCAGTGTTACGGTTGGATTTAGCGTGAGGGTCAGGTTAGGGTTGGGGTTGAGCTTAAGGTGTCCGCCTAGGGTTAGGGTTAGGTGTATGGTTTGAGTTAGGCTTCAGGTTAGGTTAGGGTTGAACTTAGTTTGAGGGAGTAAGTTTAGGGCTACTGTTAGTTTTCGGTTCAGTGTTACGGTTGGAGATAGTGTCAGGGTCAAGTTAGCGTTGTGGTTGAGCTTCAGGTGTCCGCCTAGGGTTAGGGTTAGGTGTATGGTTTGATTTAGGCTTCAGGTTAGGTTAGGTTTGAACTTAATTTGAGGGAGTAAGTTTAGGGCTACTGTTAGTTTTCGGGTAACTGTTATGGTTGGAGTTAGCGTCAGGGCCATTTTAGGATTGGGGTTGAGCTTAAGGTGTCCGCCAAGGGTTAGGGATAGGTCTATGGTTTGAGTTAGGCTTCAGGTTAGGTTAGGTTTGAACTCAGTTTGAGGGAGTAAGTTTAGGGCTACTGTTAGTTTTCGGTTCAGTGTTACGGTTGGAGATAGCGTCAGGGTCAGGTTAGGGTTGGGGTTGAGCTTCAGGTGTCCGCCTAGGGTTAGGGTTAGGTCTATGGTTTGAGTTAGGCTTCAGGTTAGGTTAGGTTTGAACTTACTTTGAGGGAGTAAGTTTAGGGCTACTGTTAGGTTTCGGTTCAGTGTTACGGTTGGAGTTAGCGTGAGGGTCAGGTTAGGGTTGGGGTTGAGCTTAAGGAGTCCGCCTAGGGTTAGAGTTAGGTGTATGGTTTGATTTAGGCTTCATGTTAGCTTAGGTTTGAACTTAGTTTGAGGGAGTAAGTTTAGGGCTACTGTTAGTTTTCGCGTAACTGTTATGGTTGGAGTTAGCGTCAGGGCCAGGTTAGGTTTGGGATTGAGCTTAAGGTGTCCGCCTAGTGTTAGGGTTAGGTCTATGGTTTGAGTTACGCTTCAGGTTAGCTTAGGTTTGAACTTAGTTTGAGGGAATAAGTTTAGGGCTACTGTTAGTTTTCGGTTCAGTGTTACGGTTGGAGTTAGCGTCAGGTTCAGGTTAGGGTTGGGGTTGAACTTACGGTGTCTGCCTAGGGTTAGGGTTAGGTCTTTGGTTTGAGTTAGGCTTAAGGTGAGGTTAGGTTTGAACTTAGTTTGAGGGAGTAAGTTTAGGGCTACTGTTAGTTTTCGGTTAAGTGTTACGGTTGGAGTAAGAGTCAGGGTCAGGTTAGGGTTGGGGTTGAGCTTAAGGTGTCCGCCTAGGGTTAGGGTTAGGTGTATGGTTTGATTTAGGCTTCAGGTTAGGTTAGGTTTGAACTTAGTTTGAGGGAGTAAGTTTAGGACTACTGTTAGTTTTCGGGTAAGTGTTACGGTTGGAGTTAGCGTCAGGTCCAGGTTAGGGTTGGGGTTGAGTTTCAGGTGTCCGCCTAGGGTTAGGGTAGGTGTATGGTTTTATTTAGGCTTCAGATTAAGTTAGGTTTTAAGTTAGTTTGAGGGAGTAATTTTAGGGCTACTGTTAGTTTTCGGTTAACTGTTACAGTTGGAGTAAGCGTGAGGGTCAGGTTATGGTAGGGGTTGAGCTTAAGGTGTCCGCCTGTGGTTAGGGTTAGGTGTATGATTTGATTAAGGCTTCAGGTTAGTTTAGGTTTGAACTTAGTTTGAGGGAGTAAGTTTAGGGCTCCTGTTCGTTTTCGGGTAACTGTTATGGTTGGAGTTAGCGTCAGGGCCAGGTTAGGGTTGGGGTTGAGCTTAAGGTGTCCGCATAGGGTTAGGGTTAGGTCTATGGTTTGAGTTAGGCTTCAGGTTAGGTTAGGTTTGAACGTAGTTTGAGGGAGTAAGTTTAGGGCTACTGTTAGTTTTCGGTTCAGTGTTACGGTTGGAGATAGCGTCAGGGTCAGGTTAGGTTTGGGGTTGAGTTTAAGGTGTCCGCCTAGGGTTAGGGTTAGGTGTATGGTATGATTTAGGCTTTTGGTTAAGTTAGGTTTGAACTTAGTTTGAGGGAGTAAGTTTAGGGGTATTGTTAGTTTTCGGTTCAGTGTTACGGTTGGAAATAGAGTCAAGGTCAGTTTAGGGTTGGGCTTGAACTTCAGGTGTCCCCCTAGTGTTAGGGTAAGTTCTATGGTTTGAGTTAGGCTTCAGGTTAGGTTAGGTTTGAACTTAGTTTGAGGGAGTAAGTTTAGGGCTAGTGTTAGTTTTCGGGTAACTGTTATGGTTGGAGTTAGCGTCAGGGGATTTTAGGGTTGGGGTTGAGCTGAAGGTCTCCGCCAAGGGATAGGGTTAGGTCTATGGTTTGAGTTAGGCTTCAGGTTAGGTTAGGCTTGAACTTAGTTTGAGGGAGTAAGTTTAGGGCTACTGTTAGTTTACGATTCAGTGTTACGGTTGGAGTTAGCGTGAGGGTCAGGTTAGGGTTGGGGTTGAGCTAAAGGTGGCCGCCTACGGTTAGGTTTAGGTCTATGGTTTCATTTACGATTCAGGTTAGGTTAGGATTGAACTTAGTTTGAGGGAGTAAGTTTAGGGCTACGGTTAGTTTTCGGTTCAGTGTTACCGTTGGTGATAGCGTCAGGGTCAGGTTAGTGTTGGGGTTGAGCTTAAGGTGTCCGCCTAGGGTTAGGGTTAGGTCTATGGTTTGAGTTAGGCTTCAGGTAAGGTTAGGTTTGAACTTAGTTTGAGGGAGTAAGTTTAGGGCTACTGTTAGTTTTTGGTTCAGTGTTACGGTTGGAGTTAGCGTCAGGGTCAGGTTAGGGTTGGGGTTGAGCTTCAGGTGTCCGCCTAGGGTTAGGGTTAGGTCTATGGTTTGAGTTAGGCTTCATGTTAGGTTAGGTTTGAACTTAGTTTGAGGGAGTAAGTTTAGGGCTACTGTTTGTTTTCGGTTCAGTGTTTCGGTTGGAGTTAGCGTGAGGGTCAGGTTAGGGTAGGGGTTGAGCTTAAGGTGTCCGCCTAGGGTTAGGGTTAGGTCTACGGTTTGAGTTAGGCTTCAGGTTAGGTTAGGTTTGAACTTAGTTTGAGGGAGTAAGTTTAGGGCTACTGTTAGTTTTCGGGTCAGTGTTACGGTTGGATATAGCGTCAGGGTCAGGTTAGGGTTGGGGTTGAGCTTCAGGTGTCCGCCTAGGGTTAGGGTTAGGTCTATGGTTTGAGTTAGGCTTCAGGTTAGGTTAGGCTTGAACTTAGTTTGAGGGAGTAAGTTTAGGGCTACTGTTAGTTTACGGTTCAGTGTTGCGGTTGGAGTTAGCGTGAGGGTCAGGTTAGGGTTGGGGTTGAGCTAAAGGTGTCCGCCTAGTGTTAGGTTTAGGTCTATGGTTTCATTTAGGATTCAGGTTAGGTTAGGATTGAACTTAGTTTGAGTGAGTAAGTTTAGGGCTACTGTTAGTTTTCGGTTCAGTGTTACCGTTGGTGATAGCGTCAGGGTCAGGTTAGTGTTGGGGTTGAGCTTAAGGTGTCCGCCTAGGGTTAGGGTTAGGTCTATGGTTTGAGTTAGGCTTCAGGTAAGGTTAGGTTTGAACTAAGTTTGAGGGAGTAAGTTTAGGGCTACTGTTAGTTTTCAGTTCAGTGTTACGGTTGGAGTTAGCGTCAGGGTCAGGTTAGGGTTGGGGTTGAGCTTCAGGTGTCCGCCTAGGGTTAGGGTTAGGTCTATGGTTTGAGTTAGGCTTCAGGTTAGGTTAGGTTTAAACTTAGTTTGAGGGAGTAAGTTTAGGGCTACTGTTTGTTTTCGGTTCAGTGTTTTGGTTGGAGTTAGCGTGAGGGTCAGGTTAGGGTAGGGGTTGAGCTTAAGGTGTCCGCCTAGGGTTAGGGTTAGGTGTATGGTTTGAGTTAGGCTTCAGGTTAGGTTAGGGTTGAACTTAGTTTGAGGGAGTAAGTTTAGGGCTACTGTTAGTTTTCGGTTCAGTGTTACGGTTGGAGATAGCGTCAGGGTCAAGTTAGCGTTGGGGTTGAGCTTCAGGTGTCCGCCTAGGGTTAGGGTTAGGCGTATGGTTTGATTTAGGCTTCAGGTTAGGTTAGGTTTGAACTTAGTTTGAGGGAGTAAGTTTAGGGCTACTGTTAGTTTTCGGGTAACTGTTATGGTTGGAGTTAGCGTCAGGGCCATTTTAGGATTGGGGTTGAGCTTAAGGTGTCCGCCAAGGGTTAGGGTTAGGTCTATGGTTTGAGTTAGGCTTCAGGTTAGGTTAGGTTTGAACTTAGTTTGAGGGAGTAAGTTTAGGGCTACTGTTAGTTTTCGGTTCAGTGTTACGGTTGGAGATAGCGTCAGGGTCAGGTTAGGGTTGGGGTTGAGCTTCAGGTGTCCGCCTAGGGTTAGGGTTAGGTCTATGGTTTGAGTTAGGCTTCAGGTTAGGTTAGCTTTGAACTTACTTTGAGGGAGTAAGTTTAGGGCTACTGTTAGGTTCGGTTCAGTGTTACGGTTGGAGTTAGCGTGAGGGTCAGGTTAGGGTTGGGGTTGAGCTTAAGGTGTCCGCCTAGGGTTAGAGTTAGGTGTATGGTTTGATTTAGGCTTCATGTTAGCTTAGGTTTGAACTTAGTTTGAGGGAGTAAGTTTTGGGCTACTGTTAGTTTTCGCGTAACTGTTATGGTTGGAGTTAGCGTCAGGGCCAGGTTAGGTTTGGGATTGAGCTTAAGGTGTCCGCCTAGTGTTAGGGTTAGGTCTATGGTTTGAGTTAGGCTTCAGGTTAGCTTAGGTTTGAACTTAGTTTGAGGGAATAAGTTTAGGGCAACTGTTAGTTTTCGGTTCAGTGTTACGGTTGGAGTTAGCGTCAGGTTCAGGTTAGGGTTGGGGTTGAACTTAAGGTGTCTGCCTAGGGTTAGGGTTAGGTCTTTGGTTTGAGTTAGGCTTCAGGTGAGGTTAGGTTTGAACTTAGTTTGAGGGAGTAAGTTTAGGGCTACTGTTAGTTTTCGGTTAAGTGTTACGGTTGGAGTAAGAGTCAGGGTCAGGTTAGGGTTGGGGTTGAGCTTCAGGTGTCCGCCTAGGGTTAGGGTTAGGTGTATGGTTTGATTTAGGCTTCAGGTTAGGTTAGGTTTGAACTTAGTTTGAGGGAGTAAGTTTAGGGCTACTGTTAGTTTTCGGCTAAGTGTTACGGTTGGAGTTAGCGTCAGGTCCAGGTTAGGGTTGGGGTTGAGTTTCAGGTGTCCGCCTAGGGTTAGGGTAGGTGTATGGTTTTATTTAGGCTTCAGATTAAGTAGGTTTGAAGTTAGTTTGAGGGAGTAATTTTAGGGCTACTGTTAGTTTTCGGTTAACTGTTACAGTTGGAGTAAGCGTGAGTGTCAGGTTATGGTAGGGGTTGAGCTTAAGGTGTCCGCCTGTGGTTAGGGTTAGGTGTATGATTTGATTAAGGCTTCAGGTTAGTTTAGGTTTGAACTTAGTTTGAGGGAGTAAGTTTACGGCTCCTGTTCGTTTTCGGGTAACTGTTATGGTTGGAGTTAGCGTAAGGGCCAGGTTAGGGTTGGGGTTGAGCTTAAGGTGTCCGCATAGGGTTAGGGTTAGGTCTATGGTTTGAGTTACGCTTCAGATTAGGTTAGGTTTGCACGTAGTTTGAGGGAGTAAGTTTAGGGCTACTCTTAGTTTTCGGTTCAGTGTTACGGTTGGAGATAGCGTCAGGGTCAGGTTAGGTTTGGGGTTGAGCTTAAGGTGTCCGCCTAGGGTTAGGGTTAGGTGTATGGTATGATTTAGGCTTCTGGATAAGTTAGGTTTGAACTTAGTTTGAGGGAGTAAGTTTAGGGCTATTGTTAGTTTTCGGTTCAGTGTTACGGTTGGAAATAGAGTCAGGGTCAGTTTAGGGTTGGGCTTGAACTTCAGGTGTCCCCCTAGGGTTAGGGTAAGTTCTATGGTTTGAGTTAGGCTTCAGGTTAGGTTAGGTTTGAACTTAGTTTGAGGGAGTAAGTTTAGGGCTACTGTTAGTTTTCGGGTAACTGTTATGGTTGGAGTTAGCGTCAGGGGATTTTAGGGTTGGGGTTAAGCTTAAGGTCTCCGCCAAGGGATAGGGTTAGGTCTATGGTTTGAGTTAGGCTTCAGGTTAGGTTAGGCTTGAACTTTGTTTGAGGGAGTAAGTTTAGGGCTACTGTTAGTTTACGATTCAGTGTTACGGTTGGAGTTAGCGTGAGGGTCAGGTTAGGGTTGGGGTTGAGCTAAAGGTGTCCGCCTAGGGTTAGGTTTAGGTCTATGGTTTCATTTACCATTCAGGTTAGGTTAGGATTGAACTTAGTTTGAGGGAGTAAGTTTAGGGCTACGGTTAGTTTTCGGTTCAGTGTTACCGTTGGTGATAGTGTCAGGGTCAGGTTAGTGTTGGGGTTGAGCTTAAGGTGTCCGCCTAGGGTTAGGGTTAGGTCTATGGTTTGAGTTAGGCTTCAGGAAAGGTTAGGTTTGAACTTAGTTTGAGGGAGTAAGTTTAGGGCTACTGTTAATTTTTGGTTCAGTGTTACGGTTGGAGTTAGCGTCAGGGTCAGGTTAGGGTTGGGGTTGAGCTTCAGGTGTCCGCCTAGGGTTAGGGTTAGGTCTATGGTTTGAGTTAGGCTTCATGTTAGGTTAGGTTTGAACTTAGTTTGAGGGAGTAAGTTTAGGGCTACTGTTTGTTTTCGGTTCAGTGTTTCGTTTGGAGTTAGCGTGAGGGTCAGGTTAGGGTAGGGGTTGAGCTTAAGGTGTCCGCCTAGGGTTAGGGTTAGGTCTACGGTTTGAGTTAGGCTTCAGGTTAGGATAGGTTTGAACTTAATTTGAGAGAGTAAGTTTAGGGCTACTGTTAGTTTTCGGTTCAGTGTTACGGTTGGATGTAGCGTCAGGGTCAGGTTAGGGTTGGGGTTGAGCTTCAGGTGTCCGCCTAGGGTTAGGGTTAGGTCTATGGTTTGAGTTAGGCTTCAGGTTAGGTTAGGTTTGAACTTAGTTTGAGGGAGTAAGTTTAGGGCTACTGTTACTTTTCGGTTCAGTGTTACGGTTGGATTTAGCGTGAGGGTCAGTTTAGGGTTGGGGTTGAGCTTAAGGTGTCCGCCTAGGGTTAGGGTTAGGTGTATGGTTTGAGTTAGGCTTCAGGTTAGGTTAGGTTTGAACTTAGTTTGAGGGACTAAGTTTAGGGCTACTGTTCGTTTTCGGGTAACTGTTATGGTTGGAGTTAGCGTCAGGGCCAGGTTAGGGTTGGGGTTGAGCTTAAGGTGTCCGACTAGGGTTAGGGTTAGGTCTATGGTTTGATTTTGGCTTCAGGTTAGTTTAGGTTTGAACTTAGTTTGAGGGAGTAAGTTTAGGGCTACTGTTAGTTTTCGGTTCAGTGTTACGGTTGGAGATAGCGTCAGGGTCAGGTTAGGGTTGGGGTTGAGCTTAAGGTGTCCGCCTAGGGTTAGGGTTAGGTGTATGGTATGATTTAGGCTTCTGGTTAAGTTAGGTTTGAACTTAGTTTGAGGGAGTAAGTTTAGGGCTATTGTTAGTTTTCGGTTCAGTGTTACGGTTGGAAATAGCGTCAGGGTCAGTTTAGGGTTGGGCTTGAACTTCAGGTGTCCCCCTAGGGTTAGGGTAAGTTCTATGGTTTGAGTTAGGCTTCAGGTTAGGTTAGGTTTGAAATTAGTTTGAGGGAGTAAGTTTAGGGCTACTGTTAGGTTTCGGTTCAGTGTTACGGTTGGAGTTAGCGTGAGGGTCAGGTTAGTGTTGGGGTTGAGCTTAAGGTGTCCGCCTAGGGTTAGAGTTAGGTGTATGGTTTGATTTAGGCTTCAGGTTATCTTAGGTTTGAACTTAGTTTGATGGAGTAAGTTTAGGGCTACTGTTAGTTTTCGGGTAACTGTTATGGTTGGAGTTAGCGTCAGGGGATTTTAGGGTTGGGGTTCAGCTTAAGGTGTCCGCCAAGGGATAGGGTTAGGTCTATGGTTTGAGTTAGGCTTCAGGTTTGGTTAGGCTTGAACTTAGTTTGAGGGAGTAAGTTTAGGGCTACTGTTAGTTTACGGTTCAGTGTTACGGTTGGAGTTAGCGTGAGGGTCAGGTTAGGTTTGGGGTTGAGCTAAAGGTGTCCGCCTAGGGTTAGGTTTAGGTCTATGGTTTCATTTAGGATTCAGGTTAGGTTAGGATTGAACTTAGTTTGAGGGAGTAAGTTTAGGGCTACTGTTAGTTTTCGGTTCAGTGTTACGGTTGGAGTTAGCGTCAGGGTCAGGTTAGGGTTGGGGTTGAGCTTCAGGTGTCCGCCTAGGGTTAGGGTTAGGTCTATGGTATGAGTTAGGCTTCAGGTTAGGTTAGGTTTGAACTTAGTTTGAGGGAGTAAGTTTAGGGCTACTGTTTGTTTTCGGTTCAGTGTTTCGGTTGCAGTTAGCGTGAGGGTCAGGTTAGGGTAGGGGTTGAGCTTAAGGTGTCCGCCTAGGGTTAGGGTTAGGTGTATGGTTTGATTTAGGCTTCAGGTTAGGTTAGGTTTGAACTTAGTTTGAGGGAGTAAGTTTAGGGCTACTGTTAGTTTTCGGGTAACTGTTACGGTTGGAGTTAGCGTCAGGTCCAGGTTAGGGTTGGCGTTGAGCTAATGGTGTCCGCCTAGGGTTAGGATTAGGTGTATGGTTTGATTTACGCTTCAGGTTAGGTTAGGTTTGAAGTTAGTTTGAGGGAGTAAGTTTAGGGCTACTGTTAGTTTTTGGTTAACTGTTACCATTGGAGTAAGCGTGAGGGTCAGGTTAGGGTTGGGGTTGAGCTTAAGGTGTCCGCCTAGGGTTAGGGTTTGGTGTATGGTTTGGTTTAGGCTTCAGGTTAGGTTAGGTTTGAACTTAGTTTGAGGGAGTAAGTTTAGGGCTACTGTTAGTTTTTGGTTCAGTGTTACGGTTGGAGATAGCGTCAGGGTCAGGTTAGGGTTGGGCTTGAACTTCAGCTGTCCGCCTAGTGTTTGGGTTAGGTCTATGATTTGAGTTAGGCTTCAGGTTAGGTTAGGTTTGAAATTAGTTTGAGGGAGTAAGTGTAGGGCTACTGTTAGTTTTCGGTTCAGTGTTACGGTTGGAGTTATCGTGAGGGTCAGGTTAGGGTTGGGGTTGAGCTTAAGGTGTCCGCCTAGGGTTAGAGTAAGGTGTATAGTTTGATTTAGGGTTCAGGTTATCTTAGGTTTGAACTTAGTTTGAGGGAGTAAGTTTAGGGCTACTGTTAGTTTTCGGGTAACTGTTATGGTTGGATTTAGCGTCAGGGCCAGGTTAGGGTTGGGGTTGAGCTTAAGGTGTCCGCCTAGGGTTAGGGTTAGGTCTATGGTTTGAGGTAGGCTTCAGGTTAGGTTAGGTTTGAACTTAGTTTGAGGGAGTAAGTTTAGGGCTACTGTTAGTTTTCGGTTCAGTGTTACGGTTGGAGATAGCGTCAGGGTCAAGTTAGCGTTGGGGTTGAGCTTCAGGTGTCCGCCTAGGGTTAGGGTTAGGTGTATGGTTTGATTTAGGCTTCAGGTTAGGTTAGGTTTGAACTTAGTTTGAGGGAGTAAGTTTAGGGCTACTGTTAGTTTTCGGGTAACTGTTATGGTTGGAGTTAGCGTCAGGGCCATTTTAGGATTGGGGTTGAGCTTAAGGTGTCCGCCAAGGGTTAGGGTTAGGTCTATGGTTTGAGTTAGGCTTCAGGTTAGGTTAGGTTTGAACTTAGTTTGAGGGAGTAAGTTTTGGGCTACTGTTAGTTTTCGGTTCAGTGTTACGGTTGGAGATAGCGTCAGGGTCAGGTTAGGGTTGGGGTTGAGCTTCAGGTGTCCGCCTAGGGTTAGGGTTAGGTCTATGGTTTGAGTTAGGCTTCAGGTTAGGTTAGGTTTGAACTTACTTTGAGGGAGTAAGTTTAGGGCTACTGTTAGGTTTCGGTTCAGTGTTACGGTTGGAGTTAGCGTGAGGGTCAGGTTAGGGTTGGGGTTGAGCTTAAGGTGTCCGCCTAGGGTTAGAGTTAGGTGTATGGTTTGATTTAGGCTTCAGGTTAGGTTAGGTTTGAACTTAGTTTGAGGGAGTAAGTTTAGGGCTACTGTTAGTTTTCGGTTCAGTGTTATGGTTGGAGATAGCGTCACGGTCAGGTTATGGTTGGGCTTGAACTTCAGGTGTCCGCCTAGGGTTAGGGTTAGGTCTATGGTTTGAGTTAGGCTTCAGGTTAGGTTAGGTTTGAACTTAGTTTGAGGGAGTAAGTTTAGGGATACTGTTAGTTTTCGGTTCAGTGTTACGGTTGGAGTTAGCGTGAGGGTCAGGTTAGGGTTGGGGTTGAGCTTAAGGTGTCCGCCTAGGGTTAGAGTTAGTTGTATGGTTTGATTTAGGCTTCAGGTTAGGTTAGGTTTGAACTTAGTTTGAGGGAGTAAGTTTAGGGCTACTGTTAGTTTTCGGGTATCTGTTATGGTTGGAGATAGCGTCAGGGCCAGGTTAGGGTTGGGGTTGAGCTTAAGGTGTCCGCCTAGGGTTAGGGTTAGGTCTAAGGTTTGAGTTAGGCTTCAGGTTAGGTTAGGTTTGAACTTAGTTTGAGGGAGTAAGTTTAGGGCTACTGTTAGTTTTCGGTTCAGTGTTACCGTTGGAGTTAGCGTGAGGGTCAGGTTATGGTTGGGTTTGATCTTAAGGTGTCTGCCTAGGGTTAGCATTAGGTCTATGGTTTGATTTAGGCTTCAGGTTAGGTTAGGTCTGAACTTAGTTTGAGGGAGTAAGTTTAGGGCTACTGTTAGTTTTCGGTTCAGTGTTACGGTTGGAGATAGCGTCAGGGTCAGGTTAGGGTTGGGGTTGAGCTTCAGGTGTCCGCCTAGGGTTAGGGATATGTCTATGGTTTGAGTTAGGCTTCAGGGTAGGTTAGGTTTGAACTTAGTTTGAGGGAGTAAGTTTAGGGCTACTGTTAGTTTTCGGGCAACTGTTATGGTTGGAGTTAACGTCAGGGCCATTTTAGGATTGGGGTTGAGCTTAAGGTGTCCGCCAAGGGTTAGGGTTAGGTCTATGGTTTGAGTTAGGCTTCAGGTTAGGTTAGGTTTGAACTTAGTTTGAGGGAGTAAGTTTAGTGCTACTGTTAGTTCTCGGTTGAATGTTACGGTTGGAGTAAGAGTCAGGGTCAGGTTAGGGTTGGGGTTGAGCTTCAGGTGTCCGCCTAGGATTAGAGTTAGGTCTATGGTTTGAGTTAGGCTTCAGGTTAGGTTAGGTTTGAACTTAGTTTGAGGGAGTAAGTTTAGGGCTACTGTTTGTTTTCAGTTCAGCGTTTCGGTTGGAGTTAGCGTGAGGTTCAGGTTAGGGTAGGGGTTGAGCTTAAAGTGTCCGCCTAGGGTTAGGGTTAGGTGTAAGGTTTGATTTAGGCTTCAGGTTAGGTTAGGTTTGAACTTAGTTTGAGGGAGTAATTTTAGGGATACTGTTAGTTTTCGGGTAACTGTTACGGTTGGAGTTAGGGTCAGGTCCAGGTTAGGGTTGGCGTTGAGCTAATGGTGTCCGCCTAGGGTTAGGGTTAGGTGTATGGTTTGATTTAGGCTTCAGGTTAGGTTAGGTTTGAAGTTAGTTTGAGGGAATACATTTACGGCTACTGTTAGTTTTCGGTTAACTGTTACAGTTGGAGTAAGTGTGAGGGTCAGGTTAGGGTAGGGGTTGAGCTTAAGGTGTCCGCATAGGGTTAGGGTTAGGTGTATGATTTGATTAAGGCTTCAGGTTATGTTAGGTTTGAACGTAGTTTGAGGGAGTAAGTTTAGGGCTACTGTTATTTTTCGGATAACTGTTATGGTTGGAGTTAGCCTCAGGGCAATTTTATCATTGGGCCTGAGCTTAAGGTGTCCGCCAAGGGTTAGGGTTAGGTCTATGGTTTGAGTTAGGCTTCAGGTTAGGTTAGGTTTGAACTTAGTTTGAGGGAGTAAGTTTAGAGCTACTGTTAGTTTTCGGTTCAGTATTTTGGTTGGAGTTAGCGTGAGGGTCAGGTTAGGGTTGGGTTTGAGCTTAAGGTGTCCGCCTAGGGTTAGGGTTAGATGTATGGTTTGAATTAGGATTCAGGTTAGGTTAGGTTTGAACTTAGTTTGAGGGAGTAAGTTTAGGGCTACTGTTAGTTTTCGGTTCAGTGTTACGGTTGGAGATAGCGTCAGGGTCAGGTTAGGGTTGGGGTTGAGCTTCAGGTGTCCGCCTAGGGTTAGGGTTATGTCTATGGTTTGAGTTAGGCTTCAGGTTAGGTTAGGTTTGAAATTAGTTTGAGGGAGTAAGTTTAGGGCTACTGTTAGTTTTCGGTTAACTGTTACAGTTGGAGTAAGTGTAAGGGTCAGGTTATGGTAGGGGTTGAGCTTAAGGTGTCCGCCTAGGGTTAGGGTTAGGTGTATGATTTGATTAAGGCTTCAGGTTAGGTTAGGTGTGAACTTAGTTTGAGGGAGTAAGTTTAGGGCTACTGTTAGTTTTCGGGTAACTGTTATGGTTGGAGTTAGCCTCAGGCCCATTTTAAGATTGGGGTTGAGCTTAAGGTGTCCGCCAAGGGTTAGGGTTAGGTCTATGGTTTGATTTAGGCTTCAGGTTAGGTTAGGTTTGAACTTAGTTTGAGGGAGTAAGTTTAGGGCTACTGTTAGTTTTCAGTTCAGTGTTACGGTTGGAGATAGCGTCAGGGTCAGGTTAGGGTTGGCGTTGAGCTTCAGGTGTCCGCCTAGGGTTAGGGTTAGGTCTATGGTTTGAGTTAAGCTTCAGGTTATGTTAGGTTTGAACTTAGTTTGAGGGAGTAAGTTTAGGGCTACTGTTAGTTTTCGGTTCAGTGTTACGGTTGGATTTAGCGTGAGGGTCAGGTTAGGGTTGGGGTTGAGCTTAAGGTGTCCGCCTAGGGTTAGGGTTAGGTGTATGGTTTGATTTAGGCTTCAGGTTAGGTTAGGTTTGAACTTAGTTTGAGGGAGTAAGTTTAGGGGTACTGTTAGTTTTCGGTTCAGTTTTACGGTTGGAGATAGCGTCAGGGTCAGGTTAGGGTTGGGGTTGAGATTCAGGTGTCCGCCTAGGGTTAGGGTTAGGTCTATGGTTTGAGTTAGGCTTCAGGTTAGGTTAGGTTTGAACTTAGTTTGAGGGAGTAAGTTTAGGGCTGCTGTTAGTTTTCGGTTCAGTGTTACGGTTGGAGATAGTGTCAGGGTCAGGTTAGTGTTGGGGTTGAGCTTCAGGTGTCCTCCTAGGGTTAGGGTTACGTCTATGGTTTGGGTTAGGCTTCAGGTTAGGTTAGGTTTGAACTTAGTTTGAGGGATAAGTTTAGGGCTACTGTTAGTTTTCAGTTCAGAGTTACGGTTGGATTGAGCGTGAGGGTCATGTTAGGGTTGGGGTTGAGCTTAAGGTGTCCGCCTAGGGTTAGAGTTAGGTGTATGGTTTGATTTAGGGTTCAGGTTATCTTAGGTTTGAACTTAGTTTGAGGGAGTAAGTTTAGGGCTACTGTTAGTTTTCGGGTAACTGTTATGGTTGGAGTTAGCGTCAGGGCCAGGTTACGGTAGGGGTTGAGCTTAAGGTGTCCCCCTAGGGTTAGGGTTAGGTCTATGGTTTGAGTTAGGCTTCAGGTTAGGTTAGGTTTGAACTTAGTTTGAGGGAGTAAGTTTAGGGCTACTGTTAGTTTTCGGTTCAGTGTTACGGTTGGAGATAGCGTCAGGGTCAAGTTAGCGTTGGGGTTGAGCTTCAGGTGTCCGCCTAGGGTTAGGGTTAGGTCTATGGTTTGAGTTAAGCTTCAGGTTAGGTTAGGTTTGAACTTAGTTTGAGGGAGTAAGTTTAGGGCTACTGTTAGCTTTCGGGTAACTGTTATGGTTGGAGTTAGCGTCAGGGCCATTTTAGGATTGGGGTTGAGCTTAAGGTGTCCGCCAAGGGTTACGGTTAGGTCTATGGTTTGAGTTAGGCTTCAGGTTATGTTAGGTTTGAACTTAGTATGAGGGAGTAAGTTTAGGGCTATTGTTAGTTTTCGGTTCAGTGTTACGGTCGGAGATAGCGTCAGGGTCAGGTTAGGTTTGGGGTTGAGATTCAGGTGTCCGCCTAGGGTTAGGGTTAGGTCTATGGTTTGAGTTAGGCTTCAGGTTAGGTTAGGTTTGAACTTAGTTTGAGGGAGTAAGTTTAGGGCTACTGTTAGTTTACGATTCAGTGTTACGGTTGGAGTTAGCGTGAGGGTCAGGTTAGGGTTGGGGTTGAGCTAAAGGTGTCCGCCTAGGGTTAGGTTTAGGTCTATGGTTTCATTTACCATTCAGGTTAGGTTAGGATTGAACTTAGTTTGAGGGAGTAAGTTTAGGGCTACGGTTAGTTTTCGGTTCAGTGTTACCGTTGGTGATAGTGTCAGGGTCAGGTTAGTGTTGGGGTTGAGCTTAAGGTGTCCGCCTAGGGTTAGGGTTAGGTCTATGGTTTGAGTTAGGCTTCAGGAAAGGTTAGGTTTGAACTTAGTTTGAGGGAGTAAGTTTAGGGCTACTGTTAGTTTTTGGTTCAGTGTTACGGTTGGAGTTAGCGTCAGGGTCAGGTTAGGGTTGGGGTTGAGCTTCAGGTGTCCGCCTAGGGTTAGGGTTAGGTCTATGGTTTGAGTTAGGCTTCATGTTAGGTTAGGTTTGAACTTAGTTTGAGGGAGTAAGTTTAGGGCTACTGTTTGTTTTCGGTTCAGTGTTTCGTTTGGAGTTAGCGTGAGGGTCAGGTTAGGGTAGGGGTTGAGCTTAAGGTGTCCGCCTAGGGTTAGGGTTAGGTCTACGGTTTGAGTTAGGCTTCAGGTTAGGATAGGTTTGAACTTAATTTGAGAGAGTAAGTTTAGGGCTACTGTTAGTTTTCGGTTCAGTGTTACGGTTGGATGTAGCGTCAGGGTCAGGTTAGGGTTGGGGTTGAGCTTCAGGTGTCCGCCTAGGGTTAGGGTTAGGTCTATGGTTTGAGTTAGGCTTCAGGTTAGGTTAGGTTTGAACTTAGTTTGAGGGAGTAAGTTTAGGGCTACTGTTACTTTTCGGTTCAGTGTTACGGTTGGATTTAGCGTGAGGGTCAGTTTAGGGTTGGGGTTGAGCTTAAGGTGTCCGCCTAGGGTTAGGGTTAGGTGTATGGTTTGAGTTAGGCTTCAGGTTAGGTTAGGTTTGAACTTAGTTTGAGGGACTAAGTTTAGGGCTACTGTTCGTTTTCGGGTAACTGTTATGGTTGGAGTTAGCGTCAGGGCCAGGTTAGGGTTGGTGTTGAGCTTAAGGTGTCCGACTAGGGTTAGGGTTAGGTCTATGGTTTGAGTTAGGCTTCAGGTTAGGTTAGGTTTGAACTTAGTTTGAGGGAGTAAGTTTAGGGCTACTGTTAGTTTTCGGTTCAGTGTTACGGTTGGAGATAGCGTCAGGGTCAGGTTAGGGTTGGGGTTGAGCTTAAGGTGTCCGCCTAGGGTTAGGGTTAGGTGTATGGTATGATTTAGGCTTCTGGTTAAGTTAGGTTTGAACTTAGTTTGAGGGAGTAAGTTTAGGGCTATTGTTAGTTTTCGGTTCAGTGTTACGGTTGGAAATAGCGTCAGGGTCAGTTTAGGGTTGGGCTTGAACTTCAGGTGTCCCCCTAGGGTTAGGGTAAGTTCTAGGGTTTGAGTTAGGCTTCAGGTTAGGTTAGGTTTGAAATTAGTTTGAGGGAGTAAGTTTAGGGCTACTGTTAGGTTTCGGTTCAGTGTTACGGTTGGAGTTAGCGTGAGGGTCAGGTTAGTGTTGGGGTTGAGCTTAAGGTGTCCGCCTAGGGTTAGAGTTAGGTGTATGGTTTGATTTAGGCTTCAGGTTATCTTAGGTTTGAACTTAGTTTGATGGAGTAAGTTTAGGGCTACTGTTAGTTTTCGGGTAACTGTTATGGTTGGAGTTAGCGTCAGGGGATTTTAGGGTTGGGGTTCAGCTTAAGGTGTCCGCCAAGGGATAGGGTTAGGTCTATGGTTTGAGTTAGGCTTCAGGTTAGGTTAGGCTTGAACTTAGTTTGAGGGAGTAAGTTTAGGGCTACTGTTAGTTTACGGTTCAGTGTTACGGTTGGAGTTAGCGTGAGGGTCAGGTTACGTTTGGGGTTGAGCTAAAGGTGTCCGCCCAGGGTTAGGTTTAGGTCTATGGTTTCATTTAGGATTCAGGTTAGGTTAGGATTGAACTTAGTTTCAGGTAGTAAGTTTAGGGCTACTGTTATTTTTCGGTTCAGTGTTACGGTTGGAGTTTGCCTCAGGGTCAGGTTAGGGTTGGGGTTGAGCTTCAGGTGTCCGCCTAGGGTTAGGTTTAGGTCTATGGTTTGAGTTAGGCTTCAGGTTAGGTTAGGTTTGAACTTAGTTTGAGGGAGTAAGTTTAGGGCTACTGTTTGTTTTCGGTTCAGTGTTTCGGTTGGAGTTAGCGTGAGGGTCAGGTTAGGGTAGGGATTGAGCTTAAGGTGTCCGCCTAGGGTTATGGTTAGGTGTATGGTTTGATTTAGGCTTCAGGTTAGGTTAGGTTTGAACTTAGTTTGAGGGAGTAAGTTTAGGGCTACTGTTAGTTTTCGGGTAACTGTTACGGTTGGAGTTAGCGTCAGGTCCAGGTTAGGGTTGGCGTTGAGCTAATGGTGTCCGCCTAGGGTTAGGATTAGGTGTATGGTTTGATTTACGCTTCAGGTTAGGTTAGGTTTGAAGTTAGTTTGAGGGAGTAAGTTTAGGGCTACTGTTAGTTTTCGGTTAACTGTTACCGTTGGAGTAAGCGTGAGGGTCAGGTTAGGGTAGGGGTTGAGCTTAAGGTGTCCGCCTAGGGTTAGGGTTAGGTGTATGATTTGATTAAGGTTTCAGGTTAGGTTAGGTTTGAACTTAGTTTGAGGGAGTAAGTTTAGGGCTACTGTTAGTTTTCGGGTAACTGTTATGGTTGGAGTTAGCGTCAGGGCCAGGTTAGGGTTGGGGTTGAGCTTAAGGTGTTCGCCTACGGTTAGGGTTAGGTCTATGGTTTGAGTTAGGCTTCAGGTTAGGTTAGGTTTGAACTTAGTTTGAGGGAGTAAGTTTAGGGCTACTGTTAGTTTTCGGTTCAGTGTTACGGTTGGATTTAGCGTGAGGGTCAGGTTAGGGTTGGGGTTGAGCTTAAGGTGTCCGCCTAGGTTTAGGGTTAGGTGTATGGTTTGATTTAGGCTTCAGGTTAGGTTAGGTTTGAACTTAGTTTGAGGGAGTAAGTTTAGGGGTACTGTTAGTTTTCGGTTCAGTTTTACGGTTGGAGATAGCGTCAGGGTCAGGTTAGGGTTGGGGTTGAGCTTCAGGTGTCCGCCTAGGGTTAGAGTTAGGTGTATGGTTTGTTTTAGGGTTCAGGTTATCTTAGGTTTGAACTTAGTTTGAGGGAGTAAGTTTAGGGCTACTGTTAGTTTTCGGGTAACTGTTATGGTTGGAGTTAGCGTCAGGGCCAGGTTACGGTAGGGGTTGAGCTTAAGGTGTCCCCCTAGGGTTAGGGTTACGTCTATGGTTTGAGTTAGGCTTCAGGTTAGGTTAGGTTTGAACTTAGTTTGAGGGAGTAAGTTTAGGGCTACTGCTAGTTTTCGGTTCAGTGTTACGGTTGGAGATAGCGTCAGGGTCAGGTTAGGGTTGGGGTTGAGCTTCAGGTGTCCGCCTAGGGTTAGGGTTAGGTCTATGGTTTGAGTTAGGCTTCAGCTTAGGTTAGGTTTGAACTTAGTTTGAGGGAGTAAGTTTAGGGCTACTGTTACTTTTCGGTTCAGTGTTACGGTTGGAGTAAGAGTCAGGGTCAGGTTAGGGTTGGGGTTGAGCTTCAGGTGTCCGCCTAGGGTTAGGATTAGGTCTATGGTTTGAGTTAGGCTTCAGGTTAGGTTAGGTTTGAACTTAGTTTGAGGGAGTAAGTTTAGGGCTACTGTTTGTTTTCGGTTCAGTGTTTCGGTTGGAGTTAGCGTGAGGGTCAGGTTAGGGTAGGGGTTGAGCTTAAGGTGTCCGCCTAGGGTTAGGGTTAGGTGTATGGTTTGATTTAGGCTTCAGGTTAGGTTTGGTTTGAACTTAGTTTGAGGGAGTAAGTTTAGGGCTACTGTTAGTTTTCGGGTAACTGTTACGGTTGGAGTTAGCGTCAGGTCCAGGTTAGGGTTGGCGTTGAGCTAATGGTGTCCGCCTAGGGTTAGGGTTAGTTGTATGCTTTGATTTAGGCTTCAGGTTAGGTTAGGTTTGAAGTTAGTTTGAGGGAGTAAGTTTAGGGCTACTGTTAGTTTTCGGTTAACTGTTACAGTTGGAGTAAGCGTGAGGGTCAGGTTAGGGTAGGGGTTGAGATTAAGGTGTCCGCCTAGGGTTAGGGTTAGGTGTATGATTTGATTAAGGCTTCAGTTTAGGTTAGGTTTGAACTTAGTATGAGGTTGTAAGTTTAGGGCTACTGTTAGTTTTCGGTTCAGTGTTACGGTTGGAGATAGCGTCAGGGTCAGGTTAGGGTTGGGGTTGAGCTTCAGGTGTCCGCCTAGGGTTAGGGTTAGGTCTATGGGTTGAGTTAGGCTTCAGGTTAGGTTAGGTTTGAAATTAGTATGAGGGAGTAAGTTTAGGGCTAATGTTAGTTTTCGGTTCAGTGTTACGGTTGGAGTTAGCGTGAGGGTCATGTAAGGGTTGTGGTTGAGCTTAAGGTGTCCGCCTAGGGTTAGGGTTAGGTGTATGGTTTGATTTAGGCTTCAGGTTAGGTTAGGTTTGAACTTAGTTTGAGGGAGTAAGTTTAGGGATACTGTTAGTTTTCGGTTCAGTGTTACGGTTGGAGTTAGCGTGAGGGTCAGGTTAGGGTTGGGGTTGAGCTTAAGGTGTCCGCCTAGGGTTAGAGTTAGTTGTATGGTTTGATTTAGGCTTCAGGTTAGGTTAGGTTTGAACTTAGTTTGAGGGAGTAAGTTTAGGGCTACTGTTAGTTTTCGGGTAACTGTTATGGTTGGAGTTAGCGTCAGGGCCAGGTTAGGGTTGGGGTTGAGCTTAAGGTGTCCGCCTAGGGTTAGGGTTAGGTCTATGGTTTGAGTTAGGCTTCAGGTTAGGTTAGGTTTGAACTTAGTTTGAGGGAGTAAGTTTAGGGCTACTGTTAGTTTTCGGTTCAGTGTTACCGTTGGAGTTAGCGTGAGGGTCAGGTAATGGTTGGGGTTGATCTTAAGGTGTCTGCCTAGGGTTAGCATTAGGTCTATGGTTTGATTTAGGCTTCATGTTAGGTTAGGTCTGAACTTAGTTTGAGGGAGTAAGTTTAGGGCTACTGTTAGTTTTCTGTTCAGTGTTACGGTTGGAGATAGCGTCAGGGTCAGGTTAGGGTTGGGGTTGAGCTTCAGGTGTCCGCCTAGGGTTAGGGTTATGTCTATGGTTTGAGTTAGGCTTCAGGTTAGGTTAGGTTTGAAATTAGTTTGAGGGAGTAAGTTTAGGGCTAATGTTAGTTTTCGGTTCAGTGTTACGGTTGGAGTTCGCGTGAGGGTCAGGTTAGGGTTGGTTTTGAGGTTAAGGTGTCCGCCTAGGGTTAGGGTTAGGTGTATGGTTTGATTTAGGCTTCAGGTTAGGTTAGGTTTGAGCTTAGTTTGAGGGAGTAAGTTTAGGGCGACTGTTAGTTTTCTGGTAACTGTTATGGTTGGAGTTAGCGTCAGGGCCAGGTTAGGGTTGGGGTTGAGCTTAAGGTGTCCGCCTAGGGTTAGGGTTAGGTCTATGGTTTGAGTTAGGCTTCAGGTTAGGTTAGGTTTGAACTTAGTTTGAGGGAGTAAGTTTAGGGCTACTGTTAGTTTTCGGTTCAGTGTTACGGTTGGAGATAGCGTCAGGGTCAGGTTAGCGTTGGGGTTGAGCTTCAGGTGTCCTCCTAGGGTTAGGGTTAGGTCTATGGTTTGAGTTAGGCTTCAGGTTAGGTTACGTTGGAACTTAGTTTGAGGGAGTAAGTTTAGGGATACTGTTAGTTTTCAGTTCAGTGTTACGGTTGGATTTAGCGTGAGGGTCAGGTTAGGGTTGGGGTTGAGCTTAAGGTGTCCGCCTACGGTTGGGGTTAGGTGTATGGTTTGATTTAGGCTTCAGGTTAGGTTAGGTTTGAACTTAGTTTGAGGGAGTAAGTTTAGGGCGACTGTTAGTTTTCGGGTAACTGTTATGGTTGGAGTTAGCGTCAGGGCCAGGTTAGGGTTGGGGTTGAGCTTAAGGTGTCCTCCAAGGGTTAGGGTTAGGTCTATGGTTTGAGTTAGGCTTCCGGTTAGGTTAGGTTTGAAGTTAGTTTGAGGGAGTAAGTTTAGGGCTACTGTTAGTTTTCGGTTCAGTTTTACGGTTGGAGATAGCGTCAGGGTTAGGTTAGGGTTGGGGTTGAGCTTCAGGTTTCCGCCTAGGGTTAGGGTTAGGTCTATGGTTTGAGTTAGGCTTCAGGTTAGGTTAGGTTTGAAGTTAGTTTGAGGGAGTAAGTTTAGGGCTACTGTTAGTTTTCGGTTAACTGTTACAGTTGGAGTAAGTGTAAGGGTCAGGTTAGGGTAGGGGTTGAGCTTAAGGTGTCCGCCTAGGGTTAGGGTTAGGTGTATGATTTGATTAAGGCTTCAGGTTAGGTTAGGTGTGAACTTAGTTTGAGGGAGTAAGTTTAGGGCTACTGTTAGTTTTCGGGTAACTGTTATGGTTGGAGTTAGCCTCAGGCCCATTTTAAGATTGGGGTTGAGCTTAAGGTGTCCGCCAAGGGTTAGGGTTAGGTCTATGGTTTGATTTAGGCTTCAGGTTAGGTTAGGTTTGAACTTAGTTTGAGGGAGTAAGTTTAGGGCTACTGTTAGTTTTCAGTTCAGTGTTACGGTTGGAGATAGCGTCAGGGTCAGGTTAGGGTTGGCGTTGAGCTTCAGGTGTCCGCCTAGGGTTAGGGTTAGGTCTATGGTTTGAGTTAAGCTTCAGGTTATGTTAGGTTTGAACTTAGTTTGAGGGAGTAAGTTTAGGGCTACTGTTAGTTTTCGGTTCAGTGTTACGGTTGGATTTAGCGAGAGGGTCAGGTTAGGGTTGGGGTTGAGCTTAAGGTGTCCGCCTAGGTTTAGGGTTAGGTGTATGGTGTGATTTAGGCTTCAGGTTAGGTTAGGTTTGAACTTAGATTGAGGGAGTAAGTTTAGGGGTACTGTTAGTTTTCGGTTCAGTTTTACGGTTGGAGATAGCGTCAGGGTCAGGTTAGGTTTGGGGTTGAGCTTCAGGTGTCCGCCTAGGGTTAGGGTTAGGTCTATGGTTTGAGTTAGGCTTCAGGTTAGGTTAGGTTTGAACTTAGTTTGAGGGAGTAAGTTTAGGGCTGCTGTTAGTTTTCGGTTCAGTGTTACGGTTGGAGATAGAGTCAGGGTCAGGTTAGTGTTGGGGTTGAGCATCAGGTGTCCTCCTAGGGTTAGGGTTACGTCTATGGTTTGGGTTAGGCTTCAGGTTAGGTTAGGTTTGAACTTAGTTTGAGGGATAAGTTTAGGGCTACTGTTAGTTTTCAGTTCAGAGTTACGGTTGGATTTAGCGTGAGGGTCATGTTAGGGTTGGGGTTGAGCTTAAGGTGTCCGCCTAGGGTTAGAGTTAGGTGTATGGTTTGATTTAGGGTTCAGGTTATCTTAGGTTTGAACTTAGTTTGAGGGAGTAAGTTTAGGGCTACTGTTAGTTTTCGGGTAACTGTTATGGTTGGAGTTAGCGTCAGGGCCAGGTTACGGTAGGGGTTGAGCTTAAGGTGTCCCCCTAGGGTTAGGGTTAGGTCTATGGTTTGAGTTAGGCTTCAGGTTAGGTTAGGTTTGAACTTAGTTTGAGGGAGTAAGTTTAGGGCTACTGCTAGTTTTCGGTTCAGTGTTACGGTTGGAGATAGCGTCAGGGTCAAGTTAGCGTTGGGGTTGAGCTTCAGGGGTCCGCCTAGGGTTAGGGTTAGGTCTATGGTTTGAGTTAGGCTTCAGGTTAGGTTAGGTTTGAACTTAGTTTGAGGGAGTAAGTTTAGGGCTGCTGTTAGTTTTCGGTTCAGTGTTACGGTTGGAGATAGAGTCAGGGTCAGGTTAGTGTTGGGGTTGAGCTTCAGGTGTCCTCCTAGGGTTAGGGTTACGTCTATGGTTTGGGTTAGGCTTCAGGTTAGGTTAGGTTTGAACTTAGTTTGAGGGATATGTTTAGGGCTACTGTTAGTTTTCAGTTCAGAGTTACGGTTAGATTTAGCGTGAGGGTCATGTTAGGGTTGGGGTTGAGCTTAAGGTGTCCGCCTAGGGTTAGAGTTAGGTGTATGGTTTGATTTAGGGTTCAGGTTATCTTAGGTTTGAACTCAGTTTGAGGGAGTAAGTTTAGGGCTACTGTTAGTTTTCGGGTACTTGTTATGGTTGGAGTTAACGTCAGGGCCAGGTTACGGTAGGGGTTGAGCTTAAGGTGTCCCCCTAGGGTTAGGGTTAGGTCTATGGTTTGAGTTAGGCTTCAGGTTAGGTTAGGTTTGAACTTAGTTTGAGGGAGTAAGTTTAGGGCTACTGTTAGTTTTCGGTTCAGTGTTACGGTTGGAGATAGCGTCAGGGTCAAGTTAGCGTTGGGGTTGAGCTTCAGGTGTCCGCCTAGGGTTAGGGTTAGGTCTATGGTTTGAGTTAAGCTTCAGGTTAGGTTAGGTTTGAACTTAGTTTGAGGGAGTAAGTTTAGGGCTACTGTTAGCTTTCGGGTAACTGTTATGGTTGGAGTTAGCGTCAGGGCCATTTTAGGATTGGGGTTGAGCTAAAGGTGTCCGCCTAGGGTTAGGTTGAGGTCTATGGTTTCATTTAGGCTTCAGGTTAGGTTAGGATTGAACTTAGTTTGAGGGAGTAAGTTTAGGGCTACTGTTAGTTTTCGGTTCAGTGTTACCGTTGGAGATAGCGTCAGGGTCAGGTTAGGGTTGGGGTTGAGCTAAAGGTGTCCGCCTAGGGTTAGGGTTAGGTGTATGGTTTGATTTAGGCTTCAGGTTAGGTTAGGTTTGAACTTAGTTTGTGGGAGTAAGTTTAGGGCGACTGTTAGTTTTCGGGTAACTGTTATGGTTGGAGTTAGCGTCAGGGCCAGGTTAGGGTTGGGGTTGAGCTTAAGGTGTGCGCCTAGGATTAGGGTTAGGTCTATGGTTTGATTTAGGCTTCAGGTTAGGTTAGGTTTGAACTTAGTTTGAGGGAGTAAGTTTAGGGCTACTGTTAGTTTTCGGTTCAGTGTTACGGTTGGAGATATCGTCAGGGTCAGGTTAGGGTTGGCGTTGAGCTTCAGGTGTCCGCCTAGGGTTAGGGTTAGGTCTATGGTTTGAGTTAAGATTCAGGTTAAGTTAGGTTTGAACTTAGTTTGAGGGAGTAAGTTTAGGGCTACTGTTAGTTTTCGGTTCAGTGTTACGGTTGGATTTAGCGTGAGGGTCAGGTTAGGGTTGGGGTTGAGCTTAAGGTGTCCGCCTAGGGTTAGGGTTAGGTCTATGGTTTGAGTTAGGCTTCAGGTTAGGTTAGGTTTGAACTTAGTTTGAGGGAGTAAGTTTAGTGCTACTGTTAGTTTTCCGGTAACTGTTATGGTTGGAGTTAGCGTCAGGGCCATTTTAAGATTGGGGTTAAGCTTAAGGTGTCCGCCAAGGGTTAGGGTTAGGTCTATGGTTTGAGTTAGGCTTCAGGTTAGGTTAGTTTTGAACTTAGTTTGAGGGAGTAAGTTTAGGGCTACTGTTAGTTTTCGGTTCAGTGTTACGTTTGGAGATAGCGTCAGGGTCAGGTTAGGGTTGGGGTTGAGCTTCAGGTGTCCGCCTAGGGTTAGGGTTAGGTCTATGGTTTCAGTTAGGCTTCAGCTTAGGTTAGGTTTGAACTTAGTTTGAGGGAGTAAGTTTAGGGCTACTGTTACTTTTCGGTTCAGTGTTACGGTTGGAGTAAGAGTCAGGGTCAGGTTAGGGTTGGGGTTGAGCTTCAGGTGTCCGCCTAGGGTTAGGATTAGGTCTATGGTTTGAGTTAGGCTTCAGGTTAGGTTAGGTTTGAACTTAGTTTGAGGGAGTAAGTTTAGGGCTACTGTTTGTTTTCGGTTCAGTGTTTCGGTTGGAGTTAGCGTGAGGGTCAGGTTAGGGTAGGGGTTGAGCTTAAGGTGTCCGCCTAGGGTTAGGGTTAGGTGTATGGTTTGATTTAGGCTTCAGGTTAGGTTTGGTTTGAACTTAGTTTGAGGGAGTAAGTTTAGGGCTACTGTTAGTTTTCGGGTAACTGTTACGGTTGGAGTTAGCGTCAGGTCCAGGTTAGGGTTGGCGTTGAGCTAATCGTGTCCACCTAGGGTTAGGGTTAGGTGTATGCTTTGATTTAGGCTTCAGGTTAGGTTAGGTTTGAAGTTAGTTTGAGGGAGTAAGTTTAGGGCTACTGTTAGTTTTCGGTTAACTGTTACAGTTGGAGTAAGCGTGAGGGTCAGGTTAGGGTAGGGTTTGAGCTTAAGGTGTCCGCCTAGGGTTAGGGTTAGGTGTATGATTTGATTAAGGCTTCAGTTTAGGTTAGGTTTGAACTTAGTATGAGGTTGTAAGTTTAGGGCTACTGTTAGTTTTCGGTTCAGTGTTACGGTTGGAGATAGCGTCAGGGTCAGGTTAGGGTTGGGGTTGAGCTTCAGGTGTCCGCCTAGGGTTAGGGTTAGGTCTATGGGTTGAGTTAGGCTTCAGGTTAGGTTAGGTTTGAAATTAGTATGAGGGAGTAAGTTTAGGGCTAATGTTAGTTTTCGGATCAGTGTTACGGTTGGAGTTAGCGTGAGGGTCATGTAAGGGTTGGGGTTGAGCTTAAGGTGTCCGCCTAGGGTTAGGGTTAGGTGTATGGTTTGATTTAGGCTTCAGGTTAGGTTAGGTTTGAACTTAGTTTGAGGGAGTATGTTTAGGGCGACTGTTAGTTTTCGGGTAACTGTTATGGTTGGAGTTAGCGTCAGGGCCAGGTTAGGGTTGGGGTTGAGCTTAAGGTGTCCGCCTAGGGTTAGGGTTAGGTCTATGGTTTGAGTTAGGCTTCAGGTTAGGTTAGGTTTGAACTTAGTTTGAGGGAGTAAGTTTAGGGCTACTGTTAGTTTTCGGTTCAGTGTTACGGTTGGATTTAGCGTGTGGGTCAGGTTAGGGTTGGGGTTGAGCTTAAGGTGTCCGCCTAGGGTTAGGGTTAGGTGTATGGTTTGATTTAGGCTTCAGGTTAGGTTAGGTTTGAACTTAGTTTGAGGGAGTAAGTTTAGGGCTACTGTTAGTTTTCGGGTAACTGTTATGGTTGGAGTTAGCGTCAGGGCCATTTTAGGATTGGGGTTGAGCTTAAGGTGTCCGCCAAGGGTTAGGGTTAGGTCGATGGTTTGAGTTAGGCTTCAGGTTAGATTAGGTTTCAACTTAGTTTCAGGGAGTAAGTTTAGGCCTACTGTTAGTTTTCGGTTCAGTGTTATGTTTGGAGATAGCGTCAGGGTCAGGTTAGGGTTGGGGTTGAGCTTCAGGTGTCCGCCTAGGGTTAGGGTTAGGTCTATGGTTTGAGTTAGGCTTCAGGTTAGGTTGGGTTTGAACTTAGTTTGAGGGAATAAGTTTAGGGCTACTGTTTGTTTTCGGTTCAGTGTTTCGGTTGGAGTTAGCGTGAGGGTCAGGTTAGGGTAGGGGTTGAGCTTAAGGAGTCCGCCTAGGGTTAGGGTTAGGTGTATGGTTTGATTTAGGCTTCAGGTTAGGTTAGGTTTGAAGTTAGTTTGAGGGAGTAAGTTTAGGGCTACTGTTAGTTTTCGGTTAACTGTTACAGTTGGAGTAAGCGTAAGGGTCAGGTTAGGGTAGGGGTTGAGCTTAAGGTGTCCGCCTATGGTTAGGGTTAAGTGTATGATTTGATTAAGGCTTCAGGTTAGGTTAGGTTTGAACTTAGTTTGAGGGAGTAAGTTTAGGGCTACTGTTAGTTTTCGGTTCAGTGTTACGGTTGGATTTAGCGTGTGGGTCAGGTTAGGGTTGGGGTTGAGCTTAAGGTGTCCGCCTAGGGTTAGGGTTAGGTGTATGGTTTGATTTAGGCTTCAGGTTAGGTTAGGTTTGAACTTAGTTTGAGGGAGTAAGTTTAGGGCTACTGTTAGTTTTCGGGTAACTGTTATGGTTGGAGTTAGCGTCAGGGCCATTTTAGGATTGGGGTTGAGCTTAAGGTGTCCGCCAAGGGTTAGGGTTAGGTCGATGGTTTGAGTTAGGCTTCAGGTTAGATTTGGTTTCAACTTAGTTTCAGGGAGTAAGTTTAGGGCTACTGTTAGTTTTCGGTTCAGTGTTATGTTTGGAGATAGCGTCAGGGTCAGGTTAGGGTTGGTGTTGAGCTTCAGGTGTCCGCCTAGGGTTAGGGTTAGGTCTATGGTTTGAGTTAAGCTTCAGGTTAGGTTAGGTTTGAACTTAGTTTGAGGGAGTAAGTTTAGGGCTACTGTTAGTTTTCGGTTCAGTGTTACGGTTGGATTTAGCGTGAGGGTCAGGTTAGGGTTGGGGTTGAGCTTAAGGTGTCCGCCTAGGGTTAGGGTTAGGTCTATGGTTTGAGTTAGGCTTCAGGTTAGGTTAGGTTTGAACTTAGTTTGAGGGAGTAAGTTTAGTGCTACTGTTAGTTTTCCGGTAACTGTTATGGTTGGAGTTAGCGTCAGGGCCATTTTAAGATTGGGGTTAAGCTTAAGGTGTCCGCCAAGGGTTAGGGTTAGGTCTATGGTTTGAGTTAGGCTTCAGGTTAGGTTAGGTTTGAACTTAGTTTGAGGGAGTAAGTTTAGGGCTACTGTTAGTTTTCGGTTCAGTGTTACGTTTGGAGATAGCGTCAGGGTCAGGTTAGGGTTGGGGTTGAGCTTCAGGTGTCCGCATAGGATTAGGGTTAGGTCTATGATTTGAGTTAGGCTTCAGCTTAGGTTAGGTTTGAACTTAGTTTGAGGTAGTAAATTTAGGGCTACTGTTACTTTTCGGTTCAGTGTTACGGTTGGAGTAAGAGTCAGGGTCAGGTTAGGGCTGGGGTTGAGCTTCAGGTGTCCGCCTAGGGTTAGGATTAGGTCTATGGTTTGAGTTAGGCTTCAGGTTAGGTTAGGTTTGAACTTAGTATGAGGTTGTAAGTTTAGGGCTACTGTTAGTTTTCGGTTCAGTGTTACGGTTGGAGATAGCGTCAGGGTCAGGTTAGGGTTGGGGTTGAGCTTCAGGTGTCCGCCTAGGGTTAGGGATAGGTCTATGATTTGAGTTAGGCTTCAGGTTAGGTTAAGTTTGAACTTAGTTTGAGGGAGTAAGTTTAGGGCTACTGTTAGTTTTCGTTTCAGTGTTACGGTTGGATTTAGCGTGAGGGTCAGGTTTGGGTTGGGGTTGAGCTTAAGGTGTCCGCCTAGGATTAGGGTTAGGTGTATGGTTTGATTTAGGCTTCAGGTTAGGTTAGGTTTGAACTTAGTTTGAGGGAGTAAGTTTAGGGCTATTGTTAGTTTTCGGGTAACTGTTATGTTTGGAGTTAGCGTCAGGGAATTTTAGGGTTGGGGTTGAGCTTAAGGTGTCCGCCTAGGGTTGGGGTTAGGTCTATGGTTTGATTTAGGCTTCAGGTTAGGTTAGGTTTGAACTTAGTTTGAGGGAGTAAGATTAGGGCTACTGTTAGTTTTCGGTTCAGTGTTACGTTTGGAGTTAGCGCGAGGGTCAGGTTAGGGTTGGGGTTGAGCTAAAGGTGTCCGCCTAGGGTTAGGTTTAGGTCTATGGTTTCATTTAGGCTTCAGGTTAGGTTAGTATTGAACTTAGTTTGAGGGAGTAAGTTTAGGGCTACTGTTAGTTTTCGGTTCTGTGTTACGGTTGGAGTTAGCGTCAGGGTCAGGTTAGGGTTGGGGTTGAGCTTCAGGTGTCCGCCTAGGGTTAGGGTTAGGTCTATAGTTTGAGTTAGGCTTCAGGTTAGGTTAGGTTTGAACTTAGTTTGAGGGAGTAAGTTTAGGGCTACTGTTAGTTGCCGGTTCAGTGTTACGGTTGGAGTTAGCGTGAGGGTCAGGTTGGGGTTGGGGTTGAGCTTAAGGTGTCCGCCTAGGGTTAGGGTTAGGTGTATGGTTTGATTTAGGCTTCAGGTTAGGTTAGGTTTGAACTTAGTTTGAGGGAGTAAGTTTAGGGCTACTGTTAGCTTTCGGGTAACTGTTATGGTTGGAGTTAGCGTCAGGGTCAGTTTAGGTTTGGGGTTGAGCTTCAGGTGTCCGCCTAGGGTTAGGGTTAGGTCCATGGTTTGAGTTAGGCTTCAGGTTAGGTTAGGTTTGAACTTAGTTTGAGGGAGTAAGTTTAGGGTTACTGTTAGTTTTCTGTTCAGTGTTACGGTTGGAGTTAGCGTCAGGGTCAGGTTAGGGTTGGGATTGAGCTTAAGGTGTCCGCCAAGGGTTAGCGTTAGGTTTATGGTTTGATTTAGGCTTCAGGTTAGGTTAGGTTTAAACTTAGTTTGAGGGAGTAAGTTTAGGGCTACTGTTAGTTTTCGGTTCAGTGTTACGGTTGGATTTAGCGTGAGGGTCAGGTTAGGGTTGGGGTTGAGCTTAAGGTGTCCGCCTAGGGTTGGGGTTAGGTGTATGGTTTGATTTAGGCTTCAGGTTAGGTTAGGTTTGAACTTAGTTTGAGGGAGTAAGTTTAGGGCTACTGTTAGTTTTCGGTTCAGTGTTACCGTTGGAGATAGCGTCAGGGTCAGGTTAGGTTTGGGGTTGAGCTTAAGGTGTCAGCCTAGGTTTAGGGTTAGGTCTGTGGTTTGAGTTAGGCTTCAGGTGAGGTTAGGTTTGAACTTAGTTTGAGGGAGTAAGTTTAGGGCTACTGTTAGTTTTCGGTTCAGTGTTACGGTTTGTGTAAGAGTTAGGGTCAGGTTAGGGTTGGGGTTGAGCTTAAGGTGTCCGCCTAGGGTTAGGGTTAGGTCTATGGTTTGAGTTAGGCTTCAGGTTAGGTTAGGTTTGAACTTAGTTTGAGGGAGTAAGTTTAGGGCTACTGTTAGTTTTCGGTTCAGTGTTACGGTTGGATTTAGCGTGTGGGTCAGGTTAGGATTGGGGTTGAGCTTAAGGTGTCCGCCTAGGGTTAGGGTTAGGTGTACGGTTTGATTTAGGCTTCAGGTTAGGTTAGGTTTGAACTTAGTTTGAGGGAGTAATTTTCGGGCTACTGTTAGTTTTCGGGTAACTGTTATGGTTGGAGTTAGCGTCAGGGCCATTTTAGGATTGGGATTGAGCTTAAGGTGTCTGCCAAGGGTTAGGGTTAGGTCGATGGTTTGAGTTAGGCTTCAGGTTAGATTAGGTTTCAACTTAGTTTCAGGGAGTAAGTTTAGGGCGACTGTTAGTTTTCGGGTAACTGTTATGGTTGGAGTTAGCGTCAGGGCCAGGTTAGGGTTGGGGTTGAGCTAAAGGTGTCCGCCTAGGGTTAGGTTTAGGTCTATGGTTTCATTTAGGCTTCAGGTTAGGTTAGGATTGAACTTAGTTTGAGGGAGTAAGTTTAGGGCTACTGTTAGTTTTCGGTTCAGTGATACCGTTGGAGATAGCGTCAGGGTAAGGTTAGGGTTGGGGTTGAGCTTAAGGTGTCCGCCTAGGGTTAGGGTTAGGTCTATGATTTTAGTTAGGCTTCAGGTTAGGTTAGGTTTGAACTTAGTTTGAGGGAGTAAGTTTAGGGCTACTGTTTGTTTTCGGTTCAGTGTTACGGTTGGAGATAGCGTCAGGGTCAGGTTAGGTTGGGGTTGAGCTTCAGGTGTCCGCCTAGGGTTAGGGATAGGTCTATGGTTTGAGTTAGGCTTCAGGTTAGGTTAGGTTTGAACTTAGTTTGAGGGAGTAAGTTTAGTGCTATTGTTAGTTTTCCGGTAACTGTTATGGTTGGAGTTAGCGTCAGGGCCATTTTAAGATTGGGGTTAAGCTTAACGTGTCCGCCAAGGATTAGGGTTAGGTCTATGGTTTGAGTTAGGCTTCAGGTTAGGTTAGGTTTGAACTTAGTTTGAGGGAGTAAGTTTAGGGCTACTGTTAGTTTTCGGTTCAGTGTTACGTTTGGAGATAGCGTCAGGGTCAGGTTAGGGTTGGGGTTGAGCTTCAGGTGTCCGCATAGGGTTAGGGTTAGGTCTATGATTTGAGTTAGGCTTCAGCTTAGGTTAGGTTTGAACTTAGTTTGAGGGAGTAAATTTAGGGCTACTGTTACTTTTCGGTTCAGTGTTACGGTTGGAGTAAGAGTCAGGGTCAGGTTAGGGTTGGGGTTGAGCTTCAGGTGTCCGCCTAGGGTTAGGATTAGGTCTATGGTTTGAGTTAGGCTTCAGGTTAGGTTAGGTTTGAACTTAGTATGAGGTTGTAAGTTTAGGGCTACTGTTAGTTTTCGGTTCAGTGTTACGGTTGGAGATAGCGTCATGATCAGGTTAGGGTTGGGGTTGAGCTTCAGGTGTCCGCCTAGGGTTAGGGATAGGTCTATGGTTTGAGTTAGGCTTCAGGTTAGGTTAAGTTTGAACTTAGTTTGAGGGAGTAAGTTTAGGGCTACTGTTAGTTTTCGTTTCAGTGTTACGGTTGGATTTAGCGTGAGGGTCAGGTTCGGGTTGGGGTTGAGCTTAAGGTGTCCGCCTAGGATTAGGGTTAGGTGTATGGTTTGATTTAGGCTTCAGGTTAGGTTAGGTTTGAACTTAGTTTGAGGGAGTAAGTTTAGGGCTATTGTTAGTTTTCGGGTAACTGTTATGGTTGGAGTTAGCGTCAGGGGATTTTAGGGTTGGGGTTGAACTTAAGGTGTCCGCCTAGGGTTGGGGTTAGGTCTATGGTTTGATTTAGGCTTCAGGTTAGGTTAGGTTTGAACTTAGTTTGAGGGAGTAAGATTAGGGCTACTGTTAGTTTTCGTTTCAGTGTTACGGTTGGAGTTAGTGCGAGGGTCAGGTTAGGGTTGGGGTTGAGCTAAAGGTGTCCGCCTAGGGTTAGGTTTAGGTCTATGGTTTCATTTAGGCTTCAGGTTAGGTTAGGATTGAACTTAGTTTGAGGGAGTAAGTTTAGGGCTACTGTTAGTTTTTGGTTCAGTGATACCGTTGGAGATAGCGTCAGGGTAAGGTTAGGGTTGGGGTTGAGCTTAAGGTGTCCGCCTATGGTTAGGGTTAGGTGTATGATTTGATTAAGGCTTCAGGTTAGGTTAGGTTTGAACTTAGTTTGAGGGAGTAAGTTTAGGGCTACTGTTAGTTTTCGGTTCTGTGTTACGGTTGGAGTTAGCGTCAGGGTCAGGTTAGGGTTGGGGTTGAGCTTCAGGTGTCCGCCTAGGGTTAGGGTTAGGTCTATGGTTTGAGTTAGGCTTCAGGTTAGGTTAGGTTTGAACTTAGTTTGAGCGAGTAAGTTTAGGGCTACTGTTAGTTGTCGGTTCAGTGTTACGGTTGGAGTTAGCGTGAGGGTCAGGTTGGGGTTGGGGTTGAGCTTAAGGTGTCCGCCTAGGGTTAGGGATAGGTGTATGGTTTGATTTAGGCTTCAGGTTAGGTTAGGTTTGAACTTAGTTTGAGGGAGTAAGTTTAGGGCTACTGTTAGCTTTCGGGTAACTGTTATGGTTGGAGTTAGCGTCAGGGCCAGGTTAGGGTTGGGGTTGAGCTTAAGGTGTCCGCATAGGGTTAGGGTTAGGTGTATGGTTTTATTTAGGCTTCAGGTTAGGTTAGGTTTGAACTTAGTTTGAGGGAGTAAGTTTAGGGCTACTGTTAGCTTTCGGGTAACTGTTATGGTTGGAGTTAGCGTCAGGGCCATTTTAGGATTGGGGTTGAGCTTAAGGTGTCCGCCAAGGGTTACGATTAGGTCTATGGTTTGAGTTAGGCTTCAGGTTATGTTAGGTTTGAACTTAGTTTGAGGGAGTAAGTTAAGGGCTACTGTTAGTTTTCGGTTCAGTGTTACGGTTGGAGATAGCGTCAGGGTCAGTTTAGGTTTGGGGTTGAGCTTCAGGTGTCCGCCTAGGGTTAGGGTTAGGTCCATGGTTTGAGTTAGGCTTCAGGTTAGGTTAGGTTTGAACTTAGTTTGAGGGAGTAAGTTTAGGGTTACTGTTAGTTTTCTGTTCAGTGTTACGGTTGGAGTTAGCGTCAGGGTCAGGTTAGGGTTGGGATTGAGCTTAAGGTGTCCGCCAAGGGTTAGCGTTAGGTTTATGGTTTGATTTAGGCTTCAGGTTAGGTTAGGTTTGAACTTAGTTTGAGGGAGTAAGTTTAGGGCTACTGTTAGTTTTCGGTTCAGTGTTACGGTTGGATTTAGCGTGAGGGTCAGGTTAGGGTTGGGGTTGAGCTTAAGGTGTCCGCCTAGGGTTGGGGTTAGGTGTATGGTTTGATTTAGGCTTCAGGTTAGGTTAGGTTTGAACTTAGTTTGAGGGAGTAAGTTTAGGGCTACTGTTAGTTTTCGGTTCAGTGTTACCGTTGGAGATAGCGTCAGGGTCAGGTTAGGTTTGGGGTTGAGCTTAAGGTGTCAGCCTAGGTTTAGGGTTAGGTCTGTGGTTTGAGTTAGGCTTCAGGTGAGGTTAGGTTTGAACTTAGTTTGAGGGAGTAAGTTTAGGGCTACTGTTAGTTTTCGGTTCAGTGTTACGGTTGGTGTAAGAGTTAGGGTCAGGTTAGGGTTGGGGTTGAGCTTAAGGTGTCCGCCTAGGGTTAGGGTTAGGTCTATGGTTTGAGTTAGGCTTCAGGTTAGGTTAGGTTTGAACTTAGTTTGAGGGAGTAAGTTTAGGGCTCCTGTTAGTTTTCGGTTCAGTGTTACGGTTGGATTTAGCGTGTGGGTCAGGTTAGGATTGGGGTTGAGCTTAAGGTGTCCGCCTAGGGTTAGGGTTAGGTGTATGGTTTGATTTAGGCTTCAGGTTAGGTTAGGTTTGAACTTAGTTTGAGGGAGTAAGTTTAGGGCTACTGTTAGTTTTCGGGTAACTGTTATGGTTGGAGTTAGCGTCAGGGCCATTTTAGGATTGGGATTGAGCTTAAGGTGTCTGCCAAGGGTTAGGGTTAGGTCGATGGTTTGAGTTAGGCTTCAGGTTAGATTATGTTTCAACTTAGTTTCAGGGAGTAAGTTTAGGGCGACTGTTAGTTTTCGGGTAACTGTTATGGTTGGAGTTAGCGTCAGGGCCAGGTTAGGGTTGGGGTTGAGCTAAAGGTGTCCGCCTAGGGTTAGGTTTAGGTCTATGGTTTCATTTAGGCTTCAGGTTAGGTTAGGATTGAACTTAGTTTGAGGGAGTAAGTTTAGGGCTACTGTTAGTTTTCGGTTCAGTGATACCGTTGGAGATAGCGTCAGGGTAAGGTTAGGGTTGGGGTTGAGCTTAAGGTGTCCGCCTAGGGTTAGGGTTAGGTCTATGATTTTAGTTAGGCTTCAGGTTAGGATAGGTTTGAACTTAGTTTGAGGGAGTAAGATTAGGGCTACTGTTAGTTTTCGGTTCTGTGTTACGGTTGGAGTTAACGTCAGGGTCAGGTTAGGGTTGGGGTTGAGCTTCAGGTGTCCGCCTAGGGATAGGGTTAGGTCTATGGTTTGAGTTAGGCTTCAGGTTAGGTTAGGTTTGAACTTAGTTTGAGGGAGTAAGTTTAGGTCTACTGTTAGTTGTCGGTTCAGTGTTACGGTTGGAGTTAGCGTGAGGGTCAGGTTGGGGTTGGGGTTGAGCTTAAGGTGTCCGCCTAGGGTTAGGGTTAGGTCTATGGTTTGAGTTAGGCTTCAGGTTAGGTTAGGTTTGAACTTAGTTTGAGGGAGTAAGTTTAGGGCTACTGTTAGTTTTCGGTTCAGTGTTACGGTTGGATTTAGCGTGTGGGTCAGGTTAGGGTTGGGGTTGAGCTTAAAGTGTCCGCCTAGGGTTAGGGTTAGGTGTATGGTTTGATTTAGGCTTCAGGTTAGGTTAGGTTTGAACTTAGTTTGAGGGAGTAAGTTTAGGGCTACTGTTAGTTTTCGGGTAACTGTTATGTTTGGAGTTAGCGTCAGGGCCATTTTAGGATTGGGGTTGAGCTTAAGGTGTCCGCCAAGGGTTAGGGTTAGGTCGATGGTTTGAGTTAGGCTTCAGGTTAGATTAGGTTTCAACTTAGTTTCAGGGAGTAAGTTTAGGGCTACTGTTAGTTTTCGGTTCAGTGTTCCGGTTGGAGTTAGCGCGAGGGTCAGGTTAGGGTTGGGGTTGAGCTAAAGGTGTCCGCCTAGGGTTAGGTTTAGGTCTATGGTTTCATTTAGGCTTCAGGTTAGGTTAGGATTGAACTTAGTTTGAGGGAGTAAGTTTAGGGCTACTGTTAGTTTTCGGTTCAGTGATACCGTTGGAGATAGCGTCAGGGTAAGGTTAGGGTTGGGGTTGAGCTTAAGGTGTCCGCCAAGGGTTAGCGTTAGGTGTATGGTTTGATTTAGGCTTCTGGTTAGGTTAGGTTTGAACTTAGTTTGAGGGAGTAAGTTGGGGGCTACTGTTAGTTTTTGGTTCAGTGTTACGGTTGGTGTAAGAGTTAGGGTCAGGTTAGGGTTGGGGTTGAGCTTAAGGTGTCCGCCTAGGGTTAGGGTTAGGTCTATGGTTTGAGTTAAGCTTCAGGTTAGGTTAGGTTTGAACTTAGTTTGAGGGAGTAAGTTTAGGGTTAGTGTTAGTTTTCGGTTCAGTGTTACGGTTGGAGTTAGCGTGAGGGTCAGGTTAGGGTTGGGGTTGAGCTTAAGGTGTCCGCCTAGGGTTAGGGTTAGGTGTATGGTTTGATTTAGGCTTCAGGTTAGGTTAGGTTTGAACTTAGTTTGAGGGAGTAAGTTTAGGGCTACTGTTAGTTTTCGGTTCAGTGTTACGGTTGGAGATATCGTCAGGGTCAGGTTAGGGTTGGGGTTGAGCTTCAGGTGTCCGCCTAGGGTTAGGGTTAGGTCTATGGTTTGAGTTAGGCTTCTGGTTAGGTTAGGTTTGAAATTAGTTTGAGGGAGTAAGTTTAGGGCTACTGTTAGTTTTCGGTTTAGTGTTACGGTTGGAGTAAGTGTGAGGGTCAGGTTAGGGTAGGGGTTGAGCTTAAGGTGTCCGCCTAGGGTTAGGTTTAGGTGTATGATTTGATTAAGGCTTCAGGTAGGTTAGGTTTGAACTTAGTTTGAGGGAGTAAGTTTAGGGCTACAGTTAGTTTTCGGGTAACTGTTATGGTTGGAGTTAGCGTCAGGGCCAGGTTAGGGTTGGGGTTGAGCTTAATGTATCCGCCTAGGGTTAGGGTTAGGTCTATGGTTTGAGTTAGGCTTCAGGTTAGGTTAGGTTTGAACTTAGTTTGAGGGAGTAAGTTTAGGGCTACTGTTAGTTTTCGGTTCAGTGTTACGGTTGGAGTTAGCGTGAGGG
Organism: Tupaia tana; assembly: GCA_026018925.1. Lineage (NCBI taxonomy): Eukaryota > Metazoa > Chordata > Mammalia > Scandentia > Tupaiidae > Tupaia > Tupaia tana. The sequence continues at coordinate 541,128 of JAKSZU010000042.1, read as the reverse complement.
TCACGTTAGGGTTGGGGTTGAGCTTAAGGTGTCCGCCTAGGGTTAGGGTTAGGTGTATGGTTTGATTTAGGCTTCAGGTTAGGTTAGGTTTGAACTTAGATTGAGGGAGTAAGTTTAGGGCGACTCTTAGTTTTCGGGTAACTGTTATGGTTGGAGTTAGCGTCAGGGCCAGGTTAGGGTTGGCGTTGAGCTTAAGGTGTCCACCTACGGTTAGGGTTAGGTCTATGGTTTGAGTTAGGCTTCAGGTTAGGTTAGGTTTGAAGTTAGTTTGAGGGAGTAAGTTTAGGGCTACTGTTAGTTTTCGGTTAACTATTACGGTTGGAGTAAGCGTCAGGATCAGGTTAGGTTTGGGGTTGAGCTTAAGGTGTCCGCCTAGGGTTAGGGTTAGGTGTATGGTTTGATTTAGGCTTCAGGTTAGGTAAGGTTTGAAGTTAGTTTGAGGGAGTAAGTTTAGGGCTACTGTTAGTTTTCGTTTAACTGTTACGGTTGGAGTAAGCGACAGGGTCAGGTTAGGGTGGGGGTTAAGCATAAAGTGTCCACCTAGGGTTAGGGTTATGTCTATGGTTTCATTTAGGCTTCAGGTTAGGTTAGTATTGAACTTAGTTTGAGGCAGTAAGTTTAGGGATACTGTTAGTTTTCGGTTCAGTGTTATGGTTGTAGTTAGCGTGAGGGTCACGTTAGGGTTGGGGTTGAGCTTAAGGTGTCCACCTAGGGTTAGGGTTAGGTCTATGGTTTGAGTTAGGTTTCAGGTTAGGTTAGGTTTGAACTTAGTTTGAGGGAATAAGTTTAGGGCTACTGTTAGTTTTCGGTTTAGTGTTACGGTTGGAGATAGCGTCAGGGTCAGGTTAGGGTTGGGGTTGAGCTTCAGGTGTCCGCCTAGGGTTAGGGTTAGGTCTATGGTTTGAATTAGGCTTCAGGTTAGGTTAGGTTTGAAATTAGTTTGAGGGAGTAAGTTTAGGGCTACTGTTATTTTTCGGTTCAGTGTTACGGTTGGTGTAAGAGTTAGGGTCAGGTTAGGGTTGGGGTTGAGCTTAAGGTGTCCGCCTAGGGTTAGGTTTAGGTCTATGGTTTGATTTAGGCTTCAGGATAGGTTAGGTTTGAACTTAGTATGAGGGAGTAAGTTTAGGCCTACTGTTAGTTTTTGGGTAACTGTTATGGTTGGAGTTAGCGTCAGGGCAATTTTAGGGTTTGGGTTGAATTTAAGGTGTCTGCCTAGGGTAAGGGTTAGGTCTATGTTTTCAGTTAGGCTTCAGGTTAGATTAGGTTTGAAGTTAGTTTGAGGGAGTAAGTTTAGGGATAATGTTAGTTTTCGGTTCAGTGTTACGGTTGGAGTTAGCGTCATGGTCAGGTTATGGTGGGAGTTAAGCATAAGGTGTCCGCCTAGGGTTAGGGTTAGGTCTATGATTTGATTTAGGCTTCAAGTTAGGTTAGGTTTGAGCTTAGTTTGAGGGAGTCAGTTTAGGGCTACTGTTAGTTTTCGGTTAAGTGTTACGGTTGGAGTAAGCGTCAGGGTCAGGTTAGGTTTGGGGTTGAGCTTAAGGTGTCCGCCTAGGGTTAGGGTTAGGTGTATGGTTTCATTTAGGCTTCAGGTTAGGTTAGGTTTGAACTTAGTTTGAGGGAGTAAGTTTTTGGCTACTGTTAGTTTTCGTTTAACTGTTACGGTTGGAGTAAGCGTCAGGGTCAGGATAGGGTGGGGGTTAAGCATAAAGTGTCCGCCTAGGGTTAGGGTTATGTCTATGGTTTCATTTAGGCTTCAGGTTAGGTTAGGATTGAACTTAGTTTGAGGCAGTAAGTTTAGGGATACTGTTAGTTTTCGGTTCAGTGTTACGGTTGGTGTTAGCGTGAGGGTCAGGTTAGGGTTGGGGTTGAGCTAAAGGTGTCCGCCTAGGGTTAGGTTCAGGTCTATGGTTTCATTTGATCTTCAGGTTAGGTTTGGATTAAACTTAGTTTGAGGGAGTAAGTTTAGGGCTACTGTTAGTTTTCGGTTCTGTGTTACCGTTGGAGATAGCGTCAAGGTCATGTTAGGGTGGGGTTGAGCTTCAGGTGTCCGCCTAGGGTTAGGGTTAGGTCTATGGTTTGAATTAAGCTTCAGGTTAGGTTAGGTTTGAACTTAGTTTGAGGGAGTAAGTTTAAGGCTACTGTTAGTTTTCGGTTCAGTGTTACGGTTGGAGTTAGCGTCAGGGTCAGGTTAGGTTTGGGGTTGAGCTTAAGGTGTCCGCCTAGGTTTAGGGTTATGCCTGTGGTTTGAGTTAGGCTTCAGGTGAGGTTAGGTTTGAACTTAGTTTGAGGGAGTAAGTTTAGGGCTAGTGTTAGTTTTGGTTCAGTGTTACGGTTGGAGTAAGAGTCAGGGTCAGGTTAGGGTTGGGGTTGAGCTTCTGGTGTCCGCCTAGGGTTAGGGTTAGGTCTATGGTTTGAGTTAGGCTTCAGGTTAGGTTAGGTTTGAACTTAGTTTGAGGGAGTAAGTTTAGGGCTACTGTTTGTTTTCGGTTCAGTGTTTCGGTTGGAGTTAGCGTGAGGGTCAGGTTAGGGTAGGGGTTGAGCTAAAGGTGTCTGCCTAGGGTTAGGGTTAGGTCTCTGGTTTGACTTAGGCTTCAGGTTAGGTTAGGTTTGAACTTAGTTTGAGGGAGTAAGTTTAGGGCTACTGTTAGTTTACGGTTCAGTGGTATGGTTGGAGTTAGCGTCAGGGTCAGGTTAGGGTTGGGGTTGAGCTTAAGGTGTCCGCCTAGGTTTAGGGTTAGGTCTGTGGTTTGAGTTAGGCTTCAGGTGACGTTAGGTTTGAACTTAGTTTGAGGGAGTAAGTTTAGGGCTACTGTTAGTATTAGGTTCAGTGTTACGGTTGGAGTAAGAGTCAGGGTCAGGTTAGGGTTGGGGTTGAGCTTCAGGTGTCCGCCTAGGGTTAGGGTTAGGTCTATATTTTGAGTTAGGCTTCAGGTTAGGTTAGGTTTGAAATTAGTTTGAGGGAGTAAGTTTAGGGCTACTGTTAGGTTTCCGTTCAGTGTTACGTTTGGAGTTAGCGTGAGGGTCAGGTTAGGATTGGGGTTGAGCTTACGGTGTCTGCCTAGGGTTAGAGTTAGGTGTATGGTTTGATTTAGGCTTCAGGTTAGGTTAGGTTCGAACTTAGTTTGAGGGAGTAAGTTTAGGGCTATTGTTAGTTTTCGATTCATTGTTACGGTTGGAGTTAGCGTCAGGTTCAGGTTATGGTTGGGGTTGAACTTAAGGTGTCTGCCTAGGGTTAGGGTTAGGTCTGTGGTTTGAGTTAGGCTTCAGGTGAGGTTAGGTTTGAACATAGATTGAGGGAGTAAGTTTAGGGCTACTGTTAGTTTTCGGTTAAGTGTTACGGTTGGAGTAAGAGTCAGGGTCAGGTTAGGGTTGGGGTTGAGCTTCAGGTGTCCACCTAGCGTTAAGGTTAGGTATATGGTTTGATTTAGGCTTCAGGTTAAGTTAGGTTTGAACATAGTTTGAGGGAGTAAGTTTAGGGCTACTGTTAGTTTTCGGGTAACTGTTACAGTTGGAGTTAGTGTCAGGTCCAGGTTAGGGTTGGGGTTGGGCTTCAGGTATCCGCCTAGGGTTAGGGTAGGTGTATGGTTTGATTTAGGCTTCAGGATAGTTTAGGTTTGAACTTAGTTTGAGGGAGTAAGTTTAGGGCTACTGTTAGTTTTCGGGTAATTGTTATGGTTGGAGTTAGCGTCAGGGCCAGGTTAGGGTTGGGGTTGAGCTTAAGGTGTCCGCCTAGGGTTAGGGTTAGGTCTATGGTTTGAGTTAGGCTTCAGGTGACGTTAGGTTTGAACTTAGTTTGAGGGAGTAAGTTTAGGGCTACTGTTAGTATTCGGTTCAGTGTTACGGTTGGAGTAAGAGTCAGGGTCAGGTTAGGGTTGGGGTTGAGCTTCAGGTGTCCGCCTAGGGTTAGGGTTAGGTCTATGGTTTGAGTTAGGCTTCAGGTTAGGTTAGGTTTGAAATTAGTTTGAGGGAGTAAGTTTAGGGCTACTGTTAGGTTTCCGTTCAGTGTTACGTTGGAGTTAGCGTGAGGGTCAGGTTAGGGTTGGGGTTGAGCTTACGGTGTCTGCCTAGGGTTAGAGTTAGGTGTATGGTTTGATTTAGGCTTCAGGTTAGGTTAGGTTCGAACTTAGTTTGAGGGAGTAAGTTTAGGGCTATTGTTAGTTTTCGATTCAGTGTTACGGTTGGAGTTAGCGTCAGGTTCAGGTTAGGGTTGGGGTTGAACTAAAGGTGTCTGCCTAGGGTTAGGGTTAGGTCTGTGGTTTCAGTTAGGCTTCAGGTGAGGTTAGGTTTGAACATAGATTGAGGGAGTAAGTTTAGGGCTACTGTTAGTTTTCGGTTAAGTGTTACGGTTGGAGTAAGAGTCAGGGTCAGGTTAGGGTTGGGGTTGAGCTTCAGGTGTCCACCTAGCGTTAAGGTTAGGTATATGGTTTGATTTAGGCTTCAGGTTAAGTTAGGTTTGAACATAGTTTGAGGGAGTAAGTTTAGGGCTACTGTTAGTTTTCGGGTAACTGTTACAGTTGGAGTTAGTGTCAGGTCCAGGTTAGGGTTGGGGTTGGGCTTCAGGTGTCCGCCTAGGGTTAGGGTAGGTGTATGGTTTGATTTAGGCTTCAGGATAGTTTAGGTTTGAACTTAGTTTGAGGGAGTAAGTTTAGGGCTACTGTTAGTTTTCGGGTAATTGTTATGGTTGGAGTTAGCGTCAGGGCCAGGTTAGGGTTGGGGTTGAGCTTAAGGTGTCCGCCTAGGGTTAGGGTTAGGTCTATGGTTTGAGGTAGGCTTCAGGTTAGGTTAGGTTTCAATTTAGTTTGAGGGAGTAAGTTTAGGGCTACTGTTCGTTTTCGGTTCAGTGTTTCGGTTGGAGTTAGCGTGTGGGTCAGGTTAGGGTAGCGGTTGAGCTTTAGGTGTCCGCCTAATGTTAGGTTTAGGTGTATGGTTTTATTTAGTCTTCAGGTTAGGTTAGGTTTGAAATTAGTTTGAGGGAGTAAGTTTAGGGCTACTCTTAGTTTTCGGGTAATTGTTACGGTTGGAGTTAGCGTCAGGTCCAGGTTAGGGTTGGCGTTGAGCTAATGGTGTCCGCCTAGGGTTAGGATTAGGTGTATGGTTTGATTTAGGCTTCAGGTTAGGTTAGGTTTGAAGTTAGTTTGAGGGAGTAAGTTTAGGGCTACTGTTAGTTTTCGGTTAACTGTTACAGTTGTAGTAAGCGTGAGGGTCAGGTTAGGGTAGGGGTTGATCTTAAGGTGTCCGCCGAGGGTTAGGGTTAGGTGTATGGTTTGAGTTAGGCTTCAGGTTAGGTTAGGTTTGAAATTAGTATGAGGGAGTAAGTTTAGGGCTAATGTTAGTTTTCGGTTCAGTGTTACGGTTGGAGTTAGCGTGAGGTTCATGTAAGGGTTGGGGTTGAGCTTAAGGTGTTCGCCTAGGGTTGGGGTTAGGTGTATGGTTTGATTTAGGCTTCACGTTAGGTTAGGTTTGAACTTAGTTTGAGGGAGTAAGTTTAGGGCTACTGTTAGTTTTCGGTTCAGTGTTACCGTTGGAGATAGCGTCAGGGTCAGGTTAGGTTTGGGGTTGAGCTTAAGGTGTCAGCCTAGGTTTAGGGTTAGGCCTGTGGTTTGAGTTAGGCTTCAGGTGAGGTTAGGTTTGAACTTAGTTTGAGGGAGTAAATTTAGGGCTACTGTTAGTTTTCGGTTCAGTGTTACGGTTGGTGTAAGAGTTAGGGTCAGGTTAGGGTTGGGGTTGACTTTAAGGTGTCCGCCTAGGGTTAGGGTTAGGTCTATGGTTTGAGTTAGGCTTCAGGTTAGGTTAGGTTTGAACTTAGTTTGAGGGAGTAAGTTTAGGGTTACTGTTATTTTTCGGTTCAGTGTTACGGTTGGAGTTAGCGTGAGGGTCAGGTTAGGTTTGGGGTTGAGCTTAAGGTGTCCGCCTAGGGTTAGGGTTAGGTGTATGGTTTGATTTAGGCTTCAGGTTAGGTTAGGTTTGAACTTAGTTTGAGGGAGTAAGTTTAGGGCTACTGTTAGTTTTCGGTTCAGTGTTACGGTTGGAGATAGCGTCAGGGTCAGGTTAGGGTTGGGGTTGAGCTTCAGGTGTCCGCCTAGGGTTAGGGTTAGGTCTATGGTTTGAGTTAGGCTTCAGGTTAGGTTAGGTTTGAAATTAGTTTGAGGGAGTAAGTTTAGGGCTACTGTTAGTTTTCGGTTTAGTGTTACGGTTGGAGTAAGTGTGAGGGTCAGGTTAGGGTAGGGGTTGAGCTTAAGGTGTCCGCCTAGGGTTAGGGTTAGGTGTATGATTTGATTAAGGCTTCAGGTAGGTTAGGTTTGAACTTAGTTTGAGGGAATAAGTTTAGGGCTACTGTTTGTTTTCGGTTCAGTGTTTCGGTTGGAGTTAGCGTGAGGGTCAGGTTAGGGTAGGGGTTGAGCTTAAGGAGTCCGCCTAGGGTTAGGGTTAGGTGTATGGTTTGATTTAGGCTTCAGGTTAGGTTAGGTTTGAAGTTAGTTTGAGGGAGTAAGTTTAGGGCTACTGTTAGTTTTCGGTTAACTGTTACAGTTGGAGTAAGCGTAAGGGTCAGGTTAGGGTAGGGGTTGAGCTTAAGGTGTCCGCCTATGGTTAGGGTTAGGTGTATGATTTGATTAAGGCATCAGGTTAGGTTAGGTGTGAACTTAGTTTGAGGGAGTAAGTTTAGTGCTACTGTTAGTTTTCCGGTAACTGTTATGGTTGGAGTTAGCGTCAGGGCCATTTTAAGATTGGGGTTAAGCTTAAGGTGTCCGCCAAGGGTTAGGGTTAGGTCTATGGTTTGAGTTAGGCTTCAGGTTAGGTTAGGTTTGAACTTAGTTTGAGGGAGTAAGTTTAGGGCTACTGTTAGTTTTCGGTTCAGTGTTACGTTTGGAGATAGCGTCAGGGTCAGGTTAGGGTTGGGGTTGAGCTTCAGGTGTCCGCATAGGGTTAGGGTTAGGTCTATGATTTGAGTTAGGCTTCAGCTTAGGTTAGGTTTGAACTTAGTTTGAGGGAGTAAGTTTAGGGCTACTGTTACTTTTCGGTTCAGTGTTACGGTTGGAGTAAGAGTCAGGGTCAGGTTAGGGTTGGGGTTGAGCTTCAGGTGTCCGCCTAGGGTTAGGATTAGGTCTATGGTTTGAGTTAGGCTTCAGGTTAGGTTAGGTTTGAACTTAGTTTGAGGGAGTAAGTTTAGGGCTACTGTTTGTTTTCGGTTCAGTGTTTCGGTTGGAGTTAGCGTGAGGGTCAGGTTAGGGTAGGGGTTGAGCTTAAGGTGTCCGCCTAGGGTTAGGGTTAGGTGTATGGTTTGATTTAGGCTTCAGGTTAGGTTAGGTTTGAACTTAGTTTGAGGGAGTAAGTTTAGGGCTACTGTTAGTTTTCGGGTAACTGTTACGGTTGGAGTTAGCGTCAGGTCCAGGTTAGGGTTGGCGTTGAGCTAATGGTGTCCGCCTAGGGTTAGGGTTAGGTGTATGGTTTTATTTAGGCTTCAGGTTAGGTTAGGTTTGAACTTAGTTTGAGGGAGTAAGTTTAGGGCTACTGTTAGCTTTCGGGTAACTGTTATGGTTGGAGTTAGCATCAGGGCCATTTTAGGATTGGGGTTGAGCTTAAGGTGTCCGCCAAGGGTTACGATTAGGTCTATGGTTTGAGTTAGGCTTCAGGTTATGTTAGGTTTGAACTTAGTTTAAGGGAGTAAGTTAAGGGCTACTGTTAGTTTTCCGTTCAGTGTTACGGTTGGAGATAGCGTCAGGGTCAGTTTAGGTTTGGGGTTGAGCTTCAGGTGTCCGCCTAGGGTTAGGGTTAGGTCTATGGTTTGAGTTAGGCTTCAGGTTAGGTTAGGTTTGAACTTAGTTTGAGGGAGTAAGTTTAGGGTTACTGTTAGTTTTCGGTTCAGTGTTACGGTTGGAGTTAGCGTCAGGGTCAGTTTAGGGTTGGGATTGAGCTTAAGGTGTCCGCCAAGGGTTAGCGTTAGCTGTATGGTTTGATTTAGGCTTCAGGTTAGGTTAGGTTTGAACTTAGTTTGAGGTAGTAAGTTTAGGGCTACTGTTAGTTTTCGGTTCAGTGTTACGGTTGGATTTAGCGTGAGGGTCAGGTTAGGGTTGGGGTTGAGATTAAGGTGTCCGCCTAGGTTTGGGGTTAGGTGTATGGTTTGATTTAGGCTTCAGGTTAGGTTAGGTTTGAACTTAGTTTGAGGGAGTAAGTTTAGGGCTACTGTTAGTTTTCGGTTCAGTGTTACCGTTGGAGATAGCGTCAGGGTCAGGTTAGGGTTGGGGTTGAGCTTAAGGTGTCAGCCTAGGTTTAGGGTTAGGTCTGTGGTTTGAGTTAGGCTTCAGGTGAGGTTAGGTTTGAACTTAGTTTGAGGGAGTAAGTTTAGGGCTACTGTTAGTTTTCGGTTCAGTGTTACGGTTGGTGTAAGAGTTAGGGTCAGGTTAGGGTTGGGGTTGAGCTTAAGGTGTCCGCCTAGGGTTAGGGTTAGGTCTATGGTTTGAGTTAGGCTTCAGGTTAGGTTAGGTTTGAACTTAGTTTGAGGGAGTAAGTTTAGGGTTACTGTTAGTTTTCGGTTCAGTGTTACGGTTGGAGTTAGCGTGAGGGTCAGGTTAGGGTTGGGGTTGAGCTTCAGGTGTCCGCCTAGGGTTAGGGTTAGGTCTATGGTTTGAGTTAGGCTTCAGGTTAGGTTAGGTTTGAAATTAGTTTGAGGGAGTAAGTTTAGGGCTACTGTTAGTTTTCGGTTTAGTGTTACGGTTGGAGTAAGTTTGAGGGTCAGGTTAGGGTAGGGGTTGAGCTTAAGGTGTCCGCCTAGGGTTAGGGTTAGGTGTATGATTTGATTAAGGCTTCAGGTAGGTTAGGTTTGAACTTAGTTTGAGGGAGTAAGTTTAGGGCTACAGTTAGTTTTCGGGTAACTGTTATGGTTGGAGTTAGCGTCAGGGCCAGGTTAGGGTTGGGGTTGAGCTTAATGTATCCGCCTAGGGTTAGGGTTAGGTCTATGGTTTGAGTTAGGCTTCAGGTTAGGTTAGGTTTGAACTTAGCTTGAGGGAGTAAGTTTAGGGCTACTGTTAGTTTTCGGTTCAGTGTTACGGTTGGAGTTAGCGTGAGGGTCAGGTTAGGGTTGGGGTTGAGCTTAAGGTGTCCGCCTAGGGTTAGGGTTAGGTGTATGGTTTGATTTAGGCTTCAGGTTAGGTTAGGTTTGAACTTAGTTTGAGGGAGTAAGTTTAGTGCGACTCTTAGTTTTCGGGTAACTGTTATGGTTGGAGTTAGCGTCAGGGCCAGGTTATGGTTGGCGTTGAGCTTTAGGTGTCCACCTACGGTTAGGGTTAGGTCTATGGTTTGAGTTAGGCTTCAGGTTAGGTTAGGTTTGAACTTAGTTTGAGGGAGTAAGTTTAGGGCTACTGTTAGTTTTCGGTTCAGTGTTACGGTTGGAGTTAGCGTGAGGGTCAGGTTAGGGTTGGGGTTGAGCTTAAGGTGTCCGCCTAGGGTTAGGGTTAGGTCTATGGTTTGACTTAGGCTTCAGGTTAGGTTAGGTTTGAACTTAGTTTGAGGGAGTAAGTTTAGGGCTACTGTTAGTTTTCGTGTAACTGTTATGGTTGGAGTTAGCGTCAGGGCCATTTTAGGGTTTGGGTTGAACTTAATGTGTCTGCCTAGGGTAAGGGTTAGGTCTATGTTTTCAGTTAGGCTTCCGGTTAGGTTAGGTTTGAAGTTAGTTTGAGGGAGTAAGTTTAGGGATACTGTTAGTTTTTGGTTCAGTGTTACGTTTGGAGTTAGCGTCATGGTCAGGTTATGGTGGGAGTTAAGCATAAGGTGTCCGACTAGGGTTAGGGTTAGCTCTATGATTTGATTTAAGCTTTAGGTTAGGTTAGGTTTGAACTTAGTTTGAGGGAGTCAGTTTAGGGCTACTGTTAGTTTTCGGTTAACTATTACGGTTGGAGTAAGCGTCAGGGTCAGGTTAGGTTTGGGGTTGAGCTTAAGGTGTCCGCCTAGGGTTAGGGTTAGGTGTATGGTTTGATTTAGGCTTCAGGTTAGGTAAGGTTTGAACTTAGTTTGAGGGAGTAAGTTTAGGGCTACTGTTAGGTTTCCGTTCAGTGTTACGTTTGGAGTTAGCGTGAGGGTCAGGTTAGGGTTGGGGTTGAGCTTAAGGTGTCTGCCTAGGGTTTGAGTTAGGTGTATGGTTTGATTTAGGCTTCAGGTTAGGTTAGGTTCGAACTTAGTTTGAGGGAGTAAGTTTAGGGCTATTGTTAGTTTTCGATTCAGTGTTACGGTTGGAGTTAGCGTCAGGTTCAGGTTAGGGTTGGGGTTGAACTTAAGGTGTTTGCCTAGGGTTAGGGTTAGGTCTGTGGTTTGAGTTAGGCTTCAGGTGAGGTTAGGTTTGAACTTAGATTGAGGGAGTAAGTTTAGGGCTACTGTTAGTTTTCGGTTAAGTGTTACGGTTGGAGTAAGAGTCAGGGTCAAGTTAGGGTTGGGGTTGAGCTTCAGGTGTCCGCCTAGCGTTAAGGTTAGGTGTATGGTTTGATTTAGGCTTCAGGTTAAGTTAGGTTTGAACTTAGTTTGAGGGAGTAAGTTTAGGGCTACTGTTAGTTTTCGGGTAACTGTTACAGTTGGAGTTAGCGTCAGGTCCAGGTTAGGGTTGGGGTTGGGCTTCTGGTGTCCGCCTAGGGTTAGGGTAGGTGTATGGTTTGATTTAGGCTTCAGGATAGTTTAGGTTTGAACTTAGTTTGAGGGAGTAAGTTTAGGGCTACTGTTAGTTTTCGGGTAATTGTTATGGTTGGAGTTAGCGTCAGGGCCAGGTTAGGGTTGGGGTTGAGCTTAAGGTGTCCGCCTAGGGTTTGGGTTAGGTCTATGGTTTGAGTTAGGCTTCAGGTTAGGTTAGGTTTCAATTTAGTTTGAGGGAGTAAGTTTAGGGCTACTGTTAGTTTTCGGTTCTGTGTTAGGGTTGGAGTTAGCGTCAGGGTCAGGTTAGGGTTGGGGTTGAGCTTCAGGTGTCCGCCTAGGGTTAGGGTTAGGTCTATGGTTTGAGTTAGGCTTCAGTTTAGGTTAGGTTTGAACTTAGTTTGAGGGAGTAAGTTTAGGGCTACTGTTCGTTTTCGGTTCAGTGTTTCGGTTGGAGTTAGCGTGAGGGTCAGGTTAGGGTAGGGGTTGAGCTTAAGGTGTCCGCCTAGGGTTAGGTTTAGGTGTATGGTTTGATTTAGGCTTCAGGTTAGGTTAGGTTTGAACTTAGTTTGAGGGAGTAAGTTTAGGGCTACTCTTAGTTTTCGGGTAATTGTTACGGTTGGAGTTAGCGTCAGGTCCAGGTTAGGGTTGGCGTTGAGCTAATGGTGTCCGCCTAGGGTTAGGATTAGGTGTATGGTTTGATTTAGGCTTCAGGTTAGGTTAGGTTTGAAGTTAGTTTGAGGGAGTAAGTTTAGGGCTACTGTTAGTTTTCGGTTAACTGTTACAGTTGTAGTAAGCGTGAGGGTCAGGTTAGGGTAGGGGTTTAGCTTAAGGTGTCCGCCGAGGGTTAGGGTTAGGTGTATGGTTTGAGTTAGGCTTCAGGTTAGGTTAGGTTTGAAATTAGTATGAGGGAGTAAGTTTAGGGCTAATGTTAGTTTTCGGTTCAGTGTTTCGGTTGGAGTTAGCGTGAGGGTCATGTAAGGGTTGGGGTTGAGCTTAAAGTGTCCGCCTAGGGTTAGGGTTAGGTGTATGGTTTGATTTAGGCTTCAGGTTAGGTTAGGTTTGAACTTAGTTTGAGGGAGTAAGTTTAGGGCGACTGTTAGTTTTCGGGTAACTGTTATGGTTGGAGTTAGCGTCAGGGCCAGGTTAGGGTTGGGGTTGAGCTTAAGGTGTCCGCCTAGGGTTAGGGTTAGGTCTATGGTTTCAGTTAGGCTTCAGGTTAGGTTAGGTTTGAACTTAGTTTGAGGGAGTAAGTTTAGGGCTACTGTTAGTTTTCGGTTCAGTGTTACGGTTGGATTTAGCGTGAGGGTCAGGTTAGGGTTGGGGTTGAGCTTAAGGTGTCCGCCTAGGGTTAGGGTTAGGTGTATGGTTTGATTTAGGCTTCAGGTTAGGTTAGGTTTGAACTTAGTTTGAGGGAGTAAGTTTAGGGCTACTGTTAGTTTTCGGGTAACTGTTATGGTTGGAGTTAGCGTCAGGGCCATTTTAGGATTGGGGTTGAGCTTAAGGTGTCCGCCAAGGGTTAGGGTTAGGTCGATGGTTTGAGTTAGGCTTCAGGTTAGATTAGGTTTCAACTTAGTTTCAGGGAGTAAGTTTAGGGCTACTGTTAGTTTTCGGTTCAGTGTTATGTTTGGAGATAGCGTCAGGGTCAGGTTAGGGTTGGGGTTGAGCTTCAGGTGTCCGCCTAGGGTTAGGGGTAGGTCTATGGTTTGAGTTATGCTTCAGGTTAGGTTAGGTTTGAACTTAGTTTGAGGGAATAAGTTTAGGGCTACTGTTTGTTTTCGGTTCAGTGTTTCGGTTGGAGTTAGCGTGAGGGTCAGGTTAGGGTAGGGGTTGAGCTTAAGGAGTCCGCCTAGGGTTAGGGTTAGGTGTATGGTTTGATTTAGGCTTCAGGTTAGGTTAGGTTTGAAGTTAGTTTGAGGGAGTAAGTTTAGGGCTACTGTTAGTTTTCGGTTAACTGTTACAGTTGGAGTAAGCGTAAGGGCCAGGTTAGGGTAAGGGTTGAGCTTAAGGTGTCCGCCTAGGGTTAGTGTTAGGTGTATGATTTGATTAAGGCTTCAGGTTAGGTTAGGTGTGAACTTAGTTTGAGGGAGTAAATTTAGGGCTACTGTTAGATTTCGGGTAACTGTTACGGTAGGAATTAGCGTCAGGGCCATTTTAGGATTGGGGTTGAGCTTAAGGTGTCCGCCAAGGGTTAGGGTTAGGTCTATGGTTTGATTTAGGCTTCAGGTTAGGTTAGGTTTGAACTTAGTTTGAGGGAGTAAGTTTAGGGCTACTGTTAGTTTTCGGTTCAGTGTTACGGTTGGAGATAGCGTCAGGGTCAGGTTAGGGTTGGCGTTGAGCTTCAGGTGTCCGCCTAGGGTTAGGGTTAGGTCTATGGTTTGAGTTAAGCTTCAGGTTAGGTTAGGTTTGAACTTAGTTTGAGGGAGTAAGTTTAGGGCTACTGTCAGTTTTCGGTTCAGTGTTACGGTTGGATTTAGCGTGAGGGTCAGGTTAGGGTTGGGGTTGAGCTTAAGGAGTCCGTCCGCCTAGGGTTAGGGTTAGGTCTATGGTTTGAGTTAGGCTTCAGGTTAGGTTAGGTTTGAACTTAGTTTGAGGGAGAAAGTTTAGGGCTACTGTTAGTTTTCGGTTCAGTGTTACCGTTGGATTTAGAGTGAGGGTCAGGTTAGGGTTGGGGTTGAGCTTAAGGTGTCCGCCTAGGATTAGGGTTAGGTGTATGGTTTGATTTAGGCTTCAGTTTAGGTTAGGTTTGAACTTAGTTTGAGGGAGTAAGTTTAGGGCTGCTGTTAGTTTTTGGGTAACTGTTATGGTGGGAGTTAGCGTCAGGGGATTTTATGGTTGGGGTTGAGCTTAAGGTGTCCGCCAAGGGTTAGGGTTAGGTCTATGGTTTGAGTTAGGCTTCAGGTTAGGTTAGGTATGAACTTAGTTTGAGGGAGTAAGATTAGGGCTACTGTTAGTTTTCGGTTCAGTGTTACGGTTGGAGTTAGCGCGAGGGTCAGGTTAGGGTTGGGGTTGAGCTAAAGGTGTCCGCCTAGGGTTAGGTTTAGGTCTATGGTTTCATTTAGGCTTCAGGTTAGGTTAGGATTGAACTTAGTTTGAGGGAGTAAGTTTAGGGCTACTGTTAGTTTTCGGTTAAGTGTTACGGTTGGAGTTAGCGTGAGGGTCAGGTTGGGGTTGGGGTTGAGCTTAAGGTGTCCGCCTAGGGTTAGGGTTAGGTGTATGGTTTGATTTAGTCTTCAGGTTAGGTTAGGTTTGAACTTAGTTTGAGGGAGTAAGTTTAGGGCGACTGTTAGTTTTCGGGTAACTGTTATGGTTGGAGTTAGCGTCAGGGCCAGGTTAGGGTTGGGGTTGAGCTTAAGGTGTCCGCATAGGGTTAGGGTTAGGTGTATGGTTTTATTTAGGCTTCAGGTTAATTTAGGTTTGAACTTAGTTTGAGGGAGTAAGTTTAGGGCTACTGTTAGCTTTCGGGTAACTGTTATGGTTGGAGTTAGCGTCAGGGCCATTTTAGGATTGGGGTTGAGCTTCAGGTGTCCGCCTAGGGTTAGGGTTAGGTCTATGGTTTGAGTTAGGCTTCAGGTTAGGTTAGGTTTGAACTTAGTTTGAGGGAGTAAGTTTAGGGCTACTGTTAGTTTTCGGTTCAGTGTTACGGTTGGAGTAAGTGTGAGGGTCAGGTTAGGGTAGGGGTTGAGCTTAAGGTGTCCGCCTAGGGTTAGGGTTAGGTGTATGATTTGATTAAGGCTTCAGGTAGGTTAGGTTTGAACTTAGTTTGAGGGAGTAAGTTTAGGGCTACAGTTAGTTTTCGGGTAACTGTTATGGTTGGAGTTAGCGTCAGGGCCAGGTTAGGGTTGGGGTTGAGCTTAATGTATCCGCCTAGGGTTAGGGTTAGGTCTATGGTTTGAGTTAGGCTTCAGGTTAGGTTAGGTTTGAACTTAGTTTGAGGGAGTAAGTTTAGGGCTACTGTTAGTTTTCGGTTCAGTGTTACGGTTGGAGTTAGCGTGAGGGTCAGGTTAGGGTTGGGGTTGAGCTTAAGGTGTCCGCCTAGGGTTAGGGTTAGGTGTATGGTTTGATTTAGGCTTCAGGTTAGGTTAGGTTTGAACTTAGTTTGAGGGAGTAAGTTTAGTGCGACTCTTACTTTTCGGGTAACTGTTATGGTTGGAGTTAGCGTCAGGGCCAGGTTAGGGTTGGCGTTGAGCTTAAGGTGTCCACCTACGGTTAGGGTTAGGTCTATGGTTTGAGTTAGGCTTCAGGTTAGGTTAGGTTTGAACTTAGTTTGAGGTAGTAAGTTTAGGGCTACTGTTAGTTTTCGGTTCAGTGTTACGGTTGAAGACAGCGTCAGGGTCAGGTTAGGGTTGGGGTTGAGCTTCAGGTGTGCGCCTAGGTTTAGGGTTAGGTCTATGGTTTGAGTTAGGCTTCAGGTTAGGTTAGGTTTGAACTTAGTTTGAGGGAGTAAGTTTAGGGCTACTGTTAGTTTTCGGTTCAGTGTTACGGTTGGAGTTAGCGTGAGGGTCAGGTTAGGGTTGGGGTTGAGCTTAAGGTGTCCGCCTAGGGTTAGGGTTAGGTCTATGGTTTGACTTAGGCTTCAGGTTAGGTTAGGTTTGAACTTAGTTTGAGGGAGTAAGTTTAGGGCTACTGTTAGTTTTCGTGTAACTGTTATGGTTGGAGTTAGCGTCAGGGCCATTTTAGGGTTTGGGTTGAACTTAAGGTGTCTGCCTAGGGTAAGGGTTAGGTCTATGTTTTCAGTTAGGCTTCCGGTTAGGTTAGGTTTGAAGTTAGTTTGAGGGAGTAAGTTTAGGGATACTGTTAGTTTTCGGTTCAGTGTTACGGTTGGAGTTAGCGTCATGGTCAGGTTATGGTGGGAGTTAAGCATAAGGTGTCCGCCTAGGGTTAGGGGTAGCTCTATGATTTGATTTAAGCTTTAGGTTAGGTTAGGTTTGAACTTAGTTTGAGGGAGTCAGTTTAGGGCTACTGTTAGTTTTCGGTTAACTATTACGTTTGGAGTAAGCGTCAGGGTCAGGTTAGGTTTGGGGTTGAGCTTAAGGTGTCCGCCTAGGGTTAGGGTTAGGTGTATGGTTTGATTTAGGCTTCAGGTTAGGTAAGGTTTGAAGTTAGTTTGAGGGAGTAAGTTTAGGGCTACTGTTAGTTTTCGTTTAACTGTTACGGTTGGAGTAAGCGACAGGGTCAGGTTAGGGTGGGGGTTAAGCATAAAGTGTCCGCCTAGGGTTAGGGTTATGTCTATGGTTTCATTTAGGCTTCAGGTTAGGTTAGGATTGAACTTAGTTTGAGGCAGTAAGTTTAGGGATACTGTTAGTTTTCGGTTCAGTGTTACGGTTGGAGTTAGCGTGAGGGTCAGGTTAGGGTTGGGGTTGAGCTTAAGGTGTCCACCTAGGGTTAGGGTTAGGTGTATGGTTTGATTTAGGCTTCAGGTTAGGTTAGGTTTGAACTTAGTTTGAGGGAATAAGTTTAGGGCTACTGTTAGTTTTCGGTTTAGTGTTGCGGTTGGAGATAGCGTCAGGGTCAGGTTAGGGTTGGGGTTGAGCTTCAGGTGTCCGCCTAGGGTTAGGGTTAGGTCTATTGTTTGAGTTAGGCTTCAGGTTAGGTTAGGTTTGAAATTAGTTTGAGGGAGTAAGTTTAGGGCTAATGCTAGTTTTTGGTTAAGTGTTACGGTTGGAGTTAGCGTGAGGATCAGGTTAGGGTTGGGGTTGATCTTAAGGTGTCCGCCTAGGCTTAGAGTTAGGTCTATGGTTTGAGTTAGGCTTCAGGTTAGGTTAGGTTTGAACTTAGTTTGAGGGAGTAAGTTTAGGGCTACTGTTAGTTTTCGGGTAACTGTTATGGTTGGAGTTAGCGTCAGGGTCAGGTTAGGTTTGGGGTAGAGCTTCAGGTGTCCGCCTAGGGTTAGGGTTAGGTGTAAGGTTTGATTTAGCCTTCAGGTTACATTAGGTTTGAACTTAGTTTGAGGGAGTAAGTTTAGGGCTACTGTTAGTTTTCGGGTAAATGTTATGGTTGGAGTTAGCGTCAGGGTCAGGTTAGGGTTGGGGTTGAGCTTAAGGTGTCCGCCTAGGTTTAGGGTTAGGTCTGTGGTTTGAGTTAGGCTTCAGGTGACGTTAGGTTTGAACTTAGTTTGAGGGAGTAAGTTTAGGGCTACTGTTAGTTTTCGGTTCAATGTTATGGTTGGAGTAAGAGTCAGGGTCAGGTTAGGGTTGGGGTTGACCTTCAGGTGTCCGCCTAGGGTTAGGGTTAGGTCTATGGTTTGAGTTAGGCTTCAGGTTAGGTTAGGTTTGAAATTAGTTTGAGGGAGTAAGTTTAGGGCTACCGTTAGGTTTCCGTTCAGTGTTACGTTTGGAGTTAGCGTGAGGGTCAGGTTAGGGTTGGGGTTGAGATTAAGGTGTCCGCCTAGGATTAGAGCTAGGTGTATGGTTTGATTTAGGCTTCAGGTTAGGTTAGGTTTGAACTTAGTTTGAGGGAGTAAGTTTAGGGCTACTGTTAGTTTTCGGGTAGCTCTTATGGTTGGAGTTAGCGTCAGGGCCATTTTAGGGTTGGGGTTGAGCTTAAGGTGTCCGCCAAGGGTTAGGTTTAGGTCTATGGTTTGAGTTAGGCTTGAGGTTAGGTTAGGTTTGAACTTAGTTTGAGGGAGTAAGTTTAGGGCTACTGTTAGTTTTCGGTTCAGTGTTACGGTTGGAGTTAGCGTGAGGGTCAGGTTAGTGTTGGGGTTGAGCTAAAGGTGTCAGCCTAGGGTTAGGTTTAGGTCTATGGTTTCATTTAGGATTCAGGTTAGATTAGGATTGAACTTAGTTTGAGGGAGTAAGTTTAGGGCTACTGTTAGTTTTCGGTTCAGTGTTACGGTTGGAGATAGCGTCAGGGTCAGGTTAGGGTTGGGCTTGAACTTCAGGTGTCCGCCTAGGGTTAGGGTTAGGTCTATACTTTGAGTTAGGCTTCAGGTTAGTTTAGGTTTGAAATTAGTTTGAGGGAGTAAGTTTAGGGCTACTGTGAGGTTTCGGTTCAGTGTTACGGTCGGAGTTAGCGTGAGGGTCTGGTTAGTGTTGGGGTTGAGCTTAAGGTGTCCGCCTAGGGTTAGAGTTAGGTGTATGGTTTGATTTAGGCTTCAGGTTAGCTTAGGTTTGAACTTAGTTTGAGGGAGTAAGTTTAGGGCTACTGTTAGTTTTCGGGTAACTGTTATGGTTGGAGTTAGCGTCAGGGCCAGGTTAGGGTTGGGGTTGAGCTTAAGGTGTCCGCCTAGGGTTAGGGTTAGGTGTATGGTTTGAGTTAGGCTTCAGGTTAGGTTAGGTTTGAACTTAGTTTGAGGGAGTAAGTTTAGGGCTACTGTTAGTTTTCGGTTCAGTGTTACGGTTGGAGTTAGCGTGAGGGTCAGGTTAGGGTTGGGGTTGAGCTAAAGGTGTCCGCCTAGGGTTAGGTTAAGGTCTATGGTTTCATTTAGGATTCAGGTTAGGTTAGGATTGAACTTAGTTTGAGGGATTAAGTTTAGGGCTACTGTTAGTTTTCGGTTCAGTGTTACCGTTGGAGATAGCGTCAGGGTCAGGTTAGGGTTGGAGTTGAGCTTAAGGTTTCCGCCTAGTGTTAGGGTTAGGTCTATAGTTTGAGTTAGGCTTCAGGTTATGTTAGGTTTGAACTTAGTTTGAGGGAGTAAGTTTAGGGCTACTGTTAGTTTTCAGTTCAGTGTTACGGTTGGAGTTAGCGTCAGGGTCAGGTTAGGGTTGGGGGTTGAGCTTCAGGTGTCCGCCTAGGGTTAGGGTTAGGTCTATGGTTCGAGTTAGGCTTCAGGTTAGGTTAGGTTTGAACTTAGTTTGAGGGAGTAAGTTTAGGGCTACTGTTTGTTTTCGGTTCAGTGTTTCGGTTGGAGTTAGCGTGAGGGTCAGGTTAGGGTAGGGGTTGAGCTTAAGGTGTCCGCCTAGGGTTAGGGTTAGGTGTATGGTTTGATTTAGGCTTCAGGTTAGGTTAGGTTTGAACTTAGTTTGAGGGAGTAAGTTTAGGGCTACTGTTAGTTTTCGGGTAACTGTTACGGTTGGAGTTAGCGTCAGGTCCAGGATAGTGTTGGCGTTGAGCTAATGGTATCCGCCTAGGGTTAGGATTAGGTGTATGGTTTGATTTAGGCTTCAGGTTAGGTTAGGTTTGAAGTTAGTTTGAGGGAGTAAGTTTAGGGCTACTGTTAGTTTTCGGTTAACTGTTACCGTTGGAGTAAGCGTGAGGGTCAAGTTAGGGTAGGGGTTGAGCTTAAGGTGTCCGCCTAGGGTTAGGGTTAGGTGTATGGTATGATTTAGGCTTCAGGTTAGGTTAGGTTTGAACTTAGTTTGAGGGAGTAAGTTTAGGGCTACTGTTAGTTTTCGGTTCAGTGTTACGGTTGGAAATAGCGTCAGGGTCAGGTTAGGGTTGGGTTTGAACTTCAGGTGTCCGCCTAGGGTTAGGGTTAGGTCTATGGTTTGAGTTAGGCTTCAGGTTAGGTTAGGTTTGAAATTAGTTTGAGGGTGTAATTTTAGGGCTACTGTTAGGTTTCGGTTCAGTGTTATGGTTGGAGTTAGCGTGAGGGTCAGGTTAGGGTTGGGGTTGAGCTTAAGGTGTCCGCCTAGGGTTAGAGTTAGTTGTATGGTTTCATTTAGGCTTCAGGTTAGCTTAGGTTTGAACTTAATTTGAGGGAGTAAGTTTAGGGCTACTGTTAGTTTTCGGGTAACTGTTATGGTTGGAGTTAGCGTCAGGGCCAGGTTAGGGTTGGGTTTGAGCTTAAGGTGTCCGCCTAGGGTTAGGGTTAGGTCTATGGTTTGAGTTAGGCTTCAGGTTAGGTTAGGTTTGAACTTAGTTTGAGGGAGTAAGTTTAGGTCTACTGTCAGTTTTCGGTTCAGTGTTACTGTTGGAGATAGCGTCAGGGTCAATTTAGGGTTGGGGTTGAGGTTTAGGTGTCCGCCTAGTGTTAGGGTTAGGTCTATGGTTTGAGTTAGGCTTCAGGTTAGGTTAGGTTTGAACTTAGTTTGAGGGAGTAAGTTTAGGGCTACTGTTAGTTTTCGGGTAACTGTTATGGTTGGAGTTAGCGTCAGGGCCAGGTTAGGGTTGGGGTTGAGCTTCAGGTGTCCGCCTAGGGTTAGGGTTAGGTCTATGGTTTGAGTTAGGCTTCAGGTTAGGTTAGGTTTAAACTTAGTTTGAGGGAGTAAGTTTAGGGCTACTGTTTGTTTTCAGTTCAGTGTTTCGGTTGGAGTTAGCGTGAGGGTCAGGTTAGGGTTGGGGTTGAGCTTAAGGTGTCCACCTAGGGTTAGGATTAGGTGCATGGTTTGATTTAGGCTTCAGGTTAGGTTAGGTTTGAACTTAGTTTGAGGGAGTAAGTTTAGGGCTACTGTTAGTTTTCGGGTAACTGTTACGGTTGGAGTTAGTGTCAGGGGATTTTAGGGTTGGGGTTGAGCTTAAGGTGTCCGCCAAGGGATAGGTTTATGTCTATGGTTTGAGTTAGGTTTCAGTTTAGGTAAGGCATGAACTTAGTTTGAGGGAGTAAGTTTAGGGCTACTGTTAATTTTCGGTTCAGTGTTACCGTTGGTGATAGCGTCAGGGTCAGGTTAGGGTTGGGGTTGAGCTTAAGGTGTCCGCCTACGGTTAGGGTTAGGTCTATGGTTTGAGTTAGGCTTCAGGTAAGGTTAGGTTTGAACTTAGTTTGAGGGGGTAAGTTTAGGGCTACTGTTAGTTTTCGGTTCAGTGTTACGGTTGGAGTTAGCGTCAGGGTCAGGTTAGGGTTGGGGTTGAGCTTCAGGTGTCTGCCTAGGGTTAGGGTTAGGTCTATGGTTTGAGTTAGGCTTCAGGTTAGGTTAGGTTTGAACTTAGTTTGAGGGAGTAAGTTTAGGGCTACTGTTTGTTTTCGGTTCAGTGTTTCGGTTGGAGTTAGCGTGAGGGTCAGGTTAGGGTAGGGGTTGAGCTTAAGGTGTCCGCCTAGGGTTAGGGTTAGGTCTATGGTTTGAGTTAGGCTTCAGGTTAGGTTAGGTTTGAACTTAGTTTGAGGGAGTAAGTTTAGGGCTACTGTTAGTTTTCGCGTAACTGTTAAGGTTGGATATAGCGTCAGGGCCAGGTTAGGTTTGGGATTGAGCTTAAGGTGTCCGCCTAGTGTTAGGGTTAGGTCTATGGTTTGAGTTAGGCTTCAGGTTAGCTTAGGTTTGAACTTAGTTTGAGGGAGTAAGTTTAGGGCTACTGTTAGTTTTCGGTTCAGTGTTACAGTTGGAGTTAGCGTCAGGTTCAGGTTAGGGTTGGGGTTGAACTTAAGGTGTCTGCCTAGGGTTAGGGTTAGGTCTTTGGTTTGAGTTAGGCTTCAGGTGAGGTTAGGTTTGAACTTAGTTTGAGGGAGTAAGTTTAGGGCTACTGTTAGTTTTCGGTTCAGTGTTAAGGTTGGATATAGCGTCAGGGTCAGGTTAGGGTTGGGGTTGAGCTTCAGGTGTCCGCCTAGGGTTAGGGTTAGGTCTATGGTTTGAGTTAGGCTTCAGGTTAGGTTAGGTTTGAACTTAGTTTGAGGGAGTAAGTTTAGGGCTACTGTTAGTTTTCGGGTAACTGTTGTGGTTGGAGTTAGCGTCAGGGGATTTTAGGGTTGGGGTTGAGCTTCAGGTGTCCGCCAAGGGTTAGGGTTAGGTCTCTGGTTTGATTTAGCCTTCAGGTTAGGTTAGGTTTGAACTTAGTTTGAGGGAGTAGGTTTAGGGCTACTGTTAGTTTTCGGTTCAGTGTTACGGTTGGAGTTAGCGTGAGGGTCAGGTTAGGGTTGGGGTTGAGCTTAAGGGGTCCGCCTAGGGTTAGGTTTAGGTGTATGGTTTGATTTAGGCTTCAGGTTAGGTTAGGTTTGAACTTAGTTTGAGGGTGTAAGTTTAGGGCTACTGTTAGTTTTCGGGTAACTGTTATGGTTGGAGTTAGCCTCAGGGCCAGGTTAGGGTTGGGGTTGAGCTTAAGGTGTCCGCCTAGGGTTAGGGTTAGGTCTATGGTTTGAGTTAGGCTTCAGGTTCGGTTAGGTTTGAACTTAGTTTGAGGGAGTAAGTTTAGGGCTACTGTTAGTTTTCGGTTTTGTGTTACGGTTGGAGATAGCGTCAGGGTCAATTTAGCGTTGGGGTTGAGCTTCAGGTGTCCGCCTAGGGTTAGGGTTAGGTGTATGGTTTGATTTAGGCTTCAGGTTAGGTTAGGTTTGAACTTAGTTTGAGGGAGTAAGTTTAGGGCTACTGTTCGTTTTCGGGTAACTGTTATGGTTGGTGTTAGCGTCAGGGCCAAGTTAGGGTTGGGGTTGAGCTTAAGGTGTCCGCCTAGGGTTAGGGTTAGGTCTATGGTTTGAGTTAGGCTTCAGGTTAGGTTAGGTTTGAACTTAGTTTGAGGGAGTAAGTTTAGGGCTACTGTTAGTTTTCGGTTCAGTGTTACGGTTGGAGATAGCGTCAGGGTCAGGTTAGGGTTGGGGTTGAGCTTCAGGTGTCCGCCTAGGGTTAGGGTTAGGTCTATGGTTTGAGTTAGGCTTCAGGTTAGGTTAGCTTTGAACTTAGTTTGAGGGAGTAAGTTTAGGGCTACTGTTAGTTTTCGGTTCAGTGTTACGGTTGGATTTAGCGTGAGGGTCAGGTTAGGGTTGGGGTTGAGCTTAAGGTGTCCGCCTAGGGTTAGGGTTAGGTGTATTGTTTGATTTAGGCTTCAGGTTAGGTTAGGTTTGAACTTAGTTGAGGGAGTAAGTTTAGGGCTACTGTTAGTTTTTGGGTAACTGTTATGGTTGGAGTTAGCGTCAGGGCCAGGTTATGGTTGGGGTTGAACTTAAGGTGTCCGCCTAGGGTTAGGGTTAGGTCTATGGTGTGAGTTAGGCTTCAGGTTAGGTTAGGTTTGAACTTAGTTTGAGGGAGTATGTTTAGGGCTACTGTTAGTTTTCGTTTCAGTGTTACGGTTGGAGTAAGAGTCAGGGTCAGGTTAGGGTGGGGTTGAACTTCAGGTGTCCGCCTAGGGTTAGGGTTAGGTCTATGATTTGAGTTAGGCTTCAGGTTAGGTTAGGATTGAACTTAGTTTGAGGGAGTAAGTTTAGGGCTACTGTTTGTTTTCGGTTCAGTGTTTCGGTTGGAGTTAGCGTGAGGGTCAGGTTAGGGTAGGGGTTGAGCTTAAGGCGTCCGCCTAGGGTTAGGGTTAGGTGTATGGTTTGATTTAAGCTTCAGGTTAGGTTAGGTTTGAACTTAGTTTGAGGGAGTAAGTTTAGGGCTACTGTTAGTTTTCGGGTAACTGTTACGGTTGGAGTTAGCGTCAGGTCCAGGTTAGGGTTGGCGTTGAGCTAATGGTGTCCGCCTATGGTTAGGGTTAGGTGTATGGTTTGATTTAGGATTCAGGTTATGTTAGGATTGAAGTTAGTTTGAGGGAGTAAGTTTAGGGCTACTGTTAGTTTTCGGTTAACTGTTACAGTTGGAGTAAGCGTGAGGGTCAGGTTAGGGTAGGGGTTGAGCTTAAGGTGTCTGCCTAGGGTTAGGGTTAGGTGTATGATTTGATTAAGGCTTCAGGTTAGGTTATGTTTGAACTTAGTTTGAGGGAGTAAGTTTAGGGCTACTGTTCGTTTTCGGGTAACTGTTATGGTTGGAGTTAGCGTCAGGGCCAGGTTAGGGTTGGGGTTGAGCTTAAGGTGTCCGCCTAGGGTTAGGGTTAGGTCTATGGTTTGAGTTAGGCTTCAGGTTAGGTTAGGTTTGAACTTAGTTTGAGGGAGTAAGTTTAGGGCTACTGTTAGTTTTCAGTTCAGTGTTACGGTTGGATTTAGCGTGAGGGTCAGGTTAGGGTTGGTGTTGAGCTTAAGGTGTCCGCCTAGGGTTAGAGTTAGGTTTATGGTTTGATTTAGGCTTCAGGTTAGCTTAGGTTTGAACTTAGTTTGAGGGAGTAAGTTTAGGGCTACTGTTAGTTTTCGCGTAACTGTTATGGTTGGAGTTAGCGTCAGGGCCAGGTTAGGTTTGGGATTGAGCTTAAGGTGTCCGCCTAGTGTTAGGGTTAGGTCTATGGTTTGAGTTAGGCTTCAGGTTAGCTTAGGTTTGAACTTAGTTTGAGGGAGTAAGTATAGGGCTACTGTTAGTTTTCGGTTCAGTGTTACGGTTGGAGTTAGCGTCAGGTTCAGGTTAGGGTTGGGGTTCAACTTAAGGTGTCTGCCTAGGGTTAGGGTTTGGTCTTTGGTTTGAGTTAG
The DNA here is from genome assembly GCA_026018925.1 of Tupaia tana. Taxonomy (NCBI): domain Eukaryota; kingdom Metazoa; phylum Chordata; class Mammalia; order Scandentia; family Tupaiidae; genus Tupaia; species Tupaia tana. Next base: position 517,379 of record JAKSZU010000042.1, on the reverse strand, counting down.
ACTTCAGGTGAGGTTAGGTTTGAACTTAGTTTGAGGGAGTAAGTTTAGGGCTACTGTTAGTTTTCGGTTAAGTGTTACGGTTGGAGTAAGAGTCAGGGTCAGGTTAGTGTTGGGGTTGAGCTTCAGGTGTCCGCCTAGGGTTAGGGTTAGGTGTATGGTTTGCTTTAGGCTTCAGGTTAGGTTAGGTTTGAACTTAGTTTGAGGGAGTAAGTTTAGGACTACTGTTAGTTTTCGGGTAACTGTTACGGTTGGAGTTACCGTCAGGTCCAGGTTAGGGTTGGGGTTGAGTTTCAGGTGTCCGCCTAGGGTTAGGGTAGGTGTATGGTTTGATTTAGGCTTCAGATTAGGTTAGGTTTGAAGTTAGTTTGAGGGTGTAAGTTTAGGGCTACTGTTAGTTTTCGGTTAACTGTTACAGTTGGAGTATGCGTGAGGGTCAGGTTATGGTAGGGGTTGAGCTTAAGGTGTCCGCCTGTGGTTAGGGTTAGGTGTATGATTTGATTAAGGCTTCAGGTTAGGTTAGGTTTGAACTTAGTTTGAGGGAGTAAGTTTAGGGCTACTGTTCGTTTTCGGGTAACTGTTACGGTTGGAGTTAGCGTCAGGGCCAGGTTAGGGTTGGGGTTGAGCTTAAGGTGTCCGCCTAGGGTTAGGGTTAGGTCTATGGTTTGAGTTAGGCTTCAGGTTAGGTTAGGTTTGAACTTAGTTTGAGGGAGTAAGTTTAGGGCTACTGTTAGTTTTCGGTTCAGTGTTACGGTTGGAGATAGCGTCAGGGTCAGGTTAGGTTTGGGGTTGAGCTTAAGGTGTCCGCCTAGGGTTAGGGTTAGGTGTATGGTATGATTTAGGCTTCTGGTTAAGTTAGGTTTGAACTTAGTTTGAGGGAGTAAGTTTAGGGCTATTGTTAGTTTTCGGTTCAGTGTTACGGTTGGAAATAGCGTCAGGGTCAGTTTAGGGTTGGGCTTGAACTTCAGGTGTCCCCCTAGGGTTAGGGTAAGTTCTATGGTTTGAGTTAGGCTTCAGGTTAGGTTAGGTTTGAAATTAGTTTGAGGGAGTAAGTTTAGGGCTACTGTTAGGTTTCGGTTCAGTGTTACGGTTGGAGTTAGCGTGAGGGTCAGGTTAGTGTTGGGGTTGAACTTAAGGTGTCCGCCTAGGGTTAGAGTTAGGTGTATGGTTTGATTTAGGCTTCAGGTTTGCTTAGGTTTGAACTTAGTTTGAGGGAGTAAGTTTAGGCCTACTGTTAGTTTTCGGGTAACTGTTATGGTTGTAGTTAGCGTCAGGGGATTTTAGGGTTGGGGTTGAGCTTAAGGTGTCCGCCAAGGGTTAGGGTTAGGTCTATGGTTTGATTTAGGCTTCAGCTTAGGTTAGGTTTGAACTTAGTTTGAGGGAGTAGGTTTAGGGCTACTGTTAGTTTTCGGTTCAGTGTTACGGTTGGAGTTAGCGTCAGGGTCAGGTTAGGGTTGGGGTTGAGCTTCAGGTGTCCGCCTAGGGTTAGGGTTAGGTCTATGGTTTGAGTTAGGCTTCAGGTTAGGTTAGGTTTGAACTTAGTTTGAGGGAGTAAGTTTAGGGCTACTGTTAGTTTTCGGTTCAGTGTTTCGGTTGGAGTTAGCGTGAGGGTCAGGTTAGGGTAGTGGTTGAGCTTAAGGTGTCCGCCTAGGGTTAGGGTTAGGTGTATGGTTTGATTTAGGCTTCAGGTTAGGATAGGTTTTAACTTAGTTTGAGGGAGTAAGTTTAGGGCTACTGTTAGTTTTCGGGTAACTGTTACGGTTGGAGTTAGCGTCAGGTCCAGGTTAGGGTTGGCGTTGAGCTAATGGTGTCCTCCTAGGGTTAGGATTAGGTGTATGGTTTGATTTAGGCTTCACGTTAGTTTAGGTTTGAACTTAGTTTGAGGGAGTAAGTTTAGGGCTAATGTTAGTTTTCGGTTCAGTGTTACGGTTGGAGATAGCGTCAGGGTCAGGTTAGGGTTGGGTTTGAACTTCAGGTGTCCGCCTAGGGTTAGGGTTAGGTCTATGGTTTGAGTTAGGCTTCAGGTTAGGTTAGGTTTGAAATTAGTTTGAGGGAGTAAGTTTAGGGCTACTGTTAGTTTTCGGTTCAGTGTTACGGTTGGAGTTAGCGTGAGGGTCAGGTTAGGGTTGGGGTTGAGCTTAAGGTGTCCGCCTAGGGTTAGAGTTAGGTGTATGGTTTGAATTAGGCTTCAGGTTAGGTTAGGTTTGAACTTAGTTTGAGGGAGTAAGTTTAGGGCTACTGTTAGTTTTCGGGTAACTGTTATGGTAGGAGTTAGCGTCAGGGCCAGGTTAGGGTTGGGGTTGAGCTTAAGGTGTCCGCCTAGGGTTAGGGTTAGGTCTATGGTTTGAGTTAGGCTTCAGGTTAGGTTAGGTTTGAGCTTACTTTGAGGGAGTAAGTTTAGGGCTACTGTTAGTTTTCGGTTCAGTGTTATGGTTGGAGATAGCGTCAGGGTCAGGTTAGGGTTGGGGTTGAGCTTCAGGTGTCCGCCTAGGGTTAGGGTTAGGTCTATGGTTTGAGTTAGGCTTCAGGTTAGGTTAGGTTTGAACTTAGTTTGAGGGAGTAAGTTTAGGGCTACTGTTAGTTTTCAGTTCAGTGTTACGGTTGGCTTTAGCGTGAGGGTCAGGTTAGGGTTGGGGTTGAGCTTCAGGTGTCCGCCTAGGGTTATGGTTAGGTGTATGGTTTGATTTAGGCTTCAGGTTAGGTTAGGTTTGAACTTAGTTTGAGGGAGTAAGTATAGGGCTACTGTTAGTTTTCGGGTAACTGTTATGGTTGGAGTTAGCGTCAGGGCCATTTTAGGATTGGGGTTGAGCTTAAGGTGTCCGCCAAGGGTTACAGTTAGGTCTATGGTTTGAGTTAGGCTTCAGGTTAGTTTAGGTGTGAACTTAGTTTAAGGAGTCAGTTTAGGGATACTGTTAGTTTTCGGTTCAGTGTTACGGTTGGAGATAGCGTCAGGGTCAGGTTAGTGTTGGGGTTGAGCTTCAGGTGTCCGCCTAGGGTTAGGGTTAGGTCTATGGTTTGATTTAGGCTTCAGGTTAGGTTAGGTTTGAACTTAGTTTGAGGGAGTAAGTTTAGGGTTACTGTTAGTTTTCGGTTCAGTGTTACGGTTGGAGTTAGCGTGAGGTTCAGGTTAGGGTTGGGGTTGAGCTTAATGTGTCCTCCTAGGGTTAGGTTTAGGTGTATGGTTTGATTTAGGCTTCAGGTTAGGTTAGGTTTGAACTTAGTTTTAGGGAGTAAGTTTAGGGATACTGTTAGTTTTCGGTTCAGTGTGACGGTTGGATATAGCTTCAGGGTCAGGTTAGGGTTGGGGTTGAGCTTCAGGTGTCCGCCTAGGGTTAGGGTTAGGTGTATGGTTTGATTTAGGCTTCAGGTTAGGTTAGGTTTGAACTTAGTTTGAGGGAGTAAGTTTAGGGCTACTGTTAGTTTTCGGGTAACTGTTACGGTTGGAGTTAGCGTCAGGTCCAGGTTAGGGTTGGCGTTGAGCTAATGGTGTCCGCCTAGGGTTAGGATTAGGTGTATGGTTTGATTTACGCTTCAGGTTAGGTTAGGTTTGAAGTTAGTTTGAGGGAGTAAGTTTAGGGCTACTGTTAGTTTTCGGTTCAGTGTTACGGTTGGAGATAGCGTCAGGGTCAGGTTAGGATTGGGCTTGAACTTCAGGTGTCCGCCTAGGGTTAGGGTTAGGTCTATGATTTGAGTTAGGCTTCAGGTTAGGTTAGGTTTGAAATTAGTTTGAGGGAGTAAGTTTAGGCCTACTGTTAGTTTTCGGTTCAGTGTAACGGTTGGAGTTAGCGTGAGGGTCAGGTTAGGGTTGGGGTTGAGCTTAAGGTGTCCGCCTATGGTTGAGTTAGGTGTATGGTTTGATTTAGGCTTCAGGTTAGGTTAGGTTTGAACTTAGTTTGAGGGAGTAAGTTTAGGGCTACTGTTAGTTTTCGGGTAACTGTTATGTTTGGAGTTAGCGTCAGGGCCATTTTAGGTTTGGGGTTGAGCTTAAGGTGTCCGCCAAGGGTTAGGGTTAGGTCTATGGTTTGATTTACGCTTCAGGTTAGGTAAGGTTTGAAGTTAGTTTGAGGGAGTAAGTTTAGGGCTACTGTTAGTTTTCGGTTCAGTGTTACGGTTGGAGATAGCGTCAGGGTCAGGTTAGGGTTGGGCTTGAACTTCAGGTGTCTGCCTAGGGTTAGGGTTAGGTCTATGATTTGAATTAGGCTTCAGGTTAGGTTAGGTTTGAAATTAGTTTGAGGGAGTAAGTTTAGGGCTACTGTTAGTTTTCGGTTCAGTGTTACGGTTGGAGTTAGCGTGAGGGTCAGGTTAGGGTTGGGGTTGAGCTTAAGGTGTCCGCCTAGGTTTAGAGTTAGGTGTATGGTTTGATTTAGGGTTCAGGTTAGCTTAGGTTTGAACTTAGTTTGAGGGAGTAAGTTTAGGGCTACTGTTAGTTTTCGGTTAACTGTTATGGTTGGAGTTAGCGTCAGGGCCAGGTTAGGGTTGGGGTTGAGCTTAAGGTGTCCACCTAGGGTTAGGGTTAGGTCTATGGTTTGAGTTAGGCTTCAGGTTCGGTTAAGTTTGAACTTAGTTTGAGGGAGTAAGTTTAGGGCTACTGTTAGTTTTCGGTTCTGTGTTACGGTTGGAGATATCGTCAGGGTCAAGTTAGCGTTGGGGTTGAGATTCAGGTGTCCGCCTAGGGTTAGGGTTAGGTGTATGGATTGATTTAGGCTTCAGGTTAGGTTAGGTTTGAACTTAGTTTGAGGGAGTAAGTTTAGGGCTACTGTTAGTTTTCGGGTAACTGTTATGTTTGGAGTTAGCGTCAGGTCCATTTTAGGATTGGGGTTGAGCTTAAGGTGTCCGCCAAGGGTTAGGGTTAGGTCTATGGTTTGAGTTAGGCTTCAGGTTAGGTTAGGTTTGAACTTAGTTTGAGGGAGTAAGTTTAGGGCTACTGTTAGTTTTCGGTTCAGTGTTACGGTTGGAGATAACGTCAGGGTCAGGTTAGGGTTGGGGTTGAACTTCAGGTGTCCGCCTAGGGTTAGGGTTAGGTCTATGGTTTGAGTTAGGCTTCAGGTTAGGTTAGGTTTTAACTTACTTTGAGGGAGTAAGTTTAGGGCTACTGTTAGGTTTCGGTTCAGTGTTACGGTTGGAGTTAGCGTGAGGGTCAGGTTAGGGTTGGGGTTGAGCTTAAGGTGTCCGCCTAGTGTTAGAGTTAGGTGTATGGTTTGATTTAGGCTTCAGGTTAGCTTAGGTTTGAACTTAGTTTGAGGGAGTAAGTTTAGGGCTACTGTTAGTTTTTGCATAACTGTTATGGTTGGAGTTAGCGTCAGGGCCAGGTTAGGTTTGGGATTGAGCTTAAGGTGTCCGCCTAGTGTTAGGGTTAGGTCTATGGTTTGAGTTAGGCTTCTGGTTAGCTTAGGTTTGAACTTAGTTTGAGGGAGTAAGTATAGGGCTACTGTTAGTTTTCGGTTCAGTGTTACGGTTGGAGTTAGCGTCAGGTTCAGGTTAAGGTTGGGGTTGAACTTAAGGTGTCTGCCTAGGGTTAGGGTTTGGTCTTTGGTTTGAGTTAGACTTCAGGTGAGGTTAGGTTTGAACTTAGTTTGAGGGAGTAAGTTTAGGGCTACTGTTAGTTTTCGGTTAAGTGTTACGGTTGGAGTAAGAGTCAGGGTCAGGTTTGTGTTGGGGTTGAGCTTAGGGTGTCCGCCTAGGGTTAGGGTTAGGTGTATGGTTTGCTTTAGGCTTCAGGTTAGGTTAGGTTTGAACTTAGTTTGAGGGAGTAAGTTTAGGGCTACTGTTAGTTTTCGTGTAACTGTTACGGTTGGAGTTAGCGTCAGGTCCAGGTTAGGGTTGGGGTTGAGTTTCAGGTGTCCGCCTAGGGTTAGGGTAGGTGTATGGTTTGATTTAGGCTTCAGATTAGGTTAGGTTTGAAGTTAGTTTGAGGGAGTAAGTTTAGGGCTACTGTTAGTTTTCGGTTAACTGTTACAGTTGGAGTAAGCGTGAGGGTCAGGTTATGGTAGGGGTTGAGCTTAAGGTGTCCGCCTGTGGTTAGGGTTAGGTGTATGATTTGATTAAGGCTTCAGGTTAGGTTAGGTTTGAACTTAGTTTGAGGGAGTAAGTTTAGGGCTACTGTTCGTTGTCGGGTAACTGTTATGGTTGGAGTTAGCTTCAGGGCCAGGTTAGGGTTGGGGTTGAGCTTAAGGTGTCCGCCTAGGGTTAGGGTTAGGTCTATGGTTTGAGTTAGGCTTCAGGTTAGGTTAGGTTTGAACTTAGTTTGAGGGAGTAAGTTTAGGGCTACTGTTAGTTTTCGGTTCAGTGTTACGGTTGGAGATAGCGTCAGGGTCAGGTTAGGGTTGGGGTTGAGCTTAAGGTGTCCGCCTAGGGTTAGGGTTAGGTGTATGGTATGATTTAGGCTTCTGGTTAAGTTAGGTTTGAACTTAGTTTGAGGGAGTAAGTTTAGAGCTATTGTTAGTTTTCGGTTCAGTGTTACGGTTGGAAATAGCGTCAGGGTCAGTTTAGGGTTGGGCTTGAACTTCAGGTGTCCCCCTAGGGTTAGGGTAAGTTCTATGGTTTGAGTTAGGCTTCAGGTTAGGTTAGGTTTGAACTTAGTTTGAGGGAGTAAGTTTAGGACTACTGTTAGGTTTCGGTTCAGTGTTACGGTTGGAGTTAGCGTGAGGGTCAGGTTAGTGTTGGGGTTGAACTTAAGGTGTCCGCCTAGGGTTAGAGTTAGGTGTATGGTTTGATTTAGGCTTCAGGTTAGCTTAGGTTTGAACTTAGTTTGAGGGAGTAAGTTTAGGGCTACTGTTAGTTTTCGGGTAACTGTTATGGTTGTAGTTAGCGTCAGGGGATTTTAGGGTTGGGGTTGAGCTTAAGGTGTCCGCCAAGGGTTAGGGTTAGGTCTATGGTTTGATTTAGGCTTCAGGTTAGGTTAGGTTTGAACTTCGTTTGAGGGAGTAGGTTTAGGACTACTGTTAGTTTTCGGTTCAGTGTTACGGTTGGAGTTAGCGTCAGGGTCAGGTTAGGGTTGGGGTTGAGCTTCAGGTGTCCGCCTAGGGTTAGGGTTAGGTCTATGGTTTGAGTTAGGCTTCAGGTTAGGTTAGGTTTGAACTTAGTTTGAGGGAGTAAGTTTAGGGCTACTGTTAGTTTTCGGTTCAGTGTTTCGGTTGGAGTTAGCGTGAGGGTCAGGTTAGGGTAGTGGTTGAGCTTAAGGTGTCCGCCTAGGGTTAGGGTTAGGTGTATGGTTTGATTTAGGCTTCAGGTTAGGATAGGTTTTAACTTAGTTTGAGGGAGTAAGTTTAGGGCTACTGTTAGTTTTCGGGTAACTGTTACGGTTGGAGTTAGCGTCAGGTCCAGGTTAGGGTTGGCGTTGAGCTAATGGTGTCCTCCTAGGGTTAGGATTAGGTGTATGGTTTGATTTAGGCTTCACGTTAGTTTAGGTTTGAACTTAGTTTGAGGGAGTAAGTTTAGGGCTAATGTTAGTTTTCGGTTCAGTGTTACGGTTGGAGATAGCGTCAGGGTCAGGTTAGGGTTGGGTTTGAACTTCAGGTGTCCGCCTAGGGTTAGGGTTAGGTCTATCGTTTGAGTTAGGCTTCAGGTTAGGTTAGGTTTGAAATTAGTTTGAGGGAGTAAGTTTAGGGCTACTGTTAGTTTTCGGTTCAGTGTTACGGTTGGAGTTAGCGTGAGGGTCAGGTTAGGGTTGGGGTTGAGCTTAAGGTGTCCGCCTAGGGTTAGAGTTAGGTGTATGGTTTGAATTAGGCTTCAGGTTAGGTTAGGTTTGAACTTAGTTTGAGGGAGTAAGTTTAGGGCTACTGTTAGTTTTCGGGTAACTGTTATGGTTGGAGTTAGCGTCAGGGCCAGGTTAGGGTTGGGGTTGAGCTTAAGGTGTCCGCCTAGGGTTAGGGTTAGGTCTATGGTTTGAGTTAGGCTTCAGGTTAGGTTAGGTTTGAGCTTACTTTGAGGGAGTAAGTTTAGGGCTACTGTTAGTTTTCGGTTCAGTGTTACGGTTGGAGATAGCGTCAGGGTCAGGTTAGGGTTGGGGTTGAGCTTCAGGTGTCCGCCTAGGGTTAGGGTTAGGTCTATGGTTTGAGTTAGGCTTCAGGTTAGGTTAGGTTTGAACTTAGTTTGAGGGAGTAAGTTTAGGGCTACTGTTAGTTTTCAGTTCAGTGTTACGGTTGGCTTTAGTGTGAGGGTCAGGTTAGGGTTGGGGTTGAGCTTCAGGTGTCCGCCTAGGGTTATGGTTAGGTGTATGGTTTGATTTAGGCTTCAGGTTAGGTTAGGTTTGAACTTAGTTTGAGGGAGTAAGTATAGGGCTACTGTTAGTTTTCGGGTAACTGTTATGGTTGGAGTTAGCGTCAGGGCCATTTTAGGATTGGGGTTGAGCTTAAGGTGTCCGCCAAGGGTTACAGTTAGGTCTATGGTTTGAGTTAGGCTTCAGGTTAGTTTAGGTGTGAACTTAGTTTAAGGAGTCAGTTTAGGGATACTGTTAGTTTTCGGTTCAGTGTTACGGTTGGAGATAGCGTCAGGGTCAGGTTAGTGTTGGGGTTGAGCTTCAGGTGTCCGCCTAGGGTTAGGGTTAGGTCTATGGTTTGATTTAGGCTTCAGGTTAGGTTAGGTTTGAACTTAGTTTGAGGGAGTAAGTTTAGGGTTACTGTTAGTTTTCGGTTCAGTGTTACGGTTGGAGTTAGCGTGAGGTTCAGGTTAGGGTTGGGGTTGAGCTTAAGGTGTCCTCCTAGGGTTAGGTTTAGGTGTATGGTTTGATTTAGGCTTCAGGTTAGGTTAGGTTTGAACTTAGTTTTAGGGAGTAAGTTTAGGGATACTGTTAGTTTTCGGTTCAGTGTTACGGTTGGATATAGCTTCAGGGTCAGGTTAGGGTTGGGGTTGAGCTTCAGGTGTCCGCCTAGGGTTAGGGTTAGGTGTATGGTTTGATTTAGGCTTCAGGTTAGGTTAGGTTTGAACTTAGTTTGAGGGAGTAAGTTTAGGGCTACTGTTAGTTTTCGGGTAACTGTTACGGTTGGAGTTAGCGTCAGGTCCAGGTTAGGGTTGGCGTTGAGCTAATGGTGTCCGCCTAGGGTTAGGATTAGGTGTATGGTTTGATTTACGCTTCAGGTTAGGTTAGGTTTGAAGTTAGTTTGAGGGAGTAAGTTTAGGGCTACTGTTAGTTTTCGGTTCAGTGTTACGGTTGGAGATAGCGTCAGGGTCAGGTTAGGATTGGGCTTGAACTTCAGGTGTCCGCCTAGGGTTAGGGTTAGGTCTATGATTTGAGTTAGGCTTCAGGTTAGGTTAGGTTTGAAATTAGTTTGAGGGAGTAAGTTTAGGCCTACTGTTAGTTTTCGGTTCAGTGTAACGGTTGGAGTTAGCGTGAGGGTCAGGTTAGGGTTGGGGTTGAGCTTAAGGTGTCCGCCTATGGTTGAGTTAGGTGTATGGTTTGATTTAGGCTTCAGGTTAGGTTAGGTTTGAACTTAGTTTGAGGGAGTAAGTTTAGGGCTACTGTTAGTTTTCGGGTAACTGTTATGTTTGGAGTTAGCGTCAGGGCCATTTTAGGTTTGGGGTTGAGCTTAAGGTGTCCGCCAAGGGTTAGGGTTAGGTCTATGGTTTGATTTACGCTTCAGGTTAGGTAAGGTTTGAAGTTAGTTTGAGGGAGTAAGTTTAGGGCTACTGTTAGTTTTCGGTTCAGTGTTACGGTTGAAGATAGCGTCAGGGTCAGGTTAGGGTTGGGCTTGAACTTCAGGTGTCTGCCTAGGGTTAGGGTTAGGTCTATGATTTGAATTAGGCTTCAGGTTAGGTTAGGTTTGAAATTAGTTTGAGGGAGTAAGTTTAGGGCTACTGTTAGTTTTCGGTTCAGTGTTACGGTTGGAGTTAGCGTGAGGGTCAGGTTAGGGTTGGGGTTGAGCTTAAGGTGTCCGCCTAGGTTTAGAGTTAGGTGTATGGTTTGATTTAGGGTTCAGGTTAGCTTAGGTTTGAACTTAGTTTGAGGGAGTAAGTTTAGGGCTACTGTTAGTTTTCGGTTAACTGTTATGGTTGGAGTTAGCGTCAGGGCCAGGTTAGGGTTGGGGTTGAGCTTAAGGTGTCCACCTAGGGTTAGGGTTAGGTCTATGGTTTGAGTTAGGCTTCAGGTTCGGTTAAGTTTGAACTTAGTTTGAGGGAGTAAGTTTAGGGCTACTGTTAGTTTTCGGTTCAGTGTTACGGTTGGAGATATCGTCAGGGTCAAGTTAGCGTTGGGGTTGAGATTCAGGTGTCCGCCTAGGGTTAGGGTTATGTGTATGGATTGATTTAGGCTTCAGGTTAGGTTAGGTTTGAACTTAGTTTGAGGGAGTAAGTTTAGGGCTACTGTTAGTTTTCGGGTAACTGTTATGTTTGGAGTTAGCGTCAGGTCCATTTTAGGATTGGGGTTGAGCTTAAGGTGTCCGCCAAGGGTTAGGGTTAGGTCTATGGTTTGAGTTAGGCTTCAGGTTAGGTTAGGTTTGAACTTAGTTTGAGGGAGTAAGTTTAGGGCTACTGTTAGTTTTCGGTTCAGTGTTACGGTTGGAGATAACGTCAGGGTCAGGGTAGGGTTGGGGTTGAACTTCAGGTGTCCGCCTAGGGTTAGGGTTAGGTCTATGGTTTGAGTTAGGCTTCAGGTTAGGTTAGGTTTTAACTTACTTTGAGGGAGTAAGTTTAGGGCTACTGTTAGGTTTCGGTTCAGTGTTACGGTTGGAGTTAGCGTGAGGGTCAGGTTAGGGTTGGGGTTGAGCTTAAGGTGTCCGCCTAGGGTTAGAGTTAGGTGTATGGTTTGATTTAGGCTTCAGGTTAGCTTAGGTTTGAACTTAGTTTGAGGGAGTAAGTTTAGCGCTACTGTTAGTTTTTGCATAACTGTTATGGTTGGAGTTAGCGTCAGGGCCAGGTTAGGTTTGGGATTGAGCTTAAGGTGTCCGCCTAGTGTTAGGGTTAGGTCTATGGTTTGAGTTAGGCTTCAGGTTAGCTTAGGTTTGAACTTAGTTTGAGGGAGTAAGTATAGGGCTACTGTTAGTTTTCGGTTCAGTGTTACGGTTGGAGTTAGCGTCAGGTTCAGGTTAAGGTTGGGGTTGAACTTAAGGTGTCTGCCTAGGGTTAGGGTTTGGTCTTTGGTTTGAGTTAGACTTCAGGTGAGGTTAGGTTTGAACTTAGTTTGAGGGAGTAAGTTTAGGGCTACTGTTAGTTTTCGGTTAAGTGTTACGGTTGGAGTAAGAGTCAGGGTCAGGTTTGTGTTGGGGTTGAGCTTAGGGTGTCCGCCTAGGGTTAGGGTTAGGTGTATGGTTTGCTTTAGGCTTCAGGTTAGGTTAGGTTTGAACTTAGTTTGAGGGAGTAAGTTTAGGGCTACTGTTAGTTTTCGTGTAACTGTTACGGTTGGAGTTAGCGTCAGGTCCAGGTTAGGGTTGGGGTTGAGTTTCAGGTGTCCGCCTAGGGTTAGGGTAGGTGTATGGTTTGATTTAGGCTTCAGATTAGGTTAGGTTTGAAGTTAGTTTGAGGGAGTAAGTTTAGGGCTACTGTTAGTTTTCGGTTAACTGTTACAGTTGGAGTAAGCGTGAGGGTCAGGTTATGGTAGGGGTTGAGCTTAAGGTGTCCGCCTGTGGTTAGGGTTAGGTGTATGATTTGATTAAGGCTTCAGGTTAGGTTAGGTTTGAACTTAGTTTGAGGGAGTAAGTTTAGGGCTACTGTTCGTTGTCGGGTAACTGTTATGGTTGGAGTTAGCTTCAGGGCCAGGTTAGGGTTGGGGTTGAGCTTAAGGTGTCCGCCTAGGGTTAGGGTTAGGTCTATGGTTTGAGTTAGGCTTCAGGTTAGGTTAGGTTTGAACTTAGTTTGAGGGAGTAAGTTTAGGGCTACTGTTAGTTTTCGGTTCAGTGTTACGGTTGGAGATAGCGTCAGGGTCAGGTTAGGGTTGGGGTTGAGCTTAAGGTGTCCGCCTAGGGTTAGGGTTAGGTGTATGGTATGATTTAGGCTTCTGGTTAAGTTAGGTTTGAACTTAGTTTGAGGGAGTAAGTTTAGAGCTATTGTTAGTTTTCGGTTCAGTGTTACGGTTGGAAATAGCGTCAGGGTCAGTTTAGGGTTGGGCTTGAACTTCAGGTGTCCCCCTAGGGTTAAGGTAAGTTCTATGGTTTGAGTTAGGCTTCAGGTTAGGTTAGGTTTGAACTTAGTTTGAGGGAGTAAGTTTAGGGCTACTGTTAGGTTTCGGTTCAGTGTTACGGTTGGAGTTAGCGTGAGGGTCAGGTTAGTGTTGGGGTTGAACTTAAGGTGTCCGCCTAGGGTTAGAGTTAGGTGTATGGTTTGATTTAGGCTTCAGGTTAGCTTAGGTTTGAACTTAGTTTGAGGGAGTAAGTTTAGGGCTACTGTTAGTTTTCGGGTAACTGTTATGGTTGTAGTTAGCGTCAGGGGATTTTAGGGTTGGGGTTGAGCTTAAGGTGTCCGCCAAGGGTTAGGGTTAGGTCTATGGTTTGATTTAGGCTTCAGGTTAGGTTAGGTTTGAACTTCGTTTGAGGGAGTAGGTTTAGGGCTACTGTTAGTTTTCGGTTCAGTGTTACGGTTGGAGTTAGCGTCAGGGTCAGGTTAGGGTTGGGGTTGAGCTTCAGGTGTCCGCCTAGGGTTAGGGTTAGGTCTATGGTTTGAGTTAGGCTTCAGGTTAGGTTAGGTTTGAACTTAGTTTGAGGGAGTAAGTTTAGGGCTACTGTTAGTTTTCGGTTCAGTGTTTCGGTTGGAGTTAGCGTGAGGGTCAGGTTAGGGTAGTGGTTGAGCTTAAGGTGTCCGCCTAGGGTTAGAGTTTGGTGTATGGTTTGATTTAGGGTTCAGGTTAGGTTAGGTTTGAACTTAGTTTGAGGGAGTAAGTTTAGGGCTACTGTTAGTTTTCGGGTAACTGTTATGGTTGGAGTTAGCGTCAGGGCCATGTTAGGGTTGGGGTTGAGCTTAAGGTGTCCGCCTAGGGTTAGGGTTAGGTCTATGGTTTGAGTTAGGCTTCAGGATAGGTTAGGTTTGAACTTAGTTTCAGGGAGTAAGTTTAGGGCTACTGTTAGTTTTCGGTTCAGTGTTACGGTTGGAGATAGCGTCAGGGTCAAGTTAGCGTTGGGGTTGAGCTTCAGGTGTCCGCCTAGGGTTAGGGTTAGGTGTATGGTTTGATTTAGGCTTCAGGTTAGATTAGGTTTGAACTTAGTTTGAGGGAGTAAGTTTAGGGCTACTGTTAGTTTTCGGGTAACTGTTATGGTTGGAGTTAGCGTCAGGGCCATTTTAGGATTGGGGTTGAGCTTAAGGTGTCCGCCTAGTGTTAGGGTTAGGTCTATCGTTTGAGTTACGCTTCAGGTTAGCTTAGGTTTGAACTTAGTTTGAGGGAGTAAGTTTAGGGCTACTGTTAGTTTTCGGTTCAGTGTTACGGTTGGAGTTAGCGTCAGGTTCAGGTTAGGGTTGGGGTTGAACTTAAGGTGTCTGCCTAGGGTTAGGGTTAGGTCTTTGGTTTGAGTTAGACTTCATGTGAGGTTAGGTTTGAACTTAGTTTGAGGGCGTAAATTTAGGGCTACTGTTAGTTTTCGGTTAAGTGTTATGGTTGGAGTAAGAGTCAGGGTCAGGTTAGGTTTGGGGTTGAGCTTAAGGTGTCCGCCTAGGGTTAGGGTTAGGTCTACGGTTTGAGTTAGGCTTCAGGATAGGTTAGGTTTGAACTTAGTTTGAGGGAGTAAGTTTAGGGCTACTGTTAGTTTTCGGTTCAGTGTTACGGTTGGATATAGCGTCAGGGTCAGGTTAGGGTTGGGGTTGAGCTTCAGGTGTCCGCTTAGGGTTAGGGTTAGGTCTATGGTTTGAGTTAGGCTTCAGGTTAGGTTAGGTTTGAACTTAGTTTGAGGGAGTAAGTTTAGGGCTACTGTTAGTTTTCGGTTCAGTGTTACGGTTGGATTTAGCGTGAGGGTCAGGTTAGGGTTGGGGTTGAGCTTAAGGTGTCCGCCTAGGGTTAGGGTTAGGTCTATGGTGTGAGTTAGGCTTCAGGTTAGGTTAGGTTTGAACTTAGTTTGAGGGAGTAAGTTTAGGGCTACTGTTAGTTTTCGGTTCAGTGTTACGGTTGGAGATAGCGTCAGGGTCATGTTAGGGTTGGGGTTGAGCTTAAGGTGTCCGCCTAGGGTTAGGGTTAGGTTTATGGTTTGATTTAGGCTTCAGGTTAGGTTAGGTTTGAACTTAGTTTGAGGGAGTAAGTTTAGGGCTACTGTTAGTTTTCGGTTCAGTGTTACGGTTGGAGATAGAGTCAGGGTCAGGTTAGGGTTGGGGTTTAGCTTCAGGTGTCCACCAAGGGTTAGGGTTAGGTCTATGGTTTGAGTTAGGCTTCAGGTTAGGTTAGGTTTGAACTTAGTTTGAGGGAGTACGTTTAGGGCTACTGTTAGTTTTCGGTTCAGTGTTACGTTTGGAGATAGCGTCAGGGTCAGGTTAGGGTTGGGGTTGAGCTTCAGGTGTCCGCCTAGGGTTAGGGTTAGGTCTATGGTTTGAGTTAGGCTTCAGGTTAAGTTAGGTTTGAACTTAGTTTGAGGGAGTATGTTTAGGGCTACTGTTAGTTTTCGTTTCAGTGTTACGGTTGGAGTAAGAGTCAGGGTCAGGTTAGTGTGGGGTTGAACTTCAGGTGTCCGCCTAGGGTTAGGGTTAGGTCTATGGTTTGAGTTAGGCTTCAGGTTAGGTTAGGTTTGAACTTAGTTTGAGGGAGTAAGTTTGGGGCTACTGTTAGTTTTCGGGTAACTGTTATGGTTGTAGTTAGCGTCAGGGCCAGGTTAGGGTTGGGGTTGACCTTAAGGTGTCCGCCTAGGGTTAGGGTTAGGTCTATGGTGTGAGTTAGGCTTCAGGTTAGGTTAGGTTTGAACTTAGTTTGAGGGAGTAAGTTTAGGGCTACTGTTAGTTTTCGGTACAGTGTTACGTTTGGAGATAGCGTCAAGGTCATGTTAGGGTTGGGGTTGAGCTTAAGGTGTCCGCCTAGGGTTAGGGTTAGGTGTATGGTTTGATTTAGGCTTCAGGTTAGGTTTGGTTTGAACTTAGTTTGAGGGAGTAAGTTTAGGGCTACTGTTAGTTTTCGGTTCAGTGTTTCGGTTGGAGATAGCGTCAGGGTCAGGTTAGGGTTGGGGTTGAGCTTCAGGTGTCCACCAAGGGTTAGGGTTAGGTCTATGGTTTGAGTTAGGCTTCAGGTTAGGTTAGGTTTGAACTTAGTTTGAGGGAGTAAGTTTAGGGCTACTGTTAGTTTTCGGTTCAGTGTTACGTTTGGAGATAGCGTCAGGGTCAGGTTAGGGTTGGGGTTGAGCTTCAGGTGTCCGCCTAGGGTTAGGGTTAGGTCTATGGTTTGAGTTAGGCTTCAGGTTAGGTTAGGTTTGAGCTTAGTTTGAGGGAGTAAGTTTAGGGCTACTGTTAGTTTTCGTTTCAGTGTTACGGTTTGAGTAAGAGTCAGGGTCAGGTTAGTGTGGGGTTGAACTTCAGGTGTCCGCCTAGGGTTAGGGTTAGGTCTATGGTTTGAGTTAGGCTTCAGGTTAGGTTAGGTTTGAACTTAGTTTGAGGGAGTAAGTTTAGGGCTACTGTTAGTTTTCGGTTCAGTGTTACGGTTGGAGATAGCGTCAGGTTCAGGTTAGGGTTGGGGTTCAGGTTCAGGTGTCCGCCTAGGGTTAGGGTTAGGTCTATGGTTTGAGTTAGGCTTCCGGTTAGGTTACGTTTGAACTTACTTTGAGGGAGTAAGTTTAGGGCTACTGTTAGGTTTCGGTTCAGTGTTACGGTTGGAGTTAGCGTGAGGGTCATGTTAGGGTTGGGGTTGAGCTTAAGGTGTCCACCTAGGGTTTGAGTTAGGTGTATGGTTTGATTTAGGCTTCAGGTTAGCTTTGATTTGAACTTAGTTTGAGGGAGTAAGTTTAGGGCTACTGTTAGTTTTCGCGTAACTGTTATGGTTGGAGTTAGCGTCAGGGCCATTTTAGGATTGGGGTTGAGCTTAAGGTGTCCGCCAAGGGTTAGGGTTAGGTCTATGGTTTGATTTAGGCTTCAGGTTAGGTTAGTTTTGAACTTAGTTTGAGGGAGTAAGTTTAGGGATACTGTTAGTTTTCGGTTCAGTGTTACGGTTGGATATAGCTTCAGGGTTAGGTTAGGGTTGGGGTTGAGCTTCAGGTGTCCACCTAGGGTTAGGGTTAGGTCTATGGTTTGAGTTAGGCTTCAGGTTAGGTTAGGTTTGAAATTAGTTTGAGGGAGTAAGTGTAGGGCTAATGTTAGTTTTCGGTTCAGTGTTACGGTTGGAGTTAGCGTGAGTGTCAGGTTATGGTAGGGGTTGAGCTTAAGGTGTCCGCCTGTGGTTAGGGTTAGGTGTATGATTTGATTAAGGCTTCAGGTGAGGTTAGGTTTGAACTTAGTTTGAGGGAGTAAATTTAGGGCTACTGTTCGTTTTCGGGTAACTGTTATGGTTGGAGTTAGCGTCAGGGCCAGGTTAGTGTTGGGGTTGAGCTTAAGGTGTCCGCCTAGGGTTAGGGTTAGGTCTATGGTTTGAGTTAGGCTTCAGGTTAGGTTAGGTTTGAACTTAGTTTGAGGGAGTAAGTTTAGGGCTACTGTTAGTTTTCGGTTCAGTGTTACGGTTGGAGATAGCGTCAGGTTCAGGTTAGGGTTGGGGTTGAGCTTAAGGTGTCCGCCTAGGGTTAGAGTTAGGTGTATGGTATGATTTAGGCTTCTGGATAAGTTAGGTTTGAACTTAGTTTGAGGGAGTAAGTTTAGGGCTATTGTTAGTTTTCGGTTCAGTGTTACGGTTGGAAATAGCGTCAGGGTCAGTTTACGGTTGGGCTTGAACTTCAGGTGTCCCCCTAGGGTTAGGGTAAGTTCTATGGTTTGAGTTAGGCTTCAGGTTAGGTTAGGTTTGAAATTAGTTTGAGGGAGTAAGTTTAGGGCTACTGTTAGGTTTCGGTTCAGTGTTATGGTTGGAGTTAGCGTGAGGGTCAGGTTAGTGTTGGGGTTGAGCTTAAGGTGTCCGCCTAGGGTTAGAGTTATGTGTATGGTTTGATTTAGGCTTCAGGTTACCTTAGGTTTGAACTTAGTTTGATGGAGTAAGTTTAGGGCTACTGTTAGTTTTCGGGTAACTGTTATGGTTGGAGTTAGCGTCAGGTCCAGGTTAGGGTTGGGGTTGAGCTTAAGGTGTCCGCCTAGGGTTAGGGTTAGGTGTATGGTTTGATTTAGGCTTCAGGTTAGGTTAGGTTTGAACTTAGTTTGATGGAGTAAGTATAGGGCTACTGTTAGTTTTCGGGTAACTGTTATGGTTGGAGTTAGCGTCAGGGCCATTTTAGGATTGGGGTTGAGCTTAAGGTGTCCGCCAAGGGTTAGAGTTAGGTCTATGGTTTGAGTTAGGCTTCAGGTTAGGTTAGGTGTGAACTTAGTTTAAGGAGTAAGTTTAGGGATACTGTTAGTTTTCGGTTCAGTGTTACGGTTGGAGATAGCGTCAGGGTCAGGTTAGTGTTGGGGTTGAGCTTCAGGTGTCCGCTCAGGGTTAGGGTTAGGTCTATGGTTTGATTTAGGCTTCAGGTTAGGTTAGGTTTGAACTTAGTTTGAGGGAGTAAGTTTAGGGTTACTGTTAGTTTTCGGTTCAGTGTTACGGTTGGAGTTAGCGTGAGGGTCAGGATAGGGTTGGGGTTGAGCTTCAGGTGTCCGCCTAGGTTTAGGTTTAGGTGTATGGTTTGATTTAGGCTTCAGGTTAGGTTAGGTTTGAACTTAGTTTGAGGGAGTAAGTTTAGGGATACTGTTAGTTTTCGGTTCATTGTTACGGTTGGATATAGCTTCAGGGTTAGGTTAGGGTTGGGGTTGAGCTTCAGGTGTCCACCTAGGGTTAGGGTTAGGTCTATGGTTTGAGATAGGCTTCAGGTTAGGTTAGGTTTGAACTTAGTTTGAGGGAATAAGTTTAGGGCTACTGTTTGTTTTCGGTTCAGTGTTTCGGTTAGAGTTAGCGTGAGGGTCAGGTTAGGGTAGGGGTTGAGCTTAAGGTGTCCGCCTAGGTTTAGGGTTAGGTGTATGGTTTGATTTAGGCTTCAGGTTAGGTTAGGTTTGAACTTAGTTTGAGGGAGTAAGTTTAGGGCTACTGTTAGTTTTCGGGTAACTGTTACGATTGGAGTTAGCGTCAGGTCCAGGTTAGGGTTGGCGTTGAGCTAATGGTGTCCGCCTAGGGTTAGGGTTAGGTGTATGGTTTGATTTAGGATTCAGGTTAGGTTAGGTTTGAAGTTAGTTTGAGGGAGTAAGTTTAGGGCTACTGTTAGTTTTCGGTTAACTGTTACAGTTGGAGTAAGCGTGAGGGTCAGGTTAGGGTAGGGGTTGAGCTTAAGGTGTCTGCCTAGGGTTAGCGTTAGGTGTATGATTTGATTAAGGCTTCAGGTTAGGTTAGGTTTGAACTTAGTTTGAGGGAGTAAGTTTAGGGCTACTGTTAGTTTTCTGGTAACTGTTATGGTTGGAGTTAGCGTCAGGGTCAGGTTAGGGTTGGGGTTGAGCTTAAGGTTTCCACCTAGGGTTAGGGTTAGGTCTATGGTGTGAGTTAGGCTTCAGGTTAGGTTAGGTTTGAGCTTAGTTTGAGGGAGTAAGTTTAGGGCTACTGTTAGTTTTCGGTTCAGTGTTACGGTTGGAGATAGCGTCAGGGTTAGGTTAGGGTTGGGGTTGAGCTTAAGGTGTCCGCCTAGGGTTAGGGTTAGGTGTATGGTTTGATTTAGGCTTCAGGTTAGGTTAGGTTTGAACTTAGTTTGAGGGAGTAAGTTTAGGGCTACTGTTAGTTTTCGGGTAACTGTTACGGTTGGAGTTAGCGTCAGGTCCAGGTTAGGGTTGGCGTTGAGCTAATGGTGTCCGCCTAGGGTTAGGATTAGGTGTATGGTTTGATTTACGGTTCAGGTTAGGTTAGGTTTGAAGTTAGTTTGAGGGAATAAGTTTAGGGCTACTGTTAGTTTTCGGTTCAGTGTTACGGTTGGAGATAGCGTCAGGGTCAGGTTAGGGTTGGGCTTGAACTTCAGGTGTCCGCCTAGGGTTAGGGTTAGGTCTATGATTTGAGTTAGGCTTCAGGTTAGGTTAGGTTTGAAATTAGTTTGAGGGGGTAAGTTTAGGGCTACTGTTAGTTTTCGGTTTAGTGTTACGGTTGGAGTTAGCGTGAGGTTCAGGTTAGGGTTGGGATTGAGCTTAAGGTGTCCGCCCAGGGTTAGAGTTAGGTGTATGGTTTGATTTAGGGTTCAGGTTAACTTAGGTTTGAACTTAGTGTGAGGGAGTAAGTTTAGGGCTACTGTTAGTTTTCGGGTAACTGTTATGGTTGGAGTTAGCGTCAGGGCCAGGTTAGGGTTGGGGTTGAGCTTAAGGTGTCCGCCTAGGGTTAGGCTTAGGTCTATGGTTTGAGTTAGGCTTCAGTTTAGGTTAGGTTTGAACTTAGTTTGAGGGAGTAAGTTTAGGGCTACTGTTAGTTTTCGGTTCAGTGTTACGGTTGGAGATAGCGTCAGGGTCAAGTTAGCGTTGGGGTTGAGCTTCAGGTGTCCGCCTAGGGTTAGGGTTAGGTGTATGGTTTGATTTAGCCTTCAGGTTAGTTTAGGTTTGAACTTAGTATGAGAGAGTAAGTTTAGGGCTACTGTTAGTTTTCGCGTAACTGTTATGGTTGGAGTTAGCGTCAGGGCCAGGTTAGGTTTGGGATTGAGCTTAAGGTGTCCGCCTAGTGTTAGGGTTAGGTCTATGGTTTGAGTTAGGCTTCAGGTTAGCTTAGGTTTGAACTTAGTTTGAGGGAGTAAGTTTAGGGCTACTGTTAGTTTTCGGGTAACTGTTATGGTTGGAGTTAGCGTCAGGGCCAGGTTAGGGTTGGGGTTGAGCTTAAGGTGTCCGCCTAGGGTTAGGGTTAGGTCTATGGTTTGAGTTAGGCTTCAGGTTAAGTTAGGTTTGAACTTAGTTTGAGGGAGTAAGTTTAGGGCTACTGTTAGTTTTCGTTTCAGTGTTACGGTTGGAGATAGCGTCAGGGTCAGGTTAGTGTTGGGGTTGAGCTAAAGGTGTCCGCCTAGGGTTAGGGTTAGGTGTATGGTATGATTTAGGCTTCTGGTTAAGTTAGGTTTGAACTTAGTTTGAGGGAGTAAGTTTAGGGCTATTGTTAGTTTTCGGTTCAGTGTTACGGTTGGAAATAGCGTCAGGGTCAGTTTACGGTTGGGCTTGAACTTCAGGTGTCCCCCTAGGGTTAGGGTAAGTTCTATGGTTTGAGTTAGGCTTCAGGTTAGGTTAGGTTTGAACTTAGTTTGAGGGAATAAGTTTAGGGCTACTGTTAGTTTTCTGGTAACTGTTGTGGTTGGAGTTAGCGTCAGGGGAATTTAGGGTTGGGGTTGAGCTTCAGGTGTCCGCCTAGGGTTAGGGTTAGGTCTATGGTTTGAGTTAGGCTTCAGGTTAGGTTAGGTTTGAACTTAGTTTGAGGGAGTAAGTTTAGGGCTACTGTTAGTTTTCGGTTCAGTGTTTCGGTTGGAGTTAGCGTGAGGGTCAGGTTAGGGTAGGGGTTGAGCTTAAGGTGTCCGCCTAGGGTTAGGGTTAGGTGTATGGATGGTTTAGGCTTCAGGTTAGGATAGGTTTTAACTTAGTTTGAGGGAGTAAGTTTAGGGCTACTGTTAGTTTTCGGGTTACTGTTACGGTTGGAGTTAGCGTCAGGTCCAGGTTAGGGTTGACGTTGAGCTAATGGTGTCCTCCTAGGGTTAGGATTAGGTGTATGGTTTGATTTAGGCTTCACGTTAGTTTAGGTTTGAACTTAGTTTGTGGGAGTAAGTTTAGGGCTAATGTTAGTTTTCGGTTCAGTGTTACGGTTGGAGATAGCGTCAGGGTCAGGTTAGGGTTGGGTTTGAACTTCAGGTGTCCGCCTAGGGTTAGGGTTAGGTCTATGGTTTGAGTTAGGCTTCAGGTTAGGTTAGGTTTGAAATTAGTTTGAGGGAGTAAGTTTAGGGCTACTGTTAGTTTTCGGTTCAGTGTTACGGTTGGAGTTAGCGTGAGGGTCAGGTTAGGGTTGGGGTTGGGCTTAAGGTGTCCGCCTAGGGTTAGGGTTAGGTGTATGGTTTGATTTAGGGTTCAGGTTAGCTTAGGTTTGAACTTAGTTTGAGGGAGTAAGTTTAGGGCTACTGTTAGTTTTCGGGTAACTGTTATGGTTGGAGTTAGCGTCAGGGCCAGGTTAGGGTTGGGGTTGAGCTTAAGGTGTCCGCATAGGGTTAGGGTTCGGTCTATGGTTTGAGTTAGGCTTCAGGTTAGGTTAGGTTTGAACTTAGTTTGAGGGAGTAAGTTTAGGGTTACTGTTAGTTTTCGGTTCAGTGTTACGGTTGGAGTTAGCGTGAGGGTCAGGATAGGGTTGGGGTTGAGCTTCAGGTGTCCGCCTAGGTTTAGGTTTAGGTGTATGGTTTGATTTAGGCTTCAGGTTAGGTTAGGTTTGAACTTAGTTTGAGGGAGTAAGTTTAGGGATACTGTTAGTTTTCGGTTCATTGTTACGGTTGGATATAGCTTCAGGGTTAGGTTAGGGTTGGGGTTGAGCTTCAGGTGTCCACCTAGGGTTAGGGTTAGGTCTATGGTTTGAGATAGGCTTCAGGTTAGGTTAGGTTTGAACTTAGTTTGAGGGAATAAGTTTAGGGCTACTGTTTGTTTTCGGTTCAGTGTTTCGGTTAGAGTTAGCGTGAGGGTCAGGTTAGGGTAGGGGTTGAGCTTAAGGTGTCCGCCTAGGTTTAGGGTTAGGTGTATGGTTTGATTTAGGCTTCAGGTTAGGTTAGGTTTGAACTTAGTTTGAGGGAGTAAGTTTAGGGCTACTGTTAGTTTTCGGGTAACTGTTACGATTGGAGTTAGCGTCAGGTCCAGGTTAGGGTTGGCGTTGAGCTAATGGTGTCCGCCTAGGGTTAGGGTTAGGTGTATGGTTTGATTTAGGATTCAGGTTAGGTTAGGTTTGAAGTTAGTTTGAGGGAGTAAGTTTAGGGCTACTGTTAGTTTTCGGTTAACTGTTACAGTTGGAGTAAGCGTGAGGGTCAGGTTAGGGTAGGGGTTGAGCTTAAGGTGTCTGCCTAGGGTTAGCGTTAGGTGTATGATTTGATTAAGGCTTCAGGTTAGGTTAGGTTTGAACTTAGTTTGAGGGAGTAAGTTTAGGGCTACTGTTAGTTTTCTGGTAACTGTTATGGTTGGAGTTAGCGTCAGGGTCAGGTTAGGGTTGGGGTTGAGCTTAAGGTTTCCACCTAGGGTTAGGGTTAGGTCTATGGTGTGAGTTAGGCTTCAGGTTAGGTTAGGTTTGAGCTTAGTTTGAGGGAGTAAGTTTAGGGCTACTGTTAGTTTTCGGTTCAGTGTTACGGTTGGAGATAGCGTCAGGGTTAGGTTAGGGTTGGGGTTGAGCTTAAGGTGTCCGCCTAGGGTTAGGGTTAGGTGTATGGTTTGATTTAGGCTTCAGGTTAGGTTAGGTTTGAACTTAGTTTGAGGGAGTAAGTTTAGGGCTACTGTTAGTTTTCGGGTAACTGTTACGGTTGGAGTTAGCGTCAGGTCCAGGTTAGGGTTGGCGTTGAGCTAATGGTGTCCGCCTAGGGTTAGGATTAGGTGTATGGTTTGATTTACGCTTCAGGTTAGGTTAGGTTTGAAGTTAGTTTGAGGGAATAAGTTTAGGGCTACTGTTAGTTTTCGGTTCAGTGTTACGGTTGGAGATAGCGTCAGGGTCAGGTTAGGGTTGGGCTTGAACTTCAGGTGTCCGCCTAGGGTTAGGGTTAGGTCTATGATTTGAGTTAGGCTTCAGGTTAGGTTAGGTTTGAAATTAGTTTGAGGGGGTAAGTTTAGGGCTACTGTTAGTTTTCGGTTTAGTGTTACGGTTGGAGTTAGCGTGAGGTTCAGGTTAGGGTTGGGATTGAGCTTAAGGTGTCCGCCCAGGGTTAGAGTTAGGTGTATGGTTTGATTTAGGGTTCAGGTTAACTTAGGTTTGAACTTAGTGTGAGGGAGTAAGTTTAGGGCTACTGTTAGTTTTCGGGTAACTGTTATGGTTGGAGTTAGCGTCAGGGCCAGGTTAGGGTTGGGGTTGAGCTTAAGGTGTCCGCCTAGGGTTAGGCTTAGGTCTATGGTTTGAGTTAGGCTTCAGTTTAGGTTAGGTTTGAACTTAGTTTGAGGGAGTAAGTTTAGGGCTACTGTTAGTTTTCGGTTCAGTGTTACGGTTGGAGATAGCGTCAGGGTCAAGTTAGCGTTGGGGTTGAGCTTCAGGTGTCCGCCTAGGGTTAGGGTTAGGTGTATGGTTTGATTTAGCCTTCAGGTTAGTTTAGGTTTGAACTTAGTATGAGAGAGTAAGTTTAGGGCTACTGTTAGTTTTCGCGTAACTGTTATGGTTGGAGTTAGCGTCAGGGCCAGGTTAGGTTTGGGATTGAGCTTAAGGTGTCCGCCTAGTGTTAGGGTTAGGTCTATGGTTTGAGTTAGGCTTCAGGTTAGCTTAGGTTTGAACTTAGTTTGAGGGAGTAAGTTTAGGGCTACTGTTAGTTTTCGGGTAACTGTTATGGTTGGAGTTAGCGTCAGGGCCAGGTTAGGGTTGGGGTTGAGCTTAAGGTGTCCGCCTAGGGTTAGGGTTAGGTCTATGGTTTGAGTTAGGCTTCAGGTTAAGTTAGGTTTGAACTTAGTTTGAGGGAGTAAGTTTAGGGCTACTGTTAGTTTTCGTTTCAGTGTTACGGTTGGAGATAGCGTCAGGGTCAGGTTAGTGTTGGGGTTGAGCTAAAGGTGTCCGCCTAGGGTTAGGGTTAGGTGTATGGTATGATTTAGGCTTCTGGTTAAGTTAGGTTTGAACTTAGTTTGAGGGAGTAAGTTTAGGGCTATTGTTAGTTTTCGGTTCAGTGTTACGGTTGGAAATAGCGTCAGGGTCAGTTTAGGGTTGGGCTTGAACTTCAGGTGTCCCCCTAGGGTTAGGGTAAGTTCTATGGTTTGAGTTAGGCTTCAGGTTAGGTTAGGTTTGAACTTAGTTTGAGGGAATAAGTTTAGGGCTACTGTTAGTTTTCTGGTAACTGTTGTGGTTGGAGTTAGCGTCAGGGGAATTTAGGGTTGGGGTTGAGCTTCAGGTGTCCGCCTAGGGTTAGGGTTAGGTCTATGGTTTGAGTTAGGCTTCAGGTTAGGTTAGGTTTGAACTTAGTTTGAGGGAGTAAGTTTAGGGCTACTGTTAGTTTTCGGTTCAGTGTTTCGGTTGGAGTTAGCGTGAGGGTCAGGTTAGGGTAGGGGTTGAGCTTAAGGTGTCCGCCTAGGGTTAGGGTTAGGTGTATGGATGGTTTAGGCTTCAGGTTAGGATAGGTTTTAACTTAGTTTGAGGGAGTAAGTTTAGGGCTACTGTTAGTTTTCGGGTTACTGTTACGGTTGGAGTTAGCGTCAGGTCCAGGTTAGGGTTGACGTTGAGCTAATGGTGTCCTCCTAGGGTTAGGATTAGGTGTATGGTTTGATTTAGGCTTCACGTTAGTTTAG
Organism: Tupaia tana; assembly: GCA_026018925.1. NCBI lineage: Eukaryota > Metazoa > Chordata > Mammalia > Scandentia > Tupaiidae > Tupaia > Tupaia tana. The sequence continues at coordinate 493,019 of JAKSZU010000042.1, read as the reverse complement.
GTTTGAACTTAGTTTGTGGGAGTAAGTTTAGGGCTAATGTTAGTTTTCGGTTCAGTGTTACGGTTGGAGATAGCGTCAGGGTCAGGTTAGGGTTGGGTTTGAACTTCAGGTGTCCGCCTAGGGTTAGGGTTAGGTCTATGGTTTGAGTTAGGCTTCAGGTTAGGTTAGGTTTGAAATTAGTTTGAGGGAGTAAGTTTAGGGCTACTGTTAGTTTTCGGTTCAGTGTTACGGTTGGAGTTAGCGTGAGGGTCAGGTTAGGGTTGGGGTTGGGCTTAAGGTGTCCGCCTAGGGTTAGGGTTAGGTGTATGGTTTGATTTAGGGTTCAGGTTAGCTTAGGTTTGAACTTAGTTTGAGGGAGTAAGTTTAGGGCTACTGTTAGTTTTCGGGTAACTGTTATGGTTGGAGTTAGCGTCAGGGCCAGGTTAGGGTTGGGGTTGAGCTTAAGGTGTCCGCATAGGGTTAGGGTTCGGTCTATGGTTTGAGTTAGGCTTCAGGTTCGGTTAGGTTTGAACTTAGTTTGAGGGAGTAAGTTTAGGGCTACTGTTAGTTTTCGGTTCAGTGTTACGGTTGGAGATAGCGTCAGGGTCAAGTTAGCGTTGGGGTTGAGCTTCAGGTGTCCGCCTAGGGTCAGGGTTAGGTGTATGGTTTGATTTAGGCTTCAGGTTAGGTTAGGTTTGAACTTAGTTTGAGGGAGTAAGTTTAGGGCTACTGTTAGTTTTCGGGTAACTGTTATGGTTGGAGTTAGCGTCAGGGCCATTTTAGGATTGGGGTTGAGCTTAAGGTGTCCACCAAGGGTTAGGGTTAGGTCTATGGTTTGAGTTAGGCTTCAGGTTAGGTTAGGTTTGAACTTAGTTTGAGGGAGTAAGTTTAGGGCTACTGTTAGTTTTCGGTTCAGTGTTACGGTTGGAGATAGCGTCAGGGTCAGGTTAGGGTTGGGGTTGAGCTTCAGGTGTCCGCCTAGGGTTAGAGTTAGGTCTATGGTTTGAGATTGGCTTCAGGTTAGGTTAGGTTTGAACTTACTTTGAGGGAGTAAGTTTAGGGCTACTGTTAGGTTTCGGTTCAGTGTTACAGTTGGAGTTAGCGTGAGGGTCAGGTTAGTGTTGGGGTTGAACTTAAGGTGTCCGCCTAGGGTTAGAGTTAGGTGTATGCTTTGATTTAGGCTTCAGGTTAGCTTAGGTTTGAACTTAGTTTGAGGGAGTAAGTTTAGGGCTACTGTTAGTTTTCGGGTAACTGTTATGGTTGGAGTTAGCGTCAGGGCCAGGTAAGGGTTGGGGTTGAACTTAAGGTGTCCGCCTAGGGTTAGGGTTAGGTCTCCGGTTTGAGTTAGGGTTCAGGTTAGGTTAGGTTTGAAGTTAGTTTGAGGGAGTAAGTTTAGGGCTACTGTTAGTTTTCGGTTCAGTGTTACGGTTGGATATAGCGTCAGGGTCAGTTTAGGGTTGGGGTTGAGCTTCAGGTGTCCGCCTAGGGTTAGGGTTAGGTCTATGGTTTGAGTTAGGCTTCAGGTTAGGTTAGGTTTGAACTTAGTTTGAGGGAGTAAGTTTAGGGCTACTGTTAGTTTTCGGTTCAGTGTTACGGTTGGATTTAGAGTGAGGGTCAGGTTAGGGTTGGGGTTGAGCTTAAGGTGTCCACCTAGGGTTAGGTTTAGGTGTTTGGTTTGATTTAGGCTTCAGGTTAGGTTAGGTTTGAACTTAGTTTGAGGGAGTAAGTTTAGGGCTACTGTTAGTTTTCGGGTAACTGTTATGGTTGGAGTTAGCGTCAGGGCCAGTTTATGGTTGGGGTAGAACTTAAGGTGTCCGCCTAGGGTTAGGGTTAGGTCTATGGTGTGAGTTAGGCTTCAGGTTAGGTTAGGTTTGAACTTAGTTTGAGGGAGTAAGTTTAGGGCTACTGTTAGTTTTCGGTTCAGTGTTACGGTTGGAGATAGCGTCAGGGTCAGGTTAGGGTTGGGGTTGAGCTTCAGGTGTCCGCCTAGGGTTAGGGTTAGGTGTATGGTTTGATTTAGGCTTCAGGTTAGGTTAGGTTTGAACTTAGTTTGAGGGAGTAAGTTTAGGGCTACTGTTAGTTTTCGGTTCAGTGTTACGGTTGGAGATAGCGTCAGGGTCAGGTTAGCGTTGGGGTTGAGCTTCAGGTGTCCGCCTAGGGTTAGGGTTAGGTCTATGGTTTGAGTTAGGCTTCAGGTTAGGTTAGGTTTGAACTTAGTTTGAGGGAGTAAGTTTAGGGCTTCTGTTAGTTTTCAGTTCAGTGTTACGGTTGGATTTAGCGTGAGGGTCAGGTTAGGGTTGGGGTTGAGGTTAAGGTGTCCGCCTAGGGTTAGGGTAGGTGTATGGTTTGATTTAGGCTTCAGGTTAGGTTAGGTTTGAACTTAGTTTGAGGGAGTAAGTTTAGGGCTACTGTTAGCTTTCGGGTAACTGTTATGGTTGGAGTTAGCGTCAGGGCCATTTTAGGATTGTGGTTGAGCTTAAGGTGTCCGCCAAGGTTTACGGTTAGGTCTATGGTTTGAGTTAGGCTTCAGGTTAGGTTAGGTTTGAACTTAGTTTGAGGGAGTAAATTTAGGGCTACTGTTAGTTTTCGGTTCAGTGTTACGGTTGGAGATAGCGTCAGGGTCAGGTTAGGGTTGGGGTTGAGCTTCAGGTGTCCTCCTAGGGTTAGGGTAAGTCCTATGGTTTGAGTTAGGCTTCAGGTTAGGTTAATTTTGAACTTAGTTTGAGGGATTAAGTTTAGGGCTACTGTTAGTTTTTGGGTAACTGTTACGGTTGGAGTTAGCGTCAGGTCCAGGTTAGGGTTAGCGTTGAGCTAATGGTGTCCGCCTAGGGTTAGGGTTAGGTGTATGGTTTGATTTAGGATTCAGGTTAGGTTAGGTTTGAAGTTAGTTTGAGGGAGTAAGTTTAGGGCTACTGTTAGTTTTCGGTTAACTGTTACAGTTGGAGTAAGCATGAGGGTCAGGTTAGGGTAGGGGTTGAGCTTAAGGTGTCTGCCTAGGGTTAGGGTTAGGTGTATGATTTGATTAAGGCTTCAGGTTAGGTTAGGTTTGAACTTAGTTTGAGGGAGTAAGTTTAGGGCTACTGTTAGTTTTCGGGTAACTGTTATGGTTGGAGTTAGCGTCTGGGTCAGGTTAGCGTTGGGGTTGAGCTTAAGGTGTCCGCCTAGGGTTAGGGTTAGGTCTATGGTGTGAGTTAGGCTTCAGGTTAGGTTAGGTTTGAACTTAGTTTGAGGGAGTAAGTTTAGGGCTACTGTTAGTTTTCGGTTCAGTGTTACGGTTGGAGATAGCGTCAGGGTCAGGTTAGGGTTGGGGTTGAGCTTAAGGTGTCCGCCTAGGGTTAGGGTTAGGTGTATGGTTTGATTTAGGCTTCAGGTTAGGTTAGGTTTGAACTTAGTTTGAGGGAGTAAGTTTAGGGTAACTGTTAGTTTTCGGGTAACTGTTACGGTTGGAGTTAGCGTCAGGTCCAGGTTAGGGTTGGCGTTGAGCTAATGGTGTCTACCTAGGGTTAGGATTAGGTGTATGGTTTGATTTACGCTTCAGGTTAGGTTAGGTTTGAAGTTAGTTTGAGGGAGTAAGTTTAGGGCTACTGTTAGTTTTCGGTTCAGTGTTACGGTTGGAGATAGCGTCAGGGTCAGGTTAGGGTTGGGCTTGAACTTCAGGTGTCCGCCTAGGGTTAGGGTTAGGTCTATGATTTGAGTTAGGCTTCAGGTGAGGTTAGGTTTGAAATTAGTTTGAGGGAGTAAGTTTAAGGCTACTGTTAGTTTTCGGTTTAGTGTTACGGTTGGAGTTAGCGTGAGGTTCAGGTTAGGGTTGGGGTTGAGCTTAAGGTGTCCGCCCAGGGTTAGAGTTAGGTGTATGGTTTGATTTAAGGTTCAGGTTAACTTAGGTTTGAACTTAGTTTGACGGAGTAAGTTTAGGGCTACTGTTAGTTTTCGGGTAACTGTTATGGTTGGAGTTAGCGTCAGGGCCAGGTTAGGGTTGGGGTTGAGCTTAAGGTGTCCGCCTAGGGTTAGGGTTAGGTCTATTGTTTGAGTTAGGCTTCAGGTTAGGTGAGGTTTGAACTTAGTTTGAGGGAGTAAGTTTAGGGCTACTGTTAGTTTTCGGTTCAGTGTTACGGTTGGAGATAGCGTCAGGGTCAAGTTAGCGTTGGGGTTGAGCTTCAGGTGTCCGCCTAGGGTTAGGGTTAGGTGTATGGTTTGATTTAGGCTTCAGGTTAGGTTAGGTTTGAACTTAGTTTGAGGGAGTAAGTTTAGGGCTACTGTTAATTTTCGGGTAACTGTTATGGTTGGAGTTAGCGTCAGGGCCATTTTAGGATTGGGGTTGAGCTTAAGGTGTCCGCCTAGGGTTAGGGTTAGGTGTATGGTTTGATTTAGGCTTCAGATTAGGTTAGGTTTGAAGTTAGTTTGAGGGAGTAAGTTTAGGGCTACTGTTAGTTTTCGGTTAACTGTTACAGTTGGAGTAAGCGTGAGGGTCAGGTTATGGTAGGGGTTGAGCTTAAGGTGTCCGCCTGTGGTTAGGGTTAGGTGTATGATTTGATTAAGGCTTCAGGTTAGGTTAGGTTTGAACTTAGTTTGAGGGAGTAAGTTTAGGGCTACTGTTCGTTTTCGGGTAACTGTTATGGTTGGAGTTAGCGTCAGGGCCAGGTTAGGGTTGGGGTTGAGCTTAAGGTGTCCGCCTAGGGTTAGGGTTAGGTCTATGGTTTGAGTTAGGCTTCAGGTTAGGTTAGGTTTGAACTTAGTTTGAGGGAGTAAGTTTAGGGCTACTGTTAGTTTTCGGTTCAGTGTTACGGTTGGAGATAGCGTCAGGGTCAGGTTAGGGTTGGGGTTGAGCTTAAGGTGTCCGCCTAGGGTTAGGGTTAGGTGTATGGTATGATTTAGGCTTCTGGTTAAGTTAGGTTTGAACTTAGTTTGAGGGAGTAAGTTTAGGGCTATTGTTAGTTTTCGGTTCAGTGTTACGTTTGGAAATAGCGTCAGGGTCAGTTTAGGGTTGGGCTTGAACTTCAGGTGTCCCCCTAGGTTTAGGGTAAGTTCTATGGTTTGAGTTAGGCTTCAGGTTAGTTTAGGTTTGAAATTAGTTTGAGGGAGTAAGTTTAGGGCTACTGTTAGGTTTCGGTTCAGTGTTACGGTTGGATTTAGCGTGAGGGTCTGGTTAGGGTTGGGTTTGAGATTAAGGTGTCCGACTAGGGTTAGGGTAGGTGTATGGTTTGATTTAGGCTTCAGGTTAGGTTAGGTTTGAACTTAGTTTGAGGGAGTAAGTTTAGGGCTACTGTTAGCTTTCGGGTAACTGTTATGGTTGGAGTTAGCGTCAGGGCCATTTTAGGATTGTGGTTGAGCTTAAGGTGTCCGCATAGGGTTAGGGTTAGGTCTATGGTTTGAGTTAGGCTTCAGGTTAGGTTAGGTTTGAACTTAGTTTGAGGGAGTAAGTTTAGGGCTACTGTTAGTTTTCGGTTCAGTGTTACGGTTGGATTTAGCGTGAGTGTCAGGTTAAGGTTGGGTTGAGCTTAAGGTGTCCGCCTAGGGTTGGGGTTAGGTGTATGGTTTGATTTAGGCTTCAGGTTAGGTTAGGTTTGAACTTAGTTTGAGGGAGTAAGTTTAGGGCTACTGTTAGTTTTCGGGTAACTGTTATGGTTGGAGTTAGCGTCAGGGCCATTTTAGGATTGGTGTTGAGCTTAAGGTGTCCGCCAAGGGTTAGGGTTAGGTCTATGGTTTGAGTTAGGCTTCAGGTTAGGTTAGGTTTGAACTTAGTTGGAGGGAGTAAGTTTAGGGCTACTGTTAGTTTTCGGTTCAGTGTTACGTTTGGAGATAGCGTCAGGGTCAGGTTAGAGTTGGGGTTGAGCTTCAGGTGTCCGCCTAGGGTTAGGGTTAGGTCTATGGTTTGAGTTAGGCTTCAGGTTAGGTTAGGTTTGAACTTAGTTTGAGGGAGTATGTTTAGGGCTACTGTTAGTTTTCGTTTCAGAGTTACGGTTGGAGTAAGAGTCAGGGTCAGGTTAGGGTGGGGTTGAACTTCAGGTGTCCGCCTAGGGTTAGGGTTAGGTCTATGGTTTGAGTTAGGCTTCAGGTTAGGTTAGGTTTGAACTTAGTTTGAGGGAGTAAGTTTAGGGCTACTGTTTGTTTTCGGTTCAGTGTTTCGGTTGGAGTTAGCGTGAGGGTCAGGTTAGGGTAGGGGTTGAGCTTAAGGTGTCCGCCTAGGGTTAGGGTTAGGTGTATGGTTTGATTTAGGCTTCAGGTTAGTTTAGGTTTGAACTTAGTTTGAGGGAGTAAGTTTAGGGCTACTGTTAGTTTTCGGGTAACTGTTACGGTTGGAGTTAGCGTCAGGTCCAGGTTAGGGTTGGCGTTGAGCTAATGGTGTCCGCCTAGGGTTAGGGTTAGGTGTATGGTTTGATTTAGGATTCAGGTTAGGTTAGGTTTGAAGTTAGTTTGAGGGAGTAAGTTTAGGGCTATTGTTAGTTTTCGGTTAACTGTTACAGTTGGAGTAAGCATGAGGGTCAGGTTAGGGTAGGGGTTGAGCTTAAGGTGTCTGCCTAGGGTTAGGGTTAGGTGTATGATTTGATTAAGGCTTCAGGTTAGGTTAGGTTTGAACTTAGTTTGAGGGAGTAAGTTTAGGGCTACTGTTAGTTTTCGGGTAACTGTTATGGTTGGAGTTAGCGTCTGGGTCAGGTTAGCGTTGGGGTTGAGCTTAAGGTGTCCGCCTAGGGTTAGGGTTAGGTCTATGGTGTGAGTTAGGCTTCAGGTTAGGTTAGGTTTGAACTTAGTTTGAGGGAGTAAGTTTAGGGCTACTGTTAGTTTTCGGTTCAGTGTTACGGTTGGAGATAGCGTCAGGGTCAGGTTAGGGTTGGGGTTGAGCTTAAGGTGTCCGCCTAGGGTTAGGGTTAGGTGTATGGTTTGATTTAGGCTTCAGGTTAGGTTAGGTTTGAACTTAGTTTGAGGGAGTAAGTTTAGGGCTACTGTTAGTTTTCGGGTAACTGTTATGGTTGGAGTTAGCGTCAGGGCCAGGTTAGGGTTGGGGTTGAGCTTAAGGTGTCCGCCTAGGGTTAGGGTTAGGTCTATTGTTTGAGTTAGGCTTCAGGTTAGGTTAGGTTTGAACTTAGTTTGAGGGAGTAAGTTTAGGGCTACTGTTAGTTTTCGGTTCAGTGTTACGGTTGGAGATAGCGTCAGGGTCAAGTTAGCGTTGGGGTTGAGCTTCAGGTGTCCGCCTAGGGTTAGGGTTAGGTGTATGGTTTGATTTAGGCTTCAGGTTAGGTTAGGTTTGAACTTAGTTTGAGGGAGTAAGTTTAGGGCTACTGTTAGTTTTCGGGTAACTGTTATGTTTGGAGTTAGCGTCAGGGCCATTTTAGGATTGGGGTTGAGCTTAAGGTGTCCGCCTAGGGTTAGGGTTAGGTGTATGGTTTGATTTAGGCTTCAGATTAGGTTAGGTTTGAAGTTAGTTTGAGGGAGTAAGTTTAGGGCTACTGTTAGTTTTCGGTTAACTGTTACAGTTGGAGTAAGCGTGAGGGTCAGGTTATGGTAGGGGTTGAGCTTAAGGTGTCCGCCTGTGGTTAGGGTTAGGTGTATGATTTGATTAAGGCTTCAGGTTAGGTTAGGTTTGAACTTAGTTTGAGGGAGTAAGTTTAGGGCTACTGTTCGTTTTCGGGTAACTGTTATGGTTGGAGTTAGCGTCAGGGCCAGGTTAGGGTTGGGGTTGAGCTTAAGGTGTCCGCCTAGGGTTAGGGTTAGGTGTATGGTTTGATTTAGGCTTCAGGTTAGGTTAGGTTTGAACTTAGTTTGAGGGAGTAAGTTTAGGGCTACTGTTAGTTTTCGGGTAACTGTTACGGTTGGAGTTAGCGTCAGGTCCAGGTTAGGGTTGGCGTTGAGCTAATGGTGTCCGCCTAGGGTTAGGGTTAGGTGTATGGTTTGATTTAGGATTCAGGTTAGGTTAGGTTTGAAGTTAGTTTGAGGGAGTAAGTTTAGGGCTACTGTTAGTTTTCGGTTCAGTGTTACAGTTGGAGTAAGCGTGAGGGTCAGGTTAGGGAAGGGGTTGAGCTTAAGGTGTCTGCCTAGGGTTAGGGTTAGGTGTATGATTTAATTAAGGCTTCAGGTTAGGTTAGGTTTGAACTTAGTTTGAGGGAGTAAGTTTAGGGCTACTGTTATTTTTCGGGTAACTGTTATGGTTGGAGTTAGCTTCAGGGTCAGGTTAAGGTTGGGGTTGAGCTTAAGGTGTCCGCACAGGGTTAGAGTTAGGTGTATGGTTTGATTTAAGGTTCAGGTTAACTTAGGTTTGAACTTAGTTTGAGGGAGTAAGTTTAGAGCTACTGTTAGTTTTCGCGTAACTGTTATGGTTGGAGTTAGCGTCAGGGCCAGGTTAGGTTTGGGATTGAGCTTAAGGTGTCCGCCTAGTGTTAGGGTTAGGTCTATGGTTTGAGTTAGGCTTCAGGTTAGCTTAGGTTTGAACTTAGTTTGAGGGAGTAAGTTTAGGGCTACTCGTAGTTTTCGGTTCAGTGTTACGGTTGGAGTTAGCGTCAGGTTCAGGTTAGGGTTGGCGTTGAGCTAATGGTGTCCTCCTAGGGTTAGGATTAGGTGTATGGTTTGATTTAGGCTTCACGTTAGTTTAGGTTTGAACTTAGTTTGAGGGAGTAAGTTTAGGGCTAATGTTAGTTTTCGGTTCAGTTTTACGGTTGGAGATAGCGTCAGGGTCAGGATAGGGTTGGGTTTGAACTTCAGGTGTCCGCCTAGGGTTAGGGTTAGGTCTATGGTTTGAGTTAGGCTTCAGGTTAGGTTAGGTTTGAACTTAGTTTGAGGGAGTAAGTTTAGGGCTACTGTTAGTTTTCGGGTAACTGTTCCGTTTGGAGTTAGCGTCAGGTCTAGGTTAGGGTTGGCGTTGAGCTAATGGTGTCCTCCTAGGGTTAGGATTAGGTGTATGGTTTGATTTAGGCTTCACGTTAGTTTAGGTTTGAACTTAGTTTGAGGGAGTAAGTTTAGGGCTAATGTTAGTTTTCGGTTCAGTGTTACGGTTGGAGATAGCGTCAGGGTCAGGATAGGGTTGGGTTTGAACTTCAGGTGTCCGCCTAGGGTTAGGGTTAGGTCTATGGTTTGAGTTAGGCTTCAGGTTAGGTTAGGTTTGAACTTAGTTTGAGGGAGTAAGTTTAGGGCTACTGTTAGTTTTCGGGTAACTGTTCCGTTTGGAGTTAGCGTCAGGTCCAGGTTAGGGTTGGCGTTGAGCTAATGGTGTCCTCCTAGGGTTAGGATTAGGTGTATGGTTTGATTTAGGCTTCACGTTAGTTTAGGTTTGAACTTAGTTTGAGGGAGTAAGTTTAGAGCTACTGTTAGTTTTCGTTTCAGTGTTACGGTTGGAGTAAGAGTCAGGGTCAGGTTAGGGTGGGGTTGAACTTCAGGTGTCCGCCTAGGGTTAGGGTTAGGTCTATGCTTTGAGTTAGGCTTCAGGTTAGGTTAGGTTTGAACTTAGTTTGAGGGAGTAAGTTTAGGGCTACTGTTAGTTTTCGGTTAACTGTTACAGTTGGAGTAAGCGTGAGGGTCAGCTTAGGGTAGGGGTTGAGCTTAAGGTGTCTGCCTAGGGTTAGGGTTAGGTGTATGATTTGATTAAGGCTTCAGGTTAGGTTAGGTTTGAACTTAGTTTGAGGGAGTAAGTTTAGGGTAACTGTTAGTTTTCGGGTAACTGTTACGGTTGGAGTTAGCGTCAGATCCAGGTTAGGGTTGGCGTTGAGCTAATGGTGTCCGCCTAGGGTTAGGATTAGGTGTATGGTTTGATTTACGCTTCAGGTTAGGTTAGGGTTGAAGTTAGTTTGAGGGAGTAAGTTTAGGGCTACTGTTAGTTTTCGGTTCAGTGTTACGGTTGGAGATAGCGTCAGGGTCAGGTTAGGGTTGGGCTTGAACTTCAGGTGTCCGCCTAGGGTTAGGGTTAGGTCTATGATTTGAGTTAGGCTTCAGGTTAGGTTAGGTTTGAAATTAGTTTGAGGGAGTAAGTTTAAGGCTACTGTTAGTTTTCGGTTTAGTGTTACGGTTGGAGTTAGCGTGAGGTTCAGGTTAGGGTTGGGGTTGAGCTTAAGGTGTCCGCCCAGGGTTAGAGTTAGGTGTATGGTTTGATTTAAGGTTCAGGTTAGGTTAGGTTTCAACTTAGTTTGAGGGAGTAAGTTTAGGGCTACTGTTAGTTTTCGGTTCAGTGTTACGGTTGGCGATAGCGTCAGGGTCAGATTAGCGTTGGGGTTGAGCTTCAGGTGTCCGCCTAGGGTTAGGGTTAGGTCTATGGTTTGAATTAGGCTTCAGGTTAGGTTAGGTTGAACTTAGTTTGAGGGAGTAAGTTTAGAGCTACTGTTAGTTTTCAGTTCATTGTTACGGTTGGATTTAGCGTGAGGGTCTGGTTAGGGTTGGGGTTGAGGTTAAGGTGTCCGCCTAGGGTTAGGGTAGGTGTATGGTTTGATTTAGGCTTCAGGTTAGGTTAGGTTTGAACTTAGTTTGAGGGAGTAAGTTTAGGGCTACTGTTAGCTTTCGGGTAACTGTTATGGTTGGAGTTAGCGTCAGGGCCATTTTAGGATTGTGGTTGAGCTTAAGGTGTCCGCCAAGGGTTACGGTTAGGTCTATGGTTTGAGTTAGGCTTCAGGTTAAGTTAGGTTTGAACTTAGTTTGAGGGAGTAAGTTTAGGGCTACTGTTAGTTTTCGTTTCAGTGTTACGGTTGGATTTAGCGTGAGTGTCAGGTTAAGGTTGGGTTGAGCTTAAGGTGTCCGCCTAGGGTTGGGGTTAGGTGTATGGTTTGATTTAGGCTTCAGGTTAGGTTAGGTTTGAACTTAGTTTGAGGGAGTAAGTTTAGGGCTACTGTTAGTTTTCGGGTAACTGTTATGGTTGGAGTTAGCGTCAGGGCCATTTTAGGATTGGTGTTGAGCTTAAGGTGTCCGCCAAGGGTTAGGGTTAGGTCTATGGTTTGAGTTAGGCTTCAGGTTAGGTTAGGTTTGAACTTAGTTGGAGGGAGTAAGTTTAGGGCTACTGTTAGTTTTCGGTTCAGTGTTACGTTTGGAGATAGCGTCAGGGTCAGGTTAGAGTTGGGGTTGAGCTTCAGGTGTCCGCCTAGGGTTAGGGTTAGGTCTATGGTTTGAGTTAGGCTTCAGGTTAGGTTAGGTTTGAACTTAGTTTGAGGGAGTATGTTTAGGGCTACTGTTAGTTTTCGTTTCAGAGTTACGGTTGGAGTAAGAGTCAGGGTCAGGTTAGGGTGGGGTTGAACTTCAGGTGTCCGCCTAGGGTTAGGGTTAGGTCTATGGTTTGAGTTAGGCTTCAGGTTAGGTTAGGTTTGAACTTAGTTTGAGGGAGTAAGTTTAGGGCTACTGTTTGTTTTCGGTTCAGTGTTTCGGTTGGAGTTAGCGTGAGGGTCAGGTTAGGGTAGGGGTTGAGCTTAAGGTGTCCGCCTAGGGTTAGGGTTAGGTGTATGGTTTGAGTTAGGCTTCAGGTTAGTTTAGGTTTGAACTTAGTTTGAGGGAGTAAGTTTAGGGCTACTGTTAGTTTTCGGGTAACTGTTACGGTTGGAGTTAGCGTCAGGTCCAGGTTAGGGTTGGCGTTGAGCTAATGGTGTCCGCCTAGGGTTAGGGTTAGGTGTATGGTTTGATTTAGGATTCAGGTTAGGTTAGGTTTGAAGTTAGTTTGAGGGAGTAAGTTTAGGGCTACTGTTAGTTTTCGGTTAACTGTTACAGTTGGAGTAAGCATGAGGGTCAGGTTAGGGTAGGGGTTGAGCTTAAGGTGTCTGCCTAGGGTTAGGGTTAGGTGTATGATTTGATTAAGGCTTCAGGTTAGGTTAGGTTTGAACTTAGTTTGAGGGAGTAAGTTTAGGGCTACTGTTAGTTTTCGGGTAACTGTTATGGTTGGAGTTAGCGTCTGGTTCAGGTTAGCGTTGGGGTTGAGCTTAAGGTGTCCGCCTAGGGTTAGGGTTAGGTCTATGGTGTGAGTTAGGCTTCAGGTTAGGTTAGGTTTGAACTTAGTTTGAGGGAGTAAGTTTAGGGCTACTGTTAGTTTTCGGTTCAGTGTTACGGTTGGAGATAGCGTCAGGGTCAGGTTAGGGTTGGGGTTGAGCTTAAGGTGTCCGCCTAGGGTTAGGGTTAGGTGTATGGTTTGATTTAGGCTTCAGGTTAGGTTAGGTTTGAACTTAGTTTGAGGGAGTAAGTTTAGGGTAACTGTTAGTTTTCGGGTAACTGTTACGGTTGGAGTTAGCGTCAGGTCCAGGTTAGGGTTGGCGTTGAGCTAATGGTGTCCGCCTAGGGTTAGGATTAGGTGTATGGTTTGATTTACGCTTCAGGTTAGGTCAGGTTTGAAGTTAGTTTGAGGGAGTAAGTTTAGGGCTACTGTTAGTTTTCGGTTCAGTGTTACGGTTGGAGATAGCGTCAGGGTCAGGTTAGGGTTGGGCTTGAACTTCAGGTGTCCGCCTAGGGTTAGGGTTAGGTCTATGATTTGAGTTAGGCTTCAGGTTAGGTTAGGTTTGAAATTAGTTTGAGGGAGTAAGTTTAAGGCTACTGTTAGTTTTCGGTTTAGTGTTACGGTTGGAGTTAGCGTGAGGTTCAGGTTAGGGTTGGGGTTGAGCTTAAGGTGTCCGCCCAGGGTTAGAGTTAGGTGTATGGTTTGATTTAAGGTTCAGGTTAACTTAGGTTTGAACTTAGTTTGAGGGAGTAAGTTTAGGGCTACTGTTAGTTTTCGGGTAACTGTTATGGTTGGAGTTAGCGTCAGGGCCATTTTAGGATTGGGGTTGAGCTTAAGGTGTCCGCCTAGGGTTAGGGTTAGGTGTATGGTTTGATTTAGGCTTCAGATTAGGTTAGGTTTGAAGTTAGTTTGAGGGAGTAAGTTTAGGGCTACTGTTAGTTTTCGGTTAACTGTTACAGTTGGAGTAAGCGTGAGGGTCAGGTTATGGTAGGGGTTGAGCTTAAGGTGTCCGCCTGTGGTTAGGGTTAGGTGTATGATTTGATTAAGGCTTCAGGTTAGGTTAGGTTTGAACTTAGTTTGAGGGAGTAAGTTTAGGGCTACTGTTCGTTTTCGGGTAACTGTTATGGTTGGAGTTAGCGTCAGGGCCAGGTTAGGGTTGGGGTTGAGCTTAAGGTGTCCGCCTAGGGTTAGGGTTAGGTCTATGGTTTGAGTTAGGCTTCAGGTTAGGTTAGGTTTGAACTTAGATTGAGGGAGTAAGTTTAGGGCTACTGTTAGTTTTCGGTTCAGTGTTACGGTTGGAGATAGCGTCAGGGTCAGGTTAGGGTTGGGGTTGAGCTTAAGGTGTCCGCCTAGGGTTAGGGTTAGGTGTATGGTATGATTTAGGCTTCTGGGTAAGTTAGGTTTGAACTTAGTTTGAGGGAGTAAGTTTAGGGCTATTGTTAGTTTTCGGTTCAGTGTTACGTTTGGAAATAGCGTCAGGGTCAGTTTAGGGTTGGGCTTGAACTTCAGGTGTCCCCCTAGGTTTAGGGTAAGTTCTATGGTTTGTGTTAGGCTTCAGGTTAGGTTAGGTTAGAAATTAGTTTGAGGGAGTAAGTTTAGGGCTACTGTTAGGTTTCGGTTCAGTGTTACGGTTGGAGTTAGCGTGAGGGTCAGGTTAGTGTTGGGGTTGAACTTAAGGTGTCCGCCTAGGGTTAGAGTTAGGTGTATGGTTTGATTTAGGCTTCAGGTTAGCTTAGGTTTGAACTTAGTTTGAGGGAGTAAGTTTAGGGCTACTGTTAGTTTTCGGGTAACTGTTATGGTTGGAGTTAGCGTCAGGGCCATGTTAGGGTTGGGGTTGAAATTAAGGTGTCCGCCTAGGGTTAGGGTTAGGTCTACGGTTTGAGTTAGGCTTCAGGTTAGGTTAGGTTTGAACTTAGTTTGAGGGAGTAAGTTTAGGGCTACTGTTAGTTTTCGGTTCAGTGTTACGGTTGGATTTAGCGTGAGGGTCAGGTTAGGGTTGGGGTTGAGCTTAAGGTGTCCGCCTAGGGTTAGGGTTAGGTGTATGGTTTGATTTAGGCTTCAGGTTAGGTTAGGTTTGAACTTAGTTTGAGGGAGTAAGTTTAGGGCTACTGTTAGTTTTCGGGTAACTGTTGTGGTTGGAGTTAGCGTCAGGGGATTTTAGGGTTGGGGTTGAGCTTAAGGTGTCCGCCAAGGGTTAGGGTTAGGTCTATGGTTTGATTTAGGCTTCAGGTTAGGTTAGGTTTGAACTTAGTTTGAGGGAGTAGGTTTAGGGCTACTGTTAGTTTTCGGTTCAGTGTTACCGTTGGAGTTAGCGTCAGGGTCAGGTTAGGGTTGGGGTTGAGCTTCAGGTGTCCATCTATGGTTAGGGTTAGGTCTATGGTTTGAGTTAGGCTTCAGGTTAGGTGAGGTTTGAACTTAGTTTGAGGGAGTAAGTTTAGGGCTACTGTTAGTTTTCGGTTCAGTGTTTCGGTTGGAGTTAGCGTGAGGGTCAGGTTAGGGTAGGGGTTGAGCTTAAGGTGTCAGCCTAGGGTTAGGGTTAGCTGTATGGTTTGATTTAGGCTTCAGGTTAGGATAGGTTTTAACTTAGTTTGAGGGAGTAAGTTTAGGGCTACTGTTAGTTTTCGGGTAACTGTTCCGTTTGGAGTTAGCGTCAGGTCCAGGTTAGGGTTGGCGTTGAGCTAATGGTGTCCTCCTAGGGTTAGGATTAGGTGTATGGTTTGATTTAGGCTTCACATTAGTTTAGGTTTGAACTTAGTTTGAGGGAGTAAGTTTAGGGCTAATGTTAGTTTTCGGTTCAGTGTTACGGTTGGAGATAGCGTCAGGGTCAGGATAGGGTTGGGTTTGAACTTCAGGTGTCCGCCTAGGGTTAGGGTTAGGTCTATGGTTTGAGTTAGGCTTCAGGTTACGTTAGGTTTGAAATTAGTTTGAGGGAGTAAGTTTAGGGCTACTGATAGTTCTCGGTTCAGTGTTACGGTTGGAGTTAGCGTGAGGGTCAGGTTAGGGTTGGGGTTGAGCTTAAGGTGTCCGCCTAGGGTTAGAGTTAGGTGTATGGTTTGAATTAGGCTTCAGGTTAGGTTAGGTTTGAACTTAGTTTGAGGGAGTAAGTTTAGGGCTACTGTTAGTTTTCGGGTAACTGTTATGGTTGGAGTTAGCGTCAGGGCCATGTTAGGGTTGGGGTTGAAATTAAGGTGTCCGCCTAGGGTTAGGGTTAGGTCTACGGTTTGAGTTAGGCTTCAGGTTAGGTAAGGTTTGAACTTAGTTTGAGGGAGTAAGTTTAGGGCTACTGTTAGTTTTCGGTTCAGTGTTACGGTTGGATTTAGTGTGAGGGTCAGGTTAGGGTTGGGGTTGAGCTTAAGGTGTCCGCCTAGGGTTAGGGTTAGGTGTATGGTTTGATTTAGGCTTCAGGTTAGGTTAGGTTTGAACTTAGTTTGAGGGAGTAAGTTTAGGGCTACTGTTAGTTTTCGGGTAACTGTTGTGGTTGGAGTTAGCGTCAGGGGATTTTAGGGTTGGGGTTGAGCTTAAGGTGTCCGCCAAGGGTTAGGGTTAGGTCTATGTTTTGATTTAGGCTTCAGGTTAGGTTAGGTTTGAACTTAGTTTGAGGGAGTAGGTTTAGGGCTACTGTTAGTTTTCGGTTCAGTGTTACCGTTGGATTTAGCGTCAGGGTCAGGTTAGGGTTGGGGTTGAGCTTCAGGTGTCCATCTAGGGTTAGGGTTAGGTCTATGGTTTGAGTTAGGCTTCAGGTTAGGTGAGGTTTGAACTTAGTTTGAGGGAGTAAGTTTAGGGCTACTGTTAGTTTTCGGTTCAGTGTTTCGGTTGGAGTTAGCGTGAGGGTCAGGTTAGGGTAGGGGTTGAGCTAAAGGTGTCCGCCTAGGGTTAGGGTTAGCTGTATGGTTTGATTTAGGCTTCAGGTTAGGATAGGTTTTAACTTAGTTTGAGGGAGTAAGTTTAGGGCTACTGTTAGTTTTCGGGTAACTGTTCCGTTTGGAGTTAGCGTCAGGTCCAGGTTAGGGTTGGCGTTGAGCTAATGGTGTCCTCCTAGGGTTAGGATTAGGTGTATGGTTTGATTTAGGCTTCACGTTAGTTTAGGTTTGAACTTAGTTTGAGGGAGTAAGTTTAGGGCTAATGTTAGTTTTCGGTTCAGTGTTACGGTTGGAGATAGCGTCAGGGTCAGGATAGGGTTGGGTTTGAACTTCAGGTGTCCGCCTAGGGTTAGGGTTAGGTCTATGGTTTGAGTTAGGCTTCAGGTTAGGTTAGGTTTGAAATTAGTTTGAGGGAGTAAGTTTAGGGCTACTGTTAGTTTTCGGTTCAGTGTTACGGTTGGAGTTAGCGTGAGGGTCAGGTTAGGGTTGGGGTTGAGCTTAAGGTGTCCGCCTAGGGTTAGAGTTAGGTGTATGGTTTGAATTAGGCTTCAGGTTAGGTTAGGTTTGAACTTAGTTTGAGGGAGTAAGTTTAGGGCTACTGTTAGTTTTCGGGTAACTGTTATGGTTGGAGTTAGTGTCAGGGCCAGGTTAGGTTTGGGGTTGAGCTTAAGGTGTCCGCCTAGGGTTAGGGTTAGGTCTATGGTTTGAGTTAGGCTTCAGGTTAGGTTAGGTTTGAACTTAGTTTGAGGGAGTAAGTTTAGGGCTATTGTTAGTTTTCGGTTCAGTGTTACGGTTGGAGATAGCGTCAGGGTCAGGTTAGGGTTGGGGTTGAGCTTCAGGTGTCCGCCTAGGGTTAGGGTTAGGTCTATGGTTTGATTTAGGCTTCAGGTTAGTTTAGGTTTGAACTTAGTTTGAGGGAGTAAGTTTAGGGCTACTGTTAGTTTTCAGTTCAGTGTTACGGTTGGATTTAGCGTGAGGGTCAGGTTAGGGTTGGGGTTGAGCTTAAGGTGTCCGCCTAGTGTTAGGGTTAGGTGTATGGTTTGATTTAGGCTTCAGGTTAGGTTAGGTTTGAACTTAGTTTGAGGGAGTTAGTATAGGGCTACTGTTAGTTTTCGGGTAACTGTTATGGTTGGAGTAAGCGTCAGGGCCATTTTAGGATTGGGGTTGAGGTTAAGGTGTCCGCCAAGGGTTAGAGTTAGGTCTATAGTTTGAGTTAGGCTTCAGGTTAGGTTAGGTGTGAACTTAGTTTAAGGAGTAAGTTTAGGGATACTGTTAGTTTTCGGTTCAGTGTTACGGTTGGAGATAGCGTCAGGGTCAGGTTACTGTTGGGGTTGAGCTTCAGGTGTCCGCCTAGGGTTAGGGTTAGGTCTATGGTTTGATTTAGGCTTCAGGTTAGGTTAGGTTTGAACTTAGTTTGAGGGAGTAAGTTTAGGGCTACTGTTAGTTTTCGGTTCAGTGTTACATTTGGAGATAGCGTCAGGGTCCGGTTAGAGTTGGGGTTGAGCTTCAGGTGTCCGCCTAGGGTTAGGGTTAGGTCTATGGTTTGAGTTAGGCTTCAGGTTAGGTTAGGTTTGAACTTAGTTTGAGGGAGTATGTTTAGGGCTACTGTTAGTTTTCGTTTCAGTGTTACGGTTGGAGTAAGAGTCAGGGTAAGGTTAGGGTGGGGTTGAACTTCAGGTGTCCGCCTAGGGTTAGGGTTAGGTCTATGGTTTGAGTTAGGCTTCAGGTTAGGTTAGGTTTGAACTTAGTTTGAGGGAGTAAGTTTAGGGCTACTGTTTGTTTTCGGTTCAGTGTTTCGGTTGGAGTTAGCGTGAGGGTCAGGTTAGGGTAGGGGTTGAGCTTAAGGTGTCCGCCTAGGGTTAGGGTTAGGTGTATGGTTTCATTTAGGCTTCAGGTTAGGTTAGGTTTGAACTTAGTTTGAGGGAGTAAGTTTAGGGCTACTGTTAGTTTTCGGGTAACTGTTACGGTTGGAGTTAGCGTCAGGTCCAGGTTAGGGTTGGCGTTGAGCTAATGGTGTCCGCCTAGGGTTAGGGTTAGGTGTATGGTTTGATTTAGGATTCAGGTTAGGTTAGGTTTGAAGTTAGTTTGAGGGAGTAAGTTTAGGGCTACTGTTAGTTTTCGGTTAACTGTTACAGTTGGAGTAAGCGTGAGGGTCAGGTTAGGGTAGGGGTTGAGCTTAAGGTGTCTGCCTAGGGTTAGGGTTAGGTGTATGATTTGATTAAGGCTTCAGGTTAGGTTAGGTTTGAACTTAGTTTGAGGGAGTAAGTTTAGGGCTACTGTTAGTTTTCGGGTAACTGTTATGGTTGGAGTTAGCGTCAGGGTCAGGTTAGTGTTGGGGTTGAGCTTAAGGTGTCCGCCTAGGGTTAGGGTTAGGTCTATGGTGTGAGTTAGGCTTCAGGTTAGGTTAGGTTTGAACTTAGTTTGAGGGAGTAAGTTTAGGGCTACTGTTAGTTTTCGGTTCAGTGTTACGGTTGGAGATAGCGTCAGGGTCAGGTTAGGGTTGGGGTTGAGCTTAAGGTGTCCGCCTAGGGTTAGGGTTAGGTGTATGGTTTGATTTAGGCTTCAGGTTAGGTTAGGTTTGAACTTAGTTTGAGGGAGTAAGTTTAGGGTAACTGTTAGTTTTCGGGTAACTGTTACGGTTGGAGTTAGCGTCAGGTCCTGGTTAGGGTTGGCGTTGAGCTAATGGTGTCCGCCTAGGGTTAGGATTAGGTGTATGGTTTGATTTACGCTTCAGGTTAGGTTAGGTTTGAAGTTAGTTTGAGGGAGTAAGTTTAGGGCTACTGTTAGTTTTCGGTTCAGTGTTACGGTTGGAGATAGCGTCAGGGTCAGGTTAGGGTTGGGCTTGAACTTCAGGTGTCCGCCTAGGGTTAGGGTTAGGTCTATGATTTGAGTTAGGCTTCAGGTTAGGTTAGGTTTGAAATTAGTTTGAGGGAGTAAGTTTAAGGCTACTGTTAGTTTTCGGTTTAGTGTTACGGTTGGAGT
The DNA here is from genome assembly GCA_026018925.1 of Tupaia tana. NCBI lineage: Eukaryota > Metazoa > Chordata > Mammalia > Scandentia > Tupaiidae > Tupaia > Tupaia tana. Next base: position 474,314 of record JAKSZU010000042.1, on the reverse strand, counting down.
TAGCGTGAGGTTCAGGTTAGGGTTGGGGTTGAGCTTAAGGTGTCCGCACAGGGTTAGAGTTAGGTGTATGGTTTGATTTAAGGTTCAGGTTAACTTAGGTTTGAACTTAGTTTGAGGGAGTAAGTTTAGAGCTACTGTTAGTTTTCGCGTAACTGTTATGGTTGGAGTTAGCGTCAGGGCCAGGTTAGGTTTGGGATTGAGCTTAAGGTGTCCGCCTAGTGTTAGGGTTAGGTCTATGGTTTGAGTTAGGCTTCAGGTTAGCTTAGGTTTGAACTTAGTTTGAGGGAGTAAGTTTAGGGCTACTGTTAGTTTTCGGTTAAGTGTTACGGTTGGAGTTAGAGTCAGGGTCAAGTTAGGGTTGGGGTTGAGCTTCAGGTGTCCGCCTAGGGTTAGGGTTAGGTGTATGGTTTGATTTAGGCTTCAGGATAGGTTAGGTTTGAACTTAGTTTGAGGGAGTAAGTTTAGGGCTACTGTTAGTTTTCGGGTAACTGTTACGGTTGGAGTTAGCGTCAGGTCCAGGTTAGGGTTGGGGTTGAGCTTCAGGTGTCCGCCTAGGGTTAGGGTTAGGTGTATGGTTTGATTTAGGCTTCAGATTAGGTTAGGTTTGAAGTTAGTTTGAGGGAGTAAGTTTAGGGCTACTGTTAGTTTTCGGTTAACTGTTACAGTTGGAGTAAGCGTGAGGGTCAGGTTATTGTAGGGGTTGAGCTTACGGTGTCCGCCTGTGGTTAGGGTTAGGTGTATGATTTGATTAAGGCTTCAGGTTAGGTTAGGTTTGAACTTAGTTTGAGGGAGTAAGTTTAGGGCTACTGTTCGTTTTCGGGTAACTGTTATGGTTGGAGTTAGCGTCAGGGCCAGGTTAGGGTTGGGGTTGAGCTTAAGGTGTCCGCCTAGGGTTAGGGTTAGGTCTATGGTTTGAGTTAGGCTTCAGGTTAGGTTAGGTTTGAACTTAGTTTGAGGGAGTAAGTTTAGGGCTACTGTTAGTTTTCGGGTAACTGTTCCGTTTGGAGTTAGCGTCAGGTCCAGGTTAGGGTTGGCGTTGAGCTAATGGTGTCCTCCTAGGGTTAGGATTAGGTGTATGGTTTGATTTAGGCTTCACGTTAGTTTAGGTTTGAACTTAGTTTGAGGGAGTAAGTTTAGGGCTAATGTTAGTTTTCGGTTCAGTGTTACGGTTGGAGATAGCGTCAGGGTCAGGATAGGGTTGGGTTTGAATTCAGGTGCCCGCCTAGGGTTAGGGTTAGGTCTATGGTTTGAGTTAGGCTTCAGGTTAGGTTAGGTTTGAACTTAGTTTGAGGGAGTAAGTTTAAGGCTACTCTTAGTTTTCGGGTAACTGTTCCGTTTGGAGTTAGCGTCAGGTCCAGGTTATGGTTGGCGTTGAGCTAATGGTGTCCTCCTAGGGTTAGGATTAGGTGTATGGTTTGATTTAGGCTTCACGTTAGTTTAGGTTTGAACTTAGTTTGAGGGAGTAAGTTTAGGGCTAATGTTAGTTTTCGGTTCAGTGTTACGGTTGGAGATAGCGTCAGGGTCAGGATAGGGTTGGGTTTGAACTTCAGGTGTCCGCCTAGGGTTAGGGTTAGGTCTATGGTTTGAGTTAGGCTTCAGGTTAGGTTAGGTTTGAACTTAGTTTGAGGGAGTAAGTTTAGGGCTACTGTTAGTTTTCGGTTCAGTGTTACGGTTGGAGTTAGCGTGAGGGTCAGGTTAGGGTTGGGGTTGAGCTTAAGGTGTCCGCCTAGGGTTAGGGTTAGGTGTATGGTTTGATTTAGGCTTCAGGTTAGGTTAGGTTTGAACTTAGTTTGAGGGAGTAAGTATAGGGCTACTGTTAGTTTTCGGGTAACTGTTATGGTTGGAGTTAGCGTCAGGGCCATTTTAGGATTGGGGTTGAGGTTAAGGTGTCCGCCAAGGGTTAGAGTTAGGTCTATAGTTTGAGTTAGGCTTCAGGTTAGGTTAGGTGTGAACTTAGTTTAAGGAGTAAGTTTAGGGATACTGTTAGTTTTCGGTTCAGTGTTACGTTTGGAGATAGCGTCAGGGTCAGGTTAGAGTTGGGGTTGAGCTTCAGGTGTCCGCCTAGGGTTAGGGTTAGGTCTATGGTTTGATTTAGGCTTCAGGTTAGGTTAGGTTTGAACTTAGTTTGAGGGAGTAAGTTTAGGGCTAATGTTAGTTTTCGGTTCAGTGTTACGTTTGGAGATAGCGTCAGGGTCAGGTTAGAGTTGGGGTTGAGCTTCAGGTGTCCGCCTAGGGTTAGGGTTAGGTCTATGGTTTGAGTTAGGCTTCAGGTTAGGTTAGGTTTGAACTTAGTTTGAGGGAGTAAGTTTAGGGCTACTGTTAGTTTTCGGTTAACTGTTACAGTTGGAGTAAGCGTGAGGGTCAGGTTAGGGTAGGGGTTGAAATTAAGGTGTCTGCCTAGGGTTAGGGTTAGGTGTATGATTTGATTAAGGCTTCAGGTTAGGTTAGGTTTGAACTTAGTTTGAGGGAGTAAGTTTAGGGCTACTGTTAGTTTTCGGGTAACTGTTATGGTTGGAGTTAGCGTCAGGGTCAGGTTAGGGTTGGGGTTGAGCTTAAGGTGTCCGCCTATGGTTAGGGTTAGGTCTATGGTGTGAGTTAGGCTTCAGGTTAGGGTAGGTTTGAACTTAGTTTGAGGGAGTAAGTTTAGGGTAACTGTTAGTTTTCGGGTAACTGTTACGGTTGGAGTTAGCGTCAGATCCAGGTTAGGGTTGGCGTTGAGCTAATGGTGCCCGCCTAGGGTTAGGATTAGGTGTATGGTTTGATTTACGCTTCAGGTTAGGTTAGGTTTGAAGTTAGTTTGAGGGAGTAAGTTTAGGACTACTGTTAGTTTTCGGTTCAGTGTTACGGTTGGAGATAGCGTCAGGGTCAGGTTAGGGTTGGGCTTGAACTTCAGGTGTCCGCCTAGGGTTAGGGTTAGGTCTATGATTTGAGTTAGGCTTCAGGTTAGGTTAGGTTTGAAATTAGTTTGAGGGAGTAAGTTTAAGGCTACTGTTAGTTTTCGGTTTAGTGTTACGGTTGGAGTTAGCGTGAGGTTCAGGTTAGGGTTGGGGTTGAGCTTAAGGTGTCCGCCCAGGGTTAGAGTTAGGTGTATGGTTTGATTTAAGGTTCAGGTTAACTTAGGTTTGAACTTAGTTTGAGGGAGTAAGTTTAGGGCTACTGTTAGTTTTCGGGTAACTGTTATGGTTGGAGTTAGCGTCAGGGCCAGGTTAGGGTTGGGGTTGAGATTAAGGTGTCCGCCTAGGGTTAGGGTTAGGTCTATGGTTTGAGTTAGGCTTCAGGTTAGGTTAGGTTTGAACTTAGTTTGAGGGAGTAAGTTTAGGGCTACTGTTAGTTTTCGGTTCAGTGTTACGGTTGGAGATAGCATCAGGGTCAAGTTAGCGTTGGGGTTGAGCTTCAGGTGTCCGCCTAGGGTTAGGGTTAGGTGTATGGTTTGATTTAGGCTTCAGGTTAGGTTAGGTTTGAACTTAGTTTGAGGAAGTAAGTTTAGGGCTACTGTTAGTTTTCGGGTAACTGTTATGGTTGGAGTTAGCGTCAGGGCCATTTTAGGATTGGGGTTGAGCTTAAGGTGTCCGCCAAGGGTTAGGGTTAGGTCTATGGTTTGAGTTAGGCTTCAGGTTAGGTTAGGTTTGAACTTAGTTTGAGGGAGTAAGTTTAGGGCTACTGTTAATTTTCGGTTCAGTCTTACGGTTGGAGATAGCGTCAGGGTCAGGTTAGGGTTGGGGTTGAGCTTCAGGTGTCCGCCTAGGGTTAGGGTTAGGTCTATGGTTTGAGTTAGGCTTCAGGTTAGGTTAGGTTTGAACTTAGTTTGAGGGAGTAAGTTTAGGGCTACTGTTAGTTTTCAGTTCAGTGTTACGGTTGGAGTTAGAGTCAGGGTCATGTTAGGGTTGGGGTTGAGCTTCAGGTGTCCGCCTAGGGTTATGGTTAGGTGTATGGTTTGATTTAGGCTTCAGGATAGGTTAGGTTTGAACTTAGTTTGAGGGAGTAAGTTTAGGGCTACTGTTAGTTTTCGGGTAACTGTTACGGTTGGAGTTAGCGTCAGGTCCAGTTTAGGTTTGGGGTTGAGCTTCAGGTGTCCGCCTAGGGTTAGGGTTAGGTGTATGGTTTGATTTAGGCTTCAGATTAGGTTAGGTTTGAAGTTAGTTTGAGGGAGTAAATTTAGGGCTACTGTTAGTTTTCGGTTAACTGTTCCAGTTGGAGTAAGCGTGAGGGTCAGGTTATGGTAGGGGTTGAGCTTAAGGTGTCCGCCTGTGGTTAGGGTTAGGTGTATGATTTGATTAAGGCTTCAGGTTAGGTTAGGTTTGAACTTAGTTTGAGGGAGTAAGTTTAGGGCTACTGTTCGTTTTCGGGTAACTGTTATGGTTGGAGTTAGCGTCAGGTCCAGTTTAGGGTTGGGGTTGAGCTTCAGGTGTCCGCCTAGGGTTAGGGTTAGGTGTATGGTTTGATTTAGGCTTCAGATTAGGTTAGGTTTGAAGTTAGTTTGAGGGAGTAAGTTTAGGGCTACTGTTAGTTTTCGCGTAACTGTTATGGTTAGAGTTAGCGTCAGGGCCAGGTTAGGTTTGGGATTGAGCTTAAGGTGTCCGCCTAGTGTTAGGGTTAGGTCTATGGTTTTAGTTAGGCTTCAGGTTAGCTTAGGTTTGAACTTAGTTTGAGGGAGTAAGTTTAGGGCTACTGTTAGTTTTCGGTTCAGTTTTACGGTTGGAGTTAGCGTCAGGTTCAGGTTAGGGTTGTGGTTAACTTAAGGTGTTTGCCTAGGGTTAGGGTTAGGTCTTTGGTTTGAGTTAGGCTTCAGGTGAGGTTAGGTTTGAACTTAGTTTGAGGGAGTAAGTTTAGGGCTACTCTTAGTTTTCGGTTAAGTGTTACGTTTGGAGTAAGAGTCAGGGTCAGGTTAGGGTTGGGGTTGAGCTTCAGGTGTCCACCTAGGGTTAGGGTTAGGTGTATGGTTTGATTTAGGCTTCAGGTTAGGTTAGGTTTGAACTTAGTTTGAGGGAGTAAGTTTGGGGCTACTGTTAATTTTCGGGTAACTGTTACGGTTGGAGTTAGCGTCAGGTCCAGGTTAGGGTTGGGGTTGTGTTTCAGGTGTCCGCCTAGGGTTAGGGTTAGGTCTATGGTTTGAGTTAGGCTTCAGGTTAGGTTAGGTTTGAACTTAGTTTGAGGGAGTAGGTTTAGCGCTACTGTTAGTTTTCGGTTCAGTGTTTCGGTTGGAGTTAGCGTGAGGGTCAGGTTAGGGTAGGGGTTGAGCTTAAGGTGTCCGCCTAGGGTTAGGGTTAGGTGTATGGTTTGATTTAGGCTTCAGGTTAGGATAGGTTTTAACTTAGTTTGAGGGAGTAAGTTTAGGGCTACTGTTAGTTTTCGGGTAACTGTTACGGTTGGAGTTAGCGTCAGGTCCAGGTTAGGGTTGGCGTTGAGCTAATGGTGTCCTCCTAGGGTTAGGATTAGGTGTATGGTTTGATTTAGGCTTCATGTTAGTTTAGGTTTGAACTTAGTTTGAGGGAGTAAGTTTAGGGCTAATGTTAGTTTTCGGTTCAGTGTTACGGTTGGAGATAGCGTCAGGGTCAGGTTAGGGTTGGGGTTGAGCTTAAGGTGTCCGCCTAGGGTTAGAGTTAGGTGTATGGTTTGAATTAGGCTTCAGGTTAGGTTAGGTTTGAACTTAGTTTGAGGGAGTAGGTTTAGGGCTACTGTTAGTTTTCGGGTAACTGTTATGGTTGGAGTTAGCGTCAGGGCCAGGTTAGGGTTGGGTTTGAGCTTAAGGTGTCCGCCTAGGGTTAGGGTTAGGTCTATGGTTTGAGTTAGGCTTCAGGTTAGGTTAGATTTGAAATTAGTTTGAGGGAGTAAGTTTACGGCTACTGTTAGTTTTCGGTTCAGTGTTACGGTTGGAGATAGCGTCAGTGTCTGGTTAGGTTTGGGGTTGAGCTTCAGGTGTCCGCCTAGGGTTAGGGTTAGGTCTATGGTTTGAGTTAGGCTTCAGGTTAGGTTAGGTTTGAACTTAGTTTGAGGGAGTAAGTTTAGGGTTACTGTTAGTTTTCGGTTCAGTGTTACGGTTGGATTTAGCGTGAGGGTCAGGTTAAGGATGGGTTGAGCTTAAGGTGTCCGCCTAGGGTTGGGGTTAGGTGTATGGTTTGATTTAGGCTTCAGGTTAGGTTAGGTTTGAACTTAGTTTGAGGGAGTATGTTTAGGGCTACTGTTAGTTTTCGGGTATCTGTTATGGGTGGAGTTAGCGTCAGGGCCATTTTAGGATTGGGGTTGAGCTTAAGGTGTCCGCCAAGGGTTAGGGTTAGGTCTATGGTTTGAGTTAGGCTTCAGGTTAGTTTAGGTTTGAACTTAGTTTGAGGGAGTAAGTTTAGGGCTACTGTTAGTTTTCGAATCAGTGTTACGTTTGGAGATAGCGTCAGGGTCAGGTTAGGGTTGGGGTTGAGCTTCAGGTGTCCGCCTAGGGTTAGGGTTAGGTGTATGGTTTGATTTAGGCTTCAGGTTAGGTTAGGATTGAAGTTAGTTTGAGGGAGTAAGTTTCGGGCTACTGTTAGTTTTCGGTTAACTGTTACAGTTGGAGTAAGCGTGAGGGTCAGGTTAGGGTAGGGGTTGAGCTTCAGGTGTCCGCCTAGTGTTAGGGTTAGGTCTATGGTTTGAGTTAGGCTTCAGGTTAGGTTAGGTTTGAACTTAGTTTGAGGGAGTAAGTTTAGGGCTACTGTTAGTTTTCGGGTAACTCTTACGGTTGGAGTTAGCGTCAGGTCCAGGTTAGGGTTGGCGTTGAGCTAATGGTGTCCGCCTAGGGTTACGGTTAGGTGTATGGTTTGATTTAGGCTTCAGGTTAGGTTAGGTTTGAAGTTAGTTTGAGGGAGTAAGTTTCGGGCTACTGTTAGTTTTCGGTTAACTGTTACAGTTGGAGTAAGCGTGAGGGTCAGGTTAGGGTAGGGGTTGAGCTTAAGGTGTCCGCCTAGGGTTAGGGTTAGGTGTATGATTTGATTAAGGCTTCAGTTTAGGTTAGGTTTGAATTTAGTTTGAGGGAGTAAGTTTATGGCTACTGTTAGTTTTCGGTTCAGTGTTACGGTTGGAGATAGCGTCAGGGTCAGGTTAGGTTTGGGGTTGAGCTTCAGGTGTCCGCCTAGGGTTAGGGTTAGGTCTATGGTTTGAGTTAGGCTTCAGGTTAGGTTAGGTTTGAACTTAGTTTGAGGGAGTAAGTTTAGGGCTACTGTTAGTTTTCGGGTAACTGTTACGGTTGGAGTTAGCGTCAGGTCCAGGTTAGGGTTGGCGTTGAGCTAATGGTGTCCGCCTAGGGTTAGGGTTAGGTGTATGGTTTGATTTAGGCGTCAGGTTAGGTTAAGTTTGAAGTTAGTTTGAGGGAGTAAGTTTACGGCTACTGTTAGTTTTCGGTTAACTGTTACACTTGGAGTAAGCTTGAGGGTCATGTTAGGGTAGGGGTTGAGCTTAAGGTGTCCGCCTAGGGTTAGAGTTAGGTGTATGATTTGATTAAGGCTTCAGGTTAGGTTAGGTTTGAACTTAGTTTGAGGGAGTAAGTTTAGGGCTACTGTTAGTTTTCGGGTAACTGTTATGGTTGGAGTTAGCGTCAGGGCCATGTTAGGGTTGGGGTTGACCTTAAGGTGTCCGCCTAGGGTTAGTGTTAGGTCTATGGTGTGAGTTAGGCTTCAGGTTAGGTTAGGTTTCAGCTTAGTTTGAGGGAGTAAGTTTAGGGCTACTGTTAGTTTTCGGTTCAGTGTTACGTTTGGAGATAGCGTCAGGGTCAGGTTAGGGTTGGGGTTGAGCTTCAGGTGTCCGCCTAGGGTTAGGGTTAGGTCTATGGTTTGAGTTAGGCTTCAGGTTAGGTTAGGTTTGAACTTAGTTTGAGGGAGTAAGTTTAGGGCTACTGTTAGTTTTCGGGTAACTGTTATGGTTGGAGTTAGCGTCAGGGCCAGGTTAGGGTTGGGGTTGACCTTAAGGAGTCCGCCTAGGGTTAGGGTTAGGTCTATGGTGTGAGTTAGGCTTCAGGTTAGGTTAGGTTTGAACTTAGTTTGAGGGAGTAAGTTTAAGGCTACTGATATTTTTCGGTTCAGTGTTACGGTTGGAGATAGCGTCAGGGTCAGGTTAGGGTTGGGGTTGAGCTTAAGGTGTCCGCCTAGGGTTAGGGTTAGGTGTATGGTTTGATTTAGGCTTCAGGTTAGGTTAGGTTTGAACTTAGTTTGAGGGAGTAAGTTTAGGGCTACTGTTAGTTTTCGGTTCAGTGTTACGGTTGGAGATAGCGTCAGGGTCAGGTTAGCGTTGGGGTTGAGCTTCAGGTGTCCGCCTAGGATTAGGGTTAGGTCTATGGTTTGAGTTAGGCTTCAGGTTAGGTTAGGTTTGAACTTAGTTTGAGGGAGTAAGTTTAGGGCTACTCTTAGTTTTCGGTTAACTCTTACAGTTGGAGTAAGCGTGAGGGTCAGGTTAGGGTAGGGGTTGAGCTTAAGGTGTCTGCCTAGGGTTAGGGTTAGGTGTGTGATTTGATTAAGGCTTCAGGTTAGGTTAGGTTTTAACTTAGTTTGAGGGAGTAAGTTTAGGGCTACTGTTAGCTTTCGGGTAACTGTTATGGTTGGAGTTAGCGTCAGGGCCAGGTTAGGGTTGGGGTTGAGCTTAAGGTGTCCGCCTAGGGTTAGGGTTAGGTCTATGGTTTGAGTTAGGCTTCAGGTTAGGTTAGGTTTGAACTTAGTTTGAGGGAGTAAGTTTAGGGCTACTGTTAGTTTTCGGTTCAGTGTTACGGTTGGAGATAGCGTCAGGGTCAGGTTAGGGTTGGGGTTGAGCTTAAGGTGTCCGCCTAGGGTTAGGGTTAGGTGTATGGTTTGATATAGGCTTCAGGTTAGGTTAGGTTTGAACTTAGTTTGAGGGAGTAAGTTTAGGTCTACTGTTAGTTTTCGGGTAACTCTTACAGTTGGAGTTAGCGTCAGGTCCAGGTTAGGGTTGGCGTTGAGCTAATGTTGTCCGCGTAGGGTTAGGGTTAGGTGTATGGTTTGATTTAGGCTTCAGGTTAGGTTAGGATTGAAGTTAGTTTGAAGGAGTAAGTTTCGGGCTACTGTTAGTTTTCGGTTAACTGTTACAGTTGGAGTAAGCGTGAGGGTCAGGTTAGGGTAGGGGTTGAGCTTAAGGTGTCCGCCTAGGGTTAGGGTTAGGTGTATGGTTTGATTAAGGCCTCAGTTTAGGTTAGGTTTGAACTTAGTTTGAGGGAGTAAGTTTAGGGCTACTGTTAGTTTTCGGTTCAGTGTTACGGTTGGAGATAGCGTCAGGGTCAGGTTAGGTTTGGGTTTGAGCTTCAGGTGTCCGCCTAGGGTTAGGGTTAGGTCTATGGTTTGAGTTAGGCTTCAGGTTAGGTTAGGTTTGAACTTAGTTTGAGGGAGTAAGTTTAGGGCTACTGTTAGTTTTCGGGTAACTGTTACGGTTGGAGTTAGCGTCAGGTCCAGGTTAGGGTTGGCGTTGAGCTAATGGTGTCCGCCTAGGGTTAGGGTTAGGTGTATGGTTTGATTTAGGCGTCAGGTTAGGTTAAGTTTGAAGTTAGTTTGAGGGAGTAAATTTACGGCTACTGTTAGTTTTCGGTTAACTGTTACAGTTGGAGTAAGCGTGAGGGTCAGGTTAGGGTAGGGGTTGAGCTTAAGTTGTCCGCCTGTGGTTAGGGTTAGGTGTATGATTTGATTAAGGCTTCAGGTTAGGTTAGGTTTGAACTTAGTTTGAGGGAGTAAGTTTAGGGCTACTGTTAGTTTTCGGGTAACTGTTATGGTTGGAGTTAGCGTCAGGGCCATGTTAGGGTTGGGGTTGACCTTAAGGTGTCCGCCTAGGGTTAGGGTTAGGTCTATGGTGTGAGTTAGGCTTCAGGTTAGGTTAGGTTTGAACTTAGTTTGAGGGAGTAAGTTTAGGGCTACTGTTAGTTTTCGGTTCAGTGTTACGTTTGGAGATAGCGTCAGGGTCAGGTTAGGGTTGGGGTTGAGCTTCAGGTGTCCGCCTAGGGTTAGGTTTAGGTCTATGGTTTGAGTTAGGCTTCAGGTTAGGTTAGGTTTGAACTTAGTTTGAGGGAGTAAGTTTAGGGCTACTGTTTGTTTTCGGTTCAGTGTTTCGGTTGGAGTTAGCGTGAGGGTCAGGTTAGGGTAGGGGTTGAGCTTAAGGTGTCCGCCTAGGGTTAGGGTTAGGTGTATGGTTTGATTTAGGCTTCAGGTTAGGTTAGGTTTGAACTTAGTTTGAGGGAGTACGTTTAGGGCTACTGTTAGTTTTCGGGTAACTGTTATGGTTGGAGTTAGCGTCAGGGCCATTTTAGGATTGGGGTTGAGCTTAAGGTGTCCGCCAAGGGTTAGGGTTAGGTCTATGGTTTGAGTTAGGCTTCAGGTTAGGTTAGGTTTGAACTTAGTTTGAGGGAGTAAGTTTAGGGCTACTGTTAGTTTTCGGTTCAGTGTTACGGTTGGAGATAGCGTCATGGTCAGGTTAGGTTTGGGTTGAGCTTCAGGTGTCTGCCTAGGGTTAGGGTTAGATCTATGGTTTGAGTTAGGCTTCAGGTTAGGTTAGGTTTGAACTTAGTTTGAGGGAGTAAGTTTAGGGCTACTGTTAGTTTTCGGGTAACTGTTACGGTTGGAGTTAGCGTCAGGTCCAGGTTAGGGTTGGCGTTGAGCTAATGGTGTCCGCCTAGGGTTAGGGTTAGGTGTATGGTTTGATTTAGGCGTCAGGTTAGGTTAAGTTTGAAGTAAGTTTGAGGGAGTAAGTTTACGGCTACTGTTAGTTTTCGGTTAACTGTTACAGTTGGAGTAAGCGTGAGGGTCAGGTTAGGGTAGGGGTTGAGCTTAAGGTGTCCGCCTGTGGTTAGGGTTAGGTGTATGATTTGATTAAGGCTTCAGGTTAGGTTAGGTTTGAACTTAGTTTGAGGGAGTAAGTTTAGGGCTACTGTTAGTTTTCGGGTAACTGTTATGGTTGGAGTTAGCGTCAGGGCCAGGTTAGGGTTGGGGTTGAACTTAAGGTGTCCGCCTAGGGTTAGGGTTAGGTCTATGGTGTGAGTTAGGCTTCAGGTTAGGTTAGGTTTGAACATAGTTTGAGGGAGTAAGTTTAGGGCTACTGTTAGTTTTCGTTTCAGTGTTAAGGTTGGGTTTAGCGTGAGGGTCAGGTTAAGGTTGGGTTGAGCTTAAGGTGTCCACCTAGGGTTGGGGTTAGGTGTATGGTTTGATTTAGGCTTCAGGTTAGGTTAGGTTTGAACTTAGTTTGAGGGAGTAAGTTTAGGGCTACTGTTAGTTTTCGGTTCAGTGTTACGTTTGGAGATAGCGTCAGGGTCAGGTTAGGTTTGGGGTTGAGCTCCAGGTGTCCGCCTAGGGTTAGGGTTAGGTCTATGGTTTGAGTTAGGCTTCAGGTTAGGTTAGGTTTGAACTTAGTTTGAGGGAGTAAGTTTAGGGCTACTGTTAGTTTTCCGTTCAGTGTTACGGTTGGATTTAGCGTGAGGGTCAGGTTAGGGTTGGGGTTGAGCTTAAGGTGTCCGCCTAGGGTTAGGGATAGGTCTATGGTTTGAGTTAGGCTTCAGGTTAGGTTAGGTTTGAACTTAGTTTGAGGGAGTAAGTTTAGGGCTACTGTTAGTTTTCGGGTAACTGTTATGTTTGGAGTTAGCTTCAGGGGATTTTAGGGTTGGGGTTGAGCTTAAGGTGTCCGCCAAGGGTTAGGGTTAGGTCTATGGTTTGAGTTAGGCTTCAGGTTAGGTTAGGTTTGAACTTAGTTTGAGGGAGTAAGATTAGGGCTACTGTTAGTTTTCGGTTCAGTGTTACAGTTTGAGTTCGCGTGAGGGTCAGGTTAGGGTTGGGGTTGAGCTAAAGGTGTCCGCCTATGGTTAGGTTTAGGTCTATGGTTTCATTTAGGCTTCAGGTTAGGTTATGATTGAACTTAGTTTGAGGGAGTAAGTTTAGGGCTACTGTTAGTTTTCGGTTCAGTGTTACCGTTGGAGATAGCGTCAGGGTAAGGTTAGGGTTGGGGTTGAGCTTAAGGTGTCCGCCTAGGGTTAGGGTTAGGTCTATGGTTTGAGTTAGGCTTCAGGTTAGGTTAGGTTTGAACTTAGTTTGAGGGAGTAAGTTTAGGGCTACTGTTAGTTTTCGGTTCAGTGTTACGGTTGGAGTTAGCGTCAGGGTCAGGTTAGGGTTGGGGTTGAGCTTCAGGTGTCCGCCTAGGGTTAGGGTTAGGTCTATGGTTTGAGTTAGGCTTCAGGTTAGGTTAGGTTTGAACTTAGTTTGAGGGAGTAAGTTTAGGGCTACTGTTATTTTTCGGTTCAGTGTTACGGTTGGAGTTAGCGTCAGGGTCAGGATAGGGTTGGGGTTGAGCTTCAGGTGTCCGCCTAGGGTTAGGGTTAGGTCTATGGTTTGAGTTAGGCTTCAGGTTAGGTTAGGTTTGAACTTAGTTTGAGGGAGTAAGATTAGGGGTACTGTTAGTTTTCGGTTCAGTGTTTCGGTTGGAGTTAGCGTGAGGGTCAGGTTAGGGTAGGGGTTGAGCTTAAGGTGTCCGCCTAGGGTTAGGGTTAGGTGTATGGTTTGATTTAGTCTTCAGGTTAGGTTAGGTTTGAACTTACTTTGAGGGAGTAAGTTTAGGGCTACTGTTAGTTTTCGGGTAACTGTTACGGTTGGAGTTTGCGTCAGGTCCAGGTTAGGGTTGTCGTTGAGCTAATGGTGTCCGCCTAGGGTTAGGATTAGGTGTATGGTTTGATTTAGGCTTCAGGTTAGGTTAGGTTTGAAGTTAGTTTGAGGGAGTAAGTTTAGGGCTACTGTTAGTTTTCGGTTAACTGTTACAGTTGGAGTAAGCGTGAGGGTCAGGTTAGGGTAGGGGTTGAGCTTAAGGTGTCCGCCAAGGGTTAGGGTTAGGTGTATGACTTGATTAAGGCTTCAGGTTAGGTTAGGTTTGAACTTAGTTTGAGGGAATAAGTTTAGGGCTACTGTTAGTTTTCGGTTCAGTGTTACGGTTGGAGATAGGGTCAGGGTCAGGTTAGGGTTGCGCTTGAACTTCAGGTGTCCGCCTAGGGTTAGGGTTAGGTCTATGGTTTGAGTTAGGCTTCAGGTTAGGTTAGGTTTGAAATTAGTTTGAGGGAGTAAGTTTAGGGCTACTGTTAGTTTTCGGTTCAGTGTTACGGTTGGAGTTAGCGTGAGGGTCAGGTTAGGGTTGGGGTTGAGCTTAAGGTGTCTGCCTAGGGTTAGAGTTAGGTGTATGGTTTGATTTAGGCTTCAGGTTAGGTTAGGTTTGAACTTAGTTTGTGGGAGTAAGTTTAGGGCTACTCTTAGTTTTCGGGTAACTGTTATGGTTGGAGTTAGCGTCAGGGCCAGGTTACGGTTGGGGTTGAGCTTAAGGTGTCCGCCTAGGGTTAGGGTTAGGTCTATGGTTTGAGTTAGGCTTCAGGTTAGGTTAGGTTTGAACTTAGTTTGAGGGAGTAAGTTTAGGGCTACTGTTAGTTTTCGAGTAACTGTTATGTTTGGAGTTAGCATCAGGGGATTTTAGGGTTGGGGTTGAGCTTAAGGTGTCCGCCAAGGGTTAGGGTTAGGTCTATGGTTTGAGATAGGCTTCAGGTTAGGTTAGGTTTGAACTTAGTTTGAGGGAGTAAGTTTAGGGCTACTGTTAGTTTTCGGTTCAGTGTTACGTTTGGAGATAGCGTAAGGGTCAGGTTAGCGTTGGGGTTGAGCTTCAGGTGTCCTCCTAGGGTTAGGGTTAGGTCTATGGTTTGAGTTAGGCTTCAGGTTAGGTTAGGTTTGAACTTAGTTTGAGGGAGTAAGTTTAGGGCTACTGTTAGTTTTCGTTTCAGTGTTACGGTTGGAGTAAGAGTCAGGGTCAGGTTAGGGTGGGGTTGAACTTCAGGTGTCCGCCTAGGGTTAGGGTTAGGTCTATGGTTTGAGTTAGGCTTCAGGTTAGGTTAGGTTTGAACTTAGTTTGAGGGAGTAAGTTTAAGGCTACTATTTGTTTTCCCTTCAGTGTTTCGGTTGGAGTTAGCGTGAGGGTCAGGTTAGGGTAGGGGTTGAGCTTAAGGTGTCCGCCTAGGGTTAGGGTTAGGTGTATGGTTTGATTTAGACTTCAGGTTAGGTTAGGTTTGAACGTAGTTTGAGGGAGTAAGTTTAGGGCTACTGTTAGTTTTCGGGTAACTGTTACGGTTGGAGTTAGCGTCGGGTCCAGGTTAGGGTTGGCGTTGAGCTAATGGTGTCCGCCTAGGGTTAGGGTTAGGTGTATGGTTTGATTTAGGATTCAGGTTAGGTTAGGTTTGAAGTTAGTTTGAGGGAGTAAGTTTAGGGCTACTGTTAGTTTTCGGGTAACTGTTATGGTTGGAGTTAGCGTCAGGGCCATTTTAGTATTGGGGTTGAGCTTAAGGTGTCCGCCAAGGGTTAGGGTTAGTTCTATGGTTTGAGTTAGGCTTCAGGTTAGGTTAGGTTTGAAGTTAGTTTGAGGGAGTAAGTTTAGGCCTACTGTTAGTTTTCGGTTAACTGTTACAGTTGGAGTAAGCGTGACGGTCAGGTTAGGGTAGGGGTTGAGCTTAAGGTGTCTGCCTATGGTTAGGGTTAGGTGTATGATTTGATTAAGGCTTCAGGTTAGGTTAGGTTTGAACTTAGTTTGAGGGAGTACGTTTAGGGCTACTGTTAGTTTTCGGGTAACTGTTACGGTTGGAGTTAGCGTCAGGTCCAGGTTAGGGTTGGCGTTGAGCTAATGGTGTCCTCCTAGGGTTAGGGTTAGGTGTATGGTTTGATTTAGGCGTCAGGTTCGGTTAAGTTTGAAGTAAGTTTGAGGGAGTAAGTTTACGGCTACTGTTAGTTTTCGGTTAACTGTTACAGTTGGAGTAAGCGTGAGGGTCAGGTTAGGGTAGGGGTTGAGCTTAAGGTGTCCGCCTGTGGTTAAGGTTAGGTGTATGATTTGATTAAGGCTTCAGGTTAGGTTAGGTATGAACTTAGTTTGAGGGAGTAAGTTTAGGGCTACTGTTAGTTTTCGGGTAACTGTTATGGTTGGAGTTATCGTCAGGGCAAGGTTAGGGTTGGGGTTGACCTTAAGGTGTCCGCCTAGGGTTAGGGTTAGGTCTATGGTGTGAGTTAGGCTTCAGGTTATGTTAGGTTTGAACTTTGTTTGAGGGAGTAAGTTTAGGGCTACTGTTAGTTTTCGTTTCAGTGTTACGGTTGGATTTAGCGTGAGGGTCAGGTTAAGGTTGGGTTGAGCTTAAGGTGTCCGCATAGGGTTGGGGTTAGGTGTATGGTTTGATTTAGGCTTCAGGTTAGGTTAGGTTTGAACTTAGTTTGAGGGAGTAAGTTTAGGGCTACTGTTAGTTTTAGGGTAACTGTTATGGTTGGAGTTAGCGTCAGGGCCATTTTAGGATTGGGGTTGAGCTTAAGGTGTCCGTCAAGGGTTAGGGTTAGGTCTATGGTTTGAGTTAGGCTTCAGGTTAGCTTAGGTTTGAACTTAGTTTGAGGGAGTAAGTTTAGTGCTACTGTTAGTTTTCGGTTCAGTGTTACGTTTGGAGATAGCGTCAGGGTCAGGTTAGGTTTGGGGTTGAGCTTCAGGTGTCCGCCTATGGTTAGGGTTAGGTCTATGGTTTGAGTTAGGCTTCAGGTTAGGTTAGGTTTGAACTTAGTTTGAGGGAGTAAGTTTAGGGCTACTGTTAGTTTTCGGGTAACTGTTATGGTTGGAGTTAGCGTCAGGGCCATTTTAGGATTGGGGTTGAGCTTAAGGTGTCCGTCAAGGGTTAGGGTTAGGTCTATGGTTTGAGTTAGGCTTTAGGTTAGCTTAGGTTTGAACTTAGTTTGAGGGAGTAAGTTTAGGGCTACTGTTAGTTTTCGGTTCAGTGTTACGTTTGGAGATATTGTCAGGGTCAGGTTAGGGTTGGGGTTGAGCTTCAGGTGTCCGCCTAGGGTTAGGGTTAGGTCTATGGTTTGAGTTAGGCTTCAGGTTAGGTTAGGTTTGAACTTAGTTTGAGGGCGTAAGTTTAGGGCTACTGTTAGTTTTCCGTTCAGTGTTACGGTTGGATTTAGCGTGAGGGTCAGGTTAGGGTTGGGGTTGAGCTTAAGGTGTCCGCCTAGGGTTAGTGTTAGGTGTATGGTTTGATTTAGGCTTCAGGTTAGGTTAGGTTTGATCTTAGTTTGAGGGAGTAAGTTTAGGGCTACTGTTAGTTTTCGGGTAACTGTTATGTTTGGAGTTAGCGTCAGGGGATTTTAGGGTTGGGGTTGAGCTTAAGGTGTCCGCCAAGGGTCAGGGTTAGGTCTATGGTTTGAGTTAGTCTTCAGGTTAGGTTAGGTTTGAACTTAGTTTGAGGGAGTAAGATTAGGGCTACTGTTAGTTCTCGGTTCAGTGTTACGGTTTGAGTTCGCGTGAGGGTCAGGTTAGGGTTGGGGTTGAGCTAAAGGTGTCCGCCTAGGGTTAGGTTTAGGTCTATGGTTTCATTTAGGCTTCAGGTTAGGTTAGGATTGAACTTAGTTTGAGGGAGTAAGTTTAGGGCTACTGTTAGTTTTCGGTTCAGTGTTACCGTTCTAGATAGCGTCAGGGTAAGGTTAGGGTTGGGGTTGAGCTTAAGGTGTCCGCCTAGGGTTAGGGTTAGGTCTATGGTTTGAGTTAGGCTTCAGGTTAGGTTAGGTTTGAACTTACTTTGAGGGAGTAAGTTTAGGGCTACTGTTAGTTTTCGGGTAACTGTTACGGTTGGAGTTAGCGTCAGGTCCAGGTTAGGGTTGTCGTTGAGCTAATGGTGTCCGCCTAGGGTTAGGATTAGGTGTATGGTTTGATTTAGGCTTCAGGTTAGGTTAGGTTTGAAGTTAGTTTGAGGGAGTAAGTTTAGGGCTACTGTTAGTTTTCGGTTAACTGTTACAGCTGGAGTAAGCGTGAGGGTCAGGTTAGGGTAGGGGTTGAGCTTAAGGTGTCCGCCAAGGGTTAGGGTTAGGTGTATGACTTGATTAAGGCTTCAGGTTAGGTTAGGTTTGAACTTAGTTTGAGGGAGTAAGTTTAGGGCTAATGTTAGTTTTCGGTTCAGTGGTACGGTTGGAGATAGCGTCAGGGTCAGGTTAGGGTTGCGCTTGAACTTCAGGTGTCCGCCTAGGGTTAGGGTTAGGTCTATGGTTTGAGTTAGGCTTCAGGTTAGGTTAGGTTTGAAATTAGTTTGAGGGAGTAAGTTTAGGGCTACTGTTAGTTTTCGGTTCAGTGTTACGGTTGGAGTTAGCGTGAGGGTCAGGTTAGGGTTGGGGTTGAGCTTAAGGTGTCCGCCTAGGGTAAGAGTTAGGTGTATGGTTTGATTTAGGCTTCCGGTTAGGTTAGGTTTGAACTTAGTTTGTGGGAGTAAGTTTAGGGCTACTCTTAGTTTTCGGGTAACTGTTATGGTTGGAGTTAGCGTCAGGGCCAGGTTACGGTTGGGGTTGAGCTTAAGGTGTCCGCCTAGGGTTAGGGTTAGGTCTATGGTTTGAGTTAGGCTTCAGGTTAGGTTAGGTTTGAACTTAGTTTGAGGGAGTAAGTTTAGGGCTACTGTTAGTTTTCGAGTAACTGTTATGTTTGGAGTTAGCATCAGGGGATTTTAGGGTTTGGGTTGAGCTTAAGGTGTCCGCCAAGGGTTAGGGTTAGGTCTATGGTTTGAGATAGGCTTCAGGTTAGGTTAGGTTTGAACTTAGTTTGAGGGAGTAAGTTTAGGGCTACTGTTAGTTTTCGGTTCAGTGTTACGTTTGGAGATAACGTCAGGGTCAGGTTAGGGTTGGGGTTGAGCTTCAGGTGTCCTCCTAGGGTTAGGGTTAGGTCTATGGTTTGAGTTAGGCTTCAGGTTAGGTTAGGTTTGAACTTAGTTTGAGGGAGTAAGTTTAGGGCTACTGTTAGTTTTCGTTTCAGTGTTACGGTTGGAGTAAGAGTCAGGGTCAGGTTAGGGTGGGGTTGAACTTCAGGTGTCCGCCTAGGGTTAGGGTTAGGTCTATGGGTTGAGTTAGCCTTCAGGTTAGGTTAGGTTTGAACTTAGTTTGAGGGAGTAAGTTTAGGGCTACTATTTGTTTTCGGTTCAGTGTTTCGGTTGGAGTTAGCGTGAGCGTCAGGTTAGGGTAGGGGTTGAGCTTAAGGTGTCCGCCTAGGGTTAGGGTTAGGTGTATGGTTTGATTTAGACTTCAGGTTAGGTTAGGTTTGAACGTAGTTTGAGGGAGTAAGTTTAGGGCTACTGTTAGTTTTCGGGTAACTGTTACGGTTGGAGTTAGCGTCGGGTCCAGGTTAGGGTTGGCGTTGAGCTAATGGTGTCCGCCTAGGGTTAGGGTTAGGTGTATGGTTTGATTTAGGATTCAGGTTAGGTTAGGTTTGAAGTTAGTTTGAGGGAGTAAGTTTAGGGCTACTGTTAGTTTTCGGGTAACTGTTATGGTTGGAGTTAGCGTCAGGGCCATTTTAGGATTGGGGTTGAGCTTAAGGTGTCCGCCAAGGGTTAGGGTTAGGTCTATGGTTTGAGTTAGGCTTCAGGTTAGGTTAGGTTTGAAGTTAGTTTGAGGGAGTAAGTTTAGGCCTACTGTTAGTTTTCGGTTAACTGTTACAGTTGGAGTAAGCGTGACGGTCAGGTTAGGGTAGGGGTTGAGCTTAAGGTGTCTGCCTATGGTTAGGGTTAGGTGTATGATTTGATTAAGGCTTCAGGTTAGGTTAGGTTTGAACTTAGTTTGAGGGAGTACGTTTAGGGCTACTGTTAGTTTTCGGGTAACTGTTACGGTTGGAGTTAGCGTCAGGTCCAGGTTAGGGTTGGCGTTGAGCTAATGATGTCCGCCTAGGGTTAGGGTTAGGTGTATGGTTTGATTTAGGCGTCAGGTTAGGTTCAGTTTGAAGTAAGTTTGAGGGAGTAAGTTTACGGCTACTGTTAGTTTTCGGTTAACTGTTACAGTTGGAGTAAGCGTGAGGGTCAGGTTAGGGTAGGGGTTGAGCTTAAGGTGTCCGCCTGTGGTTAGGGTTAGGTGTATGATTTGATTAAGGCTTCAGGTTAGGTTAGGTATGAACTTTGTTTGAGGGAGTAAGTTTAGGGCTACTGTTAGTTTTCGGGTAACTGTTATGGTTGGAGTTAGCGTCAGGGCCAGGTTAGGGTTGGGGTTGACCTTAAGGTGTCCGCCTAGGGTTAGGGTTAGGTCTATGGTGTGAGTTAGGCTTCAGGTTATGTTAGGTTTGAACTTAGTTTGAGGGAGTCAGTTTAGGGCTACTGTTAGTTTTCGTTTCAGTGTTACGGTTGGATTTAGCGTGAGGGTCAGGTTAAGGTTGGGTTGAGCTTAAGGTGTCCGCATAGGGTTGGGGTTAGGTGTATGGTTTGATTTAGGCTTCAGGTTAGGTTAGGTTTGAACTTAGTTTGAGGGAGTAAGTTTAGGGCTACTGTTAGTTTTAGGGTAACTGTTATGGTTGGAGTTAGCCTCAGGGCCATTTTAGGATTGGGGTTGAGCTTAAGGTGTCCGTCAAGGGTTAGGGTTAGGTCTATGGTTTGAGTTAGGCTTCAGGTTAGCTTAGGTTTGAACTTAGTTTGAGGGAGTAAGTTTAGTGCTACTGTTAGTTTTCGGTTCAGTGTTACGTTTGGAGATAGCGTCAGGGTCAGGTTAGGTTTGGGGTTGAGCTTCAGGTGTCCACCTAGGGTTAGGGTTAGGTCTATGGTTTGAGTTAGGCTTCAGGTTAGGTTAGGTTTGAACTTAGTTTGAGGGAGTAAGTTTAGGGCTACTGTTTGTTTTCGGGTAACTGTTATGGTTGGAGTTAGCGTGACGGTCAGGTTAGGGTAGGGGTTGGGCTTAAGGTGTCTGCCTATGGTTAGGGTTAGGTGTATGATTTGATTAAGGCTACAGGTTAGGTTAGGTTTGAACTTAGTTTGAGGGAGTACGTTTAGGGCTACTGTTAGTTTTCAGGTAACTGTTATGGTTGGAGTTATCTTCAGGGCCAGGTTAGGGTTGGGGTTGAGCTTAAGGTGTCCACCTAGGGTTATGGTTAGGTCTATGGTTTGAGTTAGGCTTCAGGTTAGGTTAGGTTTGAACTTAGTTTGAGGGAGTAAGTTTAGGGCTACTGTTAGTTTTCGGTTAACTGTTACAGCTGGAGTAAGCGTGAGGGTCAGGTTAGGGTAGGGGTTGAGCTTAAGGTGTCCGCCAAGGGTTAGGGTTAGGTGTATGACTTGATTAAGGCTTCAGGTTAGGTTAGGTTTGAACTTAGTTTGAGGGAGTAAGTTTAGGGCTAATGTTAGTTTTCGGTTCAGTGTTACGGTTGGAGATAGCGTCAGGGTCAGGTTAGGGTTGCGCTTGAACTTCAGGTGTCCGCCTAGGGTTAGGGTTAGGTCTATGGTTTGAGTTAGGCTTCAGGTTAGGTTAGGTTTGAAATTAGTTTGAGGGAGTAAGTTTAGGGCTACTGTTAGTTTTCGGTTCAGTGTTACGGTTGGAGTTAGCGTGAGGGTCAGGTTAGGGTTGGGGTTGAGCTTAAGGTGTCCGCCTAGGGTAAGAGTTAGGTGTATGGTTTGATTTAGGCTTCAGGTTAGGTTAGGTTTGAACTTAGTTTGTGGGAGTAAGTTTAGGGCTACTCTTAGTTTTCGGGTAACTGTTATGGTTGGAGTTAGCGTCAGGGCCAGGTTACGGTTGGGGTTGAGCTTAAGGTGTCCGCCTAGGGTTAGGGTTAGGTCTATGGTTTGAGTTAGGCTTCAGGTTAGGTTAGGTTTGAACTTAGTTTGAGGGAGTAAGTTTAGGGCTACTGTTAGTTTTCGAGTAACTGTTATGTTTGGAGTTAGCATCAGGGGATTTTAGGGTTTGGGTTGAGCTTAAGGTGTCCGCCAAGGGTTAGGGTTAGGTCTATGGTTTGAGATAGGCTTCAGGTTAGGTTAGGTTTGAACTTAGTTTGAGGGAGTAAGTTTAGGGCTACTGTTAGTTTTCGGTTCAGTGTTACGTTTGGAGATAACGTCAGGGTCAGGTTAGGGTTGGGGTTGAGCTTCAGGTGTCCTCCTAGGGTTAGGGTTAGGTCTATGGTTTGAGTTAGGCTTCAGGTTAGGTTAGGTTTGAACTTAGTTTGAGGGAGTAAGTTTAGGGCTACTGTTAGTTTTCGTTTCAGTGTTACGGTTGGAGTAAGAGTCAGGGTCAGGTTAGGGTGGGGTTGAACTTCAGGTGTCCGCCTAGGGTTAGGGTTAGGTCTATGGTTTGAGTTAGCCTTCAGGTTAGGTTAGGTTTGAACTTAGTTTGAGGGAGTAAGTTTAGGGCTACTATTTGTTTTCGGTTCAGTGTTTCGGTTGGAGTTAGCGTGAGGGTCAGGTTAGGGTAGGGGTTGAGCTTAAGGTGTCCGCCTAGGGTTAGGGTTAGGTGTATGGTTTGATTTAGACTTCAGGTTAGGTTAGGTTTGAACGTAGTTTGAGGGAGTAAGTTTAGGGCTACTGTTAGTTTTCGGGTAACTGTTACGGTTGGAGTTAGCGTCGGGTCCAGGTTAGGGTTGGCGTTGAGCTAATGGTGTCCGCCTAGGGTTAGGGTTAGGTGTATGGTTTGATTTAGGATTCAGGTTAGGTTAGGTTTGAAGTTAGTTTGAGGGAGTAAGTTTAGGGCTACTGTTAGTTTTCGGGTAACTGTTATGGTTGGAGTTAGCGTCAGGGCCATTTTAGGATTGGGGTTGAGCTTAAGGTGTCCGCCAAGGGTTAGGGTTAGGTCTATGGTTTGAGTTAGGCTTCAGGTTAGGTTAGGTTTGAAGTTAGTTTGAGGGAGTAAGTTTAGGCCTACTGTTAGTTTTCGTTTAACTGTTACAGTTGGAGTAAGCGTGACGGTCAGGTTAGGGTAGGGGTTGAGCTTAAGGTGTCTGCCTATGGTTAGGGTTAGGTGTATGATTTGATTAAGGCTTCAGGTTAGGTTAGGTTTGAACTTAGTTTGAGGGAGTACGTTTAGGGCTACTGTTAGTTTTCGGGTAACTGTTACGGTTGGAGTTAGCGTCAGGTCCAGGTTAGGGTTGGCGTTGAGCTAATGATGTCCGCCTAGGGTTAGGGTTAGGTGTATGGTTTGATTTAGGCGTCAGGTTAGGTTAAGTTTGAAGTAAGTTTGAGGGAGTAAGTTTACGGCTACTGTTAGTTTTCGGTTAACTGTTACAGTTGGAGTAAGCGTGAGGGTCAGGTTAGGGTAGGGGTTGAGCTTAAGGTGTCCGCCTGTGGTTAGGGTTAGGTGTATGATTTGATTAAGGCTTCAGGTTAGGTTAGGTATGAACTTAGTTTGAGGGAGTAAGTTTAGGGCTACTGTTAGTTTTCGGGTAACTGTTATGGTTGGAGTTAGCGTCAGGGCCAGGTTAGGGTTGGGGTTGACTTTAAGGTGTCCGCCTAGGGTTAGGGTTAGGTCTATGGTGTGAGTTAGGCTTCAGGTTATGTTAGGTTTGAACTTAGTTTGAGGGAGTCAGTTTAGGGCTACTGTTAGTTTTCGTTTCAGTGTTACGGTTGGATTTAGCGTGAGGGTCAGGTTAAGGTTGGGTTGAGCTTAAGGTGTCCGCATAGGGTTGGGGTTAGGTGTATGGTTTGATTTAGGCTTCAGGTTAGGTTAGGTTTGAACTTAGTTTGAGGGAGTAAGTTTAGGGCTACTGTTAGTTTTAGGGTAACTGTTATGGTTGGAGTTAGCCTCAGGGCCATTTTAGGATTGGGGTTGAGCTTAAGGTGTCCGTCAAGGGTTAGGGTTAGGTCTATGGTTTGAGTTAGGCTTCAGGTTAGCTTAGGTTTGAACTTAGTTTGAGGGAGTAAGTTTAGTGCTACTGTTAGTTTTCGGTTCAGTGTTACGTTTGGAGATAGCGTCAGGGTCAGGTTAGGTTTGGGGTTGAGCTTCAGGTGTCCACCTAGGGTTAGGGTTAGGTCTATGGTTTGAGTTAGGCTTCAGGTTAGGTTAGGTTTGAACTTAGTTTGAGGGAGTAAGTTTAGGGCTACTGTTTGTTTTCGGGTAACTGTTATGGTTGGAGTTAGCGTGACGGTCAGGTTAGGGTAGGGGTTGGGCTTAAGGTGTCTGCCTATGGTTAGGGTTAGGTGTATGATTTGATTAAGGCTACAGGTTAGGTTAGGTTTGAACTTAGTTTGAGGGAGTACGTTTAGGGCTACTGTTAGTTTTCGGGTAACTGTTATGGTTGGAGTTATCTTCAGGGCCAGGTTAGGGTTGGGGTTGAGCTTAAGGTGTCCACCTAGGGTTATGGTTAGGTCTATGGTTTGAGTTAGGCTTCAGGTTAGGTTAGGTTTGAACTTAGTTTGAGGGAGTAAGTTTAGGGCTACTGTTAGTTTTCGGTTAACTGTTACAGCTGGAGTAAGCGTGAGGGTCAGGTTAGGGTAGGGGTTGAGCTTAAGGTGTCCGCCAAGGGTTAGGGTTAGGTGTATGACTTGATTAAGGCTTCAGGTTAGGTTAGGTTTGAACTTAGTTTGAGGGAGTAAGTTTAGGGCTAATGTTAGTTTTCGGTTCAGTGTTACGGTTGGAGATAGCGTCAGGGTCAGGTTAGGGTTGCGCTTGAACTTCAGGTGTCCGCCTAGGGTTAGGGTTAGGTCTATGGTTTGAGTTAGGCTTCAGGTTAGGTTAGGTTTGAAATTAGTTTGAGGGAGTAAGTTTAGGGCTACTGTTAGTTTTCGGTTCAGTGTTACGGTTGGAGTTAGCGTGAGGGTCAGGTTAGGGTTGGGGTTGAGCTTAAGGTGTCCGCCTAGGGTAAGAGTTAGGTGTATGGTTTGATTTAGGCTTCAGGTTAGGTTAGGTTTGAACTTAGTTTGTGGGAGTAAGTTTAGGGCTACTCTTAGTTTTCGGGTAACTGTTATGGTTGGAGTTAGCGTCAGGGCCAGGTTACGGTTGGGGTTGAGCTTAAGGTGTCCGCCTAGGGTTAGGGTTAGGTCTATGGTTTGAGTTAGGCTTCAGGTTAGGTTAGGTTTGAACTTAGTTTGAGGGAGTAAGTTTAGGGCTACTGTTAGTTTTCGAGTAACTGTTATGTTTGGAGTTAGCATCAGGGGATTTTAGGGTTTGGGTTGAGCTTAAGGTGTCCGCCAAGGGTTAGGGTTAGGTCTATGGTTTGAGATAGGCTTCAGGTTAGGTTAGGTTTGAACTTAGTTTGAGGGAGTAAGTTTAGGGCTACTGTTAGTTTTCGGTTCAGTGTTACGTTTGGAGATAACGTCAGGGTCAGGTTAGGGTTGGGGTTGAGCTTCAGGTATCCTCGTAGGGTTAGGGTTAGGTCTATGGTTTGAGTTAGGCTTCAGGTTAGGTTAGGTTTGAACTTAGTTTGAGGGAGTAAGTTTAGGGCTACTGTTAGTTTTCGTTTCAGTGTTACGGTTGGAGTAAGAGTCAGGGTCAGGTTAGGGTGGGGTTGAACTTCAGGTGTCCGCCTAGGGTTAGGGTTAGGTCTATGGTTTGAGTTAGCCTTCAGGTTAGGTTAGGTTTGAACTTAGTTTGAGGGAGTAAGTTTAGGGCTACTATTTGTTTTCGGTTCAGTGTTTCGGTTGGAGTTAGCGTGAGGGTCAGGTTAGGGTAGGGGTTGAGCTTAAGGTGTCCGCCTAGGGTTAGGGTTAGGTGTATGGTTTGATTTAGACTTCAGGTTAGGTTAGGTTTGAACGTAGTTTGAGGGAGTAAGTTTAGGGCTACTGTTAGTTTTCGGGTAACTGTTACGGTTGGAGTTAGCGTCGGGTCCAGGTTAGGGTTGGCGTTGAGCTAATGGTGTCCGCCTAGGGTTAGGGTTAGGTGTATGGTTTGATTTAGGATTCAGGTTAGGTTAGGTTTGAAGTTAGTTTGAGGGAGTAAGTTTAGGGCTACTGTTAGTTTTCGGGTAACTGTTATGGTTGGAGTTAGCGTCAGGGCCATTTTAGGATTGGGGTTGAGCTTAAGGTGTCCGCCAAGGGTTAGGGTTAGGTCTATGGTTTGAGTTAGGCTTCAGGTTAGGTTAGGTTTGAAGTTAGTTTGAGGGAGTAAGTTTAGGCCTACTGTTAGTTTTCGTTTAACTGTTACAGTTGGAGTAAGCGTGACGGTCAGGTTAGGGTAGGGGTTGAGCTTAAGGTGTCTGCCTATGGTTAGGGTTAGGTGTATGATTTGATTAAGGCTTCAGGTTAGGTTAGGTTTGAACTTAGTTTGAGGGAGTACGTTTAGGGCTACTGTTAGTTTTCGGGTAACTGTTACGGTTGGAGTTAGCGTCAGGTCCAGGTTAGGGTTGGCGTTGAGCTAATGATGTCCGCCTAGGGTTAGGGTTAGGTGTATGGTTTGATTTAGGCGTCAGGTTAGGTTCAGTTTGAAGTAAGTTTGAGGGAGTAAGTTTACGGCTACTGTTAGTTTTCGGTTAACTGTTACAGTTGGAGTAAGCGTGAGGGTCAGGTTAGGGTAGGGGTTGAGCTTAAGGTGTCCGCCTGTGGTTAGGGTTAGGTGTATGATTTGATTAAGGCTTCAGGTTAGGTTAGGTATGAACTTAGTTTGAGGGAGTAAGTTTAGGGCTACTGTTAGTTTTCGGGTAACTGTTATGGTTGGAGTTAGCGTCAGGGCAAGGTTAGGGTTGGGGTTGACCTTAAGGTGTCCGCCTAGGGTTAGGGTTAGGTCTATGGTGTGAGTTAGGCTTCAGGTTATGTTAGGTTTGAACTTTGTTTGAGGGAGTAAGTTTAGGGCTACTGTTAGTTTTCGTTTCAGTGTTACGGTTGGATTTAGCGTGAGGGTCAGGTTAAGGTTGGGTTGAGCTTAAGGTGTCCGCATAGGGTTGGGGTTAGGTGTATGGTTTGATTTAGGCTTCAGGTTAGGTTAGGTTTGAACTTAGTTTGAGGGAGTAAGTTTAGGGCTACTGTTAGTTTTAGGGTAACTGTTATGGTTGGAGTTAGCGTCAGGGCCATTTTAGGATTGGGGTTGAGCTTAAGGTGTCCGTCAAGGGTTAGGGTTAGGTCTATGGTTTGAGTTAGGCTTCAGGTTAGCTTAGGTTTGAACTTAGTTTGAGGGAGTAAGTTTAGTGCTACTGTTAGTTTTCGGTTCAGTGTTACGTTTGGAGATAGCGTCAGGGTCAGGTTAGGTTTGGGGTTGAGCTTCAGGTGTCCGCCTATGGTTAGGGTTAGGTCTATGGTTTGAGTTAGGCTTCAGGTTAGGTTAGGTTTGAACTTAGTTTGAGGGAGTAAGTTTAGGGCTACTGTTAGTTTTCGGGTAACTGTTATGGTTGGAGTTAGCGTCAGGGCCATTTTAGGATTGGGGTTGAGCTTAAGGTGTCCGTCAAGGGTTAGGGTTAGGTCTATGGTTTGAGTTAGGCTTTAGGTTAGCTTAGGTTTGAACTTAGTTTGAGGGAGTAAGTTTAGGGCTACTGTTAGTTTTCGGTTCAGTGTTACGTTTGGAGATATTGTCAGGGTCAGGTTAGGGTTGGGGTTGAGCTTCAGGTGTCCGCCTAGGGTTAGGGTTAGGTCTATGGTTTGAGTTAGGCTTCAGGTTAGGTTAGGTTTGAACTTAGTTTGAGGGCGTAAGTTTAGGGCTACTGTTAGTTTTCCGTTCAGTGTTACGGTTGGATTTAGCGTGAGGGTCAGGTTAGGGTTGGGGTTGAGCTTAAGGTGTCCGCCTAGGGTTAGTGTTAGGTGTATGGTTTGATTTAGGCTTCAGGTTAGGTTAGGTTTGATCTTAGTTTGAGGGAGTAAGTTTTGGGCTACTGTTAGTTTTCGGGTAACTGTTATGTTTTGGAGTTAGCGTCAGGGGATTTTAGGGTTGGGGTTGAGCTTAAGGTGTCCGCCAAGGGTCAGGGTTAGGTCTATGGTTTGAGTTAGTCTTCAGGTTAGGTTAGGTTTGAACTTAGTTTGAGGGAGTAAGATTAGGGCTACTGTTAGTTCTCGGTTCAGTGTTACGGTTTGAGTTCGCGTGAGGGTCAGGTTAGGGTTGGGGTTGAGCTAAAGGTGTCCGCCTAGGGTTAGGTTTAGGTCTATGGTTTCATTTAGGCTTCAGGTTAGGTTAGGATTGAACTTAGTTTGAGGGAGTAAGTTTAGGGCTACTGTTAGTTTTCGGTTCAGTGTTACCGTTCTAGATAGCGTCAGGGTAAGGTTAGGGTTGGGGTTGAGCTTAAGGTGTCCGCCTAGGGTTAGGGTTAGGTCTATGGTTTGAGTTAGGCTTCAGGTTAGGTTAGGTTTGAACTTAGTTTGAGGGAGTAAGTTTAGGGCTACTGTTAGTTTTCGGTTCAGTGTTACGGTTGGAGTTAGCGTCAGGGTCAGGTTAGGGTTGGGGTTGAGCTTCAGGTGTCCGCCTAGGGTTAGGGTTAGGTGTATGGTTTGATTTAGGCTTCAGGTTAGGTTAGGTTTGAACTTACTTTGAGGGAGTAAGTTTAGGGCTACTGTTAGTTTTCGGGTAACTGTTACGGTTGGAGTTAGCGTCAGGTCCAGGTTAGGGTTGTCGTTGAGCTAATGGTGTCCGCCTAGGGTTAGGATTAGGTGTATGGTTTGATTTAGGCTTCAGGTTAGGTTAGGTTTGAAGTTAGTTTGAGGGAGTAAGTTTAGGGCTACTGTTAGTTTTCGGTTAACTGTTACAGCTGGAGTAAGCGTGAGGGTCAGGTTAGGGTAGGGGTTGAGCTTAAGGTGTCCGCCAAGGGTTAGGGTTAGGTGTATGACTTGATTAAGGCTTCAGGTTAGGTTAGGTTTGAACTTAGTTTGAGGGAGTAAGTTTAGGGCTAATGTTAGTTTTCGGTTCAGTGGTACGGTTGGAGATAGCGTCAGGGTCAGGTTAGGGTTGCGCTTGAACTTCAGGTGTCCGCCTAGGGTTAGGGTTAGGTCTATGGTTTGAGTTAGGCTTCAGGTTAGGTTAGGTTTGAAATTAGTTTGAGGGAGTAAGTTTAGGGCTACTGTTAGTTTTCGGTTCAGTGTTACGGTTGGAGTTAGCGTGAGGGTCAGGTTAGGGTTGGGGTTGAGCTTAAGGTGTCCGCCTAGGGTAAGAGTTAGGTGTATGGTTTGATTTAGGCTTCCGGTTAGGTTAGGTTTGAACTTAGTTTGTGGGAGTAAGTTTAGGGCTACTCTTAGTTTTCGGGTAACTGTTATGGTTGGAGTTAGCGTCAGGGCCAGGTTACGGTTGGGGTTGAGCTTAAGGTGTCCGCCTAGGGTTAGGGTTAGGTCTATGGTTTGAGTTAGGCTTCAGGTTAGGTTAGGTTTGAACTTAGTTTGAGGGAGTAAGTTTAGGGCTACTGTTAGTTTTCGAGTAACTGTTATGTTTGGAGTTAGCATCAGGGGATTTTAGGGTTTGGGTTGAGCTTAAGGTGTCCGCCAAGGGTTAGGGTTAGGTCTATGGTTTGAGATAGGCTTCAGGTTAGGTTAGGTTTGAACTTAGTTTGAGGGAGTAAGTTTAGGGCTACTGTTAGTTTTCGGTTCAGTGTTACGTTTGGAGATAACGTCAGGGTCAGGTTAGGGTTGGGGTTGAGCTTCAGGTGTCCTCCTAGGGTTAGGGTTAGGTCTATGGTTTGAGTTAGGCTTCAGGTTAGGTTAGGTTTGAACTTAGTTTGAGGGAGTAAGTTTAGGGCTACTGTTATTTTTCGTTTCAGTGTTACGGTTGGAGTAAGAGTCAGGGTCAGGTTAGGGTGGGGTTGAACTTCAGGTGTCCGCCTAGGGTTAGGGTTAGGTCTATGGGTTGAGTTAGGCTTCAGGTTAGGTTAGGTTTGAACTTAGTTTGAGGGAGTAAGTTTAGGGCTACTATTTGTTTTCGGTTCAGTGTTTCGGTTGGAGTTAGCGTGAGCGTCAGGTTAGGGTAGGGGTTGAGCTTAAGGTGTCCGCCTAGGGTTAAGGTTAGGTGTATGGTTTGATTTAGACTTCAGGTTAGGTTAGGTTTGAACGTAGTTTGAGGGAGTAAGTTTAGGGCTACTGTTAGTTTTCGGGTAACTGTTACGGTTGGAGTTAGCGTCGGGTCCAGGTTAGGGTTGGCGTTGAGCTAATGGTGTCCGCCTAGGGTTAGGGTTAGGTGTATGGTTTGATTTAGGATTCAGGTTAGGTTAGGTTTGAAGTTAGTTTGAGGGAGTAAGTTTAGGGCTACTGTTAGTTTTCGGGTAACTGTTATGGTTGGAGTTAGCGTCAGGGCCATTTTAGGATTGGGGTTGAGCTTAAGGTGTCCGCCAAGGGTTAGGGTTAGGTCTATGGTTTGAGTTAGGCTTCAGGTTAGGTTAGGTTTGAAGTTAGTTTGAGGGAGTAAGTTTAGGCCCACTGTTAGTTTTCGGTTAACTGTTACAGTTGGAGTAAGCGTGACGGTCAGGTTAGGGTAGGGGTTGAGCTTAAGGTGTCTGCCTATGGTTAGGGTTAGGTGTATGATTTGATTAAGGCTTCAGGTTAGGTTAGGTTTGAACTTAGTTTGAGGGAGTACGTTTAGGGCTACTGTTAGTTTTCGGGTAACTGTTACGGTTGGAGTTAGCGTCAGGTCCAGGTTAGGGTTGGCGTTGAGCTAATGATGTCCGCCTAGGGTTAGGGTTAGGTGTATGGTTTGATTTAGGCGTCAGGTTAGGTTCAGTTTGAAGTAAGTTTGAGGGAGTAAGTTTACGGCTACTGTTAGTTTTCGGTTAACTGTTACAGTTGGAGTAAGCGTGAGGGTCAGGTTAGGGTAGGGGTTGAGCTTAAGGTGTCCGCCTGTGGTTAGGGTTAGGTGTATGATTTGATTAAGGCTTCAGGTTAGGTTAGGTATGAACTTAGTTTGAGGGAGTAAGTTTAGGGCTACTGTTAGTTTTCGGGTAACTGTTATGGTTGGAGTTAGCGTCAGGGCCAGGTTAGGGTTGGGGTTGACCTTAAGGTGTCCGCCTAGGGTTAGGGTTAGGTCTATGGTGTGAGTTAGGCTTCAGGTTATGTTAGGTTTGAACTTAGTTTGAGGGAGTCAGTTTAGGGCTACTGTTAGTTTTCGTTTCAGTGTTACGGTTGGATTTAGCGTGAGGGTCAGGTTAAGGTTGGGTTGAGCTTAAGGTGTCCGCATAGGGTTGGGGTTAGGTGTATGGTTTGATTTAGGCTTCAGGTTAGGTTAGGTTTGAACTTAGTTTGAGGGAGTAAGTTTAGGGCTACTGTTTGTTTTCGGGTAACTGTTATGGTTGGAGTTAGCGTGACGGTCAGGTTAGGGTAGGGGTTGGGCTTAAGGTGTCTGCCTATGGTTAGGGTTAGGTGTATGATTTGATTAAGGCTACAGGTTAGGTTAGGTTTGAACTTAGTTTGAGGGAGTACGTTTAGGGCTACTGTTAGTTTTCGGGTAACTGTTATGGTTGGAGTTATCTTCAGGGCCAGGTTAGGGTTGGGGTTGAGCTTAAGGTGTCCACCTAGGGTTATGGTTAGGTCTATGGTTTGAGTTAGGCTTCAGGTTAGGTTAGGTTTGAACTTAGTTTGAGGGAGTAAGTTTAGGGCTACTGTTAGTTTTCGGTTAACTGTTACAGCTGGAGTAAGCGTGAGGGTCAGGTTAGGGTAGGGGTTGAGCTTAAGGTGTCCGCCAAGGGTTAGGGTTAGGTGTATGACTTGATTAAGGCTTCAGGTTAGGTTAGGTTTGAACTTAGTTTGAGGGAGTAAGTTTAGGGCTAATGTTAGTTTTCGGTTCAGTGTTACGGTTGGAGATAGCGTCAGGGTCAGGTTAGGGTTGCGCTTGAACTTCAGGTGTCCGCCTAGGGTTAGGGTTAGGTCTATGGTTTGAGTTAGGCTTCAGGTTAGGTTAGGTTTGAAATTAGTTTGAGGGAGTAAGTTTAGGGCTACTGTTAGTTTTCGGTTCAGTGTTACGGTTGGAGTTAGCGTGAGGGTCAGGTTAGGGTTGGGGTTGAGCTTAAGGTGTCCGCCTAGGGTAAGAGTTAGGTGTATGGTTTGATTTAGGCTTCAGGTTAGGTTAGGTTTGAACTTAGTTTGTGGGAGTAAGTTTAGGGCTACTCTTAGTTTTCGGGTAACTGTTATGGTTGGAGTTAGCGTCAGGGCCAGGTTACGGTTGGGGTTGAGCTTAAGGTGTCCGCCTAGGGTTAGGGTTAGGTCTATGGTTTGAGTTAGGCTTCAGGTTAGGTTAGGTTTGAACTTAGTTTGAGGGAGTAAGTTTAGGGCTACTGTTAGTTTTCGAGTAACTGTTATGTTTGGAGTTAGCATCAGGGGATTTTAGGGTTTGGGTTGAGCTTAAGGTGTCCGCCAAGGGTTAGGGTTAGGTCTATGGTTTGAGATAGGCTTCAGGTTAGGTTAGGTTTGAACTTAGTTTGAGGGAGTAAGTTTAGGGCTACTGTTAGTTTTCGGTTCAGTGTTACGTTTGGAGATAACGTCAGGGTCAGGTTAGGGTTGGGGTTGAGCTTCAGGTGTCCTCCTAGGGTTAGGGTTAGGTCTATGGTTTGAGTTAGGCTTCAGGTTAGGTTAGGTTTGAACTTAGTTTGAGGGAGTAAGTTTAGGGCTACTGTTAGTTTTCGTTTCAGTGTTACGGTTGGAGTAAGAGTCAGGGTCAGGTTAGGGTGGGGTTGAACTTCAGGTGTCCGCCTAGGGTTAGGGTTAGGTCTATGGTTTGAGTTAGCCTTCAGGTTAGGTTAGGTTTGAACTTAGTTTGAGGGAGTAAGTTTAGGGCTACTATTTGTTTTCGGTTCAGTGTTTCGGTTGGAGTTAGCGTGAGGGTCAGGTTAGGGTAGGGGTTGAGCTTAAGGTGTCCGCCTAGGGTTAGGGTTAGGTGTATGGTTTGATTTAGACTTCAGGTTAGGTTAGGTTTGAACGTAGTTTGAGGGAGTAAGTTTAGGGCTACTGTTAGTTTTCGGGTAACTGTTACGGTTGGAGTTAGCGTCGGGTCCAGGTTAGGGTTGGCGTTGAGCTAATGGTGTCCGCCTAGGGTTAGGGTTAGGTGTATGGTTTGATTTAGGATTCAGGTTAGGTTAGGTTTGAAGTTAGTTTGAGGGAGTAAGTTTAGGGCTACTGTTAGTTTTCGGGTAACTGTTATGGTTGGAGTTAGCGTCAGGGCCATTTTAGGATTGGGGTTGAGCTTAAGGTGTCCGCCAAGGGTTAGGGTTAGGTCTATGGTTTGAGTTAGGCTTCAGGTTAGGTTAGGTTTGAAGTTAGTTTGAGGGAGTAAGTTTAGGCCTACTGTTAGTTTTCGTTTAACTGTTACAGTTGGAGTAAGCGTGACGGTCAGGTTAGGGTAGGGGTTGAGCTTAAGGTGTCTGCCTATGGTTAGGGTTAGGTGTATGATTTGATTAAGGCTTCAGGTTAGGTTAGGTTTGAACTTAGTTTGAGGGAGTACGTTTAGGGCTACTGTTAGTTTTCGGGTAACTGTTACGGTTGGAGTTAGCGTCAGGTCCAGGTTAGGGTTGGCGTTGAGCTAATGATGTCCGCCTAGGGTTAGGGTTAGGTGTATGGTTTGATTTAGGCGTCAGGTTAGGTTAAGTTTGAAGTAAGTTTGAGGGAGTAAGTTTACGGCTACTGTTAGTTTTCGGTTAACTGTTACAGTTGGAGTAAGCGTGAGGGTCAGGTTAGGGTAGGGGTTGAGCTTAAGGTGTCCGCCTGTGGTTAGGGTTAGGTGTATGATTTGATTAAGGCTTCAGGTTAGGTTAGGTATGAACTTAGTTTGAGGGAGTAAGTTTAGGGCTACTGTTAGTTTTCGGGTAACTGTTATGGTTGGAGTTAGCGTCAGGGCCAGGTTAGGGTTGGGGTTGACCTTAAGGTGTCCGCCTAGGGTTAGGGTTAGGTCTATGGTGTGAGTTAGGCTTCAGGTTATGTTAGGTTTGAACTTAGTTTGAGGGAGTCAGTTTAGGGCTACTGTTAGTTTTCGTTTCAGTGTTACGGTTGGATTTAGCGTGAGGGTCAGGTTAAGGTTGGGTTGAGCTTAAGGTGTCCGCATAGGGTTGGGGTTAGGTGTATGGTTTGATTTAGGCTTCAGGTTAGGTTAGGTTTGAACTTAGTTTGAGGGAGTAAGTTTAGGGCTACTGTTAGTTTTAGGGTAACTGTTATGGTTGGAGTTAGCCTCAGGGCCATTTTAGGATTGGGGTTGAGCTTAAGGTGTCCGTCAAGGGTTAGGGTTAGGTCTATGGTTTGAGTTAGGCTTCAGGTTAGCTTAGGTTTGAACTTAGTTTGAGGGAGTAAGTTTAGTGCTACTGTTAGTTTTCGGTTCAGTGTTACGTTTGGAGATAGCGTCAGGGTCAGGTTAGGTTTGGGGTTGAGCTTCAGGTGTCCACCTAGGGTTAGGGTTAGGTCTATGGTTTGAGTTAGGCTTCAGGTTAGGTTAGGTTTGAACTTAGTTTGAGGGAGTAAGTTTAGGGCTACTGTTTGTTTTCGGGTAACTGTTATGGTTGGAGTTAGCGTGACGGTCAGGTTAGGGTAGGGGTTGGGCTTAAGGTGTCTGCCTATGGTTAGGGTTAGGTGTATGATTTGATTAAGGCTACAGGTTAGGTTAGGTTTGAACTTAGTTTGAGGGAGTACGTTTAGGGCTACTGTTAGTTTTCGGGTAACTGTTATGGTTGGAGTTATCTTCAGGGCCAGGTTAGGGTTGGGGTTGAGCTTAAGGTGTCCACCTAGGGTTATGGTTAGGTCTATGGTTTGAGTTAGGCTTCAGGTTAGGTTAGGTTTGAACTTAGTTTGAGGGAGTAAGTTTAGGGCTACTGTTAGTTTTCGGTTAACTGTTACAGCTGGAGTAAGCGTGAGGGTCAGGTTAGGGTAGGGGTTGAGCTTAAGGTGTCCGCCAAGGGTTAGGGTTAGGTGTATGACTTGATTAAGGCTTCAGGTTAGGTTAGGTTTGAACTTAGTTTGAGGGAGTAAGTTTAGGGCTAATGTTAGTTTTCGGTTCAGTGTTACGGTTGGAGATAGCGTCAGGGTCAGGTTAGGGTTGCGCTTGAACTTCAGGTGTCCGCCTAGGGTTAGGGTTAGGTCTATGGTTTGAGTTAGGCTTCAGGTTAGGTTAGGTTTGAAATTAGTTTGAGGGAGTAAGTTTAGGGCTACTGTTAGTTTTCGGTTCAGTGTTACGGTTGGAGTTAGCGTGAGGGTCAGGTTAGGGTTGGGGTTGAGCTTAAGGTGTCCGCCTAGGGTAAGAGTTAGGTGTATGGTTTGATTTAGGCTTCAGGTTAGGTTAGGTTTGAACTTAGTTTGTGGGAGTAAGTTTAGGGCTACTCTTAGTTTTCGGGTAACTGTTATGGTTGGAGTTAGCGTCAGGGCCAGGTTACGGTTGGGGTTGAGCTTAAGGTGTCCGCCTAGGGTTAGGGTTAGGTCTATGGTTTGAGTTAGGCTTCAGGTTAGGTTAGGTTTGAACTTAGTTTGAGGGAGTAAGTTTAGGGCTACTGTTAGTTTTCGAGTAACTGTTATGTTTGGAGTTAGCATCAGGGGATTTTAGGGTTTGGGTTGAGCTTAAGGTGTCCGCCAAGGGTTAGGGTTAGGTCTATGGTTTGAGATAGGCTTCAGGTTAGGTTAGGTTTGAACTTAGTTTGAGGGAGTAAGTTTAGGGCTACTGTTAGTTTTCGGTTCAGTGTTACGTTTGGAGATAACGTCAGGGTCAGGTTAGGGTTGGGGTTGAGCTTCAGGTGTCCTCCTAGGGTTAGGGTTAGGTCTATGGTTTGAGTTAGGCTTCAGGTTAGGTTAGGTTTGAACTTAGTTTGAGGGAGTAAGTTTAGGGCTACTGTTAGTTTTCGTTTCAGTGTTACGGTTGGAGTAAGAGTCAGGGTCAGGTTAGGGTGGGGTTGAACTTCAGGTGTCCGCCTAGGGTTAGGGTTAGGTCTATGGTTTGAGTTAGCCTTCAGGTTAGGTTAGGTTTGAACTTAGTTTGAGGGAGTAAGTTTAGGGCTACTATTTGTTTTCGGTTCAGTGTTTCGGTTGGAGTTAGCGTGAGGGTCAGGTTAGGGTAGGGGTTGAGCTTAAGGTGTCCGCCTAGGGTTAGGGTTAGGTGTATGGTTTGATTTAGACTTCAGGTTAGGTTAGGTTTGAACGTAGTTTGAGGGAGTAAGTTTAGGGCTACTGTTAGTTTTCGGGTAACTGTTACGGTTGGAGTTAGCGTCGGGTCCAGGTTAGGGTTGGCGTTGAGCTAATGGTGTCCGCCTAGGGTTAGGGTTAGGTGTATGGTTTGATTTAGGATTCAGGTTAGGTTAGGTTTGAAGTTAGTTTGAGGGAGTAAGTTTAGGGCTACTGTTAGTTTTCAGGTAACTGTTATGGTTGGAGTTAGCGTCAGGGCCATTTTAGGATTGGGGTTGAGCTTAAGGTGTCCGCCAAGGGTTAGGGTTAGGTCTATGGTTTGAGTTAGGCTTCAGGTTAGGTTAGGTTTGAAGTTAGTTTGAGGGAGTAAGTTTAGGCCTACTGTTAGTTTTCGTTTAACTGTTACAGTTGGAGTAAGCGTGACGGTCAGGTTAGGGTAGGGGTTGAGCTTAAGGTGTCTGCCTATGGTTAGGGTTAGGTGTATGATTTGATTAAGGCTTCAGGTTAGGTTAGGTTTGAACTTAGTTTGAGGGAGTACGTTTAGGGCTACTGTTAGTTTTCGGGTAACTGTTACGGTTGGAGTTAGCGTCAGGTCCAGGTTAGGGTTGGCGTTGAGCTAATGATGTCCGCCTAGGGTTAGGGTTAGGTGTATGGTTTGATTTAGGCGTCAGGTTAGGTTAAGTTTGAAGTAAGTTTGAGGGAGTAAGTTTACGGCTACTGTTAGTTTTCGGTTAACTGTTACAGTTGGAGTAAGCGTGAGGGTCAGGTTAGGGTAGGGGTTGAGCTTAAGGTGTCCGCCTGTGGTTAGGGTTAGGTGTATGATTTGATTAAGGCTTCAGGTTAGGTTAGGTATGAACTTAGTTTGAGGGAGTAAGTTTAGGGCTACTGTTAGTTTTCGGGTAACTGTTATGGTTGGAGTTAGCGTCAGGGCCAGGTTAGGGTTGGGGTTGACCTTAAGGTGTCCGCCTAGGGTTAGGGTTAGGTCTATGGTGTGAGTTAGGCTTCAGGTTATGTTAGGTTTGAACTTAGTTTGAGGGAGTAAGTTTAGGGCTACTGTTAGTTTTCGTTTCAGTGTTACGGTTGGATTTAGCGTGAGGGTCAGGTTAAGGTTGGGTTGAGCTTAAGGTGTCCGCATAGGGTTGGGGTTAGGTGTATGGTTTGATTTAGGCTTCAGGTTAGGTTAGGTTTGAACTTAGTTTGAGGGAGTAAGTTTAGGGCTACTGTTAGTTTTAGGGTAACTGTTATGGTTGGAGTTAGCCTCAGGGCCATTTTAGGATTGGGGTTGAGCTTAAGGTGTCCGTCAAGGGTTAGGGTTAGGTCTATGGTTTGAGTTAGGCTTCAGGTTAGCTTAGGTTTGAACTTAGTTTGAGGGAGTAAGTTTAGTGCTACTGTTAGTTTTCGGTTCAGTGTTACGTTTGGAGATAGCGTCAGGGTCAGGTTAGGTTTGGGGTTGAGCTTCAGGTGTCCACCTAGGGTTAGGGTTAGGTCTATGGTTTGAGTTAGGCTTCAGGTTAGGTTAGGTTTGAACTTAGTTTGAGGGAGTAAGTTTAGGGCTACTGTTTGTTTTCGGGTAACTGTTATGGTTGGAGTTAGCGTGACGGTCAGGTTAGGGTAGGGGTTGGGCTTAAGGTGTCTGCCTATGGTTAGGGTTAGGTGTATGATTTGATTAAGGCTACAGGTTAGGTTAGGTTTGAACTTAGTTTGAGGGAGTACGTTTAGGGCTACTGTTAGTTTTCGGGTAACTGTTATGGTTGGAGTTATCTTCAGGGCCAGGTTAGGGTTGGGGTTGAGCTTAAGGTGTCCACCTAGGGTTATGGTTAGGTCTATGGTTTGAGTTAGGCTTCAGGTTAGGTTAGGTTTGAACTTAGTTTGAGGGAGTAAGTTTAGGGCTACTGTTAGTTTTCCGTTCAGTGTTACGGTTGGATTTAGCGTGAGCGTCAGGTTAGGGTTGGAGTTGAGCTTAAGGTGTCCGCCTAGGGTTAGGGTTAGGTGTATGGTTTGATTTAGGCTTCAGGTTAGGTTAGGTTTGAGCTTAGTTTGAGGGAGTAAGTTTAGGGCTACTGTTAGTTTTCGAATAACTGTTATGTTTGGAGTTAGCATCAGGGGATTTTAGGGTTTGGGTTGAGCTTAAGGTGTCCGCCAAGGGTTAGGGTTAGGTCTATGGTTTGAGATAGTCTTCAGGTTAGGTTAGGTTTGAACTTAGTTTGAGGGAGTAAGTTTAGGGCTACTGTTAGTTTTCGGTTCAGTGTTACGTTTGGAGATAGCATCAGGGTCAGGTTAGGTTTGGGGTTGAGCTTCAGGTGTCCGCCTAGGGTTAGGGTTAGGTCTATGGTTTGAGTTAGGCTTCAGGTTAGGTTAGGTTTGAACTTAGTTTGAGGGAGTAAGTTTAGGGCTACTGTTAGTTTTCCGTTCAGTGTTACGGTTGGATTTAGCGTGAGGGTCAGGTTAGGGTTGGGGTTGAGCTTAAGGTGTCGGCCTAGGGTTAGGGTTAGGTGTATGGTTTGATTTAGGCTTCAGGTTAGGTTAGGTTTGAACTTAGTTTGAGGGAGTAAGTTTAGGGCTACTGTTAGTTTTCGGGTAACTGTTATGTTTGGAGTTAGCGTCAGGGGATTTTAGGGTTTGGGTTGAGCTTAAGGTGTCCGCCAAGGGTTAGGGTTAGGTCTATGGCTTGAGATAGGCTTCAGGTTAGGTTAGGTTTGAACTTAGTTTGAGGGAGTAAGTTTAGGGCTACTGTTAGTTTTCGGTTCAGTGTTACGTTTGGAGATAGCGTCAGGGTCAGGTTAGGGTTGGGGTTGAGCTTCAGGTCTCCTCCTAGGGTTAGGGTTAGGTCTATGGTTTGAGTTAGGCTTCAGGTTAGGTTAGGTTTGAACTTAGTTTGAGGGAGTAAGTTTAGGGCTACTGTTAGTTTTCGTTTCAGTGTTACGGTTGGAGTAAGAGTCAGGGTCAGGTTAGGGTGGGGTTGAACTTCAGGTGTCCGCCTAGGGTTAGGGTTAGGTCTATGGTTTGAGTTAGGCTTCAGGTTAGGTTAGGTTTGAACTTAGTTTGAGGGAGTAAGTTTAGGGCTACTATTTGTTTTCGGTTCAGTGTTTCGGTTGGAGTTAGTGTGAGGGTCAGGTTAGGGTAGGGGTTGAGCTTAAGGTGTCCGCCTAGGGTTAGGGTTAGGTGTATGGTTTGATTTAGGCTTCAGGTTAGGTTAGGTTGGAACTTAGTTTGAGGGAGTAAGTTTAGGGCTACTGTTTGTTTTCGGGTAACTGTTACGGTTGGAGTTAACGTCGGGTCCAGGTTAGGGTTGGCGTTGAGCTAATGCTGTCCGCCTAGGGTTAGGGTTAGGTGTATGGTTTGATTTAGGATTCAGGTTAGGTTAGGTTTGAAGTTAGTTTGAGGGAGTAAGTTTAGGGCTA
The DNA here is from genome assembly GCA_026018925.1 of Tupaia tana. Lineage (NCBI taxonomy): Eukaryota > Metazoa > Chordata > Mammalia > Scandentia > Tupaiidae > Tupaia > Tupaia tana. Next base: position 436,244 of record JAKSZU010000042.1, on the reverse strand, counting down.
CTGTTAGTTTTTGGTTAACAGTTACGGTTGGAGTAACCGTGAGGGTCAGGTTAGGGTAGGGGTTGAGCTTAAGGTGTCCACCTAGGGTTAGGGTTAGGTGTATGATTTGATTAAGGCTTCAGTTTAGGTTAGGTTTGAACTTAGTTTGAGGGAGTAAGTTTAGGGCTACTGTTAGTTTTCAGTTCAGTGTTACGGTTGGAGATAGCGTAAGGGTCAGGTTAGGTTTGGGGTTGAGCTTCAGGTGTCCGCCTAGGGTTAGGGTTAGGTCTATGGTTTGAGTTAGGCTTCAGGTTAGGTTAGGTTTGAACTTAGTTTGAGGGAGTAAGTTTAGGGCTACTGTTAGTTTTCGGGTAACTGTTACGGTTGGAGTTAGCGTCAGGTCCTGGTTAGGGTTGGCGTTGAGCTAATGGTGTCCGCCTAGGGTTAGGGTTAGGTGTATGGTTTGATTTAGGCGTCAGGTTAGGTTAAGTTTGAAGTAAGTTTGAGGGAGTAAGTTTACGGCTACTGTTAGTTTTCGGTTAACTGTTACAGTTGGAGTAAGCGTGAGGGTCAGGTTAGGGTAGGGGTTGAGCTTAAGGTGTCCGCCTGTGGTTAGGGTTAGGTGTATGATTTGATTAAGGCTTCAGGTTAGGTTAGGTTTGAACTTAGTTTGAGGGAGTAAGTTTAGTGCTACTGTTAGTTTTCGGGTAACTGTTATGGTTGGAGTTTGCGTCAGGGCCAGGTGAGGGTTGGGGTTGACCTTAAGGTGTCCGCCTAGGGTTAGGGTTAGGTCTATGGTGTGAGTTAGTCTTCAGGTTAGGTTAGGTTTGAACTTAGTTTGAGGGAGTAGTTTAGGGCTACTGTTAGTTTTCGTTTCAGTGTTACGGTTGGATTTAGCGTGAGGGTCAGGTTAAGGTTGGGTTGAGCTTAAGGTGTCCGCCTAGGGTTGGGGTTAGGTGTATGGTTTGATTTAGGCTTCAGGTTAGGTTAGGTTTGAACTTAGTTTGAGGGAGTAAGTTTAGGGCTACTGTTAGTTTTCGGGTAACTGTTATGATTGGCGTTAGCGTCAGGGCCATTTTAGGATTGGGGTTGAGCTTAAGGTGTCCGTCAAGGGTTAGGGTTAGGTCTATGGTTTGAGTTAGGCTTCAGGTTAGCTTAGGTTTGAACTTAGTTTGAGGGAGTAAGTTTAGGGCTACTGTTAGTTTTCGGTTCAGTGTTACGTTTGGAGATAGCGTCAGGGTCAGGTTAGGTTTGGGGTTGAGCTTCAGGTGTCCGCCTAGGGTTAGGGTTAGGTCTATGGTTTGAGTTAGGCTTCAGGTTAGGTTAGGTTTGAACTTAGTTTGAGGGCGTAAGTTTAGGGCTACTGTTAGTTTTCCGTTCAGTGTTACGGTTGGATTTAGCGTGAGGGTCAGGTTAGGGTTGGGGTTGAGCTTAAGGTGTCCGCCCAGGGTTAGTGTTAGGTGTATGGTTTGATTTAGGCTTCAGGTTAGGTTAGGTTTGATCTTAGTTTGAGGGAGTAAGTTTAGGGCTACTGTTAGTTTTCGGGTAACTGTTATGTTTGGAGTTAGCGTCAGGGGATTTTAGGGTTGGGGTTGAGCTTAAGGTGTCCGCCAAGGGTCAGGGTTAGGTCTATGGTTTGAGTTAGTCTTCAGGTTAGGTTAGGTTTGAACTTAGTTTGAGGGAGTAAGATTAGGGCTACTGTTAGTTCTCGGTTCAGTGTTACGGTTTGAGTTCGCGTGAGGGTCAGGTTAGGGTTGGGGTTGAGCTAAAGGTGTCCGCCTAGGGTTAGGTTTAGGTCTATGGTTTCATTTAGGCTTCAGGTTAGGTTAGGATTGAACTTAGTTTGAGGGAGTAAGTTTAGGGCTACTGCTTGTTTTCGGTTCAGTGTTTCGGTTGGAGTTAGCGTGAGGGTCAGGTTAGGGTAGGGGTTGAGCTTAAGGTGTCCGCCTAGGGTTAGGGTTAGGTGTATGGTTTGATTTAGGCTTCAGGTTAGGTTAGGTTTGAACTTACTTTGAGGGAGTAAGTTTAGGGCTACTGTTAGTTTTCGGGTAACTGTTACGGTTGGAGTTAGCGTCAGGTCCAGGTTAGGGTTGTCGTTGAGCTAATGGTGTCCGCCTAGGGTTAGGATTAGGTGTATGGTTTGATTTAGGCTTCAGGTTAGGTTAGGTTTGAAGTTAGTTTGAGGGAGTAAGTTTAGGGCTACTGTTAGTTTTCGGTTAACTGTTACAGCTGGAGTAAGCGTGAGGGTCAGGTTAGGGTAGGGGTTGAGCTTAAGGTGTCCGCCAAGGGTTAGGGTTAGGTGTATGACTTGATTAAGGCTTCAGGTTAGGTTAGGTTTGAACTTAGTTTGAGGGAGTAAGTTTAGGGCTAATGTTAGTTTTCGGTTCAGTGTTACGGTTGGAGATAGCGTCAGGGTCAGGTTAGGGTTGCGCTTGAACTTCAGGTGTCCGCCTAGGGTTAGGGTTAGGTCTATGGTTTGAGTTAGGCTTCAGGTTAGGTTAGGTTTGAAATTAGTTTGAGGGAGTAAGTTTAGGGCTACTGTTAGTTTTCGGTTCAGTGTTACGGTTGGAGTTAGCGTGAGGGTCAGGTTAGGGTTGGGGTTGAGCTTAAGGTGTCCGCCTAGGGTTAGAGTTAGGTGTATGGTTTGATTTAGGCTTCAGGTTAGGTTAGGTTTGAACTTAGTTTTTGGGAGTAAGTTTAGGGCTACTCTTAGTTTTCGGGTAACTGTTATGGTTGGAGTTAGCGTCAGGGCCAGGTTACGGTTGGGGTTGAGCTTAAGGTGTCCGCCTAGGGTTAGGGTTAGGTCTATGGTTTGAGTTAGGCTTCAGGTTAGGTTAGGTTTGAACTTAGTTTGAGGGAGTAAGTTTAGGGCTACTGTTAGTTTTCGGTTCAGTGTTACAGTTGGAGTAAGCGTGACGGTCAGGTTAGGATAGGGGTTGAGCTTAAGTTGTCTGCCTATGGTTAGGGTTAGGTGTATGATTTGATTAAGGCTTCAGGTTAGGTTAGGTTTGAACTTAGTTTGAGGGAGTACGTTTAGGGCTACTGTTAGTTTTCGGGTAACTGTTATGGTTGGAGTTATCGTCAGGGCCAGGTTAGGGTTGGGGTTGAGCTTAAGGTGTCCAACTAGGGTTAGGGTTAGGTGTATGGTTTGATTTAGGCTTCAGGTTAGGTTAGGTTTGAACTTAGTTTGAGGGAGTAAGTTTAGGTCTACTGATAGTTTTCGAGTAACTGTTATGTTTGGAGTTAGCATCAGGGGATTTTAGGGTTTGGGTTGAGCTTAAGGTGTCCGCCAAGGGTTAGGGTTAGGTCTATGGTTTGAGATAGGCTTCAGGTTAGGTTAGGTTTGAACTTAGTTTGAGGGAGTAAGTTTAGGGCTACTGTTAGTTTTCGGTTCAGTGTTACGTTTGGAGATAGGGTCAGGGTAAGGTTAGGGTTGGGGTTGAGCTTCAGGTGTCCTCCTAGGGTTAGGGTTAGGTCTATGGTTTGAGTTAGGCTTCAGGTTAGGTTAGGTTTGAACTTAGTTTGAGGGAGTAAGTTTAGGGCTACTGTTATTTTTCGTTTCAGTGTTACGGTTGGAGTAAGAGTCAGGGTCAGGTTAGGGTGGGGTTGAACTTCAGGTGTCCGCCTAGGGTTAGGGTTAGGTCTATGGTTTGAGTTAGGCTTCAGGTTAGGTTAGGTTTGAACTTAGTTTGAGGGAGTAAGTTTAGGGCTACTATTTGTTTTCGGTTCAGTGTTTCGGTTGGAGTTAGCGTGAGGGTCAGGTTAGGGTAGGGGTTGAGCTTAAGGTGTCCGCCTAGGGTTAGGGTTAGGTGTATGGTTTGATTTAGGCTTCAGGTTAGGTTAGGTTGGAACTTAGTTTGAGGGAGTAAGTTTAGGGCTACTGTTCGTTTTCGGGTAACTGTTACGGTTGGAGTTAGCGTCGGGTCCAAGTTAGGGTTGGCGTTGAGCTAATGGTATCCGCCTAGGGTTAGGGCTAGGTGTATGGTTTGATTTAGGATTCAGGTTAGGTTAGGTTTGAAGTTAGTTTGAGGGAGTAAGTTTAGGGCTACTGTTAGTTTTCGGTTAACTGTTACGGTTGGAGTAAGCGTGAGGGTCAGGTTAGGGTAGGGGTTGAGCTTAAGGTGTCCGCCTAGGGTTAGGGTTAGGTGTATGATTTGATTAAGGCTTCAGTTTAGGTTAGGTTTGAACTTAGTTTGAGGGAGTAAGTTTAGGGCTACTGTTAGTTTTCGGTTCAGTGTTACGGTTGGAGATAGCGTCAGGGTCAGGTTAGGTTTGGGGTTGAGCTTCAGGTGTCCGCCTAGGTTTAGGGTTAGGTCTATGGTTTGAGTTAGGCTTCAGGTTAGGTTAGGTTTGAACTTGGTTTGAGGGAGTAAGTTTAGGGCTACTCTTAGTTTTCGGGTAACTGTTACGGTTGGAGTTAGCGTCAGGTCCAGGTTAGGGTTGGCGTTGAGCTAATGGTGTCCGCCTAGGGTTAGGGTTAGGTGTATGGTTTGATTTAGGCGTCAGGTTAGGTTAAGTTTGAAGTAAGTTTGAGGGAGTAAGTTTACGGCTACTGTTAGTTTTCGGTTAACTGTTACAGTTGGAGTAAGCGTGAGGGTCAGGTTAGGGTAGGGGTTGAGCTTAAGGTGTCCGCCTGTGGTTAGGGTTAGGTGTATGATTTGATTAAGGCTTCAGGTTAGGTTAGGTTTGAACTTAGTTTGATGGAGTAAGTTTAGGGCTACTGTTAGTTTTCGGGTAACTGTTATGGTTGGAGTTAGCGTCAGGGACAGGTGAGGATTGGGGTTGACCTTAAGGTGTCCGCCTAGGGTTAGGGTTAGGTCTATGGTGTGAGTTAGGCTTCAGGTTAGGTTAGGTTTGAACTTAGTTTGAGGGAGTAAGTTTAGGGCTACTGTTAGTTTTCGGTTCAGTGTTACGGTTGGAGTTAGCGTCAGGGTCAGGTTAGGGTTGGGGTTGAGCTTCAGGTGTCCGCCTAGGGTTAGGGTTAGGTCTATGGTTTGAGTTAGGCTTCAGGTTAGGTTAGGTTTGAACTTAGTTTGAGGGAGTAAGTTTAGGGCTACTGTTAGTTTTCGGTTCAGTGTTACTGTTGGAGTTAGCGTCAGGGTCAGGTTAGGGTTGGGGTTGAGCTTCAGGTGTCCGCCTAGGGTTAGGGTTAGGTCTATGGTTTGAGTTAGGCTTCAGGTTAGGTTAGGTTTGAACTTAGTTTGAGGGAGTAAGTTTAGGGCTACTGCTTGTTTTCGGTTCAGTGTTTCGGTTGGAGTTAGCGTGAGGGTCAGGTTAGGGTCGGGGTTGAGCTTAAGGTGTCCGCCTAGGGTTAGGGTTAGGTGTATGGTTTGATTTAGGCTTCAGGTTAGGTTAGGTTTGAACTTACTTTGAGGGAGTAAGTTTAGGGCTACTGTTAGTTTTCGGGTAACTGTTACGGTTGGAGTTAGCGTCAGGTCCAGGTTAGGGTTGTCGTTGAGCTAATGGTGTCCGCCTAGGGTTAGGATTAGGTGTATGGTTTGATTTAGGCTTCAGGTTAGGTTAGGTTTGAAGTTAGTTTGAGGGAGTAAGTTTAGGGCTACTGTTAGTTTTCGGTTAACTGTTACAGCTGGAGTAAGCGTGAGGGTCAGGTTAGGGTAGGGGTTGAGCTTAAGGTGTCCGCCAAGGGTTAGGGTTAGGTGTATGACTTGATTAAGGCTTCAGGTTAGGTTAGGTTTGAACTTAGTTTGAGGGAGTAAGTTTAGGGCTAATGTTAGTTTTCGGTTCAGTGTTACGGTTGGAGATAGCGTCAGGGTCAGGTTAGGGTTGCGCTTGAACTTCAGGTGTCCGCCTAGGGTTAGGGTTAGGTCTATGGTTTGAGTTAGGCTTCAGGGTAGGTTAGGTTTGAAATTAGTTTGAGGGAGTAAGTTTAGGGCTACTCTTAGTTTTCGGGTAACTGTTATGGTTGGAGTTAGCGTCAGGGCCAGGTTACGGTTGGGGTTGAGCTTAAGGTGTCCGCCTAGGGTTAGGGTTAGGTCTATGGTTTGAGTTAGGCTTCAGGTTAGGTTAGGTTTGAAGTTAGTTTGAGGGAGTAAGTTTAGGGCTACTGTTAGTTTTCGGTTCAGTGTTACAGTTGGAGTAAGCGTGACGGTCAGGTTAGGGTAGGGGTTGAGCTTAAGGTGTCTGCCTATGGTTAGGGTTAGGTGTATGATTTGATTAAGGCTTCAGGTTAGGTTAGGTTTGAACTTAGTTTGAGGGAGTACGTTTAGGGCTACTGTTAGTTTTCGGGTAATTGTTATGGTTGGAGTTATCGTCAGGGCCAGGTTAGGGTTGGGGTTGAGCTTAAGGTGTCCACCTAGGGTTAGGGTTAGGTCTATGGTTTGAGTTAGACTTCAGGTTAGGTTAGGTTTGAAGTTAGTTTGAGGGAGTAAGTTTAGGGCTACTGTTAGTTTTCCGTTCAGTGTTACGGTTGGATTTAGCGTGAGCGTCAGGTTAGGGTTGGAGTTGAGCTTAAGGTGTCCTCCTAGGGTTAGGGTTAGGTGTATGGTTTGATTTAGGCTTCAGGTTAGGTTAGGTTTGAACTTAGTTTGAGGGAGTAAGTTTAGGTCTACTGTTAGTTTTCGAGTAACTGTTATGTTTGGAGTTAGCATCAGGGGATTTTAGGGTTTGGGTTGAGCTTAAGGTGTCCGCCAAGGGTTAGGGTTGGTCTATGGTTTGAGATAGGCTTCAGGTTAGGTTAGGTTTGAACTTAGTTTGAGGGAGTAAGTTTAGGGCTACTGTTAGTTTTCGGTTCAGTGTTACGTTTGGAGATAGCGTCAGGGTCAGGTTAGGGTTGGGGTTGAGCTTCAGGTGTCCTCCTAGGGTTAGGGTTAGGTCTATGGTTTGAGTTAGGCTTCAGGTTAGGTTAGGTTTGAACTTAGTTTGAGGGAGTAAGTTTAGGGCTACTGTTATTTTTCGTTTCAGTGTTACGGTTGGAGTAAGAGTCAGGGTCAGGTTAGGGTGGGGTTGAACTTCAGGTGTCCGCCTAGGGTTAGGGTTAGGTCTATGGTTTGAGTTAGGCTTCAGGTTCGGTTAGGTTTGAACTTAGTTTGAGGGAGTAAGTTTAGGGCTACTATTTGTTTTCGGTTCAGTGTTTCGGTTGGAGTTAGCGTGAGGGTCAGGTTAGGGTAGGGGTTGAGCTTAAGGTGTCCGCCTAGGGTTAGGGTTAGGTGTATGGTTTGATTTAGGCTTCAGGTTAGGTTAGGTTTGAACTTAGTTTGAGGGAGTAAGTTTAGGGCTACTGTTAGTTTTCGGGTAACTGTTACGGTTGGAGTTAGCGTCGGGTCCAGGTTAGGGTTGGCGTTGAGCTAATGGTGTCCGCCTAGGGTTAGGGCTAGGTGTATGGTTTGATTTAGGCTTCAGCTTAGGTTAGGTTTGAAGTTAGTTTGAGGGAGTAAGTTTAGGGCTACTGTTAGTTTTCGGTTAACTGTTACGGTTGGAGTAAGCGTGAGGGTCAGGTTAGGGTAGGGGTTGAGCTTAAGGTGTCCGCCTAGGGTTAGGGTTAGGTGTATGATTTGATTAAGGCTTCAGTTTAGGTTAGGTTTGAACTTAGTTTGAGGGAGTAAGTTTAGGGCTACTGTTAGTTTTCGGTTCAGTGTTACGGTTGGAGATAGCGTCAGGGTCAGGTTAGGTTTGGGGTTGAGCTTCAGGTGTCCGCCTAGGTTTAGGGTTAGGTCTATGGTTTGAGTTAGGCTTCAGGTTAGGTTAGGTTTGAACTTAGTTTGAGGTAGTAAGTTTAGGGCTACTGTTAGTTTTCGGGTAACTGTTACGGTTGGAGTTAGCGTCAGGTCCAGGTTAGGGTTGGCGTTGAGCTAATGGTGTCCGCCTAGGGTTAGGGTTAGGTGTATGGTTTGATTTAGGCGTCAGGTTAGGTTAAGTTTGAAGTAAGTTTGAGGGAGTAAGTTTACGGCTACTGTTAGTTTTCGGTTATCTGTTACAGTTGGAGTAAGCGTGAGGGTCAGGTTAGGGTAGGGGTTGAGCTTAAGGTGTCCGCCTGTGGTTAGGGTTAGGTGTATGATTTGATTAAGGCTTCAGGTTAGGTTAGGTTTGAACTTAGTTTGATGGAGTAAGTTTAGGGCTACTGTTAGTTTTCGGGTAACTGTTATGGTTGGAGTTAGCGTCAGGGCCAGGTGAGGGTTGGGATTGACCTTAAGGTGTCCGCCTAGGGTTAGGGTTAGGTCTATGGTGTGAGTTAGGCTTCAGGTTAGGTTAGGTTTGAACTTAGTTTGAGGGAGTAAGTTTAGGGCTACTGTTAGTTTTCGTTTCAGTGTTACGGTTGGATTTAGCGTGAGGGTCAGGTTAAGGGTGGGTGGAGCTTAAGGTGTCCGCCTAGGGTTGGGGTTAGGTGTATGGTTTGATTTAGGCTTCAGGTTAGGTTAGGTTTGAACTTAGTTTGAGGGAGTAAGTTTAGGGCTACTGTTAGTTTTCGGGTAACTGTTATGGTTGGAGTTAGCGTCAGGGCCATTTTAGGATTGGGGTTGAGCTTAAGGTGTCCGTCAAGGGTTAGGGTTAGGTCTATGGTTTGAGTTAGGCTTCAGGTTAGCTTAGGTTTGAACTTAGTTTGAGGGAGTAAGTTTAGGGCTACTGTTAGTTTTCGGTTAAGTGTTACGTTTGGAGATAGCGTCAGGGTCAGGTTAGGTTTGGGGTTGAGCTTCAGGTGTCCGCCTAGGGTTAGGGTTAGGTCTATGGTTTGAGTTAGGCTTCAGGTTAGGTTAGGTTTGAACTTAGTTTGAGGGAGTAAGTTTAGGGCTACTGTTAGTTTTCGGGTAACTGTTACGGTTGGAGTTAGCGTCAGGTCCAGGTTAGGGTTGGCGTTGTGCTTTTGGTGTCCGCCTAGGGTTAGGATTAGGTGTATGGTTTGATTTAGGCTTCAGGTTAGGTTAGGTTTGAAGTTAGTTTGAGGGAGTAAGTTTAGGGCTACTGTTAGTTTTCGGTTAACTGTTACAGTTGGAGTAAGCGTGAGGGTCAGGTTAGGGTAGGGGTTGAGCTTAAGGTGTCCGCCAAGGGTTAGGGTTAGGTGTATGACTTGATTAAGGCTTCAGGTTAGGTTAGGTTTGAACTTAGTTTGAGGGAGTAAGTTTAGGGCTACTTTTAGTTTTCGGTTCAGTGTTACGGTTGGAGTTAGCGTGAGGGTCAGGTTAGGGTTGGGGTTGAGCTTGAGGTGTCCCCCTAGGGTTAGAGTTAGGTGTATGGTTTGATTTAGGCTTCAGGTTAGGTTAGGTTTGAACTTAGTTTGAGGGAGTAAGTTTAGGGCTACTCTTAGTTTTCGGGTAACTGTTATGGTTGGAGTTAGCGTCAGGGCCAGGTTAAGGTTGGGGTTGAGCTTAAGGTGTCCGCCTAGGGTTAGGGTTAGGTCTATGGTTTGAGTTAGGCTTCAGGTTAGGTTAGGTTTCAACTTAGTTTGAGGGAGTAAGTTTAGGGCTACTGTTAGTTTTCGTTTCAGTGTTACTTTTGGAGATAGCGTCAGGGTCAGGTTAGGGTTGGGGTTGAGCTTCAGGTGTCCGCCTAGGGTTAGGGTTAGGTCTATGGTTTGAGTTAGGCTTCAGGTTAGGTTAGGTTTGAACTGAGTTTGAGGGAGTAAGTTTAGGGCTACTGTTAGTTTTCAGTTCAGTGTTACGGTTGGATTTAGCGTGAGGGTCAGGTTAGGGTTGGGGTTGAGGTTAAGGTGTCCGCCTAGGGTTAGGGTTAGGTGTATGGTTTGATTTAGGCTTCAGGTTAGGTTAGGTTTGAACGTAGTTTGAGGGAGTAAGTTTAGGACTACTGTTAGTTTTCGGGTAATTGTTAGGGTTGGAGTTAGCGTCAGGGCCATTTTAGGATTGGGGTTGAGCTTAAGGTGTCCGCCAAGGGTTAGGGTTAGTTCGATGGTTTGAGTTAGGCTTCAGGTTAGGTTAGGTTTGAACTTAGTTTGAGGGAGTAAGTTTAGGGCTACTGTTAGTTTTTGGTTCAGTGTTACGGTTGGAGATAGCGTCAGGGTCAGGTTAGGGTTGGGGTTGAGCTAAAGGTGTCCGCCTAGGGTTAGGGTTAGGTGTATGGTTTGATTTAGGCTTCAGGTTAGGTTAGGTTTGAACTTAGTTTGAGGGAGTAAGTTTAGGGCTACTGTTAGTTTTCGGTTCAGTGTTACGGTTGGAGATAGCGTCAGGGTCAGGTTAGCGTTGGGGTTGAGCTTCAGGTGTCCGCCTAAGGTTAGGTTTAGATCTATGGTTTGAGTTAGGCTTCAGGTTAGGTTACGTTTGAACTTAGTTTGAGGGAGTAAGTTTAGGGCTACTGTTAGTTTTCAGTTCAGTGTTACAGTTGGATTTAGCGTGAGGGTCAGGTTAGGTTTGGGGTTGAGCTTAAGGTGTCCGCCTAAGGTTAGGGTAGGTGTATGGTTTGATTTAGGCTTCAGGTTAGGTTAGGTTTGAACTTAGTTTGAGGGAGTAAGTTTAGTGCTACTGTTAGTTTTCGGGTAACTGTTATGGTTGGAGTTAGCGTCAGGGCCATTTTAGGATTGGGGTTGAGCTTAAGGTGTCAGCCAAGGGTTAGGGTTAGGTCTATGGTTTGAGTTAGGCTTCAGGTTAGGTTAGGTTTGAACTTAGTTTGAGGGAGTAAGTTTAGGGCTACTGTTAGTTTTCGGTTCATTGTTACGTTTGGAGATAGCGTCAGGGTCAGGTTAGGGTTGGGTTTGAACTTCAGGTGTCCGCCTAGGGTTAGGGTTAGGTCTATGGTTTGAGTTAGGCTTCAGGTTAGGTTAGGTTTGAACTTAGTTTGAGGGAGTAAGTTTAGGGCTACTGTTAGTTTTCGGTTCAGTGTTTCGGTTGGAGTTAGCGTGAGGGTCAGGTTATGGTAGGGGTTGAGCTTAAGGTGTCCGCCTAGGGTTAGGGTTAGGTGTATGGTTTGATTTAGGCTTCAGGTTAGGTTAGGTTTGAACTTAGTTTGAGGGAGTAAGTTTAGTGCTACTGTTAGTTTTCGGGTAACTGTTACGGTTGGAGTTAGCGTCAGGTCCAGGTTAGGGTTGGCGTTGAGCTAATGGTGTCCTCCTATGGTTAGGATTAGGTGTATGGTTTGATTTAGGCTTCAGTTACGTTAGGTTTGAAGTTAGTTTGAGGGAGTAAGTTTAGGGCTACTGTTAGTTTTCGGTTAACTGTTACAGTTGGAGTAAGCGTGAGGGTCAGGTTAGGGTAGGGGTTGAACTTAAGGTGTCTGCAAAGGGTTAGGGTTAGGTGTATGACTTGATTAAGGCTTCAGGTTAGGTTAGGTTTGAACTTAGTTTGAGGGAGTAAGTTTAGGGCTACTGTTAGTTTTCGATTCAGTGTTATGGTTGGAGTTAGCGTCAGGGTCAGGTTAGGGTTGGGCTTGAGCTTCAGGTGTCCGCCTAGGGTAAGGGTTAGGTCTATGGTTTGAGTTAGGCTTCAGGTTAGGTTAGGTTTGAAATTAGTTTGAGGGAGTAAGTTTAGGGCTACTGTTAGTTTTCGGTTCAGTGTTACGGTTGGAGTTAGCGTGAGGGTCAGGTTAGGGTTGGGGTTGAGCTTAAGGTGTCCGCCTAGGGTTGGAGTTAGGTGTATGGTTTGATTTAGGCTTCAGGTTAGGTTAGGTTTGAACTTAGTTTGAGGGAGTAATTTAGGGCTACTGTTAGTTTTCGGGCAACTGTTATGGTTGGAGTTAGCGTCAGGGCCAGGTTAGGGTTGGGGTTGAGCTTAAGGTGTCCGCCTAGGGTTAGGGTTAGGTCTATGGTTTGAGTTAGGCTTCAGGTTAGGTTAGCTTTGAACTTTGTTTGAGGGAGTAAGTTTAGGGCTACTGTTAGTTTTCGGTTCAGTGTTACTTTTGGAGATAGCGTCAGGGTCAGGTTAGGGTTGGGGTTGAGCTTCAGGTATCCGCCTAGGGTTAGGGTTAGGTCTATGGTTTGAGTTAGGCTTCAGGTTAGGTTAGGTTTGAACTTAGTTTGAGGGAGTAAGTTTAGGGCTACTGTTAGTTTTCAGTTCAGTGTTACGGTTGGATTTAGCGTGAGGGTCAGGTTAGGGTTGGGGTTGAGCTTCAGGGGTCCGCCTAGGGTTAGGGTTAGGTGTATGGTTTGATTTAGGCTTCAGGTTAGGTTAGGTTTGAACTTAGTTTGAGGGAGTAAGTTTAGGGCTACTGTTAGTTTTCGGGTAACTGTTATGGTTGGAGTTAGCGTCAGGGCCATTTTAGGATTGGGGTTGAGCTTAAGGTGTCCGCCAAGGGTTGGGGTTAGATCGATGGTTTGAGTTAGGCTGCAGGTTAGGTTAGGTTTGAACTTAGTTTGAGGGAGTAAGTTTAGGGCTACTGTTAGTTTTGGGTTCAGTGTTACGGATGGAGATAGCGTCAGTGTCAGGTTAGGGTTGGGGTTGAGCTTCAGGTGTCCGCCTAGGGTTAGGGTTAGGTCTATGGTTTGAGTTAGGCTTCAGGTTAGGTTAGGTTTGAACTTAGTTTGAAGGAGTAAGTTTAGGTTTACTGTTAGTTTTCGGTTCAGTGTTACGGTTGGAGTTAGCGTGTGGGTCAGGTTAGGGTTGGGGTTGAGATTAAGGTGTCCGCCTAGGGTTAGGGTTAGGTGTATGGTTTGATTTAGGCTTCAGGTTAGGTTAGGTTTGAACTTAGTTTGAGGGAGTAAGTTTAGGGCTACTGTTAGTTTTCGGTTCAGTGTTACGGTTGGAGATAGCTTCAGGGTCAGGTTAGGGTTGGGGTTGAGCTTCAGGTGTCTTCCTAGGGTTAGGGTTAGGTCTATGGTTTGAGTTAGGCTTAAGGTTAGATTAGGTTTGAAATTAGTTTGAGGGAGTAAGTTTAGGGCTAATGTTAATTTTCGGTTCAGTGTTACTTTTGGAGTTAGCGTGAGGGTCAGGTTAGGGTTGGGGTTGAGCTTAAGGTGTCCGCCTAGGGTTAGGGTTAGGTGTATGGTTTGATTTAGGCTTCAGGTTAGGTTAGGTTTGAACTTAGTTTGAGGGAGTAAGTTTAGGGCTACTGTTAGTTTTCGGGTAACTGTTACGGTTGGAGTTAGCGTCAGGTCCAGGATAGGGTTGGCGTTGAGCTAATGGTGTCCGCCTAGGGTTAGGGTTAGGTGTATGGTTTGATTTAGGCTTCAGGTTAGGTTAGGTTTGAAGTTAGTTTGAGGGAGTAAGTTTAGGGCTACTGTTAGTTTTCGGGTAACTGTTATGGTTGGAGTTAGCGTCAGGGCCTGGTTCGGTTGGGGTTGAGCTTAAGGTGTCCGCCTAGGGTTAGGGTTAGGTCTATGGTTTGAGTTAGGCTTCAGGTTAGGTTAGGTTTGAACTTAGTTTGATGGAGTAAGTTTAGGGCTACGGTTAGTTTTCGGTTCAGTGTTACGGTTGGAGATAGCGTCAGGGTCAGCTGAGGGTTGGGGTTGAGCTTAAGGTGTCCGCCTAGGGTTAGGGTTAGGTGTATGGTTTGATTTAGGCTTCAGGTTAGGTTAGGTTTGAACTTAGTTTTAGGGAGTAAGTTTAGGGCTACTGTTAGTTTTCGGGTAACTGTTATGGTTGGAGTTAGCGTCAGGGCCAGGTTAGCGTTGGGGTTGAGCTTCAGGTGTCCGCCTAGGGTTGGGGTTAGTTCTATGGTTTGAGTTAGGCTTCTGGTTAGGTTAGGTTTGAACTTAGTTTGACGGAATAAGTTTAGGGCTACTGTTAGTTTTCGGTTCAGTGTTACGGTTGGGGTTAGCGTGAGGGTCAGGTTATGGTTGGGGTTGATCTTAAGGTGTCCGCCTAGGGTTAGCGTTAGGTGTATGGTTTGATTTAGGCTTCAGGTTAGGTTAGGTTTGAACTTAGTTTGAGGGAGTAAGTTTAGGGCTACTGTTAGTTTTCGGTTCAGTGTTTCGGTTGGAGATAGCGTCAGGGTCAGGTTAGGGTTGGGGTTGAGATTAAGGTGTCCGCCTAGGGTTAGGGTTAGGTCTATGATTTGAGTTAGGCTTCAGGTTAGGTTAGGTTTGAACTTAGTTTGAGGGAGTAAGTTTAAGGCTACTGTTAGTTTTCGGGTAACTGTTACGGTTGGATTTAGCGTCAGGTCCAGGTTAGGGTTGGCTTTGAGCTAATGGTGTCCGCCTAGGGTTAGGGTTAGGTGTATGGTTTGATTTAGGCTTCAGGTTAGGTTAGGTTTGAAGTTAGTTTGAGGGAATAAGTTTAGGGCTACTGTTAGTTTTCGGTTAACTGTTACAGTTGGAGTAAGCGTGAGGGTGAGGTTAGGGTAGGGGTTGAGCTTAAGGTGTCCGCCTAGCGTTAGGGTTAGGTGTATGATTTGATTAAGGCTTCAGGTTAGGTTAGGTTTGAACTTAGTTTGAGGGAGTAAGTTTAGGGCTACTGTTAGTTTTCGGGTAACTGTTATGGTTGGAGTTAGCGTCAGGGCCAATTTAGGATTGGGCTTGAGCTTAAGGTGTCCGCAAAGGGTTAGGGTTAGGTCTATGGTTTGAGTTAGGCTTCAGGTTAGGTTAGGTTTGAACTTAGTTTGAGTGAGTAAGTTTAGGGCTACTGTTAGTTTTCGGGTAACTGTTACGGTTGGAGATAGCGTCAGGGTCAGGTTAGTGTTGGGGTTGAGCTTCAGGTGTCCTCCTAGGGTTAGGGTTAGGTCTATGGTTTGAGTTAGGCTTCAGGTTAGGTTAGGTTTGAACTTAGTTTGAGGGAGTAAGTTTAGGGCTACTGTTAGTTTTCAGTTCAGTGTTACGGTTGGATTTAGCGTGAGGGTCAGGTTAGGGTTGGGGTTGAGCTTAAGGGGTCCGCCTAGGGTTGGGGTTAGGTGTATGGTTTGATTTAGGCTTCAGGTTAGGTTAGGTTTGAACTTAGTTTGAGGGAGTAAGTTTAGGGCTACTGTTAGTTTTCAGGTAACTGTTATGGTTGGAGTTAGCGTCAGGGCCATTTTAGGACTGGGGTAGAGCTGAAGGTGTCCGCCAAGGTTTAGGGTTAGGTCTATGGTTTGAGTTAGGATTCAGGGTAGGTTAGGTTTGAAGTTAGTTTGAGGGAGTAAGTTTAGGGCTACTGTTAGTTTTCGGTTCAGTGTTACGGTTGGAGATAGCGTCAGGGTTAGGTTTGGGTTGGGGTTGAGCTTCAGGTGTCCGCCTAGAGTTAGGGTTAGGTCTATGGTTTGAGTTAGGCTTCAGGTTAGGTTAGGTTTGAACTTAGTTTGAGGGAGTAAGTTTAGGGCTACTGTTAGTTTTCGGTTCAGTGTTACGGTTGGAGTTAGCGTGAGGGTCAGGTTAGGGTTGGGGTTGAGCTTAAGGTGTCCGCCTAGGGTTAGGGTTAGCTGTATCGTTTGATTTAGGCTTCAGGTTAGGTTAGGTTTGAACTTAGTTTGAGGGAGTAAGTTTAGGGCGACTGTTAGTTTTCGGGTAACTGTTATGGTAGGAGCTAGCGTCAGGGCCAGGTTAGGGTTGGGGTTGAGCTTAAGGTGTCCGCCTAGGTTTAGGGTTAGGTCTATGGTTTGAGTTAGGCTTCAGGTTAGGTTTAGTTTGAACTTAGTTTGAGGGAGTAAGTTTAGGGCTAATGTTAGTTTTCGGTTCAGTGTTACGGTTGGAGATACAGTCACGGTCAGGTTAGCGTTGGGGTTGTGCTTCAGGTGTCCGCCTAGAGTTAGGGTTAGGTCTATGGTTTGAGTTAGGCTTCAGGTTAGGTTAGGTTTGAAATTAGTTTGAGGGAGTAAGTTTAGGGCTACTGTTAGTTTTCGGTTCAGTGTTACGGTTGGAGTTAGCGTGAGGGTCAGGTTAGGGTTGGGGTTGATGATAAGGTGTCCGCCTAGGGTTAGGGTTAGGTGTATGGTTTGATTTAGGCTTCAGGTTAGGTTATGTTTGAGCTTAGTTTGAGGGAGTAAACTTAGAGCGACTGTTAGTTTTCTGGTAACTGTTATGTTTGGAGTTAGCGTCAGGGCCATTTTAGGACTGGCGTTGAGCTTAAGGTGTCCGCCTAGGGTTAGGGTTAGGTCTATGGTTTGAGTTAGTCTTCAGGTTAGGTTAGGTTTTGAAGTTAGTTTGAGGGAGTAAGTTTAGGGCTACTGTTAGTTTTCGGTTCAGTGTTACGGTTGGAGATAGCGTCAGGGTTAGGTTAGGGTTGGGGTTGAGCTTCAGGTGTCCGCCTAGGGTTAGGGTTAGGTGTATGGTTTGATTTAGGCTTCAGGTTAGGTTAGGTTTGAACTTAGTTTGAGGGAGTAAGTTTAGGGCTACTGTTAGTTTTCGGTTCAGTGTTACGGTTGGAGATAGCGTGAGGGTCAGGTTAGGGTTGTGGTTGAGCTTCAGGTGTCCGCCTAGGGTTAGGGTTAGGTCTATGGTTTGAGTTAGGCTTCAGGTTAGGTTAGGTTTGAAGTTAGTTTGAGGGAGTAAGTTTAAAGCTACTGTTAGTTTTCGGTTCAGTGTTACGGGTGAGATAGCGTCAGGGTCAGGTTAGGGTTGGGGTTGAGCTTCAGGTGCCCGCCTAGGGTTAGGGTTAGGTCTATGGTTTGAGTTAGGCTTCAGGTTAGGATAGGTTTGAAATTAGTTTGAAGGAGTAAGTTTAGGGATAATGTTAGTTTTCGGTTCAGTGTTACGGTTGGAGTTAGCGTGAGGGTCATGTTAGGGTTGGGGTTGAGCTTAAGGTGTCCGCCTAGTGTTAGGGTTAGGTGTATGGTTTGATTTAGGCTTCAGGTTAGGTTAGGTTTGAACTTAGTTTGAGGGAGTAAGTTTAGGGCGACTGTTAGTTTTCGGGTAACTGCTATGGTTGGAGTTAGCGTCAGGGCCAGGTTAGGGTTGGGGTTGAGCTTCAGGTGTCCGCCTAGGGTTAGGGTTAGGTCTATGGTTTGAGTTAGGCTTCAGGTTAGGTTAGGTTTGAACTTAGTTTGAGGGAGTAAGTTTAGGGCTACTGTTAGCTTTCGGTTCAGTGTTACGTTTGGAGATAGAGTCAGGGTCAGGTTAGTGTTGGGGTTGAGCTTCAGGTGTCCTCCTAGAGTTAGGGTTAGGTCTATGGTTTGAGTTAGGCTTCAGGTTAGGTTAGGTTTGAACTTAGTTTGAGGGAGTAAGTTTAGGGCTACTGTTAGTTTTCAGTTCAGAGTTACTGTTGGATTTAGCGTGAGGGTCAGGTTAGGGTTGGGGTTGAGCTTAAGGTGTCCGCCTAGGGTTGGGGTTAGGTATATGGTTTGATTTAGGCTTCAGGTTAGGTTAGGTTTGAACTTAGTTTGAGGGTGTAAGTTTAGGGCTACTGTTTGTTTTCGTGTAACTGTTATGGTTGGAGTTAGCGTCAGGGCCATTTTAGGATTGGGGTTGAGCTTAAGGTGTCCGCCAAGGGTTAGGGTTAGGTCTATGGTTTGAGTTAGGCTTCAGGTTAGGTTAGGTTTGAAGTTAGTTAGAGGGAGTAAGTTTAGGGCTACTCTTAGTTTTCGGTTCAGTGTTACAGTTGGAGATAGCGTCAGGGTTAGGTTAGGGTTGGGGTTGAGCTTCAGGTGTCCGCCTAGGGTTAGGGTTAGGTCTATGGTTTCAGTTAGGCTTCAGGTTAGGTTAGGTTTGAAGTTAGTTTGAGGGAGTAAGTTTAGGGCTACTGTTAGTTTTCGGTTAACTGTTACAGTTGGAGTAAGCGTAAGGTTCAGGTTAGGGTAGGGGTTGAGCTTCAGGTGTCCGCCTAGGGTTAGGGTTAGGTCTATGGTTTGAGTTAGGCTTCAGGTTAGGTTAGGTTTGAACTTAGTTTGAGGGAGTAAGTTTAGGGCTAATGTTAGTTTTCGGTTCAGTGTTACGGTTGGAGTTAGCATGAGGGTCATGTTAGGGATGGGGTTGAGCTTAAGGTGTCCGCCTAGGGTTAGGGTTTGTTGTATGGTTTTATTTAGGCTTCAGGTTAGGTTAGGTTTGAACTTAGTTTGAGGGAGTAAGTTTAGGGCGACTGTTAGTTTTCGAGTAACTGTTATGGTTGGAGTTAGCGTCAGGGCCAGGTTAGGGTTGGGGTTGAGCTTAAGGTGTCCGCCCAGGGTTAGGGTTAAGTCTATGGTTTGAGTTAGGCTTCAGGTTAGGTTAGGTTTGAACTTAGTTTGAGGGAGTAAGTTTAGGGCTACTGTTAGTTTTCGGTTCAGTGTTACGGTTGGATTTAGCGTGAGGGTCAGGTTAGGGTAGGGGTTGAGCTTAAGGTGTCCGCCTAGGGTTAGGGTTAGGTGTATGGTTTTATTTAGGCTTCAGGTTAGGTTAGGTTTGAACTTAGTTTGAGGGAGTAAGTTTAGGGCTACTGTTAGTTTTCGGGTAACTGTTATGGTTGGAGTTAGCGTCAGGGCCATTTTAGGATTGGGGTTGAGCTTAAGGTGTCCGCCAAGGGTTAGGGTTAGGTCTATGGTTTGAGTTAGGCTTCCGGTTAGGTTAGGCTTGAATTTAGTTTTAGGGAGTAAGTTTAGGGCTACTGTTAGTTTTCGGTTCAGTTTTACGGTTGGAGATAGCGTCAGGGTTAGGTTAGGGTTGGGGTTGAGCTTCAGGTGTCCGCCTAGGGTTAGGGTTAGGTCTATGGTTTGAGTTAGGCTTCAGGTTAGGTTAGGTTTGAAGTTAGTTTGAGGGAGTAAGTTTTGGGCTACTGTTAGTTTTCGGTTAACTGTTACAGTTGGAGTAAGCGTAAGGGTCAGGTTAGGGTAGGGGTTGAGCTTAAGGTGTCCGCCTAGGGTTAGGGTTAGGTTTATGAATTGATTAAGTCTTCAAGTTAGGTTAGGTATGAACTTACTTTGAGGGAGTAAGTTTAGGGCTACTGTTAGTTTTCGGGTAACTGTTATGGTTGGAGTTAGCGTCAGGGCCATTTTAAGATTGGGGTTGAGCTTAAGGTTTCCGACAAGGGTTAGTGTTAGGTCTATGGTTTGATTTAGGCTTCAGGTTAGGTTAGGTTTGAACTTAGTTTGAGGGAGTAAGTTTAGGGCTCCTGTTAGTTTTCGGTTCAGTGTTACAGTTGGAGATAGCGTCAGGGTCAGGTTAGGGTTGGGGTTGAGCTTCAGGTGTCCGCCTAGGGTTAGGGTTAGGTCTATGGTTTGAGTTAGGCTTCAGGTTAGGTTAGGTTTGAACTTAGTTTGAGGGAGTAAGTTTAGGGCTAATGTTAGTTTTCGGTTCAGTGTTACGGTTGGAGTTAGCGTGAGGGTCATGTTTGGGATGGGGTTGAGCTTAAGGTGTCCGCCTAGGGTTAGGGTTTGTTGTATGGTTTTATTTAGGCTTCAGGTTAGGTTAGGTTTGAACTTAGTTTGAGGGAGTAAGTTTAGGGCGACTGTTAGTTTTCGAGTAACTGTTATGGTTGGAGTTAGCGTCAGGGCCAGGTTAGGGTTGGGGTTGAGCTTAAGGTGTCCGCCTAGGGTTAGGGTTAGGTCTATGGTTTGAGTTAGGCTTCAGGTTAGGTTAGGTTTGAACTTAGTTTGAGGGAGTAAGTTTAGGGCTACTGTTAGTTTTCGGTTCAGTGTTACGGTTGGATTTAGCGTGAGGGTCAGGTTAGGGTAGGGGTTGAGCTTAAGGTGTCCGCCTAGGGTTAGGGTTAGGTGTATGGTTTGATTTAGGCTTCAGGTTAGGTTAGGTTTGAACTTAGTTTGAGGGAGTAAGTTTAGGGCTACTGTTAGTTTTCGGGTAACTGTTATGGTTGGAGTTAGCGTCAGGGCCATTTTAGGATTGGGGTTGAGCTTAAGGTGTCCGCCAAGGGTTAGGGTTAGGTCTATGGTTTGAGTTAGGCTTCCGGTTAGGTTAGGCTTGAAGTTAGTTTTAGGGAGTAAGTTTAGGGCTACTGTTAGTTTTCGGTTCAGTGTTACGGTTGGAGATAGCGTCAGGGTTAGGTTAGGGTTGGGGTTGAGCTTCAGGTGTCCGCCTAGGGTTAGGGTTAGGTCTATGGTTTGAGTTAGGCTTCAGGTTAGGTTAGGTTTGAAGTTAGTTTGAGGGAGTAAGTTTTGGGCTACTGTTAGTTTTCGGTTAACTGTTACAGTTGGAGTAAGCGTAAGGGTCAGGTTAGGGTAGGGGTTGAGCTTAAGGTGTCCGCCTAGGGTTAGGGTTAGGTTTATGAATTGATTAAGTCTTCAAGTTAGGTTAGGTATGAACTTACTTTGAGGGAGTAAGTTTAGGGCTACTGTTAGTTTTCGGGTAACTGTTATGGTTGGAG
Source organism: Tupaia tana (assembly GCA_026018925.1). Classification (NCBI taxonomy): domain Eukaryota; kingdom Metazoa; phylum Chordata; class Mammalia; order Scandentia; family Tupaiidae; genus Tupaia; species Tupaia tana. The sequence goes on along the minus strand of JAKSZU010000042.1, from coordinate 416,232 downwards.
TTAGCGTCAGGGCCATTTTAAGATTGGGGTTGAGCTTAAGGTTTCCGCCAAGGGTTAGTGTTAGGTCTATGGTTTGATTTAGGCTTCAGGTTAGGTTAGGTTTGAACTTAGTTTGAGGGAGTAAGTTTAGGGCTACTGTTAGTTTTCGGTTCAGTGTTACGGTTGGAGATAGCGTCAGGGTCAGGTTAGGTTTGCGTTGAGCTTCAGGTGTCCGCCTAGGGTTAGGGTTAGGTCTATGGTTTGAGTTAAGCTTCAGGTTAGGTTAGGTTTGAACTTAGTGTGAGGGAGTAAGTTTAGGGCTACTGTTAGTTTTCGGTTCAGTGTTACGGTTGGATTTAGCGTGAGGTCAGGTTTGGGTTGGGGTTGAGCTTAAGGTGTCCGCCTAGGGTTAGGGTTAGGTGTATGGTTTGATTTAGGCTTCAGTTTAGGTTAGGTTTGAACTTAGTTTGAGGGAGAAAGTTTAGGGGTACTGTTAGTTTTCGGTTCAGTTTTACGGTTGGAGATAGCGTCAGGGTCAGGTTAGGGTTGGGGTTGAGCTTCAGGTGTCCGCCTAGGGTTAGGGTTAGGTCTATGGTTTGAGTTAGGCTTCAGGTTAGGTTAGGTTTGAAATTAGTTTGAGGGAGTAAGTTTAGGGCTAATGTTAGTTTTCGGTTCAGTTTTACGGTTGGAGATAGCGTCAGGGTCAGGTTAGGGTTGGGGTTGAGCTTCAGGGGTCCGCCTAGGGTTAGGGTTAGGTATATGGTTTGAGTTAGGCTTCAGGTTAGGTTAGGTTTGAAATTAGTTTGAGGGAGTAAGTTTAGGGCTAATGTTAGTTTTCGGTTCAGTGTTACGGTTGGAGTTAGCGTTAGGGTCAGGTTGGGGTTGGGGTTGAGCTTAAGGTGTCCGCCTAGGGTTAGGGTTAGGTGTATGGTTTGATTTAGGCTTCAGGTTAGCTTAGGTTTGAACTTAGTTTGAGGGAGTAAGTTTAGGGCGACTGTTAGTTTTCTGGTAACTGTTATGGTTGGAGTTAGCGTCAGGGCCAGGTTAGGGTTGGGGTTGAGCTTAAGGTGTCCGCCTAGGGTTAGGGTTAGGTCTATGGTTTGAGTTAGGCTTCAGGTTAGGTTAGGTTTGAACTTAGTTTGAGGGAGTAAGTTTAGGGCTACTGTTAGTTTTCAGTTCAGGGTTACGGTTGGATTTAGCGTGAGGGTCATGTTAGGGTTGGGGTTGAGCTTAAGGTGTCCGCCTAGTGTTGGGGTTAGGTGTATGGTTTGATTTAGGCTTCAGGTTAGGTTAGGTTTGAACTTAGCTTGAGGGAGTAAGTTTAGGGCTACTGTTAGTTTTCGGGTAACTGTTATGGTTGGAGTTAGCTTCAGGGCCATTTTAGGATTGGGCTTGAGCTTAAGGTTTCCGCCAAGGGTTAGGGTTAGGTCTATGGTTTGAGTTAGGCTTCCGGTTAGGTTAGGTTTGAAGTTAGTTTGAGGGTGTAAGTTTTGGGCTACTGTTAGTTTTCGGTTCAGTGTTACGGTTGGAGATAGCGTCAGGGTTAGTTTAACGTTGGGGTTGAGCTTCAGGTGTCCGCCTAGGGTTAGGGTTAGGTCTATGGTTTGAGTTAGTCTTCAGGTTAGGTTAGGTTTGAAGTTAGTTTGAGGGAGTAAGTTTAGGGCTACTGTTAGTTTTCGGTTAACTGTTACAGTTGGAGTAAGCGTAAGGGTCAGGTTAGGGTAGGGGTTGAGCTTAAGGTGTCCGCCTAGGGTTAGGGTTAGGTGTATGATTTGATTAAGGCTTCAGGTTAGGTTAGGTGTGAACTTAGTTTGAGGGAGTAAGTTTAGGGCTACTGTTAGTTTTCAGGTAACTGTTATGGTTGGAGTTAGCGTCAGGCCCATTTTAAGATTGGGGTTGAGCTTAAGGTGTCCGCCAAGGATTAGGGTTAGTTCTATGGTTTGATTTAGGCTTCAGGTTAGGTTAGGTTTGAACTTAGTTTGAGGGAGTAAGTTTAGGGCTACTGTTAGTTTTCGGTTCAGTGTTACGGTTGGAGATAGCGTCAGGGTCAGGTTAGGGTTGGCGTTGAGCTTCAGGTGTCCGCCTAGGGTTAGGGTTAGGTCTATGGTTTGGGTTAGGCTTCAGGTTAGGTTAGGTTTGAACTTAGTTTGAGGGAGTAAGTTTAGGGCTACTGTTAGTTTTCAGTTCAGAGTTATGGTTGGATTTAGCGTGAGGGTCAGGTTAGGGTTGGGGTTGAGCTTAAGGTGTTCCCCTAGTGTTGGGGTTAGGTGTATGGTTTGATTTAGGCTTCAGGTTAGGTTAGGTTTGAACTTAGTTTGAGGGAGTAAGTTTAGGGCTACTGTTAGTTTTCGGGTAACTGTTATGGTTGGAGTTAGCGTCAGGGCCATTTTAGGATTGGGGTTGAGCTTAAGGTGTCCGCCAAGGGTTAGGGTTAGGTCTATGGTTTGAGTTAGGCTTCCGGTTAGGTTAGGTTTGAAGTTAGTTTGAGGGAGTATGTTTAGGGCTACTGTTAGTTTTCGGTTCAGTGTTACGGTTGGAGATAGCGTCAGGGTTAGGTTAGGGTTGGGGATGAGCTTCAGGTGTCCGCCTAGGGTTAGGGTTAGGTCTATGGTTTGAGTTAGGCTTCAGGTTAGGTTAGGTTTGAAGTTAGTTTGAGGGAGTAAGTTTAGGGCTACTGTTAGTTTTCGGTTAACTGTTACAGTTGGAGTAAGCGTAAGGGTCAGGTTAGGGTAGGGGTTGAGCTTAAGGTGTCCGCCTAGGGTTAGGGTTAGGTGTATGAATTGATTAAGTCTTCAGGTTAGGTTAGGTATGAACTTACTTTGAGGGAGTAAGTTTAGGGCTACTGTTAGTTTTCGGGTAACTGTTATGGTTGGAGTTAGCGTCAGGGCCATTTTAAGATTGGGGTTGAGCTTAAGGTTTCCGCCAAGGGTTAGTGTTAGGTCTATGGTTTGATTTAGGCTTCAGGTTAGGTTAGGTTTGAACTTAGTTTGAGGGAGTAAGTTTAGGGCTACTGTTAGTTTTCGGTTCAGTGTTACGGTTGGAGATAGCGTCAGGGTCAGGTTAGGTTTGCGTTGAGCTTCAGGTGTCCGCCTAGGGTTAGGGTTAGGTCTATGGTTTGAGTTAAGCTTCAGGTTAGGTTAGGTTTGAACTTAGTGTGAGGGAGTAAGTTTAGGGCTACTGTTAGTTTTCGGTTCAGTGTTACGGTTGGATTTAGCGTGAGGGTCAGCTTAGGGTTGGGGTTGAGCTTAAGGTGTCCGCCTAGGGTTAGGGTTAGGTGTATGGTTTGATTTAGGCTTCAGTTTAGGTTAGGTTTGAACTTAGTTTGAGGGAGAAAGTTTAGGGGTACTGTTAGTTTTCGGTTCAGTTTTACGGTTGGAGATAGCGTCAGGGTCAGGTTAGGGTTGGGGTTGAGCTTCAGGTGTCCGCCTAGGGTTAGGGTTAGGTGTATGATTTGATTAAGGCTTCAGGTTAGGTTATGTTTGAACTTAGTTTGAGGGAGTAAGTTTAGGGCGACTGTTAGTTTTCTGGTAACTGTTATGGTTGGAGTTAGCGTCAGGGCCAGGTTAGGGTTGGGGTTGAGCTTAAGGTGTCCGCCTAGGGTTAGGGTTAGGTCTATGGTTTGAGTTAGGCTTCAGGTTAGGTTAGGTTTGAACTTAGTTTGAGCGAGTAAGTTTAGGGCTACTGTTAGTTTTCGGTTCAGTGTTACAGTTGGATTTAGCGTGAGGGTCAGGTTAGGGTTGGGCTTGAGCTTAAGGTGTCCGCCTAGGGTTGGGGTTAGGTGTATGGTTTGATTTAGGCTTCAGGTTAGGTTAGGTTTGAACTTAGTTTGAGGGAGTAAGTTTAGGGCTACTGTTAGTTTTCGGGTAACTGTTATGGTTGGAGTTAGCGTCAGGGCCATTTTAGGACTGGGGTTGAGCTTAAGGTGTCCGCCTAGGGTTAGGGTTAGGTCTATGGTTTCAGTTAGGCTTCAGGTTAGGTTAGGTTTGAACTTAGATTGAGGGAGTAAGTTTAGGGCTACTGTTAGTTTTCGGTTCAGTGTTATGGGTGGAGATAGCGTCAGGGTCAGGTTAGGGTTGGGGTTGAGCTTCAGGTGTCCGCCTAGGGTTAGGGTTAGGTCTATGGTTTGAGTTAGGCTTCAGGTTAGGTTAGGTTTGAAATTAGTTTGAGGCAGTAAGTTTAGGGCTAATGTTAGTTTTCGGTTCAGTGTTACGGTTGGAGATAGCGTCAGGGTCAGGTTAGGGTTGGGGTTGAGCTTCAGGTGTCCGCCTAGGGTTAGGGTTAGGTCTATGGTTTGAGTTAGTCTTCAGGTTAGGTTAGGTTTGAAATTAGTTTGAGGGAGTAAGTTTAGGGCTAATGTTAGTTTTCGGTTCAGTTTTACGGTTGGAGATAGCGTCAGGGTCAGGTTAGGGTTGGGGTTGAGCTTCAGGGGTCCGCCTAGGGTTAGGGTTAGGTGTATGGTTTGATTTAGGCTTCAGGTTAGGTTAGGATTGAACTTAGTTTAAGGGAGTAAGTTTAGGGCGACTGTTAGTTTTCGGGTAACTGTTATGGTTGGAGTTAGCGTCAGGGCCAGGTTAGGGTTGGCGTTGAGCTTAAGGTGTCCGAATAGGGTTAGGGTTAGGTCTATGGTTTGAGTTAGGCTTCAGGTTAGGTTAGGTTTGAACTTAGTTTGAGGGAGTAAGTTGAGGGCTACTGTTAGTTTTCGGTTCAGTGTTACGGTTGGAGATAGCGTCAGGGTCAGGTTAGCGTTGGGGTTGAGCTTCAGGTGTCCGCCTAGGGTTAGGGTTAGGTGTATGATTTGATTAAGGCTTCAGTTTAGGTTAAGTTTGAACTTAGTTGGAGGGAGTAAGTTTAGGGCTACTGTTAGTTTTCGGTTCAGTGTTACGGTTGGAGATAGCGTCAGGGTCAGGTTAGGGTTGGGGTTGAGCTTCAGGTGTCTGCCTAGGGTTAGGGTTAGGTCTATGGTTTGAGTTAGGCTTCAGGTTAGGTTAGGTTTGAAGTTAGTTTGAGGGAGTAAGTTTAGGGCTACTGTTAGTTTTCGGTTAACTGTTACAGTTGGAGTAAGCGTAAGGGTCAGGTTAGGGTAGGGGTTGAGCTTAAGGTGTCCGCCTAGGGTTAGGGTTAGGTGTATGAATTGATTAAGTCTTCAGGTTAGGTTAGGTATGAACTTACTTTGAGGGAGTAAGTTTAGGGCTACTGTTAGTTTTCGGGTAACTGTTATGGTTGGAGTTAGCGTCAGGGCCATTTTAAGATTGGGGTTGAGCTTAAGGTTTCCGCCAAGGGTTAGTGTTAGGTCTATGGTTTGATTTAGGCTTCAGGTTAGGTTAGGTTTGAACTTAGTTTGAGGGAGTAAGTTTAGGGCTACTGTTAGTTTTCGGTTCAGTGTTACGGTTGGAGATAGCGTCAGGGTCAGGTTAGGTTTGCGTTGAGCTTCAGGTGTCCGCCTAGGGTTAGGGTTAGGTCTATGGTTTGAGTTAAGCTTCAGGTTAGGTTAGGTTTGAACTTAGTGTGAGGGAGTAAGTTTAGGGCTACTGTTAGTTTTCGGTTCAGTGTTACGGTTGGATTTAGCGTGAGGGTCAGGTTTGGGTTGGGGTTGAGCTTAAGGTGTCCGCCTAGGGTTAGGGTTAGGTGTATGGTTTGATTTAGGCTTCAGTTTAGGTTAGGTTTGAACTTAGTTTGAGGGAGAAAGTTTAGGGGTACTGTTAGTTTTCGGTTCAGTTTTACGGTTGGAGATAGCGTCAGGGTCAGGTTAGGGTTGGGGTTGAGCTTCAGGTGTCCGCCTAGGGTTAGGGTTAGGTCTATGGTTTGAGTTAGGCTTCAGGTTAGGTTAGGTTTGAAATTAGTTTGAGGGAGTAAGTTTAGGGCTAATGTTAGTTTTCGGTTCAGTTTTACGGTTGGAGATAGCGTCAGGGTCAGGTTAGGGTTGGGGTTGAGCTTCAGGGGTCCGCCTAGGGTTAGGGTTAGGTATATGGTTTGAGTTAGGCTTCAGGTTAGGTTAGGTTTGAAATTAGTTTGAGGGAGTAAGTTTAGGGCTAATGTTAGTTTTCGGTTCAGTGTTACGGTTGGAGTTAGCGTTAGGGTCAGGTTGGGGTTGGGGTTGAGCTTAAGGTGTCCGCCTAGGGTTAGGGTTAGGTGTATGGTTTGATTTAGGCTTCAGGTTAGCTTAGGTTTGAACTTAGTTTGAGGGAGTAAGTTTAGGGCGACTGTTAGTTTTCTGGTAACTGTTATGGTTGGAGTTAGCGTCAGGGCCAGGTTAGGGTTGGGGTTGAGCTTAAGGTGTCCGCCTAGGGTTAGGGTTAGGTCTATGGTTTGAGTTAGGCTTCAGGTTAGGTTAGGTTTGAACTTAGTTTGAGGGAGTAAGTTTAGGGCTACTGTTAGTTTTCAGTTCAGGGTTACGGTTGGATTTAGCGTGAGGGTCAGGTTAGGGTTGGGGTTGAGCTTAAGGTGTCCGCCTAGTGTTGGGGTTAGGTGTATGGTTTGATTTAGGCTTCAGGTTAGGTTAGGTTTGAACTTAGCTTGAGGGAGTAAGTTTAGGGCTACTGTTAGTTTTCGGGTAACTGTTATGGTTGGAGTTAGCTTCAGGGCCATTTTAGGATTGGGCTTGAGCTTAAGGTTTCCGCCAAGGGTTAGGGTTAGGTCTATGGTTTGAGTTAGGCTTCCGGTTAGGTTAGGTTTGAAGTTAGTTTGAGGGTGTAAGTTTAGGGCTACTGTTAGTTTTCGGTTCAGTGTTACGGTTGGAGATAGCGTCAGGGTTAGTTTAACGTTGGGGTTGAGCTTCAGGTGTCCGCCTAGGGTTAGGGTTAGGTCTATGGTTTGAGTTAGTCTTCAGGTTAGGTTAGGTTTGAAGTTAGTTTGAGGGAGTAAGTTTAGGGCTACTGTTAGTTTTCGGTTAACTGTTACAGTTGGAGTAAGCGTAAGGGTCAGGTTAGGGTAGGGGTTGAGCTTAAGGTGTCCGCCTAGGGTTAGGGTTAGGTGTATGATTTGATTAAGGCTTCAGGTTAGGTTAGGTGTGAACTTAGTTTGAGGGAGTAAGTTTAGGGCTACTGTTAGTTTTCAGGTAACTGTTATGGTTGGAGTTAGCGTCAGGCCCATTTTAAGATTGGGGTTGAGCTTAAGGTGTCCGCCAAGGATTAGGGTTAGTTCTATGGTTTGATTTAGGCTTCAGGTTAGGTTAGGTTTGAACTTAGTTTGAGGGAGTAAGTTTAGGGCTACTGTTAGTTTTCGGTTCAGTGTTACGGTTGGAGATAGCGTCAGGGTCAGGTTAGGGTTGGCGTTGAGCTTCAGGTGTCCGCCTAGGGTTAGGGTTAGGTCTATGGTTTGGGTTAGGCTTCAGGTTAGGTTAGGTTTGAACTTAGTTTGAGGGAGTAAGTTTAGGGCTACTGTTAGTTTTCAGTTCAGAGTTATGGTTGGATTTAGCGTGAGGGTCAGGTTAGGGTTGGGGTTGAGCTTAAGGTGTTCCCCTAGTGTTGGGGTTAGGTGTATGGTTTGATTTAGGCTTCAGGTTAGGTTAGGTTTGAACTTAGTTTGAGGGAGTAAGTTTAGGGCTACTGTTAGTTTTCGGGTAACTGTTATGGTTGGAGTTAGCGTCAGGGCCATTTTAGGATTGGGGTTGAGCTTAAGGTGTCGGCCAAGGGTTAGGGTTAGGTCTATGGTTTGAGTTAGGCTTCCGGTTAGGTTAGGTTTGAAGTTAGTTTGAGGGAGTAAGTTTTGGGCTACTGTTAGTTTTCGGTTAACTGTTACAGTTGGAGTAAGCGTAAGGGTCAGGTTAGGGTAGGGGTTGAGCTTAAGGTGTCCGCCTAGGGTTAGGGTTAGGTGTATGAATTGATTAAGTCTTCAGGTTAGGTTAGGTATGAACTTACTTTGAGGGAGTAAGTTTAGGGCTACTGTTAGTTTTCGGGTAACTGTTATGGTTGGAGTTAGCGTCAGGGCCATTTTAAGATTGGGGTTGAGCTTAAGGTTTCCGCCAAGGGTTAGTGTTAGGTCTATGGTTTGATTTAGGCTTCAGGTTAGGTTAGGTTTGAACTTAGTTTGAGGGAGTAAGTTTAGGGCTACTGTTAGTTTTCGGTTCAGTGTTACGGTTGGAGATAGCGTCAGGGTCAGGTTAGGTTTGCGTTGAGCTTCAGGTGTCCGCCTAGGGTTAGGGTTAGGTCTATGGTTTGAGTTAAGCTTCAGGTTAGGTTAGGTTTGAACTTAGTGTGAGGGAGTAAGTTTAGGGCTACTGTTAGTTTTCGGTTCAGTGTTACGGTTGGATTTAGCGTGAGGGTCAGCTTAGGGTTGGGGTTGAGCTTAAGGTGTCCGACTAGGGTTAGGGTTAGGTGTATGGTTTGATTTAGGCTTCAGTTTAGGTTAGGTTTGAACTTAGTTTGAGGGAGAAAGTTTAGGGGTACTGTTAGTTTTCGGTTCAGTTTTACGGTTGGAGATAGCGTCAGGGTCAGGTTAGGGTTGGGGTTGAGCTTCAGGTGTCCGCCTAGGGTTAGGGTTAGGTGTATGATTTGATTAAGGCTTCAGGTTAGGTTATGTTTGAACTTAGTTTGAGGGAGTAAGTTTAGGGCGACTGTTAGTTTTCTGGTAACTGTTATGGTTGGAGTTAGCGTCAGGGCCAGGTTAGGGTTGGGGTTGAGCTTAAGGTGTCCGCCTAGGGTTAGGGTTAGGTCTATGGTTTGAGTTAGGCTTCAGGTTAGGTTAGGTTTGAACTTAGTTTGAGCGAGTAAGTTTAGGGCTACTGTTAGTTTTCGGTTCAGTGTTACAGTTGGATTTAGCGTGAGGGTCAGGTTAGGGTTGGGCTTGAGCTTAAGGTGTCCGCCTAGGGTTGGGGTTAGGTGTATGGTTTGATTTAGGCTTCAGGTTATGTTAGGTTTGAACTTAGTTTGAGGGAGTAAGTTTAGGGCTACTGTTAGTTTTCGGGTAACTGTTATGGTTGGAGTTAGCGTCAGGGCCATTTTAGGACTGGGGTTGAGCTTAAGGTGTCCGCCTAGGGTTAGGGTTAGGTCTATGGTTTCAGTTAGGCTTCAGGTTAGGTTAGGTTTGAACTTAGATTGAGGGAGTAAGTTTAGGGCTACTGTTAGTTTTCGGTTCAGTGTTATGGGTGGAGATAGCGTCAGGGTCAGGTTAGGGTTGGGGTTGAGCTTCAGGTGTCCGCCTAGGGTTAGGGTTAGGTCTATGGTTTGAGTTAGGCTTCAGGTTAGGTTAGGTTTGAAATTAGTTTGAGGGAGTAAGTTTAGGGCTAATGTTAGTTTTCGGTTCAGTGTTACGGTTGGAGATAGCGTCAGGGTCAGGTTAGGGTTGGGGTTGAGCTTCAGGTGTCCGCCTAGGGTTAGGGTTAGGTCTATGGTTTGAGTTAGGCTTCAGGTTAGGTTAGGTTTGAAATTAGTTTCAGGGAGTAAGTTTAGGGCTAATGTTAGTTTTCGGTTCAGTTTTACGGTTGGAGATAGCGTCAGGGTCAGGTTAGGGTTGGGGTTGAGCTTCAGGGGTCCGCCTAGGGTTAGGGTTAGGTATATGGTTTGAGTTAGGCTTCAGGTTAGGTTAGGTTTGAAATTAGTTTGAGGGAGTAAGTTTAGGGCTACTGTTAGTTTTCGGTTCAGTGTTACGGTTGGAGTTAGCGTTAGGGTCAGGTTGGGGTTGGGGTTTAGCTTAAGGTGTCCGCCTAGGGTTAGGGTTAGGTGTATGGTTTGATTTACGCTTCAGGTTAGGTTAGGATTGAACTTAGTTTAAGGGAGTAAGTTTAGGGCGACTGTTAGTTTTCGGGTAACTGTTATGGTTGGAGTTAGCGTCAGGGCCAGGTTAGGGTTGGGGTTGAGCTTAAGGTGTCCGCATAGGGTTAGGTTTAGGTCTATGGTTTGAGTTAGGCTTCAGGTTAGGTTAGGTTTGAACTTAGTTTGAGGGAGTAAGTTGAGGGCTACTGTTAGTTTTCGGTTCAGTGTTACGGGTGGAGATAGCGTCATGGTCAGGTTAGGGTTGGGGTTGAGCTTCAGGTGTCCGCCTAGGGTTAGGGTTAGGTGTATGATTTTATTAAGGCTTCAGGTTAGGTTATGTTTGAACTTAGTTTGAGGGAGTAAGTTTAGGGCGACTGTTAGTTTTCTGGTAACTGTTATGGTTGGAGTTAGCGTCAGGGCCAGGTTAGGGTTGCGGTTGAGCTTAAGGTGTCCGCCTAGGGTTAGGGTTAGGTCTATGGTTTGAGTTAGGCTTCAGGTTAGGTTAGGTTTGAACTTAGTTTGAGGGAGTAAGTTTAGGGCTACTGTTAGTTTTCGGTTCAGTGTTACAGTTGGATTTAGCGTGAGGGTCAGGTTAGGGTTGGGCTTGAGCTTAAGGTGTCCGCCTAGGGTTGGGGTTAGGTGTATGGTTTGATTTAGGCTTCAGGTTAGGTTAGGTTTGAACTTAGTTTGAGGGAGTAAGTTTAGGGCTACTGTTAGTTTTCGGGTAACTGTTATGGTTGGAGTTAGCGTCAGGGCCATTTTAGGACTGGGGTTGAGCTTAAGGTGTCCGCCTAGGGTTAGGGTTAGGTGTATGGATTGATTTAGGCTTCAGGTTAGGTTAGGTTTGAACTTAGTTTGAGGGAGTAAGTTTAGGGCTACTGTTAGTTTTCGGGTAACTGTTATGGTTGGAGTTAGCGACAGGGCCATTTTAGGATTGGGGTTGAGGTTAAGGTGTCCGCCAAGGGTTAGGGTTAGGTCGATGGTTTGAGTTAGGCTTCAGGTTAAATTAGGTTTCAACTTAGTTTGAGGGAGTAAGTTTAGGGCTACTGTTAGTTTTCGGTTCAGTGTTACGTTTGGAGATAGCGTCAGGGTCAGGTTAGTGTTGGGGTTGAGCTTCAGGTGTCCGCCTAGGGTTAGGTGTAGGTCTATGGTTTGAGTTAGGCTTCAGGTTAGGTTAGGTTTGAACTTAGTTTGAGGGAGTAAGTTTACGGCTACTGTTTGTTTTCGGTTCAGTGTTTCGGTTGGAGTTAGCGTGAGGGTCAGGTTAGGGTAGGGGTTGAGCTTAAGGAGTCCGCCTAGGGTTAGGGTTAGGTGTATGGTTTGATTTAGGCTTCAGGTTAGGTTAAGTTTGAAGTTAGTTTGAGGGAGTAAGTTTAGGGCTACTGTTAGTTTTCGGTTAACTGTTACAGTTGGAGTAAGCGTAAGGGTCAGGTTAGGGTAGGGGTTGAGCTTAAGGTGTCCGCCTAGGGTTAGGGTTAGGTGTATGGTTTGATTTAGGCTTCAGGTTAGGTTAGGTTTGAACTTAGTTTGAGGGAGTAAGTTTAGGGGTACTGTTAGTTTTCGGTTCAGTTTTACGGTTGGAGATAGCGTCAGGGACAGGTTAGGGTTGGGGTTGAGCTTCAGGTGTCCGCCTAGGGTTAGGGTTAGGTCTATGGTTTGAGTTAGGCTTCAGGTTAGGTTAGGTTTGAACTTAGTTTGAGGGAGTAAGTTTAGGGCTACTGTTAGTTTTCGGTTCAGTGTTACGGTTGGAGATAGCGTCAGGGTCAGGTTAGGTTTGCGTTGAGCTTCAGGTGTCCGCCTAGGGTTAGGGTTAGGTCTATGGTTTGAGTTAAGCTTCAGGTTAGGTTAGGTTTGAACTTAATATGAGGGAGTAAGTTTAGGGCTACTGTTAGTTTTCGGTTCAGTGTTACGGTTGGATTTAGCGTGAGGGTCAGGTTAGGGTTGGGGTTGAGCTTAAGGTGTCCGCCTAGGGTTAGGGTTAGGTGTATGGTTTGATTTAGGCTTCAGGTTAGGTTAGGTTTGAACTTAGTTTGAGGGAGTAAGTTTAGGGCGACTGTTAGTTTTCGGTTCAGTTTTACGGTTGGAGATAGCGTCAGGGACAGGTTAGGGTTGGGGTTGAGCTTCAGGTGTCCGCCTAGGGTTAGGGTTAGGTCTATGGTTTGAGTTAGGCTTCAGGTTAGGTTAGGTTTGAAATTAGTTTGAGGGAGTAAGTTTAGGGCTAATGTTAGTTTTCGGTTCAGTTTTACGGTTGGAGATAGCGTCAGGGTCAGGTTAGGGTTGGGGTTGAGCTTCAGGGGTCCGCCTAGGGTTAGGGTTAGGTATATGGTTTGAGTTAGGCTTCAGGTTAGGTTAGGTTTGAAATTAGTTTGAGGGAGTAAGTTTAGGGCTACTGTTAGTTTTCGGTTCAGTGTTACGGTTGGAGTTAGCGTTAGGGTCAGGTTGGGGTTGGGGTTTAGCTTAAGGTGTCCGCCTAGGGTTAGGGTTAGGTGTATGGTTTGATTTACGCTTCAGGTTAGGTTAGGATTGAACTTAGTTTAAGGGAGTAAGTTTAGGGCGACTGTTAGTTTTCGGGTAACTGTTATGGTTGGAATTAGCGTCAGGGCCAGGTTAGGGTTGGGGTTGAGCTTAAGGTGTCCGCATAGGGTTAGGTTTAGGTCTATGGTTTGAGTTAGGCTTCAGGTTAGGTTAGGTTTGAACTTAGTTTGAGGGAGTAAGTTGAGGGCTACTGTTAGTTTTCGGTTCAGTGTTACGGGTGGAGATAGCGTCAGGGTCAGGTTAGGGTTGGGGTTGAGCTTCAGGTGTCCGCCTAGGGTTAGGGTTAGGTGTATGATTTTATTAAGGCTTCAGGTTAGGTTATGTTTGAACTTAGTTTGAGGGAGTAAGTTTAGGGCGACTGTTAGTTTTCTGGTAACTGTTATGGTTGGAGTTAGCGTCAGGGCCAGGTTAGGGTTGCGGTTGAGCTTAAGGTGTCCGCCTAGGGTTAGGGTTAGGTCTATGGTTTGAGTTAGGCTTCAGGTTAGGTTAGGTTTGAACTTAGTTTGAGGGAGTAAGTTTAGGGCTACTGTTAGTTTTCGGGTAACTGTTATGGTTGGAGTTAGCGTCAGGGCCATTTTAGGACTGGGGTTGAGCTTAAGGTGTCCGCCTAGGGTTAGGGTTAGGTCTATGGTTTGAGTTAGGCTTCAGGTTAGGTTAGGTTTGAACTTAGATTGAGGGAGTAGTTTAGGGCTACTGTTAGTTTTCGGTTCAGTGTTTCGGTTGGAGATAACGTCAGGGTCAGGTTAGGGTTGGGGTTGAGTTTAAGGTGTCCGCCTAGGGTTAGGGTTAGGTGTATGGTTTGATTTAGACTTCAGATTAGGTTCGATTTGAACTTCGTTTGAGGGAGTAAGTTTAGGGCTACTGTTAGTTTTCGGTTCAGTGTTACGGTTGGAGATAGCGTCAGGGTTAGGTTAGGGTTGGGGTTGAGTTTCAGGTGTCCGCCTAGGGTTAGGGTTAGGTCTATGGTTTGAGTTAGGCTTCAGGTTAGGTTAGGTTTGAACTTAGTTTGAGGGAGTAAGTTTAGGGCTACTGTTAGTTTTCGGTTCAGTGTTACGTTTGGATTTAGCGTGAGGGTCAGGTTAGGGTTGGGGTTGAGCTTAAGGTGTCCGCCTAGGGTTAGGGTTAGGTGTATGGATTGATTTAGGCTTCAGGTTAGGTTAGGTTTGAACTTAGGTTGAGGGAGTAAGTTTAGGGCTACTGTTAGTTTTCAGGTAACTGTTATGGTTGGAGTTAGCGTCAGGGCCATTTTAGGATTGGGGTTGAGCTTAAGGTGTCCGCCAAGGGTTAGGGTTAGGTCGATGGTTTGAGTTAGGCTTCAGGTTAGATTAGGTTTCAACTTAGTTTGAGGGAGTAAGTTTAGGGCTACTGTTAGTTTTCGGTTCAGTGTTACATTTGGAGATAGCGTCAGGGTCAGGTTAGGGTTGGGGTTGAGCTTCAGGTGTCCGCCTAGGGTTAAGGGTAGGTCTATGGTTTGAGTTAGGCTTCAGGTTAGGTTAGGTTTGAACTTAGTTTGAGGGAGTAAGTTTAGGGCTACTGTTTGTTTTCGGTTCAGTGTTTCTGTTGGAGTTAGCGTTAGGGTCAGGTTAGGGTAGGGGTTGAGCTTAAGGAGTCCGCCTAGGGTTAGGGTTAGGTGTATTGTTTGATTTAGGCTTCAGGTTAGGTTAGGTTTGAAGTTAGTTTGAGGGAGTAAGTTTAGGGCTACTCTTAGTTTTCGGTTAACTGTTACAGTTGGAGTAAGCGTAAGGGTCAGGTTAGGGTAGGGGTTGAGCTTAAGGTGTCCGCCTAGGGTTAGGGTTAGGTGTATGATTTGATTAAGGCTTCAGGTTAGGTTAGGTGTGAACTTAGTTTGAGGGAGTTCGTTTAGGGCTACTGTTAGTTTTCGGGTAACTGTTACGGTTGGAGTTAGCGTCAGGGCCATTTTAGGATTGGGGTTGAGCTTAAGGTGTCCGCCAAGGGTTAGGGTTAGGTCTATGGTTTGAGTTAGGCTTCAGGTTAGGTTAGGTTTGAACTTAGTTTGAGGGAGTAAGTTTAGGGCTACTGTTAGTTTTCGGTTCAGTGTTACGGTTGAAGATAGCGTCAGGGTCAGTTTAGGTTTGGGGTCGAGCTTCAGGTGTCCGCCTAGGGTTAGGGTTAGGTCTATGGTTTGAGTTAGGCTTCAGGTTAGGTTAGGTTTGAACTTAGTTTGAGGGAGTAAGTTTAGGGTTACTGTTAGTTTTCGGTTCAGTGTTACGGTTGGAGTTAGCGTGAGGGTCAGGTTAGGGTTGGGGTTGAGCTTAAGGTGTCCGCCAAGGGTTAGCGTTAGGTGTATGGTTTGATTTAGGCTTCAGGTTAGGTTAGGTTTGAACTTAGTTTGAGGGAGTAAGTTTAGGGCTACTGTTTGTTTTCGGTTCAGTGTTACGGTTGGATTTAGCGTGAGGGTCAGGTTAGGGTTGGGGTTGAGCTTAAGGTGTCCGCCTAGGGTTGGGGTTAGGTGTATGGTTTGATTTAGGCTTCAGGTTAGGTTAGGTTTGAACTTAGTTTGAGGGAGTAAGTTTAGTGCTACTGTTAGTTTTCGGGTAACTGTTATGGTTGGAGTTAGCGTCAGGGCCATTTTAGGATTGGGGTTAAGCTTAAGGTGTCCGCCAAGGGTTAGGGTTAGGTCTATGGTTTGAGTTAGGCTTCCGGTTAGGTTAGGTTTGAACTTAGTTTGAGGGAGTAAGTTTAGGGCTACTGTTAGTTTTCGTTTCAGTGTTAAGTTTGGAGATAGCGTCAGGGTCAGGTTAGGGTTGGGGTTGAGCTTCAGGTGTCCGCCTAGGGTTAGGGTTAGGTCTATGATTTGAGTTAGGCTTCAGCTTAGGTTAGGTTTGAACTTAGTTTGAGGGAGTAAGTTTAGGGCTACTGTTAGTTTTCGGTTCAGTGTTACGGTTAGAGTAAGAGTCAGGGTCAGGTTAGGGTTGGGGTTGAGCTTCAGGTGTCCGCCTAGGGTTGGGGTTAGGTCTATGGTTTGAGTTAGGCTTCAGGTTAGGTTAGGTTTGAACTTAGTTTGAGGGAGTAAGTTTAGGGCTACTGTTTGTTTTTGGTTCAGTGTTTCGGTTGGAGTTAGCGTGAGGGTCAGGTTAGGGTAGGGGTTGAGCTTAAGGTGTCCGCCTAGGGTTAGGGTTAGGTGTATGGTTTGATTTAGGCTTCAGGTTAGGTTAGGTTTGAACTTAGTTTGAGGGAGTAAGTTTAGTGCTACTGTTAGTTTTCGGGTAACTGTTACGGTTGGAGTTAGCGTCAGGTCCAGGTTAGGGTTGGCGTTGAGCTTCAGGTGTCCGCCTAGGGTTAGGGTTAGGTGTATGGTTTGATTTAGGCTTCAGGTTAGGTTAGGTTTGAAGTTAGTTTGAGGGAGTAAGTTTAGGGCTACTGTTAGTTTTCGGTTAACTGTTACAGTTGGAGTAAGCGTGAGGTCAGGTTAGGGTAGGGGTTGAGCTTAAGGTGTCCGCCTAGGGTTAGGGTTAGGTGTATGATTTGATTAAGGCTTCAGTTTATGTTAGGTTTGAACTTAGTATGAGGGAGTAAGTTTAGGGCTACTGTTAGTTTTCGGTTCAGTGTTACGGTTGGAGATAGCGTCAGGGTCAGGTTAGGGTTGGGGTTGAGCTTCAGGTGTCCGCCTAGGGTTAGGGTTAGGTCTATGGTTTGAGTTAGGCTTCAGGTTAGGTTAGGTTTGAACTTAGTTTGAGGGAGTAAGTTTAGGGCTACTGTTAGTTTTCGGTTCAGTGTTACGGTTGGAGTTAGCGTGAGGGTCAGGTTGGGGTTGGGGTTGAGCTTAAGGTGTCCGCCTAGGGTTAGGGTTAGGTGTATGGTTTGATTTAGGCTTCAGGTTAGGTTAGGTTTGAACTTAGATTGAGGGAGTAAGTTTAGGGCGACTGTTAGTTTTCGGGTAACTGTTATGGTTGGAGTTAGCGTCAGGACCAGGTTAGGGTTGGGGTTGAGCTTACGGTGTCCGCATAGGGTTAGGGTTAGGTGTATGGTTTTATTTAGGCTTCAGGTTAGGTTAGGTTTGAACTTAGTTTGAGGGAGTAAGTTTAGGGCTACTGTTAGCTTTCGGGTAACTGTTATGGTTGGAGTTAGCGTCACGGCCATTTTAGGATTGGGGTTGAGCTTAAGGTGTCCGCCAAGGGTTACGATTAGGTCTATGGTTTGAGTTAGGCTTCAGGTTATGTTAGGTTTGAACTTAGTTTGAGGGAGTAAGTTTAGGGCTACTGTTAGTTTTCGGTTCAGTGTTACGGTTGGATTTAGCGTGAGGGTCAGGTTAGGGTTGGGGTTGAGCTTAAGGTGTCCGCCTAGGGTTAGGGTTAGGTGTATGGATTGATTTAGGCTTCAGGTTAGGTTAGGTTTGAACTTAGGTTGAGGGAGTAAGTTTAGGGCTACTGTTAGTTTTCGGTTCAGTGTTACGTTTGGAGATAGCGTCAGGGTCAGGTTAGGGTTGGGGTTTAGCTTCAGGTGTCCGCCTAGGGTTAGGGGTAGGTCTATGGTTTGAGTTAGGCTTCAGGTTAGGTTAGGTTTGAACTTAGTTTGAGGGAGTAAGTTTAGGGCTACTGTTTGTTTTCGGATCAGTGTTTCGGTTGGAGTTAGCGTGAGGGTCAGGTTAGGGTAGGGGTTGAGCTTAAGGAGGCCGCCTAGGGTTAGGGTTAGGTGTATTGTTTGATTTAGGCTTCAGGTTAGGTTAGGTTTGAAGTTAGTTTGAGGGAGTAAGTTTAGGGCTACTCTTAGTTTTCGGTTAACTGTTACAGTTGGAGTAAGCGTAAGGGTCAGGTTAGGGTAGGGGTTGAGCTTAAGGTGTCCGCCTAGGGTTAGGGTTAGGTGTATGATTTGATTAAGGCTTCAGGTTAGGTTAGGTGTGAACTTAGTTTGAGGGAGTTAGTTTAGGGCTACTGTTAGTTTTCGGGTAACTGTTACGGTTGGAGTTAGCGTCAGGGCCATTTTAGGATTGGGGTTGAGCTTAAGGTGTCCGCCAAGGGTTAGGGTTAGGTCTATGCTTTGAGTTAGGCTTCACGTTAGGTTAGGTTTGAACTTAGATTGAGGGAGTAAGTTTAGGGCTACTGTTAGTTTTCGGTTCAGTGTTACGGTTGGAGACAGCGTCAGGGTCAGGTTAGGGTTGGCGTTGAGCTTCAGGTGTCCGCCTAGGGTTAGGGTTAGGTCTATGGTTTGAGTTAGGCTTCAGGTTAGGTTAGGTTTGAACTTAGTTTGAGGGAGTAAGTTTAGGGCTACTGTTAGTTTTCGGTTCAGTGTTACGTTTGGACATAGCGTCAGGGTCAGGTTAGGGTTGGGGTTGAGCTTCAGGTGTCCGCCTAGGGTTAGGGTTAGGTCTATGGTTTGAGTTAGGCTTCAGGTTAGGTTAGGTTTGAACTTAGTTTGAGGGAGTAAGTTTAGGGCTACTGTTAGCTTTTGGGTAACTGTTATGGTTGGAGTTAGCGTCAGGGCCATTTTAGGATTGGGGTTGAGCTTAAGGTGTCCGCCAAGGGTTACGATTAGGTCTATGGTTTGAGTTAGGCTTCAGGTTATGTTCGGTTTGAATTTAGTTTGAGGGAGTAAGTTTAGGGCTACTGTTAGTTTTCGGTTCAGTGTTACGGTTGGAGATAGCGTTAGGGTCAGTTTAGGTTTGGGGTTGAGCTTCAGGTGTCCGCCTAGGGTTAGGGTTAGGTCTATGGTTTGAGTTAGGCTTCAGGTTAGGTTAGGTTTGAACTTAGTTTGAGGGAGTAAGTTTAGGGTTACTGTTAGTTTTCGGTTCAGTGTTACGGTTGGAGTTAGCGTGAGGGTCAGGTTAGGGTTGGGGTTGAGCTTAAGGTGTCCGCCAAGGGTTAGCGTTAGGTGTATGGTTTGATTTAGGCTTCAGGTTAGGTTAGGTTTGAACTTAGTTTGAGGGAGTAAGTTTAGTGCTACTGTTAGTTTTCGGGTAACTGTTATGGTTGGAGTTAGCGTCAGGGCCATTTTAGGATTGGGGTTAAGCTTAAGGTGTCCGCCAAGGGTTAGGGTTAGGTCTATGGTTTGAGTTAGGCTTCCGGTTAGGTTAGGTTTGAACTTAGTTTGAGGGAGTAAGTTTAGGGCTACTGTTAGTTTTCGTTTCAGTGTTAAGTTTGGAGATAGCGTCAGGGTCAGGTTAGGGTTGGGGTTGAGCTTCAGGTGTCCGCCTAGGGTTAGGGTTAGGTCTATGATTTGAGTTAGGCTTCAGCTTAGGTTAGGTTTGAACTTAGTTTGAGGGAGTAAGTTTAGGGCTACTGTTAGTTTTCGGTTCAGTGTTACGGTTGGAGTAAGAGTCAGGGTCAGGTTAGGGTTGGGGTTGAGCTTCAGGTGTCCGCCTAGGGTTGGGGTTAGGTCTATGGTTTGAGTTAGGCTTCAGGTTAGGTTAGGTTTGAACTTAGTTTGAGGGAGTAAGTTTAGGGCTACTGTTTGTTTTTGGTTCAGTGTTTCGGTTGGAGTTAGCGTGAGGGTCAGGTTAGGGTAGGGGTTGAGCTTAAGGTGTCCGCCTAGGGTTAGGGTTAGGTGTATGGTTTGATTTAGGCTTCAGGTTAGGTTAGGTTTGAACTTAGTTTGAGGGAGTAAGTTTAGGGCTACTGTTAGTTTTCGGGTAACTGTTACGGTTGGAGTTAGCGTCAGGTCCAGGTTAGGGTTGGCGTTGAGCTTCAGGTGTCCGCCTAGGGTTAGGGTTAGGTGTATGGTTTGATTTAGGCTTCAGGTTAGGTTAGGTTTGAAGTTAGTTTGAGGGAGTAAGTTTAGGGCTACTGTTAGTTTTCGGTTAACTGTTACAGTTGGAGTAAGCGTGAGGTCAGGTTAGGGTAGGGGTTGAGCTTAAGGTGTCCGCCTAGGGTTAGGGTTAGGTGTATGATTTGATTAAGGCTTCAGTTTATGTTAGGTTTGAACTTAGTATGAGGGAGTGAGTTTAGGGCTACTGTTAGTTTTCGGTTCAGTGTTACGGTTGGAGATAGCGTCAGGGTCAGGTTAGGGTTGGGGTTGAGCTTCAGGTGTCCGCCTAGGGTTAGGGTTAGGTGTATGGTTTGAGTTAGGCTTCAGGTTAGGTTAGGTTTGAACTTAGTTTGAGGGAGTAAGTTTAGGGCTACTGTTAGTTTTCGGTTCAGTGTTACGGTTGGAGTTAGCGTGAGGGTCAGGTTGGGGTTGGGGTTGAGCTTAAGGTGTCCGCCTAGGGTTAGGGTTAGGTGTATGGTTTGATTTAGGCTTCAGGTTAGGTTAGGTTTGAACTTAGTTTGAGGGAGTAAGTTTAGGGCGACTGTTAGTTTTCGGGTAACTGTTATGGTTGGAGTTAGCGTCTGGACCAGGTTAGGGTTGGGGTTGAGCTTATGGTGTCCGCATAGGGTTAGGGTTAGGTGTATGGTTTTATTTAGGCTTCAGGTTAGGTTAGGTTTGAACTTAGTTTGAGGGAGTAAGTTTAGGGCTACTGTTAGCTTTCGGGTAACTGTTATGGTTGGAGTTAGCGTCACGGCCATTTTAGGATTGGGGTTGAGCTTAAGGTGTCCGCCAAGGGTTACGATTAGGTCTATGGTTTGAGTTAGGCTTCAGGTTATGTTAGGTTTGAACTTAGTTTGAGGGAGTAAGTTAAGGGCTACTGTTAGTATTCGGTTCAGTGTTACGGTTGGAGATAGCGTCAGGCTCAGTTTAGGATTGGGTTTGAGCTTCTGGTGTCCGCCTAGGGTTATGGTTAGGTATATGGTTTGAGTTAGGCTTCAGGTTAGGTTAGGTTTGAACTTAGTTTGAGGGAGTAAGTTTAGGGTTACTGTTAGTTTTCGGTTCAGTGTTACGGTTGGAGTTAGCGTGAGGGTCAGGTTAGGGTTGGGGTTGAGCTTAAGGTGTCCGCCGAGGGTTAGGGTTAGGTGTATGATTTGATTAAGGCTTCAGGTTAGGTTAGGTTTGAACTTAGTTTGAGGGAGTAAGTTTAGGGCTACTGTTAGTTTTCGGGTAACTGTTATGTTTGGAGTTAGCGTCAGGGCCAGGTTCGGTTGGGGTTGAGCTTAAGGTGTCCGCCTAGGGTTAGGGTTAGGTCTATGGTTTGAGTTAGGCTTCAGGTTAGGTTAGGTTTGAACTTAGATTGAGGGAGTAGTTTAGGGCTACTGTTAGTTTTCGGTTCAGTGTTACGGTTGGAGATAGCGTCAGGGTCAGGTTAGGGTTGGGGTTGAGCTTAAGGTGTCCGCCTAGGGTTAGGGTTAGGTGTATGGTTTGATTTAGACTTCAGGTTAGGTTCGGTTTGAACTTCGTTTGAGGGAGTAAGTTTAGGGCTACTGTTAGTTTTCGGTTCAGTGTTACGGTTGGAGATAGCGTCAGGGTTAGGTTAGGGTTGGGGTTGAGCTTCAGGTGTCCGCCTAGGGTTAGGGTTAGGTCTATGGTTTGAGTTAGGCTTCAGGTTAGGTTAGGTTTGAACTTAGTTTGAGGGAGTAAGTTTAGGGCTACTGTTAGTTTTCGGTTCAGTGTTACGGTTGGATTTAGCGTGAGGGTCAGGTTAGGGTTGGGGTTGAGCTTAAGGTGTCCGCCTAGGGTTAGGGTTAGGTGTATGGATTGATTTAGGCTTCAGGTTAGGTTAGGTTTGAACTTAGTTTGAGGGAGTAAGTTTAGGGCTACTGTTAGTTTTCGGGTAACTGTTATGGTTGGAGTTAGCGACAGGGCCATTTTAGGATTGGGGTTGAGGTTAAGGTGTCCGCCAAGGGTTAGGGTTAGGTCGATGGTTTGAGTTAGGCTTCAGGTTAAATTAGGTTTCAACTTAGTTTGAGGGAGTAAGTTTAGGGCTACTGTTAGTTTTCGGTTCAGTGTTACGTTTGGAGATAGCGTCAGGGTCAGGTTAGTGTTGGGGTTGAGCTTCAGGTGTCCGCCTAGGGTTAGGGGTAGGTCTATGGTTTGAGTTAGGCTTCAGGTTAGGTTAGGTTTGAACTTAGTTTGAGGGAGTAAGTTTAGGGCTACTGTTTGTTTTCGGTTCAGTGTTTCGGTTGGAGTTAGCGTGAGGGTCAGGTTAGGGTAGGGGTTGAGCTTAAGGAGTCCGCCTAGGGTTAGGGTTAGGTGTATGGTTTGATTTAGGCTTCAGGTTAGGTTAAGTTTGAAGTTAGTTTGAGGGAGTAAGTTTAGGGCTACTGTTAGTTTTCGGTTAACTGTTACAGTTGGAGTAAGCGTAAGGGTCAGGTTAGGGTAGGGGTTGAGCTTAAGGTGTCCGCCTAGGGTTAGGGTTAGGTGTATGAATTGATTAAGTCTTCAGGTTAGGTTAGGTATGAACTTACTTTGAGGGAGTAAGTTTAGGGCTACTGTTAGTTTTCGGGTAACTGTTATGGTTGGAGTTAGCGTCAGGGCCATTTTAAGATTGGGGTTGAGCTTAAGGTGTCCGCCAAGGGTTAGGGTTAGGTCTATGGTTTGATTTAGGCTTCAGGTTAGGTTAGGTTTGAACTTAGTTTGAGGGAGTAAGTTTAGGGCTACTGTTAGTTTTCGGTTCAGTGTTACGGTTGGAGATAGCGTCAGGGTCAGGTTAGGTTTGCGTTGAGCTTCAGGTGTCCGCCTAGGGTTAGGGTTAGGTCTATGGTTTGAGTTAAGCTTCAGGTTAGGTTAGGTTTGAACTTAATATGAGGGAGTAAGTTTAGGGCTACTGTTAGTTTTCGGTTCAGTGTTACGGTTGGATTTAGCGTGAGGGTCAGGTTAGGGTTGGGGTTGAGCTTAAGGTGTCCGCCTAGGGTTAGGGTTAGGTGTATGGTTTGATTTAGGCTTCAGGTTAGGTTAGGTTTGAACTTAGTTTGAGGGAGTAAGTTTAGGGGTACTGTTAGTTTTCGGTTCAGTTTTACGGTTGGAGATAGCGTCAGGGACAGGTTAGGGTTGGGGTTGAGCTTCAGGTGTCCGCCTAGGGTTAGGGTTAGGTCTATGGTTTGAGTTAGGCTTCAGGTTAGGTTAGGTTTGAAATTAGTTTGAGGGAGTAAGTTTAGGGCTAATGTTAGTTTTCGGTTCAGTTTTACGGTTGGAGATAGCGTCAGGGTCAGGTTAGGGTTGGGGTTGAGCTTCAGGGGTCCGCCTAGGGTTAGGGTTAGGTATATGGTTTGAGTTAGGCTTCAGGTTAGGTTAGGTTTGAAATTAGTTTGAGGGAGTAAGTTTAGGGCTACTGTTAGTTTTCGGTTCAGTGTTACGGTTGGAGTTAGCGTGAGGGTCAGGTTAGGGTTGGGGTTGAGGTTAAGGTGTCCGCCTAGGGTTAGGGTTAGGTGTATGGTTTGATTTACGCTTCAGGTTAGGTTAGGATTGAACTTAGTTTAAGGGAGTAAGTTTTGGGCGACTGTTAGTTTTCGGGTAACTGTTATGGTTGGAGTTAGCGTCAGGGCCAGGTTAGGGTTGGGGTTGAGCTTAAGGTGTCCGCATAGGGTTAGGTTTAGGTCTATGGTTTGAGTTAGGCTTCAGGTTAGGTTAGGTTTGAACTTAGTTTGAGGGAGTAAGTTGAGGGCTACTGTTAGTTTTCGGTTCAGTGTTACGGGTGGAGATAGCGTCAGGGTCAGGTTAGGGTTGGGGTTGAGCTTCAGGTGTCCGCCTAGGGTTAGGGTTAGGTGTATGATTTTATTAAGGTTTCAGGTTAGGTTATGTTTGAACTTAGTTTCAGGGAGTAAGTTTAGGGCGACTGTTAGTTTTCTGGTAACTGTTATGGTTGGAGTTAGCGTCAGGGCCAGGTTAGGGTTGCGGTTGAGCTTAAGGTGTCCGCCTAGGGTTAGGGTTAGGTCTATGGTTTGAGTTAGGCTTCAGGTTAGGTTAGGTTTGAACTTAGTTTGAGGGAGTAAGTTTAGGGCTACTGTTAGTTTTCGGGTAACTGTTATGGTTGGAGTTAGCGTCAGGGCCATTTTAGGACTGGGGTTGAGCTTAAGGTGTCCGCCTAGGGTTAGGGTTAGGTCTATGGTTTGAGTTAGGCTTCAGGTTAGGTTAGGTTTGAACTTAGATTGAGGGAGTAGTTTAGGGCTACTGTTAGTTTTCGGTTCAGTGTTTCGGTTGGAGATAACGTCAGGGTCAGGTTAGGGTTGGGGTTGAGTTTAAGGTGTCCGCCTAGGGTTAGGGTTAGGTGTATGGTTTGATTTAGACTTCAGATTAGGTTCGGTTTGAACTTCGTTTGAGGGAGTAAGTTTAGGGCTACTGTTAGTTTTCGGTTCAGTGTTACGGTTGGATTTAGCGTGAGGGTCAGGTTAGGGTTGGGGTTGAGCTTAAGGTGTCCGCCTAGGGTTAGGGTTAGGTGTATGGATTGATTTAGGCTTCAGGTTAGGTTAGGTTTGAACTTAGGTTGAGGGAGTAAGTTTAGGGCTACTGTTAGTTTTCAGGTAACTGTTATGGTTGGAGTTAGCGTCAGGGCCATTTTAGGATTGGGGTTGAGCTTAAGGTGTCCGCCAAGGGTTAGGGTTAGGTCGATGGTTTGAGTTAGGCTTCAGGTTAGATTAGGTTTCAACTTAGTTTGAGGGAGTAAGTTTAGGGCTACTGTTAGTTTTCGGTTCAGTGTTACGTTTGGAGATAGCGTCAGGGTCAGGTTAGGGTTGGGGTTGAGCTTCAGGTGTCCGCCTAGGGTTAGGGGTAGGTCTATGGTTTGAGTTAGGCTTCAGGTTAGGTTAGGTTTGAACTTAGTTTGAGGGAGTAAGTTTAGGGCTACTGTTTGTTTTCGGTTCAGTGTTTCGGTTGGAGTTAGCGTGAGGGTCAGGTTAGGGTAGGGGTTGAGCTTAAGGAGTCCGCCTAGGGTTAGGGTTAGGTGTATTGTTTGATTTAGGCTTCAGGTTAGGTTAGGTTTGAAGTTAGTTTGAGGGAGTAAGTTTAGGGCTACTCTTAGTTTTCGGTTAACTGTTACAGTTGGAGTAAGCGTAAGGGTCAGGTTAGGGTAGGGGTTGAGCTTAAGGTGTCCGCCTAGGGTTAGGGTTAGGTGTATGATTTGATTAAGGCTTCAGGTTAGGTTAGGTGTGAACTTAGTTTGAGGGAGTTCGTTTAGGGCTACTGTTAGTTTTCGGGTAACTGTTACGGTTGGAGTTAGCGTCAGGGCCATTTTAGGATTGGGGTTGAGCTTAAGGTGTCCGCCAAGGGTTAGGGTTAGGTCTATGGTTTGAGTTAGGCTTCAGGTTAGGTTAGGTTTGAACTTAGTTTGAGGGAGTAAGTTTAGGGCTACTGTTAGTTTTCGGTTCAGTGTTACGGTTGGAGATAGCGTCAGGGTCAGTTTAGGTTTGGGGTTGAGCTTCAGGTGTCCGCCTAGGGTTAGGGTTAGGTCTATGGTTTGAGTTAGGCTTCAGGTTAGGTTAGGTTTGAACTTAGTTTGAGGGAGTAAGTTTAGGGTTACTGTTAGTTTTCGGTTCAGTGTTACGGTTGGAGTTAGCGTGAGGGTCAGGTTAGGGTTGGGGTTGAGCTTAAGGTGTCCGCCAAGGGTTAGCGTTAGGTGTATGGTTTGATTTAGGCTTCAGGTTAGGTTAGGTTTGAACTTAGTTTGAGGGAGTAAGTTTAGGGCTACTGTTTGTTTTCGGTTCAGTGTTACGGTTGGATTTAGCGTGAGGGTCAGGTTAGGGTTGGGGTTGAGCTTAAAGTGTCCGCCTAGGGTTGGGGTTAGGTGTATGGTTTGATTTAGGCTTCAGGTTAGGTTAGGTTTGAACTTAGTTTGAGGGAGTAAGTTTAGTGCTACTGTTAGTTTTCGGGTAACTGTTATTGTTGGAGTTAGCGTCAGGTCCATTTTAGGATTGGGGTTAAGCTTAAGGTGTCCGCCAAGGGTTAGGGTTAGGTCTATGGTTTGAGTTAGGCTTCCGGTTAGGTTAGGTTTGAACTTAGTTTGAGGGAGTAAGTTTAGGGCTACTGTTAGTTTTCGTTTCAGTGTTACGTTTGGAGATAGCGTCAGGGTCAGGTTAGGGTTGGGGTTGAGCTTCAGGTGTCCGCCTAGGGTTAGGGTTAGGTCTATGATTTGAGTTAGGCTTCAGCTTAGGTTAGGTTTGAACTTAGTTTGAGGGAGTAAGTTTAGGGCTACTGTTAGTTTTCGGTTCAGTGTTACGGTTGGAGTAAGTGTCAGGGTCAGGTTAGGGTTGGGGTTGAGCTTCAGGTGTCCGCCTAGGGTTGGGGTTAGGTCTATGGTTTGAGTTAGGCTTCAGGTTAGGTTAGGTTTGAACTTAGTTTGAGGGAGTAAGTTTAGGGCTACTGTTTGTTTTTGGTTCAGTGTTTCGGTTGGAGTTAGCGTGAGGGTCAGGTTAGGGTAGGGGTTGAGCTTAAGGTGTCCGCCTAGGGTTAGGGTTAGGTGTATGGTTTGATTTAGGCTTCAGGTTAGGTTAGGTTTGAACTTAGTTTGAGGGAGTAAGTTTAGGGCTACTGTTAGTTTTCGGGTAACTGTTACGGTTGGAGTTAGCGTCAGGTCCAGGTTAGGGTTGGCGTTGAGCTTCAGGTGTCCGCCTAGGGTTAGGGTTAGGTGTATGGTTTGATTTAGGCTTCAGGTTAGGTTAGGTTTGAAGTTAGTTTGAGGGAGTAAGTTTAGGGCTACTGTTAGTTTTCGGTTAACTGTTACAGTTGGAGTAAGCGTGAGGTCAGGTTAGGGTAGGGGTTGAGCTTAAGGTGTCCGCCTAGGGTTAGGGTTAGGTGTATGATTTGATTAAGGCTTCAGTTTATGTTAGGTTTGAACTTAGTATGAGGGAGTAAGTTTAGGGCTACTGTTAGTTTTCGGTTCAGTGTTACGGTTGGAGATAGCGTCAGGGTCAGGTTAGGGTTGGGGTTGAGCTTCAGGTGTCCGCCTAGGGTTAGGGTTAGGTCTATGGTTTGAGTTAGGCTTCAGGTTAGGTTAATTTTGAACTTAGTTTGAGGGAGTAAGTTTAGGGCTACTGTTAGTTTTCGGTTCAGTGTTACGGTTGGAGTTAGCGTGAGGGTCAGGTTGGGGTTGGGGTTGAGCTTAAGGTGTCCGCCTAGGGTTAGGGTTAGGTGTATGGTTTGATTTAGGCTTCAGGTTAGGTTAGGTTTGAACTTAGTTTGAGGGAGTAAGTTTAGGGCGACTGTTAGTTTTCGGGTAACTGTTATGGTTGGAGTTAGCGTCAGGACCAGGTTAGGGTTGGGGTTGAGCTTATGGTGTCCGCATAGGGTTAGGGTTAGGTGTATGGTTTTATTTAGGCTTCAGGTTAGGTTAGGTTTGAACTTAGTTTGAGGGAGTAAGTTTAGGGCTACTGTTAGCTTTCGGGTAACTGTTATGGTTGGAGTTAGCGTCACGGCCATTTTAGGATTGGGGTTGAGCTTAAGGTGTCCGCCAAGGGTTACGATTAGGTCTATGGTTTGAGTTAGGCTTCAGGTTATGTTAGGTTTGAACTTAGTTTGAGGGAGTAAGTTTAGGGCTACTGTTAGTTTTCGGTTCAGTGTTACGGTTGGATTTAGCGTGAGGGTCAGGTTAGGGTTGGGGTTGAGCTTAAGGTGTCCGCCTAGGGTTAGGGTTAGGTGTATGGATTGATTTAGGCTTCAGGTTAGGTTAGGTTTGAAATTAGTTTGAGGGAGTAAGTTTAGGGCTACTGTTAGTTTTCGGGTAACTGTTATGGTTGGAGTTAGCGACAGGGCCATTTTAGGATTGGGGTTGAGGTTAAGGTGTCCGCCAAGGGTTAGGGTTAGGTCGATGGTTTGAGTTAGGCTTCAGGTTAAATTAGGTTTCAACTTAGTTTGAGGGAGTAAGTTTAGGGCTACTGTTAGTTTTCGGTTCAGTGTTACGTTTGGAGATAGCGTCAGGGTCAGGTTAGTGTTGGGGTTGAGCTTCAGGTGTCCGCCTAGGGTTAGGGGTAGGTCTATGGTTTGAGTTAGGCTTCAGGTTAGGTTAGGTTTGAACTTAGTTTGAGGGAGTAAGTTTAGGGCTACTGTTTGTTTTCGGTTCAGTGTTTCGGTTGGAGTTAGCGTGAGGGTCAGGTTAGGGTAGGGGTTGAGCTTAAGGAGTCCGCCTAGGGTTAGGGTTAGGTGTATGGTTTGATTTAGGCTTCAGGTTAGGTTAAGTTTGAAGTTAGTTTGAGGGAGTAAGTTTAGGGCTACTGTTAGTTTTCGGTTAACTGTTACAGTTGGAGTAAGCGTAAGGGTCAGGTTAGGGTAGGGGTTGAGCTTAAGGTGTCCGCCTAGGGTTAGGTTTAGGTGTATGAATTGATTAAGTCTTCAGGTTAGGTTAGGTATGAACTTACTTTGAGGGAGTAAGTTTAGGGCTACTGTTAGTTTTCGGGTAAGTGTTATGGTTGGAGTTAGCGTCAGGGCCATTTTAAGATTGGGGTTGAGCTTAAGGTGTCCGCCAAGGGTTAGGGTTAGGTCTATGGTTTGATTTAGGCTTCAGGTTAGGTTAGGTTTGAACTTAGTTTGAGGGAGTAAGTTTAGGGCTACTGTTAGTTTTCGGTTCAGTGTTACGGTTGGAGATAGCGTCAGGGTCAGGTTAGGTTTGCGTTGAGCTTCAGGTGTCCGCCTAGGGTTAGGGTTAGGTCTATGGTTTGAGTTAAGCTTCAGGTTAGGTTAGGTTTGAACTTAATATGAGGGAGTAAGTTTAGGGCTACTGTTAGTTTTCGGTTCAGTGTTACGGTTGGATTTAGCGTGAGGGTCAGGTTAGGGTTGGGGTTGAGCTTAAGGTGTCCGCCTAGGGTTAGGGTTAGGTGTATGGTTTGATTTAGGCTTCAGGTTAGGTTAGGTTTGAACTTAGTTTGAGGGAGTAAGTTTAGGGGTACTGTTAGTTTTCGGTTCAGTTTTACGGTTGGAGATAGCGTCAGGGACAGGTTAGGGTTGGGGTTGAGCTTCAGGTGTCCGCCTAGGGTTAGGGTTAGGTCTATGGTTTGAGTTAGGCTTCAGGTTAGGTTAGGTTTGAAATTAGTTTGAGGGAGTAAGTTTAGGGCTAATGTTAGTTTTCGGTTCAGTTTTACGGTTGGAGATAGCGTCAGGGTCAGGTTAGGGTTGGGGTTGAGCTTCAGGGGTCCGCCTAGGGTTAGGGTTAGGTATATGGTTTGAGTTAGGCTTCAGGTTAGGTTAGGTTTGAAATTAGTTTGAGGGAGTAAGTTTAGGGCTACTGTTAGTTTTCGGTTCAGTGTTACGGTTGGAGTTAGCGTGAGGGTCAGGTTAGGGTTGGGGTTTAGCTTAAGGTGTCCGCCTAGGGTTAGGGTTAGGTGTATGGTTTGATTTACGCTTCAGGTTAGGTTAGGATTGAACTTAGTTTAAGGGAGTAAGTTTTGGGCGACTGTTAGTTTTCGGGTAACTGTTATGGTTGGAGTTAGCGTCAGGGCCAGGTTAGGGTTGGGGTTGAGCTTAAGGTGTCCGCATAGGGTTAGGTTTAGGTCTATGGTTTGAGTTAGGCTTCAGGTTAGGTTAGGTTTGAACTTAGTTTGAGGGAGTAAGTTGAGGGCTACTGTTAGTTTTCGGTTCAGTGATACGGGTGGAGATAGCGTCAGGGTCAGGTTAGGGTTGGGGTTGAGCTTCAGGTGTCCGCCTAGGGTTAGGGTTAGGTGTATGATTTTATTAAGGTTTCAGGTTAGGTTATGTTTGAACTTAGTTTCAGGGAGTAAGTTTAGGGCGACTGTTAGTTTTCGGGTAACTGTTATGGTTGGAGTTAGCGTCAGGGCCAGGTTAGGGTTGCGGTTGAGCTTAAGGTGTCCGCCTAGGGTTAGGGTTAGGTCTATGGTTTGAGTTAGGCTTCAGGTTAGGTTAGGTTTGAACTTAGTTTGAGGGAGTAAGTTTAGGGCTACTGTTAGTTTTCTGGTAACTGTTATGGTTGGAGTTAGCGTCAGGGCCATTTTAGGACTGGGGTTGAGCTTAAGGTGTCCGCCTAGGGTTAGGGTTAGGTCTATGGTTTGAGTTAGGCTTCAGGTTAGGTTAGGTTTGAACTTAGATTGAGGGAGTAGTTTAGGGCTACTGTTAGTTTTCGGTTCAGTGTTTCGGTTGGAGATAACGTCAGGGTCAGGTTAGGGTTGGGGTTGAGTTTAAGGTGTCCGCCTAGGGTTAGGGTTAGGTGTATGGTTTGATTTAGACTTCAGATTAGGTTCGGTTTGAACTTCGTTTGAGGGAGTAAGTTTAGGGCTACTGTTAGTTTTCGGTTCAGTGTTACGATTGGAGATAGCGTCAGGGTTAGGTTAGGGTTGGGGTTGAGTTTCAGGTGTCCGCCTAGGGTTAGGGTTAGGTCTATGGTTTGAGTTAGGCTTCAGGTTAGGTTAGGTTTGAACTTAGTTTGAGGGAGTAAGTTTAGGGCTACTGTTAGTTTTCGGTTCAGTGTTACGGTTGGATTTAGCGTGAGGGTCAGGTTAGGGTTGGGGTTGAGCTTAAGGTGTCCGCCTAGGGTTAGGGTTAGGTGTATGGATTGATTTAGGCTTCAGGTTAGGTTAGGTTTGAACTTAGGTTGAGGGAGTAAGTTTAGGGCTACTGTTAGTTTTCAGGTAACTGTTATGGTTGGAGTTAGCGTCAGGGCCATTTTAGGATTGGGGTTGAGGTTAAGGTGTCCGCCAAGGGTTAGGGTTAGGTCGATGGTTTGAGTTAGGCTTCAGGTTAGATTAGGTTTCAACTTAGTTTGAGGGAGTAAGTTTAGGGCTACTGTTAGTTTTCGGTTCAGTGTTACGTTTGGAGATAGCGTCAGGGTCAGGTTAGTGTTGGGGTTGAGCTTCAGGTGTCCGCCTAGGGTTAGGGGTAGGTCTATGGTTTGAGTTAGGCTTCAGGTTAGGTTAGGTTTGAACTTAGTTTGAGGGAGTAAGTTTAGGGCTACTGTTTGTTTTCGGTTCAGTGTTTCGGTTGGAGTTAGCGTGAGGGTCAGGTTAGGGTAGGGGTTGAGCTTAAGGAGTCCGCCTAGGGTTAGGGTTAGGTGTATGGTTTGATTTAGGCTTCAGGTTAGGTTAAGTTTGAAGTTAGTTTGAGGGAGTAAGTTTAGGGCTACTGTTAGTTTTCGGTTAACTGTTACAGTTGGAGTAAGCGTAAGGGTCAGGTTAGGGTAGGGGTTGAGCTTAAGGTGTCCGCCTAGGGTTAGGGTTAGGTGTATGAATTGATTAAGTCTTCAGGTTAGGTTAGGTATGAACTTACTTTGAGGGAGTAAGTTTAGGGCTACTGTTAGTTTTCGGGTAACTGTTATGGTTGGAGTTAGCGTCAGGGCCATTTTAAGATTGGGGTTGAGCTTAAGGTGTCCGCCAAGGGTTAGGGTTAGGTCTATGGTTTGATTTAGGCTTCAGGTTAGGTTAGGTTTGAACTTAGTTTGAGGGAGTAAGTTTAGGGCTACTGTTAGTTTTCGGTTCAGTGTTACGGTTGGAGATAGCGTCAGGGTCAGGTTAGGTTTGCGTTGAGCTTCAGGTGTCCGCCTAGGGTTAGGGTTAGGTCTATGGTTTGAGTTAAGCTTCAGGTTAGGTTAGGTTTGAACTTAATATGAGGGAGTAAGTTTAGGGCTACTGTTAGTTTTCGGTTCAGTGTTACGGTTGGATTTAGCGTGAGGGTCAGGTTAGGGTTGGGGTTGAGCTTAAGGTGTCCGCCTAGGGTTAGGGTTAGGTGTATGGTTTGATTTAGGCTTCAGGTTAGGTTAGGTTTGAACTTAGTTTGAGGGAGTAAGTTTAGGGGTACTGTTAGTTTTCGGTTCAGTTTTACGGTTGGAGATAGCGTCAGGGACAGGTTAGGGTTGGGGTTGAGCTTCAGGTGTCCGCCTAGGGTTAGGGTTAGGTCTATGGTTTGAGTTAGGCTTCAGGTTAGGTTAGGTTTGAAATTAGTTTGAGGGAGTAAGTTTAGGGCTAATGTTAGTTTTCGGTTCAGTTTTACGGTTGGAGATAGCGTCAGGGTCAGGTTAGGGTTGGGGTTGAGCTTCAGGGGTCCGCCTAGGGTTAGGGTTAGGTATATGGTTTGAGTTAGGCTTCAGGTTAGGTTAGGTTTGAAATTAGTTTGAGGGAGTAAGTTTAGGGCTACTGTTAGTTTTCGGTTCAGTGTTACGGTTGGAGTTAGCGTGAGGGTCAGGTTAGGGTTGGGGTTGAGGTTAAGGTGTCCGCCTAGGGTTAGGGTTAGGTGTATGGTTTGATTTACGCTTCAGGTTAGGTTAGGATTGAACTTAGTTTAAGGGAGTAAGTTTTGGGCGACTGTTAGTTTTCGGGTAACTGTTATGGTTGGAGTTAGCGTCAGGGCCAGGTTAGGGTTGGGGTTGAGCTTAAGGTGTCCGCATAGGGTTAGGTTTAGGTCTATGGTTTGAGTTAGGCTTCAGGTTAGGTTAGGTTTGAACTTAGTTTGAGGGAGTAAGTTGAGGGCTACTGTTAGTTTTCGGTTCAGTGTTACGGGTGGAGATAGCGTCAGGGTCAGGTTAGGGTTGGGGTTGAGCTTCAGGTGTCCGCCTAGGGTTAGGGTTAGGTGTATGATTTTATTAAGGTTTCAGGTTAGGTTATGTTTGAACTTAGTTTCAGGGAGTAAGTTTAGGGCGACTGTTAGTTTTCTGGTAACTGTTATGGTTGGAGTTAGCGTCAGGGCCAGGTTAGGGTTGCGGTTGAGCTTAAGGTGTCCGCCTAGGGTTAGGGTTAGGTCTATGGTTTGAGTTAGGCTTCAGGTTAGGTTAGGTTTGAACTTAGTTTGAGGGAGTAAGTTTAGGGCTACTGTTAGTTTTCGGGTAACTGTTATGGTTGGAGTTAGCGTCAGGGCCATTTTAGGACTGGGGTTGAGCTTAAGGTGTCCGCCTAGGGTTAGGGTTAGGTCTATGGTTTGAGTTAGGCTTCAGGTTAGGTTAGGTTTGAACTTAGATTGAGGGAGTAGTTTAGGGCTACTGTTAGTTTTCGGTTCAGTGTTTCGGTTGGAGATAACGTCAGGGTCAGGTTAGGGTTGGGGTTGAGTTTAAGGTGTCCGCCTAGGGTTAGGTTTAGGTGTATGGTTTGATTTAGACTTCAGATTAGGTTCGGTTTGAACTTCGTTTGAGGGAGTAAGTTTAGGGCTACTGTTAGTTTTCGGTTCAGTGTTACGGTTGGATTTAGCGTGAGGGTCAGGTTAGGGTTGGGGTTGAGCTTAAGGTGTCCGCCTAGGGTTAGGGTTAGGTGTATGGATTGATTTAGGCTTCAGGTTAGGTTAGGTTTGAACTTAGGTTGAGGGAGTAAGTTTAGGGCTACTGTTAGTTTTCAGGTAACTGTTATGGTTGGAGTTAGCGTCAGGGCCATTTTAGGATTGGGGTTGAGCTTAAGGTGTCCGCCAAGGGTTAGGGTTAGGTCGATGGTTTGAGTTAGGCTTCAGGTTAGATTAGGTTTCAACTTAGTTTGAGGGAGTAAGTTTAGGGCTACTGTTAGTTTTCGGTTCAGTGTTACGTTTGGAGATAGCGTCAGGGTCAGGTTAGGGTTGGGGTTGAGCTTCAGGTGTCCGCCTAGGGTTAGGGGTAGGTCTATGGTTTGAGTTAGGCTTCAGGTTAGGTTAGGTTTGAACTTAGTTTGAGGGAGTAAGTTTAGGGCTACTGTTTGTTTTCGGTTCAGTGTTTCGGTTGGAGTTAGCGTGAGGGTCAGGTTAGGGTAGGGGTTGAGCTTAAGGAGTCCGCCTAGGGTTAGGGTTAGGTGTATTGTTTGATTTAGGCTTCAGGTTAGGTTAGGTTTGAAGTTAGTTTGAGGGAGTAAGTTTAGGGCTACTCTTAGTTTTCGGTTAACTGTTACAGTTGGAGTAAGCGTAAGGGTCAGGTTAGGGTAGGGGTTGAGCTTAAGGTGTCCGCCTAGGGTTAGGGTTAGGTGTATGATTTGATTAAGGCTTCAGGTTAGGTTAGGTGTGAACTTAGTTTGAGGGAGTTCGTTTAGGGCTACTGTTAGTTTTCGGGTAACTGTTACGGTTGGAGTTAGCGTCAGGGCCATTTTAGGATTGGGGTTGAGCTTAAGGTGTCCGCCAAGGGTTAGGGTTAGGTCTATGGTTTGAGTTAGGCTTCAGGTTAGGTTAGGTTTGAACTTAGTTTGAGGGAGTAAGTTTAGGGCTACTGTTAGTTTTCGGTTCAGTGTTACGGTTGGAGATAGCGTCAGGGTCAGTTTAGGTTTGGGGTTGAGCTTCAGGTGTCCGCCTAGGGTTAGGGTTAGGTCTATGGTTTGAGTTAGGCTTCAGGTTAGGTTAGGTTTGAACTTAGTTTGAGGGAGTAAGTTTAGGGTTACTGTTAGTTTTCGGTTCAGTGTTACGGTTGGAGTTAGCGTGAGGGTCAGGTTAGGGTTGGGGTTGAGCTTAAGGTGTCCGCCAAGGGTTAGCGTTAGGTGTATGGTTTGATTTAGGCTTCAGGTTAGGTTAGGTTTGAACTTAGTTTGAGGGAGTAAGTTTAGGGCTACTGTTTGTTTTCGGTTCAGTGTTACGGTTGGATTTAGCGTGAGGGTCAGGTTAGGGTTGGGGTTGAGCTTAAAGTGTCCGCCTAGGGTTGGGGTTAGGTGTATGGTTTGATTTAGGCTTCAGGTTAGGTTAGGTTTGAACTTAGTTTGAGGGAGTAAGTTTAGTGCTACTGTTAGTTTTCGGGTAACTGTTATTGTTGGAGTTAGCGTCAGGTCCATTTTAGGATTGGGGTTAAGCTTAAGGTGTCCGCCAAGGGTTAGGGTTAGGTCTATGGTTTGAGTTAGGCTTCCGGTTAGGTTAGGTTTGAACTTAGTTTGAGGGAGTAAGTTTAGGGCTACTGTTAGTTTTCGTTTCAGTGTTACGTTTGGACATAGCGTCAGGGTCAGGTTAGGGTTGGGGTTGAGCTTCAGGTGTCCGCCTAGGGTTAGGGTTAGGTCTATGATTTGAGTTAGGCTTCAGCTTAGGTTAGGTTTGAACTTAGTTTGAGGGAGTAAGTTTAGGGCTACTGTTAGTTTTCGGTTCAGTGTTACGGTTGGAGTAAGTGTCAGGGTCAGGTTAGGGTTGGGGTTGAGCTTCAGGTGTCCGCCTAGGGTTGGGGTTAGGTCTATGGTTTGAGTTAGGCTTCAGGTTAGGTTAGGTTTGAACTTAGTTTGAGGGAGTAAGTTTAGGGCTACTGTTTGTTTTTGGTTCAGTGTTTCGGTTGGAGTTAGCGTGAGGGTCAGGTTAGGGTAGGGGTTGAGCTTAAGGTGTCCGCCTAGGGTTAGGGTTAGGTGTATGGTTTGATTTAGGCTTCAGGTTAGGTTAGGTTTGAACTTAGTTTGAGGGAGTAAGTTTAGGGCTACTGTTAGTTTTCGGGTAACTGTTACGGTTGGAGTTAGCGTCAGGTCCAGGTTAGGGTTGGCGTTGAGCTTCAGGTGTCCGCCTAGGGTTAGGGTTAGGTGTATGGTTTGATTTAGGCTTCAGGTTAGGTTAGGTTTGAAGTTAGTTTGAGGGAGTAAGTTTAGGGCTACTGTTAGTTTTCGGTTAACTGTTACAGTTGGAGTAAGCGTGAGGTCAGGTTAGGGTAGGGGTTGAGCTTAAGGTGTCCGCCTAGGGTTAGGGTTAGGTGTATGATTTGATTAAGGCTTCAGTTTATGTTAGGTTTGAACTTAGTATGAGGGAGTAAGTTTAGGGCTACTGTTAGTTTTCGGTTCAGTGTTACGGTTGGAGATAGCGTCAGGGTCAGGTTAGGGTTGGGGTTGAGCTTCAGGTGTCCGCCTAGGGTTAGGGTTAGGTCTATGGTTTGAGTTAGGCTTCAGGTTAGGTTAGGTTTGAACTTAGTTTGAGGGAGTAAGTTTAGGGCTACTGTTAGTTTTCGGTTCAGTGTTACGGTTGGAGTTAGCGTGAGGGTCAGGTTGGGGTTGGGGTTGAGCTTAAGGTGTCCGCCTAGGGTTAGGGTTAGGTGTATGGTTTGATTTAGGCTTCAGGTTAGGTTAGGTTTGAACTTAGTTTGAGGGAGTAAGTTTAGGGCGACTGTTAGTTTTCGGGTAACTGTTATGGTTGGAGTTAGCGTCAGGACCAGGTTAGGGTTGGGGTTGAGCTTATGGTGTCCGCATAGGGTTAGGGTTAGGTGTATGGTTTTATTTAGGCTTCAGGTTAGGTTAGGTTTGAACTTAGTTTGAGGGAGTAAGTTTAGGGCTACTGTTAGCTTTCGGGTAACTGTTATGGTTGGAGTTAGCGTCACGGCCATTTTAGGATTGGGGTTGAGCTTAAGGTGTCCGCCAAGGGTTACGATTAGGTCTATGGTTTGAGTTAGGCTTCAGGTTATGTTAGGTTTGAACTTAGTTTGAGGGAGTAAGTTTAGGGCTACTGTTAGTTTTCGGTTCAGTGTTACGGTTGGATTTAGCGTGAGGGTCAGGTTAGGGTTGGGGTTGAGCTTAAGGTGTCCGCCTAGGGTTAGGGTTAGGTGTATGGATTGATTTAGGCTTCAGGTTAGGTTAGGTTTGAACTTAGTTTGAGGGAGTAAGTTTAGGGCTACTGTTAGTTTTCGGGTAACTGTTATGGTTGGAGTTAGCGACAGGGCCATTTTAGGATTGGGGTTGAGGTTAAGGTGTCCGCCAAGGGTTAGGGTTAGGTCGATGGTTTGAGTTAGGCTTCAGGTTAAATTAGGTTTCAACTTAGTTTGAGGGAGTAAGTTTAGGGCTACTGTTAGTTTTCGGTTCAGTGTTACGTTTGGAGATAGCGTCAGGGTCAGGTTAGTGTTGGGGTTGAGCTTCAGGTGTCCGCCTAGGGTTAGGGGTAGGTCTATGGTTTGAGTTAGGCTTCAGGTTAGGTTAGGTTTGAACTTAGTTTGAGGGAGTAAGTTTAGGGCTACTGTTTGTTTTCGGTTCAGTGTTTCGGTTGGAGTTAGCGTGAGGGTCAGGTTAGGGTAGGGGTTGAGCTTAAGGAGTCCGCCTAGGGTTAGGGTTAGGTGTATGGTTTGATTTAGGCTTCAGGTTAGGTTAAGTTTGAAGTTAGTTTGAGGGAGTAAGTTTAGGGCTACTGTTAGTTTTCGGTTAACTGTTACAGTTGGAGTAAGCGTAAGGGTCAGGTTAGGGTAGGGGTTGAGCTTAAGGTGTCCGCCTAGGGTTAGGTTTAGGTGTATGAATTGATTAAGTCTTCAGGTTAGGTTAGGTATGAACTTACTTTGAGGGAGTAAGTTTAGGGCTACTGTTAGTTTTCGGGTAACTGTTATGGTTGGAGTTAGCGTCAGGGCCATTTTAAGATTGGGGTTGAGCTTAAGGTGTCCGCCAAGGGTTAGGGTTAGGTCTATGGTTTGATTTAGGCTTC
This sequence comes from Tupaia tana, assembly GCA_026018925.1. Classification (NCBI taxonomy): domain Eukaryota; kingdom Metazoa; phylum Chordata; class Mammalia; order Scandentia; family Tupaiidae; genus Tupaia; species Tupaia tana. Next base: position 380,044 of record JAKSZU010000042.1, on the reverse strand, counting down.
AGGTTAGGTTAGGTTTGAACTTAGTTTGAGGGAGTAAGTTTAGGGCTACTGTTAGTTTTCGGTTCAGTGTTACGGTTGGAGATAGCGTCAGGGTCAGGTTAGGTTTGCGTTGAGCTTCAGGTGTCCGCCTAGGGTTAGGGTTAGGTCTATGGTTTGAGTTAAGCTTCAGGTTAGGTTAGGTTTGAACTTAATATGAGGGAGTAAGTTTAGGGCTACTGTTAGTTTTCGGTTCAGTGTTACGGTTGAATTTAGCGTGAGGGTCAGGTTAGGGTTGGGGTTGAGCTTAAGGTGTCCGCCTAGGGTTAGGGTTAGGTGTATGGTTTGATTTAGGCTTCAGGTTAGGTTAGGTTTGAACTTAGTTTGAGGGAGTAAGTTTAGGGGTACTGTTAGTTTTCGGTTCAGTTTTACGGTTGGAGATAGCGTCAGGGACAGGTTAGGGTTGGGGTTGAGCTTCAGGTGTCCGCCTAGGGTTAGGGTTAGGTCTATGGTTTGAGTTAGGCTTCAGGTTAGGTTAGGTTTGAAATTAGTTTGAGGGAGTAAGTTTAGGGCTAATGTTAGTTTTCGGTTCAGTTTTACGGTTGGAGATAGCGTCAGGGTCAGGTTAGGGTTGGGGTTGAGCTTCAGGGGTCCGCCTAGGGTTAGGGTTAGGTATATGGTTTGAGTTAGGCTTCAGGTTAGGTTAGGTTTGAAATTAGTTTGAGGGAGTAAGTTTAGGGCTACTGTTAGTTTTCGGTTCAGTGTTACGGTTGGAGTTAGCGTGAGGGTCAGGTTAGGGTTGGGGTTTAGCTTAAGGTGTCCGCCTAGGGTTAGGGTTAGGTGTATGGTTTGATTTACGCTTCAGGTTAGGTTAGGATTGAACTTAGTTTAAGGGAGTAAGTTTTGGGCGACTGTTAGTTTTCGGGTAACTGTTATGGTTGGAGTTAGCGTCAGGGCCAGGTTAGGGTTGGGGTTGAGCTTAAGGTGTCCGCATAGGGTTAGGTTTAGGTCTATGGTTTGAGTTAGGCTTCAGGTTAGGTTAGGTTTGAACTTAGTTTGAGGGAGTAAGTTGAGGGCTACTGTTAGTTTTCGGTTCAGTGATACGGGTGGAGATAGCGTCAGGGTCAGGTTAGGGTTGGGGTTGAGCTTCAGGTGTCCGCCTAGGGTTAGGGTTAGGTGTATGATTTTATTAAGGTTTCAGGTTAGGTTATGTTTGAACTTAGTTTCAGGGAGTAAGTTTAGGGCGACTGTTAGTTTTCTGGTAACTGTTATGGTTGGAGTTAGCGTCAGGGCCAGGTTAGGGTTGCGGTTGAGCTTAAGGTGTCCGCCTAGGGTTAGGGTTAGGTCTATGGTTTGAGTTAGGCTTCAGGTTAGGTTAGGTTTGAACTTAGTTTGAGGGAGTAAGTTTAGGGCTACTGTTAGTTTTCTGGTAACTGTTATGGTTGGAGTTAGCGTCAGGGCCATTTTAGGACTGGGGTTGAGCTTAAGGTGTCCGCCTAGGGTTAGGGTTAGGTCTATGGTTTGAGTTAGGCTTCAGGTTAGGTTAGGTTTGAACTTAGATTGAGGGAGTAGTTTAGGGCTACTGTTAGTTTTCGGTTCAGTGTTTCGGTTGGAGATAACGTCAGGGTCAGGTTAGGGTTGGGGTTGAGTTTAAGGTGTCCGCCTAGGGTTAGGGTTAGGTGTATGGTTTGATTTAGACTTCAGATTAGGTTCGGTTTGAACTTCGTTTGAGGGAGTAAGTTTAGGGCTACTGTTAGTTTTCGGTTCAGTGTTACGATTGGAGATAGCGTCAGGGTTAGGTTAGGGTTGGGGTTGAGTTTCAGGTGTCCGCCTAGGGTTAGGGTTAGGTCTATGGTTTGAGTTAGGCTTCAGGTTAGGTTAGGTTTGAACTTAGTTTGAGGGAGTAAGTTTAGGGCTACTGTTAGTTTTCGGTTCAGTGTTACGGTTGGATTTAGCGTGAGGGTCAGGTTAGGGTTGGGGTTGAGCTTAAGGTGTCCGCCTAGGGTTAGGGTTAGGTGTATGGATTGATTTAGGCTTCAGGTTAGGTTAGGTTTGAACTTAGGTTGAGGGAGTAAGTTTAGGGCTACTGTTAGTTTTCAGGTAACTGTTATGGTTGGAGTTAGCGTCAGGGCCATTTTAGGATTGGGGTTGAGCTTAAGGTGTCCGCCAAGGGTTAGGGTTAGGTCGATGGTTTGAGTTAGGCTTCAGGTTAGATTAGGTTTCAACTTAGTTTGAGGGAGTAAGTTTAGGGCTACTGTTAGTTTTCGGTTCAGTGTTACGTTTGGAGATAGCGTCAGGGTCAGGTTAGGGTTGGGGTTGAGCTTCAGGTGTCCGCCTAGGGTTAGGGGTAGGTCTATGGTTTGAGTTAGGCTTCAGGTTAGGTTAGGTTTGAACTTAGTTTGAGGGAGTAAGTTTAGGGCTACTGTTTGTTTTCGGTTCAGTGTTTCGGTTGGAGTTAGCGTGAGGGTCAGGTTAGTGTAGGGGTTGAGCTTAAAGTGTCCGCCTAGGGTTGGGGTTAGGTGTATGGTTTGATTTAGGCTTCAGGTTAGGTTAGGTTTGAACTTAGTTTGAGGGAGTAAGTTTAGTGCTACTGTTAGTTTTCGGGTAACTGTTATGGTTGGAGTTAGCGTCAGGGCCATTTTAGGATTGGGGTTAAGCTTAAGGTGTCCGCCAAGGGTTAGGGTTAGGTCTATGGTTTGAGTTAGGCTTCCGGTTAGGTTAGGTTTGAACTTAGTTTGAGGGAGTAAGTTTAGGGCTACTGTTAGTTTTCGTTTCAGTGTTACGTTTGGAGATAGCGTCAGGGTCAGGTTAGGGTTGGGGTTGAGCTTCAGGTGTCCGCCTAGGGTTAGGGTTAGGTCTATGATTTGAGTTAGGCTTCAGCTTAGGTTAGGTTTGAACTTAGTTTGAGGGAGTAAGTTTAGGGCTACTGTTAGTTTTCGGTTCAGTGTTACGGTTGGAGTAAGTGTCAGGGTCAGGTTAGGGTTGGGGTTGAGCTTCAGGTGTCCGCCTAGGGTTGGGGTTAGGTCTATGGTTTGAGTTAGGCTTCAGGTTAGGTTAGGTTTGAACTTAGTTTGAGGGAGTAAGTTTAGGGCTACTGTTTGTTTTTGGTTCAGTGTTTCGGTTGGAGTTAGCGTGAGGGTCAGGTTAGGGTAGGGGTTGAGCTTAAGGTGTCCGCCTAGGGTTAGGGTTAGGTGTATGGTTTGATTTAGGCTTCAGGTTAGGTTAGGTTTGAACTTAGATTGAGGGAGTAAGTTTAGGGCTACTGTTAGTTTTCGGGTAACTGTTACGGTTGGAGTTAGCGTCAGGTCCAGGTTAGGGTTGGCGTTGAGCTTCAGGTGTCCGCCTAGGGTTAGGGTTAGGTGTATGGTTTGATTTAGGCTTCAGGTTAGGTTAGGTTTGAAGTTAGTTTGAGGGAGTAAGTTTAGGGCTACTGTTAGTTTTCGGTTAACTGTTACAGTTGGAGTAAGCGTGAGGTCAGGTTAGGGTAGGGGTTGAGCTTAAGGTGTCCGCCTAGGGTTAGGGTTAGGTGTATGATTTGATTAAGGCTTCAGTTTATGTTAGGTTTGAACTTAGTATGAGGGAGTAAGTTTAGGGCTACTGTTAGTTTTCGGTTCAGTGTTACGGTTGGAGATAGCGTCAGGGTCAGGTTAGGGTTGGGGTTGAGCTTCAGGTGTCCGCCTAGGGTTAGGGTTAGGTCTATGGTTTGAGTTAGGCTTCAGGTTAGGTTAGGTTTGAACTTAGTTTGAGGGAGTAAGTTTAGGGCTACTGTTAGTTTTCGGTTCAGTGTTACGGTTGGAGTTAGCGTGAGGGTCAGGTTGGGGTTGGGGTTGAGCTTAAGGTGTCCGCCTAGGGTTAGGGTTAGGTGTATGGTTTGATTTAGGCTTCAGGTTAGGTTAGGTTTGAACTTAGTTTGAGGGAGTAAGTTTAGGGCGACTGTTAGTTTTCGGGTAACTGTTATGGTTGGAGTTAGCGTCAGGACCAGGTTAGGGTTGGGGTTGAGCTTATGGTGTCCGCATAGGGTTAGGGTTAGGTGTATGGTTTTATTTAGGCTTCAGGTTAGGTTAGGTTTGAACTTAGTTTGAGGGAGTAAGTTTAGGGCTACTGTTAGCTTTCGGGTAACTGTTATGGTTGGAGTTAGCGTCACGGCCATTTTAGGATTGGGGTTGAGCTTAAGGTGTCCGCCAAGGGTTACGATTAGGTCTATGGTTTGAGTTAGGCTTCAGGTTATGTTAGGTTTGAACTTAGTTTGAGGGAGTAAGTTTAGGGCTACTGTTAGTTTTCGGTTCAGTGTTACGGTTGGATTTAGCGTGAGGGTCAGGTTAGGGTTGGGGTTGAGCTTAAGGTGTCCGCCTAGGGTTAGGGTTAGGTGTATGGATTGATTTAGGCTTCAGGTTAGGTTAGGTTTGAACTTAGGTTGAGGGAGTAAGTTTAGGGCTACTGTTAGTTTTCGGGTAACTGTTATGGTTGGAGTTAGCGTCAGGGCCATTTTAGGATTGGGGTTGAGCTTAAGGTGTCCGCCAAGGGTTAGGGTTAGGTCGATGGTTTGAGTTAGGCTTCAGGTTAGATTAGGTTTCAACTTAGTTTGAGGGAGTAAGTTTAGGGCTACTGTTAGTTTTCGGTTCAGTGTTACGTTTGGAGATAGCGTCAGGGTCAGGTTAGGGTTGGGGTTTAGCTTCAGGTGTCCGCCTAGGGTTAGGGGTAGGTCTATGGTTTGAGTTAGGCTTCAGGTTAGGTTAGGTTTGAACTTAGTTTGAGGGAGTAAGTTTAGGGCTACTGTTTGTTTTCGGTTCAGTGTTTCGGTTGGAGTTAGCGTGAGGGTCAGGTTAGGGTAGGGGTTGAGCTTAAGGAGGCCGCCTAGGGTTAGGGTTAGGTGTATTGTTTGATTTAGGCTTCAGGTTAGGTTAGGTTTGAAGTTAGTTTGAGGGAGTAAGTTTAGGGCTACTCTTAGTTTTCGGTTAACTGTTACAGTTGGAGTAAGCGTAAGGGTCAGGTTAGGGTAGGGGTTGAGCTTAAGGTGTCCGCCTAGGGTTAGGGTTAGGTGTATGATTTGATTAAGGCTTCAGGTTAGGTTAGGTGTGAACTTAGTTTGAGGGAGTTAGTTTAGGGCTACTGTTAGTTTTCGGGTAACTGTTACGGTTGGAGTTAGCGTCAGGGCCATTTTAGGATTGGGGTTGAGCTTAAGGTGTCCGCCAAGGGTTAGGGTTAGGTCTATGCTTTGAGTTAGGCTTCACGTTAGGTTAGGTTTGAACTTAGATTGAGGGAGTAAGTTTAGGGCTACTGTTAGTTTTCGGTTCAGTGTTACGGTTGGAGATAGCGTCAGGGTCAGGTTAGGGTTGGCGTTGAGCTTCAGGTGTCCGCCTAGGGTTAGGGTTAGGTCTATGGTTTGAGTTAGGCTTCAGGTTAGGTTAGGTTTGAACTTAGTTTGAGGGAGTAAGTTTAGGGCTACTGTTAGTTTTCGGTTCAGTGTTACGTTTGGACATAGCGTCAGGGTCAGGTTAGGGTTGGGGTTGAGCTTCAGGTGTCCGCCTAGGGTTAGGGTTAGGTCTATGGTTTGAGTTAGGCTTCAGGTTAGGTTAGGTTTGAACTTAGTTTGAGGGAGTAAGTTTAGGGCTACTGTTAGCTTTTGGGTAACTGTTATGGTTGGAGTTAGCGTCAGGGCCATTTTAGGATTGGGGTTGAGCTTAAGGTGTCCGCCAAGGGTTACGATTAGGTCTATGGTTTGAGTTAGGCTTCAGGTTATGTTCGGTTTGAACTTAGTTTGAGGGAGTAAGTTTAGGGCTACTGTTAGATTTCGGTTCAGTGTTACGGTTGGAGATAGCGTTAGGGTCAGTTTAGGTTTGGGGTTGAGCTTCAGGTGTCCGCCTAGGGTTAGGGTTAGGTCTATGGTTTGAGTTAGGCTTCAAGTTAGGTTAGGTTTGAACTTAGTTTGAGGGAGTAAGTTTAGGGTTACTGTTAGTTTTCGGTTCAGTGTTACGGTTGGAGTTAGCGTGAGGGTCAGGTTAGGGTTGGGGTTGAGCTTAAGGTGTCCGCCAAGGGTTAGCGTTAGGTGTATGGTTTGATTTAGGCTTCAGGTTAGGTTAGGTTTGAACTTAGTTTGAGGGAGTAAGTTTAGGGCTACTGTTTGTTTTCGGTTCAGTGTTACGGTTGGATTTAGCGTGAGGGTCAGGTTAGGGTTGGGGTTGAGCTTAAGGTGTCCGCCTAGGGTTGGGGTTAGGTGTATGGTTTGATTTAGGCTTCAGGTTAGGTTAGGTTTGAACTTAGTTTGAGGGAGTAAGTTTAGTGCTACTGTTAGTTTTCGGGTAACTGTTATGGTTGGAGTTAGCGTCAGGGCCATTTTAGGATTGGGGTTAAGCTTAAGGTGTCCGCCAAGGGTTAGGGTTAGGTCTATGGTTTGAGTTAGGCTTCCGGTTAGGTTAGGTTTGAACTTAGTTTGAGGGAGTAAGTTTAGGGCTACTGTTAGTTTTCGTTTCAGTGTTACGTTTGGAGATAGCGTCAGGGTCAGGTTAGGGTTGGGGTTGAGCTTCAGGTGTCCGCCTAGGGTTAGGTTTAGGTCTATGATTTGAGTTAGGCTTCAGCTTAGGTTAGGTTTGAACTTAGTTTGAGGGAGTAAGTTTAGGGCTACTGTTAGTTTTCGGTTCAGTGTTACGGTTGGAGTAAGAGTCAGGGTCAGGTTAGGGTTGGGGTTGAGCTTCAGGTGTCCGCCTAGGGTTGGGGTTAGGTCTATGGTTTGAGTTAGGCTTCAGGTTAGGTTAGGTTTGAACTTAGTTTGAGGGAGTAAATTTAGGGCTACTGTTTGTTTTTGGTTCAGTGTTTCGGTTGGAGTTAGCGTGAGGGTCAGGTTAGGGTAGGGCTTGAGCTTAAGGTGTCCGCCTAGGGTTAGGGTTAGGTGTATGGTTTGATTTAGGCTTCAGGTTAGGTTAGGTTTGAACTTAGTTTGAGGGAGTAAGTTTAGGGCTACTGTTAGTTTTCGGGTAACTGTTACGGTTGGAGTTAGCGTCAGGTCCAGGTTAGGGTTGGCGTTGAGCTTCAGGTGTCCGCCTAGGGTTAGGGTTAGGTGTATGGTTTGATTTAGGCTTCAGGTTAGGTTAGGTTTGAAGTTAGTTTGAGGGAGTAAGTTTAGGGCTACTGTTAGTTTTCGGTTAACTGTTACAGTTGGAGTAAGCGTGAGGTCAGGTTAGGTTAGGGGTTGAGCTTAAGGTGTCCGCCTAGGGTTAGGGTTAGGTGTATGATTTGATTAAGGCTTCAGTTTAGGTTAGGTTTGAACTTAGTATGAGGGAGTAAGTTTAGGGCTACTGTTAGTTTTTGGTTCAGTGTTACGGTTGGAGATAGCGTCAGGGTCAGGTTAGGGTTGGGGTTGAGCTTCAGGTGTCCGCCTAGGGTTAGGGTTAGGTCTATGGTTTGAGTTAGGCTTCAGGTTAGGTTAGGTTTGAACTTAGTTTGAGGGAGTAAGTTTAGGGCTACTGTTAGTTTTCGGTTCAGTGTTACGGTTGGAGTTAGCGTGAGGGTCAGGTTAGGGTTGGGGTTGAGCTTAAGGTGTCCGCCAAGGATTAGGGTTAGGTGTATGGTTTGATTTAGGCTTCAGGTTAGGTTAGGTTTGAACTTAGTTTGAGGGAGTAAGTTTAGTGCTAGTGTTAGTTTTCGGGTAACTGTTATGGTTGGAGTTAGCGTCAGGGGATATTAGGGTTGGGGTTGAGCTTAAGGTGTCCGCCTAGGGTTGTGGTTAGGTGTATGGTTTGATTTAGGCTTCAGGTTAGGTTAGGTTTGAACTTAGTTTGAGGGAGTAAATTTAGTGCTACTGTTAGTTTTCGGGTAACTGTTATGGTTGGAGTTAGCGTCAGGGCCATTTTAGGATTGGGGTTAAGCTTAAGGTGTCCGCCAAGGGTTAGGGTTAGGTCTATGGTTTGAGTTCGGCTTCAGGTTAGGTTAGGTTTGAACTTAGTTTGAGGGAGTAAGTTTAGGGCTACTGTTAGTTTTCGGTTCAGTGTTACGTTTGGACATAGCGTCAGGGTCAGGTTAGGGTTGGGGTTGAGCTTAAGGTGTCCGCCTAGGGTTAGGGTTAGGTCTATGGTTTGAGTTAGGCTTCAGGTTAGGTTAAGTTTGAACTTAGTTTGAGGGAGTAAGTTTAGGGCTACTTTTAGTTTTCGGTTCTGTGTTACGGTTGGAGTTAGCGCGAGGGTCAGGTTAGGGTTGGGGTTGAGCTAAAGGTGTCCGCCTAGGGTTAGGTTTAGGTCTATGGTTTCATTTAGGCTTCAGGTTAGGTTAGGGTTGAACTTAGTATGAGGGAGTAAGTTTAGGGCTACTGTTAGTTTTCGGTTCAGTGTTACCTTTGGAGATAGCGTCGGGGTAAGGTTAGGGTTGGGGTTGAGCTTAAGGTGTCCGCCTAGGGTTAGGGTTAGGTCTATGGTTTGAGTTAGGCTTCAGGTTAGGTTAGGTTTGAACTTAGTTTGAGGGAGTAAGTTTAGGGCTACATTTAGTTTTCGGTTCTGTGTTACGGTTGAAGTTAGCGTCAGGGTCAGGTTAGGGTTGGGGTTGAGCTTCAGGTGTCCGCCTAGGGTTAGGGTTAGGTCTATGGTTTGAGTTAGGCTTCAGGTTAGGTTAGGTTTGAACTTAGTTTGAGGGAGTAAGTTTAGGGCTACTGTTTGTTTTCGGTTCAGTGTTTCGGTTGGAGTTAGCGTGAGGGTCAGGTTAGGGTAGGGGTTGAGCTTAAGGTGTCCGCCTAGGGTTAGGGTTAGGTGTATGGTTTGATTTAGGCTTCAGGTTAGGTTAGGTTTGAACTTAGTTTGAGGGAGTAAGTTTAGGGCTACTGTTAGTTTTAGGGTAACTTTACGGTTGGAGTTAGCGTCAGGTCCAGGTTAGGGTTGGCGTTGAGCTAATGGTGTCCGCCTAGGGTTAGGGTTAGGTGTATGGTATGATTTAGGCTTCTGGTTAGGTTAGGTTTGAAGTTAGTTTGACGGAGTAAGTTTAGGGCTACTCTTAGTTTTCGGTTAACTGTTACAGTTGGAGTAAGCGTGAGGGTCAGGTTAGGGTAGGGGTTGAGCTTAAGGTGTCCGCCTAGGGTTAGGGTTAGGTGTATGATTTGATTAAGGCTTCAGTTTAGGTTAGGTTTGAACTTAGTATGACGGAGTAGGTTTAGGGCTACTGTTAGTTTTCGGTTCAGTGTTACAGTTGGAGATAGCGTCAGGGTCAGGTTAGGGTTGGGGTTGAGCTTCAGGTGTCCGCCTAGGGTTAGGGTTAGGTCTATGGTTTGAGTTAGGCTTCAGGTTAGGTTAGGTTTGAACTTAGTTTGATGGAGTAAGTTTAGGGCTACTGTTAGTTTTCGGTTCAGTGTTACGGTTGGAGATAGCTTCAGGGTCATGTTAGGGTTGGGGTTGAGCTTCAGGTGTCCGCCTAGGGTTAGGTTTAGGTCTATGGTTTGAGTTAGGCTTCAGGTTAGGTTAGGTTTGAACTTAGTTTGAGGGAGTAAGTTTAGGGCTACTGTTAGTTTTCGGGTAACTGTTATGGTTGGATTTAACGTGTGGGTCAGGTTAGGGTTGGGGTTGAGCTTAAGGTGTCCGCCTAGGGTTAGGGTTAGGTGTATGGTTTGATTTAGGCTTCAGGTTAGGTTAGGTTTGAACTTAGTTTGAGGGAGTAAGTTTAGGGCTACTGTTAGTTTTCGGGTAACTGTTACGGTTGGAGTTAGCGTCAGGTCCAGGTTAGGGTTGGCGTTGAGCTAATGGTGTCCGCCTAGTGTTATGGTTAGGTGTATGGTTTGATTTAGGCTTCAGGTTAGGTTAGGTTTGAAGTTAGTTTGAGGGAGTAAGTTTAGGGCTACTGTTAGTTTTCGCTTAACTGTTACAGTTGGAGTAAGCGTGAGGGTCAGGTTAGGGAAGGGGTTGAGCTTAAGTTGTCCGCCTAGTGTTAGGGTTAGGTGTATGATTTGATTAAGGCTTCAGGTTAGGTTAGGTTTGAACTTAGTTTGAGGGAGTAAGTTTAGGGCTACTGTTAGTTTTCGGGTAACTGTTATGGTTGGAATTAGCGTCAGGGCCATTTTAGGATTGGGGTTAAGCTTAAGGTGTCCGCCAAGGGTTAGGGTTAGGTCTAAGGATTGAGTTAGGCTTCAGGTTAGGTTAGGTTTGAACTTAGTTTGAGGGAGTAAGTTTAGGGCTACTGTTAGTTTTCGATTCAGTGTTACGGTTGGAGATAGCGTCAGTGTCAGGTTAGGGTTGGGGTTGAGCTTCAGGTGTCCGCCTAGGGTTAGGGTTAGGTCTATGGTTTGAGTTAGGCTTCAGGTTAGGTTAGGTTTGAACTTAGTTTGAGGGAGTAAGTTTAGGTTTACAGTTAGTTTTCGGTTCAGTGTTACGGTTGGATTTAGCGTGTGGGTCAGGTTAGGGTTGGGTTTGAGCTTAAGGTGTCCGCCTAGGGTTAGGGTTAGGTTTATGGTTTGATTTAGGCTTCAGGTTAGGTTAGGTTTGAACTTAGTTTGAGGGAGTAAGTTTAGGGCTACTGTTAGTTTTCGGGTAACTGTTACGGTTGGAGTTAGCGTCAGGTCCAGGTTAGGGTTGGCGTTGAGCTAATGGTGTCTGCCTAGTGTTATGGTTAGGTGTATGGTTTGATTTAGGCTTCAGGTTAGGTTAGGTTTGAAGTTAGTTTGAGGGAGTAAGTTTAGGGCTACTGTTAGTTTTCGCTTAACTGTTACAGTTGGAGTAAGCGGGAGGGTCAGGTTAGGGTAGGGGTTGAGCTTAAGGTGTCCGCCTAGTGTTAGGGTTAGGTGTATGATTTGATTAAGGCTTCAGGTTAGGTTAGGTTTGAACTTAGTTTGAGGGAGTAAGTTTAGGGCTACTGTTAGTTTTCGGGTAACTGTTATGGCTGGAGTTAGCGTCAGGGCCAGGTTCGGTTGGGGTTGAGCTTAAGGTGTCCGCCAAGGGTTAGGGTTAGGTCTATGGTTTGAGTTAGGCTTCAGGTTAGGTTAGGTTTGAACTTAGTTTGAGGGAGTAGTTTAGGGCTACTGTTAGTTTTCGGTTCAGTGTTACAGTTGGAGATAGCGTCAGGGTCAGGTTAGGGTTGGGGTTGAGCTTAAGGTGTCCGCCTAGGGTTAGGGTTAGGTGTATGATTTGATTAAGGCTTCAGTTTAGGTTAAGTTTGAACTTAGTATGAGGGAGGAAGTTTAGGGCTACTGTTAATTTTCGGTTCAGTGTTACGGTTGGAGATAGCGTCAGGGTCAGGTTAGGGTTGGGGTTGAGCTTCAGGTGTCCGCCTAGGGTTAGGGTTAGGTCTATGGTTTGAGTTAGGTTTCAGGTTAGGTTAGGTTTGAACTTAGTTTGAGGGAGTAAGTTTAGGGCTACTGTTAGTTTTCGGGTAACTGTTATGCTTGGAGTTAGCGTCAGGGGATTTTAGGGTTGGGGTGGAGCTTAAGGTGTCCGCCAAGGGTTAGGGTTAGGTCTATGGTTTGATTTAGGCTTCAGGTTAGGTTAGGTTTGAAGTTAGTTTGAGGGAGTAAGTTTAGGGCTATTGTTAGTTTTCGGTTCAGTGTTACTTTTGGAGATAGCGTCAGGTCCAGGTTAGGGTTGGCGTTGAGCTAATGGTGTCCGCCTAGGGTTAGGATTAGGTGTATGGTTTGATTTAGGCTTCAGGTTAGGTTAGGTTTGAAGTTAGTTTGAGGGAGTAAGTTTAGGGCTACTGTTAGTTTTCGGTTAACTGTTACAGTTGGAGTAAGCGTGAGGGTCAGGTTAGGGTAGGGGTTGAGCTTAAGGTGTCCGCCTAAGGTTAGGGTTAGGTGTATGATTTGATTAAGGCTTCAGGTTAGGTTAGGTTTGAACTTAGTTTGAGGGAGCAAGTATAGGGCTACTGTTAGTTTTCTGGTAACTGTTATGGTTGGAATTAGCGTCAGGGCCAGGTTAGGGTTGGGGTTGAGCTTAAGGTGTCCGCATAGAGTTAGGGTTAGGTCTTTGGTTTGAGTTAGGCTTCAGGTTAGGTTAGGTTTGAACTTAGTTTGAGGGAGTAAGTTTAGGGCTACTGTTAGTTTTCGGGTAACTGTTATGCTTGGAGTTAGCGTCAGGGGATTTTAGGGTTGGGGTTTAGCTTAAGGTGTCCGCCAAGGGTTAGGGTTAGGTCTATGGTTTGAGTTAGGCTTCAGGTTAGGTTAGGTATGAACTTAGTTTGAGGGAGTAAGATTAGGGCTACTGTTAGTTTTCGGTTCAGTGTTACGGTTGGAGTTAGCGCGTGGGTCAGGTTAGGGTTGGGGTTGAGCTAAAGGTGTCCGCCTAGGGTTAGGTTTAGGTCTATGGTTTCATTTAGGCTTCACGTTAGGTTAGAATTGAACTTAGTTTGAGGGAGTAAGTTTAGGGCTACTGTTATTTTTCGGTTCAGTGTTATCGTTGGAGATAGCGTCGGGGTAAGGTTAGGGTTGGGGTTGAGCTTAAAGTGTCCGCCTAGGGTTAGGGTTAGGTCTATGGTTTGAGATATGCTTCAGGTTTGGTTAGGTTTGAAGTTAGTTTGAGGGAGTAAGTTTAGGGCTACTTTTAGTTTTCGGTTCTGTGTTACGGTTGGAGTTAGCGTCAGGGTCAGGTTAGGGTTGGGGTTGAGCTTCAGGTGTCCGCCTAGAGTTAGGGTTAGGTCTATGGTTTGAGTTAGGCTTCAGGTTAGGTTAGGTTTGAACTTAGTTTGAGGGAGTAAGTTTAGGGCTACTGTTTGTTTTCGGTTCAGTGTTTCGGTTGGAGTTAGCTTCAGGGTCAGGTTAGGGTAGGGGTTGAGCTTAAGGTGTCCGCCTAGGGTTAGGGATAGGTGTATGGTTTGATTTAGGCTTCAGGTTAGGTTAGGTTTGAAGTTAGTTTGAGGGAGTAAGTTTAGGGCTACTGTTAGTTTTCGGTTAACTTGTACAGTTGGAGTAAGCGTGAGGGTCAGGTTAGGGTAGGGGTTGAGCTTAAGGTGTCCGCCTAGGGTTAGGGTTAGGTGTATGATTTGATTAAGGCTTCAGGTTAGGTTAGGTTTGAACTTAGTTTGAGGGAGCAAGTTTAGGGCTACTGTTAGTTTTCTGGTAACTGTTATGGTTGGAATTAGCGTCAGGGCCAGGTTAGGGTTGGGGTTGAGCTTAAGGTGTCCGCATAGAGTTAGGGTTAGGTCTTTGGTTTGAGTTAGGCTTCAGGTTATGTTAGGTTTGAACTTAGTTTGACGGAGTAAGTTTAGGGCTGCTGTTAGTTTTCGGTTCAGTGTTACGGTTGGAGATAGCGTCAGGGTCAGGTTAGGGTTGGGGTTGAGCTTCAGGTGTCCGCCTAGGGTTAGGTTTAGGTCTATGGTTTGAGTTAGGCTTCAGGTTAGGTTAGGTTTGAACTTAGTTTGAGGGAGTAAGTTTAGGGCTACTGTTAGGTTTCAGTTCAGTGTTACGGTTGGATTTAGCGTGAGGGTCAGGTTAGGGTTGGGGTTGAGCTTAAGGTGTCCGTCTAGATTTAGGGTTAGGTGTATGGTTTGATTTAGGCTTCAGGTTAGGTTAGGTTTGAACTTAGTTTGAGGGAGTAAGTTTAGGGCTACTGTTAGTTTTCGGGTAACTGTTATGGTTGGATTTAGCGTGTGGGTCAGGTTAGGGTTGGGTTGAGCTTAAGGTGTCCGCCTAGGGTTAGGGTTAGGTGTATGGTTTGATTTAGGCTTCAGGTTATGTTAGGTTTGAACTTAGTTTGAGGGAGTAAGTTTAGGGCTACTGTTAGTTTTCGGGTAACTGTTACGGTTGGAGTTAGCGTCAGGTCCAGGTTAGGGTTGGCGTTGAGCTAATGGTGTCCGCCTAGTGTTATGGTTAGGTGTATGGTTTGATTTAGGCTTCAGGTTAGGTTAGGTTTGAAGTTAGTTTGAGGGAGTAAGTTTAGGGCTACTGTTAGTTTTCGCTTAACTGTTACAGTTGGAGTAAGCGTGAGGGTCAGGTTAGGGTAGGGGTTGAGCTTAAGTTGTCCGCCTAGTGTTAGTGTTAGGTGTATGATTTGATTAAGGCTTCAGGTTAGGTTAGGTTTGAACTTAGTTTGAGGGAGTAAGTTTAGGGCTACTGTTAGTTTTCGGGTAACTGTTATGGTTGGAGTTAGCGTCAGGGCCATTTTAGGATTCGGGTTAAGCTTAAGGTGTCCGCCAAGGGTTAGGGTTAGGTCTATGGATTGAGTTAGGCTTCAGGTTAGGTTAGGTTTGAACTTAGTTTGAGGGAGTAAGTTTAGGGCTACTGTTAATTTTCGGTTCAGTGTTACAGTTGGAGATAGCGTCAGGGTCAGGTTAGGGTTGGGGTTGAGCTTAAGGTGTCCGCCTAGGGTTAGGGTTAGGTGTATGGTTTGATTTAGGCTTCAGGTTAGGTTAGGTTTGAACTTAGTTTGAGGGAGTAAGTTTAGGGCTACTGTTAGTTTTCGGTTCAGTGTTACGGTTGGAGATAGCGTCAGGGTCAGGTTAGGGTTGCGCTTGAACTTCAGGTGTCCGCCTAGGGTTAGGGTTAGGTCTATGGTTTGAGTTAGGCTTCAGGTTAGGTTAGGTTTGAAATTAGTTTGAGGGAGTAAGTTTAGGGCTACTGTTAGTTTTCGGTTCAGTGTTACGGTTGGATTTAGCGTGAGGGTCAGGTTAGGGTTGGGGTTGAGCTTAAGGTGTCCGCCTAGGGTTAGAGTTAGGTGTATGGTTTGATTTAGGCTTCAGGTTAGGTTAGGTTTGAACTTAGTTTGAGGGAGTAAGTTTAGGGCTACTGTTAGTTTTCTGGTAACTGTTATGGTTGGAGTTAGCGTCAGGGCCTGGTTAGGGTTGGGGTTGAACTTAAGGTGTCCGCCTAGGGTTAGGGTTAGGTCTAAGGTTTGAGTTAGGCTTCAGGTTAGGTTAGGTTTGAACTTAGTTTGAGGGAGTAAGTTTAGGGCTACTGTTAGTTTTCGATTCAGTGTTACCGTTGGAGATAGCGTCAGGGTAAGGTTAGTGTTGGGGTTGAGCTTAAGGTGTCCGCCTAGGGTTGGGGTTAGGTCTATGGTTTGAGTTAGGCTTCAGGTTAGGTTAGGTTTGAACTTAGTTTGAGGGAGTAAGTTTAGGGCTACTGTTTGTTTTCGGTTCAGTGTTTCGGTTGGAGTTAGCGTGAGGGTCAGGTTAGGGTAGGGGTTGAGCTTAAGGTGTCCGCCTAGGTTTAGGGTTAGGTGTATGGTTTGATTTAGGCTTCAGGTTAGGTTAGGTTTGAACTTAGTTTGAGGGAGTAAGTTTAGGGCTACTGTTAGTTTTCGGGTAACTGTTACGGTTGGAGTTAGCGTCAGGTCCAGGTTAGGGTTGGCGTTGAGCGAATGGTGTCCGCCTAGGGTTAGGATTAGGTGTATGGTTTGATTTAGGCTTCAGGTTAGGTTAGGTTTGAACTTAGTTTGAGGGAGTAAGTTTAGGGCTACTGTTAGTTTTCGGGTAACTGTTATGGTTGGAATTAGCGTCAGGGCCTGGATAGGGTTGGGGTTGAGCTTAAGGTGTCCGTCTAGGGTTAGGGTTAGGTCTATGATATGAGTTAGGCTTCAGGTTAGGTTAGGTTTGAAATTAGTTTGAGGGAGTAAGTTTAGGGCTACTGTTAATTTTCGGTTCAGTGTTACAGTTGGAGATAGCGTCAGGGTCAGGTTAGGGTTGGGGTTGAGCTTAAGGTGTCCGCCTAGGGTTAGGTTTAGGTGTATAGTTTGATTTAGGCTTCAGGTTAGGTTAGGTTTGAACTTAGTTTGAGGGAGTAAGTTTAGGGCTACTGTTAGTTTTCGGTTCAGTGTTACGGTTGGAGATAGCGTCAGGGTCAGGTTAGGGTTGCGCTTGAACTTCAGGTGTCCGCCTAGGGTTAGGGTTAGGTCTATGGTTTGAGTTAGGCTTCAGGTTAGGTTAGGTTTGAAATTAGTTTGAGGGAGTAAGTTTAGGGCTACTGTTAGTTTTCGGTTCAGTGTTACGGTTGGATTTAGCGTGAGGGTCAGGTTAGGGTTGGGGTTGAGCTTAAGGTGTCCGCCTAGGGTTAGAGTTAGGTGTATGGTTTGATTTCGGGTTCAGGTTAGGTTAGGTTTGAACTTAGTTTGAGGGAGTAAGTTTAGGGCTACTGTTAGTTTTCGGGTAACTGTTATGGTTGGAGTTAGCGTCAGGGCCAGGTTAGGGTTGGGGTTGAACTTTAGGTGTTCGCCTAGGGTTAGGGTTAGGTCTAAGGTTTGAGTTAGGCTTCAGGTTAGGTTAGGTTTGAACTTAGTTTGAGGGAGTAAGTTTAGGGCTACTGTTAGTTTTCGGTTCAGTGTTACAGTTGGAGATAGCGTCAGGTTCAGGTTAGGGTTGGGGTTGAGCTTCAGGAGTCCGCCTAGGGTTAGGGTTAGGTCTATGGTTTGAGTTAGGCTTCAGGTTAGGTTAGGTTTGAACTTAGTTTGAGGGAGTAAGTTTAGGGCTACTGTTAGTTTTCGGGTAACTGTTATGGTTGGAATTAGCGTCAGGGCCATTTTAGGATTGGGGTTAAGCTTAAGGTGTCCGCCAAGGGTTAGGATTAGGTCTAAGGATTGAGTTAGGCTTCAGGTTAGGTTAGGTTTGAACTTAGTTTGAGGGAGTAAGTTTAGGGCTACTGTTAGTTTTCGATTCAGTGTTACGGTTGGAGATAGCGTCAGTGTCAGGTTAGGGTTGGGGTTGAGCTTCAGGTGTCCGCCTAGGGTTAGGGTTAGGTCTATGGTTTGAGTTAGGCTTCAGGTTAGGTTAGGTTTGAACTTAGTTTGAGGGAGTAAGTTTAGGTTTACAGTTAGTTTTCGGTTCAGTGTTACGGTTGGATTTAGCGTGTGTGTCAGGTTAGGGTTGGGTTTGAGCTTAAGGTGTCCGCCTAGGGTTAGGGTTAGGTTTATGGTTTGATTTAGGCTTCAGGTTAGGTTAGGTTTGGACTTAGTTTGAGGGAGTAAGTTTAGGGCTACTGTTAGTTTTCGGGTAACTGTTACGGTTGGAGTTAGCGTCAGGTCCAGGTTAGGGTTGGCGTTGAGCTAATGGTGTCTGCCTAGTGTTATGGTTAGGTGTATGGTTTGATTTAGGCTTCAGGTTAGGTTAGGTTTGAAGTTAGTTTGAGGGAGTAAGTTTAGGGCTACTGTTAGTTTTCGCTTAACTGTTACAGTTGGAGTAAGCGGGAGGGTCAGGTTAGGGTAGGGGTTGAGCTTAAGGTGACCGCCTAGTGTTAGGGTTAGGTGTATGATTTGATTAAGGCTTCAGGTTAGGTTAGGTTTGAACTTAGTTTGAGGGAGTAAGTTTAGGGCTACTGTTAGTTTTCGGGTAACTGTTATGGCTGGAGTTAGCGTCAGGGCCAGGTTCGGTTGGGGTTGAGCTTAAGGTGTCCGCCAAGGGTTAGGGTTAGGTCTATGGTTTGAGTTAGGCTTCAGGTTAGGTTAGGTTTGAACTTAGTTTGAGGGAGTAGTTTAGGGCTACTGTTAGTTTTCGGTTCAGTGTTACAATTGGAGATAGCATCAGGGTCAGGTTAGGGTTGGGGTTGAGCTTAAGGTGTCCGCCTAGGGTTAGGGTTAGGTGTATGATTTGATTAAGGCTTCAGTTTAGGTTAAGTTTGAACTTAGTATGAGGGAGGAAGTTTAGGGCTACTGTTAATTTTCGGTTCAGTGTTACGGTTGGAGATAGCGTCAGGGTCAGGTTAGGGTTGGGGTTGAGCTTCAGGTGTCCGCCTAGGGTTAGGGTTAGGTCTATGGTTTGAGTTAGGTTTCAGGTTAGGTTAGGTTTGAACTTAGTTTGAGGGAGTAAGTTTAGGGCTACTGTTAGTTTTCGGGTAACTGTTATGCTTGGAGTTAGCGTCAGGGGATTTTAGGGTTGGGGTTGAGCTTAAGGTGTCCGCCAAGGGTTAGGGTTAGGTCTATGGTTTGATTTAGGCTTCAGGTTAGGTTAGGTTTGAAGTTAGTTTGAGGGAGTAAGTTTAGGGCTATTGTTAGTTTTCGGTTCAGTGTTACTTTTGGAAATAGCGTCAGGTCCAGGTTAGGGTTGGCGTTGAGCTAATGGTGTCCGCCTAGGGTTAGGATTAGGTGTATGGTTTGATTTAGGCTTCAGGTTAGGTTAGGTTTGAAGTTAGTTTGAGGGAGTAAGTTTAGGGCTACTGTTAGTTTTCGGTTAACTGTTACAGTTGGAGTAAGCGTGAGGGTCAGGTTAGGGTAGGGGTTGAGCTTAAGGTGTCCGCCTAGGGTTAGGGTTAGGTGTATGATTTGATTAAGGCTTCAGGTTAGGTTAGGTTTGAACTTAGTTTGAGGGAGCAAGTATAGGGCTACTGTTAGTTTTCTGGTAACTGTTATGGTTGGAATTAGCGTCAGGGCCAGGTTAGGGTTGGGGTTGAGCTTAAGGTGTCCGCATAGAGTTAGGGTTAGGTCTTTGGTTTGAGTTAGGCTTCAGGTTAGGTTAGGTTTGAACTTAGTTTGAGGGAGTAAGTTTAGGGCTACTGTTAGTTTTCGGGTAACTGTTATGCTTGGAGTTAGCGTCAGGGGATTTTAGGGTTGGGGTTTAGCTTAAGGTGTCCGCCAAGGGTTAGGGTTAGGTCTATGGTTTGAGTTAGGCTTCAGGTTAGGTTAGGTATGAACTTAGTTTGAGGGAGTAAGATTAGGGCTACTGTTAGTTTTCGGTTCAGTGTTACGGTTGGAGTTAGCGCGTGGGTCAGGTTAGGGTTGGGGTTGAGCTAAAGGTGTCCGCCTAGGGTTAGGTTTAGGTCTATGGTTTCATTTAGGCTTCACGTTAGGTTAGAATTGAACTTAGTTTGAGGAGTAAGTTTAGGGCTACTGTTATTTTTCGGTTCAGTGTTATCGTTGGAGATAGCGTCGGGGTAAGGTTAGGGTTGGGGTTGAGCTTAAAGTGTCCGCCTAGGGTTAGGGTTAGGTCTATGGTTTGAGATATGCTTCAGGTTTGGTTAGGTTTGAAGTTAGTTTGAGGGAGTAAGTTTAGGGCTACTTTTAGTTTTCGGTTCTGTGTTACGGTTGGAGTTAGCGTCAGGGTCAGGTTAGGGTTGGGGTTGAGCTTCAGGTGTCCGCCTAGAGTTAGGGTTAGGTCTATGGTTTGAGTTAGGCTTCAGGTTAGGTTAGGTTTGAACTTAGTTTGAGGGAGTAAGTTTAGGGCTACTGTTTGTTTTCGGTTCAGTGTTTCGGTTGGAGTTAGCGTCAGGGTCAGGTTAGGGTAGGGGTTGAGCTTAAGGTGTCCGCCTAGGGTTAGGGATAGGTGTATGGTTTGATTTAGGCTTCAGGTTAGGTTAGGTTTGAAGTTAGTTTGAGGGAGTAAGTTTAGGGCTACTGTTAGTTTTCGGTTAACTTGTACAGTTGGAGTAAGCGTGAGGGTCAGGTTAGGGTAGGGGTTGAGCTTAAGGTGTCCGCCTAGGGTTAGGGTTAGGTGTATGATTTGATTAAGGCTTCAGGTTAGGTTAGGTTTGAACTTAGTTTGAGGGAGCAAGTTTAGGGCTACTGTTAGTTTTCTGGTAACTGTTATGGTTGGAATTAGCGTCAGGGCCAGGTTAGGGTTGGGGTTGAGCTTAAGGTGTCCGCATAGAGTTAGGGTTAGGTCTTTGGTTTGAGTTAGGCTTCAGGTTATGTTAGGTTTGAACTTAGTTTGAGGGAGTAAGTTTAGGGCTGCTGTTAGTTTTCGGTTCAGTGTTACGGTTGGAGATAGCGTCAGGGTCAGGTTAGGGTTGGGGTTGAGCTTCAGGTGTCCGCCTAGGGTTAGGTTTAGGTCTATGGTTTGAGTTAGGCTTCAGGTTAGGTTAGGTTTGAACTTAGTTTGAGGGAGTAAGTTTAGGGCTACTGTTAGGTTTCAGTTCAGTGTTACGGTTGGATTTAGCGTGAGGGTCAGGTTAGGGTTGGGGTTGAGCTTAAGGTGTCCGTCTAGATTTAGGGTTAGGTGTATGGTTTGATTTAGGCTTCAGGTTAGGTTAGGTTTGAACTTAGTTTGAGGGAGTAAGTTTAGGGCTACTGTTAGTTTTCGGGTAACTGTTATGGTTGGATTTAGCGTGTGGGTCAGGTTAGGGTTGGGGTTGAGCTTAAGGTGTCCGCCTAGGGTTAGGGTTAGGTGTATGGTTTGATTTAGGCTTCAGGTTAGGTTAGGTTTGAACTTAGTTTGAGGGAGTAAGTTTAGGGCTACTGTTAGTTTTCGGGTAACTGTTACGGTTGGAGTTAGCGTCAGGTCCAGGTTAGGGTTGGCGTTGAGCTAATGGTGTCCGCCTAGTGTTATGGTTAGGTGTATGGTTTGATTTAGGCTTCAGGTTAGGTTAGGTTTGAAGTTAGTTTGAGGGAGTAAGTTTAGGGCTACTGTTAGTTTTCGCTTAACTGTTACAGTTGGAGTAAGCGTGAGGGTCAGGTTAGGGTAGGGGTTGAGCTTAAGTTGTCCGCCTAGTGTTAGTGTTAGGTGTAAGATTTGATTAAGGCTTCAGGTTAGGTTAGGTTTGAACTTAGTTTGAGGGAGTAAGTTTAGGGCTACTGTTAGTTTTCGGGTAACTGTTATGGTTGGAGTTAGCGTCAGGGCCAGGTTAGGGTTGGGGTTGAACTTTAGGTGTTCGCCTAGGGTTAGGGTTAGGTCGAAGGTTTGAGTTAGGCTTCAGGTTAGGTTAGGTTTGAACTTAGTTTGAGGGAGTAAGTTTAGGGCTACTGTTAGTTTTCGGTTCAGTGTTACAGTTGGAGATAGAGTCAGGTTCAGGTTAGGGTTGGGGTTGAGCTTCAGGAGTCCGCCTAGGGTTAGGGTTAGGTCTATGGTTTGAGTTAGGCTTCAGGTTAGGTTAGGTTTGAACTTAGTTGGAGGGAGTAAGTTTAGGGCTACTGTTAGTTTTCAGTTCAGTGTTACGGTTGGATTTAGCGTGAGGGTCAGGTTAGGGTTGGGGTTGAGCTTAAGTTGTCCGCCTAGGGTTAGGGTTAGGTGTATGGTTAGATTTAGGCTTCAGGTTAGGTTAGGTTTGAACTTAGTTTGAGGGAGTAAGTTTAGGGCTACTGTTAGTTTTCGGGTAACTGTTATGGTTGGTGTTAGAGTCAGGGCCATTTTAGGATTGGGGTTGAGCTTAAGGTGTCCGCCAAGGGTTAGGGTTAGGTCTATGGTTTGAGTTAGGCTTCAGGTTAGGTTAGTTTTGAACTTAGTATGAGGGAGTAAGTTTAGGACTACTGTTAGTTTTCGGTTCAGTGTTACGGTTGGAGATAGCGTCAGGGTCAGGTTAGGGTTGGGGTTGAGCTTCAGTTGTCCGCCTAGGGTTAGGGTTAGGTCTATGGTTTGAGTTAGGCTTCAGGTTAGGTTAGGTTTGAATTTAGTTTGAGGGAGTAAATTTAGGGTTACTGTTAGTTTTCGGTTCAGTGTTATGGTTGGATTTAGCGTGAGGGTCAGGTTAGGGTTGGGGTTTAGCTTAAGGTGTCCACCTAGGATTAGGGTTAGGTCTATGGTTTGATTTAGGCTTCAGGTTAGGTTAGGTTTGAACTTAGATTGAGGGAGTAAGTTTAGGGCTACTGTTAGTTTTCGGGTAACTGTTATGGTTGGAGTTAGCGTCAGGGGATTTTAGGGTTGGGGTTGAGCTTAAGGTGTCCGCCTAGGGTTGGGGTTAGGTGTATGGTTTGATTTAGGCTTCAGGTTAGGTTAGGTTTGAACTTAGTTTGAGGGAGTAAGTTTAGGGCTACTGTTAGTTTTCGATTCAGTGTTACCGTTTGAGATAGCGTCAGGGTAAGGTTAGGGTTGGGGTTGAGCTTAAGGTGTCCGCCTAGGGTTAGGGTTAGGTCTATGGTTTGAGTTAGGCTTCAGGTTAGGTTAGGTTTGAACTTAGTTTGAGGGAGTAAGTTTAGTGCTACTGTTTGTTTTCGGTTCCGTGTTTCGGTTGGAGTTAGCGTGAGGGTCAGGTTAGGGTAGGGGTTGAGCTTAAGGTGTCCGCCTAGGTTTAGGGTTAGGTGTATGGTTTGATTTAGGCTTCAGGTTAGGTTAGGTTTGAACTTAGTTTGAGGGAGTAAGTTTAGGGCTACTGTTAGTTTTCGGGTAACTCTTACGGTTGGAGTTAGCGTCAGGTCCAGGTTAGGGTTGGCGTTGAGCTAATGGTGTCCGCCTAGGGTTAGGATTAGGTGTATGGTTTGATTTAGGCTTCAGGTTAGGTTAGGTTTGAAGTTAGTTTGAGGGAGTAAGTTTAGGGCTACTGTTAGTTTTCGGTTAACTGTTACAGTTGGAGTAAGCGTGAGGGTCAGGTTAGGGTAGGGGTTGAGCTTAAGGTGTCCGCCTAGGGTTAGGGTTAGGTGTATGATTTGATTAAGTCTTCAGGTTAGGTTAGGTTTGAACTTAGTTTGAGGGAGTAAGTTTAGGGCTACTGTTAGTTTTCGGGTAACTGTTATGGTTGGAATTAGCGTCAGGGCCTGGTTAGGTTTGGGGTTGAGCTTCAGGTGTCCGCCTAGGGTTAGGGTTAGGTCTATGATATGAGTTAGGCTTCAGGTTAGGTTAGGTTTGAACTTAGTTTGAGGGAGTAAGTTTAGGGCTACTGTTAATTTTCGGTTCAGTGTTACAGTTGGAGATAGCGTCAGGGTCAGTTTAGGGTTGGGGTTGAGCTTAAGGTGTCCGCCTAGGGTTAGGGTTAGGTGTATGGTTTATTTAGGCTTCAGGTTAGGTTAGGTTTGAACTTAGTTTGAGGGAGTAAGTTTAGGGCTACTGTTAGTTTTCGGTTCAGTGTTACGGTTGGAGATAGCGTCAGGGTCAGGTTAGGGTTGCGCTTGAACTTCAGGTGTCCGCCTAGGGTTAGGGTTAGGTCTATGGTTTGAGTTAGGCTTCAGGTTAGGTTAGGTTTGAAATTAGTTTGAGGGAGTAAGTTTAGGGCTACTGTTAGTTTACGGTTCAGTGTTACGGTTGGATTTAGCGTGAGGGTCAGGTTAGGGTTGGGGTTGAGCTTAAGGTGTCCGCCTAGGGTTAGAGTTAGGTGTATGGTTTGATTTAGGGTTCAGGTTAGGTTAGGTTTGAACTTAGTTTGAGGGAGTAAGTTTAGGGCTACTGTTAGTTTTCGGGTAACTGTTATGGTTGGAGTTAGCGTCAGGGCCAGGTTAGGGTTGGGGTTGAACTTTAGGTGTTCGCCTAGGGTTAGGGTTAGGTCTAAGGTTTGAGTTAGGCTTCAGGTTAGGTTAGGTTTGAACTTAGTTTGAGGGAGTAAGTTTAGGGCTACTGTTAGTTTTCGGTTCAGTGTTACAGTTGGTGATAGCGTCAGGGTCAGGTTAGGGTTGGGGTTGAGCTTCAGGTGTCCGCCTAGGGTTAGGGTTAGGTCTATGGTTTGAGTTAGGCTTCAGGTTAGGTTAGGTTTGAAATTAGTTTGAGGGAGTAAGTTTAGGGCTACTGTTAGTTTTCGGTTCAGTGTTACGGTTGGATTTAGCGTGAGGGTCAGGTTAGGGTTGGGGTTGAGCTTAAGGTGTCCGCCTAGGGTTAGAGTTAGGTGTATGGTTTGATTTAGGCTTCAGGTTAGGTTAGGTTTGAACTTAGTTTGAGGGAGTAAGTTTAGGGCTACTGTTAGTTTTCTGGTAACTGTTATGGTTGGAGTTAGCGTCAGGGCCTGGTTAGGGTGGGGGTTGAACTTAAGGTGTCCGCCTAGGGTTAGGGTTAGGTCTAAGGTTTGAGTTAGGCTTCAGGTTAGGTTAGGTTTGAACTTAGTTTGAGGGAGTAAGTTTAGGGCTACTGTTAGTTTTCCATTCAGTGTTACCGTTGGAGATAGCGTCAGGGTAAGGTTAGGGTTGGGGTTGAGCTTAAGCTGTCTGCCTAGAGTTAGGGTTAGGTGTATGGTTTGATTTAGGCTTCAGGTTAGGTTAGGTTTGAACTTAGTTTGAGGGAGTAAGTTTAGGGCTACTGTTAGTTTTCGATTCAGTGTTACCGTTGGAGATAGCGTCAGGGTCAGGTTAGGGTTGGCGTTGAGCTAATGGTGTCCGCCTAGGGTTAGGATTAGGTGTATGGTTTGATTTAGGCTTCAGGTTAGGTTAGGTTTGAAGTTAGTTTGAGGGAGTAAGTTTAGGGCTACTGTTAGTTTTCGGTTAACTGTTACAGTTGGAGTAAGCGTGAGGGTCAGGTTAGGGTAGGGGTTGAGCTTAAGGTGTCCGCCTAGAGTTAGGGTTAGGTGTTTGATTTGATTAAGTCTTCAGGTTAGGTTAGGTTTGAACTTAGTTTGAGGGAGTAAGTTTAGGGCTACTGTTAGTTTTCGGGTAACTGTTATGGTTGGAATTAGCGTCAGGGCCTGGTTAGGGTTGGGGTTGAGCTTAAGGAGTCCGCCTAGGGTTAGGGTTAGGTCTATGATATGAGTTAGGCTTCAGGTTAGGTTAGGTTTCAACTTAGTTTGAGGGAGTAAGTTTAGGGCTACTGTTAATTTTCGGTTCAGTGTTACAGTTGGAGATAGCGTCAGGGTCAGGTTAGGGTTGGGGTTGAGCTTAAGGTGTCCGCCTAGGGTTAGGGTTAGGTGTATGATTTGATTTAGGCTTCAGGTTAGGTTAGGTTTGAACTTAGTTAGAGGGAGTAAGTTTAGGGCTACTGTTAGTTTTCGGTTCAGTGTTACGGTTGGAGATAGCGTCAGGGTCAGGTTAGGGTTGCGCTTGAACTTCAGGTGTCCGCCTAGGGTTAGGGTTAGGTCTATGGTTTGAGTTAGGCTTCAGGTTAGGTTAGGTTTGAAATTAGTTTGAGGGAGTAAGTTTAGGGCTACTGTTAGTTTTCGGTTCAGTGTTACCGTTGGATTTAGCGTGAAGGTCAGGTTAGGGTTGGGGTTGAGCTTAAGGTGTCCGCCTAGGGTTAGAGTTAGGTGTATGTTTTGATTTAGGGTTCAGGTTAGGTTAGGTTTGAACTTAGTTTGAGGGAGTAAGTTTAGGGCTACTATTAGTTTTCGGGTAACTGTTATGGTTGGAGTTAGCGTCAGGGCCGGGTTAGGTTTGGGGTTGAACTTTAGGTGTTCGCCTAGGGTTAGGGTTAGGTCTAAGGTTTGAGTTAGGCTTCAGGTTAGGTTAGGTTTGAACTTAGTTTGAGGGAGTAAGTTTAGGGCTACTGTTAGTTTTCGGTTCAGTGTTACAGTTGGAGATAGCGTCAGGGTCAGGTTAGGGTTGGGGTTGAGCTTCAGGTGTCCGCCTAGGTTTAGGGTTAGGTCTATGGTTTGAGTTAGGCTTCAGGTTAGGTTAGGTTTTAACTTAGTTTGAGGGAGTAAGTTTAGGGCTACTGTTAGTTTTCAGTTCAGTGTTACTGTTGGATTTAGCGTGAGGGTCAGGTTAGGGTTGGGGTTGAGCTTAAGGTGTCCGCCTAGGGTTAGGGTTAGGTGTATGGTTAGATTTAGGCTTCAGGTTAGGTTAGGTTTGAACTTAGTTTGAGGGAGTAAGTTTAGGGCTACTGTTAGTTTTCGGGTAACTGTTATGGTTGGAGTTAGAGTCAGGGCCATTTTAGGATTGGGGTTGAGCTTAAGGTGTCCGCCAAGGGTTAGGGTTAGGTCTATGGTTTGAGTTAGGCTTCAGGTTAGGTTAGGTTTGAACTTAGTATGAGGGAGTAAGTTTAGGACTACTGTTAGTTTTCGGTTCAGTGTTACGGTTGGAGATAGCGTCAGGGTCAGGTTAGGGTTGGGGTTGAGCTTCAGTTATCCGCCTAGGGTTAGGGTTAGGTCTATGGTTTGAGTTAGGCTTCAGGTTAGGTTAGGTTTGAATTTAGTTTGAGGGAGTAAATTTAGGGTTACTGTTAGTTTTCGGTTCAGTGTTATGGTTGGATTTAGCGTGAGGGTCAGGTTAGGGTTGGGGTTTAGCTTAAGGTGTCCGCCTAGGATTAGGGTTAGGTGTATGGTTTGATTTAGGCTTCAGGTTAGGTTAGGTTTCAACTTAGTTTGAGGGAGTAAGTTTAGGGCTACTGTTAGTTTTCGGGTAACTGTTATGGTTGGAGTTAGCGTCAGGGGATTTTAGGGTTGGGGTTGAGCTTAAGGTGTCCGCCTAGGGTTGGGGTTAGGTGTATGGTTTGATTTAGGCTTCAGGTTAGGTTAGGTTTGAACTTAGTTTGAGGGAGTAAGTTTAGTGCTACTGTTAGTTTTCGGGTAACTGTTATGGTTGGAGTTAGCGTCAGGGCCATTTTAGGATTGGGGTTAAGCTTAAGGTGTCCGCCAAGGGTTAGGGTTAGGTCTATAGTTTGAGTTAGGCTTCAGGTTAGGTTAGGTTTGAACTTAGTTTGAGGGAGTAAGTTTAGGGCTACTGTTAGTTTTCGGTTCAGTGTTACGTTTGGAGATAGCGTCAGGGTCAGGTTAGGGTTGGGGTTGAGCTTCAGGTGTCCGCCTAGGGTTAGGGTTAGGTCTATGGTTTGAGTTTGGCTTCAGGTTAGGTTAGGTTTAAATTTAGTTTGAGGGAGTAAGTTTAGGGCTACTGTTAGTTTTCGGTTCAGTGTTACGATTGGAGTAAGAGTCAGGGACAGGTTAGGGTTGGGGTTGAGCTTCAGGTGTCCGCCTAGGGTTAGGGTTAGGTCTATGGTTTGAGTTAGGCTTCAGGTTAGGTTAGGTTTGAACTTAGTTTGAGGGAGTAAGTTTAGGGCTACTGTTTTTTTTCGGTTCAGTGTTTCGGTTGGAGTTAGCGTGACGGTCAGGTTAGGGTAGGGGTTGAGCTTAAGGTGTCCGCCTAGGGTTAGGGTTAGGTGTATGGTTTGATTTAGGCTTCAGGTTAGGTTAGGTTTGAACTTAGTTTGAGGGAGTAAGTTTAGGGCTACTGTTAGTTTTCGGGTAAGTGTTATGGTTGGAGTTAGCGTCAGGGGATTTTAGGGTTGGGGTTGAGCTTAAGATGTCCGCCAAGGGTTAGGGTTAGGTCTATGGTTTGAGTTAGGATTCAGGTTAGGTTAGGTATGAACTTAGTTTGAGGGAGTAAGATTAGGGCTACTGTTAGTTTTCGGTTCAGTGTTACGGTTGGAGTTAGCGCGAGGGTCAGGTTAGGGTTGGGGTTGAGCTAAAGGTGTCCGCCTAGGGTTAGGTTTAGGTCTATGGTTTCATTTAGGCTTCAGGTTAGGTTAGGATTGAACTTAGTTTGAGGGAGTAAGTTTAGGGCTACTGTTAGTTTTCGGTTCAGTGTTACCGTTGGAGATAGCGTCAGGGTAAGGTTAGGGTTGGGGTTGAGCTTAAGGTGTCCGCCTAGGGTTAGGGTTAGGTCTATGGTTTGAGTTAGGCTTCAGGTTAGGTTAGGTTTGAACTTAGTTTGAGGGAGTAAGTTTAGGGCTACTGTTAGTTTTCGGTTCTGTGTTACGGTTGGAGTTAGCGTCAGGGTCAGGTTAGGGTTGGGGTTGAGCTTCAGGTGTCCGCCTAGGGTTAGGGTTAGGTCTATGGTTTGAGTTAGGCTTCAGATTAGGTTAGGTTTGAACTTAGTTTGAGGGAGTAAGTTTAGGGCTACTGTTTGTTTTCGGTTCAGTGTTTCGGTTGGAGTTAGCGTGAGGGTCAGGGTAGGGTAGGGGTTGAGCTTAAGGTGTCCGCCTAGGTTTAGGGTTAGGTGTATGGTTTGATTTAGGCTTCAGGTTAGGTTAGGTTTGAACATAGTTTGAGGGAGTAAGTTTAGGGCTACTGTTAGTTTTCGGGTAACTGTTACGGTTGGAGTTAGCGTTAGGTCCAGGTTAGGGTTGCCGTTGAGCTAATGGTGTCCGCCTAGGGTTAGGATTAGGTGTATGGTTTGATTCAGGCTTCAGGTTAGGTTAGGTTTGAAGCTAGTTTGAGGGAGTAAGTTTAGGGCTACTGTTAGTTTTCGGTTAACTGTTACAGTTGGAGTAAGCGTGAGGGTCAGGTTAGAGTAGGGGTTGAGCTTACGGTGTCCGCCTAGGGTTAGGGTTAGGTGTATGATTTGATTAAGGCTTCAGGTTAGGTTAGGTTTGAACTTAGTTTGAGGGAGTAAGTTTAGGGCTACTGTTAGTTTTCGGGTAACTGTTATGGTTGGAGTTAGCGTCAGGGCCATTTTAGGATTGGGGTTGAGCTTAAGGTGTCCGCCAAGGGTAAGGGTTAGGTCTATGGTTTGAGTTAGGCTTCAGGTTAGGTTAGGTTTGAAGTTAGTTTGAGGGAGTAAGTTTAGGGCTACTGTTAGTTTTCGGGTAACTGTTATGGTTGGAGTTAGCGTCAGGGCCATTTTAGGACTGGGGTTGAGCTTCAGGTGTCCGCCTAGGGTTAGGGTTAGGTCTATGGTTTGAGTTAGGCTTCAGGTTAGGTTAGGTTTGAACTTAGTTTGAGGGAGTAAGTTTAGGATTACTGTTATTTTTCGGTTCAGTGTTACGGTTGGAGTTAGCGTGATGGTCAGGTTAGGGTTGGGGTTGAGCTTAAGGTGTCCGCCTAGCGTTAGCGTTAGGTGTATGGTTTGATTTAGGCTTCAGGTTAGGTTAGGTTTGAACTTAGTTTGAGGGAGTAAGTTTAGGGCTCCTGTTAGTTTTCGATTCAGTGTTACGGTTGGAGATAGCGTCAGGGTCAGGTTAGTGTTGGGGTTGAGCTTCAGGTGTCCGCCTAGGGTTAGGGTTAGGTCTATGGTTTGAGTTAGGCTTCAGGTTAGGTTAGGTTTGAACTTAGTTTGAGGGATTAAGTTTAGGGCTACTGTTAGTTTTCGGTTCAGTGTTACGGTTGGATTTAGCGTGAGGATCAGGTTAGGGTAGGGGTTGAGCTTAAGGTGGCCGCCTAGGGTTGGGGTTAGGTGTATGGTTTGATTTAGGCTTCAGGTTAGGTTAGGTTTGAACTTAGTTTGAGGCAGTAAGTTTAGGGCTACTGTTAATTTTCGGTTCAGTGTTACGGTTGGAGTTATCGTGAGGGTCAGGTTAGGGTTGTTGTTGAGCTTAAGGTGTCCGCCAAGGGTTAGGGTTAGGTCTATGGTTTGAGTTAGGCTTCAGGTTAGGTTAGGTTTCAACTTAGTTTGAGGGAGTATGTTTAGGGCTACTGTAAGTTTTCGGTTCAGTGTTACGTTTGGAGATAGCGTGAGGGTCAGGTTAGGGTTGGGGTTGAGCTTCAGGTGTCCGCCTAGGGTTAGGGTTAGGTCTATGGTTTGAGTTAGGCTTCAGGTTAGGTTAGGTTTGAACTTAGTTTGAGGGAGTAAGTTTAGGGCTACTGTTAGTTTTCGGTTCAGTGTTACGGTTGGAGTAAGAGTGAGGGTCAGGTTAGGGTTGGGGTTGAGCTTCAGGTGTCCGCCTAGGGTTAGGGTTAGGTCTATGGTTTGAGTTAGGCTTCAGGTTAGGTTAGGTTTGAACTTAGTTTGAGGGAGTAAGTTTAGGGTTACTGTTAGTTTTCGGGTAACTGTTACGGTTGGAGTTAGCGTCAGGTCCAGGTTAGGGTTGGCGTTGAGCTAATGGTGTCCGCCTAGGGTTAGGGTTAGGTGTATGGTTTGATTTAGGCTTCAGGTTAGGTTAGGTTTGAACTTAGTTTGAGGGAGTAAGTTTAGGGCTACTGTTAGTTTTCGGTTAACTGTTACAGTTGGAGTAAGCATGAGGGTCAGGTTAGGGTAGGGGTTGAGCTTAAGGTGTCCGCCTAGGGTTAGGGTTAGGTGTATGATTTGATTAAGGCTTCAGGTTAGGTTAGGTTTGAACGTAGTTTGAGGGAGTAAGTTTAGGGCTACTGTTAGTTTTCGGTTCTGTGTTACGGTTGGAGTTAGCGTCAGGGTCAGGTTAGGGTTGGGGTTGAGCTTCAGGTGTCCGCCTAGGGTTAGGGTTAGGTCTATGGTTTGAGTTAGGCTTCAGGTTAGGTTAGGTTTGAACGTAGTTTGAGGGAGTAAGTTTAGGGCTACTGTTTGTTTTCGGTTCAGTGTTTCGGTTGGAGTTAGCGTGAGGTTCAGGTTAGGGTAGGGCTTGAGCTTAAGGTGTCCGCCTAGGTTTAGGGTTAGGTGTATGGTTTGATTTAGGCTTCAGGTTAGGTTAGGTTTGAACTTAGTTTGAGGGAGTAAGTTTAGGCCTACTGTTAGTTTTCGGGTAACTGTTACGGTTGGAGTTAGCGTCAGGTCCAGGTTAGGGTTGGCGTTGAGCTAATGGTGTTCGCCTTGGGTTAGGATTAGGTGTATGGTTTGATTTAGGCTTCAGGTTAGGTTAGCTTTGAAGTTAGTTTGAGGGAGTAAGTTTAGGGCTACTGTTAGTTTTCGGTTAACTGTTACAGTTGGAGTAAGCGTGAGGGTCAGGTTAGGGTAGGGGTTGAGCTTAAGGTGTCCGCCTAGGGTTAGGGTTAGGTGTATGATTTGATTAAGTCTTCAGGTTAGGTTAGGTTTGAACTTAGTTTGAGGGAGTAAGTTTAGGGCTACTGTTAGTTTTCGGGTAACTGTTATGGTTGGAATTAGCGTCAGGGCCTGGTTAGGGTTGGGGTTGAGCTTAAGGTGTCCGCCTAGGGTTAGGGTTAGGTCTATGATTTGAGTTAGGCTTCAGGTTAGGTTAGGTTTGAACTTAGTTTGAGGGAGTAAGTTTAGGGCTACTGTTAATTTTCGGTTCAGTGTTACAGTTGGAGATAGCGTCAGGGTCAGGTTAGGGTTGGGGTTGAGCTTAAGGTGTCCGCCTAGGGTTAGGGTTAGGTGTATGGTTTGATTTAGGCTTCAGGTTAGGTTAGGTTTGAACTTAGTTTGAGGGAGTAAGTTTAGGGCTACTGTTAGTTTTCGGTTCAGTGTTACGGTTGGAGATAGCGTCAGGGTCAGGTTAGGTTTGCGCTTGAACTTCAGGTGTCCGCCTAGGGTTAGGGTTAGGTCTATGGTTTGAGTTAGGCTTCAGGTTAGGTTAGGTTTGAAATTAGTTTGAGGGAGTAAGTTTAGGGCTACTGTTAGTTTTCGGTTCAGTGTTACGGTTGGATTTAGCGTGAGGGTCAGGTTAGGGTTGGGGTTGAGCTTAAGGTGTCCGTCTAGGGTTAGAGTTAGGTGTATGGTTTGATTTAGGGTTCAGGTTAGGTTAGGTTTGAACTTAGTTTGAGGGAGTAAGTTTGGGGCTACTGTTAGTTTTCGGGTAACTGTTATGGTTGGAGTTAGCGTCAGGGCCAGGTTAGGGTTGGGGTTGAACTTAAGGTGTCCGCCTAGGGTTAGGGTTAGGTCTAAGGTTTGAGTTAGGCTTCAGGTTAGGTTAGGTTTGAACTTAGTTTGAGGGAGTAAGTTTAGGGATACTGTTAGTTTTCGGTTCAGTGTTACAGTTGGAGATAGCGTCAGGGTCAGGTTAGGGTTGGGGTTGAGCTTCAGGTGTCCCCCTAGGGTTAGGGTTAGTTCTATGGTTTGAGTTAGGCTTCAGGTTAGGTTAGGTTTGAACTTAGTTTGAGGGAGTAAGTTTAGGGCTACTGTTAGTTTTCAGTTCAGTGTTACGGTTGGATTTAGCGTGAGGGTCAGGTTAGGGTTGGGGTTGAGCTTAAGGTGTCCGCCTAGGGTTAGGGTTAGGTGTATGGTTAGATTTAGGCTTCAGGTTAGGTTAGTTTTGAACTTAGTTTGAGGGAGTAAGTTTAGGGCTACTGTTAGTTTTCGGGTAACTGTTATGGTTGGAGTTAGAGTCAGGGCCATTTTAGGATTGGGGTTGAGCTTAAGGTGTCCGCCAAGGGTTAGGGTTAGGTCTATGGTTTGAGTTAGGCTTCAGGTTAGGTTAGGTTTGAACTTAGTATGAGGGAGTAAGTTTAGGACTACTGTTAGTTTTCGGTTCAGTGTTACGGTTGGAGATAGCGTCAGGGTCCGGTTTGGGTTGGGGTTGAGCTTCAGTTGTCCGCCTAGGGTTAGGGTTAGGTCTATGGTTTGAGATAGGCTTCAGGTTAGGTTAGGTTTGAATTTAGTTTGAGGGAGTAAATTTAGGGTTACTGTTAGTTTTCGGTTCAGTGTTATGGTTGGATTTAGCGTGAGGGTCAGGTTAGGGTTGGGGTTTAGCTTAAGGTGTCCGCCTAGGATTAGGGTTAGGTGTATGGTTTGATTTAGGCTTCAGGTTAGGTTAGGTTTGAACTTAGTTTGAGGGAGTAAGTTTAGGGCTACTGTTAGTTTTCGGGTAAGTGTTATGGTTGGAGTTAGCGTCAGGGGATTTTAGGGTTGGGGTTGAGCTTATGGTGTCCGCCAAGGGTTAGGGTTAGGTCTATGGTTTGAGTTAGTATTCAGGTTA
Source organism: Tupaia tana (assembly GCA_026018925.1). Taxonomy (NCBI): domain Eukaryota; kingdom Metazoa; phylum Chordata; class Mammalia; order Scandentia; family Tupaiidae; genus Tupaia; species Tupaia tana. Next base: position 348,139 of record JAKSZU010000042.1, on the reverse strand, counting down.
GGTTAGGTATGAACTTAGTTTGAGGGAGTAAGATTAGGGCTACTGTTAGTTTTCGGTTCAGTGTTACGGTTGGAGTTAGCGCGAGGGTCAGGTTAGGGTTGGGGTTGAGCTAAAGGTGTCCGCCTAGGGTTAGGTTTAGGTCTATGGTTTCATTTAGGCTTCAGGTTAGGTTAGGATTGAACTTAGTTTGAGGGAGTAAGTTTAGGGCTACTGTTAGTTTTCGGTTCAGTGTTACCGTTGGAGATAGCGTCAGGGTAAGGTTAGGGTTGGGGTTGAGCTTAAGGTGTCCGCCTAGGGTTAGGGTTAGGTCTATGGTTTGAGTTAGGCTTCAGGTTAGGTTAGGTTTGAACTTAGTTTGAGGGAGTATGTTTAGGGTTACTGTTAGTTTTCGGTTCTGTGTTACGGTTGGAGTTAGCGTCAGGGTCAGGTTAGGGTTGGGGTTGAGCTTCAGGTGTCCGCCCAGTGTTAGGGTTAGATCTATGGTTTGAGTTAGGCTTCAGGTTAGGTTAGGTTTGAACTTAGTTTGAGGGAGTAAGTTTAGGGCTACTGTTTGTTTTCAGTTCAGTGTTTCGGTTGGAGTTAGCGTGAGGGTCAGGGTAGGGTAGGGGTTGAGCTTAAGGTGTCCGCCTAGGTTTAGGGTTAGGTGTATGGTTTGATTTAGGCTTCAGGTTAGGTTAGGTTTGAACATAGTTTGAGGGAGTAAGTTTAGGGCTACTGTTAGTTTTCGGGTAACTGTTACGGTTGGAGTTAGCGTCAGGTCCAGGTTAGGGTTGGCGTTGAGCTAATGGTGTCCGCCTAGGGTTAGGATTAGGTGTATGGTTTGATTTAGGCTTCAGGTTAGGTTAGGTTTGAAGTTAGTTTGAGGGGGTAAGTTTAGGGCTACTGTTAGTTTTCGGGTAACTGTTATGGTTGTAATTATCGTCAGGGCCTGGTTAGGGTTGGGGTTGAGCTTAAGGTGTCCGCCTAGGGTTAGGGTTAGGTCTATGATTTGAGTTAGGCTTCAGGTTAGGTTAGGTTTGAACTTAGTTTGAGGGAGTAAGTTTAGGGCTACTGTTAATTTTCGGTTCAGTGTTACAGTTGGAGATAACGTCAGGGTCAGGTTAGGGTTGGGGTTGAGATTAAGGTGTCCGCCTAGGGTTAGGGTTAGGTGTATGGTTTGATTTAGGCTTCAGGTTAGGTTAGGTTTGAACTTAGTTTGAGGGAGTAAGTTTAGGGCTACTGTTAGTTTTCGGTTCAGTGTTACGGTTGTAGATAGCGTCAGGGTCAGGTTAGGGTTGCGCTTGAACTTCAGGCGTCCGCCTAGGGTTAGGGTTAGGTCTATGGTTTGAGTTAGGCTTCAGGTTAGGTTCGGTTTGAAATTAGTTTGAGGGAGTAAGTTTAGGGCTACTGTTAGTTTTCGGGTAACTGTTACGGTTGGAATTAGCGTCAGGTCCAGGTTAGGGTTGGCGTTGAGCTAATGGTGTCCGCCTAGTGTTATGGTTAGGTGTATGGTTTGATTTAGGCTTCAGGTTAGGTTAGGTTTGAAGTTAGTTTGAGGGAGTAAGTTTAGGGCTACTGTTAGTTTTCGGTTAACTGTTACAGTTGGAGTAAGCGTGAGGGTCAGGTTAGGGTAGGGGTTGAGCTTAAGGTGTCCGCCTAGGGTTAGGGTTAGGTGTATGATTTGATTAAGGCTTCAGGTTAGGTTAGGTTTGAACTTAGTTTGAGGGAGTAAGTTTAGGGCTACTGTTAGTTTTCGGGTAACTGTTATGGTTGGAGTTAACGTCAGGGCCAGGTTCGGTTGGGGTTGAGCTTAAGGTGTCCGCCTAGGGTTAGGGTTAGGTCTATGGTATGAATTAGGCTTCAGGTTAGGTTAGGTTTGAACTTAGTTTGAGGGAGTAGTTTAGGGCTACTGTTAGTTTTCAGTTCAGTGTTACGGTTGGAGATAGCGTCTGGGTCATGTTAGGGTTGGGGTTGAGCTTAAGGTGTCCGCCTAGGGTTAGGGTTAGGTATATGGTTTGATTTAGGCTTCAGGTTAGGTTCGGTTTGAACTTAGTTTGAGGGAGTAAGTTTAGGGCTACTGTTAGTTTTCGGTTCAGTGTTATGGTTGGAGATAGCGTCAGGGTCAGGTTATGGTTGGGTTTGAACTTCAGGTGTCCGCCTAGGGTTAGGGTTAGGTCTATGGTTTGAGTTAGGCTTCAGGTTAGGTTAGGTTTGAAATTAGTTTGAGGGAGTAAGTTTAGGGCTTCTGTTATTTTTCGGTTCAGTGTTACGGTTGGAGTTAGCGTGAGGGTCAGGTTAGGGTTGGGGTTGAGCTTAAGGTGTTCGCCTAGGGTTAGAGTTAGGTGTATGGTTTGATTTAGGCTTCAGGATAGGTTAGGTTTGAACTTAGTTTGAGGGAGTAAGTTTAGGTCTACTGTTAGTTTTCAGGTAACTGTTATGTTTGGAGTTAGCGTCAGGGCCAGGTTAGGGTTGGGGTTGAGCTTAAGGTGTCCGCCTAGGGTTAGGGTTAGGTCTATGGTTTGAGTTAGAATTCAGGTTAGGTTAGGTTTGAACTTAGTTTCAGGGAGTAAGTTTAGGGCTACTGTTAGTTTTCCGTTCAGTGTTACGGTTGGAGTTAGCGTGAGGGTCAGGTTAGGGTTGGGGTTGAGCTTCAGGTGTCCGCCTAGGGTTAGGGTTAGGTCTATAGTTTGAGTTAGGCTTCAGGTTAGGTTAGGTTTGAAATTATTTTGAGGGTGTAAGTTTAGGGCTAATGTTAGCTTTCGGTTCAGTGTTACGGTTGGAGTTAGCGTGAGGGTCAGGTTAGGGTTGGGGTTGAGCTTAATGTGTCCGCCTTGGGTTAGGGTTAGGTGTATGGTTTGATTTAGGCTTCAGGTTAGGTTAGGTTTGAGCTTAGTTTGAGGGGAGTAAGTTTAGGGCGACTGTTAGTTTTCTGGTAACTGTTATGGTTGGAGTTAGCGTCAGGGCCAGGTTAGGGTTGGGGTTGAGCTTAAGGTGTCCGCCTATGGTTGGGGTTAGGTGTATGGTTTGATTTAGGCTTAAGGTTAGGTTAGGTTTGAACTTAGTTTGAGGGAGTAAGTTTAGGCCTACTGTTAGTTTTCGGGTAACTGTTATGGTTGGAGTTAGCGTCAGGGCCATTTTAGGATTGGGGTTGAGCTTAAGGTGTCCGCCAAGGGTAAGGGTTAGGTCTATGGTTTGAGTTAGGCTTCAGGTTAGGTTAGGTTTGAAGTTAGTTTGAGGGAGTAAGTTTAGGGCTACTGTTAGTTTTCGGGTAACTGTTATGGTTGGAGTTAGCGTCAGGGCCATTTTAGGACTGGGGTTGAGCTTCAGGTGTCCGCCTAGGGTTAGCGTTAGGTCTATGGTTTGAGTTAGGCTTCAGGTTAGGTTAGGTTTGAACTTAGTTTGAGGGAGTAAGTTTAGGATTACTGTTAGTTTTCGGTTCAGTGTTACGGTTGGAGTTAGCGTGATGGTCAGGTTAGGGTTGGGGTTGAGCTTAAGGTGTCCGCCTAGCGTTAGCGTTAGGTGTATGGTTTGATTTAGGCTTCAGGTTAGGTTAGGTTTGAACTTAGTTTGAGGGAGTAAGTTTAGGGCTCCTGTTAGTTTTCGATTCAGTGTTACAGTTGGAGATAGCGTCAGGGTCAGGTTAGTGTTGGGGTTGAGCTTCAGGTGTCCGCCTAGGGTTAGTGTTAGGTCTATGGTTTGAGTTAGGCTTCAGGTTAGATTAGGTTTGAACTTAGTTTGAGGGATTAAGTTTAGGGCTACTGTTAGTTTTCGGTTTAGTGTTACGGTTGGATTTAGCGTGAGGGTCAGGTTAGGGTAGGGGTTGAGCTTAAGGTGTCCGCCTAGGGTTGGGGTTAGGTGTATGGTTTGATTTAGGCTTCAGGTTAGGTTAGGTTTGAACTTAGTTTGAGGCAGTAAGTTTAGGGCTACTGTTAATTTTCGGTTCAGTGTTACGGTTGGAGTTATCGTGAGGGTCAGGTTAGGGTTGGGGTTGAGCTTCAGGTGTCCGCCTAGGTTTAGGGTTAGGTCTATTGTTTGAGTTAGGCTTCAGGTTGGTTAGGTTTGAACTTAGTTTGAGGGAGTAAGTTTAGGGCTACTGTTAGTTTTCGGTTCAGTGTTACGGTTGGAGTAAGAGTGAGGGTCAGGTTAGGGTTGGGGTTGAGCTTCAGGTGTCCGCCTAGGGTTAGGGTTAGGTCTATGGTTTGAGTTAGGCTTCAGGTTAGGTTAGGTTTGAACTTAGTTTGAGGGAGTAAGTTTAGGGTTATTGTTAGTTTTCGGGTAACTGTTACGGTTGGAGTTAGCGTCAGGTCCAGGTTAGGGTTGGCGTTGAGCTAATGGTGTCCGCCTAGGGTTAGGGTTAGGTGTATGGTTTGATTTAGGCTTCAGTTTAGGTTAGGTTTGAAGTTAGTTTGAGGGAGTAAGTTTAGGGCTACTGTTAGTTTTCGGTTAACTGTTACAGTTGGAGTAAGCGTGAGGGTCAGGTTAGGGTAGGGGTTGAGCTTAAGGTGTCTGCATAGGGTTAGGGTTAGGTGTATGATTTGATTAAGGCTTCAGGTTAGGTTAGGTTTGAACGTAGTTTGAGGGAGTAAGTTTAGGGCTACTGTTAGTTTTCGGTTCAGTGTTACGGTTGGAGATAGCGTCAGGGTCAGGTTAGGGTTGGGGTTGAGCTTCAGGTGTTCGCCTATGGTTAGGGTTAGGTCTATGGTTTGAGTTAGGCTTCAGGTTAGGTTAGGTTTGAAGTTAGTTTGAGGGAGTAAGTTTAGGGCTACTGTTAGTTTTCGGTTCAGTGTTACGGTTGGAGATAGCGTCAGGGTCAGGTTAGGGTTGGGGTTGAGCTTCAGGTGTCCGCCTAGGGTTAGGGTTAGGTCTATGGTTTGAGTTAGGCTTCAGGTTAGGTTAGGTTTGAACTTAGTTTGAGGGAGTAAGTTTAGGGCTACTGTTAGTTTTCGGTTGAGTGTTACGGTTGGAGTAAGAGTCAGGGTCAGGTTAGGGTTGGGGTTGAGCTTCAGGTGTCCGCCTCGGGTTAGGGTTAGGTCTATGGTTTGAGTTAGGCTTCAGGTTAGGTTAGGTTTGAACTTAGTTTGAGGGAGTAAGTTTAGGGCTACTCTTTGTTTTCGGTTCAGTGTTCCGGTTGGAGTTAGCGTGAGGGTCAGGTTAGGGTAGGGGTTGAGCTTAAGGTGTCCGCCTAGGGTTAGGGTTAGGTGTATGGTTTGATTTAGGCTTCAGGATAGGTTAGGTTTGAACTTAGTTTGAGGGAGTAAGTTTAGGGCTACTGTTAGTTTTCTTGTAACTGTTACGTTTGGAGTTAACGTCAGGTCCAGGTTAGGGTTGGCGTTGAGCTAATGGTGTCCGCCTAGGGTTAGATTTAGTTGTATGGTTTGATTTAGGCTTCAGGTTAGGTTAGGTTTGAAGTTAGTTTGAGGGAATAAGTTTAGGGCTACTGTCAGTTTTCGGTTAACTGTTACAGTTGGTGTAAGCGTGAGGGTCAGGTTAGGGTAGGGGTTGAGCTTAAGGTGTCCGCCTAGGGTTAGGGTTAGGTGTATGATTTGATTAAGGCTTCAGGTTAGGTTAGGTTTGAACTTAGTTTGAGGGAGTAAGTATAGGGCTACTGTTAGTTTTCGGGTAACTGTTATGGTTGGAGTTAGCGTCAGGGCCATTTTAGGACTGGGGTTGAGCTTAAGGTGTCCACCTAGGGTTAGGGTTAGGTCTATGGTTTGAGTTAGGCTTCAGGTTAGGTTAGGTTTGAACTTAGTTTGAGGGCGTAAGTTTAGGGCTACTGTTAGTTTTCGGTTCAGTGTTACGGTTGGAGTAAGAGTCAGGATCAGGTTAGGGATGGGGTTGAGCTTCAGGTGTCAGCCTAGGGTTAGGGTTAGGTCTATGGTTTGAGTTAGGCTTCAGGTTAGGTTAGGTTTGAACTTAGTTTGAGGGAGTACGTTTAGGGCTACTGTTAGTTATCGGTTCAGTGTTACGGTTGGAGATAGCGTCAGGGTCAGGTTAGCGTTGGGGTTGAGCTTCAGGTGTCCGCCTAGGGTTAGGGTTAGGTCTATGGTTTGAGTTAGGCTTCAGGTTAGGTTAGGTTTGAACTTAGTTTGAGGGCGTAAGTTTAGGGCTACTGTTAGTTTTCGGTTCAGTGTTACGGTTGGAGTAAGAGTCAGGATCAGGTTAGGGATGGGGTTGAGCTTCAGGTGTCCGCCTAGGGTTAGGGTTACGTCTATGGTTTGAGTTAGGCTTCAGGTTAGGTTAGGTTTGAACTTAGTTTGAGGGAGTACGTTTAGGGCTACTGTTAGTTATCGGTTCAGTGTTACGGTTGGAGATAGCGTCAGGGTCAGGTTAGCGTTGGGGTTGAGCTTCAGGTGTCCGCCTAGGGTTAGGGTTAGGTCTATGGTTTGAGTTAGGCTTCAGGTTAGGTTAGGTTTGAACTTAGTTTGAGGGAGTAAGTTTAGGGATACTGTTAGTTTTCATTTCAGTGTTACGGTTGGATTTAGCGTGAGGGTCAGGTTAGGGTTGGGGTTGAGCTTAATGTGTCCGCCTTGGGTTGGGGTTAGGTGTATGGTTTGATATAGGCTTCAGGTTAGTTTAGGTTTGAGCTTAGTTTGAGGGAGTAAGTTTAGGGCGACTGTTAGTTTTCTGGTAACTGTTATGGTTGGAGTTAGCGTCAGGGCCAGGTTAGGGTTGGGGTTGAGCTTAAGGTGTCCGCCTATGGTTGGGGTTAGGTGTATGGTTTGATTTAGGCTTAAGGTTAGGTTAGGTTTGAACTTAGTTTGAGGGAGTAAGTTTAGGCCTACTGTTAGTTTTCGGGTAACTGTTATGGTTGGAGTTAGCGTCAGGGCCATTTTAGGATTGGGGTTGAGCTTAAGGTGTCCGCCAAGGGTAAGGGCTAGGTCTATGGTTTGAGTTAGGCTTCAGGTTAGGTTAGGTTTGAAGTTAGTCTGAGGGAGTAAGTTTAGGGCTACTGTTAGTTTTCGGGTAACTGTTATGGTTGGAGTTAGCGTCAGGGCCATTTTAGGACTGGGGTTGAGCTTAAGGTGTCCGCCAAGGGTTAGGGTTAGGTCTATGGTTTTAGTTAGGCTTCAGGTTTGGTTAGGTTTGAAGTTAGTTTGAGGGAGTAAGTTTAGGGCTACTGTTAGTTTTCGGTTCAGTGTTACGGTTGGAGATAGTGTCAGGGTCAGGTTAGGGTTGGGGTTGAGCTTCAGGTGTCCACCTAGGGTTAGGGTTAGGTCTATGGTTTGAGGTAGGCTTCAGGATAGGTTAGGTTTGAAGTTAGTTTGAGGGAGTAAGTTTAGGGCTACTCTTAGTTTTCGGTTAAGTGTTACGGTTGGAGATAGCGTCAGGGTTAGGTTAGGGTTGGGATTGAGCTTCAGGTGTCCGCCTAGGGTTAGGGTTAGGTCTATGGTTTGAGTTAGGCTTCAGGTTAGGTTAGGTTTGAACTTAGTTTGAGGGCGTAAGTTTAGGGCTACTGTTAGTTTTCGGTTCAGTGTTACGGTTGGAGTAAGAGTCAGGATCAGGTTAGGGATGGGGTTGAGCTTCAGGTGTCCGCCTAGGGTTAGGGTTAGGTCTATGGTTTGAGTTAGGCTTCAGGTTAGGTTAGGTTTGAACTTAGTTTGAGGGAGTACGTTTAGGGCTACTGTTAGTTATCGGTTCAGTGTTACGGTTGGAGATAGCGTCAGGGTCAGGTTAGCGTTGGGGTTGAGCTTCAGGTGTCCGCCTAGGGTTAGGGTTAGGTCTATGGTTTGAGTTAGGCTTCAGGTTAGGTTAGGTTTGAACTTAGTTTGAGGGAGTAAGTTTAGGGATACTGTTAGTTTTCAGTTCAGTGTTACGGTTGGATTTAGCGTGAGGGTCAGGTTAGGGTTGGGGTTGAGCTTAATGTGTCCGCCTTGGGTTGGGGTTAGGTGTATGGTTTGATATAGGCTTCAGGTTAGGTTAGGTTTGAGCTTAGATTGAGGGAGTAAGTTTAGGGCGACTGTTAGTTTTCTGGTAACTGTTATGGTTGGAGTTAGCGTCAGGGCCAGGTTAGGGTTGGGGTTGAGCTTAAGGTGTCCGCCTATGGTTGGGGTTAGGTGTATGGTTTGATTTAGGCTTAAGGTTAGGTTAGGTTTGAACTTAGTTTGAGGGAGTAAGTTTAGGCCTACTGTTAGTTTTCGGGTAACTGTTATGGTTGGAGTTAGCGTCAGGGCCATTTTAGGATTGGGGTTGAGCTTAAGGTGTCCGCCAAGGGTAAGGGTTAGGTCTATGGTTTGAGTTAGGCTTCAGGTTAGGTTAGGTTTGAAGTTAGTCTAAGGGAGTAAGTTTAGGGCTACTGTTAGTTTTTGGGTAACTGTTATGGTTGGAGTTAGCGTCAGGGCCATTTTAGGACTGGGGTTGAGCTTCAGGTGTCCGCCTAGGGTTAGGGTTAGGTCTATGGTTTGAGTTAGGCTTCAGGTTAGGTTAGGTTTGAACTTAGTTTGAGGGAGTAAGTTTAGGATTACTGTTAGTTTTCGGTTCAGTGTTACGGTTGGAGTTAGCGTGATGGTCAGGTTAGGGTTGGGGTTGAGCTTAAGGTGTCCGCCTAGCGTTAGCGTTAGGTGTATGGTTTGATTTAGGCTTCAGGTTAGGTTAGGTTTGAACTTAGTTTGAGGGAGTAAGTTTAGGGTTATTGTTAGTTTTCGGGTAACTGTTACGGTTGGAGTTAGCGTCAGGTCCAGGTTAGGGTTGGCGTTGAGCTAATGGTGTCCGCCTAGGGTTAGGGTTAGGTGTATGGTTTGATTTAGGCTTCAGTTTAGGTTAGGTTTGAAGTTAGTTTGAGGGAGTAAGTTTAGGGCTACTGTTAGTTTTCGGTTAACTGTTACAGTTGGAGTAAGCGTGAGGGTCAGGTTAGGGTAGGGGTTGAGCTTAAGGTGTCCGCATAGGGTTAGGGTTAGGTGTATGATTTGATTAAGGCTTCAGGTTAGGTTAGGTTTGAACGTAGTTTGAGGGAGTAAGTTTAGGGCTACTGTTAGTTTTCGGTTCAGTGTTACGGTTGGAGATAGCGTCAGGGTTAGGTTATGGTTGGGGTTGAGCTTCAGGTGTCCGCCTAGGGTTAGGGTTCGGTCTATGGTTTGAGTTAGGCTTCAGGTTAGGTTAGGTTTGAAGTTAGTTTGAGGGAGTAAGTTTAGGGCTACTGTTAGTTTTCGGTTCAGTGTTACGGTTGGAGATAGCGTCAGGGTCAGGTTAGGGTTGGGGTTGAGCTTCAGGTGTCCGCCTAGGGTTAGGGTTAGTTCTATGGTTTGAGTTAGGCTTCAGGTTAGGTTAGGTTTGAACTTAGTTTGAGGGAGTAAGTTTAGGGCTACTGTTAGTTTTCAGTTCAGTGTTACGGTTGGATTTAGCGTGAGGGTCAGGTTAGGGTTGGGGTTGAGCTTAAGGTGTCCGCCTAGGGTTAGGGTTAGGTGTATGGTTAGATTTAGGCTTCAGGTTAGGTTAGTTTTGAACTTAGTTTGAGGGAGTTAGTTTAGGGCTACTGTTAGTTTTCGGGTAACTGTTATGGTTGGAGTTAGCGTCAGGGGATTTTAGGGTTGGGGTTGAGCTTAAGGTGTCCGCCTAGGGTTGGGGTTAGGTGTATGGTTTGATTTAGGATTCAGGTTAGGTTAGGTTTGAACTTAGTTTGAGGGAGTAAGTTTAGTGCTACTGTTAGTTTTCGGGTAACTGTTATGGTTGGAGTTAGCGTCAGGGCCATTTTAGGATTGGGGTTAAGCTTAAGGTGTCCGCCAAGGGTTAGGGTTAGGTCTATGGTTTGAGTTAGGCTTCAGGTTAGGTTAGGTTTGAACTTAGTTTGAGGGAGTAAGTTTAGGGCTACTGTTAGTTTTCGGTTCAGTGTTACGTTTGGAGATAGCGTCAGGGTCAGGTTAGGGTTGGGGTTGAGCTTCAGGTGTCCGCCTAGGGTTAGGGTTAGGTCTATGGTTTGAGTTTGGCTTCAGGTTAGGTTAGGTTTGAACTTAGTTTGAGGGAGTAAGTTTAGGGCTACTGTTAGTTTTCGGTTCAGTGTTACGATTGGAGTAAGAGTCAGGGACAGGTTAGGGTTGGGGTTGAGTTTCAGGTGTCCGCCTAGGGTTAGGGTTAGGTCTATGGTTTGAGTTAGGCTTCAGGTTAGGTTAGGTTTGAACTTAGTTTGCGGGAGTAAGTTTAGGGCTACTTTTTTTTTTCGGTTCAGTGTTTCGGTTGGAGTTAGCGTGACGGTCAGGTTAGGGTAGGGGTTGAGCTTAAGGTGTCCGCCTAGTGTTAGGGTTAGGTGTATGGTTTGATTTAGGCTTCAGGTTAGGTTAGGTTTGAACTTAGTTTGAGGGAGTAAGTTTAGGGCTACTGTTAGTTTTCGGGTAAGTGTTATGGTTGGAGTTAGCGTCAGGGGATTTTAGGGTTGGGGTTGAGCTTATGGTGTCCGCCAAGGGTTAGGGTTAGGTCTATGGTTTGAGTTAGTATTCAGGTTAGGTTAGGTATGAACTTAGTTTGAGGGAGTAAGATTAGGGCTACTGTTAGTTTTCGGTTCAGTGTTACGGTTGGAGTTAGCGCGAGGGTCAGGTTAGGGTTGGGGTTGAGCTAAAGGTGTCCGCCTAGGGTTAGGTTTAGGTCTATGGTTTCATTTAGGCTTCAGGTTAGGTTAGGATTGAACTTAGTTTGAGGGAGTAAGTTTAGGGCTACTGTTAGTTTTCGGTTCAGTGTTACCGTTGGAGATAGCGTCAGGGTAAGGTTAGGGTTGGGGTTGAGCTTAAGGTGTCCGCCTAGGGTTAGGGTTAGGTCTATGGTTTGAGTTAGGCTTCAGGTTAGGTTAGGTTTGAACTTAGTTTGAGGGAGTATGTTTAGGGTTACTGTTAGTTTTCGGTTCTGTGTTACGGTTGGAGTTAGCGTCAGGGTCAGGTTAGGGTTGGGGTTGAGCTTCAGGTGTCCGCCCAGTGTTAGGGTTAGATCTATGGTTTGAGTTAGGCTTCAGGTTAGGTTAGGTTTGAACTTAGTTTGAGGGAGTAAGTTTAGGGCTACTGTTTGTTTTCGGCTCAGTGTTTCGGTTGGAGTTAGCGTGAGGGTCAGGGTAGGGTAGGGGTTGAGCTTAAGGTGTCCGCCTAGGTTTAGGGTTAGGTGTATGGTTTGATTTAGGCTTCAGGTTAGGTTAGGTTTGAACATAGTTTGAGGGAGTAAGTTTAGGGCTACTGTTAGTTTTCGGGTAACTGTTACGGTTGGAGTTAGCGTCAGGTCCAGGTTAGGGTTGGCGTTGAGCTAATGGTGTCCGCCTAGGGTTAGGATTAGGTGTATGGTTTGATTTAGGCTTCAGGTTAGGTTAGGTTTGAAGTTAGTTTGAGGGAGTAAGTTTAGGGCTACTGTTAGTTTTCGGGTAACTGTTATGGTTGTAATTAGCGTCAGGGCCTGGTTAGGGTTGGGGTTGAGCTTAAGGTGTCCGCCTAGGGTTAGGGTTAGGTCTAAGATTTGAGTTAGGCTTCAGGTTAGGTTAGGTTTGAACTTAGTTTGAGGGAGTAAGTTTAGGGCTACTGTTAATTTTCGGTTCAGTGTTACAGTTGGAGATAGCGTCAGGGTCAGGTTAGGGTTGGGGTTGAGATTAAGGTGTCCGCCTAGGGTTAGGGTTAGGTGTATGGTTTGATTTAGGCTTCAGGTTAGGTTAGGTTTGAACTTAGTTTGAGGGAGTAAGTTTAGGGCTACTGTTAGTTTTCGGTTCAGTGTTACGGTTGTAGATAGCGTCAGGGTCAGGTTAGGGTTGCGCTTGAACTTCAGGCGTCCGCCTAGGGTTAGGGTTAGGTCTATGGTTTGAGTTAGGCTTCAGGTTAGGTTAGGTTTGAAATTAGTTTGAGGGAGTAAGTTTAGGGCTACTGTTAGTTTTCGGGTAACTGTTACGGTTGGAATTAGCGTCAGGTCCAGGTTAGGGTTGGCGTTGAGCTAATGGTGTGCGCCTAGTGTTATGGTTAGGTGTATGGTTTGATTTAGGCTTCAGGTTAGGTTAGGTTTGAAGTTAGTTTGAGGGAGTAAGTTTAGGGCTACTGTTAGTTTTCGGTTAACTGTTACAGTTGGAGTAAGCGTGAGGGTCAGGTTAGGGTAGGGGTTGAGCTTAAGGTGTCCGCCTAGGGTTAGGGTTAGGTGTATGATTTGATTAAGGCTTCAGGTTAGGTTAGGTTTGAACTTAGTTTGAGGGAGTAAGTTTAGGGCTACTGTTAGTTTTCGGGTAACTGTTATGGTTGGAGTTAACGTCAGGGCCAGGTTCGGTTGGGGTTGAGCTTAAGGTGTCCGCCTAGGGTTAGGGTTAGGTCTATGGTATGAATTAGGCTTCAGGTTAGGTTAGGTTTGAATTTAGTTTGAGGGAGTAGTTTAGGGCTACTGTTAGTTTTCAGTTCAGTGTTACGGTTGGAGATAGCGTCTGGGTCATGTTAGGGTTGGGGTTGAGCTTAAGGTGTCCGCCTAGGGTTAGGGTTAGGTATATGGTTTGATTTAGGCTTCAGGTTAGGTTCGGTTTGAACTTAGTTTGAGGGAGTAAGTTTAGGGCTACTGTTAGTTTTCGGTTCAGTGTTATGGTTGGAGATAGCGTCAGGGTCAGGTTATGGTTGGGTTTGAACTTCAGGTGTACGCCTAGGGTTAGGGTTAGGTCTATGGTTTGAGTTAGGCTTCAGGTTAGGTTAGGTTTGAAATTAGTTTGAGGGAGTAAGTTTAGGGCTTCTGTTATTTTTCGGTTCAGTGTTACGGTTGGAGTTAGCGTGAGGGTCAGGTTAGGGTTGGGGTTGAGCTTAAGGTGTTCGCCTAGGGTTAGAGTTAGGTGTATGGTTTGATTTAGGCTTCAGGTTAGGTTAGGTTTGAACTTAGTTTGAGGGAGTAAGTTTAGGTCTACTGTTAGTTTTCAGGTAACTGTTATGGTTGGAGTTAGCGTCAGGGCCAGGTTAGGGTTGGGTTTGAGCTTAAGGTGTCCGCCTAGGGTTAGGGTTAGGTCTATGGTTTGAGTTAGAATTCAGGTTAGGTTAGGTTTGAACTTAGTTTCAGGGAGTAAGTTTAGGGCTACTGTTAGTTTTCCGTTCAGTGTTACGGTTGGAGTTAGCGTGAGGGTCAGGTTAGGGTTGGGGTTGAGCTTCAGGTGTCCGCCTAGGGTTAGGGTTAGGTCTATAGTTTGAGTTAGGCTTCAGGTTAGGTTAGGTTTGAAATTATTTTGAGGGTGTAAGTTTAGGGCTAATGTTAGCTTTCGGTTCAGTGTTACGGTTGGAGTTAGCGTGAGGGTCAGGTTAGGGTTGGGGTTGAGCTTAATGTGTCCGCCTTGGGTTAGGGTTAGGTGTATGGTTTGATTTAGGCTTCAGGTTAGGTTAGGTTTGAGCTTAGTTTGAGGGAGTAAGTTTAGGGCGACTGTTAGTTTTCTGGTAACTGTTATGGTTGGAGTTAGCGTCAGGGCCAGGTTAGGGTTGGGGTTGAGCTTAAGGTGTCCGCCTATGGTTGGGGTTAGGTGTATGGTTTGATTTAGGCTTAAGGTTAGGTTAGGTTTGAGCTTAGTTTGAGGGAGTAAGTTTAGGCCTACTGTTAGTTTTCGGGTAACTGTTATGGTTGGAGTTAGCGTCAGGGCCATTTTAGGATTGGGGTTGAGCTTAAGGTGTCCGCCAAGGGTAAGGGTTAGGTCTTTGGTTTGAGTTAGGCTTCAGGTTAGGTTAGCTTTGAAGTTAGTTTGAGGGAGTAAGTTTAGGGCTACTGTTAGTTTTCGGGTAACTGTTATGGTTGGAGTTAGCGTCAGGGCCATTTTAGGACTGGGGTTGAGCTTCAGGTGTCCGCCTAGGGTTAGCGTTAGGTCTATGGTTTGAGTTAGGCTTCAGGTTAGGTTAGGTTTGAACTTAGTTTGAGGGAGTAAGTTTAGGATTACTTTTAGTTTTCGGTTCAGTGTTACGGTTGGAGTTAGCGTGATGGTCAGGTTAGGGTTGGGGTTGAGCTTAAGGTGTCCGCCTAGCGTTAGCGTTAGGTGTATGGTTTGATTTAGGCTTCAGGTTAGGTTAGGTTTGAACTTAGTTTGAGGGAGTAAGTTTAGGGCTCCTGTTAGTTTTCGATTCAGTGTTACGGTTGGAGATAGCGTCAGGGTCAGGTTAGTGTTGGGGTTGAGCTTCAGGTGTCCGCCTAGGGTTAGTGTTAGGTCTATGGTTTGAGTTAGGCTTCAGGTTAGATTAGGTTTGAACTTAGTTTGAGGGATTAAGTTTAGGGCTACTGTTAGTTTTCGGTTCAGTGTTACGGTTGGATTTAGCGTGAGGGTCAGGTTAGGGTAGGGGTTGAGCTTAAGGTGTCCGCCTAGGGTTGGGGTTAGGTGTATGGTTTGATTTAGGCTTCAGGTTAGGTTAGGTTTGAACTTAGTTTGAGGCAGTAAGTTTAGGGCTACTGTTAATTTTCGGTTCAGTGTTACGGTTGGAGTTATCGTGAGGGTCAGGTTAGGGTTGGGGTTGAGCTTCAGGTGTCCGCCTAGGTTTAGGGTTAGGTCTATGGTTTGAGTTAGGCTTCAGGTTGTTTAGGTTTGAACTTAGTTTGAGGGAGTAAGTTTAGGGCTACTGTTAGTTTTCGGTTCAGTGTTACGGTTGGAGTAAGAGTGAGGGTCAGGTTAGGGTTGGGGTTGAGCTTCAGGTGTCCGCCTAGGGTTAGGGTTAGGTCTATGGTTTGAGTTAGGCTTCAGTTTAGGTTAGGTTTGAACTTAGTTTGAGGGAGTAAGTTTAGGGTTATTGTTAGTTTTCGGGTAACTGTTACGGTTGGAGTTAGCGTCAGGTCCAGGTTAGGGTTGGCGTTGAGCTAATGGTGTCCGCCTAGGGTTAGGGTTAGGTGTATGGTTTGATTTAGGCTTCAGTTTAGGTTAGGTTTGAAGTTAGTTTGAGGGAGTAAGTTTAGGGCTACTGTTAGTTTTCGGTTAACTGTTACAGTTGGAGTAAGCGTGAGGGTCAGGTTAGGGTAGGGGTTGAGCTTAAGGTGTCCGCATAGGGTTAGGGTTAGGTGTATGATTTGATTAAGGCTTCAGGTTAGGTTAGGTTTGAACGTAGTTTGAGGGAGTAAGTTTAGGGCTACTGTTAGTTTTCGGTTCAGCGTTACAGTTGGAGATAGCGTCAGGGTTAGGTTATGGTTGGGGTTGAGCTTCAGGTGTCCGCCTATGGTTAGGGTTAGGTCTATTGTTTGAGTTAGGCTTCAGGTTAGGTTAGGTTTGAAGTTAGTTTGAGGGAGTAAGTTTAGGGCTACTGTTAGTTTTCGGTTCAGTGTTACGGTTGGAGATAGCGTCAGGGTCAGGTTAGGGTTGGGGTTGAGCTTCAGGTGTCCGCCTAGGGTTAGGGTTAGGTCTATGGTTTGAGTTAGGCTTCAGGTTAGGTTAGGTTTGAACTTAGTTTGAGGGAGTAAGTTTAGGGCTACTGTTAGTTTTCGGTTGAGTGTTACGGTTGGAGTAAGAGTCAGGGTCAGGTTAGGGTTGGGGTTGAGCTTCAGGTGTCCGCCTCGGGTTAGGGTTAGGTCTATGGTTTGAGTTAGGCTTCAGGTTAGGTTAGGTTTGAACTTAGTTTGAGGGAGTAAGTTTAGGGCTACTCTTTGTTTTCGGTTCAGTGTTTCGGTTGGAGTTAGCGTGAGGGTCAGGTTAGGGTTGGGGTTGAGCTTCAGGTGTCCACCTAGGGTTAGGGTTAGGTCTATGGTTTGAGGTAGGCTTCAGGATAGGTTAGGTTTGAAGTTAGTTTGAGGGAGTAAGTTTAGGGCTACTCTTAGTTTTCGGTTAAGTGTTACGGTTGGAGATAGCGTCAGGGTTAGGTTAGGGTTGGGATTGAGCTTCAGGTGTACGCCTAGGGTTAGGGTTAGGTCTATGGTTTGAGTTAGGCTTCAGGTTAGGTTATGTTTGAACTTAGTTTGAGGGCGTAAGTTTAGGGCTACTGTTAGTTTTCGGTTCAGTGTTACGGTTGGAGTAAGAGTCAGGATCAGGTTAGGGATGGGGTTGAGCTTCAGGTGTCCGCCTAGGGTTAGGGTTAGGTCTATGGTTTGATTTAGGCTTCAGGTTAGGTTAGGTTTGAACTTAGTTTGAGGGAGTACGTTTAGGGCTACTGTTAGTTATCGGTTCAGTGTTACGGTTGGAGATAGCGTCAGGGTCAGGTTAGCGTTGGGGTTGAGCTTCTGGTGTCCGCCTAGGGTTAGGGTTAGGTCTATGGTTTGAGTTAGGCTTCAGGTTAGGTTAGGTTTGAACTTAGTTCGAGGGAGTAAGTTTAGGGCTACTCTTTGTTTTCGGTTCAGTGTTTCGGTTGGAGTTAGCGTGAGGGTCAGGTTAGGGTAGGGGTTGAGCTTAAGGTGTCCGCCTAGGGTTAGGGTTAGGTGTATGGTTTGATTTAGGCTTCAGGATAGGTTAGGTTTGAACTTAGTTTGAGGGAGTAAGTTTAGGGCTACTGTTAGTTTTCTTGTAACTGTTACGTTTGGAGTTAACGTCAGGTCCAGGTTAGGGTTGGCGTTGAGCTAATGGTGTCCGCCTAGGGTTAGGGTTAGTTGTATGGTTTGATTTAGGCTTCAGGTTAGGTTAGGTTTGAAGTTAGTTTGAGGGAATAAGTTTAGGGCTACTGTCAGTTTTCGGTTAACTGTTACAGTTGGTGTAAGCGTGAGGGTCAGGTTAGGGTAGGGGTTGAGCTTAAGGTGTCCGCCTAGGGTTAGGGTTAGGTGTATGATTTGATTAAAGCTTCAGGTTAGGTTAGGTTTGAACTTAGTTTGAGGGAGTAAGTATAGGGCTACTGTTAGTTTTCGGGTAACTGTTATGGTTGGAGTTAGCGTCAGGGCCATTTTAGGACTGGGGTTGAGCTTAAGGTGTCCGCCAAGGGTTAGGGTTAGGTCTATGGTTTGAGTTAGGCTTCAGGTTTGGTTAGGTTTGAAGTTAGTTTGAGGGAGTAAGTTTAGGGCTACTGTTAGTTTTCGGTTCAGTGTTACGGTTGGAGATAGCGTCAGGGTCAGGTTAGGGTTGGGGTTGAGCTTCAGGTGTCCACCTAGGGTTAGGGTTAGGTCTATGGTTTGAGGTAGGCTTCAGGATAGGTTAGGTTTGAAGTTAGTTTGAGGGAGTAAGTTTAGGGCTACTCTTAGTTTTCGGTTAAGTGTTACGGTTGGAGATAGCGTCAGGGTTAGGTTAGGGTTGGGATTGAGCTTCAGGTGTCCGCCTAGGGTTAGGGTTAGGTCTATGGTTTGAGTTAGGCTTCAGGTTAGGTTAGGTTTGAACTTAGTTTGAGGGCGTAAGTTTAGGGCTACTGTTAGTTTTCGGTTCAGTGTTACGGTTGGAGTAAGGGTCAGGATCAGGTTAGGGATGGGGTTGAGCTTCAGGTGTCCGCCTAGGGTTAGGGTTAGGTCTATGGTTTGAGTTAGGCTTCAGGTTAGGTTAGGTTTGAACTTAGTTTGAGGGAGTACGTTTAGGGCTACTGTTAGTTATCGGTTCAGTGTTACGGTTGGAGATAGCGTCAGGGTCAGGTTAGCGTTGGGGTTGAGCTTCAGGTGTCCGCCTAGGGTTAGGGTTAGGTCTATGGTTTGAGTTAGGCTTCAGGTTAGGTTAGGTTTGAACTTAGTTTGAGGGAGTAAGTTTAGGGATACTGTTAGTTTTCAGTTCAGTGTTACGGTTGGATTTAGCGTGAGGGTCAGGTTAGGGTTGGGGTTTAGCTTAAGGTGTCCGCCTAGGGTTGGGGTTAGGTGTATGGTTTGATTTAGGCTTCAGGTTAGGTTAGGTTTGAACTTAGTTTGAGGGAGTAAGTTTAGGGCTACTGTTAGTTTTCGGGTAACTGTTATGGTTGGAGTTAGCGTCAGGGCCATTTTAGGACTGGGGTTGAGCTTAAGGTGTCCGCCAAGGGTTAGGGTTAGGTCTATGGTTTGAGTTAGGCTTCAGGTTAGGTTAGTTTGAAGTTAGTTTGAGGGAGTAAGTTTAGGGATACTGTTAGTTTTCGGTTCAGTGTTACGGTTGGAGATAGCGTCAGGGTTAGGTTAGGGTTGGGGTTGAGCTTCAGGTGTCCGCCTAGGGTTAGGGTTAGGTCTAAGGTTTGAGTTATGCTTCAGGTTAGGTTAGGTTTGAAGTTAGTTTGAGGGAGTAAATTTAGGGCTACTCTTAGTTTTCGGTTCAGTGTTAAGGTTGGAGTTAACGTGAGTGTCAGGTTAGGGTTGGGCTTGAGATTAATGTGTCCGCCTAGGGTTAGGGTTAGGTCTATGGTTTGAGTTAGGCTTCAGGTTAGGTTAGGTTTGAACTTAGTTTGAGGGAGTAAGTTTAGGGCTACTGTTAGTTTTCGGTTAACTGTTACAGTTGGAGTAAGCGTGAGGGTCAGGTTAGGGTAGGGGTTGAGCTTAAGGTGTCCGCCTAGGGTTAGGGTTAGGTGTATGATTTGATTAATTCTTCAGGTTAGGTTAGGTTTGAACTTAGTTTGAGGAAGTAAGTTTATGGCTACTGTTTGTTTTCGGGTAACTGTTATGGTTGGAGTTAGCGTCAGGGCCAGGTTCGGTTGGGGTTGAGCTTAAGGTGTCCGCCTAGGGTTAGGGTTATGTCTATGGTTTGAGTTAGGCTTCAGGTTAGGTTAGGTTTTAACTTAGTTTGAGGGAGTAAGTTTAGGGCTACTGTTAGTTTTCGGTTCAGTGTTATGGTTGGAGATAGCGTCAGGGTCAGGTTATGGTTGGGATTGAACTTCAGGTGTCGGCCTAGGGTTAGGGTTAGGTCTATGGTTTGAGTTAGGCTTCAGGTTAGGTAAGGTTTGAAATTAGTTTGAGGGAGTAAGTTTAGGGCTACTGTTATTTTTCGGTTCAGTGTTACGGTTGGAGTTAGCGTGAGGGTCAGGTTAGGGTCGGGGTTGAGCTTTAGATGTCCGCCTAGGGTTAGGGTTAGGTCTATGGTTTGAGTTAGGCTTCAGGTTAGGTTAGGTTTGAACTTAGTTTGAGGGAGTAAGTTTAGGGCTACTGTTTGTTTTCGGTTCAGTGTTTCGGTTGGAGTTAGCGTGAGGGTCAGGTTAGGGTAGGGGTTGACCTTAAGGTGTCCGCCTAGGGTTAGGGTTAGGTGTATGGTTTGATTTAGGCTTCAGGTTAGGTTAGGTTTGAACTTAGTTTGAGGGAGTAAGTTTAGGGCTACTGTTAGTTTTCGGGTAACTGTTACGGTTGGAGTTAGCGTCAGGTCCAGGTTAGGGTTGGGGTTGAGCTAATGGTGTCTGCCTAGGGTTAGGGTTAGGTGTATTGTTTGATTTAGGCTTCAGGTTAGGTTAGGTTTGAAGTTAGTTTGAGGGAATAAGTTTAGGGCTACTGTTAGTTTTCGGTTAACTGTTACAGTTGGAGTAAGCGTGAGGGTCAGGTTAGGGTAGGGGTTGAGCTTAAGGTGTCCGCCTAGGGTTAGGGTTAGGTGTATGATTGATTAAGGCTTCAGGTTAGGTTAGGTTTGAACTTAGTTTGAGGGAGTAAGTTTAGGGCTACTGTTAGTTTTCGGGTAACTGTGATGGTTGGAGTTAGCGTCAGGGCCAGGTTCGGTTGGGGTTGAGCTTAAGGTGTCCGCCTAGGGTTAGGGTTATGTCTACGGTTTGAGTTAGGCTTCAGGTTACGTTATTTTTGAACTTAGTTTGAGGGAGTAAGTTTAGGGCTATGGTTAGTTTCCGGTTCAGTGTTACGGTTGGAGATAGCGTCAGGGTCAGGTTAGGGTTGGGGTTGAGCTTAAGGTGTCCGCCTAGGGTTAGGGTTAAGTGTGTGGTTTGATTTAGGCTTCAGGTTAGGTTAGGTTTGAACTTAGTTTGAGGGAGTAAGTTTAGGGCTACTGTTAGTTTTCGGTTCAGTGTTATGGTTGGAGATAGCGTCAGGGTCAGGTTATGGTTCGGCTTGAACTTCAGGTGTCCGCCTAGGGTTAGGGTTAGTTCTATGGTTTGAGTTAGGCTTCAGGTTAGGTTAGGTTTGAAATTATTTTGAGGGAGTAAGTTTAGGGCTACTGTTAGTTTTCGGTTCACTGTTACGGTTGGAGTTAGCGTGAGGGTCAGGTTAGGGTCGGGGTTGAGCTTAAGGTGTCCGCCTAGGGTTAGGGTTAGGTCTATGGTTTGAGTTAGGCTTCAGGTTAGGTTAGGTTTGAACTTAGTTTGAGGGATTAAGTTTAGGGCTACTGTTAGTTTTCGGTTCAGTGTTACGGTTGGATTTAGCGTGAGGGTCAGGTTAGGGTTGGGGTTTAGCTTAAGGTGTCCGCCTAGGGTTGGGGTTAGGTGTATGGTTTGATTTAGGCTTCAGGTTAGGTTAGGTTTGAACTTAGTTTGAGGGAGTAAGTTTAGGGCTACTGTTAGTTTTCGGGTAACTGTCATGGTTGGAGTTAGCGTCAGGGCCATTTTAGGACTGGGGTTGAGCTTAAGGTGTCCGCCAAGGGTTAGGGTTAGGTCTATGGTTTGTGTTAGGCTTCAGGTTAGGTTAGGTTTGAAGTTAGTTTGAGGGAGTAAGTTTAGGGCTATTGTTAGTTTTTGGTTCAGTGTTACGGTTGGAGATAGCGTCAGGGTTAGGTTAGGGTTGGGATTGAGCTTCAGGTGTCCGCCTAGGGTTAGGGTTAGGTCTATGGTTTGAGTTAGGCTTCAGGTTAGGTTAGGTTTGAACTTAGTTTGAGGGAGTAAGTTTAGGGCTACTGTTAGTTTTCAGTTCAGTGTTACGGTTGGAGTTAGCGTGAGTGTCAGGTTCGGGTTGGGCTTGAGCTTAAGGTGTCCGCCTAGGGTTAGGGTTAGGTGTATGGTTTGATTTAGGCTTCAGGTTAGGTTAGGTATGAACTTAGTTTGAGGGAGTAAGTTTAGGGCTACTGTTAGTTTTCGGTTCAGTGTTACGGTTGGAGATAGCGTGAGGGTCAGGTTAGGGTTGGGGTTGAGCTTCAGGTGTCCGCCTAGGGTTAGGGTTAGGTTTATGGTTTGAGTTAGGCTTCAGGTTAGGTTAGGTTTGAACTTAGTTTGAGGGAGTAAGTTTAGGGCTACTGTTAGTTTTCGGTTCAGTGTTACGGTTGGAGATAGCGTCAGGGTCAGGTTAGGGTTGGGGTTGAGCTTCAGGTGTCCGCCTAGGGTTAGGGTTAGGTCTATGGTTTGAGTTAGGCTTCAGGTTAGGTTAGGTTTGAACTTAGTTTGAGGGAGTAAGTTTAGGGCTACTCTTAGTTTTCGGTTCAGTGTTACGGTTGGAGTAAGAGTCAGGGTCAGGTTAGGGTTGGGGTTGAGCTTCAGGTGTCCGCCTAGGGTTAGGGTTAGGTCTATTGTTTGAGTTAGGCTTCAGGTTAGGTTAGGTTTGAACTTAGTTTGAGGGAGTAAGTTTAGGGCTACTGTTATTTTTCGTGTAGCTGTTACGGTTGGATTTAGCGTCAGGTCCAGGTTAGGTTTGGCGTTGAGCTAATGGTGTCCGCCTAGGGTTTGGGTTAGGTGTATGGTTTGATTTAGGCTTCAGGTTAGGTTAGGTTTGAAGTTAGTTTGTGGGAGTAAGTTTAGGGCTACTGTTAGTTTTCGGTTAACTGTTACAGTTGGAATAAGCGTGAGGGTCAGGTTAGGGTATGGGTTGAGCTTGAGGTGTCCGCCTAGGGTTAGGGTTAGGTGTATGATTTCATTAAGGCTTCAGGTTAAGTTAGGTTTGAACTTAGTTTGAGGGAGTAAGTTTAGAGCTACTGTTAGTTTTCGGGTAACTGTTATGGTTGGAGTTAGCGTCAGGGCCATTTTAGAATTGGGGTTGAGCTTAAGGTGTCCGCCAAGGGTTAGGGTTAGGTCTATGGTTTGAGTTAGGCTTCAGGATAGGTTAGGTTTGAACTTAGTTAGAGGGAGTAAGTTTATGGTACTGTTAGTTTTCGGTTCAGTGTTACGTTTGGAGATAGCGTCAGGGTCAGGTTAGGGTTGGGGTTGAGCTTCAGGTGTCCGCCAAGGTTAGGGTTAGATCTATGGTTTGAGTTAGGCTTCAGGTTAGGTTAGGTTTGAACTTAGTTTGAGGGAGTAAGTTTAGGGCTACTGTTAGTTTTCGGTTGAGTGTTACGGTTGGAGTAAGAGTCAGGGTCAGGTTAGGGTTGGGTTTGAGCTTCAGGTGTCCGCCTAGGGTTAGGGATAGGTCTATGGTTTGAGTTAGGCTTCAGGTTAGGTTAGGTTTCAACTTAGTTTTAGGGAGTAAGTTTAGGGCTACTGTTTGTTTTCGGTTCAGTGTTTCGGTTGGAGTTAGCGTGAGGGTCAGGTTAGGGTCGGGGTTGAGCTTAAGGTGTCCGCCTAGGGTTAGGGTTAGGTCTATGGTTTGAGTTAAGCTTCAGGTTAGGTTAGGTTTGAACTTAGTTTGAGGGATTAAGTTTAGGGCTACTGTTAGTTTTCGGTTCAGTGTTACGGTTGGATTTAGCGTGAGGGTCAGGTTAGGGTTGGGGTTGAGCTTAAGGTGTCCGCCTAGGGTTAGCGTTAGGTGTATGGTTTGATTTAGGCTTCAGGTTAGGTTAGGTTTGAACTTAGTTTGAGGGAGTAAGTTTAGGGCTACTGTTAGTTTTCGGGTAACTGTTATGGTTGGAGTTAGCGTCAGGGCCATTTTAGGATTGGGGTTGAGCTTAAGGTGTCCGCCAAGGGTTAGTGTTAGGTCTATGGTTTGAGTTAGGCTTCAGGATAGGTTAGGTTTGAACTTAGTTTGAGGGAGTAAGTTTATAGCTACTGTTAGTTTTCGGTTCAGTGTTACGGTTGGAGTTAGCGTGAGGGTCAGGCTAGGGTTGGGTTTGAGCTTAAGGTGTACGCCTAGGGTTAGGGTTAGGTGTATGGTTTGATTTAGGCTTCAGGTAAGGTTAGGTTTGAACTAGTTTGAGTTAGTAAGTTTAGGGCTACTGTTAGTTTTCGGTTCAGTGTTACGGTTGGAGATAGCGTCAGGGTCAGGTTAGGGTTGGGGTTGAGCTTCAGGTGTCCGCCTAGGGTTAGGGTTAGGTCTATAGTTTGAGTTAGGCTTCAGGTTAGGTTAGGTTTGAAATTATTTTGAGGGTGTAAGTTTAGGGCTAATGTTAGTTTTCGGTTCAGTGTTACGGTTGGAGTTAGCGTGAGGGTCAGGTTAGGGTTGGGGTTGAGCTTAATGTGTCCGCCTTGGGTTAGGGTTAGGTGTATGGTTTGATTTAGGCTTCAGGTTAGGTTACGTTTGAGCTTAGTTTGAGGGAGTAAGTTTAAGGCGACTGTAAGTTTTCTGGTAACTGTTATGGTTGGAGTTAGCGTCAGGGCCAGGTTAGGGTTGGGGTTGAGCTTAAGGTGTCCGCGTATGGTTGGGGTTAGGTGTATGGTTTGATTTAGGCTTAAGGTTAGGTTAGGTTTGAACTTAGTTTGAGGGAGTAAGTTTAGGCCTACTGTTAGTTTTCGGGTAACTGTTATGGTTGGAGTTAGCGTCAGGGCCATTTTAGGATTGGGGTTGAGCTTAAGGTGTCCGCCAAGGGTTAGGGTTAGGTCTATGGTTTGAGTTAGGCTTCAGGTTAGGTTAGGTTTGAACTTAGTTTGAGGGAGTAAGTTTAGGGCTACTGTTAGTTTTCGGTTCAGTGTTACGGTTGGAGATAGCGTCAGGGTTAGGTTAGGGTTGTGGTTGAGCTTCAGGTGTCCGCCTAGGGTTAGGGTTAGGTCTATGATTTTAGTTAGGCTTCAGGTTAGGTTAGGTTTGAACTTAGTTTGAGGGAGTAAGTTTAGGGCTACTTTAATTTTCAGTTCTGTGTTACGGTTGGAGTTAGCGTTAGGGTCAGGTTAGGCTTGGGCTTGAGCTTAAGGTGTCCGCCTAGGGTTAGGGTTAGGTGTATGGTTTGATTTAGGCTTCAGGTTAGGTTAGGTTTCAACTTAGTTTGAGGGAGTAAGTTTAGGGCTACTGTGAGTTTTCGGTTCAGTGTTACGGTTGGAGATAGCGTGAGGGTCAGGTTAGGGTTGGGGTTGAGCTTCAGGTGTCCGCCTAGGGTTAGGGTTAGGTCTATGGTTTGAGTTAGGCTTCAGGTTAGGTTAGGTTTGAACTTAGTTTGAGGGAGTAATTTTAGGGCTACTGTTAGTTTTCGGTTCAGTGTTACGGTTGGAGATAGCGTCAGGGTCAGGTTAGGGTTGGGGTTGAGCTTCAGGTGTCCGCCTAGGGTTAGGGTTAGGTCTATGGTTTGAGTTAGGCTTCAGGTTAGGTTTCGTTTGAACTTAGTTTGAGGGAGTAAGTTTAGGGCTACTGTTAGTTTTCGGTTGAGTGTTACGGTTGGAGTAAGAGACAGGGTCAGGTTAGGGTTGGGGTTGAGCTTCAGGTGTCCGCCTGGGGTTAGGTTTAGGTCTATGGTTTGAGTTAGGCTTCAGGTTAGGTTAGGTTTGAACTTAGTTTGAGGGAGTAAGTTTAGGGCTACTGTTAGTTTTCGGTTCAGTGTTACTGTGGGTGTTAGCGTGAGGGTCAGGTTAGGCTTGGGCTTGAGCTTAAGGTGTCCGCCTAGGGTTAGGGTTACGTGTATGGTTTGATTTAGGTTTGAGGTTAGGTTAGGTTTGAACTTAGTTTGAGGGAGTAAGTTTAGGGCTACTGTTAGTTTTCGGTTCAGTGTTACGGTGGAAGATAGCGTGAGGGTCAGGTTAGGTTTGGGGTTGAGCTTCAGGTGTCCGCCTAGGGTTAGGGTTAGGTCTATGGTTTGAGTTAGGCTTCAGGTTAGGTTAGGTTGGAACTTAGTTTGAGGGAGTAAGTTTAGGGCTACTGTTTGTTTTCGGTTCAGTGTTTCGGTTGGAGTTAGCGTGAGGGTCAGGTTTGGGTAGGGGTTGAGCTTAAGGTGTCCGCCTAGGGATAGGGTTAGGTGTATGGTTTGATTTAGGCTTCAGGTTAGGTTAGGTTTGAACTTAGTTTGAGGTAGTAAGTTTAGGGCTACTGTTAGTTTTCGGGTAACTGTTATGGTTGGAGTTAGCGTCAGGTCCAGGTTATGGTTGGCGTTGAGCTAATGGTGTCCGCCTAGGGTTAGGGTTAGGTGTATGATTTGATTTAGGCTTCAGGTTAGGTTAGGTTTGATGTTAGTTTGAGGGAATAAGTTTAGGGCTACTGTTAGTTTTCGGTTAACTGTTACAGTTGGAGTAAGCGTGAGGGTCAGGTTAGGGTAGGGGTTGAGCTTAAGGTGTCCGCCTAGGGTTAGGGTTAGGTGTATGATTTGATTAAGGCTTCAGGTTAGGTTAGGTTTGAACGTAGTTTGAGGGAGTAAGTTTAGGGCTACTGTTAGTTTTCGGGTAACTGTTATGGTTGGAGTTAGCGTCAGGGCCATTTTAGGATTGGGCTTGAGCTTAAGGTGTCCGACAAGGGTTAGGGTTAGGTCTATGGTTTGAGTTAGGCTTCAGGTTAGGTTAGGTTTGAACTTAGTTTGAGGGAGTAAGTTTAGAGCTGCTGTTAGTTTTCTGTTCAGTGTTACGGTTGGAGATAGCGTCAGGGTCAGGTTAGGGTTGGGGTTGAGCTTCAGGTGTCCGCCTAGGGTTAGGGTTAGGTCTATGGTTTGAGTTAGGCTTCAGGTTAGGTTAGGATTGAACTTAGTTTGAGGGAGTAAGTTTAGGGCTACTGTTAGTTTTCGGTTCAGTGTTACGGTTGGAGTTACCGTGAGGGTCAGGTTACGGTTGGGTTTGAGCTTAAGGTGTCCGCCTAGGGTTAGGGTTAGGTGTATGGTTTGTTTTAGGCTTCAGGTTAGGTTAGGTTTGAAGTTAGTTTGGGGGAGTATGTTTAGGGCTACTGTTAGTTTTCGGGTAACTGTTATGGTTGGAGTTAGCGTCAGGGCCAGGTTCGGTTGGGGTTGAGCTTAAGGTGTCCGCCTAGGGTTAGGGTTATGTCTATAGTTTGAGTTAGTCTTCAGGTTAGGTTAGGATTGAACTTAGTTTGAGGGAGTAAGTTTAGGGCTACTGTTAGTTTTCGGTTCAGTGTTACGGTTGGAGTTAGCGTGAGGGTCAGGCTAGGGTTGGGTTTGAGCTTAAGGTGTCCGCCTAGGGTTAGGGTTAGGTGTATGGTTTGATTTAGGCTTCAGGTTAGGTTAGGTTTGAACTAGTTTGAGGGAGTAAGTTTAGGGTTACTGTTAGTTTTCGGTTCAGTGTTACGGTTGGAGATAGCGTCAGGGTCAGGTTAGGGTTGGGGTTGAGCTTCAGGTGTCCGCCTAGGGTTAGGGTTAGGTCTATAGTTTGAGTTAGGCTTCAGGTTAGGTTAGGTTTGAAATTATTTTGAGGGTGTAAGTTTAGGGCTAATGTTAGTTTTCGGTTCAGTGTTACGGTTGGAGTTAGCGTGAGGGTCAGGTTAGGGTTGGGGTTGAGCTTAATGTGTTCGCCTTGGCATAGGGTTAGGTGTATGGTTTGATTTAGGCTTCAGGTTAGGTTAGGTTTGAGCTTAGTTTGAGGGAGTAAGTTTAGGGCGACTGTTAGTTTTCTGGTAACTGTTATGGTTGGAGTTAGCGTCAGGGCCAGGTTAGGGTTGGGGTTGAGCTTAAGGTGTCCGCCTATGGTTGGGGTTAGGTGTATGGTTTGATTTAGGCTTAAGGTTAGGTTAGGTTTGAACTTAGTTTGAGGGAGTAAGTTTAGGCCTACTGTTAGTTTTCGGGTAACTGTTATGGTTGGAGTTAGCGTCAGGGCCATTTTAGGATTGGTGTTGAGCTTAAGGTGTCCGCCAAGGGTTAGGGTTAGGTCTATGGTTTGAGTTAGGCTTCAGGTTAGGTTAGGTTTGAAGTTAGTTTGAGGGAGTAAGTTTAGGGCTACTGTTAGTTTTCGGTTCAGTGTTACGGTTGGAGATAGCGTCAGGGTTAGGTTAGGGTTGGGGTAGAGCTTCAGGTGTCCGCCTAGGGTTAGGGTTAGGTCTATGGTTTGAGTTAGGCTTCAGGTTAGGTTAGGTTTGAACTTAGTTTGAGGGAGTAAGTTTAGGGCTACTGTTAGTTTTCGGTTCAGTGTTAAGGTTGGAGTTAGCGTGAGGGTCTGGTTAGGGTTGGGCTTGAGCTTAAGGTGTCCGCCTAGGGTTAGGGTTAGGTGTATGGTTTGATTTAGGCTTCAGGTTACGTTAGGTTTGAACTTAGTTTGAGGGAGTAAGTTTAGGGCTACTGTTAGTTTTCGGTTCAGTGTTACGGTTGGAGATAGCGTGAGGGTCAGGTTACGGTTGGGGTTGAGCTTCAGGTGTCCGCCTAGGGTTAGGTTTAGGTCTATGGTTTGAGTTAGTCTTCAGGTTAGGTTAGGTTTGAACTTAGTTTGAGGGAGTAAGTTTAGGGCTACTGTTAGTTGTCGGTTCAGTGTTACGGTTGGAGATAGCGTCAGGGTCAGTTTAGGGTTGGGGTTGAGCTTCAGGTGTCCGCCTAGGGTTAGGGTTAGGTCTATGGTTTGAGTTAGGCTTCAGGTTAGGTTAGGTTTGTAATTAGTTTCAGGGAGTAAGTTTAGGGCTAATGTTAGTTTTCGGTTCAGTGTTACGGTTGGAGTTAGCGTGAGGGTCATGTTAGCGTTGGGGTTGAGCTTAAGGTGTCCGCCTAGGGTTAGGGTTAGGTCTATGGTTTGAGTTAGGCTTCAGGTTAGGTTAGGTTTGAACTTAGTTTGAGGGAGTAAGTTTAGGGCTACTGTTAGTTTTCGGTTCAGTGTTACGGTTGGAGATAGCGTCAGGGTCAGGTTAGGGTTGGGGTTGAGCTTCAGGTGTCCGCCTAGGGTTAGGGTTAGGTCTATGGTTTGAGTTAGGCTTCAGGATAGGTTAGGTTTGAACTTAGTTTGAGGCAGTAAGTTTATGGCTATTGTTAGTTTTCGGTTCAGTGTTACGGTTGGAGTTAGCGTGAGGGTCAGGTTAGGGTTGGGGTTGAGCTTAATGTGTCCGCCTATGGTTAGGGTAGGTGTATGGTTTGATTTAGGCTTCAGGTTAGGTTAGGTTTGAACTTAGTTTGAGGGAGTAAGTTTAGGACTACTGTTATCTTTCGGGTAACTGTTATGGTTGGAGTTAGCGTCAGGGCCATTTTAGGATTGGGGTTGAGCTTAAGGTGTCCGCCAAGGGTTACGGTTAGGTCTATGGTTTGAGTTAGTCTTCAGGTTAGGTTAGGTTTGAAGTTAGTTTGAGGGAGTAAGTTTAGGGCTACTGTTAGTTTTCGGTTCAGTGTTACGGTTGGAGATAGCGTCAGGGTCAGGGTAGAGTTGGGGTTGAGCTTAAGGTGTCCGCCTAGCGTTAGCGTTAGGTGTATGGTTTGATTTAGGCTTCAGGTTAGGTTAGGTTTGAACTTAGTTTGAGGGAGTAAGTTTAGGGTTACTGTTACTTTTCGATTCAGTGTTACGGTTGGAGATAGCGTCAGGGTCAGGTTAGTGTTGGGGTTGAGCTTCAGGTGTCCGCCTAGGGTTAGGGTTAGGTCTATGGTTTGAGTTAGGCTTCAGGTTAGGTTAGGTTTGAACTTAGTTTGAGGGATTAAGTTTAGGGCTACAGTTAGTTTTCGGTTCAGTGTTACGGTTGGATTTAGCGTGAGGGTCAGGTTAGGGTTGGGGTTGAGCTTAAGGTGTCCGCCAAGGGTTAGGGTTAGGTGTATGGTTTGATTTAGGCTTCAGGATAGGTTAGGTTTGAGCTTAGTTTGAGGGAGTAAGTTTAGGACGACTGTTAGTTTTCTGGTAACTGTTACGGTTGGAGTTAGCGTCAGGGCCAGTTTAGGGTTGGGGTTGAGCTTAAGCTGTCCGCCAAGGGTTATGGTGAGGTCTATGGTTTGAGTTAGGCTTCAGGTTATGTTAGGTTTGAAGTTAGTTTGAAGGAGTAAGTTTAGGGCTACTGTTAGTTTTCGGTTCAGTGTTACGGTTGGAGATAGCGTCAGGGTTAGGTTAGGGTTGGGGTTGAGCTTCAGGTGTCCGCCTTAGGTTAGGGTTAGGTCTATGGTTTGAGTTAGGCTTCAGGTTAGGTTAGGTTTGAAGTTAGTTTGAGGGAGTAAGTTTAGGGCTACTGTTAGTTTTCGGTTCAGTGTTACGGTTGGAGATAGCGTCAGGGTTAGGTTAGGGTAGGTGTTGAGCTTCACGTGTCCGCCTAGGGTTAGGGTTAGGTGTATGGTTTGAGTTAGGCTTCAGGTTAGGTTAGGTTTGAACTTAGTTTGAGGTAGTAAGTTTAGGGCTACTGTTAGTTTTCGGGTAACTGTTATGGTTGGAGTTAGCGTCAGGTCCAGGTTATGGTTGGCGTTGAGCTAATGGTGTCCGCCTAGGGTTAGGGTTAGGTGTATGGTTTGATTTAGGCTTCAGGTTAGGTTAGGTTTGATGTTAGTTTGAGGGAATAAGTTTAGGGCTACTGTTAGTTTTCGGTTAACTGTTACAGTTGGAGTAAGCGTGAGGGTCAGGTTAGGGTAGGGGTTGAGCTTAAGGTGTCCGCCTAGGGTTAGGGTTAGGTGTATGATTTGATTAAG
The DNA here is from genome assembly GCA_026018925.1 of Tupaia tana. Taxonomy (NCBI): domain Eukaryota; kingdom Metazoa; phylum Chordata; class Mammalia; order Scandentia; family Tupaiidae; genus Tupaia; species Tupaia tana. Next base: position 318,936 of record JAKSZU010000042.1, on the reverse strand, counting down.
GCTTCAGGTTAGGTTAGGTTTGAACGTAGTTTGAGGGAGTAAGTTTAGGGCTACTGTTAGTTTTCGGGTAACTGTTATGGTTGGAGTTAGCGTCAGGGCCATTTTAGGATTGGGCTTGAGCTTAAGGTGTCCGCCAAGGGTTAGGGTTAGGTCTATGGTTTGAGTTAGGCTTCAGGTTAGGTTAGGTTTGAACTTAGTTTGAGGGAGTAAGTTTAGAGCTGCTGTTAGTTTTCTGTTCAGTGTTACGGTTGGAGATAGCGTCAGGGTCAGGTTAGGGTTGGGGTTGAGCTTCAGGTGTCCGCCTAGGGTTAGGGTTAGGTCTATGGTTTGAGTTAGGCTTCAGGTTAGGTTAGGATTGAACTTAGTTTGAGGGAGTAAGTTTAGGGCTACTGTTAGTTTTCGGTTCAGTGTTACGGTTGGAGTTACCGTGAGGGTCAGGTTACGGTTGGGTTTGAGCTTAAGGTGTCCGCCTAGGGTTAGGGTTAGGTGTATGGTTTGTTTTAGGCTTCAGGTTAGGTTAGGTTTGAAGTTAGTTTGGGGGAGTATGTTTAGGGCTACTGTTAGTTTTCGGGTAACTGTTATGGTTGGAGTTAGCGTCAGGGCCAGGTTCGGTTGGGGTTGAGCTTAAGGTGTCCGCCTAGGGTTAGGGTTATGTCTATAGTTTGAGTTAGTCTTCAGGTTAGGTTAGGATTGAACTTAGTTTGAGGGAGTAAGTTTAGGGCTACTGTTAGTTTTCGGTTCAGTGTTACGGTTGGAGTTAGCGTGAGGGTCAGGCTAGGGTTGGGTTTGAGCTTAAGGTGTCCGCCTAGGGTTAGGGTTAGGTGTATGGTTTGATTTAGGCTTCAGGTTAGGTTAGGTTTGAACTAGTTTGAGGGAGTAAGTTTAGGGTTACTGTTAGTTTTCGGTTCAGTGTTACGGTTGGAGATAGCGTCAGGGTCAGGTTAGGGTTGGGGTTGAGCTTCAGGTGTCCGCCTAGGGTTAGGGTTAGGTCTATAGTTTGAGTTAGGCTTCAGGTTAGGTTAGGTTTGAAATTATTTTGAGGGTGTAAGTTTAGGGCTAATGTTAGTTTTCGGTTCAGTGTTACGGTTGGAGTTAGCGTGAGGGTCAGGTTAGGGTTGGGGTTGAGCTTAATGTGTTCGCCTTGGCATAGGGTTAGGTGTATGGTTTGATTTAGGCTTCAGGTTAGGTTAGGTTTGAGCTTAGTTTGAGGGAGTAAGTTTAGGGCGACTGTTAGTTTTCTGGTAACTGTTATGGTTGGAGTTAGCGTCAGGGCCAGGTTAGGGTTGGGGTTGAGCTTAAGGTGTCCGCCTATGGTTGGGGTTAGGTGTATGGTTTGATTTAGGCTTAAGGTTAGGTTAGGTTTGAACTTAGTTTGAGGGAGTAAGTTTAGGCCTACTGTTAGTTTTCGGGTAACTGTTATGGTTGGAGTTAGCGTCAGGGCCATTTTAGGATTGGTGTTGAGCTTAAGGTGTCCGCCAAGGGTTAGGGTTAGGTCTATGGTTTGAGTTAGGCTTCAGGTTAGGTTAGGTTTGAAGTTAGTTTGAGGGAGTAAGTTTAGGGCTACTGTTAGTTTTCGGTTCAGTGTTACGGTTGGAGATAGCGTCAGGGTTAGGTTAGGGTTGGGGTAGAGCTTCAGGTGTCCGCCTAGGGTTAGGGTTAGGTCTATGGTTTGAGTTAGGCTTCAGGTTAGGTTAGGTTTGAACTTAGTTTGAGGGAGTAAGTTTAGGGCTACTGTTAGTTTTCGGTTCAGTGTTAAGGTTGGAGTTAGCGTGAGGGTCTGGTTAGGGTTGGGCTTGAGCTTAAGGTGTCCGCCTAGGGTTAGGGTTAGGTGTATGGTTTGATTTAGGCTTCAGGTTACGTTAGGTTTGAACTTAGTTTGAGGGAGTAAGTTTAGGGCTACTGTTAGTTTTCGGTTCAGTGTTACGGTTGGAGATAGCGTGAGGGTCAGGTTACGGTTGGGGTTGAGCTTCAGGTGTCCGCCTAGGGTTAGGTTTAGGTCTATGGTTTGAGTTAGTCTTCAGGTTAGGTTAGGTTTGAACTTAGTTTGAGGGAGTAAGTTTAGGGCTACTGTTAGTTGTCGGTTCAGTGTTACGGTTGGAGATAGCGTCAGGGTCAGTTTAGGGTTGGGGTTGAGCTTCAGGTGTCCGCCTAGGGTTAGGGTTAGGTCTATGGTTTGAGTTAGGCTTCAGGTTAGGTTAGGTTTGAAATTAGTTTCAGGGAGTAAGTTTAGGGCTAATGTTAGTTTTCGGTTCAGTGTTACGGTTGGAGTTAGCGTGAGGGTCATGTTAGCGTTGGGGTTGAGCTTAAGGTGTCCGCCTAGGGTTAGGGTTAGGTCTATGGTTTGAGTTAGGCTTCAGGTTAGGTTAGGTTTGAACTTAATTTGAGGGAGTAAGTTTAGGGCTACTGTTAGTTTTCGGTTCAGTGTTACGGTTGGAGATAGCGTCAGGGTCAGGTTAGGGTTGGGGTTGAGCTTCAGGTGTCCGCCTAGGGTTAGGGTTAGGTCTATGGTTTGAGTTAGGCTTCAGGATAGGTTAGGTTTGAACTTAGTTTGAGGCAGTAAGTTTATGGCTATTGTTAGTTTTCGGTTCAGTGTTACGGTTGGAGTTAGCGTGAGGGTCAGGTTAGGGTTGGGGTTGAGCTTAATGTGTCCGCTTATGGTTAGGGTAGGTGTATGGTTTGATTTAGGCTTCAGGTTAGGTTAGGTTTGAACTTAGTTTGAGGGAGTAAGTTTAGGACTACTGTTATCTTTCGGGTAACTGTTATGGTTGGAGTTAGCGTCAGGGCCATTTTAGGATTGGGGTTGAGCTTAAGGTGTCCGCCAAGGGTTACGGTTAGGTCTATGGTTTGAGTTAGGCTTCAGGTTAGGTTAGGTTTGAAGTTAGTTTGAGGGAGTAAGTTTAGGGCTACTGTTAGTTTTCGGTTCAGTGTTACGGTTGGAGATAGCGTCAGGGTCAGGGTAGAGTTGGGGTTGAGCTTAAGGTGTCCGCCTAGCGTTAGCGTTAGGTGTATGGTTTGATTTAGGCTTCAGGTTAGGTTAGGTTTGAACTTAGTTTGAGGGAGTAAGTTTAGGGTTACTGTTACTTTTCGATTCAGTGTTACGGTTGGAGATAGCGTCAGGGTCAGGTTAGTGTTGGGGTTGAGCTTCAGGTGTCCGCCTAGGGTTAGGGTTAGGTCTATGGTTTGAGTTAGGCTTCAGGTTAGGTTAGGTTTGAACTTAGTTTGAGGGATTAAGTTTAGGGCTACAGTTAGTTTTCGGTTCAGTGTTACGGTTGGATTTAGCGTGAGGGTCAGGTTAGGGTTGGGGTTGAGCTTAAGGTGTCCGCCAAGGGTTAGGGTTAGGTGTATGGTTTGATTTAGGCTTCAGGATAGGTTAGGTTTGAGCTTAGTTTGAGGGAGTAAGTTTAGGACGACTGTTAGTTTTCTGGTAACTGTTACGGTTGGAGTTAGCGTCAGGGCCAGTTTAGGGTTGGGGTTGAGCTTAAGCTGTCCGCCAAGGGTTATGGTGAGGTCTATGGTTTGAGTTAGGCTTCAGGTTATGTTAGGTTTGAAGTTAGTTTGAAGGAGTAAGTTTAGGGCTACTGTTAGTTTTCGGTTCAGTGTTACGGTTGGAGATAGCGTCAGGGTTAGGTTAGGGTTGGGGTTGAGCTTCAGGTGTCCGCCTTAGGTTAGGGTTAGGTCTATGGTTTGAGTTAGGCTTCAGGTTAGGTTAGGTTTGAAGTTAGTTTGAGGGAGTAAGTTTAGGGCTACTGTTAGTTTTCGGTTCAGTGTTACGGTTGGAGATAGCGTCAGGGTTAGGTTAGGGTTGGTGTTGAGCTTCACGTGTCCGCCTAGGGTTAGGGTTAGGTCTATGGTTTGAGTTAGGCTTCAGGTTAGGTTAAGTTTGAACTTAGTTTGAGGGAGTAAGTTTAGAGCTACTGTTAGTTTTCGGTTCAGTGTTACGGTTGGAGTTAGCGTGAGGGTCAGGTTAGGCTTGGGCTTGAGCTTAAGGTGTCCGCCTAGCGTTAGGGTTAGGTGTATGGTTTAATTTAGGCTTCAGGTTAGGTTAGGTTTGAACTTAGTTTGAGGGAGAAAGTTTAGGGCTACTGTGAGTTTTCGGTTCAGTGTTACGGTTGGAGATAGCGTGAGTGTCAGGTTAGGGTTGGGGTTGAGCTTCAGGTGTCCGCCTAGGGTTAGGGTTAGGTCTATGGTTTGAGTTAGGCTTCAGGTTAGGTTAGGTTTGAACTTAGTTTGAGGGAGTAATTTTAGGGCTACTGTTAGTTTTCGGTTCAGTGTTACGGTTGGAGATAGCGTCAGGGTCAGGTTAGGGTTGGGGTTGAGCTTCAGGTGTCCACCTAGGGTTAGGGTTAGGTCTATGGTTTGAGTTAGACTTCAGGTTAGGTTTGGTTTGAACTTAGTTTGAGGGAGTAAGTTTAGGGCTACTGTTAGTTTTCGGTTGAGTGTTACGGTTGGAGTAAGAGACAGGGTCAGGTTAGGGTTGGGGTTGAGATTCAGGTGTCCGCCTGGGGTTAGGGTTAGGTCTATGGTTTGAGTTAGGCTTCAGGTTAGGTTAGGTTTGAACGTAGTTTGAGGGAGTAAGTTTAGGGCTACTGTTAGTTTTCGGTTCAGTGTTACTGTGGGTGTTAGCGTGAGGGTCAGGTTAGGGTTGGGCTTGAGCTTAAGGTGTCCGCCTAGGGTTAGGGTTAGGTGTATGGTTTGATTTAGGTTTGAGGTTACGTTAGGTTTGAACTTAGTTTGAGGGAGTAAGTTTAGGGCTACTGTTAGTTTTCGGTTCAGTGTTACGGTGGAAGATAGCGTGAGGGTCAGGTTATGTTTGGGGTTGAGCTTCAGGTGTCCGCCTAGGGTAAGGGTTAGGTCTATGGTTTGATTTAGGCTTCAGGTTAGGTTAGGTTTGAACTTAGTTTGAGGGAGTAAGTTTAGGGCTACTGTTAGTTTTCGGTTCAGTGTTACGGTTGGAGTAAGAGTCAGGGTCAGGTTAGGATTGGGGTTGAGCTTCAGGTGTCCGCCTAGGGTTAGGGTTAGGTCTATGGTTTGAGTTAGGCTTCAGGTTAGGTTAGGTTTGAACTTAGTTTGAGGGAGTAAGTTTAGGGCTACTGTTTGTTTTCGGTTCAGTGTTTCGGTTGGAGTTAGCGTGAGGGTCAGGTTAGGGTTGGGGTTGAGCTTAAGGTGTCCGCCTAGGGTTAGGGTTAGGTGTATGGTTTGATTTAGGCTTCAGGTTAGGTTAGGCTTGAACTTAGTTTGAGGGAGTAAGTTTAGGGCTACTGTTAGTTTTCGGGTAACTTTTATGGTTGGAATTAGCGTCAGGTCCAGGTTATGGTTGGCGTTGAGCTAATGGTGTCCGCCTAGGGTTAGGGTTAGGTGTATGGTTTGATTTAGGCTTCAGGTTAGGTTAGGTTTGAACTTAGTTTGAGGGAGTAAGTTTAGGGCTACTGTTAGTTTTCGGTTCAGTGTTACGGTTGGAGTAAGAGTCAGGGTCAGGTTAGGATTGGGGTTGAGCTTCAGGTGTCCGCCTAGGGTTAGGGTTAGGTCTATGGTTTGAGTTAGGCTTCAGGTTAGGTTAGGTTTGAACTTAGTTTGAGGGAGTAAGTTTAGGGCTACTGTTTGTTTTCGGTTCAGTGTTTCGGTTGGAGTTAGCGTGAGGGTCAGGTTTGGGTAGGGGTTGAGCTTAAGGTGTCCGCCTAGGGTTAGGGTTAGGTGTATGGTTTGATTTAGGCTTCAGGTTAGGTTAGGCTTGAACTTAGTTTGAGGGAGTAAGTTTAGGGCTACTGTTAGTTTTCGGGTAACTCTTATGGTTGGAGTTAGCGTCATGTTCAGGTTATGGTTGGCGTTGAGCTTATGGTGTCCGCCTAGGGTTAGGGTTAGGTGTATGGTTTGATATAGGCTTCAGGTGAGGTTAGGTTTGATGTTAGTTTGAGGGAGTAAGTTTAGGGCTACTGTTAGTTTTCGGGTAACTGTGATGGTTGGAGTTAGCGTCAGGGCCATTTTAGGATTGGGCTTGAGCTTAAGGTGTCCGCCAAGGGTTAGGGTTAGGTCTATGGTTTGAGTTAGGCTTCAGGTTAGGTTAGGTTTGAACTTAGTTTGAGGGAGTAAGTTTAGAGCTACTGTTAGTTTTCTGTTCAGTGTTACGGTTGGAGATAGCGTCAGGGTCAGGTTAGGGTTGGGGTTGAGCTTCAGGTGTCCGCCTAGGGTTAGGGTTAGGTCTATGGTTTGAGTTAGGCTTCAGGTTAGGTTAGGTTTGAACTTAGTTTGAGGGAGTAAGTTTAGGGTTACTGTTACTTTTCGGTTCAGTGTTACGGTTGGAGTTAGCGTGATGGTCAGGTTAGGGTTGGGGTTGAGCTTAAGGTGTCCGACTAGCGTTAGCGTTAGGGGTATGGTTTGATTTAGGCTTCAGGTTAGGTTAGGTTTGAACTTAGTTAGAGGGAGTAAGTTTAGGGCTCCTGTTACTTTTCGATTCAGTGTTACGGTTGGAGATAGCGTCAGGTCAGGTTAGTGTTGGGGTTGAGCTTCAGGTGTCCGCCTAGGGTTAGGGTTAAGTCTATGGTTTGAGTTAGGCTTCAGGATAGGTTAGGTTTGAGCTTAGTTTGAGGGAATAAGTTTAGGGCGACTGTTAGTTTTCTGGTAACTGTTATGCTTGGAGTTAGCGTCAGGGCCAGGTTAGGGTTGGGGTTGAGCTTAAGGTTTCCGCCTAGGGTTAGGGTTAGGTCTATGGTTTGAGTTAGGCTTCAGGTTAGGTTAGGTTTGAACTTAGTTTGAGGGAGTAAGTTTAGGGATACTGTTAGTTTTCAGTTCAGTGTTACGGTTGGATTTAGCGTGAGGGTCAGGTTAGGGTTGGGGTTTAGCTTAAGGTGTCCGCCTAGGGTTGGGGATAGGTGTATGGTTTGATTTAGGCTTCAGGTTAGGTTAGGTTTGAACTTAGTGTGAGGGAGTAAGTTTAGGGCTACTGTTAGTTTTCGGGTAACTGTTATGGTTGGAGTTAGCCACAGGGCCATTTTAGGACTGGGGTTGAGCTTAAGGTGTCCGCCAAGGGTTAGGGTTAGGTCTATGGTTTGAGTTAGGCTTCAGGTTAGGTTAGGTTTGAAGTTAGTTTGAGGGAGTAAGTTTAGGGCTACTGTTAGTTTTCGGTTCAGTGTTACGGTTGGAGATAGCGTCAGGGTTAGGTTAGGGTTGGGGTTGAGCTTCAGGGTTCCGCCTAGGGTTAGGGTTAGGTCTATGGTTTGAGTTAGGCTTCAGGTTAGGTTAGGTTTGAAGTTAGTTTGAGGGAGTAAGTTTAGGGCTACTGTTAGTTTTCGGTTCAGTGTTACGGTTGGAGATAGCGTCAGGGTTAGGTTAGGGTTGGGGTTGAGCTTCACGTGTCCGCCTAGGGTTAGGGTTAGGTCTATGGTTTGAGTTAGGCTTCAGGTTAGGTTAAGTTTGAACTTAGTTTGAGGGAGTAAGTTTAGGGCTACTGTTAGTTTTCGGTTCAGTGTTACGGTTGGAGTTAGCGTGAGGGTCAGGTTAGGGTTGGGCTTGAGCTTAAGGTGTCCGCCCAGGGTTAGGGTTAGGTGTATGGTTTGATTTAGGCTTCAGGTTAGGTTAGGTTTGAACTTAGTTTGAGGGAGTAAGTTTAGGGCTACTGTTAGTTTTCGGTTCAGTGTTACTGTTGGAGATAGCGTGAGGGTCAGGTTAGGGTTGGGGTTGAGCTTCAGGTGTCCGCCTAGGGTTAGGGTTAGGTCTATGGTTTGAGTTAGGCTTCAGGTTAGGTTGGTTTGAACTTAGTTTGAGGGAGTAAGTTTAGGGCTACTGTTAGTTTTCGGTTCAGTGTTACGGTTGGAGATAGCGTCATGGTCAGGTTAGGTTTGGGGTTGAGCTTCAGGTGTCCGCCTAGGGTTAGGGTTAGGTCTATGGTTTGAGTTAGGCTTCAGGTTAGGTTAGGTTTGAACTTAGTTTGAGGGAGTAAGTTTAGGGCTACTGTTAGTTTTCGGTTGAGTGTTACGGTTGGAGTAAGAGTCAGGGTCAGGTTAGGGTTGGGGTTGAGCTTCAGGTGTCCGCCTCGGGTTAGGGTTAGGTCTATGGTTTGAATTAGGCTTCAGGTTAGGTTAGGTTTGAACTTAGTTTGAGGGAGTAAGTTTAGGGCTACTGTTAGTTTTCGGTTCAGTGTTACTGTGGGAGTTAGCGTGAAGGTCAGGTTAGGGTTGGGGTTGAGCTTAAGGTGTCCGCCTAGGGTTAGGGTTAGGTGTATGGTTTGATTTAGGTTTGAGGTTAGGTTAGGTTTGAACTTAGTTTGAGTGAGTAAGTTTAGGGCTACTGTTAGTTTTCGGTTCAGTGTTACGGTGGAAGATAGCGTGAGGGTCAGGTTAGGTTTGGGGTTGAGCTTCAGGTGTCCGCCTAGGGTTAGGGTTAGGTCTATGGTTTGAGTTAGGCTTCAGGTTAGGTTAGGTTTGAACTTAGTTTGAGGGAGTAAGTTTAGGGCTACTGTTAGTTTTCGGTTCAGTGTTACGGTTGGAGTAAGAGTCAGGGTCAGGTTAGGGTTGGGGTTGAGCTTCAGGTGTCCGCCTAGGGTTAGGGTTAGGTCTATGGTTTGAGTTAGGCTTCAGGTTAGGTTAGGTTTGAACTTAGTTTGAGGGAGTAAGTTTAGGGCTACTGTTTGTTTTCGGTTCAGTGTTTCTGTTGGAGTTAGCGTGAGGGTCAGGTTTGGGTAGGGGTTGAGCTTAAGGTGTCCGCCTAGGGTTAGGGTTAGGTGTATGGTTTGATTTAGGCTTCAGGTTAGGTTAGGTTTGAACTTAGTTTGAGGGAGTAAGTTTAGGGCTACTGTTAGTTTTCGGGTAACTGTTACGGTTGGAGATAGCGTCAGGTCCAGGTTAGGGTTGGCGTTGAGCTAATGGTGTCCACCTAGGGTTAGGGTTAGGTGTATGGTTTGATTTAGGCTTCAGGTTAGGTTAGGTTTGATGTTAGTTTGAGGGAATAAGTTTAGGGCTACTGTTAGTTTTCGGTTAACTGTTACAGTTGGAGTAAGCGTGAGGGTCAGGTTAGGGTAGGGGTTGAGCTTAAGGTGTCAGCCTAGGGTTAGTGTTAGGTGTATGATTTGATTAAGGCTTCAGGTTAGGTTAGGTTTGAACGTAGTTTGAGGGAGTAAGTTTAGGGCTACTGTTAGTTTTCGGGTAACTGTTATGGTTGGAGTTAGCGTCAGGGCCATTTTAGGATTGGGCTTGAGCTTAATGTGTACGCCAAGGGTTAGGGTTAGGTCTATGGTTTGAGATAGGCTTCAGGTTAGGTTAGGTTTGAACTTAGTTTGAGGGAGTAAGTTTAGAGCTACTGTTAGTTTTCGGTTCAGTGTTACGGTTGGAGATAGCGTCAGGGTCAGGTTAGGGTTGGGGTTGAGCTTCAGGTGTCCGCCTAGGGTTAGGGTTAGGTCTATGGTTTGAGTTAGGCTTCAGGTTAGGTTAGGATTGAACTTAGTTTGAGGGAGTAAGTTTAGGGCTACTGTTACTTTTCGGTTCAGTGTTACGGTTGGAGTTAGCGTGAGGGTCAGGTTACGGTTGGGTTTGAGCTTAAGGTGTCCGCCTAGGGTTAGGGTTAGGTGTATGGTTTCTTTTAGGCTTCAGGTTAGGTTAGGTTTGAACTTAGTTTGAGGGAGTAAGTTTAGGGCTACTGTTAGTTTTCGGGTAACTGTTATGGTTGGAGTTAGCGTCAGGGCCAGGTTCGGTTGGGGTTGAGCTTAAGCTGTCCGCCTAGGGTTAGGGTTATGTCTATGGTTTGAGTTAGTCTTCAGGTTAGGTTAGGATTGAACTTAGTTTGAGGGAGTAAGTTTAGGGCTACTGTTAGTTTTCGGTTCAGTGTTACGGTTGGAGTTAGCGTCAGGTCAGGTTAGGGTTGGGGTTGAGCTTCAGGTGTCCGCCTAGGGTTAGGGTTAGGTCTATGGTTTGAGTTAGGCTTCAGGTTAGGTTAGGTTTGAACTTAGTTTGAGGGAGTAAGTTTAGGGTTACTGTTACTTTTCGGTTCAGTGTTACGGTTGGAGTTAGCGTGATGGTCAGGTTAGGGTTGGGGTTGAGCTTAAGGTGTCCGCCTAGCGTTAGCGTTAGGTGTATGGTTTGATTTAGGCTTCAGGTTAGGTTAGGTTTGAACTTAGTTTGAGGGAGTAAGTTTAGGGCGACTGTTAGTTTTCTGGTAACTGTTATGGTTGGAGTTAGCGTCAGGGCCAGGTTAGGGTTGGGGTTGAGCTTAAGGTTTCCGCCTAGGGTTAGGGTTAGGTCTATGGTTTGAGTTAGGCTTCAGGTTAGGTTAGGTTTGAACTTAGTTTGAGGGAGTAAGTTTAGGGATACTGTTAGTTTTCAGTTCAGTGTTACGGTTGGATTTAGCGTGAGGGTCAGGTTAGGGTTGGGGTTGAGGTTAAGGTGTCCGCCTAGGGTAGGGGTTAGGTGTATGGTTTGATTTAGGCTTCAGGTTAGGTTAGGTTTGAACTTATTTTGAGGGAGTAAGTTTAGGCCTACTGTTAGTTTTCGGGTAACTGTTATGGTTGGAGTTAGCGTCAGGGCCATTTTAGGACTGGGGTTGAGCTTAAGGTGTCCGCCAAGGGTTAGGGTTAGGTCTATGGTTTGAGTTAGGCTTCAGGTTTGGTTAGGTTTGAAGTTAGTTTGAGGGAGTAAGTTTAGGGCTACTGTTAGTTTTCGGTTCAGTGTTACGGTTAGAGATAGCGTCAGGGTTAGGTTAGGGTTGGGGTTGTGCTTCAGATGTCCTCCTAGCGTTAGGGTTAGGTCTATGGTTTGAGTTAGGCTTCAGGTTAGGTTAGGTTTGAACTTAGTTTGAGGGAGTAAGTTTAGGGCTACTGTTAGTTTTCGGTTCAGTGTTACGGTTGGAGTAAGAGTCAGGGTCAGGTTAGGGTTGGGGTTGAGCTTCAGGTGTCCGCCTAGGGTTAGGGTTAGGTCTATGGTTTGAGTTAGTCTTCAGGTTAGGTTAGGTTTGAACTTAGTTTGAGGGAGTAAGTTTAGGGCTACTGTTAGTTTTCGTGTAACTGTTACGGTTGGAGTTAGCGTCAGGTCCAGGTTAGGGTTGGCGTTGAGCTAATGGTGTCCGCCTAGGGTTAGGGTTAGGTGTATGGTTTGATTTAGGCTTCAGGTTAGGTTAGGTTTGAAGTTATTTGAGGGAGTATGTTTAGGGCTACTGTTAGTTTTCGGTTAACTGTTACAGTTGGAGTAAGCGTGAGGGTCAGGTTAGGTTAGGGGTTGAGCTTAAGGTGTCCGCCCAGGGTTAGGGTTAGGTGTATGATTTGATTAAGGCTTCAGGTTAGGTTAGGTTTGAACTTAGTTTGAGGGAGTAAGTTTAGGGCTACTGTTAGTTTTCCGGTAACTGTTATGTTTGGAGTTAGCGTCAGGGCCAGGTTCAGTTGGGGTTGAGCTTAAGGTGTCCGCCTAGGGTTAGGGTTATGTCTATGGTTTGAGTTAGGCTTCAGGTTAGGTTATTTTTGAACTTAGTTTGAGGGAGTAAGTTTAGGGCTACTGTTTGTTTTCGGTTCAGTGTTTCGGTTGGAGTTAGCTTGAGGGTCAGGTTAGGGTAGGGGTTGAGCTTAAGGTGTCCGCCTAGGGTTAGGGTTAGGTGTATGGTTTGATTTAGGCTTCAGGTTAGGTTAGGTTTGAAGTTAGTTTGAGGGAATAAGTTTAGGGCTACTGTTAGTTTTCGGTTAACTGTTACAGTTGGAGTAAGCGTGAGGGTCAGGTTAGGGTAGGGGTTGAGCTTAAGGTGTCCGCCTAGGGTTAGGGTTAGTTGTATGATTTGATTAAGGCTTCAGGTTAGGTTAGGTTTGAACGTAGTTTGAGGGAGTAAGTTTAGGGCTACTGTTAGTTTTCGGGTAACTGTTATGGTTGGAGTTAGCGTCAGGGCCATTTTAGGATTGGGCTTGAGATTAAGGTGTCCGCCAAATGTTAGGGTTAGGTCTATGGTTTGAGTTAGGCTTCAGGTTAGGTTAGGTTTGAACTTAGTTTGAGGGAGTAAGTTTAGAGCTACTGTTAGTTTTCGGTTCAGTGTTACGGTTGGAGATAGCGTCAGTGTCAGGTTAGGGTTGGGGTTGAGCTTCAGGTGTCCGCCTAGGGTTAGAGTTAGGTCTATGGATTGAGTTAGGCTTCAGGTTAGGTTAGGATTGAACTTAGTTTGAGGGAGTAAGTTTAGGGCTACTGTTAGTTTTCACTTCAGAGTTACGTTTGGAGTTAGCGTGAGGGTCAGGTTACGGTTGGGTTTGAGCTTAAGGTGTCCGCCTAGGGTTAGGGTTAGGTGTATGGTTTGATTTAGGCTTCAGGTTAGGTTAGGTTTGAACTTAGTTTGAGGGAGTAAGTTTAGGGCTACTGTTAGATTTCGGTTCAGTGTTACGGTTGGAGATAGCGTCATGGTTAGGTTAGGGTTGGGGTTGAGCTTCAGGTGTCCGCCTAGGGTTAGGGTTAGGTCTATGGTTTGAGTTAGGCTTCAGGTTACGTTAGGTTTGAAATTAGTTTGAGGGAGTAAGTTTAGGGCTAATGTTAGTTTTCGGTTCAGTGTTACGGTTGGAGTTAGCGTGAGGGTCAGGTTAGGGTTGGGGTTGAGGTTAAGGTGTCCGCCTAGGGTTAGGGTTAGGTGTATGGTTTGATTTAGGCTTCAGGTTAGGTTAGGTTTGAGCTTAGTTTGAGGGAGTAAGTTTAGGGCGACTGTTAGTTTTCGGGTAACTGTTACGGTAGGAGTTAGCGTCAGGTCCAGGTTAGGGTTGGTGTTGAGCTAATGGTGTCCGCCTAGGGTTAGGGTTAGGTGTATGGTTTGAATTAGGCTTCAGGTTAGGTTAGGTTTGAAGTTAGTTTGAGGGAATAAGTTTAGGGCTACTGTTAGTTTTCGGTTAACTGTTACAGTTGGAGTAAGCATGAGGGTCAGGTTAGGGTAGGGGTTGAGCTTAAGGTGTCCGCCTAGGGTTAGGGTTAGGTGTATGATTTGATTAAGGCTTCAGGTTAGGTTAGGTTTGAACGTAGTTTGAGGGAGTAAGTTTAGGGCTACTGTTAGTTTTCGGGTAACTGTTATGGTTGGAGTTAGCGTCAGGGCCATTTTAGGATTGGGCTTGAGCTTAAGGTGTCCGCCAAGGGTTAGGGTTAGGTCTATGGTTTGAGTTAGGCTTCAGGTTAGGTTAGGTTTGAACTTAGTTTGAGGGAGTAAGTTTAGAGCTACTGTTAGTTTTCGGTTCAGTGTTACGGTTGGAGATAGCATCAGGGTCAGGTTAGCGTTGGGGTTGAGCTTCAGTTGTCCGCCTAGGGTTAGGGTTAGGTCTATGGTTTGAGTTAGGCTTCAGGTTAGGTTAGGTTTGAACTTAGTTTGAGGGAGTAAGTTTAGGGATACTGTTAGTTTTCAGTTCAGTGTTACGGTTGGATTTAGCGTGAGGGTCATTTTAGGGTTGGGGTTGAGGTTAAGGTGTCCGCCTAGGGTAGGGGTTAGGTGTATGGTTTGATTTAGGCTTCAGGTTAGGTTAGGTTTGAACTTAGTTTGAGGGAGTAAGTTTAGGGCTACTGTTAGTTTTCGGGTAACTGTTATGGTTGGAGTTTGCGTCAGGGCCATTTTAGGACTGGGGTTGAGCTTAAGGTGTCCGCCAAGGGTTAGGGTTAGGTCTATGGTTTGAGTTAGGCTTCAGGTTAGGTTAGGTTTGAACTTAGTTTGAGGGAGTAAGTTTAGGGCTACTGTTAGTTTTCGGTTCAGTGTTACGGTTGGAGATAGCGTCAGGGTTAGGTTAGGGTTGGGGTTGAGCTTCAGATGTCCGCCTAGCGTTAGGGTTAGGTCTATGGTTTGAGTTAGGCTTCAGGTTAGGTTAGGTTTGAACTTAGTTTGAGGGAGTAAGTTTAGGGCTACTGTTAGTTTTCGGTTCAGTGTTACGGTTGGAGTAAGAGTCAGGGTCAGGTTAGGGTTGGGGTTGAGCTTCAGGTGTCCGCCTAGGGTTAGGGTTAGGTCTATGGTTTTAGTTAGGCTTCAGGTTAGGTTAGGTTTGAACTTAGTTTGAGGGAGTAAGTTTAGGGCTACTGTTAGTTTTCGTGTAACTGTTACGGTTGGAGTAAGCGTCAGGTCCAGGTTAGGGTTGGCGTTGAGGTAATGGTGTCCGCCTAGGGTTAGGGATAGGTGTATGGTTTGATTTAGGCTTCAGGTTAGGTTAGGTTTGAAGTTATTTAAGGGAGTAAGTTTAGGGCTACTGTTAGTTTTCGGTTAACTGTTACAGTTGGAGTAAGCGTGAGGGTCAGGTTAGGGTAGGGGTTGAGCTTAAGGTGTCCGCCTAATGTTAGGGTTAGGTGTATGATTTGATTAAGGCTTCAGGTTAGGTTAGGTTTGAACTTAGTTTGAGGGAGTAAGTTTAGGGCTACTGTTAGTTTTCGGGTAACTGTTATGGTTGGAGTTAGCGTCAGGGCCAGGTTCAGTTGGGGTTGAGCTTAAGGTGTCCGCCTAGGGTTAGGGTTATGTCTATGCTTTGAGTTAGGCTTCAGGTTAGGTTATTTTTGAACTTAGTTTGAGGGAGTAAGTTTAGGGCTACTGTTTGTTTTCGGTTCAGTGTTTCGGTTGGAGTTAGCGTGAGGGTCAGGTTAGGGTAGGGGTTGAGCTTAAGGTGTCCGCCTAGGGTTAGGGTTAGGTGTATGGTTTGATTTAGGCTTCAGGTTAGGTTAGGTTTGAAGTTAGTTTGAGGGAATAAGTTTAGGGCTACTGTTAGTTTTCGGTTAACTGTTACAGTTGGAGTAAGCGTGAGGGTCAGGTTAGGGTAGGGGTTGAGCTTAAGGTGTCTGCCTAGGGTTAGGGTTAGGTGTATTTTTTGATTAAGGCTTCAGGTTAGGTTAGGTTTGAACGTAGTTTGAGGGAGTAAGTTTAGGGCTACTGTTAGTTTTCGGGTAACTGTTATGGTTGGAGTTAGCGTCAGGGCCATTTTAGGATTGGGCTTGAGCTTAAGGTGTCCGCCAAATGTTAGGGTTAGGTCTATGGTTTGAGTTAGGCTTCAGGTTAGGTTAGGTTTGAACTTAGTTTGAGGGAGTAAGTTTAGAGCTACTGTTAGTTTTCGGTTCAGTGTTACGGTTGGAGATAGCGTCAGTGTCAGGTTAGGGTTGTGGTTGAGCTTCAGGTGTCCGCCTAGGGTTAGGGTTAGGTCTATGGTTTGAGTTAGGCTTCTGGTTAGGTTAGGATTGAACTTAGTTTGAGGGAGTAAGTTTAGGGCTACTGTTAGTTTTCACTTCAGTGTTACAGTTGGAGTTAGCGTGAGGGTCAGGTTACGGTTGGGTTTGAGCTAAAGGTGTCCGCCTAGGGTTAGGGTTAGGTGTATGGTTTGATTTAGGCTTCAGGTTAGGTTAGGTTTGAACTTAGTTTGAGGGAGTAAGTTTAGGGCTACTGTTAGTTTTCGGGTAACTGTTATGGTTGGATTTAGCGTCAGGGCCATTTTAGGACTGGGGTTGAGCTTAAGGTGTCCGCCAAGGGTTAGGGTTAGGTCTATGGTTTGAGTTAGGCTTCAGGTTAGGTTAGGTTTGAAGTTAGTTTGAGGGAGTAAGTTTAGGGCTACTGTTAGTTTTCGGTTCAGTGTTACGGTTGGAGATAGCGTCAGGGTTAGGTTAGGGTTGGGGTTGAGGTTAAGGTGTCCGCCTAGGGTTAGGGTTAGGTGTATGGTTTGATTTAGGCTTCAGGTTAGGTTAGGTTTGAGCTTAGTTTGAGGGAGTAAGTTTAGGGCGACTGTTAGTTTTCTGGTAACTGTTATGGTTGGAGTTAGCGTCAGGGCCAGGTTAGGGTTGGGGTTGAGCTTAAAGTTTCCGCCTAGGGTTAGGGTTAGGTCTATGGTTTGAGTTAGGCTTCAGGTTAGGTTAGGTTTGAACTTAGTTTGAGGGAGTAAGTTTAGGGCTACTGTTAGTTTTCGGTTCAGTGTTACGGTTGGAGATAGCGTAAGGGTCAGGTTAGCGTTGGGGTTGAGCTTCAGGTGTCCGCCTAGGGTTAGGGTTAGGTCTATGGTTTGAGTTAGGCTTCAGGTTAGGTTAGGTTTGAACTTAGTTTGAGGGAGTAAGTTTAGGGATACTGTTAGTTTTCAGTTCAGTGTTACGGTTGGATTTAGCATGAGGGTGAGGTTAGGGTTGGGGTTTAGGTTAAGGTGTCCGCCTAGGGTTAGGGTTAGGTCTATGGTTTGATTTAGGCTTCAGGTTAGGTTAGGTTTGAACTTAGTTTGAGGGAGTAAGTTTAGGGCTACTGTTAGTTTTCGGGTAACTGTTATGGTTGGATTTAGCGTCAGGGCTATTTTAGGACTGGGGTTGAGCTTAAGGTGTCCGCCAAGGGTTAGGGTTAGGTCTATGGTTTGAGTTAGGCTTCAGGTTAGGTTAGGTTTGAACTTAGTTTGAGGGAGTAAGTTTAGGGCTACTGTTAGTTTTCGGTTCAGTGTTACGGTTGGAGATAGCGTCAGGGTCAGGTTAGGGTTGGGGTTGAGCTTCAGGTGTCCGCCTAGGGTTAGGGTTAGGTCTATCGTTTGAGTTAGGCTTCAGGTTAGGTTATGTTTGAAGGTAGTTTTAGGGAGTAAGTTTAGGGCTACTGTTAGTTTTTGGTTCAGTGTTACGGTTGGAGTAAGAGTCAGGGTCAGGTTAGGGTTGGGGTTGAGCTTCAGGTGTCCGCCTAGGGTTAGGGTTAGGTCTATGGTTTGAGTTAGGCTTCAGGTTAGGTTAGGTTTGAACTTAGTTTGAGGGAGTAAGTTTAGGGCTACTGTTAGTTTTCGGGTAACTGTTACGGTTGGAGTTAGCGTCTGGTCCAGGTTAGGGTTGGCGTTGAGCTAATGGTGCCCGCCTAGGGTTAGGGTTAGGTGTATGGTTTGATTTAGGCTTCAGGTTAGGTTAGGTTTGAAGTTAGTTTGAGGGAGTAAGTTTAGGGCTACTGTTAGTTTTCGGTTAACTGTTACAGTTGGAGTAAGCGTGAGGTTCAGGTTAGGGTAGGGGTTGAGCTTAAGGTTTCCGCCTAGGGTTAGGTTTAGGTGTATGATTTGATTAAGGCTTCAGGTTAGGTTAGGTTTGAACTTAGTTTGAGGGAGTAAGTTTAGGGCTACTGTTAGTTTTCGGGTAACTGTTATGTTTGGAGTTAGCGTCAGGGCCAGGTTCGGTTGGGGTTGAGCTTAAGGTGTCCGCCTAGGGTTAGGGTTATGTCTATGGTTTGAGTTAGTCTTCAAGCTAGGTTAGGTTTGAACTTAGTTTGAGGGAGTAAGTTTAGGGCTATGGTTAGTTTTCGGTTCAGTGTTACGGTTGGAGATAGCGTCAGGGTCAGGTTCGGGTTGGGGTTGAGCTTAAAGTGTCCGCCTAGGGTTAGGTTTAGGTGTATGGTTTGATTTATGCTTCAGGTTAGGTTAGGTTTGAAATTAGTTTGAGGGAGTAAGTTTAGGGCTACTGTTAGTTTTCGGTACAGTGTTATGGTTGGAGATAGCGTGATGGTCAGGTTATGGTTGGGCTTGAACTTCAGGTGTCCGCCTAGGGTTAGGGTTAGGTCTATGGTTTGAGTTAGGCTTCAGGTTAGGTTAGGTTTGAAATTAGTTTGAGGGAGTAAGTTTAGGGCTACTGTTAGTTTTCGGTTCAGTGTTACGGTTGGAGTTAGCGAGAGGGTCAGGTTAGGGTCGGGGTTGAGCTTAAGGTGTCTGCCTAGGGTTAGCGTTAGGTGTATGGTTTGATTTAGGCTTCAGGTTAGGTTAGGTTTGAACTTAGTTTGAAGGAGTAAGTTTAGGGCTACTGTTAGTTTTCGGGTAACTGCTATGGTTGGAGTTAGCGTCAGGACCATTTTAGGATTGGGTTTGAGCTTAAGGTGTCCGCCAACGGTTAGGGTTAGGTCTATGGTTTGAGTTAGGCTTCAGGATAGGTTAGGTTTGAACTTAGTTTGAGGGAGTAAGTTTAGGGCTACTGTTAGTTTTCGGTTGAGTGTTACGGTTGGAGTAAGTGTCAGGGTCAGGTTAGGGTTGGGGTTGAGCTTCAGGTGTCAGCCTAGGGTTAGGCTTAGGTCTATGGTTTGAGTTAGGCTTCAGGTTAGGTTAGGTTTGAAGTTAGTTTGAGGGAGTAAGTTTAGGGCTACTCTTAGTTTTCGGTTCAGTGTTACGGTTGGAGATAGCGTCAGGGTTAGGTTAGGGTTGGGGTTGAGCTTCAGGTGTCCGCCTGGGTTAGGGTTAGGTCTATGGTTTGAGTTAGGCTTCAGGTTAGGTTAGGTTTGAACTTAGTTTGAGGGAGTAAGTTTAGGGCTACTGTTAGTTTTCGGTTCAGTGTTACGGTTGGAGTTAGCGTGAGGGTCAGGTTAGGGTCGGGGTTGAGCTTAAGGTGTCGGCCTAGGGTTAGCGTTAGGTGTATGGTTTGATTTAGGCTTCAGGTTAGGTTAGGTTTGAACTTAGTTTGAGGGAGTAAGTTTAGGGCTACTGTTAGTTTTCGGGTAACTGCTATGGTTGGAGTTAGCGTCAGGACCATTTTAGGATTGGGGTTGAGCTTAAGGTGTCCGCCAACGGTTAGGGTTAGGTGTATGGTTTGAGTTAGGCTTCAGGATAGGTTAGGTTTGAACTTAATTTGAGGGAGTAAGTTTAGGGCTACTGTTAGTTTTCGGTTGAGTGTTACGGTTGGAGTAAGTGTCAGGGTCAGGTTAGGGTTGGGGTTGAGCTTCAGGTGTCAGCCTAGGGTTAGGCTTAGGTCTATGGTTTGAGTTAGGCTTCAGGTTAGGTTAGGTTTGAAGTTAGTTTGAGGGAGTAAGTTTAGGGCTACTCTTAGTTTTCGGTTCAGTGTTTCAGTTGGAGATAGCGTCAGGGTTAGGTTAGGGTTGGGGTTGAGCTTCAGGTGTCCGCCTGGGTTAGGGTTAGGTCTATGGTTTGAGATAGGCTTCAGGTTAGGTTAGGTTTGAACTTAGTTTGAGGGAGTAAGTTTAGGGCTACTGTTAGTTTTCGGTTCAGTGTTACGGTTGGAGTTAGCGTGAGGGTCAGGTTAGGGTTGGGCTTGAGCTTAAGGTGTCCGCCTAGGGTTAGGGTTAGGTGTATGGTTTGATTTAGGCTTCAGGTTAGGTTAGGCTTGAACTTAGTTTGAGGGAGTAAGTTTAGGGCTACTGTTAGTTTTCGGTTCAGTGTTACGGTTGGAGATAGCGTGAGGGTCAGGTTAGGGATGGGGTTGAGCTTCAGGTGTCCGCCTAGGGTTAGGGTTAGGTCTATGGTTTGAGTTAGGCTTCAGGTTATGTTAGGTTTGAACTTAGTTTGAGGGAGTAAATTTAGGGCTACTGTTAGTTTTCGATTCAGTGTTACGGTTGGAGATAGCGACAGGGTCAGGTTAGGGTTGGGGTTGAGCTTCAGGTGTCCGCCTAGGGTTAGGGTTAGGTCTATGGTTTGAGTTAGGCTTCAGGTTAGGTTAGGTTTGAACTTAGTTTGAGGGAGTAAGTTTAGGGCTACTGTTAGTTTTCGGTTCAGTGTTACGGTTGGAGTAAGAGTTAGGGTCAGGTTAGGGTTGGGGTTGAGCTTCAGGTGTCCGCCTAGGGTTAGGGTTAGGTCTATGGTTTGAGTTAGGCTTCAGGTTAGGTTAGGTTTGAACTTATTTTTTTTTTTTTTTTTTTTTTTCTTTTTTTGGAGAGGTTTTTGCTATAGGGCGCGTGCGCTCGCCAGACAGACAGAGAGAGACAGAGAGATAGAAAGCAGGAAATCACCCCCCAGGGGGTATGGCCACGCCGCAATCCCTTCTCCTCCATTCTCCTCTCGGGATCTTGGGCACGCACGCACACGCGCCCGGCGTGAGTTTAAGCCGCCGGGTCCGGGACTCGAACCGCGGTCAACTACGTGGGAGTCCAGCGACATAGCCATTACGCTAACTGCTGGTCCCAGGTTTGAACTTATTTTGAGGGAGTAAGTTTAGGGCTACTGTTAGTTTTCGTGTAACTGTTACGGTTGGAGTTAGCGTCAGGTCCAGGTTAGGGTTGGCGTTGAGCTAATGGTGTCCGCCTAGGGTTAGGGTTAGGTGTATGGTTTGATTTAGGCTTCAGGTTAGGTTAGGTTTGAAGTTAGTTTGAGGGAGTAAGTTTAGGGCTACTGTTAGTTTTCGGTTAACTGTTACAGTTGGAGTAAGCGTGAGGGTCAGGTTAGGGTAGGGGTTGAGCTTAAGGTGTCCGCCTAGGGTTAGGGTTATGTCTATGGTTTGAGTTAGGCTTCAGGTTAGGTTAGGTTTGAACTTAGTTTGAGGGAGTAAGTTTAGGGCTACTGTTAGTTTTCGGTTCAGTGTTACGGTTGGAGTAAATGTCAGGGTCAGGTTAGGGTTGGGGTTGAGCTTCAGGTGTCCGCCTAGGGTTAGGGTTAGGTCTATGGTTTTAGTTAGGCTTCAGGTTAGGTTAGGTTTGAACTTAGTTTGAGGGAGTAAGTTTAGGGCTACTGTTAGTTTTCGTGTAACTGTTACGGTTGGAGTAAGCGTCAGGTCCAGGTTAGGGTTGGCGTTGAGGTAATGGTGTCCGCCTAGGGTTAGGGATAGGTGTATGGTTTGATTTAGGCTTCAGGTTAGGTTAGGTTTGAAGTTATTTAAGGGAGTAAGTTTAGGGCTACTGTTAGTTTTCGGTTAACTGTTACAGTTGGAGTAAGCGTGAGGGTCAGGTTAGGGTAGGGGTTGAGCTTAAGGTGTCCGCCTAATGTTAGGGTTAGGTGTATGATTTGATTAAGGCTTCAGGTTAGGTTAGGTTTGAACTTAGTTTGAGGGAGTAAGTTTAGGGCTACTGTTAGTTTTCGGGTAACTGTTATGGTTGGAGTTAGCGTCAGGGCCAGGTTCAGTTGGGGTTGAGCTTAAGGTGTCCGCCTAGGGTTAGGGTTATGTCTATGCTTTGAGTTAGGCTTCAGGTTAGGTTATTTTTGAACTTAGTTTGAGGGAGTAAGTTTAGGGCTACTGTTTGTTTTCGGTTCAGTGTTTCGGTTGGAGTTAGCGTGAGGGTCAGGTTAGGGTAGGGGTTGAGCTTAAGGTGTCCGCCTAGGGTTAGGGTTAGGTGTATGGTTTGATTTAGGCTTCAGGTTAGGTTAGGTTTGAAGTTAGTTTGAGGGAATAAGTTTAGGGCTACTGTTAGTTTTCGGTTAACTGTTACAGTTGGAGTAAGCGTGAGGGTCAGGTTAGGGTAGGGGTTGAGCTTAAGGTGTCCGCCTAGGGTTAGGGTTAGGTGTATTTTTTGATTAAGGCTTCAGGTTAGGTTAGGTTTGAACGTAGTTTGAGGGAGTAAGTTTAGGGCTACTGTTAGTTTTCGGGTAACTGTTATGGTTGGAGTTAGCGTCAGGGCCATTTTAGGATTGGGCTTGAGCTTAAGGTGTCCGCCAAATGTTAGGGTTAGGTCTATGGTTTGAGTTAGGCTTCAGGTTAGGTTAGGTTTGAACTTAGTTTGAGGGAGTAAGTTTAGAGCTACTGTTAGTTTTCGGTTCAGTGTTACGGTTGGAGATAGCGTCAGTGTCAGGTTAGGGTTGTGGTTGAGCTTCAGGTGTCCGCCTAGGGTTAGGGTTAGGTCTATGGTTTGAGTTAGGCTTCTGGTTAGGTTAGGATTGAACTTAGTTTGAGGGAGTAAGTTTAGGGCTACTGTTAGTTTTCACTTCAGTGTTACAGTTGGAGTTAGCGTGAGGGTCAGGTTACGGTTGGGTTTGAGCTAAAGGTGTCCGCCTAGGGTTAGGGTTAGGTGTATGGTTTGATTTAGGCTTCAGGTTAGGTTAGGTTTGAACTTAGTTTGAGGGAGTAAGTTTAGGGCTACTGTTAGTTTTCGGGTAACTGTTATGGTTGGATTTAGCGTCAGGGCCATTTTAGGACTGGGGTTGAGCTTAAGGTGTCCGCCAAGGGTTAGGGCTAGGTCTATGGTTTGAGTTAGGCTTCAGGTTAGGTTAGGTTTGAAGTTAGTTTGAGGGAGTAAGTTTAGGGCTACTGTTAGTTTTCGGTTCAGTGTTACGGTTGGAGATAGCGTCAGGGTTAGGTTAGGGTTGGGGTTGAGGTTAAGGTGTCCGCCTAGGGTTAGGGTTAGGTGTATGGTTTGATTTAGGCTTCAGGTTAGGTTAGGTTTGAGCTTAGTTTGAGGGAGTAAGTTTAGGGCGACTGTTAGTTTTCTGGTAACTGTTATGGTTGGAGTTAGCGTCAGGGCCAGGTTAGGGTTGGGGTTGAGCTTAAAGTTTCCGCCTAGGGTTAGGGTTAGGTCTATGGTTTGAGTTAGGCTTCAGGTTAGGTTAGGTTTGAACTTAGTTTGAGGGAGTAAGTTTAGGGCTACTGTTAGTTTTCGGTTCAGTGTTACGGTTGGAGATAGCGTAAGGGTCAGGTTAGCGTTGGGGTTGAGCTTCAGGTGTCCGCCTAGGGTTAGGGTTAGGTCTATGGTTTGAGTTAGGCTTCAGGTTAGGTTAGGTTTGAACTTAGTTTGAGGGAGTAAGTTTAGGGATACTGTTAGTTTTCAGTTCAGTGTTACGGTTGGATTTAGCATGAGGGTCAGGTTAGGGTTGGGGTTTAGGTTAAGGTGTCCGCCTAGGGTTAGGGTTAGGTCTATGGTTTGATTTAGGCTTCAGGTTAGGTTAGGTTTGAACTTAGTTTGAGGGAGTAAGTTTAGGGCTACTGTTAGTTTTCGGGTAACTGTTATGGTTGGATTTAGCGTCAGGGCTATTTTAGGACTGGGGTTGAGCTTAAGGTGTCCGCCAAGGGTTAGGGTTAGGTCTATGGTTTGAGTTAGGCTTCAGGTTAGGTTAGGTTTGAACTTAGTTTGAGGGAGTAAGTTTAGGGCTACTGTTAGTTTTCGGTTCAGTGTTACGGTTGGAGATAGCGTCAGGGTCAGGTTAGGGTTGGGGTTGAGCTTCAGGTGTCCGCCTAGGGTTAGGGTTAGGTCTATCGTTTGAGTTAGGCTTCAGGTTAGGTTATGTTTGAAGGTAGTTTTAGGGAGTAAGTTTAGGGCTACTGTTAGTTTTCGGTTCAGTGTTACGGTTGGAGTAAGAGTCAGGGTCAGGTTAGGGTTGGGGTTGAGCTTCAGGTGTCCGCCTAGGGTTAGGGTTAGGTCTATGGTTTGAGTTAGGCTTCAGGTTAGGTTAGGTTTGAACTTAGTTTGAGGGAGTAAGTTTAGGGCTACTGTTAGTTTTCGGGTAACTGTTACGGTTGGAGTTAGCGTCTGGTCCAGGTTAGGGTTGGCGTTGAGCTAATGGTGCCCGCCTAGGGTTAGGGTTAGGTGTATGGTTTGATTTAGGCTTCAGGTTAGGTTAGGTTTGAAGTTAGTTTGAGGGAGTAAGTTTAGGGCTACTGTTAGTTTTCGGTTAACTGTTACAGTTGGAGTAAGCGTGAGCTTCAGGTTAGGGTAGGGGTTGAGCTTAAGGTTTCCGCCTAGGGTTAGGTTTAGGTGTATGATTTGATTAAGGCTTCAGGTTAGGTTAGGTTTGAACTTAGTTTGAGGGAGTAAGTTTAGGGCTACTGTTAGTTTTCGGGTAACTGTTATGTTTGGAGTTAGCGTCAGGGCCAGGTTCGGTTGGGGTTGAGCTTAAGGTGTCCGCCTAGGGTTAGGGTTATGTCTATGGTTTGAGTTAGTCTTCAAGCTAGGTTAGGTTTGAACTTAGTTTGAGGGAGTAAGTTTAGGGCTATGGTTAGTTTTCGGTTCAGTGTTACGGTTGGAGATAGCGTCAGGGTCAGGTTCGGGTTGGGGTTGAGCTTAAGGTGTCCGCCTAGGGTTAGGTTTAGGTGTATGGTTTGATTTATGCTTCAGGTTAGGTTAGGTTTGAAATTAGTTTGAGGGAGTAAGTTTAGGGCTACTGTTAGTTTTCGGTACAGTGTTATGGTTGGAGATAGCGTGATGGTCAGGTAATGGTTGGGCTTGAACTTCAGGTGTCCGCCTAGGGTTAGGGTTAGGTCTATGGTTTGAGTTAGGCTTCAGGTTAGGTTAGGTTTGAAATTAGTTTGAGGGAGTAAGTTTAGGGCTACTGTTAGTTTTCGGTTCAGTGTTACGGTTGGAGTTAGCGTGAGGGTCAGGTTAGGGTCGGGGTTGAGCTTAAGGTGTCTGCCTAGGGTTAGCGTTAGGTGTATGGTTTGATTTAGGCTTCAGGTTAGGTTAGGTTTGAACTTAGTTTGAAGGAGTAAGTTTAGGGCTACTGTTAGTTTTCGGGTAACTGCTATGGTTGGAGTTAGCGTCAGGACCATTTTAGGATTGGGTTTGAGCTTAAGGTGTCCGCCAACGGTTAGGGTTAGGTCTATGGTTTGAGTTAGGCTTCAGGATAGGTTAGGTTTGAACTTAGTTTGAGGGAGTAAGTTTAGGGCTACTGTTAGTTTTCGGTTGAGTGTTACGGTTGGAGTAAGTGTCAGGGTCAGGTTAGGGTTGGGGTTGAGCTTCAGGTGTCAGCCTAGGGTTAGGCTTAGGTCTATGGTTTGAGTTAGGCTTCAGGTTAGGTTAGGTTTGAAGTTAGTTTGAGGGAGTAAGTTTAGGGCTACTCTTAGTTTTCGGTTCAGTGTTACGGTTGGAGATAGCGTCAGGGTTAGGTTAGGGTTGGGGTTGAGCTTCAGGTGTCCGCCTGGGTTAGGGTTAGGTCTATGGTTTGAGTTAGGCTTCAGGTTAGGTTAGGTTTGAACTTAGTTTGAGGGAGTAAGTTTAGGGCTACTGTTAGTTTTCGGTTCAGTGTTACGGTTGGAGTTAGCGTGAGGGTCAGGTTAGGGTCGGGGTTGAGCTTAAGGTGTCGGCCTAGGGTTAGCGTTAGGTGTATGGTTTGATTTAGGCTTCAGGTTAGGTTAGGTTTGAACTTAGTTTGAGGGAGTAAGTTTAGGGCTACTGTTAGTTTTCGGGTAACTGCTATGGTTGGAGTTAGCGTCAGGACCATTTTAGGATTGGGGTTGAGCTTAAGGTGTCCGCCAACGGTTAGGGTTAGGTGTATGGTTTGAGTTAGGCTTCAGGATAGGTTAGGTTTGAACTTAATTTGAGGGAGTAAGTTTAGGGCTACTGTTAGTTTTCGGTTGAGTGTTACGGTTGGAGTAAGTGTCAGGGTCAGGTTAGGGTTGGGGTTGAGCTTCAGGTGTCAGCCTAGGGTTAGGCTTAGGTCTATGGTTTGAGTTAGGCTTCAGGTTAGGTTAGGTTTGAAGTTAGTTTGAGGGAGTAAGTTTAGGGCTACTCTTAGTTTTCGGTTCAGTGTTTCAGTTGGAGATAGCGTCAGGGTTAGGTTAGGGTTGGGGTTGAGCTTCAGGTGTCCGCCTGGGTTAGGGTTAGGTCTATGGTTTGAGATAGGCTTCAGGTTAGGTTAGGTTTGAACTTAGTTTGAGGGAGTAAGTTTAGGGCTACTGTTAGTTTTCGGTTCAGTGTTACGGTTGGAGTTAGCGTGAGGGTCAGGTTAGGGTTGGGCTTGAGCTTAAGGTGTCCGCCTAGGGTTAGGGTTAGGTGTATGGTTTGATTTAGGCTTCAGGTTAGGTTAGGCTTGAACTTAGTTTGAGGGAGTAAGTTTAGGGCTACTGTTAGTTTTCGGTTCAGTGTTACGGTTGGAGATAGCGTGAGGGTCAGGTTAGGGATGGGGTTGAGCTTCAGGTGTCCGCCTAGGGTTAGGGTTAGGTCTATGGTTTGAGTTAGGCTTCAGGTTATGTTAGGTTTGAACTTAGTTTGAGGGAGTAAATTTAGGGCTACTGTTAGTTTTCGATTCAGTGTTACGGTTGGAGATAGCGACAGGGTCAGGTTAGGGTTGGGGTTGAGCTTCAGGTGTCCGCCTAGGGTTAGGGTTAGGTCTATGGTTTGAGTTAGGCTTCAGGTTAGGTTAGGTTTGAACTTAGTTTGAGGGAGTAAGTTTAGGGCTACTGTTAGTTTTCGGTTCAGTGTTACGGTTGGAGTAAGAGTTAGGGTCAGGTTAGGGTTGGTGTTGAGCTTCAGGTGTCCGCCTAGGGTTAGGGTTAGGTCTATGGTTTGAGTTAGGCTTCAGGTTAGGTTAGGTTTGAACTTATTTTTTTTTTTTTTTTTTTTTTTTTTCTTTTTTTGGAGAGGTTTTTGCTATAGGGCGCGTGCGCTCGCCAGACAGACAGAGAGAGACAGAGAGATAGAAAGCAGGAAATCACCCCCCAGGGGGTATGGCCACGCCGCAATCCCTTCTCCTCTATTCTCCTCTCGGGATCTTGGGCACGCACGCACACGCGCCCGGCGTGAGTTTAAGCCGCCGGGTCCGGGACTCGAACCGCGGTCAACTACGCGGGAGTCCAGCGACATAGCCATTACGCTAACTGCTGGTCCCAGGTTTGAACTTATTTTGAGGGAGTAAGTTTAGGGCTACTGTTAGTTTTCGTGTAACTGTTACGGTTGGAGTTAGCGTCAGGTCCAGGTTAGGGTTGGCGTTGAGCTAATGGTGTCCGCCTAGGGTTAGGGTTAGGTGTATGGTTTGATTTAGGCTTCAGGTTAGGTTAGGTTTGAAGTTAGTTTGAGGGAGTAAGTTTAGGGCTACTGTTAGTTTTCGGTTAACTGTTACAGTTGGAGTAAGCGTGAGGGTCAGGTTAGGGTAGGGGTTGAGCTTAAGGTGTCCGCCTAGGGTTAGGGTTATGTCTATGGTTTGAGTTAGGCTTCAGGTTAGGTTAGGTTTGAACTTAGTTTGACGGAGTAAGTTTAGGGCTACTGTGAGTTTTCGGTTCAGTGTTACGGTTGGAGTTAGCGTGAGGGTCAGGTTAGGGTTGGGCTTGAGCTTAAGGTGTCCGCCTAGGGTTAGGGTTAGGTGTATGGTTTGATTTAGGCTTCAGGTTAGGTTAGGTTTGAACTTAGTTTGAGGGAGTAAGTTTAGGGCTACTGTTAGTTTTCGGTTCAGTGTTACGTTTGGAGATAGCGTGAGGGTCAGGTTAGTGTTGGGGTTGAGCTTCAGGTATCCGCCTAGGGTTAGGGTTAGGTCTATGGTTTGAGTTAGGCTTCAGGTTAGGTTAGGTTTGAACTTAGTTTGAGGGAGTAAGTTTAGGGCTACTGTTAGTTTTCGGTTCAGTGTTACGGTTGGAGATAGCGTCAGGGTCAGGTTAGGGTTGGGGTTGAGCTTCAGGTGTCCGTCTAGGGTTAGGGTTAGGTCTATGGTTTGAGTTAGGCTTCAGGTTAGGTTAGGTTTGAACTTAGTTTCAGGGAGTAAGTTTAGGGCTACTGTTAGTTTTCGGTTCAGTGTTACGGTTGGAGTAAGAGTCAGGGTCAGGTTAGGGTTGGGGTTGAGCTTCAGGTGTCCGCCTAGGGTTAGAGTTAGGTCTATGGTTTGAGTTAGGCTTCAGGTTAGGTTAGGTTTGAACTTAGTTTGAGGAAGTAAGTTTAGGGCTACTGTTAGTTTTCGTGTAACTGTTACGGTTGGAGTTAGCGTCAGGTCCGGGTTAGGGTTGGCGTTGAGCTAATGGTGTCCGCCTAGGGTTAGGATTAGGTGTATGGTTTGATTTAGGCTAGAGGTTAGGTTAGGTTTGAAGTTAGTTTGAGGGAGTAAGTTTAGGGCTACTGTTAGTTTTCGGTTAACTGTTACAGTTGGAGTAAGCGTGAGGGTCAGGTTAGGGTAGGGGTTGAGCTTAAGGTGTCCGCCTAGGGTTAGGGTTAGGTGTATGATTTGATTAAGGCTTCAGGTTAGGTTAGGTTTGAACTTAGTTTGAGGGAGTAAGTTTAGGGCTACTGTTAGTTTTCGGGTAACTGTTATGGTTGGAGTTAGCGTCAGGGTCAGGTTCGGTTGGGGTTGAGCTTAAGGTGTCCGCCTAGGGTTAGGGTTATGTCTATGGTTTGATTTAGGCTTCAGGTTAGGTTAGGTTTGAACTTAGTTTGAGGGAGTAAGTTTAGGGCTATGGTTAGTTTTCGGTTCAGTGTTACGGTTGGAGATAGCGTCAGGGTCAGGTTATGGTTGGGCTTGAACTTCAGGTGTCCGCCTAGTGTTAGGGTTAGGTCTATGGTTTGAGTTAGGCTTCAGGTTAGGTTAGGTTTGAAATTAGTTTGAGGGAGTAAGTTTAGGGCTACTGTTAGTTTTCGGTTCAGTGTTAAGGTTGGATTTAGCGTGAGGGTCAGGTTAGGGTTGGGGTTGAGCTTAAGGTGTCCGCCTAGGGTTAACGTTAGGTTTATGGTTTGATTTAGGCTTCAGGTTAGGTTAGGTGTGAACTTAGTTTGAGGGATTAAGTTTAGGGCTACTGTTAGTTTTCGGTTCAGTGTTACGGTTGGATTTAGCGTGAGGGTCAGGTTAGGGTTGGGGTTGAGCTTAAGGTGTCCGCCTAGGGTTAGCGTTAGGTGCATGGTTTGATTTAGGCTTCAGGTTAGGTTAGGTTTGAACTTAGTTTGAGGGAGTAAGTTTAGGGCTACTGTTAGTTTTCGGTTGAGTGTTACGGTTGGAGTAAGTGTCAGGGTCAGGTTAGGGTTGGGGTTGAGCTTCAGGTGTCAGCCTAGGGTTAGGGTTAGGTCTATGGTTTGAATTAGGCTTCAGGTTAGGTTAGGTTTGAACTTAGTTTGAGGGAGTAAATTTAGGGCTACTGTTAGTTTTCGATTCAGTGTTACGGTTGGAGATAGCGACAGGGTCAGGTTAGGGTTGGGGTTGAGCTTCAGGTGTCCGCCTAGGGTTAGGGTTAGGTCTATGGTTTGAGTTAGGCTTCAGGTTAGGTTAGGTTTGAACTTAGTTTGAGGGAGTAAGTTTAGGGCTACTGTTAGTTTTCGGTTCAGTGTTACGGTTGGAGTAAGAGTTAGGGTCAGGTTAGGGTTGGGGTTGAGCTTCAGGTGTCCGCCTAGGGTTAGGGTTAGGTCTATGGTTTGAGTTAGGCTTCAGGTTAGGTTAGGTTTGAACTTATTTTTTTTTTTTTTTTTTTTTTTCTTTTTTTGGAGAGGTTTTTGCTATAGGGCGCGTGCGCTCGCCAGACAGACAGAGAGAGACAGAGAGATAGAAAGCAGGAAATCACCCCCCAGGGGGTATGGCCACGCCGCAATCCCTTCTCCTCCATTCTCCTCTCGGGATCTTGGGCACGCACGCACACGCGCCCGGCGTGAGTTTAAGCCGCCGGGTCCGGGACTCGAACCGCGGTCAACTACGTGGGAGTCCAGCGACATAGCCATTACGCTAACTGCTGGTCCCAGGTTTGAACTTATTTTGAGGGAGTAAGTTTAGGGCTACTGTTAGTTTTCGTGTAACTGTTACGGTTGGAGTTAGCGTCAGGTCCAGGTTAGGGTTGGCGTTGAGCTAATGGTGTCCGCCTAGGGTTAGGGTTAGGTGTATGGTTTGATTTAGGCTTCAGGTTAGGTTAGGTTTGAAGTTAGTTTGAGGGAGTAAGTTTAGGGCTACTGTTAGTTTTCGGTTAACTGTTACAGTTGGAGTAAGCGTGAGGGTCAGGTTAGGGTAGGGGTTGAGCTTAAGGTGTCCGCCTAGGGTTAGGGTTATGTCTATGGTTTGAGTTAGGCTTCAGGTTAGGTAAGGTTTGAACTTAGTTTGACGGAGTAAGTTTAGGGCTACTGTGAGTTTTCGGTTCAGTGTTACGGTTGGAGTTAGCGTGAGGGTCAGGTTAGGGTTGGGCTTGAGCTTAAGGTGTCCGCCTAGGGTTAGGGTTAGGTGTATGGTTTGATTTAGGCTTCAGGTTAGGTTAGGTTTGAACTTAGTTTGAGGGAGTAAGTTTAGGGCTACTGTTAGTTTTCGGTTCAGTGTTACGTTTGGAGATAGCGTGAGGGTCAGGTTAGTGTTGGGGTTGAGCTTCAGGTATCCGCCTAGGGTTAGGGTTAGGTCTATGGTTTGAGTTAGGCTTCAGGTTAGGTTAGGTTTGAACTTAGTTTGAGGGAGTAAGTTTAGGGCTACTGTTAGTTTTCGGTTCAGTGTTACGGTTGGAGATAGCGTCAGGGTCAGGTTAGGGTTGGGGTTGAGCTTCAGGTGTCCGTCTAGGGTTAGGGTTAGGTCTATGGTTTGAGTTAGGCTTCAGGTTAGGTTAGGTTTGAACTTAGTTTCAGGGAGTAAGTTTAGGGCTACTGTTAGTTTTCGGTTCAGTGTTACGGTTGGAGTAAGAGTCAGGGTCAGGTTAGGGTTGGGGTTGAGCTTCAGGTGTCCGCCTAGGGTTAGAGTTAGGTCTATGGTTTGAGTTAGGCTTCAGGTTAGGTTAGGTTTGAACTTAGTTTGAGGAAGTAAGTTTAGGGCTACTGTTAGTTTTCGTGTAACTGTTACGGTTGGAGTTAGCGTCAGGTCCGGGTTAGGGTTGGCGTTGAGCTAATGGTGTCCGCCTAGGGTTAGGATTAGGTGTATGGTTTGATTTAGGCTAGAGGTTAGGTTAGGTTTGAAGTTAGTTTGAGGGAGTAAGTTTAGGGCTACTGTTAGTTTTCGGTTAACTGTTACAGTTGGAGTAAGCGTGAGGGTCAGGTTAGGGTAGGGGTTGAGCTTAAGGTGTCCGCCTAGGGTTAGGGTTAGGTGTATGATTTGATTAAGGCTTCAGGTTAGGTTAGGTTTGAACTTAGTTTGAGGGAGTAAGTTTAGGGCTACTGTTAGTTTTCGGGTAACTGTTATGGTTGGAGTTAGCGTCAGGGTCAGGTTCGGTTGGGGTTGAGCTTAAGGTGTCCGCCTAGGGTTAGGGTTATGTCTATGGTTTGATTTAGGCTTCAGGTTAGGTTAGGTTTGAACTTAGTTTGAGGGAGTAAGTTTAGGGCTATGGTTAGTTTTCGGTTCAGTGTTACGGTTGGAGATAGCGTCAGGGTCAGGTTATGGTTGGGCTTGAACTTCAGGTGTCCGCCTAGTGTTAGGGTTAGGTCTATGGTTTGAGTTAGGCTTCAGGTTAGGTTAGGTTTGAAATTAGTTTGAGGGAGTAAGTTTAGGGCTACTGTTAGTTTTCGGTTCAGTGTTAAGGTTGGATTTAGCGTGAGGGTCAGGTTAGGGTTGGGGTTGAGCTTAAGGTGTCCGCCTAGGGTTAACGTTAGGTTTATGGTTTGATTTAGGCTTCAGGTTAGGTTAGGTGTGAACTTAGTTTGAGGGATTAAGTTTAGGGCTACTGTTAGTTTTCGGTTCAGTGTTACGGTTGGATTTAGCGTGAGGGTCAGGTTAGGGTTGGGGTTGAGCTTAAGGTGTCCGCCTAGGGTTAGCGTTAGGTGCATGGTTTGATTTAGGCTTCAGGTTAGGTTAGGTTTGAACTTAGTTTGAGGGAGTAAGTTTAGGGCTACTGTTAGTTTTCGGTTGAGTGTTACGGTTGGAGTAAGTGTCAGGGTCAGGTTAGGGTTGGGGTTGAGCTTCAGGTGTCAGCCTAGGGTTAGGGTTAGGTCTATGGTTTGAATTAGGCTTCAGGTTAGGTTAGGTTTGAAGTTAGTTTGAGGGAGTAAGTTTAGGGCTACTCTTAGTTTTCGTTTCAGTGTTACGGTTGGAGATAGCGTCAGGGTAAGGTTAGGGTTGGGGTTGAGCTTCAGGTGTCCGCCTGGGTTAGGGTTAGGTCTATGGTTTGAGTTAGGCTTCAGGTTAGGTTAGGTTTGAACTTAGTTTGAGGGAGTAAGTTTAGGGCTACTGTTAGTTTTCGGTTCAGTGTTACGGTTGGAGTTAGCGTGAGGGTCAGGTTAGGGTTGGGCTTGAGCTTAAGGTGTCCGCCTAGGGTTAGGGTTAGGTGTATGGTTTGATTTAGGCTTCAGGTTAGGTTAGGCTTGAACTTAGTTTGAGGGAGTAAGTTTAGGGCTACTGTTAGTTTTCGGTTCAGTGTTACGGTTGGAGATAGCGTGAGGGTCAGGTTAGGGATGGGGTTGAGCTTCAGGTGTCTGCCTAGGGTTAGGGTTAGGTCTATGGTTTGAGTTAGGCTTCAGGTTATGTTAGGTTTGAACTTAGTTTGAGGGAGTAAATTTAGGGCTACTGTTAGTTTTCGATTCAGTGTTACGGTTGGAGATAGCGTCAGGGTCAGGTTAGGGTTGGGGTTGAGCTTCAGGTGTCCGCCTAGGGTTAGGGTTAGGTCTATGGTTTGAGTTAGGCTTCAGGTTAGGTTAGGTTTGAACTTAGTTTGAGGGAGTAAGTTTAGGGCTACTGTTAGTTTTCGGTTCAGTGTTACGGTTGGAGTAAGAGTTAGGGTCGGGTTAGGGTTGGGGTTGAGCTTCAGGTGTCCGCCTAGGGTTAGGGTTAGGTCTATGGTTTGAGTTAGGCTTCAGGTTAGGTTAGGTTTGAACTTATTTTGAGGGAGTAAGTTTAGGGCTACTGTTAGTTTTCGGGTAACTGTTACGGTTGGAGTTAGCGTCAGGTCCAGGTTAGGGTTGGCGTTGAGCTAATGGTGTCCGCCTAAGGTTAGGGTTAGGTGTATGGTTTGATTTAGGCTTCAGGTTAGGTTAGGTTTGAAGTTAGTTTGAGGGAGTAAGTTTAGGGCTACTGTTAGTTTTCGGTTAACTGTTACAGTTGGAGTAAGCGTGAGGGTCAGGTTAGGGTAGGGGTTGAGCTTAAGGTGTCCGCCTAGGGTTAGGGTTAGGTGTATGATTTGATTAAGGCTTCAGGTTAGGTTAGGTTTGAACTTAGTTTGAGGGAGTAAGTTTAGGACTACTGTTAGTTTTCGGGTAACTGTTATGGTTGGAGTTAGCGTCAGGGCCAGGTTCGGTTGGGGTTGAGCTTAAGGTGTCCGCCTAGGGTTAGGGTTATGTCTATGGTTTGAGTTAGGCTTCAGGTTAGGTTAGGTTTGAACTTAGTTTGACGGAGTAAGTTTAGGGCTACTGTGAGTTTTCGGTTCAGTGTTACGGTTGGAGTTAGCGTGAGGGTCAGGTTAGTGTTGGGCTTGAGCTTAAGGTGTCCGCTAGGGTTAGGGTTATGTCTATGGTTTGAGTTAGGCTTCAGGTTAGGTTAGGTTTGAACTTAGTTTGAGGGAGTAAGTTTAGGGCTATGGTTAGTTTTCGGTTCAGTGTTACGGTTGGAGATAGCGTCAGGGTCAGGTTATGGTTGGGCTGGAACTTCAGGTGTCCGCCTAGGGTTAGGGTTAGGTCTATGGTTTGAGTTAGGCTTCAGGTTAGGTTAGGTTTGAAATTAGTTTGAGGGACTAAGTTTAGGGCTACTGTTAGTTTTCGGTTCAGTGTTACGGTTGGATTTAGCGTGAGGGTCAGGTTAGGGTTGCGGTTGAGCTTAAGGTGTCCGCCTAGGGTTAGCGTTAGGTGTATGGTTTGATTTAGGCTTCAGGTTAGGTTAGGTTTGAACTTAGTTTGAGGGATTAAGTTTAGGGCTACTGTTAGTTTTCGGTTCAGTGTTACGGTTGGATTTAGCGTGAGGGTCAGGTTAGGGTTGGGGTTGAGCTTAAGGTGTCCGCCTAGGGTTAGCGTTAGGTGCATGGTTTGATTTAGGCTTCAGGTTAGGTTAGGTTTGAACTTAGTTTGAGGGAGTAAGTTTAGGGCTACTGTTAGTTTTCGGGTAACTGTTATGGTTGGAGTTAGCGTCAGGGCCAGGTTCGGTTGGGGTTGAGCTTAAGGTGTCCGCCTAGGTTTAGGGTTATGTCTATGGTTTGAGTTAGGCTTCAGGTTAGGTTAGGTTTGAACTTAGTTTGAGGGAGTAAGTTTAGGGCTATGGTTAGTTTTCGGTTCAGTGTTACGGTTGGAGATAGCGTCAGGGTCAGGTTAGGGTTGGGGTTGAGCTTAAGGTGTCCGCCTAGGGTTAGGTTTAGGTGTATGGTTTGATTTATGCTTCAGGTTAGGTTAGGTTTGAAATTAGTTTGAGGGAGTAAGTTTAGGGCTACTGTTAGTTTTCGGTTCAGTGTTATGGTTGGAGATAGCGTCAGGGTCAGGTGATGGTTGGGCTTGAACTTCAGGTGTCCGCCTAGGGTTAGGGTTAGGTCTATGGTTTGAGTTAGGCTTCAGGTTAGGTTAGGTTTGAAATTAGTTTGATGGAGTAAGTTTAGGGCTACTGTTAGTTTTCGGTTCAGTGTTACGGTTGGAGTTAGCGTGAGGGTCAGGTTAGGGTCGGGGTTGAGCTTAAGGTGTCCGCCTAGGGTTAGGGTTATGTCTATGGTTTGAGTTAGGCTTCAGGTTAGGTTAGGTTTGAACTTAGTTTGAGGGATTAAGTTTAGGGCTACTGTTAGTTTTCCGTTCAGTGTTATGGTTGGATTTAGCGTGAGGGTCAGGTTAGGGTTGGGGTTGAGCTTAAGGTGTCCGCCTAGGGTTAGCGTTAGGTGTATGGTTTGATTTAGGCTTCAGGTTAGGTTAGGTTTGAACTTAGTTTGAGGGAGTAAGTTTAGGGCTACTGTTAGTTTTCGGGTAACTGCTATGGTTGGAGTTAGCGTCAGGACCATTTTAGGATTGGGGTTGAGCTTAAGGTGTCCGCCAAGGGTTAGGGTTAGGTCTATGGTTTGAGTTAGGCTTCAGGATAGGTTAGGTTTGAACTTAGTTTGAGGGAGTAAGTTTAGGGCTACTGTTAGTTTTCGGTTGAGTGTTACGGTTGGAGTAAGTGTCAGGGTCAGGTTAGGGTTGGGGTTGAGCTTCAGGTGTCAGCCTAGGGTTAGGGTTAGGTCTATGGTTTGAGTTAGGCTTCAGGTTAGGTTAGGTTTGAAGTTAGTTTGAGGGAGTAAGTTTAGGGCTACTCTTAGTTTTCGGTTCAGTGTTACGGTTGGAGATAGCGTCAGGGTTAGGTTAGGGTTGGGGTTGAGCTTCAGGTGTCCGCCTGGGTTAGGGTTAGGTCTATGGTTTGAGTTAGGCTTCAGGTTAGGTTAGGTTTGAACTTAGTTTGAGGGAGTAAGTTTAGGGCTACTGTTAGTTTTCGGTTCAGTGTTACGGTTGGAGTTAGCGTGAGGGTCAGGTTAGGGTTGGGCTTGAGCTTAAGGTGTCCGCCTAGGGTTAGGGTTAGGTGTATGGTTTGATTTAGACTTCAGGTTAGGTTAGGCTTGAACTTAGTTTGAGGGAGTAAGTTTAGGGCTACTGTTAGTTTTCGGTTCAGTGTTACGGTTGGAGATAGCGTGAGGGTCAGGTTAGGGATGGGGTTGAGCTTCAGGTGTCTGCCTAGGGTTAGGGTTAGGTCTATGGTTTGAGTTAGGCTTCAGGTTATGTTAGGTTTGAAATTAGTTTGAGGGAGTAAATTTAGGGCTACTGTTAGTTTTCGATTCAGTGTTACGGTTGGAGATAGCGTCAGGGTCAGGTTAGGGTTGGGGTTGAGCTTCAGGTGTCCGCCTAGGGTTAGGGTTAGGTCTATGGTTTGAGTTAGGCTTCAGGTTAGGTTAGGTTTGAACTTAGTTTGAGGGAGTAAGTTTAGGGCTACTGTTAGTTTTCGGTTCAGTGTTACGGTTGGAGTAAGAGTTAGGGTCAGGTTAGGGTTTGGGTTGAGCTTCAGGTGTCCGCCTAGTGTTAGGGTTAGGTCTATGGTTTGAGTTAGGCTTCAGGTTAGGTTAGGTTTGAACTTATTTTGAGGGAGTAAGTTTAGGGCTACTGTTAGTTTTCGTGTAACTGTTACGGTTGGAGTTAGCGTCAGGTCCAGGTTAGGGTTGGCATTGAGCTAATGGTGTCCGCCTAGGGTTAGGGTTAGGTGTATGGTTTGATTTAGGCTTCAGGTTAGGTTAGGTTTGAAGTTAGTTTGAGGGAGTAAGTTTAGGGCTACTGTTAGTTTTCGGTTAACTGTTACAGTTGGAGTAAGCGTGAGGGTCAGGTTAGGGTAGGGGTTGAGCTTAAGGTGTCCGCCTAGGGTTAGGGTTAGGTGTATGATTTGATTAAGGCTTCAGGTTAGGTTAGGTTTGAACTTAGTTTGAGGGAGTAAGTTTAGGGCTACTGTTAGTTTTCGGGTAACTGTTATGGTTGGAGTTAGCGTCAGGGCCAGGTTCGGTTGGGGTTGAGCTTAAGGTGTCCGCCTAGGGTTAGGGTTAGGTCTATGGTTTGAGTTAGGCTTCAGGTTAGGTTAGGTTTGAACTTAGTTTGAGGGAGTAAGTTTAGGGCTACTGTTAGTTTTCGGTTCAGTGTTACGGTTGGAGATAGCGTCAGGGTCAGGTTAGGGTTGGGGTTGAGCTTCAGGTGTCCGTCTAGGGTTAGGGTTAGGTCTATGGTTTGAGTTAGGCTTCAGGTTATGTTAGGTTTGAAATTAGTTTGAGGGAGTAAATTTAGGGCTACTGTTAGTTTTCGATTCAGTGTTACGGTTGGAGATAGCGTCAGGGTCAGGTTAGGGTTGGGGTTGAGCTTCAGGTGTCCGCCTAGGGTTAGGGTTAGGTCTATGGTTTGAGTTAGGCTTCAGGTTAGGTTAGGTTTGAACTTAGTTTGAGGGAGTAAGTTTAGGGCTACTGTTAGTTTTCGGTTCAGTGTTACGGTTGGAGTAAGAGTTAGGGTCAGGTTAGGGTTGGGGTTGAGCTTCAGGTGTCCGCCTAGGGTTAGGGTTAGGTCTATGGTTTGAGTTAGGCTTCAGGTTAGGTTAGGTTTGAACTTATTTTGAGGGAGTAATTTTAGGGCTACTGTTAGTTTTCGTGTAAATGTTACGGTTGGAGTTAGCGTCAGGTCCAGGTTAGGGTTGGCATTGAGCTAATGGTGTTCGCCTAGGGTTAGGGTTAGGTGTATGGTTTGATTTAGGCTTCAGGTTAGGTTAGGTTTGAAGTTAGTTTGAGGGAGTAAGTTTAGGGCTAATGTTAGTTTTCGGTTAACTGTTACAGTTGGAGTAAGCGTGAGGGTCAGGTTAGGGTAGGGGTTGAGCTTAAGGTGTCCGCCTAGGGTTAGGGTTAGGTGTATGATTTGATTAAGGCTTCAGGTTAGGTTAGGTTTGAACTTAGTTTGAGGGAGTAAGTTTAGGGCTACTGTTAGTTTTCGGGTAACTGTTATGGTTGGAGTTAGCGTCAGGGCCAGGTTCGGTTGGGGTTGAGCTTAAGGTGTCCGCCTAGGGTTAGGTTTAGGTCTATGGTTTGAGTTAGGCTTCAGGTTAGGTTAGGTTTGAACTTAGTTTGAGGGAGTAAGTTTAGGGCTACTGTTAGTTTTCGGTTCAGTGTTACGGTTGGAGATAGCGTCAGGGTCAGGTTAGGGTTGGGGTTGAGCTTCAGGTGTCCGACTAGGGTTAGGGTTAGGTCTGTGGTTTGAGTTAGGCTTCAGGTTAGTTTAGGTTTGAACTTAGTTTCAGGGAGGAAGTTTAGGGCTACTGTTAGTTTTCGGTTCAGTGTTACGGTTGGAGTAAGAGTCAGGGTCAGGTTAGGGTTGGGGTTGAGCTTCAGGTGTCCGCCTAGGGTTAGAGTTAGGTCTATGGTTTGAGTTAGGCTTCAGGTTAGGTTAGGTTTGAACTTAGTTTGAGGGAGTAAGTTTAGGGCTACTGTTAGTTTTCGTGTAACTGTTACGGTTGGAGTTAGCGTCAGGTCCGGCTTAGGGTTGGCGTTGAGCTAATGGTGTCCGCCTAGGGTTAGGATTAGGTGTATGGTTTGATTTAGGCTTCAGGTTAGGTTAGGTTTGAAGTTAGTTTGAGGGAGTAAGTTTAGGGCTACTGTTAGTTTTCGGTTAACTGTTACAGTTGGAGTAAGCGTGAGGGTAAGGTTAGGGTAGGGGTTGAGCTTAAGGTGTCCGCCTAGGGTTAGGGTTAGGTGTATGATTTGATTAAGGCTTCAGGTTAGGTTAGGTTTGAACTTAGTTTGAGGGAGTAAGTTTAGGGCTACTTTTAGTTTTCGGGTAACTGTTATGGTTGGAGTTAGCGTCAGGGCCAGGTTCGGTTGGGGTTGAGCTTAAGGTGTCCGCCTAGGGTTAGGGTTATGTCTATGGTTTGAGTTAGGCTTCAGATTAGGTTAGGTTTGAACTTAGTTTGAGGGAGTAAGTTTAGGGCTATGGTTAGTTTTCGGTTCAGTGTTACGGTTGGAGATAGCGTCAGGGTCAGGTTATGGTTGGGCTTGAACTTCAGGTGTCCGCCTAGGGTTAGGGTTAGGTCTATGGTTTGAGTTAGGCTTCAGGATAGGTTAGGTTTGAAATTAGTTTGAGGGAGTAAGTTTAGGGCTACTGTTAGTTTTCGGTTCAGTGTTACGGTTGGATTTAGCGTGAGGGTCAGGTTAGGGTTGGGGTTGAGATTAAGGTGTCCGCCTAGGGTTAGCGTTAGGTGTATGGTTTGATTTAGGCTTCAGGTTAGGTTAGGTTTGAACTTAGTTTGAGGGATTAAGTTTAGGGCTACTGTTAGTTTTCGGTTCAGTGTTATGGTTGGATTTAGCGTGAGGGTCAGGTTAGGGTTGGGGTTGAGCTTAAGGTGTCTGCCTAGGGTTAGCGTTAGGTGTATGGTTTGATTTAGGCTTCAGGTTAGGTTAGGTTTGAACTTAGTTTGAGGGAGTAAGTTTAGGGCTACTGTTAGTTTTCGGGTAACTGTTATGGTTGGAGTTAGCGTCAGGGCCATTTTAGGATTGGGGTTGAGCTTAAGGTGTCCGCCAAGGGTTAGGGTTAGGTCTATGGTTTGAGTTAGGCTTCAGGATAGTTTAGGTTTGAACTTAGTTTGAGGGAGTAAGTTTAGGGCTACTGTTAGTTTTCGGTTCAGTGTTACGTTTGGAGATAGCGTCAGGGTCAGGTTAGTGTTGGGGTTGAGCTTCAGGTGTCCGCCTATGGTTAGGGTTAGGTCTATGGTTTGAGTTAGGCTTCAGGTTAGGTTAGGTTTGAACTTAGTTTGAGGGAGTAAGTTTAGGGCTATTGTTAGTTTTCGGTTGAGTGTTACGGTTGGAGTAAGAGTCAGGGTCAGGTTAGGGTTGGGGTTGAGCTTCAGGTGTCCGCCTAGGGTTAGGGTTAGGTCTATGGTTTGAGTTAGGCTTCAGGTTAGGTTAGGTTTGAACTTAGTTTCAGGGAGTAAGTTTAGGGCTACTGTTAGTTTTTGGTTCAGTGTTACGGTTGGAGTAAGAGTCAGGGTCATGTTAGGGTTGGGGTTGAGCTTCAGGTGTCCGCCTAGGGTTAGGGTTAGGTCTATGGTTTGAGTTAGGCTTCAGGTTAGGTTAGGTTTGAACTTAGTTTGAGGGAGTAAGTTTAGGGCTACTGTTAGTTTTCGTGTAACTGTTACGGTTGGAGTTAGCGTCAGGTCCACGTTAGGTTTGGCGTTGAGCTAATGGTGTCCACCTAGGGTTAGGGTTAGGTGTATGGTTTGATTTAGGCTTCAGGTTAGGTTAGGTTTGAAGTTAGTTTGAGGGAGTAAGTTTAGGGCTACTGTTAGTTTTCGGTTAACTGTTACAGTTGGAGTAAGCGTGAGGGTCAGGTTAGGGTAGGGGTTGAGCTTAAGGTGTCCGCCTAGGGTTAGGGTTAGGTGTATGATTTGATTAAGGCTTCAGGTTAGGTTAGGTTTGAAATTAGTTTGAGGGAGTAAGTTTAGGGCTACTGTTAGTTTTCGGGTAACTGTTATGGTTGGAGTTAGC
Organism: Tupaia tana; assembly: GCA_026018925.1. NCBI lineage: Eukaryota > Metazoa > Chordata > Mammalia > Scandentia > Tupaiidae > Tupaia > Tupaia tana. The sequence continues at coordinate 279,850 of JAKSZU010000042.1, read as the reverse complement.
GTCAGGGCCAGGTTCGGTTGGGGTTGAGCTTAAGGTGTCCGCCTAGGGTTAGGGTTATGTCTATGGTTTGAGTTAGGCTTCAGGTTAGGTTAGGTTTGAACTTAGTTTGAGGGAGTAAGTTTAGGGCTATGGTTAGTTTTCGGTTCAGTGTTACGGTTGGAGATTACGTCAGGGTCAGGTTATGGTTGGGCTTGAACTTCAGGTGTCCGCCTAGGGTTAGGGTTAGGTCTATGGTTTGAGTTAGGCTTCAGGTTAGGTTAGGTTTGAAATTAGCTTGAGGGAGTAAGTTTAGGGCTACTGTTAGTTTTCGGTTCAGTGTTACGGTTGGATTTAGCGTGAGGGTCAGGTTAGGGTTGGGGTTGAGCTTAAGGTGTCCGCCTAGGGTTAGCGTTAGGTTTATGGTTTGATTTAGGCTTCAGGTTAGGTTAGGTTTGAACTTAGTTTGAGGGATTAAGTTTAGGGCTACTGTTAGTTTTCGGTTCAGTGTTACGGTTGGATTTAGCGTGAGGGTAAGGTTAGGGTTGGGGTTGAGCTTAAGGTGTCCGCCTAGGGTTAGCGTTATGTGTATGGTTTGATTTAGGCTTCAGGTTAGGTTAGGTTTGAACTTAGTTTGAGGGAGTAAGTTTTGGGCTACTGTTAGTTTTCGGGTAACTGTTATGGTTGGAGTTAGCGTCAGGGCCATTTTAGGATTGGGGTTGAGCTTAAGGGGTCAGCCAAGGGTTAGGGTTAGGTCTATGGTTTGAGTTAGGCTTCAGGATAGGATAGGTTTGAACTTAGTTTGAGGGAGTAAGTTTAGGGCTACTGTTAGTTTTCGGTTCAGTGTTACGGTTGGAGATAGCGTCAGGGTCAGGTTAGTGTTGGGGTTGAGCTTCAGGTGTCCGCCTAGGGTTAGGGTTAGGTCTATGGTTTGAGTTAGGCTTCAGGTTAGGTTAGGTTTGAACTTAGTTTGAGGGAGTAAGTTTAGGGCTACTGTTAGTTCTCGCTTGAGTGTTACGGTTGGAGTAAGAGTCAGGGTCAGGTTAGGGTTGGGGTTGAGCTTCAGGTGTCCGCCTAGGGTTAGGGTTAGGTCTATGGTTTGAGTTAGGCTTCAGGTTTGGTTAGGTTTGAACTTAGTTTGAGGGAGTAAGTTTAGGGCTACTGTTAGTTTTCGGTTCAGTGTTACGGTTGGAGTTAGCGTGAGGGTCAGGTTAGGGTTGGGGTTGAGCTTAAGGTGTCCGCCTAGGGTTAGAGTTAGGTGTATGGTTTGATTTAGGCTTCAGGTTAGGTTAGGTTTGAACTTAGTTTGAGGGAGTAAGTTTAGGGCTACTGTTAGTTTTCGGGTAACTGTTATGGTTGGAGTTAGCGTCAGGGCCAATTTAGGGTTGGGGTTGAGCTTAAGGTGGACGCCTAGGGTTAGGGTTAGGTCTATGGTTTGAGTTAGGCTTCAGGTTAAGTTAGGTTTGAACTTAGTTTCAGGGAGTAAGTTTAGGGCTACTGTTAGTTTTCGGTTCAGTGTTACGGTTGGAGATAGCGTCAGGGTCAGGTTAGGGTTGGGGTTGAGCTTCAGGTGTCCGCCTAGGGTTAGGGTTAGGTCTATAGTTTGAGTTAGGCTTCAGGTTAGCTTAGGTTTGAACTTAGTTTGAGGGAGTAAGTTTAGGGCTACTGTTAGTTTTTGGTTCAGTGTTACGGTTGGATTTAGCGTGAGGGTCAGGTTAGGGTTGGGATTGAGCTTAAGGTGTCCGCCTAGGGTTGGGGTTAGGTGTATGGTTTGATTTAGGCTTCAGGTTAGGTTAGGTTTGAACTTAGTTTGAGGGAGTAAGTTTAGGGCTACTGTGAGTTTTCGGGTAACTGTTATGGTTGGAGTTAGCGTCAGGGCCATTTTAGGATTGGGGTTAAGCTTAAGGTTTCCGCCAAGGGTTAGGGTTAGGTCTATGGTTTGAGTTAGGCTTCAGGTTAGGTTAGGTTTGAACTTAGTTTGAGGGAGTAAGTTTAGGGCTACTGTTAGTTTTCGGTTCAGTGTTACGTTTGGAGATAGCGTCAGGGTCAGGTTAGGGTTGGGGTTGAGCTTCAGGTGTCCGCCTAGGGTTAGGGTTAGGTCTATGATTTGAGTTAGGCTTCAGGTTAGATTAGGTTTGAACTTAGTTTGAGGGAGTAAGTTTAGGGCTACTGTTAGTTTTCGGTTCAGTGTTACGGTTGGAGATAGCGTCAGGGTCAGGTTAGTGTTGGGGTTGAGCTTCAGGTGTCCGCCTAGGGTTAGGGTTAGGTCTATGGTTTGAGTTAGGTTTCAGGATAGGTTAGGATTGAACTTAGTTTGAGGGAGTAAGTTTAGTGCTAATGTTAGTTTTCGGTTCAGTGTTACGGTTCGAGTTAGCGTGAGGGTCAGGTTAGGGTTGGGGTTGAGGTTAAGGTGTCCGCCTTGGGTTAGGGTTAAGTGTATGGTTTGATTTAGGCTTCAGGTTAGGTTAGGTTTGAGCTTAGTTTGAGGGAGTAAGTTTAGGGCGACTTTTAGTTTTCGGGTAACTGTTATGGTTGGAGTTAGCGTCAGGGCCATTTTAGGACTGGGGTTGAGCTTAAGGTGTCCGCCAAGGGTTAGGGTTAGGTCTATGGTTTGAGTTAGGCTTCAGGTTAGGTTAGGTTTGAAGTTAGTTTGAGGGAGTAAGTTTAGGGCTACTGTTAGTTTTCGGTTCAGTGTTACGGTTGGAGATAGCGTCAGGGTTAGGTTAGTGTTGGGGTTGAGCTTCAGATGTCCGCCTAGGGTTAGGGTTAGGTCTATGGTTTGAGTTAGGCTTCAGGTTAGGTTAGGTTTGAAGTTAGTTTGAGGGAGTAAGTTTAGGGCTACTCTTAGTTTTCGGTTCAGTGTTACGGTTGGAGATAGCGTCAGCGTTAGGTTAGGGTTGGGGTTGAGCTTCAGGTGTCCGCCTAGGGTTAGGGTTAGGTCTATGGTTTGAGTTAGGCTTCAGGATAGGTTAGGTTTGAACTTAGTTTGAGGGAGTAAGTTTAGGGCTACTGTTAGTTTTCGGTTCAGTGTTACGGTTGGAGTTAGCGTGAGTGTCAGGTTAGGGTTGGGCTTGAGCTTAAGGTGTCCGCCTAGGGTTAGGGTTAGGTGTATGATTTGATTTAGGCTTCAGGTTAGGTTAGGTTTGAACTTAGTTTGAGGGAGTAAGTTTAGGGCTACTGTTAGTTTTCGGTTCAGTGTTACGGTGGGAGATCGCGTGAGGGTCAGGTTAGGGTTGGGGTTGAGCTTCAGGTGTCCGCCTAGGGTTAGGGTTAGGTCTATGGTTTGAGTTAGGCTTCAGGTTAGGTTAGGTTTGAACTTAGTTTGAGGGAGTAAGTTTAGGGCTACTGTTAGTTTTCCGTTCAGTGTTACGGTTGGAGATAGCGTCAGGGTCAGGTTAGGGTTGGGGTTGAGCTTCAGGTGTCCGCCTAGGGTTAGGGTTAGGTCTATCGTTTGAGTTAGGCTTCAGGTTAGGTTAGGTTTGAACTTAGTTTGAGGGAGTAAGTTTAGGGCTACTGTTAGTTTTTGGTTCAGTGTTACGGTTGGAGTAAGAGTCAGGGTCAGGTTAGGGTTGGGGTTGAGCTTCAGGTGTCCGCCTAGGGTTAGGGTTAGGTCTATGGTTTGAGTTAGGCTTCAGGTTAGGTTAGGTTTGAACTTAGTTTGAGGGAGTAAGTTTAGGGCTACTGTTAGTTTTCGTGTAACTGTTACGGTTGGAGTTAGCGTCAGGTCCACGTTAGGTTTGGCGTTGAGCTAATGGTGTCCGCCTAGGGTTAGGGTTAGGTGTATGGTTTGATTTAGGCTTCAGGTTAGGTTAGGTTTGAAGTTAGTTTGAGGGAGTAAGTTTCGGGCTACTGTTAGTTTTCGGTTAACTGTTACAGTTGGAGTAAGCGTGAGGGTCAGGTTAGGGTAGGGGTTAAGCTTAAGGTGTCCGCCTAGGGTTAGGGTTAGGTGTATGATTTGATTAAGGCTTCAGGTTAGGTTAGGTTTGAACTTAGTTTGAGGGAGTAAGTTTAGGGCTACTGTTAGTTTTCGGGTAAATGTTATGGTTGGAGTTAGCGTCAGGGCCAGGTTCGGTTGGGGTTGAGCTTAAGGTGTCCGCCTAGGGTTAGGGTTATGTCTATGGTTTGAGTTAGGCTTCAGGTTAGGTTAGGTTTGAACTTAGTTTGAGGGAGTAAGTTTAGGGCTATGGTTAGTTTTCGGTTCAGTGTTACGGTTGGAGATAGCGTTAGGGTCAGGTTAGGGTTGGGGTTGAGCTTAAGGTGTCCGCCTAGGGTTAGGGTTAGGTGTATGGTTTGATTTAGGCTTCAGGTTAGGTTAGGTTTGAACTTAGTTTGAGGGAGTAAGTTTAGGGCTACTGTTAGTTTTCGGTTCAGTGTTATGGTTGGAGATAGCGTCAGGGTCAGGTTATGGTTGGGCTTGAACGTCAGGTGTCCGCCTAGGGTTAGGGTTAGGTCTATGGTTTGAGCTAGGCTTCAGGTTAGGTTAGGTTTGAAATTAGTTTGAAGGAGTAAGTTTAGAGCTACTGTTAGTTTTCGGTTCAGTGTTACGTTTGGAGATAGCGTCAGGGTCAGGTTAGGGTTGGGGTTGAGCTTCAGGTGTCCGCCTAGGGTTAGGGTTAGGTCTATGGTTTGAGTTAGGCTTCAGGTTAGGTTAGGTTTGAACTTAGTTTGAGGGAGTAAGTTTAGGGCTACTGTTAGTTTTTGGTTGAGTGTTACGGTTGGAGTAAGAGTCAGGGTTAGGTTAGGGTTGGGGTTGAGCTTCAGGTGTCCGCCTAGGGTTAGGGTTAGGTCTATGGTTTGAGTTAGGCTTCAGGTTAGGTTAGGTTTGAACTTAGTTTGAGGGAGTAAGTTTAGGGCTACTGTTAGTTTTTGGTTGAGTGTTACGGTTGGAGTAAGAGTCAGGGTTAGGTTAGGGTTGGGGTTGAGCTTCAGGTGTCCGCCTAGGGTTAGGGTTAGGTCTATGGTTTGAGTTAGGCTTCAGGTTAGGTTAGGTTTGAACTTAGTTTGAGGGAGTAAGTTTAGGGCTACTGTTTGTTTTCGGTTCAGTGTTTCGGTTGGAGTTAGCGTGAGGGTCAGGATAGTGTAGGGGTTGAGCTTAAGGTGTCCGCCTAGGGTTAGGGTTAGGTGTATGGTTTGATTTAGGCTTCAGGTTAGGTTAGGTTTGAACTTAGTTTGAGGGAGTAAGTTTAGGGCTACTGTTAGTTTTCGGGTAACTGTTACGGTTGGAGTTAGCGTCAGGTCCAGGTTAGGGTTGGCGTTGAGCTAATGGTGTCCGCCTAGGGTTAGGGTTAGGTGTATGGTTTGATTTAGGCTTCAGGTTAGGTTAGGTTTGAAGTTAGTTTGAGGGAATAAGTTTAGGGCTACTGTTAGTTTTCGGGTAACTGTTACGGTTGGAGATAGCGTCAGGGTTAGGTTAGTGTTGGGGTTGAGCTTCAGATGTCCGCCTAGGGTTAGGGTTAGGTCTATGGTTTGAGTTAGGCTTCAGGTTAGGTTAGGTTTAAAGTTAGTTTGAGGGAGTAAGTTTAGGGCTACTCTTAGTTTTCGGTTCAGTGTTACGGTTGGAGTTAGCGTCAGCGTTAGGTTAGGGTTGGGGTTGAGCTTCAGGTGTCCGCCTAGGGTTAGGGTTAGGTCTATGGTTTGAGTTAGGTTTCACGTTAGGTTAGGTTTGAAATTAGTTTGAGGGAGTAAGTTTAGGGCTAATGTTAGTTTTCGGTTCAGTGTTACGGTTGGAGTTAGCGTGAGGGTCAGGTTAGGGTTGGGGTTGAGGTTAAGGTGTCCACCTAGGGTTAGGGTTAAGTGTATGGTTTGATTTATGCTTCAGGTTAGGTTAGGTTTGAGCTTAGTTTGAGGGAGTAAGTTTAGGGCGACTGTTAGTTTTCGGGTAACTCTTATGGTTGGAGTTAGCGTCAGGGCCATTTTAGGACTGGGGTTGAGCTTAAGGTGTCCGCCAAGGGTTAGGGTTAGGTCTATGGTTTGAGTTAGGCTTCAGGTTAGGTTAGGTTTGAAGTTAGTTTGAGGGAGTAAGTTTAGGGCTACTGTTAGTTTTCGGTTCAGTGTTACAGTTGTAGATAGCGTCAGGGTTAGGTTAGTGTCGGGGTTGAGCTTCAGATGTCCGCCTAGGGTTAGGGTTAGGTCTATGGTTTGAGTTAGGCTTCAGGTTAGGTTAGGTTTGAAGTTAGTTTGAGGGAGTAAGTTTAGGGCTACTCTTAGTTTTCGGTTCAGTGTTACGGTTGGAGATAGCGTCAGCGTTATGTTAGGGTTGGGGTTGAACTTCAGGTGTCCGCCTAGGGTTAGGGTTAGGTCTATGGTTTGAGTTAGGCTTCAGGTTAGGTTAGGTTTGAACTTAGTTTGAGGGAGTAAGTTTAGGGCTACTGTTAGTTTTCGGTTCAGTGTTACGGTTGGAGTTAGCGTGAGTGTCAGGTTAGGGTTGGGCTTGAGCTTAAGGTGTCCGCCTAGGGTTAGGGTTAGGTGTATGATTTGATTTAGGCTTCAGGTTAGGTTAGGTTTGAACTTAGTTTGAGGGAGTAAGTTTAGGGCTACTGTTAGTTTTGGGTTCAGTGTTACGGTGGGAGATAGCGTGAGGGTCAGGTTAGGGTTGGGGTTGAGCTTCAGGTGTCCGCCTAGGGTTAGGGTTAGGTCTATGGTTTGAGTTAGGCTTCAGGTTAGGTTAGGTTTGAACTTAGTTTGAGGGAGTAAGTTTAGGGCTACTGTTAGTTTTCGGTTCAGTGTTACGGTTGGAGATAGCGTCAGGGTCAGGTTAGGGTTGGGGTTGAGCTTCAGGTGTCCGCCTAGGGTTAGGGTTAGGTCTATCGTTTGAGTTAGGCTTCAGGTTAGGTTAGGTTTGAACTTAGTTTGAGGGAGTAAGTTTAGGGCTACTGTTAGTTTTCGGTTCAGTGTTACGGTTGGAGTAAGTGTCAGGGTCAGGTTAGGGTTGGGGTTGAGCTTCAGGTGTCCGCCTAGGGTTAGGGTTAGGTGTATGGTTTGAGTTAGGCTTCAGGTTAAGTTAGGTTTGAACTTAGTTTGAGGGAGTAAGTTTAGGGCTACTGTTAGTTTTCGTGTAACTCTTATGGTTGGAGTTAGCGTCTGGTCCAGGTTAGGGTTGGCGTTGAGCTAATGGTGTCCGCCTAGGGTTAGGGTTAGGTGTATGGTTTGATTTAGGCTTCAGGTTAGGTTAGGTTTGAAGTTAGTTTGAGGGAGTAAGTTTAGGGCTACTGTTAGTTTTTGGTTAACTGTTACAGTTGGAGTAAGCTTGAGGTTCAGGTTAGGGTAGGGGTTGAGCTTAAGGTGTCCGCCTAGGGTTAGGTTTAGGTGTATGATTTGATTAAGGCTTCAGGTTAGGTTAGGTTTGAACTTAGTTTGAGGGAGTAAGTTTAGGGCTACTGTTAGTTTTCGGGTAACTGTTATGGTTGGAGTTAGCGTCAGGGCCAGGTTCGGTTGGGGTTGAGCTTAAGGTGTCCGCCTAGGGTTAGGGTTATGTCTATGGTTTGAGTTAGGCTTCAGGTTAGGTTAGGTTTGAACTTAGTTTGAGGGAGTAAGTTTAGGGCTATGGTTAGTTTTCGGTTCAGTGTTACGGTTGGAGATAGCGTCAGGGTCAGGTTAGGGTTGGGGTTGAGCTTAAGGTGTCCGCCTAGGGTTAGGGTTAGGTGTATGGTTTGATTTAGGCTTCAGGTTAGGTTAGGTTTGAACTTAGTTTGAGGGAGTAAGTTTAGGGCTACTGTTAGTTTTCGGTTCAGTGTTATGGTTGGAGATAGCGTCAGGGTCAGGTTATGGTTGGGCTTGAACTTCAGGTGTCCGCCTAGGGTTAGGGTTAGGTCTATGGTTTGAGTTAGGCTTCAGGTTAGGTTAGGTTTGAAATTAGTTTGAGGGAGTAAGTTTAGGGCTACTGTTAGTTTTCGGTTCAGTGTTACGTTTGGAGATAGCGTGAGGGTCAGGTTAGGGTTGGGGTTGAGCTTCAGGTGTCCGCCTAGGGTTAGGGTTAGGTCTATGGTTTGAGTTAGGCTTCAGGTTAGGTTAGGTTTGAACTTAGTTTGAGGGAGTAAGTTTAGGGCTACTGTTAGTTTTCGGTTCAGTGTTACGGTTGGAGTAAGAGTCAGGGTTAGGTTAGGGTTGGGGTTGAGCTTCAGGTGTCCGCCTAGGGTTAGGGTTAGGTCTATGGTTTGAGTTAGGCTTCAGGTTAGGTTAGGTTTGAACTTAGTTTGAGGGAGTAAGTTTAGGGCTACTGTTTGTTTTCGGTTCAGTGTTTCGTTTGGAGTTAGCGTGAGGGTCAGGTTAGTGTAGGGGTTGAGCTTAAGGTGTCCGCCTAGGGTTAGGGTTAGGTGTATGGTTTGATTTAGGCTTCAGGTTAGGTTAGGTTTGAACTTAGTTTGAGGGAGTAAGTTTAGGGCTACTGTTAGTTTTCGGGTAACTGTTACGGTTGGAGTTAGCGTCAGGTCCAGGTTAGGGTTGGCGTTGAGCTAATGGTGTCAGCCTAGGGTTAGGGTTAGGTGTATGGTTTGATTTAGGCTTCAGGTTAGGTTAGGTTTGAAGTTAGTTTGAGGGAATAAGTTTAGGGCTACTGTTAGTTTTCGGTTAACTGTTACAGTTGGAGTAAGCGTGAGGGTCAGGTTAGGGTAGGGGTTGAGCTTAAGGTGTCCGCCTAGGGTTAGGGTTAGGTGTATGATTTGATTAAGGCTTCAGGTTAGGTTAGGTTTGAACGTAGTTTGAGGGAGTAAGTTTAGGGCTACTGTTAGTTTTCGGGTAACTGTTATGGTTGGAGTTAGCGTCAGGGCCATTTTAGGATTGGGCTTGAGCTTAAGGTTTCCGCCTAGGGTTAGGGTTAGGTCTATGGTTTGAGTTAGGCTTCAGGTTAGGTTAGGTTTGAACTTAGTTTGAGGGAGTAAGTTTAGAGCTACTGTTACTTTTCGGTTCAGTGTTACGGTTGGAGATAGCGTCAGGGTCAGGTTAGGGTTGGGGTTGAGCTTCAGGTGTCCGCCTAGGGTTAGGGTTAGGTCTATGGTTTGAGTTAGGCTTCAGGTTAGGTTACGATTGAACTTAGTTTGAGGGAGTAAGTTTAGGGCTACTGTTAGTTTTCTGTTCAGTGTTACGGTTGGAATTAGCGTGAGGGTCAGGTTACGGTTGGGCTTGAGCTTAAGGTGTCCGCCTAGGGTTAGGGTTAGGTGTATGGTTTGATTTAGGCTTCAGGTTATGTTAGGTTTGAACTTAGTTTGAGTGAGGAAGTTTAGGGCTACTGTTAGTTTTCGGTTCAGTGTTACGGTTGGAGATAGCGTCAGGGTCAGGTTAGGGTTGGGGTTGAGCTTCAGGTGTCCGCCTAGGGTTAGGGTTAGGTCTATGGTTTGTGTTAGGCTTCAGGTTAGGTTAGGTTTGAAATTAGTTTGAGGGAGTAAATTTAGGGTTAATGTTAGTTTTCGGTTCAGTGTTACGGTTGGAGTTAGCGTGAGGGTCAGGTTAGGGTTGGGATTGAGGTTAAGGTGTCCGCCTAGGGTTAGGGTTAGGTGTATGGTTTGATTTAGGCTTCAGGTTAGGTTAGGTTTGAGCTTAGTTTGAGGTAGTAAGTTTAGGGCGACTGTTAGTTTTCTGGTAACAGTTATGGTTGGAGTTAGCGTCAGGGCCAGGTTAGGGTTGGGGTTGAGCTTAAAGTTTCCGCCTAGGGTTAGGGTTAGGTCTATGGTTTGAGTTAGGCTTCAGGTTAGGTTAGGTTTGAACTTAGTTTGCGGGAGTAAGTTTAGGGCTACTGTTAGTTTTCGGTTCAGTGTTACGGTTGGAGATAGCGTAAGGGTCAGGTTAGCGTTGGGGTTGAGCTTCAGGTGTCCGCCTAGGGTTAGGGTTAGGTCTATGGTTTGAGTTAGGCTTCAGGTTAGGTTAGGTTTGAACTTAGTTTGAGGGAGTAAGTTTAGGGATACTGTTAGTTTTCAGTTCAGTGTTACGGTTGGATTTAGCATGAGGGTCAGGTGAGGGTTGGGGTTGAGCTAAAGGTGTCCGCCTAGGGTTAGGGTTAGGTCTATGGTTTGATTTAGGCTTCAGGTTAGGTTAGGTTTGAACTTAGTTTGAGGGAGTAAGTTTAGGGCTACTGTTAGTTTTCGGGTAACTGTTATGGTTGGATTTAGCGTCAGGGCCATTTTAGGACTGGGGTTGAGCTTAAGGTGTCTGCCAAGGGTTAGGGTTAGGTCTATGGTTTGAGTTAGGCTTCAGGTTAGGTTAGGTTTGAAGTTAGTTTGAGGGAGTAAGTTTAGGGCTACTGTTAGTTTTCGGTTCAGTGTTACGGTTGGAGATAGCGTCAGCGTTAGGTTAGGGTTGGGGTTGAGCTTCAGGTGTCCACCTAGGGTTAGGGTTAGGTCTATGGTTTGAGTTAGGCTTCAGGTTAGGTTAGGTTTGAACTTAGTTTGAGGGAGTAAGTTTAGGGATACTGTTAGTTTTCGGTTCAGTGTTACGGTTGGAATTAGCGTGAGTGTCAGGTTAGGGTTGTGCTTGAGCTTAAGGTTTCCGCCTAGGGTTAGGGTTAGGTGTATGATTTGATTTAGGCTTCAGGTTAGGTTAGGTTTGAACTTAGTTTGAAGGAGTAAGTTTAGGGCTACTGTTAGTTTTCGGTTCAGTGTTACGGTGGGAGATAGCGTGAGGGTCAGGTTAGGGTTGGGGTTGAGCTTCAGGTGTCCGCCTAGGGTTAAGGTTAGGTCTATGGTTTGAGTTAGGCTTCAGGTTAGGTTAGGTTTGAACTTAGTTTGAGGGAGTAAGTTTAGGGCTACTGTTAGTTTTCGGTTCAGTGTTACGGTTGGAGATAGCGTCAGGGTCAGGTTAGGGTTGGGGTTGAGCTTCAGGTGTCCTCCTAGGGTTAGGGTTAGGTCTATCGTTTGAGTTAGGCTTCAGGTTAAGTTAGGTTTGAAGTTAGTTTGAGGGAGTAGGTTTAGGGCTACTGTTAGTTTTCGGGTAACTGTTACGGTTGGAGTTAGCGTCTGGTCCAGGTTAGGTTTGGCGTTGAGCTAATGGTGCCCGCCTAGGGTTAGGGTTAGGTGTATGGTTTGATTTAGGCTTCAGGTTAGGTTAGGTTTGAAATTAGTTTGAGGGAGTAAGTTTAGGGCTACTGTTAGTTTTCGGTTAACTGTTACAGTTGGAGTAAGCGTGAGGTTCAGGTTAGGGTAGGGGTTGAGCTTAAGGTTTCCGCCTAGGGTTAGGTTTAGGTGTATGATTTGATTAAGGCTTCAGGTTAGGTTAGGTTTGAACTTAGTTTGAGGGAGTAAGTTTAGGGCTACTGTTAGTTTTCGGGTAACTGTTATGGTTGGAGTTAGCGTCAGGGCCAGGTTCGGTTGGGGTTGAGCTTAAGGTGTCCGCCTAGGGTTAGGGTTATGTCTATGGTTTGAGTTAGGCTTCAGGTTAGGTTAGGTTTGAACTTAGTTTGAGGGAGTAAGTTTAGGGCTATGGTTAGTTTTCGGTTCAGTGTTACGGTTGGAGATAGCGTCAGGGTCAGGTTAGGGTTGGGGTTGAGCTTAAGGTGTCCGCCTACGGTTAGGTTTAGGTGTATGGTTTGATTTATGCTTCAGGTTAGGTTAGGTTTGAAATTAGTTTGAGGGAGTAAGTTTAGGGCTACTGTTAGTTTTCGGTTCAGTGTTATGGTTGGAGATAGCGTCAGGGTCAGGTTATGGTTGGGCTTGAACTTCAGGTGTCCGCCTAGGGTTAGGGTTAGGTCTATGGTTTGAGTTAGGCTTCAGGTTAGGTTAGGTTTGAAATTAGTTTGAGGGAGTAAGTTTAGGGCTACTGTTAGTTTTCGGTTCAGTGTTACGGTTGGAGTTAGCGTGAGGGTCAGGTTAGGGTCGGGGTTGAGGTTAAGGTGTCCGCCTAGGGTTAGGGTTATGTCTATGGTTTGAGTTAGGCTTCAGGTTAGGTTAGGTTTGAACTTAGTTTGAGGGATTAAGTTTAGGGCTACTGTTAGTTTTCGGTTCAGTGTTACGGTTGGATTTAGCGTGAGGGTCAGGTTAGGGTTGGGGTTGAGCTTAAGGTGTCCGCCTAGGGTTAGGGTTAGGTGTATGGTTTGACTTAGGCTTCAGGTTAGGTTAGGTTTGAACTTAGTTTGAGGGAGTAAGTTTAGGGCTACTGTTAGTTTTCGGTTCAGTGTTATGGTTGGAGATAGCGTCAGGGTCAGGTTATGGTTGGGCTTGAACTTCAGGTGTCCGCCTAGGGTTAGGGTTAGGTCTATGGTTTGAGTTAGGCTTCAGGTTAGGTTAGGTTTGAAATTAGTTTGAGGGAGTAAGTTTAGGGCTACTGTTAGTTTTCGGTTCAGTGTTACGTTTGGAGATAGCGTGAGGGTCAGGTTAGGGTTGGGGTTGAGCTTCAGGTGTCCGCCTAGGGTTAGGGTTAGGTCTATGGTTTGAGTTAGGCTTCAGGTTAGGTTAGGTTTGAACTTAGTTTGAGGGAATAAGTTTAGGGCTACTGTTAGTTTTCGGTTCAGTGTTACGGTTGGAGTAAGAGTCAGGGTTAGGTTAGGGTTGGGGTTGAGCTTCAGGTGTCCGCCTAGGGTTAGGGTTAGGTCTATGGTTTGAGTTAGGCTTCAGGTTAGGTTAGGTTTGAACTTAGTTTGAGGGAGTAAGTTTAGGGCTACTGTTTGTTTTCGGTTCAGTGTTTCGTTTGGAGTTAGCGTGAGGGTCAGGTTAGTGTAGGGGTTGAGCTTAAGGTGTCCGCCTAGGGTTAGGGTTAGGTGTATGGTTTGATTTAGGCTTCAGGTTAGGTTAGGTTTGAACTTAGTTTGAGGGAGTAAGTTTAGGGCTACTGTTAGTTTTCGGGTAACTATTACGGTTGGAGTTAGCGTCAGGTCCAGGTTAGGGTTGGCGTTGAGCTAATGGTGTCAGCCTAGGGTTAGGGTTAGGTGTATGGTTTGATTTAGGCTTCAGGTTAGGTTAGGTTTGAAGTTAGTTTGAGGGAATAAGTTTAGGGCTACTGTTAGTTTTCGGTTAACTGTTACAGTTGGAGTAAGCGTGAGGGTCAGGTTAGGGTAGGGGTTGAGCTTAAGGTGTCCGCCTAGGGTTAGGGTTAGGTGTATGATTTGATTAAGGCTTCAGGTTAGGTTAGGTTTGAACGTAGTTTGAGGGAGTAAGTTTAGGGCTACTGTTAGTTTTCGGGTAACTGTTATGGTTGGAGTTAGCGTCAGGGCCATTTTAGGATTGGGCTTGAGCTTAAGGTTTCCGCCTAGGGTTAGGGTTAGGTCTATGGTTTGAGTTAGGCTTCTGGTTAGGTTAGGTTTGAACTTAGCTTGAGGGAGTAAGTTTAGAGCTACTGTTACTTTTCGGTTCAGTGTTACGGTTGGAGATAGCGTCAGGGTCAGGTTAGGGTTGGGGTTGAGCTTCAGGTGTCCGCCTAGGGTTAGGGTTAGGTCTATGGTTTGAGTTAGGCTTCAGGTTAGGTTACGATTGAACTTAGTTTGAGGGAGTAAGTTTAGGGCTACTGTTAGTTTTCTGTTCAGTGTTACGGTTGGAATTAGCGTGAGGGTCAGGTTACGGTTGGGCTTGAGCTTAAGGTGTCCGCCTAGGGTTAGGGTTAGGTGTATGGTTTGATTTAGGCTTCAGGTTATGTTAGGTTTGAACTTAGTTTGAGTGAGGAAGTTTAGGGCTACTGTTAGTTTTCGGTTCAGTGTTACGGTTGGAGATAGCGTCAGGGTCAGGTTAGGGTTGGGGTTGAGCTTCAGGTGTCCGCCTAGGGTTAGGGTTAGGTCTATGGTTTGTGTTAGGCTTCAGGTTAGGTTAGGTTTGAAATTAGTTTGAGGGAGTAAGTTTAGGGTTAATGTTAGTTTTCGGTTCAGTGTTACGGTTGGAGTTAGCGTGAGGGTCAGGTTAGGGTTGGGGTTGAGGTTAAGGTGTCCGCCTAGGGTTAGGGTTAGGTGTATGGTTTGATTTAGGCTTCAGGTTAGGTTAGGTTTGAGCTTAGTTTGAGGTAGTAAGTTTAGGGCGACTGTTAGTTTTCTGGTAACAGTTATGGTTGGAGTTAGCGTCAGGGCCAGGTTAGGGTTGGGGTTGAGCTTAAAGTTTCCGCCTAGGGTTAGGGTTAGGTCTATGGTTTGAGTTAGGCTTCAGGTTAGGTTAGGTTTGAACTTAGTTTGAGGGAGTAAGTTTAGGGATACTGTTAGTTTTCAGTTCAGTGTTATGGTTGGATTTAGCATGAGGGTCAGGTTAGGGTTGGGGTTTAGCTTAAGGTGTCCGCCTAGGGTTAGGGTTAGGTCTATGGTTTGATTTAGGCTTCAGGTTAGGTTAGGTTTGAACTTAGTTTGAGGGAGTAAGTTTAGGGCTACTGTTAGTTTTCGGGTAACTGTTATGGTTGGATTTAGCGTCAGGGCCATTTTAGGACTGGGGTTGAGCTTAAGGTGTCTGCCAAGGGTTAGGTTTAGGTCTATGGTTTGAGTTAGGCTTCAGGTTAGGTTAGGTTTGAAGTTAGTTTGAGGGAGTAAGTTTAGGGCTACTGTTAGTTTTCAGTTCAGTGTTACGGTTGGAGATAGCGTCAGGGTTAGGTTAGGGTTGGGGTTGAGCTTCAGGTGTCCGCCTAGGGTTAGGGTTAGGTCTATGGTTTGAGTTAGGCTTCAGGTTAGGTTAGGTTTGAAGTTAGTTTGAGGGAGTAAGTTTAGGGCTACTGTTAGTTTTCGGTTCAGTGTTACGGTTGGAGATAGCGTCAGCGTTAGGTTAGGGTTGGGGTTGAGCTTCAGGTGTCCACCTAGGGTTAGGGTTAGGTCTATGGTTTGAGTTAGGCTTCAGGTTAGGTTAGGTTTGAACTTAGTTTGAGGGAGTAAGTTTAGGGATACTGTTAGTTTTCGGTTCAGTGTTACGGTTGGAGTTAGCGTGAGTGTCAGGTTAGGGTTGTGCTTGAGCTTAAGGTTTCCGCCTAGGGTTAGGGTTAGGTGTATGATTTGATTTAGGCTTCAGGTTAGGTTAGGTTTGAACTTAGTTTGAAGGAGTAAGTTTAGGGCTACTGTTAGTTTTCGGTTCAGTGTTACGGTGGGAGATAGCGTGAGGGTCAGGTTAGGGTTGGGGTTGAGCTTCAGGTGTCCGCCTAGGGTTAAGGTTAGGTCTATGGTTTGAGTTAGGCTTCAGGTTAGGTTAGGTTTGAACTTAGTTTGAGGGAGTAAGTTTAGGGCTACTGTTAGTTTTCGGTTCAGTGTTACGGTTGGAGATAGCGTCAGGGTCAGGTTAGGGTTGGGGTTGAGCTTCAGGTGTCCGCCTAGGGTTAGGGTTAGGTCTATCGTTTGAGTTAGGCTTCAGGTTAAGTTAGGTTTGAAGTTAGTTTGAGGGAGTAAGTTTAGGGCTACTGTTAGTTTTCGGTTCAGTGTTACGGTTGGAGTAAGAGTCAGGGTCAGGTTAGGGTTGGGGTTGAGCTTCAGGTGTCCGCCTAGGGTTAGGGTTAGGTCTATGGTTTGAGTTAGGCTTCAGGTTAGGTTAGGTTTGAACTGAGTTTGAGGGAGTAAGTTTAGGGCTACTGTTAGTTTTCGGGTAACTGTTACGGTTGGAGTTAGCGTCTGGTCCAGGTTAGGTTTGGCGTTGAGCTAATGGTGCCCGCCTAGGGTTAGGGTTAGGTGTATGGTTTGATTTAGGCTTCAGGTTAGGTTAGGTTTGAAATTAGTTTGAGGGAGTAAGTTTAGGGCTACTGTTAGTTTTCGGTTAACTGTTACAGTTGGAGTAAGCGTGAGGTTCAGGTTAGGGTAGGGGTTGAGCTTAAGGTTTCCGCCTAGGGTTAGGTTTAGGTGTATGATTTGATTAAGGCTTCAGGTTAGGTTAGGTTTGAACTTAGTTTGAGGGAGTAAGTTTAGGGCTACTGTTAGTTTTCGGGTAACTGTTATGGTTGGAGTTAGCGTCAGGGCCAGGTTCGGTTGGGGTTGAGCTTAAGGTGTCCGCCTAGGGTTAGGGTTATGTCTATGGTTTGAGTTAGGCTTCAGGTTAGGTTAGGTTTGAACTTAGTTTGAGGGAGTAAGTTTAGGGCTATGGTTAGTTTTCGGTTCAGTGTTACGGTTGGAGATAGCGTCAGGGTCAGGTTAGGGTTGGGGTTGAGCTTAAGGTGTCCGCCTACGGTTAGGTTTAGGTGTATGGTTTGATTTATGCTTCAGGTTAGGTTAGGTTTGAAATTAGTTTGAGTGAGTAAGTTTAGGGCTACTGTTAGTTTTCGGTTCAGTGTTATGGTTGGAGATAGCGTCAGGGTCAGGTTATGGTTGGGCTTGAACTTCAGGTGTCCGCCTAGGGTTAGGGTTAGGTCTATGGTTTGAGTTAGGCTTCAGGTTAGGTTAGGTTTGAAATTAGTTTGAGGGAGTAAGTTTAGGGCTACTGTTAGTTTTCGGTTCAGTGTTACGGTTGGAGTTAGCGTGAGGGTCAGATTAGGGTCGGGGTTGAGGTTAAGGTGTCCGCCTAGGGTTAGGGTTATGTCTATGGTTTGAGTTAGGCTTCAGGTTAGGTTAGGTTTGAACTTAGTTTGAGGGATTAAGTTTAGGGCTACTGTTAGTTTTCGGTTCAGTGTTACGGTTGGATTTAGCGTGAGGGTCAGGTTAGGGTTGGGGTTGAGCTTAAGGTGTCCGCCTAGGGTTAGCGTTAGGTGTATGGTTTGATTTAGGCTTCAGGTTAGGTTAGGTTTGAACTTAGTTTGAGGGAGTAAGTTTAGGGCTACTGTTAGTTTTCGGGTAACTGCTATGGTTGGAGTTAGCGTCAGGACCATTTTAGGATTGGGGTTGAGCTTAAGGTGTCCGCCAAGGGTTAGGGTTAGGTCTATGGTTTGAGTTAGGCTTCAGGATAGGTTAGGTTTGAACTTAGTTTGAGGGAGTAAGTTTAGGGCTACTGTTAGTTTTCGGTTCAGTGTTACGTTTGGAGATAGCGTCAGGGTCAGGTTAGGGTTGGGGTTGAGCTTCAGGTGTCCGCCTATTGTTAGGGTTAGGTCTATGGTTTGAGTTAGGCTTCAGGTTAGGTTAGGTTTGAACTTAGTTTGAGGGAGTAAGTTTAGGGCTACTGTTAGTTTTCGGTTGAGTGTTATGGTTGGAGTAAGTGTCAGGGTCAGGTTAGGGTTCGGGTTGAGCTTCAGGTGTCAGCCTAGGGTTAGGGTTAGGTCTATGGTTTGAGTTAGGCTTCAGGTTAGGTTAGGTTTGAAGTTAGTTTGAGGGAGTAAGTTTAGGGCTACTGTTAGTTTTCGGTTAACTGTTACAGTTGGAGTAAGCGTGAGGGTCAGGTTAGGGTAGGGGTTGAGCTTAAGGTGTCCGCCTAGGGTTAGGGTTAGGTGTATGATTTGATTAAAGCTTCAGGTTAGGTTAGGTTTGAACTTAGTTTGAGGGAGTAAGTTTAGGGCTACTGTTAGTTTTCGGGTAACTGTTATGGTTGGAGTTAGCGTCAGGGCCAGGTTCGGTTGGGGTTGAGCTTAAGGTGTCCGCCTAGGGTTAGGGTTATGTCTATGGTTTGAGTTAGGCTTCAGGTTAGGTTAGGTTTGAACTTAGTTTGACGGAGTAAGTTTAGGGCTACTGTGAGTTTTCGGTTCAGTGTTACGGTTGGAGTTAGCGTGAGGGTCAGGTTAGGGTTGGGCTTGAGCTTAAGGTGTCCGCCTAGGGTTAGGGTTAGGTGTATGGTTTGATTTAGGCTTCAGGTTAGGTTAGGTTTGAACTTAGTTTGAGGGAGTAAGTTTAGGGCTACTGTTAGTTTTCGGTTCAGTGTTACGTTTGGAGATAGCGTGAGGGTCAGGTTAGTGTTGGGGTTGAGCTTCAGGTATCCGCCTAGGGTTAGGGTTAGGTCTATGGTTTGAGTTAGGCTTCAGGTTAGGTTAGGTTTGAACTTAGTTTGAGGGAGTAAGTTTAGGGCTACTGTTAGTTTTCGGTTCAGTGTTACGGTTGGAGATAGCGTGAGGGTCAGGTTAGGGTTGGGGTTGAGCTTCAGGTGTCCGTCTAGGGTTAGGGTTAGGTCTATGGTTTGAGTTAGGCTTCAGGTTAGGTTAGGTTTGAACTTAGTTTCAGGGAGTAAGTTTAGGGCTACTGTTAGTTTTCGGTTCAGTGTTACGGTTTGAGTAAGAGTCAGGGTCAGGTTAGGGTTGGGGTTGAGCTTCAGGTGTCCGCCTAGGGTTAGAGTTAAGTCTATGGTTTGAGTTAGGCTTCAGGTTAGGTTAGGTTTGAACTTAGTTTGAGGGAGTAAGTTTAGGGCTACTGTTAGTTTTCGTGTAACTGTTACGGTTGGAGTTAGCGTCAGGTCCGGGTTAGGGTTGGCGTTGAGCTAATGGTGTCCGCCTAGGGTTAGGATTAGGTGTATGGTTTGATTTAGGCTTCAGGTTAGGTTAGGTTTGAAGTTAGTTTGAGGGAGTAAGTTTCGGGCTACTGTTAGTTTTCGGTTAACTGTTACAGTTGGAGTAAGCGTGAGGGTCAGGTTAGGGTAGGGGTTGAGCTTAAGGTGTCCGCCTAGGGTTAGGGTTAGGTGTATGATTTGATTAAGGCTTCAGGTTAGGTTAGGTTTGAACTTAGTTTGAGGGAGTAAGTTTAGGGCTACTGTTAGTTTTCGGGTAACTGTTATGGTTGGAGTTAGCGTCAAGGCAAGGTTCGGTTGGGGTTGAGCTTAAGGTGTCAGCCTAGGGTTAGGGTTATGTCTATGGTTTGAGTTAGGCTTCAGGTTAAGTTAGGTTTGAACTTAGTTTGAGGGAGTAAGTTTAGGGCTATGGTTAGTTTTCGGTTCAGTGTTACGGTTGGAGATATCGTCAGGGTCAGGTTATGGTTGGGCTTGAACTTCAGGTGTCCGCCTAGGGTTAGGGTTAGGTCTATGGTTTGAGTTAGGCTTCAGGTTAGGTTAGGTTTGAAATTAGTTTGAGGGAGTAAGTTTAGGGCTACTGTTAGTTTTCGGTTCAGTGTTACGGTTGGATTTAGCGTGAGGGTCAGGTTAGGGTTGGGGTTGAGCTTAAGGTGTCCGCCTAGGGTTAGGGTTAGGTGTATGGTTTGATTTAGGGTTCAGGTTAGGTTAGGTTTGAACGTAGTTTGAGGGATTAAGTTTAGGGCTACTGTTAGTTTTCGGTTCAGTGTTACGGTTGGATTTAGCGTGAGGGTCAGGTTAGGGTTGGGGTTGAGCTTAAGGTGTCCGCCTAGGGTTAGCGTTAGGTGTATGGTTTGATTTAGGCTTCAGGTTAGGTTAGGTTTGAACTTAGTTTGAGGGAGTAAGTTTAGGGCTACTGTTAGTTTTCGGGTAACTGTTATGGTTGGAGTTAGCGTCAAGGCCATTTTAGGATTGGGGTTGAGCTTAAGGTGTCCGCCAAGGGTTAGGGTTAGGTCTATGGTTTGAGTTAGGCTTCAGGATAGGTTAGGTTTGAACTTAGTTTGAGGGAGTAAGTTTAGGGCTACTGTTAGTTTTCGGTTCAGTGTTACGTTTGGAGATAGCGTCAGGGTCAGGTTAGTGTTGGGGTTGAGCTTCAGGTGTCCGCCTAGGGTTAGGGTTAGGTCTATGGTTTGAGTTAGGCTTCAGGTTAGGTTAGGTTTGAACTTAGTTTGAGGGAGTAAGTTTAGGGCTATTGTTAGTTTTCGGTTGAGTGTTACGGTTGGAGTAAGAGTCAGGGTCAGGTTAGGGTTGGGGTTGAGCTTCAGGTGTTCGCCTAGGGTTAGGGTTAGGTCTATGGTTTGAGTTAGGCTTCAGGTTAGGTTAGGTTTGAACTTAGTTTGAGGGAGTAAGTTTAGGGCTACTGTTAGTTTTCGGTTCAGTGTTACGGTTGGAGTTAGCGTGAGGGTCAGGTTAGGGTTGGGGTTGAGCTTAAGGTGTCCGCCTAGGGTTAGAGTTAGGTGTATGGTTTGATTTAGGCTTCAGGTTAGGTTAGGTTTGAACTTAGTTTGAGGGAGTAAGTTTAGGGCTACTGTTAGTTTTCGGGTAACTGTTATGGTTGGAGTTAGCGTCAGGGCCAGGTTAGGGTTGGGGTTTAGCTTAAGGTGTACGCCTAGGGTTAGGATTAGGTCTATGGTGTGAGTTAGGCTTCAGGTTAGGTTAGGTTTGAACTTAGTTTGAGGGAGTAAGTTTAGGGCTACTGTTAGTTTTCGGTTCAGTGTTACGGTTGGAGATAGCGTCAGGGTCAGGTTAGGGTTGGGGTTGAGCTTCAGGTGTCCGCCTAGGGTTAGGGTTAGGTCTATGGTTTGAGTTAGGCTTCAGGTTAGGTTAGGTTTGAACTTAGTTTGAGGGAGTAAGTTTAGGGCTACTGTTTGTTTTCGGTTCAGTGTTTCGGTTGGAGTTAGCCTGAGGGTCAGGTTAGGGTAGGGGTTGAGCTTAAGGTGTCCGCCTGGGGTTAGGGTTAGGTCTATGGTTTGAGTTAGGCTTCAGGTTAGGTTAGGTTTGAAGTTAGTTTGAGGGAGTAAGTTTAGGGCTACTCTTAGTTTTCGGTTCAGTGTTACGGTTGGAGATAGCGTCAGGGTTAGGTTAGGGTTGGCGTTGAGCTTCAGGTGTCCGCCTAGGGTTAGGGTTAGGTCTATGGTTTGAGTTAGGCTTCAGGTTAGGTTAGGTTTGAACTTAGTTTGAGGGAGTAAGTTTAGGGCTATTGTTAGTTTTCGGTTGAGTGTTACGGTTGGAGTAAGAGTCAGGGTCAGGTTAGGGTTGGGGTTGAGCTTCAGGTGTCCGCCTAGGGTTAGGGTTAGGTCTATGGTTTGAGTTAGGCTTCAGGTTAGGTTAGGTTTGAACTTAGTTTGAGGGAGTAAGTTTAGGGCTACTGTTAGTTTTCGGTTCAGTGTTACGGTTGGTGTTAGCGTGAGGGTCAGGTTAGGGTTGGGGTTGAGCTTAAGGTGTCCGCCTAGGGTTAGAGTTAGGTGTATGGTTTGATTTAGGCTTCAGGTTAGGTTAGGTTTGAACTTAGTTTGAGGGAGTAAGTTTAGGGCTACTGTTAGTTTTCGGGTAACTGTTATGGTTGGAGTTAGCGTCAGGGCCAGGTTAGGGTTGGGGTTTAGCTTAAGGTGTACGCCTAGGGTTAGGATTAGGTCTATGGTGTGAGTTAGGCTTCAGGTTAGGTTAGGTTTGAACTTAGTTTGAGGGAGTAAGTTTAGGGCTACTGTTAGTTTTCGGTTCAGTGTTACGGTTGGAGATAGCGTCAGGGTCAGGTTAGGGTTGGGGTTGAGCTTCAGGTGTCCGCCTAGGGTTAGGGTTAGGTCTATGGTTTGAGTTAGGCTTCAGGTTAGGTTAGGTTTGAACTTAGTTTGAGGGAGTAAGTTTAGGGCTACTGTTTGTTTTCGGTTCAGTGTTTCGGTTGGAGTTAGCCTGAGGGTCAGGTTAGGGTAGGGGTTGAGCTTAAGGTGTCCGCCTAGGGTTAGGGTTAGGTCTATGGTTTGAGTTAGGCTTCAGGTTAGGTTAGGTTTGAAGTTAGTTTGAGGGAGTAAGTTTAGGGCTACTCTTAGTTTTCGGTTCAGTGTTACGGTTGGAGATAGCGTCAGGGTTAGGTTAGGGTTGGCGTTGAGCTTCAGGTGTCCGCCTAGGGTTAGGGTTAGGTCTATTGTTTGAGTTAGGCTTCAGGTTAGGTTAGGTTTGAACTTAGTTTGAGGGAGTAAGTTTAGGGCTACTGTTAGTTTTCGGTTCAGTGTTACGGTTGGAGTTAGCGTGAGGGTCAGGTTAGGGTTGGGTTTAGCTTAAGGTGTCCGCCTAGGGTTAGGGTTAGGTGTATGATTTGATTTAGGCTTCAGGTTACGTTAGGTTTGAACTTAGTTTGAGGGAGTAAGTTTAGGGCTACTGTTAGTTTTCGGTTCAGTGTTACGGTGGGAGATAGCGTGAGGGTCAGGTTAGGGTTGGGGTTGAGCTTCAGGTGTCCGCCTAGGGTTAGGGTTAGGTCTATGGTTTGAGTTAGGCTTCAGGTTAGGTTAGGTTTGAACTTAGTTTGAGGGAGTAAGTTTAGGGCTACTGTTAGTTTTCAGTTCAGTGTTACGGTTGGAGTAAGCGTTAGGGTCAGGTTAGGGTTGGGGTTGAGCTTCAGGTGTCCGCCTAGGGTTAGGGTTATGTCTATGGTTTGAGTTAGGCTTCAGGTTAGGTTAGGTTTGAACTTATTTTGAGGGAGTAAGTTTAGGGCTACTGTTAGTTTTCGTGTAACTGTTACGGTTGGAGTTAGCGTCAGGTCCAGGTTAGGGTTGGCGTTGAGCTAATGGTGTCCGCCTAGGGTTAGGGTTAGGTGTATGGTTTGATTTAGGCTTCAGGTTAGGTTAGGTTTGAAGTTAGTTTGAGGGAGTAAGTTTAGGGCTACTGTTAGTTTTCGGTTAACTGTTACAGTTGGAGTAAGCGTGAGGGTCAGGTTAGGGTAGGGGTTGAGCTTAAGGTGTCCGCCTAGGGTTAGGGTTAGGTGTATGATTTAACTAAGGCTTCAGGTTAGGTTAGGTTTGAACTTAGTTTGAGGGAGTAAGTTTAGGGCTACTGTTAGTTTTCGGGTAACTGTTATGGTTTCAGTTAGCGTCAGGGCCAGGTTCGGTTGGGGTTGAGCTTAAGGTGTCCGCCTAGGGTTAGGGTTATGTCTATGGTTTGAGTTAGGCTTCAGGTTAGGTTAGGTTTGAACTTAGTTTGACGGAGTAAGTTTAGGGCTACTGTGAGTTTTCGGTTCAGTGTTACGGTTGGAGTTAGCGTGAGGGTCAGGTTAGGGTTGGGCTTGAGCTTAAGGTGTCCGCCTAGGGTTAGGGTTAGGTGTTTGGTTTGATTTAGGCTTCAGGTTAGGTTAGGTTTGAACTTAGTTTGAGGGAGTAAGTTTAGGGCTACTGTTAGTTTTCGGTTCAGTGTTACGTTTGGAGATAGCGTGAGGGTCAGGTTAGTGTTGGGGTTGAGCTTCAGGTATCCGCCTAGGGTTAGGGTTAGGTCTAGGGTTTGAGTTAGGCTTCAGGTTAGGTTAGGTTTGAACTTAGTTTGAGGGAGTAAGTTAGGGCTACTGTTAGTTTTCGGTTCAGTGTTACGGTTGGAGATAGCGTCAGGGTCATGTTAGGGTTGGGGTTGAGCTTCAGGTGTCCGTCTAGGGTTAGGGTTAGGTCTATGGTTTGAGTTAGGCTTCAGGTTAGGTTAGGTTTGAACTTAGTTTCAGGGAGTAAGTTTAGGGCTACTGTTAGTTTTCGGTTCAGTGTTACGGTTGGAGTAAGTCAGGGTCAGGTTAGGGTTGGGGTTGAGCTTCAGGTGTCCGCCTAGGGTTAGAGTTAGGTCTATGGTTTGAGTTAGGCTTCAGGTTAGGTTAGGTTTGAACTTAGTTTGAGGGAGTAAGTTTAGGGCTACTGTTAGTTTTCGTGTAACTGTTACGGTTGGAGTTATCGTCAGGTCCGGGTTAGGGTTGGCGTTGAGCTAATGGTGTCCGCCTAGGGTTAGGATTAGGTGTATGGTTTGATTTAGGCTTCAGGTTAGGTTAGGTTTGAAGTTAGTTTGAGGGAGTAAGTTTAGGGCTACTGTTAGTTTTCGGTTAACTGTTACAGTTGGAGTAAGCGTGAGGGTCAGGTTAGGGTAGGGGTTGAGCTTAAGGTGTCCGCCTAGGGTTAGGGTTAGGTGTATGATTTGATTAAGGCTTCAGGTTAGGTTAGGTTTGAACTTAGTTTGAGGGAGTAAGTTTAGGGCTACTGTTAGTTTTCGGGTAACTGTTATGGTTGGAGTTAGCGTCAGGGCCAGGTTCGGTTGTGGTTGAGCTTAAGGTGTCAGCCTAGGGTTAGGGTTATGTCTATGGTTTGAGTTAGGCTTCAGGTTAGGTTAGGTTTGAACTTAGTTTGAGGGAGTAAGTTTAGGGCTATGGTTAGTTTTCGGTTCAGTGTTACGGTTGGAGATAGCGTCAGGGTCAGGTTATGGTTGGGCTTGAACTTCAGGTGTCCGCCTAGGGTTAGGGTTAGGTCTATGGTTTGAGTTAGGCTTCAGGTTAGGTTAGGTTTGAAATTAGTTTGAGGGAGTAAGTTTAGGGCTACTGTTAGTTTTCGGTTCAGTGTTACGGTTGGATTTAGCGTGAGGGTCAGGTTAGGGTTGGGGTTGAGCTTAAGGTGTCCGCCTAGGGTTAGCGTTAGGTGTATGGTTTGATTTAGGCTTCAGGTTAGGTTAGGTTTGAACTTAGTTTGAGGGATTAAGTTTAGGGCTACTGTTAGTTTTCGGTTCAGTGTTACGGTTGGATTTAGCGTGAGGGTCAGGTTAGGGTTGGGGTTGAGCTTAAGGTGTCCGCCTAGGGTTAGCGTTAGGTGTATGGTTTGATTTAGGCTTCAGGTTAGGTTAGGTTTGAACTTAGTTTGAGGGAGTAAATTTAGGGCTACTGTTAGTTTTCGGGTAACTGTTATGGTTGGAGTTAGCGTCAGGGCCATTTTAGGATTGGGGTTGAGCTTAAGGTGTCCGCCAAGGGTTAGGGTTAGGTCTATGGTTTGAGTTAGGCTTCAGGATAGGTTAGGTTTGAACTTAGTTTGAGGGAGTAAGTTTAGGGCTACTGTTAGTTTTCGGTTCAGTGTTACGTTTGGAGATAGCGTCAGGGTCAGGTTAGTGTTGGGGTTGAGCTTCAGGTGTCCGCCTAGGGTTAGGGATAGGTCTATGGTTTGAGTTAGGCTTCAGGTTAGGTTAGGTTTGAACTTAGTTTGAGGGAGTAAGTTTAGGGCTATTGTTAGTTTTCGGTTGAGTGTTACGGTTGGAGTAAGAGTCAGGGTCAGGTTAGGGTTGGGGTTGAGCTTCAGGTGTCCGCCTAGGGTTAGGGTTAGGTCTATGGTTTGAGTGAGGCTTCAGGTTAGGTTAGGTTTGAACTTAGTTTGAGGGAGTAAGTTTAGGGCTACTGTTAGTTTTCGGTTCAGTGTTACGGTTGGAGTTAGCGTGAGGGTCAGGTTAGGGTTGGGGTTGAGCTTAAGGTGTCCGCCTAGGGTTAGAGTTAGGTGTATGGTTTGATTTAGGCTTCAGGTTAGGTTAGGTTTGAACTTAGTTTGAGGGAGTAAGTTTAGGGCTACTGTTAGTTTTCGGGTAACTGTTATGGTTGGAGTTAGCGTCAGGGCCAGGTTAGGGTTGGGGTTTAGCTTAAGGTGTACGCCTAGGGTTAGGATTAGGTCTATGGTGTGAGTTAGGCTTCAGGTTAGGTTAGGTTTGAACTTAGTTTGAGGGAGTAAGTTTAGGGCTACTGTTAGTTTTCGGTTCAGTGTTACGGTTGGAGATAGCGTCAGGGTCAGGTTAGGGTTGGGGTTGAGCTTCAGGTGTCCGCCTAGGGTTAGGGTTAGGTCTATGGTTTGAGTTAGGCTTCAGGTTAGGTTAGGTTTGAACTTAGTTTGAGGGAGTAAGTTTAGGACTACTGTTTGTTTTCGGTTCAGTGCTTCGGTTGGAGTTAGCCTGAGGGTCAGGTTAGGGTAGGGGTTGAGCTTAAGGTGTCCGCCTAGGGTTAGGGTTAGGTCTATGGTTTGAGTTAGGCTTCAGGTTAGGTTAGGTTTGAAGTTAGTTTGAGGGAGTAAGTTTAGGGCTACTCTTAGTTTTCGGTTCAGTGTTACGGTTGGAGATAGCGTCAGGGTTAGGTTAGGGTTGGCGTTGAGCTTCAGGTGTCCGCCTAGGGTTAGGTTTAGGTCTATTGTTTGAGTTAGGCTTCAGGTTAGGTTAGGTTTGAACTTAGTTTGAGGGAGTAAGTTTAGGGCTACTGTTAGTTTTCGGTTCAGTGTTACGGTTGGATTTAGCGTGAGGGTCAGGTTAGTGTTGGGGTTGAGCTTCAGGTGTCCGCCTAGGGTTAGGGTTAGGTCTATGGTTTGAGTTAGGCTTCAGGTTAGGTTAGGTTTGAACTTAGTTTGAGGGAGTAAGTTTAGGGCTATTGTTAGTTTTCGGTTGAGTGTTACGGTTGGAGTAAGAGTCAGGGTCAGGTTAGGGTTGGGGTTGAGCTTCAGGTGTCCGCCTAGGGTTAGGGTTAGGTCTATGGTTTGAGTTAGGCTTCAGGTTAGGTTAGGTTTGAACTTAGTTTGAGGGAGTAAGTTTAGGGCTACTGTTAGTTTTCGGTTCAGTGTTACGGTTGGAGTTAGCTTGAGGGTCAGGTTAGGGTTGGGGTTGAGCTTAAGGTGTCCGCCTAGGGTTAGAGTTAGGTGTATGGTTTGATTTAGGCTTCAGGTTAGGTTAGGTTTGAACTTAGTTTGAGGGAGTAAGTTTAGGGCTACTGTTAGTTTTCGGGTAACTGTTATGGTTGGAGTTAGCGTCAGGGCCAGGTTAGGGTTGGGGTTTAGCTTAAGGTGTACGCCTAGGGTTAGGATTAGGTCTATGGTGTGAGTTAGGCTTCAGGTTAGGTTAGGTTTGAACTTAGTTTGAGGGAGTAAGTTTAGGGCTACTGTTAGTTTTCGGTTCAGTGTTACGGTTGGAGATAGCGTCAGGGTCAGGTTAGGGTTGGGGTTGAGCTTCAGGTGTCCGCCTAGGGTTAGGGTTAGGTCTATGGTTTGAGTTAGGCTTCAGGTTAGGTTAGGTTTGAACTTAGTTTGAGGGAGTAAGTTTAGGGCTACTGTTTGTTTTCGGTTCAGTGTTTCGGTTGGAGTTAGCCTGAGGGTCAGGTTAGGGTAGGGGTTTAGCTTAAGGTGTCCGCCTAGGGTTAGGGTTAGGTCTATCGTTTGAGTTAGGCTTCAGGTTAGGTTAGGTTTGAAGTTAGTTTGAGGGAGTAAGTTTAGGGCTACTGTTAGTTTTCGGGTAACTGTTGCGGTTGGAGTTAGCGTCTGGTCCAGGTTAGGGTTGGCGTTGAGCTAATGGTGCCCGCCTAGGGTTAGGGTTAGGTGTATGGTTTGATTTAGGCTTCAGTTTAGGTTAGGTTTGAAGTTAGTTTGAGGGAGTAAGTTTAGGGCTACTGTTTGTTTTCGGTTAACTGTTACAGTTGGAGTAAGCGTGAGGTTCAGGTTAGGGTAGGGGTTGAGCTTAAGGTTTCCGCCTAGGGTTAGGTTTAGGTGTATGATTTGATTAAGGCTTCAGGTTAGGTTAGGTTTGAACTTAGTTTGAGGGAGTAAGTTTAGGGCTACTGTTAGTTTTCGGTTCAGTGTTACGGTTGGATTTAGCGTGAGGGTCAGGTTAGGGTTGGGGTTGAGCTTAAGGTGTCCGCCTAGGGTTAGCGTTAGGTGTATGGTTTGATTTAGGCTTCAGGTTAGGTTAGGTTTGAACTTAGTTTGAGGGAGTAAGTTTAGGGCTACTGTTAGTTTTCGGTTCAGTGTTACGGTTGGATTTAGCGTGAGGGTCAGGTTAGGGTTGGGGTTGAGCTTAAGGTGTCCGCCTAGGGTTAGCGTTAGGTGTATGGTTTGATTTAGGCTTCAGGTTAGGTTAGGTTTGAACTTAGTTTGAGGGAGTAAGTTTAGGGCTACTGTTAGTTTTCGGGTAACTGTTATGGTTGGAGTTAGCGTCAGGGCCATTTTAGGATTGGGGTTGAGCTTAAGGTGTCCGCCAAGGGTTAGGGTTAGGTCTATGGTTTGAGTTAGGCTTCAGGATAGGTTAGGTTTGAACTTAGTTTGAGGGAGTAAGTTTAGGGCTACTGTTAGTTTTCGGTTCAGTGTTACGTTTGGAGATAGCGTCAGGGTCAGGTTAGTGTTGGGGTTGAGCTTCAGGTGTCCGCCTAGGGTTAGGGTTAGGTCTATGGTTTGAGTTAGGCTTCAGGTTAGGTTAGGTTTGAACTTAGTTTGAGGGAGTAAGTTTAGGGCTATTGTTAGTTTTCGGTTGAGTGTTACGGTTGGAGTAAGAGTCAGGGTCAGGTTAGGGTTGGGGTTGAGTTTCAGGTGTCCGCCTAGGGTTAGGGTTAGGTCTATGGTTTGAGTTAGGCTTCAGGTTAGGTTAGGTTTGAACTTAGTTTGAGGGAGTAAGTTTAGGGCTACTGTTAGTTTTCGGTTCAGTGTTACGTTTGGAGATAGCGTCAGGGTCAGGTTAGGGTTGGGGTTGAGCTTCAGGTGTCCGCCTAGGGTTAGGGTTAGGTCTATGGTTTGAGTTAGGCTTCAGGTTAGGTTAGGTTTGAACTTAGTTTGAGGGAGTAATTTTAGGGCTACTGTTAGTTTTCGGTTGAGTGTTACGGTTGGAGTAAGTGTCAGGGTCAGGTTAGGGTTGGGCTTGAGCTTCAGTTGTCCGCCTAGGGTTAGGGTTAGGTGTATGGTTTGATTTAGGCTTCAGGTTAGGTTAGGCTTGAACTTAGTTTGAGGGAGTAAGTTTAGGGCTACTGTTAGTTTTCGGTTCAGTGTTACGGTTGGAGATAGCGTGAGGGTCAGGTTAGGGATGGGGTTGAGCTTCAGGTGTCCGCCTAGGGTTAGGGTTAGGTCTATGGTTTGAGTTAGGCTTCAGGTTAGGTTAGGTTTGAACTTAGTTTGAGGGAGTAAATTTAGGGCTACTGTTAGTTTTCGATTCAGTGTTACGGTTGGAGATAGCGTCAGGGTCAGGTTAGGGTTGGGGTTGAGCTTCAGGTGTCCGCCTAGGGTTAGGGTTAGGTCTATGGTTTGAGTTAGGCTTCAGGTTAGGTTAGGTTTGAACTTAGTTTGAGGGAGTAAGTTTAGGGCTACTGTTAGTTTTCAGTTCAGTGTTACGGTTGGAGTAAGAGTTAGGGTCAGGTTAGGGTTGGGGTTGAGCTTCAGGTGTCCGCCTAGGGTTAGGGTTAGGTCTATGGTTTGAGTTAGGCTTCAGGTTAGGTTAGGTTTGAACTTATTTTGAGGGAGTAAGTTTAGGGCTACTGTTAGTTTTCGTGTAACTGTTACGGTTGGAGTTAGCGTCAGGTCCAGGTTAGGGTTGGGGTTGAGCTTCAGGTGTCCGCCTAGGGTTAGGGTTAGGTGTATGATTTGATTAAGGCTTCAGGTTAGGTTAGGTTTGAACTTAGTTTGAGGGAGTAAGTTTAGGGCTACTGTTAGTTTTCGGGTAACTGTTATGGTTTCAGTTAGAGTCAGGGCCAGGTTCGGTTGGGGTTGAGCTTAAGGTGTCCGCCTAGGGTTAGGGTTATGTCTATGGTTTGAGTTAGGCTTCAGGTTAGGTTAGGTTTGAACTTAGTTTGACGGAGTAAGTTTAGGGCTACTGTGAGTTTTCGGTTCAGTGTTACGGTTGGAGTTAGCGTGAGGGTCAGGTTAGGGTTGGGCTTGAGCTTAAGGTGTCCTCCTAGGGTTAGGGTTAGGTGTATGGTTTGATTTAGGCTTCAGGTTAGGTTAGGTTTGAACTTAGTTTGAGGGAGTAAGTTTAGGGCTACTGTTAGTTTTCGGTTCAGTGTTACGTTTGGAGATAGCGTGAGGGTCAGGTTAGTGTTGGGGTTGAGCTTCAGGTATCCGCCTAGGGTTAGGGTTAGGTCTATGGTTTGAGTTAGGCTTCAGGTTAGGTTAGGTTTGAACTTAGTTTGAGGGAGTAAGTTTAGGGCTACTGTTAGTTTTCGGTTCAGTGTTACGGTTGGAGATAGCGTCAGGGTCATGTTAGGGTTGGGGTTGAGCTTCAGGTGTCCGTCTAGGGTTAGGGTTAGGTCTATGGTTTGAGTTAGGCTTCAGGTTAGGTTAGGTTTGAACTTAGTTTCAGGGAGTAAGTTTAGGGCTACTGTTAGTTTTCGGTTCACTGTTACGGTTGGAGTAAGTCAGGGTCAGGTTAGGGTTGGGGTTGAGCTTCAGGTGTCCGCCTAGGGTTAGAGTTAGGTCTATGGTTTGAGTTAGGCTTCAGGTTAGGTTAGGTTTGAACTTAGTTTGAGGGAGTAAGTTTAGGGCTACTGTTAGTTTTCGTGTAACTGTTACGGTTGGAGTTAGCGTCAGGTCCGGGTTAGGGTTGGCGTTGAGCTAATGGTGTCCACCTAGGGTTAGGATTAGGTGTATGGTTTGATTTAGGCTTCAGGTTAGGTTAGGTTTGAAGTTAGTTTGAGGGAGTAAGTTTAGGGCTACTGTTAGTTTTCGGTTAACTGTTACAGTTGGAGTAAGCGTGAGGGTCAGGTTAGGGTAGGGGTTGAGCTTAAGGTGTCCGCCTAGGGTTAGGGTTAGGTGTATGATTTGATTAAGGCTTCAGGTTAGGTTAGGTTTGAACTTAGTTTGAGGGAGTAAGTTTAGGGCTACTGTTAGTTTTCGGGTAACTGTTATGGTTGGAGTTAGCTTCAGGGCCAGGTTCGGTTGTGGTTGAGCTTAAGGTGTCAGCCTAGGGTTAGGGTTATGTCTATGGTTTGAGTTAGGCTTCAGGTTAGGTTAGGTTTGAACTTAGTTTGAGGGAGTAAGTTTAGGGCTATGGTTAGTTTTCGGTTCAGTGTTACGGTTGGAGATAGTGTCAGGGTCAGGTTATGGTTGGGCTTGAACTTCAGGTGTCCGCCTAGGGTTAGGGTTAGGTCTATGGTTTGAGTTAGGCTTCAGGTTAGGTTAGGTTTGAAATTAGTTTGAGGGAGTAAGTTTAGGGCTACTGTTAGTTTTCGGTTCAGTGTTACGGTTGGATTTAGCGTGAGGGTCAGGTTAGGGTTGGGGTTGAGCTTAAGGTGTCCGCCTAGGGTTAGCGTTAGGTGTATGGTTTGATTTAGGCTTCAGGTTAGGTTAGGTTTGAACTTAGTTTGAGGGAGTAAGTTTAGGGCTACTGTTAGTTTTCGGGTAACTGTTATGGTTGGAGTTAGCGTCAGGGCCATTTTAGGATTGGGGTTGAGCTTAAGGTGTCCGCCAAGGGTTAGGGTTAGGTCTATGGTTTGAGTTAGGCTTCAGGATAGGTTAGGTTTGAACTTAGTTTGAGGGAGTAAGTTTAGGGCTACTGTTAGTTTTCGGTTCAGTGTTACATTTGGAGATAGCGTCAGGGTCAGGTTAGTGTTGGGGTTGAGCTTCAGGTGTCCGCCTAGGGTTAGGGTTAGGTCTATGGTTTGAGTTAGGCTTCAGGTTAGGTTAGGTTTGAACTTAGTTTGAGGGAGTAAGTTTAGGGCTATTGTTAGTTTTCGGTTGAGTGTTACGGTTGGAGTAAGAGTCAGGGTCAGGTTAGGGTTGGGGTTGAGCTTCAGGTGTCCGCCTAGGGTTAGGGTTAGGTCTATGGTTTGAGTTAGGCTTCAGGTTAGGTTAGGTTTGAACTTAGTTTGAGGGAGTAAGTTTAGGGCTACTGTTAGTTTTCGGTTCAGTGTTACGGTTGGAGTTAGCGTGAGGGTCAGGTTAGGGTTGGGGTTGAGCTTAAGGTGTCCGCCTAGGGTTAGAGTTAGGTGTATGGTTTGATTTAGGCTTCAGGTTAGGTTAGGTTTGAACTTAGTTTGAGGGAGTAAGTTTAGGGCTACTGTTAGTTTTCGGGTAACTGTTATGGTTGGAGTTAGCGTCAGGGCCAGGTTAGGGTTGGGGTTTAGCTTAAGGTGTACGCCTAGGGTTAGGATTAGGTCTATGGTGTGAGTTAGGCTTCAGGTTAGGTTAGGTTTGAACTTAGTTTGAGGGAGTAAGTTTAGGGCTACTGTTAGTTTTCGGTTCAGTGTTACGGTTGGAGATAGCGTCAGGGTCAGGTTAGGGTTGGGGTTGAGCTTCAGGTGTCCGCCTAGGGTTAGGGTTAGGTCTATGGTTTGAGTTAGGCTTCAGGTTAGGTTAGGTTTGAACTTAGTTTGAGGGAGTAAGTTTAGGGCTACTGTTTGTTTTCGGTTCAGTGTTTCGGTTGGAGTTAGCCTGAGGGTCAGGTTAGGGTAGGGGTTGAGCTTAAGGTGTCCGCCTAGGGTTAGGGTTAGGTCTATGGTTTGAGTTAGGCTTCAGGTTAGGTTAGGTTTGAAGTTAGTTTGAGGGAGTAAGTTTAGGGCTACTCTTAGTTTTCGGTTCAGTGTTACGGTTGGAGATAGCGTCAGGGTTAGGTTAGGGTTGGCGTTGAGCTTCAGGTGTCCGCCTAGGGTTAGGTTTAGGTCTATTGTTTGAGTTAGGCTTCAGGTTAGGTTAGGTTTGAACTTAGTTTGAGGGAGTAAGTTTAGGGGTACTGTTAGTTTTCGGTTCAGTGTTACGGTTGGATTTAGCGTGAGGGTCAGGTTAGGGTTGGGGTTGAGCTTCAGGTGTCCGCCTATGGTTAGGGTTAGGTCTATGGTTTGAGTTAGGCTTCAGGTTAGGTTAGGTTTGAACTTAGTTTGAGGGAGTAAGTTTAGGGCTACTGTTAGTTTTCGGTTCAGTGTTACGGTTGGAGATAGCGTCAGGGTCATGTTAGGGTTGGGGTTGAGCTTCAGGTGTCCGTCTAGGGTTAGGGTTAGGTCTATGGTTTGAGTTAGGCTTCAGGTTAGGTTAGGTTTGAACTTAGTTTCAGGGAGTAAGTTTAGGGCTACTGTTAGTTTTCGGTTCAGTGTTACGGTTGGAGTAAGTCAGGGTCAGGTTAGGGTTGGGGTTGAGCTTCAGGTGTCCGCCTAGGGTTAGAGTTAGGTCTATGGTTTGAGTTAGGCTTCAGGTTAGGTTAGGTTTGAACTTAGTTTGAGGGAGTAAGTTTAGGGCTACTGTTAGTTTTCGTGTAACTGTTACGGTTGGAGTTAGCGTCAGGTCCGGGTTAGGGTTGGCGTTGAGCTAATGGTGTCCACCTAGGGTTAGGATTAGGTGTATGGTTTGATTTAGGCTTCAGGTTAGGTTAGGTTTGAAGTTAGTTTGAGGGAGTAAGTTTAGGGCTACTGTTAGTTTTCGGTTAACTGTTACAGTTGGAGTAAGCGTGAGGGTCAGGTTAGGGTAGGGGTTGAGCTTAAGGTGTCCGCCTAGGGTTAGGGTTAGGTGTATGATTTGATTAAGGCTTCAGGTTAGGTTAGGTTTGAACTTAGTTTGAGGGAGTAAGTTTAGGGCTACTGTTAGTTTTCGGGTAACTGTTATGGTTGGAGTTAGCTTCAGGGCCAGGTTCGGTTGTGGTTGAGCTTAAGGTGTCAGCCTAGGGTTAGGGTTATGTCTATGGTTTGAGTTAGGCTTCAGGTTAGGTTAGGTTTGAACTTAGTTTGAGGGAGTAAGTTTAGGGCTATGGTTAGTTTTCGGTTCAGTGTTACGGTTGGAGATAGTGTCAGGGTCAGGTTATGGTTGGGCTTGAACTTCAGGTGTCCGCCTAGGGTTAGGGTTAGGTCTATGGTTTGAGTTAGGCTTCAGGTTAGGTTAGGTTTGAAATTAGTTTGAGGGAGTAAGTTTAGGGCTACTGTTAGTTTTCGGTTCAGTGTTACGGTTGGATTTAGCGTGAGGGTCAGGTTAGGGTTGGGGTTGAGCTTAAGGTGTCCGCCTAGGGTTAGCGTTAGGTGTATGGTTTGATTTAGGCTTCAGGTTAGGTTAGGTTTGAACTTAGTTTGAGGGAGTAAGTTTAGGGCTACTGTTAGTTTTCGGGTAACTGTTATGGTTGGAGTTAGCGTCAGGGCCATTTTAGGATTGGGGTTGAGCTTAAGGTGTCCGCCAAGGGTTAGGGTTAGGTCTATGGTTTGAGTTAGGCTTCAGGATAGGTTAGGTTTGAACTTAGTTTGAGGGAGTAAGTTTAGGGCTACTGTTAGTTTTCGGTTCAGTGTTACATTTGGAGATAGCGTCAGGGTCAGGTTAGTGTTGGGGTTGAGCTTCAGGTGTCCGCCTAGGGTTAGGGTTAGGTCTATGGTTTGAGTTAGGCTTCAGGTTAGGTTAGGTTTGAACTTAGTTTGAGGGAGTAAGTTTAGGGCTATTGTTAGTTTTCGGTTGAGTGTTACGGTTGGAGTAAGAGTCAGGGTCAGGTTAGGGTTGGGGTTGAGCTTCAGGTGTCCGCCTAGGGTTAGGGTTAGGTCTATGGTTTGAGTTAGGCTTCAGGTTAGGTTAGGTTTGAACTTAGTTTGAGGGAGTAAGTTTAGGGCTACTGTTAGTTTTCGGTTCAGTGTTACGGTTGGAGTTAGCGTGAGGGTCAGGTTAGGGTTGGGGTTGAGCTTAAGGTGTCCGCCTAGGGTTAGAGTTAGGTGTATGGTTTGATTTAGGCTTCAGGTTAGGTTAGGTTTGAACTTAGTTTGAGGGAGTAAGTTTAGGGCTACTGTTAGTTTTCGGGTAACTGTTATGGTTGGAGTTAGCGTCAGGGCCAGGTTAGGGTTGGGGTTTAGCTTAAGGTGTACGCCTAGGGTTAGGATTAGGTCTATGGTGTGAGTTAGGCTTCAGGTTAGGTTAGGTTTGAACTTAGTTTGAGGGAGTAAGTTTAGGGCTACTGTTAGTTTTCGGTTCAGTGTTACGGTTGGAGATAGCGTCAGGGTCAGGTTAGGGTTGGGGTTGAGCTTCAGGTGTCCGCCTAGGGTTAGGGTTAGGTCTATGGTTTGAGTTAGGCTTCAGGTTAGGTTAGGTTTGAACTTAGTTTGAGGGAGTAAGTTTAGGGCTACTGTTTGTTTTCGGTTCAGTGTTTCGGTTGGAGTTAGCCTGAGGGTCAGGTTAGGGTAGGGGTTGAGCTTAAGGTGTCCGCCTAGGGTTAGGGTTAGGTCTATGGTTTGAGTTAGGCTTCAGGTTAGGTTAGGTTTGAAGTTAGTTTGAGGGAGTAAGTTTAGGGCTACTCTTAGTTTTCGGTTCAGTGTTACGGTTGGAGATAGCGTCAGGGTTAGGTTAGGGTTGGCGTTGAGCTTCAGGTGTCCGCCTAGGGTTAGGTTTAGGTCTATTGTTTGAGTTAGGCTTCAGGTTAGGTTAGGTTTGAACTTAGTTTGAGGGAGTAAGTTTAGGGGTACTGTTAGTTTTCGGTTCAGTGTTACGGTTGGATTTAGCGTGAGGGTCAGGTTAGGGTTGGGGTTGAGCTTCAGGTGTCCGCCTATGGTTAGGGTTAGGTCTATGGTTTGAGTTAGGCTTCAGGTTAGGTTAGGTTTGAACTTAGTTTGAGGGAGTAAGTTTAGGGCTATTGTTAGTTTTCGGTTGAGTGTTACGGTTGGAGTAAGAGTCAGGGTCAGGTTAGGGTTGGGGTTGAGCTTCAGGTGTCCACCTAGGGTTAGGGTTAGGTCTATGGTTTGAGTTAGGCTTCAGGTTAGGCTAGGTTTGAACTTAGTTTGAGGGAGTAAGTTTAGGGCTACTGTTAGTTTTCGGTTCAGTGTTACGGTTGGAGTTAGCGTGAGGGTCAGGTTAGGGTTGGGGTTGAGCTTAAGGTGTCCGCCTAGGGTTAGAGTTAGGTGTATGGTTTGATTTAGGCTTCAGGTTAGGTTAGGTTTGAACTTAGTTTGAGGGAGTAAGTTTAGGGCTACTGTTAGTTTTCGGGTAACTGTTATGGTTGGAGTTAGCGTCAGGGCCAGGTTAGGGTTGGGGTTTAGCTTAAGGTGTTCGCCTAGGGTTAGGATTAGGTCTATGGTGTGAGTTAGGCTTCAGGTTAGGTTAGGTTTGAACTTAGTTTGAGGGAGTAAGTTTAGGGCTACTGTTAGTTTTCGGTTCAGTGTTACGGTTGGAGATAGCGTCAGGGTCAGGTTAGGGTTGGGGTTGAGCTTCAGGTGTCCGCCTAGGGTTAGGGTTAGGTCTATCGTTTGAGTTAGGCTTCAGGTTAGGTTAGGTTTGAAGTTAGTTTGAGGGAGTAAGTTTAGGGCTACTGTTAGTTTTCGGGTAACTGTTGCGGTTGGAGTTAGCGTCTGGTCCAGGTTAGGGTTGGCGTTGAGCTAATGGTGCCCGCCTAGGGTTAGGGTTAGGTGTATGGTTTGATTTAGGCTTCAGTTTAGGTTAGGTTTGAAGTTAGTTTGAGGGAGTAAGTTTAGGGCTACTGTTTGTTTTCGGTTAACTGTTACAGTTGGAGTAAGCGTGAGGTTCAGGTTAGGGTAGAGGTTGAGCTTAAGGTTTCCGTCTAGGGTTAGGTTTAGGTGTATGATTTGATTAAGGCTTCAGGTTAGGTTAGGTTTGAAATTAGTTTGAGGGAGTAAGTTTAGGGCTACTGTTAGTTTTCGGGTAACTGTTATGGTTGGAGTTAGCGTCAGGGCCAGGTTCGGTTGGGGTTGAGCTTAAGGTGTCCGCCTAGGGTTAAGGTTATGTCTATGGTTTGGGTTAGGCTTCAGGTTAGGTTAGGTTTGAACTTAGTTTGAGGGAGTAAGTTTAGGGCTATGGTTAGTTTTCGGTTCAGTGTTACGGTTGGAGATAGCGTCAGGGTCAGGTTATGGTTGGGCTTGAACTTCAGGTGTCCGCCTAGGGTTAGGGTTAGGTCTATGGTTTGAGTTAGGCTTCAGGTTAGGTTAGGTTTGAAATTAGTTTGAGGGAGTAAGTTTAGGGCTACTGTTAGTTTTCGGTTCAGTGTTACGGTTGGATTTAGCGTGAGGGTCAGGTTAGGGTTGGGGTTGAGCTTAAGGTGTCCGCCTAGGGTTAGCGTTAGGTGTATGGTTTGATTTAGGCTTCAGGTTAGGTTAGGTTTGAACTTAGTTTGAGGGATTAAGTTTAGGGCTACTGTTAGTTTTCGGTTCAGTGTTACGGTTGGATTTAGCGTGAGGGTCAGGTTAGGGTTGGGGTTGAGCTTAAGGTGTCCGCCTAGGGTTAGCGTTAGGTGTATGGTTTGATTTAGGCTTCAGGTTAGGTTAGGTTTGAACTTAGTTTGAGGGAGTAAGTTTAGGGCTACTGTTAGTTTTCGGGTAACTGTTATGGTTGGAGTTAGCGTCAGGGCCATTTTAGGATTGGGGTTGAGCTTAAGGTGTCCGCCAAGGGTTAGGGTTAGGTCTATGGTTTGAGTTAGGCTTCAGGATAGGTTAGGTTTGAACTTAGTTTGAGGGAGTAAGTTTAGGGCTACTGTTAGTTTTCGGTTCAGTGTTACGTTTGGAGATAGCGTCAGGGTCAGGTTAGTGTTGGGGTTGAGCTTCAGGTGTCCGCCTAGGGTTAGGGTTAGGTCTATGGTTTGAGTTAGGCTTCAGGTTAGGTTAGGTTTGAACTTAGTTTGAGGGAGTAAGTTTAGGGCTATTGTTAGTTTTCGGTTGAGTGTTACGGTTGGAGTAAGAGTCAGGGTCAGGTTAGGGTTGGGGTTGAGTTTCAGGTGTCCGCCTAGGGTTAGGGTTAGGTCTATGGTTTGAGTTAGGCTTCAGGTTAGGTTAGGTTTGAACTTAGTTTGAGGGAGTAAGTTTAGGGCTACTGTTAGTTTTCGGGTAACTGTTATGGTTGGAGTTAGCGTCAGGGCCAGGTTAGGGTTGGGGTTTAGCTTAAGGTGTACGCCTAGGGTTAGGATTAGGTCTATGGTGTGAGTTAGGCTTCAGGTTTGGTTAGGTTTGAACTTAGTTTGAGGGAGTAAGTTTAGGGCTACTGTTAGTTTTCGGTTCAGTGTTACGGTTGGAGATAGCGTCAGGGTCAGGTTAGGGTTGGGGTTGAGCTTCAGGTGTCCGCCTAGGGTTAGGGTTAGGTCTATGGTTTGAGTTAGGCTTCAGGTTAGGTTAGGTTTGAACTTAGTTTGAGGGAGTAAGTTTAGGGCTACTGTTTGTTTTCGGTTCAGTGTTTCGGTTGGAGTTAGCCTGAGGGTCAGGTTAGGGTAGGGGTTGAGCTTAAGGTGTCCGCCT
This sequence comes from Tupaia tana, assembly GCA_026018925.1. Classification (NCBI taxonomy): domain Eukaryota; kingdom Metazoa; phylum Chordata; class Mammalia; order Scandentia; family Tupaiidae; genus Tupaia; species Tupaia tana. The sequence continues at coordinate 242,698 of JAKSZU010000042.1, read as the reverse complement.
AGGGTTAGGGTTAGGTCTATGGTTTGAGTTAGGCTTCAGGTTAGGTTAGGTTTGAAGTTAGTTTGAGGGAGTAAGTTTAGGGCTACTCTTAGTTTTCGGTTCAGTGTTACGGTTGGAGATAGCGTCAGGGTTAGGTTAGGGTTGGCGTTGAGCTTCAGGTGTCCGCCTAGGGTTAGGGTTAGGTCTATTGTTTGAGTTAGGCTTCAGGTTAGGTTAGGTTTGAACTTAGTTTGAGGGAGTAAGTTTAGGGCTACTGTTAGTTTTCGGTTCAGTGTTACGGTTGGATTTAGCGTGAGGGTCAGGTTAGTGTTGGGGTTGAGCTTCAGGTGTCCGCCTAGGGTTAGGGTTAGGTCTATGGTTTGAGTTAGGCTTCAGGTTAGCTTAGGTTTGAACTTAGTTTGAGGGAGTCAGTTTAGGGCTATTGTTAGTTTTCGGTTGAGTTTTACGGTTGGAGTAAGAGTCAGGGTCAGGTTAGGGTTGGGGTTGAGCTTCAGGTGTCCGCCTAGGGTTAGGGTTAGGTCTATGGTTTGAGTTAGGCTTCAGGTTAGGTTAGGTTTGAACTTAGTTTGAGGGAGTAAGTTTAGGGCTACTGTTAGTTTTCGGTTCAGTGTTACGGTTGGAGTTAGCGTGAGGGTCAGGTTAGGGTTGGGGTTGAGCTTAAGGTGTCCGCCTAGGGTTAGAGTTAGGTGTATGGTTTGATTTAGGCTTCAGGTTAGGTTAGGTTTGAACTTAGGTTGAGGGAGTAAGTTTAGGGCTACTGTTAGTTTTCGGGTAACTATTATGGTTGGAGTTAGCGTCAGGGCCAGGTTAGGGTTGGGGTGTAGCTTAAGGTGTACGCCTAGGGTTAGGATTAGGTCTATGATGTGAGTTAGGCTTCAGGTTAGGTTAGGTTTGAACTTAGTTTGAGGGAGTAAGTTTAGGGCTACTGTTAGTTTTCGGTTCAGTGTTACGGTTGGAGATAGCGTCAGGGTCAGGTTAGGGTTGGGGTTGAGCTTCAGGTGTCCGCCTAGGGTTAGGGTTAGGTCTATGGTTTGAGTTAGGCTTCAGGTTAGGTTAAGTTTGAACTTAGTTTGAGGGAGTAAGTTTAGGGCTACTGTTTGTTTTCGGTTCAGTGTTTCGGTTGGAGTTAGCCTGAGGGTCAGGTTAGGGTAGGGGTTGAGCTTAAGGTGTCCGCCTAGGGTTAGGGTTAGGTCTATGGTTTGAGTTAGGCTTCAGGTTAGGTTAGGTTTGAAGTTAGTTTGAGGGAGTAAGTTTAGGGCTACTCTTAGTTTTCGGTTCAGTGTTACGGTTGGAGATAGCGTCAGGGTTAGGTTAGGGTTGGCGTTGAGCTTCAGGTGTCCGCCTAGGGTTAGGGTTAGGTCTATTGTTTGAGTTAGGCTTCAGGTTAGGTTAGGTTTGAACTTAGTTTGAGGGAGTAAGTTTAGGGCTACTGTTAGTTTTCGGTTCAGTGTTACGGTTGGAGTTAGCGTGAGGGTCAGGTTAGGCTTGGGCTTGAGCTTAAGGTGTCCGCCTAGGGTTAGGGTTAGGTGTATGATTTGATTTAGGCTTCAGGTTACGTTAGGTTTGAACTTAGTTTGAGGGAGTAAGTTTAGGGCTACTGTTAGTTTTCGGTTCAGTGTTACGGTGGGAGATAGCGTGAGGGTCAGGTTAGGGTTGGGGTTGAGCTTCAGGTGTCCGCCTAGGGTTAGGGTTATGTCTATGGTTTGAGTTATGCTTCAGGTTAGGTTAGGTTTGAACTTAGTTTGAGGGAGTATGTTTAGGGCTACTGTTAGTTTTCGGTTCAGTGTTACGGTTGGAGATAGCGTCAGGGTCAGGTTAGGGTTGGGGTTGAGCTTCAGGTGTCCGCCTAGGGTTAGGGTTAGGTCTATCGTTTGAGTTAGGCTTCAGGTTAGGTTAGGTTTGAAGTTAGTTTGAGGGAGTAAGTTTAGGGCTACTGTTAGTTTTCGGGTAGCTGTTGCGGTTGGAGTTAGCGTCTGGTCCAGGTTAGGGTTGGCGTTGAGCTAATGGTGCCCGCCTAGGGTTAGGGTTAGGTGTATGGTTTGATTTAGGCTTCAGGTTAGGTTAGGTTTGAAGTTAGTTTGAGGGAGTAAGTTTAGGGCTACTGTTAGTTTTCGGTTAACTGTTACAGTTGGAGTAAGCGTGAGGTTCAGGTTAGGGTAGGCGTTGAGCTTAAGGTTTCCGCCTAGGGTTAGGTTTAGGTGTATGATTTGATTAAGGCTTCAGGTTAGGTTAGGTTTGAACTTAGTTTGAGGGAGTAAGTTTAGGGCTACTGTTAGTTTTCGGGTAACTGTTATGGTTGGAGTTAGCGTCAGGGCCAGGTTCGGTTGGGGTTGAGCTTAAGGTGTCCGCCTAGGGTTAGGGTTATGTCTATGGTTTGGGTTAGGCTTCAGGTTAGGTTAGGTTTGTACTTAGTTTGAGGGAGTAAGTTTAGGGCTATGGTTAGTTTTCGGTTCAGTGTTACGGTTGGAGATAGCGTCAGGGTCAGGTTAGGGTTGGGGTTGAGCTTAAGGTGTCCGCCTAGGGTTAGGTTTAGGTGTATGGTTTGATTTATGCTTCAGGTTAGGTTAGGTTTGAAATTAGTATGAGGGAGTAAGTTTAGGGCTACTGTTAGTTTTCGGTTCAGTGTTATGGTTGGAGATAGCGTCAGGGTCAGGTTATGGTTGGGCTTGAACTTCAGGTGTCCGCCTAGGGTTAGGGTTAGGTCTATGGTTTGAGTTAGGCTTCAGGTTAGGTTAGGTTTGAAATTAGTTTGAGGGAGTAAGTTTAGGGCTACTGTTAGTTTTCGGTTCAGTGTTACGGTTGGAGTTAGCGTGAGGGTCAGGTTAGGGTCGGGGTTGAGCTTAAGGTGTCCGCCTAGGGTTAGGGTTATGTCTATGGTTTGAGTTAGGCTTCAGGTTAGGTTAGGTTTGAACTTAGTTTGAGGGATTAAGTTTAGGGCTACTGTTAGTTTTCGGTTCAGTGTTACGGTTGGATTTAGCGTGAGGGTCAGTTTAGGGTTGGGGTTGAGCTTTAGGTGTCCGCCTATTGTTAGCGTTAGGTGTATGGTTTGATTTAGGCTTCAGGTTAGGTTAGGTTTGAACTTAGTTTGAGGGAGTAAGTTTAGGGCTACTGTTAGTTTTCGGGTAACTGTTATGGTTGGAGTTAGCGTCAGGGCCATTTTAGGATTGGGGTTGAGCTTAAGGTGTCCGCCAAGGGTTAGGGTTAGGTCTATGGTTTGAGTTAGGCTTCAGGATAGGTTAGGTTTGAACTTAGTTTGAGGGAGTAAGTTTAGGGCTACTGTTAGTTTTCGGTTCAGTGTTACGTTTGGAGATAGCGTCAGGGTCAGGTTAGTGTTGGGGTTGAGCTTCAGGTGTCCGCCTAGGGTTAGGGTTAGGTCTATGGTTTGAGTTAGACTTCAGGTTAGGTTAGGTTTGAACTTAGTCTGAGGGAGTAAGTTTAGGGCTATTGTTAGTTTTCGGTTGAGTGTTACGGTTGGAGTAAGAGTCAGGGTCAGGTTAGGGTTGGGGTTGAGCTTCAGGTGTCCGCCTAGGGTTAGGGTTAGGTCTATGGTTTGAGTTAGGCTTCAGGTTAGGTTAGGTTTGAACTTAGTTTGAGGGAGTAAGTTTAGGGCTACTGTTAGTTTTCGGTTCAGTGTTACGGTTGGAGTTAGCGTGAGGGTCAGGTTAGGGTTGGGGTTGAGCTTAAGGTGTCCGCCTAGGGTTAGAGTTAGGTGTATGGTTTGATTTAGGCTTCATGTTAGGTTAGGTTTGAACTTAGTTTGAGGGAGTAAGTTTAGGGCTACTGTTAGTTTTCGGGTAACTGTTATGGTTGGAGTTAGCGTCAGGGCCAGGTTAGGGTTGGGGTTTAGCTTAAGGTGTACGCCTAGGGTTAGGATTAGGTCTATGGTGTGAGTTAGGCTTCAGGTTAGGTTAGGTTTGAACTTAGTTTGAGGGAGTAAGTTTAGGGCTACTGTTAGTTTTCGGTTCAGTGTTACGGTTGGAGATAGCGTCAGGGTCAGGTTAGGGTTGGGGTTGAGCTTCAGGTGTCCGCCTAGGGTTAGGGTTAGGTCTATGGTTTGAGTTAGGCTTCAGGTTAGGTTAGGTTTGAACTTAGTTTCAGGGAGTAAGTTTAGGGCTACTGTTAGTTTTCGGTTCAGTGTTTCGGTTGGAGTAAGAGTCAGGGTCAGGTTAGGGTTGGGGTTGAGCTTCAGGTGTCCGCCTAGGGTTAGGGTTAGGTCTATGGTTTGAGTTAGGCTTCAGGTTAGGTTAGGTTTGAACTTAGTTTGAGGGAGTAAGTTTAGGGCTACTGTTAGTTTTCGTGTAACTGTTACGGTTGGAGTTAGCGTCAGGTCCAGGTTAGGTTTGGCGTTGAGCTAATGGTGTCCGCCTAGGGTTAGGGTTATTTGTATGGTTTGATTTAGGCTTCAGGTTAGGTTAGGTTTAAGTTAGTTTGAGGGAGTAAGTTTAGGGCTACTGTTAGTTTTCGGTTAACTGTTACAGTTGGAGTAAGCGTGAGGGTCAGGTTAGGGTAGGGGTTGAGCTTAAGGTGTCCGCCTAGGGTTAGGGTTAGGTGTATGATTTGATTAAGGCTTCAGGTTAGGTTAGGTTTGAACTTAGTTTGAGGGAGTAAGTTTAGGGCTACTGTTAGTTTTCGGGTAACTGTTATGGTTGGAGACAGCGTCAGGGCCAGGTTCGGTTGGGGTTGAGCTTAAGGTGTCCGCCTAGGGTTAGGGTTATGTCTATGGTTTGAGTTAGGCTTCAGGTTAGGTTAGGTTTGAACTTAGTTTGAGGGAGTAAGTTTAGGGCTATGGTTAGTTTTCGGTTCAGTGTTACGGTTGGAGATTACGTCAGGGTCAGGTTATGGTTGGGCTTGAACTTCAGGTGTCCGCCTAGGGTTAGGGTTAGGTCTATGGTTTGAGTTAGGCTTCAGGTTAGGTTAGGTTTGAACTTAGTTTGAGGGAGTAAGTTTAGGGCTACTGTTAGTTTTCGGGTTACTGTTATGGTTGGAGTTAGCGTCAGGGCCAATTTAGGGTTGGGGTTGAGCTTAAGGTGTACGCCTAGTGTTAGGGTTAGGTCTATGGTTTGAGTTAGGCTTCAGGTTAGGTTAGGTTTGAACTTAGTTTCAGGGAGTAAGTTTAGGGCTACTGTTAGTTTTCGGTTCAGTGTTACGGTTGGAGATAGCGTCAGGGTCAGGTTAGGGTTGGGGTTGAGCTTCAGGTGTCCGCCTAGGGTTAGGGTTAGGTCTATAGTTTGAGTTAGGCTTCAGGTTAGGTTAGGTTTGAACTTAGTTTGAGGGAGTAAGTTTAGGGCTACTGTTAGTTTTCGGTTCAGTGTTACGGTTGGATTTAGCGTGAGGGTCAGGTTAGGGTTGGGGTTGAGCTTAAGGTTTCCGCCTAGGGTTGGGGTTAGGTGTATGGTTTGATTTAGGCTTCAGGTTAGGTTAGGTTTGAACTTAGTTTGAGGGAGTAAGTTTAGGGCTACTGTGAGTTTTCGGGTAACTGTTATGGTTGGAGTTAGCGTCAGGGCCATTTTAGGATTGGGGTTAAGCTTAAGGTTTCCGCCAAGGGTTAGGGTTAGGTCTATGGTTTGAGTTAGGCTTCAGGTTAGGTTAGGTTTGAACTTAGATTGAGGGAGTAAGTTTAGGGCTACTGTTAGTTTTCGGTTCAGTGTTACGTTTGGAGATAGCGTCAGGTTCAGGTTAGGGTTGGAGTTGAGCTTCAGGTGTCCGCCTAGGGTTAGGGTTAGGTCTATGATTTGAGTTAGGCTTCAGTTTAGATTAGGTTTGAACTTAGTTTGAGAGAGTAAGTTTAGGGCTACTGTTAGTTTTCGGTTCAGTGTTACGGTTGGAGATAGCTTCAGGGTCAGGTTAGGGTTGGGGTTGAGCTTCAGGTGTCCACCTAGGGTTAGGGTTAGGTCTATGGTTTGAGTTAGGCTTCAGGTTAGGTTACGATTGAACTTAGTTTGAGGGAGTAAGTTTAGGTCTACTGTTAGTTTTCGGTTCAGTATTACGGTTGGAATTAGCGTGAGGGTCAGGTTACGGTTGGGTTTGAGCTTAAGGTGTCCGCCTAGGGTTAGGGTTAGGTGTATGGTTTGATTTAGGCTTCAGGTTAGGTTAGGTTTGAACTTAGTTTGAGGGAGTAAGTTTAGGGCTACTGTTAGTTTTCGGTTCAGTGTTACGGTTGGAGATAGCGTCAGGGTCAGGTTAGGGTTGGGGTTGAGCTTCAGGTGTCCACCTAGGGTTAGGGTTAGGTCTATGGTTTGAGTTAGGCTTCAGGTTAGGTTAGGTTTGAAATTAGTTTGAGGGAGTAAGTTTAGGGCTAATGTTAGTTTTCGGTTCAGTGTTACGGTTGGAGTTAGCGTGAGGGTCAGGTTAGGGTTGGGGTTGAGGTTAAGGTGTCCGCCTAGGGTTAGTTTTAGGGTTATGGTTTGATTTAGGCTTCAGGTTATGTTAGGTTTGAGCTTAGTTTGAGGGAGTAAGTTTAGGGCGACTGTTAGTTTTCTGGTAACTGTTATGGTTGGAGTTAGCGTCAGGGCCAGGTTAGGGTTGGGGTTGAGCTTAAGGTTTCCGCCTAGGGTTAGGGTTAGGTCTATGGTTTGAGTTAGGCTTCAGGTTAGGTTAGGTTTGAACTTAGTTTGAGGGAGTAAGTTTAGAGCTACTGTTAGTTTTCGGTTCAGTGTTAGGGTTGGAGATAGCGTCAGAGTCAGGTTAGGGTTGGGGTTGAGCTTCAGGTGTCCGCCTAGGGTTAGGGTTAGGTCTATGGTTTGAGTTAGGCTTCAGGTTAGGTTATGATTGAACTTAGTTTGAGGGAGTAAGTTTAGGGCTACTGTTAGTTTTCGGTTCAGTGTTACGGTTGGAATTAGCGTGAGGTTCAGGTTACGGTTGGGCTTGAGCTTAAGGTGTCCGCCTAGGGTTAGGGTTAGGTGTGTGGTTTGATTTAGGCTTCAGGTTAGGTTAGGTTTGAACTTAGTTTGCGGGAGTAAGTTTAGGGCTACTGTTAGTTTTCGGTTCAGTGTTACGGTTCGAGATAGCGTCAGGGTCAGGTTAGGGTTGGGGTTGAGCTTCAGGTGTCCGCCTAGGGTTAGGGTTAGGTCTATGGTTTGTGTTAGGCTTCAGGTTAGGTTAGGTTTGAAATTAGTTTGAGGGAGTAAGTTTAGGGTTAATGTTAGTTTTCGGTTCAGTGTTACGGTTGGTGTTAGCGTGAGGGTCAGGTTAGGGTTGGGGTTGAGGTTAAGGTGTCCGCCTAGGGTTAGGGTTAGGTGTATGGTTTGATTTAGGCTTCAGGTTAGGTTAGGTTTGAGCTTAGTTTGAGGGAGTAAGTTTATGGCGACTGTTAGTTTCCTGGTAACTGTTATGGTTGGAGTTAGCGTCGGGGCCAGGTTAGGGTTGGCGTTGAGCTTCAGGTGTACGCCTAGGGTTAGGGTTATGTCTATGGTGTGAGTTAGGCTTCAGGTTAGGTTAGGTTTGAAGTTAGTTTGAGGGAGTAAGTTTAGGGCTATTGTTAGTTTTCGGTTAACTGTTACAGTTGGAGTAAGCGTGAGGTTCAGGTTAGGGTAGGGGTTCAGCTTAAGGTTTCCGCCTAGGGTTAGGTTTAGGTGTATGATTTGATTAAGGCTTCAGGTTAGGTTAGGTTTGAACTTAGTTTGAGGGAGTAAGTTTAGGGCTACTGGTCGTTTTCGGGTAACTGTTATGGTTGGAGTTAGCGTCAGGGCCAGGTTCGGTTGGGGTTGAGCTTAAGGTGTCCGCCTAGGGTTAGGGTTATGTCTATGGTTTGAGTTAGGCTTCAGGTTAGGTTAGGTTTGAACTTAGTTTGAGGGAGTAAGTTTAGGGCTATGGTTAGTTTTCGGTTCAGTGTTACGGTTGGAGATAGCGTCAGGGTCAGGTTAGGGTTGGGGTTGAGCTTAAGGTGTCCGCTAGGGTTAGGTTTAGGTGTATGGTTTGATTTATGCTTCAGGTTAGGTTAGGTTTGAAATTAGTTTGAGGGAGTAAGTTTAGGGCTACTGTTAGTTTTCGGTTCAGTGTTATGGTTGGAGATAGCGTCAGGGTCAGGTTATGGTTGGGCTTGAACTTCAGGTGTCCGCCTAGGTTTAGGGATAGGTCTATGGTTTGAGTTAGGCTTCAGGTTAGGTTAGGTTTGAAATTAGTTTGAGGGAGTAAGTTTAGGGCTACTGTTAGTTTTCGGTTCAGTGTTACGGTTGGAGTTAGCGTGAGGGTCAGGTTAGGGTCGGGGTTGAGCTTAAGGTGTCCGCCTAGGGTTAGGGTTATGTCTATGGTTTGAGTTAGGCTTCAGGTTAGGTTAGGTTTGAACTTAGTTTGAGGGATTAAGTTTAGGGCTACTGTTAGTTTTCGGTTCAGTGTTACGGTTGGATTTAGCGTGAGGGTCAGGTTAGGGTTGGGGTTGAGCTTAAGGTGTCCGCCTAGGGTTAGCGTTAGGTGTATGGTTTGATTTAGGCTTCAGGTTAGGTTAGGTTTGAACTTAGTTTGAGGGAGTAAGTTTAGGGCTACTGTTAGTTTTCGGGTAACTGCTATGGTTGGAGTTAGCGTCAGGACCATTTTAGGATTGGGGTTGAGCTTAAGGTGTCCGCCAAGGGTTAGGGTTAGGTCTATGGTTTGAGTTAGGCTTCAGGATAGGTTAGGTTTGAACTTAGTTTGAGGGAGTAAGTTTAGGGCTACTGTTAGTTTTCGTGTAACTGTTACGGTTGGAGTTAGCGTCAGGTCCGGCTTAGGGTTGGCGTTGAGCTAATGGTGTCCGCCTAGGGTTAGGATTAGGTGTATGGTTTGATTTAGGCTTCAGGTTAGGTTAGGTTTGAAGTTAGTTTGAGGGAGTAAGTTTAGGGCTACTGTTAGTTTTCGGTTAACTGTTACAGTTGGAGTAAGCGTGAGGGTCAGGTTAGGGTAGGGGTTGAGCTTAAGGTGTCCGCCTAGGGTTAGGGTTAGGTGTATGATTTGATTAAGGCTTCAGGTTAGGTTAGGTTTGAACTTAGTTTGAGGGAGTAAGTTTAGGGCTACTGTTAGTTTTCGGGTAACTGTTATGGTTGGAGTTAGCGTCAGGGCCAGGTAGGTTGGGGTTGAGCTTAAGGTGTCCGCCTAGGGTTAGGGTTATGTCTATGGTTTGAGTTAGGCTTCAGGTTAGGTTAGGTTTGAACTTAGTTTGAGGGAGTAAGTTTAGGGCTATGGTTAGTTTTCGGTTCAGTGTTACGGTTGGAGATAGCGTCAGGGTCAGGTTATGGTTGGGCTTGAACTTCAGGTGTCCGCCTAGGGTTAGGGTTAGGTCTATGGTTTGAGTTAGGCTTCAGGTTAGGTTAGGTTTGAAATTAGTTTGAGGGAGTAAGTTTAGGGCTACTGTTAGTTTTCGGTTCAGTGTTACGGTTGGATTTAGCGTGAGGGTCAGGTTAGGGTTGGGGTTGAGCTTAAGGTGTCCGCGTAGGGTTATCGTTAGGTGTATGGTTTGATTTAGGCTTCAGGTTAGGTTAGGTTTGAACTTAGTTTGAGGGATTTAGTTTAGGGCTACTGTTAGTTTTCCGTTCAGTGTTACGGTTGGATTTAGCGTGAGGGTCAGGTTAGGGTTGGGGTTGAGCTTAAGGTGTCCGCCTAGGGTTAGCGTTAGGTGTATGGTTTGATTTAGGCTTCAGGTTAGGTTAGGTTTGAACTTAGTTTGAGGGAGTAAGTTTAGGGCTACTGTTAGTTTTCGGGTAACTGTTATGGTTGGAGTTAGCGTCAGGTCCATTTTAGGATGGGGGTTGAGCTTAAGGTGTCCGCCAAGGGTTAGGGTTAGGTCTATGGTTTGAGTTAGGCTTCAGGATAGGTTAGGTTTGAACTTAGTTTGAGGGAGTAAGTTTAGGGCTACTGTTAGTTTTCGGTTCAGTGTTACGTTTGGAGATAGCGTCAGGGTCAGGTTAGTGTTGGGGTTGAGCTTCAGGTGTCCGCCTAGAGTTAGGGTTAGGTCTATGGTTTGAGTTAGGCTTCAGGTTAGGTTAGGTTTGAACTTAGTTTGAGGGAGTAAGTTTAGGGCTATTGTTAGTTTTCGGTTGAGTGTTACGGTTGGAGTAAGAGTCAGGGTCAGGTTAGGGTTGGGGTTGAGCTTCAGGTGTCCGCCTAGGGTTAGGGTTAGGTCTATGGTTTGAGTTATGCTTCAGGTTAGGTTAGGTTTGAACTTAGTTTGAGGGAGTAAGTTTAGGGCTACTGTTAGTTTTCGGTTCAGTGTTACGGTTGGAGTTAGCGTGAGGGTCAGGTTAGGGTTGGGGTTGAGCTTAAGGTGTCCGCCTAGGGTTAGAGTTAGGTGTATGGTTTGATTTAGGCTTCAGGTTAGGTTAGGTTTGAACTTAGTTTGAGGGAGTAAGTTTAGGGCTACTGTTAGTTTTTGGTTCAGTGTTACGTTTGGAGATAGCGTCAGGGTCAGGTTAGGGTTGGGGTTGAGCTTCAGGTGTCTGCCTAGGGTTAGGGTTAGGTCTATGGTTTGAGTTAGGCTTCAGGTTAGGTTAGGTTTGAACTTAGTTTGAGGGAGTAAGTTTAGGGCTACTGTTAGTTTTCGGTTCAGTGTTACGGTTGGAGTAAGTGTCAGGGTCAGGTTAGGGTTGGGGTTGAGCTTCAGGTGTCCGCCTAGGGTTAGGGTTAGGTGTATGATTTGATTAAGGCTTCAATTTAGGTTAGGTTTGAACTTAGTTTGAGGGAGTAAGTTTAGGGCTACTGTTAGTTATCGGGTAACTGTTATGGTTGGAGTTAGCGTCAGGGCCAGGTTCGGTTGGGGTTGAGCTTAAGGTGTCCGCCTAGGGTTAGGGTTATGTCTATGGTTTGAGTTAGGCTTCAGGTTAGGTTAGGTTTGAACTTAGTTTGCGGGAGTAAGTTTAGGGCTATGGTTAGTTTTCGGTTCAGTGTTACGGTTGGAGATTACGTCAGGGTCAGGTTATGGTTGGGCTTGAACTTCAGGTGTCCGCCTAGGGTTAGGGTTAGGTCTATGGTTTGAGTTAGGCTTCATGTTAGGTTAGGTTTGAAATTAGCTTGAGGGAGTAAGTTTAGGGCTACTGTTAGTTTTCGGTTCAGTGTTACGGTTGGATTTAGCGTGAGGGTCAGGTTAGGGTTGGGGTTGAGCTTAAGGTGTCCGCCTAGGGTTAGCGTTAGGTGTATGGTTTGATTTAGGCTTCAGGTTAGGTTAGGTTTGAACTTAGTTTGAGGGATTAAGTTTAGGGCTACTGTTAGTTTTCGGTTCAGTGTTACGGTTGGATTTAGCGTGAGGGTCAGGTTAGGGTTGGGGTTGAGCTTAAGGTGTCCGCCTAGGGTTAGCGTTAGGTGTATGGTTTGATTTAGGCTTCAGGTTAGGTTAGGTTTGAACTTAGATTGAGGGAGTAAGTTTAGGGCTACTGTTAGTTTTCGGGTAACTGTTATGGTTGGAGATAGCGACAGTGTCAGGTTGGGGTTTGGGTTGAGCTTCAGGTGTCCGCCTAGGGTTAGGGTTAGGTCTATGGTTTGAGTTAGGCTTCAGGTTAGGTTAGGTTTGAACTTAGTTTGAGGGAGTAAGTTTAGGGCTACTGTTTGTTTTCGGTTCAGTGTTACGGTTGGAGTTAGCGTGATGGTCAGGTTAGGGTAGGGGTTGAGCTTAAGGTGTCCGCCTAGGGTTAGGGTTAGGTGTATGGTTTGATTTAGGCTTCAGGTTAGGTTAGGTTTGAACTTAGTTTGAGGGAGTAAGTTTAGGGCTACTGTTAGTTTTCGGGTAACTGTTACGGTTGGAGTTAGCGTCAGGTCCAGGTTAGGGTTGGCGTTGAGCTAATGGTGTCCGCCTAGGGTTAGGGATAGGTGTATGGTTTGATTTAGGCTTCAGGTTAGGTTAGGTTTGAAGTTAGTTTGAGGGAGTAAGTTTAGGGCTACTGTTAGTTTTCGGATAACTGTTACAGTTGGAGTAAGCGCGAGGGTCAGTTTAGCGTAGGGGTTGAGCTTAAGGTGTCCGCCTAGGGTTAGGGTTAGTTGTATGATTTGATTAAGGCTTCAGGTTAGGTTAGGTTTGAACGTAGTTTGAGGGAGTAAGTTTAGGGCTACTGTTAGTTTTCGGGTAACTGTTATGGTTGGAGTTACCGTCAGGGCCATTATAGGATTGGGATGGAGCTTAAGGTGTCCGCCAAGGGATAGGGTTAGGTCTATGGTTTGAGTTAGGCTTCAGGTTAGGTTAGGTATGAACTTAGTTTGAGGGAGTAAGATTAGGGCTATTGTTAGTTTTCGGTTCAGTGTTACGGTTGGAGTTAGCGCGAGGGTCAGGTTAGGGTTGGGGTTGAGCTAAAGGTGTCCGCCTAGGGTTAGGTTTAGGTCTATGGTTTCATTTATGCTTCAGGTTAGGTTAGGTTTGAACTTAGTTTGAGGGAGTAAGTTTAGGGCTACTGTTTGTTTTCGGTTCAGTGTTTCGGTTGGAGTTAGCGTGAGGGTCAGGTTAGGTTAGGGGTTGAGCTTAAGGTGTCCGCCTAGGGTTAGGGTTAGTTGTATGGTTTGATTTAGGCTTCAAGTTAGGTTAGGTTTGAACTTAGTTTGAGGGAGTAAGTTTAGGGCTACTGTTAGTTTTCGGGTAACTGTTACGGTTGGAGTTAGCGTCAGGTCCAGGTTAGGGTTGGCGTTGAGCTAATGGTGTCCGCCTAGGGTTAGGATTAGGTGTATGGTTTGATTTAGGCTTCAGGTTAGGTTAGGTTTGAAGTTAGTTTGAGGGAGTAAGTTTAGGGCTACTGTTAGTTTTCGGTTAACTGTTACAGTTGGAGTGAGCGTGAGGGTCAGGTTAGGGTAGGGGTTGAGCTTAAGGTGTCCGCCTAGGGTTAGGGTTAGGTGTATGATTTGATTAAGGCTTCAGGTTAGGTTAGGTTTGAACTTAGTTTGAGGGAGTAAGTTTAGGGCTACTGTTAGTTTTCGGTTCAGTGTTACGGTTGGAGATAGCGTCTGGGTCAGGTTAGGTTTGGGGTTGAGCTTAAGGTGTCCGCCTAGGGTTAGGGTTAGGTGTATGGTTTGATTTAGGCTTCAGGTTAGGTTAGGTTTGAAGTTAGTTTGAGGGTGTAAGTTTAGGGCTACTGTTAGTTTTCGGGTAACTGTTACGGTTGGAGTTAGCGTCAGGTCCAGGTTAGGGTTGGCGTTGAGCAAATGGTGTCCGCCTAGGGTTAGGATTAGGTGTATGGTTTGATTTAGGCTTCAGGTTAGGTTAGGTTTGAAGTGAGTTTGAGGGAGTAAGTTTAGGGCCACTGTTAGTTTTCGGTTAACTGTTGCAGTTGGAGTAAGCGTGAGGGTCAGGTTAGGGTAGGGGTTGAGCTTAAGGTGTCCGCCTAGGGTTAGGGTTAGGTGTATGATTTGATTAAGGCTTCAGGTTAGGTTAGGTTTGAACTTAGTTTGAGGGAGTACGTTTAGGGCTACTGTTAGTTTTCGGGTAACTGTTATGGTTGGAATTAGAGCCAGGGCCAGGTTAGGGTTGGGGTTGAGCTTAAGGTGTCCGCCTAGGGTTAGGGTTAGGTCTATGGTTTGAGTTAGGCTTCAGGTTAGGTTAGGTTTGAACTTAGTTTGAGGGAGTAAGTTTAGGGCTACTGTTAATTTTCGGTTCAGTGTTACAGTTGGAGATAGCGTCAGGGTCAGGTTAGGGTTGGGGTCGAGCTTAAGGTGTCCGCCTAGGGTTATGGTTAGGTGTATGGTTTGATTTAGGCTTCAGGTTAGGTTAGGTTTGAACTTAGTTTGAGGGAGTAAGTTTAGGGCTACTGTTAATTTTCGGTTCAGTGTTACGGTTGGAGTTAGCGTTAGGGTCAGGTTAGTGTTGCGGTTGATCTTAAGGTGTCCGCCTAGGGTTATCGTTAGGTGTATGGTTTGATTTAGGCTTCAGGTTATGTTCGGTTTGAACTTAGTTTGAGGTAGTAAATTTAGGGCTACAGTTAGTTTTCGGTTCAGTGTTACGGTTGGAGATAGTGTCAGGGTCATGTTAGGGTTGGGATCGGGCTTCAGGTGTCCGCCTAGGGTTAGGGTTAGGTCTATGGTTTGAGTTAGGCTTCAGGTTAGGTAAGGTTTGAACTTAGTTTGAGGGAGTAAGTTTAGAGCTACTGTTTGTTTTCGGTTCAGTGTTTCGGTTGGAGTTAGCGTGAGGGTCAGGTTAGGGTAGGGGTTGAGCTTAAGGTGTCCGCCTAGGGTTAGGGTTAGGTGTATGGTTTGATTTAGGCTTCAGGTTAGGTTAGGTTTGAACTTAGTTTGAGGGAGTAAGTTTAGGGCTACTGTTAGTTTTCGGGTAACTGTTACGGTTGGAGTTAGCGTCAGGTCCATGTTAGGGTTGGCGTTGAGCTAATGGTGTCCGCCTAGGGTTAGGGATAGGTGTATGGTTTGATTTAGGCTTCAGGTTAGGTTAGGTTTGAAGTTAGTTTGAGGGAGTAAGTTTAGGGCTACTGTTAGTTTTCTGATAACTGTTACAGTTGGAGTAAGCGTGAGGGTCAGGTTAGCGTAGGGGTTGAGCTTAAGGTGTCCGCCTAGGGTTAGGGTTAGTTGTATGATTTGATTAAGGCTTCAGGTTAGGTTAGGTTTGAACGTAGTTTGAGGGAGTAAGTTTAGGGCTACTGTTAGTTTTCGGGTAACTGTTATGGTTGGAGTTACCCTCAGGGCCATTATAGGATTGGGGTTGAGCTTAAGGTGTCCGCCAAGGGTTAGGGTTAGGTCTATGGTTTGAGTTAGGCTTCAGGTTAGGTTAGGTATGAACTTAGTTTGAGGGAGTAAGATTAGGGCTACTGTTAGTTTTCGGTTCAGTGTTACGGTTGGAGTTAGCGCGAGGGTCAGGTTAGGGTTGGGGTTGAGATAAAGATGTCCGCCTAGGGTTGGGTTTAGGTCTATGGTTTCATTTAGTCTTCAGGTTAGGTTAGGATTGAACTTAGTTTGAGGGAGTAAGTTTAGGGCTACTGTTAGTTTTCGGTTCAGTGTTACCGTTGGAGATAGCGTCAGGGAAAGGTTAGGGTTGGGGTTGAGCTTAAGGTGTCCGCCTAGGGTTAGGGTTAGGTCTATGGTTTGTGTTAGGCTTCAGGTTATGTTAGGTTTGAACTTAGTTTGAGGGAGTAAGTTTAGGGCTACTGTTAGTTTTGGTTAACTGTTACAGTTGGAGTAAGCGTGAGGGTCAGGTTAGGGTAGGGGTTGAGATTAAGGTGTCCACCTAGGGTTAGGGTTAGGTGTATGATTTGATTAAGGCTTCAGTTTAGGTTAGGTTTGAACTTAGTATGAGGGAGTAAGTTTAGGGCTACTGTTAGTTTTCGGTTCAGTGTTACGGTTGGAGATAGCGTCAGGGTCAGGTTAGGGTTGGGGTTGAGCTTCAGGTGTCCGCCTAGGGTTAGGGTTAGGTCTATGGTTTGAGTTAGGCTTCAGGTTAGGTTAGGTTTGAACTTAGTTTGAGGGAGTAAGTTTAGGGCTACTGTTAGTTTTCGGTTCAGTGTTACGGTTGGATTTAGCGTGAGGGTCAGGTTAGGGTTGGGGTTGAGCTTAAGATGTCCGCCTAGGATTAGGGTTAGGTGTATGGTTTGATTTAGGCTTCAGGTTAGGTTAGGTTTGAACGTAGTTTGAGGGAGTAAGTTTAGGGCTACTGTTAGTTTTCGGGTAACTGTTATGGTTGGAGTTAGCGTCAGGGGATTTTAGGGTTGGGGTTGAGCTTAAGGTGTCCGCCAAGGGTTAGGGTTAGGTCTATGGTTTGAGTTAGGCTTCAGGTTAGGTTAGGTATGAACTTAGTTTGAGGGAGTAAGATTAGGGCTACTGTTAGTTTTCGGTTCAGTGTTACGGTTGGAGTTAGCGTCAGGGTCAGGTTAGGGTTGGGGTTGAGCTAAACGTGTCCGCCTAGGGTTTGGTTTAGGTCTATGGTTTCATTTAGGCTTCAGGTTAGGTTAGGATTGAACTTAGTTTGAGGGAGTATGTTTAGGGCTACTGTTAGTTTTCGGTTCTGTGTTACGGTTGGAGTTAGCGTCAGGGTCAGGTTAGGGTTGGGGTTGAGCTTCAGGTGTCCGCCTAGGGTTAGGGTTAGGTCTATGGTTTGAGTTAGGCTTCAGGTTAGGTTAGGTTTGAACTTAGTTTGAGGGAGTAAGTTTAGAGCTACTGTTTGTTTTCGGTTCAGTGTTTCGGTTGGAGTTAGCGTGAGGGTCAGGTTAGGGTAGGGGTTGAGCTTAAGGTGTCCGCCTAGGGTTAGGGTTAGGTGTATGGTTTGATTTAGGCTTCAGGTTAGGTTAGGTTTGAAGTTAGTTTGAGGGAGTAAGTTTAGGGCTACTGTTAGTTTTCGGGTAACTGTTACGGTTGGAGTTAGCGTCAGGTCCATGTTAGGTTTGGCGTTGAGCTAATGGTGTCCGCCTAGGGTTAGGGATAGGTGTATGGTTTGATTTAGGCTTCAGGTTAATTTAGGTTTGAAGTTAGTTTGAGGGAGTAAGTTTAGGGCTACTGTTAGTTTTCGGATAACTGTTACAGTTGGAGTAAGCGTGAGGGTCAGGTTAGCGTAGGGGTTGAGCTTAAGGTGTCCGCCTAGGGTTAGGGTTAGTTGTATGATTTGATTAAGGCTTCAGGTTAGGTTAGGTTTGAACGTAGTTTGAGGGAGTAAGTTTAGGGCTACTGTTAGTTTTCGGGTAACTGTTATGGTTGCAGTTACCGTCAGGGCCATTATAGGATTGGGGTTGAGCCTAAGGTGTCCGCCAAGGGTTAGGGTTAGGTCTATGGTTTGAGTAAGGCTTCAGGTTAGGTTAGGTATGAACTTAGTTTGAGGGAGTAAGATTAGGGCTACTGTTAGTTTTCGGTTCAGTGTTACGGTTGGAGTTAGCGCGAGGGTCAGGTTAGGGTTGGGGTTGAGATAAAGGTGTCCGCCTAGGGTTGGGTTTAGGTCTATGGTTTCATTTAGGCTTCAGGTTAGGTTAGGATTGAACTTAGTTTGAGGGAGTAAGTTTAGTGCTACTGTTAGTTTTCGGTTCAGTGTTAGCGTTGGAGAAAGCGTCAGGGAAAGGTTAGGGTTGGGGTTGAGCTTAAGGTGTCCGCCTAGGGTTAGGGTTAGGTCTATGGTTTGTGTTAGGCTTCAGGTTATGTTAGGTTTGAACTTAGTTTGAGGGAGTAAGTTTAGGGCTACTGTTAGTTTTGGTTAACTGTTACAGTTGGAGTAAGCGTGAGGGTCAGGTTAGGGTAGGGGTTGAGATTAAGGTGTCCACCTAGGGTTAGGGTTAGGTGTATGATTTGATTAAGGCTTCAGTTTAGGTTAGGTTTGAACTTAGTATGAGGGAGTAAGTTTAGGGCTACTGTTAGTTTTCGGTTCAGTGTTACGGTTGGAGATAGCGTCAGGGTCAGGTTAGGGTTGGGGTTGAGCTTCAGGTGTCCGCCTAGGGTTAGGGTTAGGTCTATGGTTTGAGTTAGGCTTCAGGTTAGGTTAGGTTTGAACTTAGTTTGAGGGAGTAAGTTTAGGGCTACTGTTAGTTTTCGGTTCAGTGTTACGGTTGGATTTAGCGTGAGGGTCAGGTTAGGGTTGGGGTTGAGCTTAAGGTGTCCGCCTAGGATTAGGGTTAGGTGTATGGTTTGATTTAGGCTTCAGGTTAGGTTAGGTTTGAACGTAGTTTGAGGGAGTAAGTTTAGGGCTACTGTTAGTTTTCGGGTAACTGTTATGGTTGGAGTTAGCGTCAGGGGATTTTAGGGTTGGGGTTGAGCTTAAGGTGTCCGCCAAGGGTTAGGGTTAGGTCTATGGTTTGAGTTAGGCTTCAGGTTAGGTTAGGTATGAACTTAGTTTGAGGGAGTAAGATTAGGGTTACTGTTAGTTTTCGGTTCAGTTTTACGGTTGGAGTTAGCGTCAGGGTCAGGTTAGGGTTGGGGTTGAGCTAAAGGTGTCCGCCTAGGGTTTGGTTAAGGTCTATGGTTTCATTTAGGCTTCAGGTTAGGTTAGGATTGAACTTAGTTTGAGGGAGTAAGTTTAGGGCTACTGTTAGTTTTCGGTTCTGTGTTACGGTTGGAGTTAGCGTCAGGGTCAGGTTAGGGTTGGGGTTGAGCTTCAGGTGTCCGCCTAGGGTTAGGGTTAGGTCTATGGTTTGAGTTACGCTTCAGGTTAGGTTAGGTTTGAACTTAGTTTGAGGGAGTAAGTTTAGGGCTACTGTTTGTTTTCGGTTCAGTGTTTCGGTTGGAGTTAGCGTGAGGGTCAGGTTAGGGTAGGGGTTGAGCTTAAGGTGTCCGCCTAGGGTTAGGGTTAGGTGTATGGTTTGATTTAGGCTTCAGGTTAGGTTAGGTTTGAAGTTAGTTTGAGGGTGTAAGTTTAGGGCTACTGTTAGTTTTCGGGTAACTGTTACGGTTGGAGTTAGCGTCAGGTCCAGGTTAGGGTTGGCGTTGAGCAAATGGTGTCCGCCTAGGGTTAGGATTAGGTGTATGGTTTGATTTAGGCTTCAGGTTAGGTTAGGTTTGAAGTTAGTTTGAGGGAGTAAGTTTAGGGCCACTGTTAGTTTTCGGTTAACTGTTGCAGTTGGAGTAAGCGTGAGGGTCAGGTTAGGGTAGGGGTTGAGCTTAAGGTGTCCGCCTAGGGTTAGGGTTAGGTGTATGATTTGATTAAGGCTTCAGGTTAGGTTAGGTTTGAACTTAGTTTGAGGGAGTACGTTTAGGGCTACTGTTAGTTTTCGGGTAACTGTTATGGTTGGAATTAGAGTCAGGGCCAGGTTAGGGTTGGGGTTGAGCTTAAGGTGTCCGCCTAGGGTTAGGGTTAGGTCTATGGTTTGAGTTAGGCTTCAGGTTAGGTTAGGTTTGAACTTAGTTTGAGGGAGTAAGTTTAGGGCTACTGTTAATTTTCGGTTCAGTGTTACAGTTGGAGATAGCGTCAGGGTCAGGTTAGGGTTGGGGTCGAGCTTAAGGTGTCCGCCTAGGGTTATGGTTAGGTGTATGGTTTGATTTAGGCTTCAGGTTAGGTTAGGTTTGAACTTAGTTTGAGGGAGTAAGTTTAGGGCTACTGTTAATTTTCGGTTCAGTGTTACGGTTGGAGTTAGCGTTAGGGTCAGGTTAGTGTTGCGGTTGATCTTAAGGTGTCCGCCTAGGGTTATCGTTAGGTGTATGGTTTGATTTAGTCTTCAGGTTATGTTCGGTTTGAACTTAGTTTGAGGTAGTAAATTTAGGGCTACAGTTAGTTTTCGGTTCAGTGTTACGGTTGGAGATAGCGTCAGGGTCATGTTAGGGTTGGGATTGGGCTTCAGGTGTCCGCCTAGGGTTAGGGTTAGGTCTATGGTTTGAGTTAGGCTTCAGGTTAGGTTAGGTTTGAACTTAGTTTGAGGGAGTAAGTTTAGAGCTACTGTTTGTTTTCGGTTCAGTGTTTCGGTTGGAGTTAGCGTGAGGGTCAGGTTAGGGTAGGGGTTGAGCTTAAGGTGTCCGCCTAGGGTTAGGGTTAGGTGTATGGTTTGATTTAGGCTTCAGGTTAGGTTAGGTTTGAACTTAGTTTGAGGGAGTAAGTTTAGGGCTACTGTTAGTTTTCGGGTAACTGTTACGGTTGGAGTTAGCGTCAGGTCCATGTTAGGGTTGGCGTTGAGCTAATGGTGTCCGCCTAGGGTTAGGGATAGGTGTATGGTTTGATTTAGGCTTCAGGTTAGGTTAGGTTTGAAGTTAGTTTGAGGGAGTAAGTTTAGGGCTACTGTTAGTTTTCTGATAACTGTTATAGTTGGAGTAAGCGTGAGGGTCAGGTTAGCGTAGGGGTTGAGCTTAAGGTGTCCGCCTAGGGTTAGGGTTAGTTGTATGATTTGATTAAGGCTTCAGGTTAGGTTAGGTTTGAACGTAGTTTGAGGGAGTAAGTTTAGGGCTACTGTTAGTTTTCGGGTAACTGTTATGGTTGGAGTTACCGTCAGGGCCATTATAGGATTGGGGTTGAGCTTAAGGTGTCCGCCAAGGGTTAGGGTTAGGTCTATGGTTTGAGTTAGGCTTCAGGTTAGGTTAGGTATGAACTTAGTTTGAGGGAGTAAGATTAGGGCTACTGTTAGTTTTCGGTTCAGTGTTACGGTTGGAGTTAGCGCGAGGGTCAGGTTAGGGTTGGGGCTGAGATAAAGGTGTCCGCCTAGGGTTGGGTTTAGGTCTATGGTTTCATTTAGGCTTCAGGTTAGGTTAGGATTGAACTTAGTTTGAGGGAGTAAGTTTAGGGCTACTGTTAGTTTTCGGTTCAGTGTTACCGTTGGAGATAGCGTCAGGGAAAGGTTAGGGTTGGGGTTGAGCTTAAGGTGTCCGCCTAGGGTTAGGGTTAGGTCTATGGTTTGTGTTAGGCTTCAGGTTATGTTAGGTTTGAACTTAGTTTGAGGGAGTAAGTTTAGGGCTACTGTTAGTTTTGGTTAACTGTTACAGTTGGAGTAAGCGTGAGGGTCAGGTTAGGGTAGGGGTTGAGATTAAGGTGTCCACCTAGGGTTAGGGTTAGGTGTATGATTTGATTAAGGCTTCAGTTTAGGTTAGGTTTGAACTTAGTATGAGGGAGTAAGTTTAGGGCTACTGTTAGTTTTCGGTTCAGTGTTACGGTTGGAGATAGCGTCAGGGTCAGGTTAGGGTTGGGGTTGAGCTTCAGGTGTCCGCCTAGGGTTAGGGTTAGGTCTATGGTTTGAGTTAGGCTTCAGGTTAGGTTAGGTTTGAACTTAGTTTGAGGGAGTAAGTTTAGGGCTACTGTTAGTTTTCGGTTCAGTGTTACGGTTGGATTTAGCGTGAGGGTCAGGTTAGGGTTGGGGTTGAGCTTAAGGTGTCCGCCTAGGATTAGGGTTAGGTGTATGGTTTGATTTAGGCTTCAGGTTAGGTTAGGTTTGAACGTAGTTTGAGGGAGTAAGTTTAGGGCTACTGTTAGTTTTCGGGTAACTGTTATGGTTGGAGTTAGCGTCAGGGGATTTTAGGGTTGGGGTTGAGCTTAAGGTGTCCGCCAAGGGTTAGGGTTAGGTCTATGGTTTGAGTTAGGCTTCAGGTTAGGTTAGGTATGAACTTAGTTTGAGGGAGTAAGATTAGGGCTACTGTTAGTTTTCGGTTCAGTGTTACGGTTGGAGTTAGCGTCAGGGTCAGGTTAGGGTTGGGGTTGAGCTAAACGTGTCCGCCTAGGGTTTGGTTTAGGTCTATGGTTTCATTTAGGCTTCAGGTTAGGTTAGGATTGAACTTAGTTTGAGGGAGTATGTTTAGGGCTACTGTTAGTTTTCGGTTCTGTGTTACGGTTGGAGTTAGCGTCAGGGTCAGGTTAGGGTTGGGGTTGAGCTTCAGGTGTCCGCCTAGGGTTAGGGTTAGGTCTATGGTTTGAGTTAGGCTTCAGGTTAGGTTAGGTTTGAACTTAGTTTGAGGGAGTAAGTTTAGAGCTACTGTTTGTTTTCGGTTCAGTGTTTCGGTTGGAGTTAGCGTGAGGGTCAGGTTAGGGTAGGGGTTGAGCTTAAGGTGTCCGCCTAGGGTTAGGGTTAGGTGTATGGTTTGATTTAGGCTTCAGGTTAGGTTAGGTTTGAAGTTAGTTTGAGAGAGTAAGTTTAGGGCTACTGTTAGTTTTCGGGTAACTGTTACGGTTGGAGTTAGCGTCAGGTCCATGTTAGGGTTGGCGTTGAGCTAATGGTGTCCGCCTAGGGTTAGGGATAGGTGTATGGTTTGATTTAGGCTTCAGGTTAATTTAGGTTTGAAGTTAGTTTGAGGGAGTAAGTTTAGGGCTACTGTTAGTTTTCGGATAACTGTTACAGTTGGAGTAAGCGTGAGGGTCAGGTTAGCGTAGGGGTTGAGCTTAAGGTGTCCGCCTAGGGTTAGGGTTAGTTGTATGATTTGATTAAGGCTTCAGGTTAGGTTAGGTTTGAACGTAGTTTGAGGGAGTAAGTTTAGGGCTACTGTTAGTTTTCGGGTAACTGTTATGGTTGCAGTTACCGTCAGGGCCATTATAGGATTGGGGTTGAGCCTAAGGTGTCCGCCAAGGGTTAGGGTTAGGTCTATGGTTTGAGTAAGGCTTCAGGTTAGGTTAGGTATGAACTTAGTTTGAGGGAGTAAGATTAGGGCTACTGTTAGTTTTCGGTTCAGTGTTACGGTTGGAGTTAGCGCGAGGGTCAGGTTAGGGTTGGGGTTGAGATAAAGGTGTCCGCCTAGGGTTGGGTTTAGGTCTATGGTTTCATTTAGGCTTCAGGTTAGGTTAGGATTGAACTTAGTTTGAGGGAGTAAGTTTAGTGCTACTGTTAGTTTTCGGTTCAGTGTTAGCGTTGGAGAAAGCGTCAGGGAAAGGTTAGGGTTGGGGTTGAGCTTAAGGTGTCCGCCTAGGGTTAGGGTTAGGTCTATGGTTTGTGTTAGGCTTCAGGTTATGTTAGGTTTGAACTTAGTTTGAGGGAGTAAGTTTAGGGCTACTGTTAGTTTTGGTTAACTGTTACAGTTGGAGTAAGCGTGAGGGTCAGGTTAGGGTAGGGGTTGAGATTAAGGTGTCCACCTAGGGTTAGGGTTAGGTGTATGATTTGATTAAGGCTTCAGTTTAGGTTAGGTTTGAACTTAGTATGAGGGAGTAAGTTTAGGGCTACTGTTAGTTTTCGGTTCAGTGTTACGGTTGGAGATAGCGTCAGGGTCAGGTTAGGGTTGGGGTTGAGCTTCAGGTGTCCGCCTAGGGTTAGGGTTAGGTCTATGGTTTGAGTTAGGCTTCAGGTTAGGTTAGGTTTGAACTTAGTTTGAGGGAGTAAGTTTAGGGCTACTGTTAGTTTTCGGTTCAGTGTTACGGTTGGATTTAGCGTGAGGGTCAGGTTAGGGTTGGGGTTGAGCTTAAGGTGTCCGCCTAGGATTAGGGTTAGGTGTATGGTTTGATTTAGGCTTCAGGTTAGGTTAGGTTTGAACGTAGTTTGAGGGAGTAAGTTTAGGGCTACTGTTAGTTTTCGGGTAACTGTTATGGTTGGAGTTAGCGTCAGGGGATTTTAGGGTTGGGGTTGAGCTTAAGGTGTCCGCCAAGGGTTAGGGTTAGGTCTATGGTTTGAGTTAGGCTTCAGGTTAGGTTAGGTATGAACTTAGTTTGAGGGAGTAAGATTAGGGTTACTGTTAGTTTTCGGTTCAGTTTTACGGTTGGAGTTAGCGTCAGGGTCAGGTTAGGGTTGGGGTTGAGCTAAAGGTGTCCGCCTAGGGTTTGGTTAAGGTCTATGGTTTCATTTAGGCTTCAGGTTAGGTTAGGATTGAACTTAGTTTGAGGGAGTAAGTTTAGGGCTACTGTTAGTTTTCGGTTCTGTGTTACGGTTGGAGTTAGCGTCAGGGTCAGGTTAGGGTTGGGGTTGAGCTTCAGGTGTCCGCCTAGGGTTAGGGTTAGGTCTATGGTTTGAGTTACGCTTCAGGTTAGGTTAGGTTTGAACTTAGTTTGAGGGAGTAAGTTTAGGGCTACTGTTTGTTTTCGGTTCAGTGTTTCGGTTGGAGTTAGCGTGAGGGTCAGGTTAGGGTAGGGGTTGAGCTTAAGGTGTCCGCCTAGGGTTAGGGTTAGGTGTATGGTTTGATTTAGGCTTCAGGTTAGGTTAGGTTTGAAGTTAGTTTGAGGGTGTAAGTTTAGGGCTACTGTTAGTTTTCGGGTAACTGTTACGGTTGGAGTTAGCGTCAGGTCCAGGTTAGGGTTGGCGTTGAGCAAATGGTGTCCGCCTAGGGTTAGGATTAGGTGTATGGTTTGATTTAGGCTTCAGGTTAGGTTAGGTTTGAAGTTAGTTTGAGGGAGTAAGTTTAGGGCCACTGTTAGTTTTCGGTTAACTGTTGCAGTTGGAGTAAGCGTGAGGGTCAGGTTAGGGTAGGGGTTGAGCTTAAGGTGTCCGCCTAGGGTTAGGGTTAGGTGTATGATTTGATTAAGGCTTCAGGTTAGGTTAGGTTTGAACTTAGTTTGAGGGAGTACGTTTAGGGCTACTGTTAGTTTTCGGGTAACTGTTATGGTTGGAATTAGAGTCAGGGCCAGGTTAGGGTTGGGGTTGAGCTTAAGGTGTCCGCCTAGGGTTAGGGTTAGGTCTATGGTTTGAGTTAGGCTTCAGGTTAGGTTAGGTTTGAACTTAGTTTGAGGGAGTAAGTTTAGGGCTACTGTTAATTTTCGGTTCAGTGTTACAGTTGGAGATAGCGTCAGGGTCAGGTTAGGGTTGGGGTCGAGCTTAAGGTGTCCGCCTAGGGTTATGGTTAGGTGTATGGTTTGATTTAGGCTTCAGGTTAGGTTAGGTTTGAACTTAGTTTGAGGGAGTAAGTTTAGGGCTACTGTTAATTTTCGGTTCAGTGTTACGGTTGGAGTTAGCGTTAGGGTCAGGTTAGTGTTGCGGTTGATCTTAAGGTGTCCGCCTAGGGTTATCGTTAGGTGTATGGTTTGATTTAGTCTTCAGGTTATGTTCGGTTTGAACTTAGTTTGAGGTAGTAAATTTAGGGCTACAGTTAGTTTTCGGTTCAGTGTTACGGTTGGAGATAGCGTCAGGGTCATGTTAGGGTTGGGATTGGGCTTCAGGTGTCCGCCTAGGGTTAGGGTTAGGTCTATGGTTTGAGTTAGGCTTCAGGTTAGGTTAGGTTTGAACTTAGTTTGAGGGAGTAAGTTTAGAGCTACTGTTTGTTTTCGGTTCAGTGTTTCGGTTGGAGTTAGCGTGAGGGTCAGGTTAGGGTAGGGGTTGAGCTTAAGGTGTCCGCCTAGGGTTAGGGTTAGGTGTATGGTTTGATTTAGGCTTCAGGTTAGGTTAGGTTTGAACTTAGTTTGAGGGAGTAAGTTTAGGGCTACTGTTAGTTTTCGGGTAACTGTTACGGTTGGAGTTAGCGTCAGGTCCATGTTAGGGTTGGCGTTGAGCTAATGGTGTCCGCCTAGGGTTAGGGATAGGTGTATGGTTTGATTTAGGCTTCAGGTTAGGTTAGGTTTGAAGTTAGTTTGAGGGAGTAAGTTTAGGGCTACTGTTAGTTTTCTGATAACTGTTATAGTTGGAGTAAGCGTGAGGGTCAGGTTAGCGTAGGGGTTGAGCTTAAGGTGTCCGCCTAGGGTTAGGGTTAGTTGTATGATTTGATTAAGGCTTCAGGTTAGGTTAGGTTTGAACGTAGTTTGAGGGAGTAAGTTTAGGGCTACTGTTAGTTTTCGGGTAACTGTTATGGTTGGAGTTACCGTCAGGGCCATTATAGGATTGGGGTTGAGCTTAAGGTGTCCGCCAAGGGTTAGGGTTAGGTCTATGGTTTGAGTTAGGCTTCAGGTTAGGTTAGGTATGAACTTAGTTTGAGGGAGTAAGATTAGGGCTACTGTTAGTTTTCGGTTCAGTGTTACGGTTGGAGTTAGCGCGAGGGTCAGGTTAGGGTTGGGGCTGAGATAAAGGTGTCCGCCTAGGGTTGGGTTTAGGTCTATGGTTTCATTTAGGCTTCAGGTTAGGTTAGGATTGAACTTAGTTTGAGGGAGTAAGTTAAGGTCTACTGTTAGTTTTCGGTTCAGTGTTACCGTTGGAGATAGCGTCAGGGAAAGGTTAGGGTTGGGGTTGAGCTTAAGGTGTCCGCCTAGGGTTAGGGTTAGGTCTATGGTTTGTGTTAGGCTTCAGGTTATGTTAGGTTTGAACTTAGTTTGAGGGAGTAAGTTTAGGGCTACTGTTAGTTTTGGTTAACTGTTACAGTTGGAGTAAGCGTGAGGGTCAGGTTAGGGTAGGGGTTGAGATTAAGGTGTCCACCAAGGGTTAGGGTTAGGTGTATGATTTGATTAAGGCTTCAGTTTAGGTTAGGTTTGAACTTAGTATGAGGGAGTAAGTTTAGGGCTACTGTTAGTTTTCGGTTCAGTGTTACGGTTGGAGATAGCGTCAGGGTCAGGTTAGGGTTGGGGTTGAGCTTCAGGTGTCCGCCTAGGGTTAGGGTTAGGTCTATGGTTTGAGTTAGGCTTCAGGTTAGGTTAGGTTTGAACTTAGTTTGAGGGAGTAAGTTTAGGGCTACTGTTAGTTTTCGGTTCAGTGTTACGGTTGGATTTAGCGTGAGGGTCAGGTTAGGTTTGGGGTTGAGCTTAAGGTGTCCGCCTAGGATTAGGGTTAGGTGTATGGTTTGATTTAGGCTTCAGGTTAGGTTAGGTTTGAACGTAGTTTGAGGGAGTAAGTTTAGGGCTACTGTTAGTTTTCGGGTAACTGTTATGGTTGGAGTTAGCGTCAGGGGATTTTAGGGTTGGGGTTGAGCTTAAGGTGTCCGCCAAGGGTTAGGGTTAGGTCTATGGTTTGAGTTAGGCTTCAGGTTAGGTTAGGTATGAACTTAGTTTGAGGGAGTAAGATTAGGGCTACTGTTAGTTTTCGGTTCAGTGTTACGGTTGGAGTTAGCGTCAGGGTCAGGTTAGGGTTGGGGTTGAGCTAAAGGTGTCCGCCTAGGGTTTGGTTTAGGTCTATGGTTTCATTTAGGCTTCAGGTTAGGTTAGGATTGAACTTAGTTTGAGGGAGTAAGTTTAGGGCTACTGTTAGTTTTCGGTTCTGTGTTACGGTTGGAGTTAGCGTCAGGGTCAGGTTAGGGTTGGGGTTGAGCTTCAGGTGTCCGCCTAGGGTTAGGGTTAGGTCTATGGTTTGAGTTAGGCTTCAGGTTAGGTTAGGTTTGAACTTAGTTTGAGGGAGTAAGTTTAGAGCTACTGTTTGTTTTCGGTTCAGTGTTTCGGTTGGAGTTAGCGTGAGGGTCAGGTTAGGGTAGGGGTTGAGCTTAAGGTGTCCGCCTAGGGTTAGGGTTAGGTGTATGGTTTGATTTAGGCTTCAGGTTAGGTTAGGTTTGAAGTTAGTTTGAGGGAGTAAGTTTAGGGCTACTGTTAGTTTTCGGGTAACTGTTATGGTTGGAGTTAGCGTCAGGTCCATGTTAGGGTTGGCGTTGAGCTAATGGTGTCCGCCTAGGGTTAGGGATAGGTGTATGGTTTGATTTAGGCTTCAGGTTAATTTAGGTTTGAAGTTAGTTTGAGGGAGTAAGTTTAGGGCTACTGTTAGTTTTCGGATAACTGTTACAGTTGGAGTAAGCGTGAGGGTCAGGTTAGCGTAGGGGTTGAGCTTAAGGTGTCCGCCTAGGGTTAGGGTTAGTGTATGATTTGATTAAGGTTTCAGGTTAGGTTAGGTTTGAACGTAGTTTGAGGGAGTAAGTTTAGGGCTGCTGTTAGTTTTCGGGTAACTGTTATGGTTGGAGTTACCGTCAGGGCCATTATAGGATTGGGGTTGAGCTTAAGGTGTCCGCAAAGGGTTAGGGTTAGGTCTATGGTTTGAGTAAGGCTTCAGGTTAGGTTAGGTATGAACTTAGTTTGAGGGAGTAAGATTAGGGCTACTGTTAGTTTTCGGTTCAGTGTTACGGTTGGAGTTAGCGCGAGGGTCAGGTTAGGGTTGGGGTTGAGATAAAGGTGTCCGCCTAGGGTTGGGTTTAGGTCTATGGTTTCATTTAGGCTTCAGGTTAGGTTAGGATTGAACTTAGTTTGAGGGAGTAAGTTTAGGGCTACTGTTAGTTTTCGGTTCAGTGTTACCGTTGGAGATAGCGTCAGGGAAAGGTTAGGGTTGGGGTTGAGCTTAAGGTGTCCGCCTAGGGTTAGGGTTAGGTTTATGGTTTGTGTTAGGCTTCAGGTTATGTTAGGTTTGAACTTAGTTTGAGGGAGTAAGTTTAGGGCTACTGTTAGTTTTGGTTAACTGTTACAGTTGGAGTAAGCGTGAGGGTCAGGTTAGGGTAGGGGTTGAGATTAAGGTGTCCACCTAGGGTTAGGGTTAGGTGTATGATTTGATTAAGGCTTCAGTTTAGGTTAGGTTTGAACTTAGTATGAGGGAGTAAGTTTAGGGTTACTGTTAGTTTTCGGTTCAGTGTTACGGTTGGAGATAGCGTCAGGGTCAGGTTAGGGTTGGGGTTGAGCTTCAGGTGTCCGCCTAGGGTTAGGGTTAGGTCTATGGTTTGAGTTAGGCTTCAGGTTAGGTTAGGTTTGAACTTAGTTTGAGGGAGTAAGTTTAGGGCTACTGTTAGTTTTCGGTTCAGTGTTACGGTTGGATTTAGCGTGAGGGTCAGGTTAGGGTTGGGGTTGAGCTTAAGGTGTCCGCCTAGGATTAGGGTTAGGTGTATGGTTTGATTTAGGCTTCAGGTTAGGTTAGGTTTGAACGTAGTTTGAGGGAGTAAGTTTAGGGCTACTGTTAGTTTTCGGGTAACTGTTATGGTTGGAGTTAGCGTCAGGGGATTTTAGGGTTGGGGTTGAGCTTAAGGTGTCCGCCAAGGGTTAGGGTTAGGTCTATGGTTTGAGTTAGGCTTCAGGTTAGGTTAGGTATGAACTTAGTTTGAGGGAGTAAGATTAGGGCTACTGTTAGTTTTCGGTTCAGTGTTACGGTTGGAGTTAGCGTCAGGGTCAGGTTAGGGTTGGGGTTGAGCTAAAGGTGTCCGCCTAGGGTTTGGTTTAGGTCTATGGTTTCATTTAGGCTTCAGGTTAGGTTAGGATTGAACTTAGTTTGAGGGAGTAAGTTTAGGGCTACTGTTAGTTTTCGGTTCTGTGTTACGGTTGGAGTTAGCGTCAGGGTCAGGTTAGGGTTGGGGTTGAGCTTCAGGTGTCCGCCTAGGGTTAGGGTTAGGTCTATGGTTTGAGTTAGGCTTCAGGTTAGGTTAGGTTTGAACTTAATTTGAGGGAGTAAGTTTAGAGCTACTGTTTGTTTTCGGTTCAGTGTTTCGGTTGGAGTTAGCGTGAGGGTCAGGTTAGGGTAGGGGTTGAGCTTAAGGTGTCCGCCTAGGGTTAGGGTTAGGTGTATGGTTTGATTTAGGCTTCAGGTTAGGTTAGGTTTGAAGTTAGTTTGAGGGAGTAAGTTTAGGGCTACTGTTAGTTTTCGGGTAACTGTTACGGTTGGAGTTAGCGTCAGGTCCATGTTAGGGTTGGCGTTGAGCTAATGGTGTCCGCCTAGGGTTAGGGATAGGTGTATGGTTTGATTTAGGCTTCAGGTTAGGTTAGGTTTGAAGTTAGTTTGAGGGAGTAAGTTTAGGGCTACTGTTAGTTTTCTGATAACTGTTATAGTTGGAGTAAGCGTGAGGGTCAGGTTAGCGTAGGGGTTGAGCTTAAGGTGTCCGCCTAGGGTTAGGGTTAGTTGTATGATTTGATTAAGGCTTCAGGTTAGGTTAGGTTTGAACGTAGTTTGAGGGAGTAAGTTTAGGGCTACTGTTAGTTTTCGGGTAACTGTTATGGTTGGAGTTACCGTCAGGGCCATTATAGGATTGGGGTTGAGCTTAAGGTGTCCGCCAAGGGTTAGGGTTAGGTCTATGGTTTGAGTTAGGCTTCAGGTTAGGTTAGGTATGAACTTAGTTTGAGGGAGTAAGATTAGGGCTACTGTTAGTTTTCGGTTCAGTGTTACGGTTGGAGTTAGCGCGAGGGTCAGGTTAGGGTTGGGGCTGAGATAAAGGTGTCCGCCTAGGGTTGGGTTTAGGTCTATGGTTTCATTTAGGCTTCAGGTTAGGTTAGGATTGAACTTAGTTTGAGGGAGTAAGTTAAGGTCTACTGTTAGTTTTCGGTTCAGTGTTACCGTTGGAGATAGCGTCAGGGAAAGGTTAGGGTTGGGGTTGAGCTTAAGGTGTCCGCCTAGGGTTAGGGTTAGGTCTATGGTTTGTGTTAGGCTTCAGGTTATGTTAGGTTTGAACTTAGTTTGAGGGAGTAAGTTTAGGGCTACTGTTAGTTTTGGTTAACTGTTACAGTTGGAGTAAGCGTGAGGGTCAGGTTAGGGTAGGGGTTGAGATTAAGGTGTCCACCAAGGGTTAGGGTTAGGTGTATGATTTGATTAAGGCTTCAGTTTAGGTTAGGTTTGAACTTAGTATGAGGGAGTAAGTTTAGGGCTACTGTTAGTTTTCGGTTCAGTGTTACGGTTGGAGATAGCGTCAGGGTCAGGTTAGGGTTGGGGTTGAGCTTCAGGTGTCCGCCTAGGGTTAGGGTTAGGTCTATGGTTTGAGTTAGGCTTCAGGTTAGGTTAGGTTTGAACTTAGTTTGAGGGAGTAAGTTTAGGGCTACTGTTAGTTTTCGGTTCAGTGTTACGGTTGGATTTAGCGTGAGGGTCAGGTTAGGTTTGGGGTTGAGCTTAAGGTGTCCGCCTAGGATTAGGGTTAGGTGTATGGTTTGATTTAGGCTTCAGGTTAGGTTAGGTTTGAACGTAGTTTGAGGGAGTAAGTTTAGGGCTACTGTTAGTTTTCGGGTAACTGTTATGGTTGGAGTTAGCGTCAGGGGATTTTAGGGTTGGGGTTGAGCTTAAGGTGTCCGCCAAGGGTTAGGGTTAGGTCTATGGTTTGAGTTAGGCTTCAGGTTAGGTTAGGTATGAACTTAGTTTGAGGGAGTAAGATTAGGGCTACTGTTAGTTTTCGGTTCAGTGTTACGGTTGGAGTTAGCGACAGGGTCAGGTTAGGGTTGGGGTTGAGCTAAAGGTGTCCGCCTAGGGTTTGGTTTAGGTCTATGGTTTCATTTAGGCTTCAGGTTAGGTTAGGATTGAACTTAGTTTGAGGGAGTAAGTTTAGGGCTACTGTTAGTTTTCGGTTCTGTGTTACGGTTGGAGTTAGCGTCAGGGTCAGGTTAGGGTTGGGGTTGAGCTTCAGGTGTCCGCCTAGGGTTAGGGTTAGGTCTATGGTTTGAGTTAGGCTTCAGGTTAGGTTAGGTTTGAACTTAGTTTGAGGGAGTAAGTTTAGAGCTACTGTTTGTTTTCGGTTCAGTGTTTCGGTTGGAGTTAGCGTGAGGGTCAGGTTAGGGTAGGGGTTGAGCTTAAGGTGTCCGCCTAGGGTTAGGGTTAGGTGTATGGTTTGATTTAGGCTTCAGGTTAGGTTAGGTTTGAAGTTAGTTTGAGGGAGTAAGTTTAGGGCTACTGTTAGTTTTCGGGTAACTGTTATGGTTGGAGTTAGCGTCAGGTCCATGTTAGGGTTGGCGTTGAGCTAATGGTGTCCGCCTAGGGTTAGGGATAGGTGTATGGTTTGATTTAGGCTTCAGGTTAATTTAGGTTTGAAGTTAGTTTGAGGGAGTAAGTTTAGGGCTACTGTTAGTTTTCGGATAACTGTTACAGTTGGAGTAAGCGTGAGGGTCAGGTTAGCGTAGGGGTTGAGCTTAAGGTGTCCGCCTAGGGTTAGGGTTAGTGTATGATTTGATTAAGGTTTCAGGTTAGGTTAGGTTTGAACGTAGTTTGAGGGAGTAAGTTTAGGGCTGCTGTTAGTTTTCGGGTAACTGTTATGGTTGGAGTTACCGTCAGGGCCATTATAGGATTGGGGTTGAGCTTAAGGTGTCCGCAAAGGGTTAGGGTTAGGTCTATGGTTTGAGTAAGGCTTCAGGTTAGGTTAGGTATGAACTTAGTTTGAGGGAGTAAGATTAGGGCTACTGTTAGTTTTCGGTTCAGTGTTACGGTTGGAGTTAGCGCGAGGGTCAGGTTAGGGTTGGGGTTGAGATAAAGGTGTCCGCCTAGGGTTGGGTTTAGGTCTATGGTTTCATTTAGGCTTCAGGTTAGGTTAGGATTGAACTTAGTTTGAGGGAGTAAGTTTAGGGCTACTGTTAGTTTTCGGTTCAGTGTTACCATTGGAGATAGCGTCAGGGAAAGGTTAGGGTTGGGGTTGAGCTTAAGGTGTCCGCCTAGGGTTAGGGTTAGGTTTATGGTTTGTGTTAGGCTTCAGGTTATGTTAGGTTTGAACTTAGTTTGAGGGAGTAAGTTTAGGGCTACTGTTAGTTTTGGTTAACTGTTACAGTTGGAGTAAGCGTGAGGGTCAGGTTAGGGTAGGGGTTGAGATTAAGGTGTCCACCTAGGGTTAGGGTTAGGTGTATGATTTGATTAAGGCTTCAGTTTAGGTTAGGTTTGAACTTAGTATGAGGGAGTAAGTTTAGGGTTACTGTTAGTTTTCGGTTCAGTGTTACGGTTGGAGATAGCGTCAGGGTCAGGTTAGGGTTGGGGTTGAGCTTCAGGTGTCCGCCTAGGGTTAGGGTTAGGTCTATGGTTTGAGTTAGGCTTCAGGTTAGGTTAGGTTTGAACTTAGTTTGAGGGAGTAAGTTTAGGGCTACTGTTAGTTTTCGGTTCAGTGTTACGGTTGGATTTAGCGTGAGGGTCAGGTTAGGGTTGGAGTTGAGCTTAAGGTGTCCGCCTAGGATTAGGGTTAGGTGTATGGTTTGATTTAGGCTTCAGGTTAGGTTAGGTTTGAACGTAGTTTGAGGGAGTAAGTTTAGGGCTACTGTTAGTTTTCGGGTAACTGTTATGGTTGGAGTTAGCGTCAGGGGATTTTAGGGTTGGGGTTGAGCTTAAGGTGTCCGCCAAGGGTTAGGGTTAGGTCTATGGTTTGAGTTAGGCTTCAGGTTAGGTTAGGTATGAACTTAGTTTGAGGGAGTAAGATTAGGGCTACTGTTAGTTTTCGGTTCAGTGTTACGGTTGGAGTTAGCGTCAGGGTCAGGTTAGGGTTGGGGTTGAGCTAAAGGTGTCCGCCTAGGGTTTGGTTTAGGTCTATGGTTTCATTTAGGCTTCAGGTTAGGTTAGGATTGAACTTAGTTTGAGGGAGTAAGTTTAGGGCTACTGTTAGTTTTCGGTTCTGTGTTACGGTTGGAGTTAGCGTCAGGGTCAGGTTAGGGTTGGGGTTGAGCTTCAGGTGTCC
Organism: Tupaia tana; assembly: GCA_026018925.1. Classification (NCBI taxonomy): domain Eukaryota; kingdom Metazoa; phylum Chordata; class Mammalia; order Scandentia; family Tupaiidae; genus Tupaia; species Tupaia tana. The sequence continues at coordinate 210,304 of JAKSZU010000042.1, read as the reverse complement.
GCCTAGGGTTAGGGTTAGGTCTATGGTTTGAGTTAGGCTTCAGGTTAGGTTAGGTTTGAACTTAGTTTGAGGGAGTAAGTTTAGAGCTACTGTTTGTTTTCGGTTCAGTGTTTCGGTTGGAGTTAGCGTGAGGGTCAGGTTAGGGTACGGGTTGAGCTTAAGGTGTCCGCCTAGGGTTAGGGTTAGGTGTATGGTTTGATTTAGGCTTCAGGTTAGGTTAGGTTTGAAGTTAGTTTGAGGGAGTAAGTTTAGGGCTACTGTTAGTTTTCGGGTAACTGTTACGGTTGGAGTTAGCGTCAGGTCCATGTTAGGGTTGGCGTTGAGCTAATGGTGTCCGCCTAGGGTTAGGGATAGGTGTATGGTTTGATTTAGGCTTCAGGTTAATTTAGGTTTGAAGTTAGTTTGAGGGAGTAAGTTTAGGGCTACTGTTAGTTTTCGGATAACTGTTACAGTTGGAGTAAGCGTGAGGGTCAGGTTAGCGTAGGGGTTGAGCTTAAGGTGTCCGCCTAGGGTTAGGGTTAGTTGTATGATTTGATTAAGGCTTCAGGTTAGGTTAGGTTTGAACGTAGTTTGAGGGAGTAAGTTTAGGGCTACTGTTAGTTTTCGGGTAACTGTTATGGTTGGAGTTACCGTCAGGGCCATTATAGGATTGGGGTTGAGCTTAAGGTGTCCGCCAAGGGTTAGGGTTAGGTCTATGGTTTGAGTAAGGCTTCAGGTTAGGTTAGGTATGAACTTAGTTTGAGGGAGTAAGATTAGGGCTACTGTTAGTTTTCGGTTCAGTGTTACGGTTGGAGTTAGCGCGAGGGTCAGGTTAGGGTTGGGGTTGAGATAAAGGTGTCCGCCTAGGGTTGGGTTTAGGTCTATGGTTTCATTTAGGCTTCAGGTTAGGTTAGGATTGAACTGAGTTTGAGGGAGTAAGTTTAGGGCTACTGTTAGTTTTCGGTTCAGTGTTACCGTTGGAGATAGCGTCAGGGAAAGGTTAGGGTTGGGGTTGAGCTTAAGGTGTCCGCCTAGGGTTAGGGTTAGGTCTATGGTTTGTGTTAGGCTTCAGGTTATGTTAGGTTTGAACTTAGTTTGAGGGAGTAAGTTTAGGGCTACTGTTAGTTTTGGTTAACTGTTACAGTTGGAGTAAGCGTGAGGGTCAGGTTAGGGTAGGGGTTGAGATTAAGGTGTCCACCTAGGGTTAGGGTTAGGTGTATGATTTGATTAAGGCTTCAGTTTAGGTTAGGTTTGAACTTAGTATGAGGGAGTAAGTTTAGGGCTACTGTTAGATTTCGGTTCAGTGTTACGGTTGGAGATAGCGTCAGGGTCAGGTTAGGGTTGGGGTTGAGCTTCAGGTGTCCGCCTAGGGTTAGGGTTAGGTCTATGGTTTGAGTTAGGCTTCAGGTTAGGTTAGGTTTGAACTTAGTTTGAGGGAGTAAGTTTAGGGCTACTGTTAGTTTTCGGTTCAGTGTTACGGTTGGATTTAGCGTGAGGGTCAGGTTAGGGTTGGGGTTGAGCTTAAGGTGTCCGCCTAGGATTAGGGTTAGGTGTATGGTTTGATTTAGGCTTCAGGTTAGGTTAGGTTTGAACGTAGTTTGAGGGAGTAAGCTTAGGGCTACTGTTAGTTTTCGGGTAACTGTTATGGTTGGAGTTAGCGTCAGGGGATTTTAGGGTTGGGGTTGAGCTTAAGGTGTCCGCCAAGGGTTAGGGTTAGGTCTATGGTTTGAGTTAGGCTTCAGGTTAGTTTAGGTATGAACTTAGTTTGAGGGAGTAAGATTAGGGCTACTGTTAGTTTTCGGTTCAGTGTTACGGTTGGAGTTAGCGTCAGGGTCAGGTTAGGGTTGGGGTTGAGCTAAAGGTGTCCGCCTAGGGTTTGGTTTAGGTCTATGGTTTCATTTAGGCTTCAGGTTAGGTTAGGATTGAACTTAGTTTGAGGGAGTAAGTTTAGGGCTACTGTTAGTTTTCGGTTCTGTGTTACGGTTGGAGTTAGCGTCAGGGTCAGGTTAGGGTTGGGGTTGAGCTTCAGGTGTCCGCCTAGGGTTAGGGTTAGGTCTATGGTTTGAGTTACGCTTCAGGTTAGGTTAGGTTTGAACTTAGTTTGAGGGAGTAAGTTTAGGACTACTGTTTGTTTTCGGTTCAGTGTTTCGGTTGGAGTTAGCGTGAGGGTCAGGTTAAGGTAGGGGTTGAGCTTAAGGTGTCCGCCTAGGGTTAGGGTTAGGTGTATGGTTTGATTTAGGCTTCAGGTTAGGTTAGGTTTGAAGTTAGTTTGAGGGAGTAAGTTTAGGGCTACTGTTAGTTTTCGGGTAACTGTTACGGTTGGAGTTAGCATCAGGTCCAGGTTAGGGTTGGCGTTGAGCAAATGGTGTCCGCCTTGGGTTAGGATTAAGTGTATGGTTTGATTTAGGCTTCAGGTTAGGTTAGGTTTGAAGTTAGTTTGAGGGAGTAAGTTTAGGGCCACTGTTAGTTTTCGGTTAACTCTTGCAGTTGGAGTAAGCGTGAGGGTCAGGTTAGGGTAGGGGTTGAGCTTAAGGTGTCCGCCTAGGGTTAGGGTTAGGTGTATGGTTTGATTTAGGCTTCAGGTTAGGTTAGGTTTGAACTTAGTTTGAGGGAGTAAGTTTAGGGCTACTATTAGTTTTTGGGTAACTGTTACGGTTGGAGTTAGCGTCAGGTCCATGTGAGGGTTGGCGTTGAGCTAATGGTGTCCGCCTAGGGTTAGGGATAGGTGTATGGTTTGATTTAGGCTTCAGGTTAGGTTAGGTTTGAAGTTAGTTTGAGGGAGTAAGTTTAGGGCTACTGTTAGTTTTCGGATAACTGTTACAGTTGGAGTAAGCGTGAGGGTCAGGTTAGCGTAGGGGTTGAGCTTAAGGTGTCCGCCTAGGGTTAGGGTTAGTTGTATGATTTGATTAAGGCTTCAGGTTAGGTTAGGTTTGAACGTAGTTTGAGGGAGTAAGTTTAGGGCTACTGTTAGTTTTCGGGTAACTGTTATGGTTGGAGTTACCGTCAGGGCCATTATAGGATTGGGGTTGAGCTTAAGGTGTCCGCCAAGGGTTAGGGTTAGGTCTATGGTTTGAGTTAGGCTTCAGGTTAGGTTAGGTATGAACTTAGTTTGAGGGAGTAAGATTAGGGCTACTGTTAGTTTTCGGTTCAGTGTTACGGTTGGAGTTAGCGCGAGGGTCAGGTTAGGGTTGGGGTTGAGATAAAGGTGTCCGCCTAGGGTTGGGTTTAGGTCTATGGTTTCATTTAGGCTTCAGGTTAGGTTAGGATTGAACTTAGTTTGAGGGAGTAAGTTTAGGGCTACTGTTAGTTTTCGGTTCAGTGTTACCGTTGGAGATAGCGTCAGGGAAAGGTTAGGGTTGGGGTTGAGCTTAAGGTGTCCGCCTAGGGTTAGGGTTAGGTCTATGGTTTGTGTTAGGCTTCAGGTTATGTTAGGTTTGAACTTAGTTTGAGGGAGTAAGTTTAGGGCTACTGTTAGTTTTCGGTTAACTGTTACAGTTGGAGTAAGCGTGAGGGTCAGGTTAGGGTAGGGGTTGAGATTAAGGTGTCCGCCTAGGGTTAGGGTTAGGTGTATGATTTGATTAAGACTTCAGTTTAGGTTAGGTTTGATCTTAGTATGAGGGAGTAAGTTTAGGGCTACTGTTAGTTTTCGGTTCAGTGTTACGGTTGGAGATAGCGTCAGGGTCAGGTTAGGGTTGGGGTTGAGCTTCAGGTGTCCGCCTAGGGTTAGGGTTAGGTCTATGGTTTGAGTTAAGCTTCAGGTTAGGTTAGGTTTGAACTTAGTTTGAGGGAGTAAGTTTAGGGCTACTGTTAGTTTTCGGTTCAGTGTTACGGTTGGATTTAGCGTGAGGGTCAGGTTAGGGTTGGGGTTGAGCTTAAGGTGTCCGCCTAGGATTAGGGTTAGGTGTATGGTTTGATTTAGGCTTCAGGTTAGGTTAGGTTTGAACATAGTTTGAGGGAGTAAGTTTAGGGCTACTGTTAGTTTTCGGGTAACTGTTATGGTTGGAGTTACCGTCCGGGCCGTTATAGGATTGGGGTTGAGCTTAAGGTGTCCGCCAAGGGTTAGGGTTAGGTCTATGGTTTGAGTTAGGCTTCAGGTTAGGTTAGGTATGAACTTAGTTTGAGGGAGTAAGATTAGGGCTACTGTTAGTTTTCGGTTCAGTGTTACGGTTGGAGTTAGCGCGAGGGTCAGGTTAGGGTTGGGGTTGAGCTAAAGGTGTCCGCCTAGGGTTGGGTTTAGGTCTATGGTTTCATTTAGGCTTCAGGTTAGGTTAGGATTGAACTTAGTTTGAGGGAGTAAGTTTAGGGCTACTGTTAGTTTTCGGTTCAGTGTTACCGTTGGAGATAGCGTCAGGGTAAGTTTAGGGTTGGGGTTGAGCTTAAGGTGTCCGCCTAGGGTTAGGGTTAGGTGTATGGTTTGATTTAGGCTTCAGGTTAGGTTAGGTTTGAACTTAGTTTGAGGGAGTAAGTTTAGGGCTACTCTTAGTTTTCGGGTAACTGTTACGGTTTGAGTTAGCGTCAGGTCCAGGTTAGGGTTGGCGTTGAGCAAATGGTGTCCGCCTAGGGTTAGGATTAGGTGTATGGTTTGATTTAGGCTTCAGGTTAGTTTAGGTTTGAAGTTAGTTTGAGGGAGTAAGTTTAGGTCTACTGTTAGTTTTCGGTTAACTGTTGCAGTTGGAGTAAGCGTGAGGGTCAGGTTAGGGTAGGTGTTGAGCTTAAGGTGTCCGCCTACGGTTAGGGTTAGGTGTATGATTTGATTAAGGCTTCAGGTTAGGTTAGGTTTGAACTTAGTTTGAGGGAGTAAGTTTAGGGCTACTGTTAGTTTTCGGGTAACTGTTATAGTTGGAATTAGCGTCAGGGCCAGGTTAGGGTTGGGGTTGAGCTTAAGGTATCCGCCTAGGGTTAGGGTTAGGTCTATGGTTTGAGTTAGGCTTCAGGTTAGGTTAGGTTTGAACTTAGTTTCAGGGAGTAAGTTTAGGGCTACTGTTTGTTTTCGGTTCAGTGTTTCGGTTGGAGTTAGCGTGAGGGTCAGGTTAGGGTAGGGGTTGAGCTTAAGGTGTCCGCCTAGGGTTAGGTTTAGGTGTATGGTTTGATTTAGGCTTCAGGTTAGGTTAGGTTTGAACTTAGTTTGAGGGAGTAAGTTTAGGGCTACTGTTAGTTTTCGGGTAACTGTTACGGTTGGAGTTAGCGTCAGGTCCAGGTTAGGGTTGGCGTTGAGCTAATGGTGTCCGCCTAGGGTTAGGGATAGGTGTATGGTTTGATTTAGGCTTCAGGTTAGGTTAGGTTTGAACTTAGTTTGAGGGAGTAAGTTTAGAGCTACTGTTTGTTTTCGGTTCAGTATTTCGGTTGGAGTTAGCGTGAGGGTCAGGTTAGGGTAGGGGTTGAGCTTAAGGTGTCCGCCTATGGTTAGGGTTAGGTGTATGGTTTGATTTAGGCTTCAGGTTAGGTTAGGTTTGAACTTAGTTTGAGGGAGTAAGTTTAGGTCTACTGTTAGTTTTCGGTTAACTGTTGCAGTTGGAGTAAGCGTGAGGGTCAGGTTAGGGTAGGGGTTGAGCTTAAGGTGTCCGCCTAGGGTTAGGGTTAGGTGTATGATTTGATTAAGGCTTCAGGTTAGGTTAGGTTTGAACTTAGTTTGAGGGAGTAAGTTTAGGGCTACTGTTAGTTTTCGGGTAACTGTTATAGTTGGAATTAGCGTCAGGGCCAGGTTAGGGTTGGGGTTGAGCTTAAGGTGTCCGCCTAGGGTTAGGGTTAGGTCTATGGTTTGAGTTAGGCTTCAGGTTAGGTTAGGTTTGAACTTAGTTTGAGGGAGTAAGTTTAGGGGTACTGTTAATTTTCGGTTCAGTGTTACAGTTGGAGATAGCGTCAGGGTCAGGTTAGGGTTGGGGTTGATCTTAATGTGTCTGCCTAGGGTTATGGTTAGGTGTATGGTTTGATTTAGGCTTCAGGTTAGGTTAGGTTTGAACTTAGTTTGAGGGAGTAAGTTTAGGGCTACTGTTAGTTTTCGGTTCAGTGTTACGGTTGGAGATAGCGTCAGGGTCAGGTTAGGGTTGCGCTTGAACTTCAGGTGTCCGCCTAGGGTTAGGGTTAGGTCTACGGTTTGAGTTATGCTTCAGGTTAGGTTAGGTTTGAAATTAGTTTGAGGGAGTAAGTTTAGGGCTACTGTTAGTTTTCGGTTCAGTGTTACGGTTGGATTTAGCGTGAGGGTCAGGTTAGGGTTGGGGTTGAGCTTAAGGTGTCCGCCAAGGGTTAGAGTTAGGTGTATGGTTTGATTTAGGCTTCTGGTTAGGTTAGGTTTGAACTTAGTTTGAGGGAGTAAGTTTAGGGCTACTGTTAGTTTTCGGGTAACTGTTATGGTTGGAGTTAGTGTCAGGACCAGGTTAGGGTTGGGGTTGAGCTTAAGGTGTCCGCCTAGGGTTAGGGTTAAGTCTATGGTTTGAGTTAGGCTTCAGCTTAGGTTAGGTTTGAACTTAGTTTGAGGGAGTAAGTTTAGGGCTACTTTTAGTTTTCGGTTCAGTGTTACGGTTTTAGATAGCGTCAGGGTCAGGTTAGGGTTGGGGTTGAGCTTCAGGTGTCCGCCTAGGGTTAGGGTTAGGTCTATGGTTTGAGTTAGGCTTCAGGTTAGGTTAGGTTTGAACTTAGTTTCAGGGAGTAAGTTTAGGGCTACTGTTTGTTTTCGGTTCAGTGTTTCGGTTGGAGTTAGCGTGAGGGTCAGGTTAGGGTAGGGGTTGAGCTTAAGGTGTCCGCCTAGGGTTAGGTTTAGGTGTATGGTTTGATTTAGGCTTCAGGTTAGGTTAGGTTTGAACTTAGTTTGAGGGAGTAAGTTTAGGGCTACTGTTAGTTTTCGGGTAACTGTTACGGTTGGAGTTAGCGTCAGGTCCAGGTTAGGGTTGGCGTTGAGCTAATGGTGTCCGCCTAGGGTTAGGGATAGGTGTATGGTTTGATTTAGGCTTCAGGTTAGGTTAGGTTTGAACTTAGTTTGAGGGAGTAAGTTTAGAGCTACTGTTTGTTTTCGGTTCAGTATTTCGGTTGGAGTTAGCGTGAGGGTCAGGTTAGGGTAGGGGTTGAGCTTAAGGTGTCCGCCTATGGTTAGGGTTAGGTGTATGGTTTGATTTAGGCTTCAGGTTAGGTTAGGTTTGAACTTAGTTTGAGGGAGTAAGTTTAGGGCTACTGTTCGTTTTCGGGTAACTGTTACGGTTGGAGTTAGCGTCAGGTCCAGGTTAGGGTTGGCGTTGAGCTAATGGTGTCCGCCTAGGGTTAGGGATAGGTGTATGGTTTGATTTAGGCTTCAGGTTAGGTTAGGTTTGAAGTTAGTTTGAGGGAGTAAGTTTAGGGCTACTGTTAGTTTTCGGATAACTGTTACAGTTGGAGTAAGCGTGAGGGTCAGGTTAGTGTAGGGGTTGAGCTTAAGGTGTCCGCCTAGGGTTAGGGTTAGTTGTATGATTTGTTTAAGGCTTCAGGTTAGGTTAGGATTGAACGTAGTTTGAGGGAGTAAGTTTAGGGCTACTGTTAGTTTTCGGGTAACTGTTATGGTTGGAGTTACCGTCAGGGCCATTATAGGATTGGGCTTGAGCTTAAGGTGTCTGCCAAGGGTTAGGTTTAGGTCTATGGTTTGAGTTAGGCTTCAGGTTAGGTTATGTATGAACTTAGTTTGAGGGAGTAAGATTAGGGCTACTGTTAGTTTTCGGTTCTGTGTTACGGTTGGAGTTATTGCGAGGGTCAGGTTAGGGTTGGGGTTGAGCTAAAGGTGTCCGCCTAGGGTTGGGTTTAGGTCTATGGTTTCATTTAGGCTTCAGGTTAGGTTAAGATTGAACTTAGTTTGAGGGAGTAAGTTTAGGGCTACTGTTAGTTTTCGGTTCAGTGTTACCGTTGGAGATAGCGTCAGGGTAAGGTTAGGGTTGTGGTTGAGCTTAAGGTGTCCGCCTAGGGTTAGGGTTAGGTCTATGGTTTGTGTTAGGCTTCAGGTTATGTTAGGTTTGAACTTAGTTTGAGGGAGTAAGTTTAGGGCTACTGTTAGTTTTCGGTTAACTGTTACAGTTGGAGTAAGCGTGAGGGTCAGGTTAGGGTAGGGGTTGAGCTTAAGGTGTCCGCCTAGGGTTAGGGTTAGGTGTATGATTTGATTAAGGCTTCAGTTTAGGTTAGGTTTGAACTTAGTATGAGGGAGTAAGTTTAGGGCTACTGTTAGTTTTCGGTTCAGTGTTACGGTTGGAGATAGCGTCAGGGTCAGGTTAGGGTTGGGGTTGAGCTTCAGGTGTCCGCCTAGGGTTAGGGTTAGGTCTATGGTTTGAGTTAGGCTTCAGGTTAGGTTAGGTTTGAACTTAGTTTGAGGGAGTAAGTTTAGGGCTACTGTTTGTTTTCGGTTCAGTGTTACGGTTGGATTTAGCGTGAGGGTCAGGTTAGGGTTGGGGTTGAGCTTAAGGTGTCCGCCTAGGATTAGGGTTAGGTGTATGGTTTGATTTAGGCTTCAGGTTAGGTTAGGTTTGAACGTAGTTTGAGGGAGTAAGTTTAGGGCTACTGTTAGTTTTCGGGTAACTGTTATGGTTGGAGTTAGCGTCAGGGGATTTTAGGGTTTGGGTTGAGCTTAAGGTGTCCGCCAAGGGTTAGGGTTAGGTCTATGGTTTGAGTTAGGCTTCAGGTTAGGTTAGGTATGAACTTAGTTTGAGGGAGTAAGATTAGGGCTACTGTTAGTTTTCGGTTCAGTGTTACGGTTGGAGTTAGCGTCAGGGTCAGGTTAGGGTTGGGGTTGAGCTAAAGGTGTCCGCCTAGGGATAGGTTTAGGTCTATGGTTTCATTTAGGCTTCAGGTTAGGTTAGGATTGAACTTAGTTTGAGGGAGTAAGTTTAGGGCTACTGTTAGTTTTCGGTTCAGTGTTACCGTTGGAGATAGCGTCAGGGTAAGGTTAGGGTTGGGGTTGAGCTTAAGGTGTCCGCCTAGGGTTAGGGTTAGGTCTATGGTTTGAGTTAGGCTTCAGGTTAGGTTAGGTTTGAACTTAGTTTGAGGGAGTATGTTTAGGGCTACTGTTAGTTTTCGGTTCTGTGTTACGGTTGGAGTTAGCGTCAGGGTCAGGTTAGGGTTGGGGTTGAGCTTCAGGTGTCCGCCTAGGGTTAGGGTTAGGTCTATGGTTTGAGTTACGCTTCAGGTTAGGTTAGGTTTGAACTTAGTTTGAGGGAGTAAGTTTAGGGCTACTGTTTGTTTTCGGTTCAGTGTTTCGGTTGGAGTTAGCGTGAGGGTCAGGTTAGGGTAGGGGTTGAGCTTAAGGTGTCCGCCTAGGGTTAGGGTTAGGTGTATGGTTTGATTTAGGCTTCAGGTTAGGTTAGGTTTGAACTTAGTTTGAGGGAGTAAGTTTAGGGCTACTGTTAGTTTTCGGGTAACTGTTACGGTTGGAGTTAGCGTCAGGTCCAGGTTAGGGTTGGCGTTGAGCAAATGGTGTCCGCCTAGGGTTAGGGTTAGGTCTATGGTTTGAGTTAGGCTTCAGGTTAGGTTAGGTTTGAACTTAGTTTGAGGGAGTAAGTTTAGGGCTACTGTTAATTTTCGGTTCAGTGTTACAGTTGGAGATAGCGTCAGGGTCAGGTTAGGGTTGGGGTTGAGCTTAAGGTGTCCGCCTAGGGTTAGGGTTAGGTGTATGGTTTGATTTAGGCTTCAGGTTAGGTTAGGTTTGAACTTAGTTTGAGGGAGTAAGTTTAGGGCTACTGTTAGTTTTCGGGTAACTGTTACGGTTGGAGTTAGCGTCAGGTCCAGGTTAGGGTTGGCGTTGAGCTAATGGTGTCCGCCTAGTGTTATGGTTAGGTGTATGGTTTGATTTAGGCTTCAGGTTAGGTTAGGTTTGAAGTTAGTTTGAGGGAGTAAGTTTAGGGCTACTGTTAGTTTTCGGTTAACTGTTACAGTTGGAGTGAGCGTGAGGGTCAGGTTAGGGTAGGGGTTGAGCTTAAGGTGTCCGCCTAGGGTTAGGGTTAGGTCTATGGTTTGAGTTTGGCTTCAGGTTAGGTTAGGTTTAAACTTAGTTTGAGGGAGTAGTTTAGGGCTACTGTTAGTTTTCGGTTCAGTGTTACGGTTGGAGATAGCGTCTGGGTCAGGTTATGGTTGGGGTTGAGCTTAAGGTGTCCGCCTAGGGTTAGGGTTAGGTGTATGGTTTGATTTAGGCTTCAGGTTAGGTTCGGTTTGAACTTAGTTTGAGGGAGTAAGTTTAGAGCTACTGTTAGTTTTCGGTTCAGTGTTATGGTTGGAGATAGCGTCAGGGTCAGGTTATGGTTGGGCTTGAACTTCAGGTGTCCGCCTAGGGTTAGGGTTAGGTCTATGGTTTGAATTAGGCTTCAGCTTAGGTTAGGTTTCAAATTAGTTTGAGGGAGTAAGTTTAGGGCTACTGTTAGTTTTCGGTTCAGTGTTACGGTTGGAGTTAGCGTGAGGTTCAGGTTAGGGTTGGGGTTGAGCTTAAGGTGTTCGCCTAGGGTTAGAGTTAGGTGTATGGTTTGATTTAGGCTTCAGGTTAGGTTAGGTTTGAACTTAGTTTGAGGGAGTAAGTTTAGGGCTACTGTTAGTTTTCGGGTAACTGTTATGGTTGGAGTTAGCGTCAGGGCCAGGTTAGGGTTGGGGTTGAGCATAAGGTGTACGCGTAGGGTTAGGGTTAGGTCTATGGTTTGAGTTAGGCTTCAGGTTAGGTTAGGTTTGAACTTAGTTTCAGGGAGTAAGTTTAGGGCTACTGTTAGTTTTCGGTTCAGTGTTACGGTTGGAGTTAGCGTGAGGGTCAGGTTAGGGTTGGGGTTGAGCTTAAGGTGTCCGCCTAGGGTTAGCGTTAGGTGTATGGTTTGATTTAGGCTTCAGGTTAGGTTAGGTTTGAACTTAGTTTGAGGGAGTAAGTTTAGGGGTACAGTTAGTATTCGGTTCAGTGTTACGGTTGGAGATAGCGTCAGGGTCAGGTTAGGGTTGGGGTTGAGCTTCAGGTGTCCGCCTAGGGTTAGGGTTAGGTCTATGGTTTGAGTTACGCTTCAGGTTAGGTTAGGTTTGAACTTAGTTTGAGGGAATAAGTTTAGGGCTACTGTTTGTTTTCGGTTCAGTGTTTCGGTTGGAGTTAGCGTGAGGGTCAGGTTAGGGTAGGGGTTGAGCTTAAGGTGTCCGCCTAGGGTTAGGGTTAGGAGTATGGTTTGATTTAGGCTTCAGGTTAGGTTCGGTTTGAACTTAGTTTGAGGGAGTAAGTTTAGGGCTACTGTTAGTTTTCGGTTCAGTGTTATGGTTGGAGATAGCGTCAGGTTCAGCTTATGGTTGGGCTTGAACTTCAGGTGTCCGCCTAGGGTTAGGGTTAGGTCTATGGTTTGAGTTAGGCTTCAGGTTAGGTTAGGTTTGAAATGAGTTTGAGGGAGTAAGTTTAGGGCTACTGTTAGTTTTCGGTTCAGTGTTACGGTTGGAGTTAGCGTGAGGGTCAGGTTAGGGTTGGGGTTGAGCTTAAGGTGTTCGCCTAGGGTTAGAGTTATGTGTATGGTTTGATTTAGGCTTCAGGTTAGGTTAGGTTAGGTTTGAACTTAGTTTGAGGGAGTAAGTTTAGGGCTACTGTTAGTTTTCGGGTAACTGTTATGGTTGGAGTTAGCGTCAGGGCCAGGTTAGGGTTGGGGTTGAGCTTAAGGTGTACGCCTAGGGTTAGGGTTAGGTCTATGGTTTGAGTTAGGCTTCAGGTTAGGTTAGGTTTGAACTTAGTTTCAGGGAGTAAGTTTAGGGCTACTGTTAGTTTTCGGTTCAGTGTTACAGTTGGAGTTAGCGTGAGGGTCAGGTTAGGGTTGGGGTTGAGCTTAAGGTGTCTGCCTAGGGTTAGCGTTAGGTGTATGGTTTGATTTAGGCTTCAGGTTAGGTTAGGTTTGAACTTAGTTTGAGGGAGTAAATTTAGGGCTACAGTTAGTTTTCGGTTCAGTGTTACGGTTGGAGATAGCGTCAGGGTCATGTTAGGGTTGGGGTTGGGCTTCAGGTGTCCGCCTAGGGTTAGGGTTAGGTCTATGATTTGAGTTAGGCTTCAGGTTAGGTTAGGTTTGAACTTAGTTTGAGGGAGTAAGTTTAGGGCTACTGTTTGTTTTCGGTTCAGTGTTTCGGTTGGAGTTAGCGTGAGGGTCAGGTGAGGGTAGGGGTTGAGCTTAAGGTGTCCGCCTAGGGTTAGGGTTAGGTGTAAGGTTTGATTTAGGCTTCAGGTTAGGTTAGGTTTGAACTTAGTTTGAGGGAGTAAGTTTAGGGCTACTGTTAGTTTTCGGGTAACTGTTACGGTTGGAGTTAGCGTCAGGTCCAGGTTAGGGTTGGCGTTGAGCTAATGGTGTCCGCCTAGGGTTAGGGATAGGTGTATGGTTTGATTTAGGCTTCAGGTTAGGTTAGGTTTGAAGTTAGTTTGAGGGAGTAAGTTTAGGGCTACTGTTAGTTTTCGGATAACTGTTACAGTTGGAGTAAGCGTGAGGGTCAGGTTAGCGTAGGGGTTGAGCTTAAGGTGTCCGCCTAGGGTTAGGGTTAGGTGTATGGTTTGATTTAGGCTTCAGGTTAGGTTAGGTTTGAACTTAGTTTGAGGGAGTAAGTTTAGGGCTAATGTTAGTTTTCGGGTAACTTTTATGGTTGGAGTTACCGTCAGGGCCATTATAGGATTGGGGTTGAGCTTAAGGTGTCCGCCAAGGGTTAGGGTTAGGTCTATGGTTTGAGTTAGGCTTCAGGTTAGGTTAGGTATGAACTTAGTTTGAGGGAGTAAGATTAGGGCTACTGTTAGTTTTCGGTTCAGTGTTACGGTTGGAGTTAGCGCTAGGGTCAGGTTAGGGTTGGGGTTGAGCTAAAGTTGTCCGCCTAGGGTTGGGTTTAGGTCTATGGTTTCATTTAGGCTTCAGGTTAGGTTAGGATTGAACTTAGTTTGAGGGAGTAAGTTTAGGGCTACTGTTAGTTTTCGGTTCAGTGTTACGGTTGGAGTTAGCGTGAGGGTCAGGTTAGGGTTGGGGTTGAGGTTAAGGTGTCCGCCTAGGGTTAGGGTTAGGTCTATGGTTTGAATTAGGCTTCAGGTTAGGTTAGGTTTGAACTTAGTTTGAGGGAGTAAGTTTAGGGCTACTGTTAGTTTTCGGTTCAGTGTTACGGTTGGATTTAGCGTGAGGGTCAGGTTAGGGTTGGGGTTGAGCTTCAGGTGTCCGCCTAGGATTAGGGTTAGGTGTATGGTTTGATTTAGGCTTCAGGTTAGGTTAGGTTTGAAAGTAGTTTGAGGGAGTAAGTTTAGGGCTACTGTTAGTTTTCGGGTAACTGTTATGGTTGTAGTTAGCGTCAGGGGATGTTAGGGTTGGGGTTGAGCTTAAGGTGTCCGCCAAGGGTTAGGGTTAGGTCTATGGTTTGAGTTAGGCTTCAGGTTAGGTTAGGTATGAACTTAGTTTGAGGGAGTAGGATTAGGGCTACTGTTAGTTTTCGGTTCAGTGTTACGGTTGGAGTTAGCGCGAGGGTCAGGTTAGGGTTGGGGTTGAGCTAAAGGTGTCCGCCTAGGGTTAGGTTTAGGTCTATGGTTTCATTTAGGCTTCAGGTTAGGTTAGGATTGAACTTAGTTTCAGGGAGTAAGTTTAGGGCTACTGTGAGTTTTTGGTTCAGTGTTACCGTTGGAGATAGCATCAGGGTAAGGTTAGGGTTGGGGTTGAGCTTAAGGTGTCCGCCTAGGGTTAGCGTTAGGTCTATGGTTTGAGTTAGGCTTCAGGTTAGGTTAGGTTTGAACTTAGTTTGAGGGAGTAAGTTTAGGGCTACTGTTAGTTTTCGGTTCTGTGTTACGGTTGGAGTTAGCGTCAGGGTCAGGTTAGGGTTGGGGTTGAGCTTCAGGTGTCCGCCTAGGGTTAGGGTTAGGTCTATGGTTTGAGTTACGCTTCAGGTTAGGTTAGGTTTGAACTTAGTTTGACGGAGTAAGTTTAGGGCTACTGTTAGTTTTCGGGTAACTGTTACGGTTGGAGTTAGCGTCAGGTCCAAGTTAGGGTTGGCGTTGAGCTAATGGTGTCCGCCTAGTGTTATGGTTAGGTGTATGGTTTGATTTAGGCTTCAGGTTAGGTTAGGTTTGAAGTTACTTTGAGGGAGTAAGTTTAGGGCTACTGTTAGTTTTCGGTTAACTGTTACAGTTGGAGTGAGCGTGAGGGTCAGGTTAGGATAGGGGTTGAGCTTAAGGTGTCCGCCTAGGGTTAGGGTTAGGTGTATGATTTGATTAAGGCTTCAGGTTATGTTAGGTTAGAACTTAGTTTGAGGGAGTAAGTTTAGGGCTACTGTTAGTTTTCGGGTAACTGTTATGGTTGGAGTTAGCATCAGGGCCAGGTTCGGTTGGGGTTGAGCTTAAGGTGTCCGCCTAGGGTTAGGGTTAGGTCTATGGTTTGAGTTAGGCTTCAGGTTAGGTTAGGTTTGAACTTAGTTTGAGGGAGTAGTTTAGGGCTAATGTTAGTTTTCGGTTCAGTGTTACGGTTGGAGATAGCGTCAGGGTCAGGTTATGGTTGGGGTTGAGCTTAAGGTGTCCGCCTAGGGTTAGGGTAAGGTGTATGGTTTGATTTAGGCTTCAGGTTAGGTTAGGTTTGAACTTAGTTTGAGGGAGTAAATTAAGGGCTACAGTTAGTTTTCGGTACAGTGTTACGGTTGGAGATAGCGTCCGGGTCATGTTAGGGTTGGGGTTGGGCTTCAGGTGTCCGCCTAGGGTTAGGGTTAGGTCTATGGTTTGAGTTAGGCTTCAGGTTAGGTTAGGTTTGAACTTAGTTTGAGGGAGTAAGATTAGGGCTACTGTTAGTTTTCGGTTCTGTGTTACGGTTGGTGTTAGCGCGAGGGTCAGGTTAGGGTTGGGGTTGAGCTAAAGGTGTCCGCCTAGGGTTAGGTTTAGGTCTATGGTTTCATTTAGGCTTCAGGTTAGGTTAGGATTGAACTTAGTTTGAGGGAGTAAGTTTAGGGCTACTGTTAGTTTTCGGTTCAGTGTTACCGTTGGAGATAGCGTCAGGGTAAGGTTAGGGTTGGGGTTGAACTTCAGGTGTCCGCCTAGGGTTAGGGTTAGGTCTATGGTTTGAGTTAGGCTTCAGGTTAGGTTAGGTTTGAAATTAGTTTGAGGGAGTAAGTTTAGGGCTACTGTCAGTTTTCGGTTCAGTGTTACGGTTGGAGTTAGCGTGAGGGTCAGGTTAGGGTTGGGGTTGAGCTTAAGGTGTTCGCCTAGGGTTAGAGTTAGGTGTATGGTTTGATTTAGGCTTCAGGTTTGGTTAGGTTTGAACTTAGTTTGAGGGAGTAAGTTTAGGGCTACTGTTAGTTTTCGGGTAACTCTTATGGTTGGAGTTAGCGTCAGGGCCAGGTTAGGGTTGGGGTTGAGCATAAGGGGTACGCCTAGGGTTAGGGTTAGGTCTATGGTTTGAGTTAGGCTTCAGGTTAGGTTAGGTTTGAACTTAGTTTCAGGGAGTAAGTTTAGGGCTACTGTTAGTATTCGGTTCAGTGTTACGGTGGAGTTAGCGTGAGGGTCAGGTTAGGGTTGGGGTTGAGCTTAAGGTGTCCGCCTAGGGTTAGCTTTAGGTGTATGGTTTGATTTAGGCTTCAGGTTAGGTTAGGTTTGAACTTAGTTTGAGGGAGTAAATTTAGGGCTACAGTTAGTTTTCGGTACAGTGTTACGGTTGGAGATAGCGTCAGGGTCATGGTAGGGTTGGGGTTGGGCTTCAGGTGTCCGCCTAGGGTTAGGGTTAGGTCTATGGTTTGAGTTAGGCTTCAGGTTAGTTTAGGTTTGAACTTAGTTTGAGGGAGTAAGTTTAGGGCTACTGTTTGTTTTCGGTTCAGTGTTTCGGTTGGAGTTAGCTTGAGGGTCAGGTTAGGGTAGGGTTGAGCTTAAGGTGTCCGCCTAGGGTTAGGGTTAGGTGTATGGTTTGATTTAGGCTTCAGGTTAGGTTAGGTTTGAACTTAGTTTGAGGGAGTAAGTTTAGGGCTACTGTTAGTTTTCGGGTAACTGTTACAGTTGGATTAAGCGTGAGGGTCAGGTTAGGGTAGGGGTTTAGCTTAAGGTGTCCGCCTAGGGTTAGGGTTAGGTCTATGGTTTGAGTTAGGCTTCAGGTTAGGTTAGGTTTGAACTTAGTTTGAGGGAGTAAGTTTAGGGCTTCTGTTAGTTTTCAGTTCAGTGTTACGGTTGGATTTAGCGTGAGGGTCAGGTTTGGGTTGGGGTTGAGCTTAAGGTGTCCGCCTAGGGTTAGGGTTAGGTCTATGGTTTGATTTAGGCTTCAGGTTAGGTTAGGTTTTAACTTAGTTTGAGGGAGTAAGTTTAGGGCTACTGTTAGTTTTCGGTTCAGTGTTACGGTTGGAGATAGCGACAGTGTCAGGATGGGGTTTGGGTTGAGCTTCAGGTGTCCGCCTAGGGTTAGGGTTAGGTCTATGGTTTGAGTTAGGCTTCAGGTTAGGTTAGGTTTGAACTTAGTTTGAGGGAGTAAGTTTAGGGTTACTGTTAGTTTTAGGTTCAGTGTTACGGTTGGAGTTAGCGTCAGGGTCAGGTTAGGGTTGGGGTTGAGCTTAAGGTGTCCGCCTAGGGTTAGGGTTAGGTGTATGGTTTGATTTAGGCTTCAGGTTAGGTTAGGTTTGAACTTAGTTTGAGGGAGTAAGTTTAGGGCTACTGTTAGTTTTCGGGTAACTGTTACGGTTGGAGTTAGCGTCAGGTCCAGGTTAGGGTTGGCGTTGAGCTAATGGTGTCCGCCTAGTGTTATGGTTAGGTGTATGGTTTGATTTAGGCTTCAGGTTAGGTTAGGTTTGAAGTTAGTTTGAGGGAGTAAGTTTAGGGCTACTGTTAGTTTTCGGTTAACTGTTACAGTTGGAGTGAGCGTGAGGGTCAGGTTAGGGTAGGGGTTGTGCTTAAGGTGTCCGCCTAGGGTTAGGGTTAGGTGTATGATTTGATTAAGGCTTCAGGTTAGGTTAGGTTTGAACTTAGTTTGAGGGAGTAAGTTTAGGGCTACTGTTAGTATTCGGATAACTGTTATGGTTGGAGTTAGCATCAGGGCCAGGTTCGGTTGGGGTTGAGCTTAAAGTGTCCGCCTAGGGTTACGGTTAGGTCTATGGTTTGAGTTAGGCTTCAGGTTAGGTTAGGTTTGAACTTAGTTTGAGGGAGTAGTTTAGGGCTACTGTTAGTTTTCGGTTCAGTGTTACGGTTGGAGATAGCGTCAGGGTCAGGTTATGGTTGGGGTTGAGCTTAAGGTGTCCGCCTAGGGTTAGGGTTAGGTGTATGGTTTGAGTTAGGCTTCAGGTTAGGTTAGGTTTGAACTTAGTTTGAGGGAGTAAGTTTAGGGCTACTGTTTGTTTTCGGTTCAGTGTTTCGGTTGGAGTTAGCGTAAGGGTCAGGTTAGGGTTGGGGTTGAGCTTAAGGTGTTCGCCTAGGGTTAGAGTTAGGTGTATGGTTTGATTTAGGCTTCAGGTTAGGTTAGGTTAGGTTTGAACTTAGTTTGAGGGAGTAAGTTTAGGGCTACTGTTAGTTTTCGGGTAACTGTTACGGTTGGAGTTAGCGTCAGGTCCAGGTTAGGGTTGGCGTTGAGCTAATGGTGTCCGCCTAGGGTTAGGGATAGGTGTATGGTTTGATTTAGGCTTCAGGTTAGGTTAGGTTTGAAGTTAGTTTGAGGGAGTAAGTTTAGGGCTACTGTTAGTTTTCGGATAACTGTTACAGTTGGAGTAAGCGTGACGTCAGGTTAGCGTAGGGGTTGAGCTTAAGGTGTCCGCCTAGGGTTAGGGTTAGGTGTATGGTTTGATTTAGGCTTCAGGTTAGGTTAGGTTTGAAGTTAGTTTGAGGGAGTAAGTTTAGGGCTAATGTTAGTTTTCGGGTAACTTTTATGGTTGGAGTTACCGTCAGGGCCATTATAGGATTGGGGTTGAGCTTAAGGTGTCCGCCAAGGGTTAGGTTTAGGTCTATGGTTTGAGTTAGGCTTCAGGTTAGGTTAGGTATGAACTTAGTTTGAGGGAGTAAGATTAGGGCTACTGTTAGTTTTCGGTTCAGTGTTACGGTTGGAGTTAGCGCTAGGGTCAGGTTAGGGTTGGGGTTGAGCTAAAGTTGTCCGCCTAGGGTTGGGTTTAGGTCTATGGTTTCATTTAGGCTTCAGGTTAGGTTAGGATTGAACTTAGTTTGAGGGAGTAAGTTTAGGGCTACTGTTAGTTTTCGGTTCAGTGTTACGGTTGGATTTAGCGTGAGGGTCAGGTTAGGGTTGGGGTTGAGGTTAAGGTGTCCGCCTAGGGTTAGGGTTAGGTCTATGGTTTGAATTAGGCTTCAGGTTAGTTTAGGTTTGAACTTAGTTTGAGGGAGTAAGTTTAGGGCTACTGTTAGTTTTCGGTTCAGTGTTACGGTTGGATTTAGCGTGAGGGTCAGGTTAGGGTTGGGGTTGAGCTTCAGGTGTCCGCCTAGGATTAGGGTTAGGTGTATGGTTTGATTTAGGCTTCAGGTTAGGTTAGGTTTGAAAGTAGTTTGAGGGAGTAAGTTTAGGGCTACTGTTAGTTTTCGGGTAACTGTTATGGTTGTAGTTAGCGTCAGGGGATGTTAGGGTTGGGGTTGAGCTTAAGGTGTCCGCCAAGGGTTAGGGTTAGGTCTATGGTTTGAGTTAGGCTTCAGGTTAGGTTAGGTATGAACTTAGTTTGAGGGAGTAGGATTAGGGCTACTGTTAGTTTTCGGTTCAGTGTTACGGTTGGAGTTAGCGCGAGAGTCAGGTTAGGGTTGGGGTTGAGCTAAAGGTGTCCGCCTAGGGTTAGGTTTAGGTCTATGGTTTCATTTAGGCTTCAGGTTAGGTTAGGATTGAACTTAGTTTCAGGGAGTAAGTTTAGGGCTACTGTGAGTTTTTGGTTCAGTGTTACCGTTGGAGATAGCGTCAAGGTAAGGTTAGGGTTGGGGTTGAACTTCAGGTGTCCGCCTAGGGTTAGGGTTAGGTCTATGGTTTGAGTTAGGCTTCAGGTTAGGTTAGGTTTGAAATTAGTTTGAGGGAGTAAGTTTAGGGCTACTGTTAGTTTGCGGTTCAGTGTTACGGTTGGAGTTAGCGTGAGGGTCAGGTTAGGATTGGGGTTGAGCTTAAGGTGTTCGCCTAGGGTTAGAGTTAGGTGTATGGTTTGATTTAGGCTTCAGGTTTGGTTAGGTTTGAACTTAGTTTGAGGGAGTAAGTTTAGGGCTACTGTTAGTTTTCGGGTAACTGTTATGGTTGGAGTTAGCGTCAGGGCCAGGTTAGGGTTGGGGTTGAGCATAAGGGGTACGCCTAGGGTTAGGGTTAGGTCTATGGTTTGAGTTAGGCTTCAGGTTAGGTTAGGTTTGAACTTAGTTTCAGGGAGTAAGTTTAGGGCTACTGTTAGTTTTCGGTTCAGTGTTACGGTTGGAGTTAGCGTGAGGGTCAGGTTAGGGTTGGGGTTGAGCTTAAGGTGTCCGCCTAGGGTTAGCGTTAGGTGTATGGTTTGATTTAGGCTTCAGGTTAGGTTAGGTTTGAACTTAGTTTGAGGGAGTAAATTTAGGGCTACAGTTAGTTTTCGGTACAGTGTTACGGTTGGAGATAGCGTCAGGGTCATGGTAGGGTTGGGGTTGGGCTTCAGGTGTCCGCCTAGGGTTAGGGTTAGGTCTATGGTTTGAGTTAGGCTTCAGGTTAGTTTAGGTTTGAACTTAGTTTGAGGGAGTAAGTTTAGGGCTACTGTTTGTTTTCGGTTCAGTGTTTCGGTTGGAGTTAGCTTGAGGGTCAGGTTAGGGTAGGGTTGAGCTTAAGGTGTCCGCCTAGGGTTAGGGTTAGGTGTATGGTTTGATTTAGGCTTCAGGTTAGGTTAGGTTTGAACTTAGTTTGAGGGAGTAAGTTTAGGGCTACTGTTAGTTTTCGGGTAACTGTTACAGTTGGATTAAGCGTGAGGGTCAGGTTAGGGTAGGGGTTGAGCTTAAGGTGTCCGCCTAGGGTTAGGGTTAGGTCTATGGTTTGAGTTAGGCTTCAGGTTAGGTTAGGTTTGAACTTAGTTTGAGGGAGTAAGTTTAGGGCTACTGTTAGTATTCGGATAACTGTTATGGTTGGAGTTAGCATCAGGGCCAGGTTCGGTTGGGGTTGAGCTTAAAGTGTCCGCCTAGGGTTACGGTTAGGTCTATGGTTTGAGTTAGGCTTCAGGTTAGGTTAGGTTTGAACTTAGTTTGAGGGAGTAGTTTAGGGCTACTGTTAGTTTTCGGTTCAGTGTTACGGTTGGAGATAGCGTCAGGGTCAGGTTATGGTTGGGGTTGAGCTTAAGGTGTCCGCCTAGGGTTAGGGTTAGGTGTATGGTTTGAGTTAGGCTTCAGGTTAGGTTAGGTTTGAACTTAGTTTGAGGGAGTAAGTTTAGGGCTACTGTTTGTTTTCGGTTCAGTGTTTCGGTTGGAGTTAGCGTAAGGGTCAGGTTAGGGTTGGGGTTGAGCTTAAGGTGTTCGCCTAGGGTTAGAGTTAGGTGTATGGTTTGATTTAGGCTTCAGGTTAGGTTAGGTTAGGTTTGAACTTAGTTTGAGGGAGTAAGTTTAGGGCTACTGTTAGTTTTCGGGTAACTGTTACGGTTGGAGTTAGCGTCAGGTCCAGGTTAGGGTTGGCGTTGAGCTAATGGTGTCCGCCTAGGGTTAGGGATAGGTGTATGGTTTGATTTAGGCTTCAGGTTAGGTTAGGTTTGAAGTTAGTTTGAGGGAGTAAGTTTAGGGCTACTGTTAGTTTTCGGATAACTGTTACAGTTGGAGTAAGCGTGACGTCAGGTTAGCGTAGGGGTTGAGCTTAAGGTGTCCGCCTAGGGTTAGGGTTAGGTGTATGGTTTGATTTAGGCTTCAGGTTAGGTTAGGTTTGAAGTTAGTTTGAGGGAGTAAGTTTAGGGCTAATGTTAGTTTTCGGGTAACTTTTATGGTTGGAGTTACCGTCAGGGCCATTATAGGATTGGGGTTGAGCTTAAGGTGTCCGCCAAGGGTTAGGTTTAGGTCTATGGTTTGAGTTAGGCTTCAGGTTAGGTTAGGTATGAACTTAGTTTGAGGGAGTAAGATTAGGGCTACTGTTAGTTTTCGGTTCAGTGTTACGGTTGGAGTTAGCGCTAGGGTCAGGTTAGGGTTGGGGTTGAGCTAAAGTTGTCCGCCTAGGGTTGGGTTTAGGTCTATGGTTTCATTTAGGCTTCAGGTTAGGTTAGGATTGAACTTAGTTTGAGGGAGTAAGTTTAGGGCTACTGTTAGTTTTCGGTTCAGTGTTACGGTTGGATTTAGCGTGAGGGTCAGGTTAGGGTTGGGGTTGAGGTTAAGGTGTCCGCCTAGGGTTAGGGTTAGGTCTATGGTTTGAATTAGGCTTCAGGTTAGGTTAGGTTTGAACTTAGTTTGAGGGAGTAAGTTTAGGGCTACTGTTAGTTTTCGGTTCAGTGTTACGGTTGGATTTAGCGTGAGGGTCAGGTTAGGGTTGGGGTTGAGCTTCAGGTGTCCGCCTAGGATTAGGGTTAGGTGTATGGTTTGATTTAGGCTTCAGGTTAGGTTAGGTTTGAAAGTAGTTTGAGGGAGTAAGTTTAGGGCTACTGTTAGTTTTCGGGTAACTGTTATGGTTGTAGTTAGCGTCAGGGGATGTTAGGGTTGGGGTTGAGCTTAAGGTGTCCGCCAAGGGTTAGGGTTAGGTCTATGGTTTGAGTTAGGCTTCAGGTTAGGTTAGGTATGAACTTAGTTTGAGGGAGTAGGATTAGGGCTACTGTTAGTTTTCGGTTCAGTGTTACGGTTGGAGTTAGCGCGAGAGTCAGGTTAGGGTTGGGGTTGAGCTAAAGGTGTCCGCCTAGGGTTAGGTTTAGGTCTATGGTTTCATTTAGGCTTCAGGTTAGGTTAGGATTGAACTTAGTTTCAGGGAGTAAGTTTAGGGCTACTGTGAGTTTTTGGTTCAGTGTTACCGTTGGAGATAGCGTCAAGGTAAGGTTAGGGTTGGGGTTGAACTTCAGGTGTCCGCCTAGGGTTAGGGTTAGGTCTATGGTTTGAGCTAGGCTTCAGGTTAGGTTAGGTTTGAAATTAGTTTGAGGGAGTAAGTTTAGGGCTACTGTTAGTTTGCGGTTCAGTGTTACGGTTGGAGTTAGCGTGAGGGTCAGGTTAGGATTGGGGTTGAGCTTAAGGTGTTCGCCTAGGGTTAGAGTTAGGTGTATGGTTTGATTTAGGCTTCAGGTTTGGTTAGGTTTGAACTTAGTTTGAGGGAGTAAGTTTAGGGCTACTGTTAGTTTTCGGGTAACTGTTATGGTTGGAGTTAGCGTCAGGGCCAGGTTAGGGTTGGGGTTGAGCATAAGGGGTACGCCTAGGGTTAGGGTTAGGTCTATGGTTTGAGTTAGGCTTCAGGTTAGGTTAGGTTTGAACTTAGTTTCAGGGAGTAAGTTTAGGGCTACTGTTAGTTTTCGGTTCAGTGTTACGGTTGGAGTTAGCGTGAGGGTCAGGTTAGGGTTGGGGTTGAGCTTAAGGTGTCCGCCTAGGGTTAGCGTTAGGTGTATGGTTTGATTTAGGCTTCAGGTTAGGTTAGGTTTGAACTTAGTTTGAGGGAGTAAATTTAGGGCTACAGTTAGTTTTCGGTACAGTGTTACGGTTGGAGATAGCGTCAGGGTCATGGTAGGGTTGGGGTTGGGCTTCAGGTGTCCGCCTAGGGTTAGGGTTAGGTCTATGGTTTGAGTTAGGCTTCAGGTTAGTTTAGGTTTGAACTTAGTTTGAGGGAGTAAGTTTAGGGCTACTGTTTGTTTTCGGTTCAGTGTTTCGGTTGGAGTTAGCTTGAGGGTCAGGTTAGGGTAGGGTTGAGCTTAAGGTGTCCGCCTAGGGTTAGGGTTAGGTGTATGGTTTGATTTAGGCTTCAGGTTAGGTTAGGTTTGAACTTAGTTTGAGGGAGTAAGTTTAGGGCTACTGTTAGTTTTCGGGTAACTGTTACAGTTGGATTAAGCGTGAGGGTCAGGTTAGGGTAGGGGTTGAGATTAAGGTGTCCGCCTAGGGTTAGGGTTAGGTCTATGGTTTGAGTTAGGCTTCAGGTTAGGTTAGGTTTGAACTTAGTTTGAGGGAGTAAGTTTAGGGCTACTGTTAGTATTCGGATAACTGTTATGGTTGGAGTTAGCATCAGGGCCAGGTTCGGTTGGGGTTGAGCTTAAAGTGTCCGCCTAGGGTTACGGTTAGGTCTATGGTTTGAGTTAGGCTTCAGGTTAGGTTAGGTTTGAACTTAGTTTGAGGGAGTAGTTTAGGGCTACTGTTAGTTTTCGGTTCAGTGTTACGGTTGGAGATAGCGTCAGGGTCAGGTTATGGTTGGGGTTGAGCTTAAGGTGTCCGCCTAGGGTTAGGGTTAGGTGTATGGTTTGAGTTAGGCTTCAGGTTAGGTTAGGTTTGAACTTAGTTTGAGGGAGTAAGTTTAGGGCTACTGTTTGTTTTCGGTTCAGTGTTTCGGTTGGAGTTAGCGTAAGGGTCAGGTTAGGGTTGGGGTTGAGCTTAAGGTGTTCGCCTAGGGTTAGAGTTAGGTGTATGGTTTGATTTAGGCTTCAGGTTAGGTTAGGTTAGGTTTGAACTTAGTTTGAGGGAGTAAGTTTAGGGCTACTGTTAGTTTTCGGGTAACTGTTACGGTTGGAGTTAGCGTCAGGTCCAGGTTAGGGTTGGCGTTGAGCTAATGGTGTCCGCCTAGGGTTAGGGATAGGTGTATGGTTTGATTTAGGCTTCAGGTTAGGTTAGGTTTGAAGTTAGTTTGAGGGAGTAAGTTTAGGGCTACTGTTAGTTTTCGGATAACTGTTACAGTTGGAGTAAGCGTGACGTCAGGTTAGCGTAGGGGTTGAGCTTAAGGTGTCCGCCTAGGGTTAGGGTTAGGTGTATGGTTTGATTTAGGCTTCAGGTTAGGTTAGGTTTGAAGTTAGTTTGAGGGAGTAAGTTTAGGGCTAATGTTAGTTTTCGGGTAACTTTTATGGTTGGAGTTACCGTCAGGGCCATTATAGGATTGGGGTTGAGCTTAAGGTGTCCGCCAAGGGTTAGGTTTAGGTCTATGGTTTGAGTTAGGCTTCAGGTTAGGTTAGGTATGAACTTAGTTTGAGGGAGTAAGATTAGGGCTACTGTTAGTTTTCGGTTCAGTGTTACGGTTGGAGTTAGCGCTAGGGTCAGGTTAGGGTTGGGGTTGAGCTAAAGTTGTCCGCCTAGGGTTGGGTTTAGGTCTATGGTTTCATTTAGGCTTCAGGTTAGGTTAGGATTGAACTTAGTTTGAGGGAGTAAGTTTAGGGCTACTGTTAGTTTTCGGTTCAGTGTTACGGTTGGATTTAGCGTGAGGGTCAGGTTAGGGTTGGGGTTGAGGTTAAGGTGTCCGCCTAGGGTTAGGGTTAGGTCTATGGTTTGAATTAGGCTTCAGGTTAGGTTAGGTTTGAACTTAGTTTGAGGGAGTAAGTTTAGGGCTACTGTTAGTTTTCGGTTCAGTGTTACGGTTGGATTTAGCGTGAGGGTCAGGTTAGGGTTGGGGTTGAGCTTCAGGTGTCCGCCTAGGATTAGGGTTAGGTGTATGGTTTGATTTAGGCTTCAGGTTAGGTTAGGTTTGAAAGTAGTTTGAGGGAGTAAGTTTAGGGCTACTGTTAGTTTTCGGGTAACTGTTATGGTTGTAGTTAGCGTCAGGGGATTTTAGGGTTGGGGTTGAGCTTAAGGTGTCCGCCAAGGGTTAGGGTTAGGTCTATGGTTTGAGTTAGGCTTCAGGTTAGGTTAGGTATGAACTTAGTTTGAGGGAGTAGGATTAGGGCTACTGTTAGTTTTCGGTTCAGTGTTACGGTTGGAGTTAGCGCGAGAGTCAGGTTAGGGTTGGGGTTGAGCTAAAGGTGTCCGCCTAGGGTTAGGTTTAGGTCTATGGTTTCATTTAGGCTTCAGGTTAGGTTAGGATTGAACTTAGTTTCAGGGAGTAAGTTTAGGGCTACTGTGAGTTTTTGGTTCAGTGTTACCGTTGGAGATAGCGTCAAGGTAAGGTTAGGGTTGGGGTTGAACTTCAGGTGTCCGCCTAGGGTTAGGGTTAGGTCTATGGTTTGAGTTAGGCTTCAGGTTAGGTTAGGTTTGAAATTAGTTTGAGGGAGTAAGTTTAGGGCTACTGTTAGTTTTCGGTTCAGTGTTACGGTTGGAGTTAGCGTGAGGGTCAGGTTAGGATTGGGGTTGAGCTTAAGGTGTTCGCCTAGGGTTAGAGTTAGGTGTATGGTTTGATTTAGGCTTCAGGTTTGGTTAGGTTTGAACTTAGTTTGAGGGAGTAAGTTTAGGGCTACTGTTAGTTTTCGGGTAACTGTTATGGTTGGAGTTAGCGTCAGGGCCAGGTTAGGGTTGGGGTTGAGCATAAGGGGTACGCCTAGGGTTAGGGTTAGGTCTATGGTTTGAGTTAGGCTTCAGGTTAGGTTAGGTTTGAACTTAGTTTCAGGGAGTAAGTTTAGGGCTACTGTTAGTTTTCGGTTCAGTGTTACGGTTGGAGTTAGCGTGAGGGTCAGGTTAGGGTTGGGGTTGAGCTTAAGGTGTCCGCCTAGGGTTAGCGTTAGGTGTATGGTTTGATTTAGGCTTCAGGTTAGGTTAGGTTTGAACTTAGTTTGAGGGAGTAAATTTAGGGCTACAGTTAGTTTTCGGTACAGTGTTACGGTTGGAGATAGCGTCAGGGTCATGGTAGGGTTGGGGTTGGGCTTCAGGTGTCCGCCTAGGGTTAGGGTTAGGTCTATGGTTTGAGTTAGGCTTCAGGTTAGTTTAGGTTTGAACTTAGTTTGAGGGAGTAAGTTTAGGGCTACTGTTTGTTTTCGGTTCAGTGTTTCGGTTGGAGTTAGCTTGAGGGTCAGGTTAGGGTAGGGTTGAGCTTAAGGTGTCCGCCTAGGGTTAGGGTTAGGTGTATGGTTTGATTTAGGCTTCAGGTTAGGTTAGGTTTGAACTTAGTTTGAGGGAGTAAGTTTAGGGCTACTGTTAGTTTTCGGGTAACTGTTACAGTTGGATTAAGCGTGAGGGTCAGGTTAGGGTAGGGGTTGAGCTTAAGGTGTCCGCCTAGGGTTAGGGTTAGGTCTATGGTTTGAGTTAGGCTTCAGGTTAGGTTAGGTTTGAACTTAGTTTGAGGGAGTAAGTTTAGGGCTACTGTTAGTTTTCAGTTCAGTGTTACTGTTGGATTTAGCGTGAGGGTCAGGTTTGGGTTGGGGTTGAGCTTAAGGTGTCCGCCTAGGGTTAGGGTTAGGTCTATGGTTTGATTTAGGCTTCAGGTTAGGTTAGGTTTTAACTTAGTTTGAGGGAGTAAGTTTAGGGCTACTGTTAGTTTTCGGTTCAGTGTTACGGTTGGAGATAGCGACAGTGTCAGGATGGGGTTTGGGTTGAGCTTCAGGTTTCCGCCTAGGGTTAGGGTTAGGTCTATGGTTTGAGTTAGGCTTCAGGTTAGGTTAGGTTTGAACTTAGTTTGAGGGAGTAAGTTTAGGGTTACTGTTAGTTTTCGGTTCAGTGTTACGGTTGGAGTTAACGTCAGGGTCAGGTTAGGGTTGGGGTTGAGCTTAAGGTGTCCGCCTAGGGTTAGGGTTAGGTGTATGGTTTGATTTAGTCTTCAGGTTAGGTTAGGTTTGAACTTAGTTTGAGGGAGTAAGTTTAGGGCTACTGTTAGTTTTCGGGTAACTGTTACGGTTGGAGTTAGCGTCAGGTCCAGGTTAGGGTTGGCGTTGAGCTAATGGTGTCCGCCTAGTGTTATGGTTAGGTGTATCGTTTGATTTAGGCTTCAGGTTAGGTTAGGTTTGAAGTTAGTTTGAGGGAGTAAGTTTAGGGCTACTGTTAGTTTTCGGTTAACTGTTACAATTGGAGTGAGCGTGAGGGTCAGGTTAGGGTAGGGGTTGTGCTTAAGGTGTCCTCCTAGGGTTAGGGTTAGGTGTATGATTTGATTAAGGCTTCAGGTTAGGTTAGGTTTGAACTTAGTTTGAGGGAGTAAGTTTAGGGCTACTGTTAGTATTCGGATAACTGTTATGGTTGGAGTTAGCATCAGGGCCAGGTTCGGTTGGGGTTGAGCTTAAAGAGTCCGCCTAGGGTTACGGTTAGGTCTATGGTTTGAGTTAGGCTTCAGGTTAGGTTAGGTTTGAACTTAGTTTGAGGGAGTAGTTTAGGGCTACTGTTAGTTTTCGGTTCAGTGTTACGGTTGGAGATAGCGTCAGGGTCAGGTTATGGTTGGGGTTGAGCTTAAGGTGTCCGCCTAGGGTTAGGGTTAGGTGTATGGTTTGATTTAGGCTTCAGGTTAGGTTCGGTTTGAACTTAGTTTGAGGGAGTAAGTTTAGGGCTACTGTTAGTTTTCGGTTCAGTGTTATGGTTGGAGATAGCGTCAGGGTCAGGTTATGGTTGGGCTTGAACTTCAGGTGTCCGCCTAGGGTTAGGGTTAGGTCTATGGTTTGAGTTAGGCTTCAGGTTAGGTTAGGTTTGAAATTAGTTTGAGAGAGTAAGTTTAGGGCTACTGTTAGTTTTCGGTTCAGTGTTACGGTTGGAGTTAGCGTGAGGGTCAGGTTAGGGTTGGGGTTGAGCTTAAGGTGTTCGCCTAGGGTTAGAGTTTGGTGTATGGTTTGATTTAGGCTTCAGGTTAGGTTAGGTTTGAACTTAGTTTGAGGGAGTAAGTTTAGGGCTACTGTTAGTTTTCGGGTAACTGTTATGGTTGGAGTTAGCGTCAGGGCCAGTTTAGGGTTGAGGTTGAGCATAAGGTGTACGCCTATGGTTAGGGTTAGGTCTATGGTTTGAGTTAGGCTTCAGGTTAGGTTAGGCTTGAACTTAGTTTCAGGGAGTAAGTTTAGGGCTACTCTTAGTTTTCGGTTCAGTGTTACAGTTGGAGTTAGCGTGAGGGTCAGGTTAGGGTCGGGGTTGAGCTTAAGGTGTCCGCCTAGGGTTAGCGTTAGGTGTATGGTTTGATTTAGGCTTCAGGTTAGGTTAGGTTTGAACTTAGTTTGAGGGAGTAAATTAAGGACTACAGTTAGTTTTCGGTTCAGTGTTACGGTTGGAGATAGCGTCAGGGTCATGTTAGGGTTGGAGTTGGGCTTCAGGTGTCCGCCTAGGGTTAGGGTTAGGTCTATGGTTTGAGTTAGGCTTCAGGTTAGGTTAGGTTTGAACTTAGTTTGAGGGAGTAAGTTTAGGGCTACTGTTTGTTTTCGGTTCAGTGTTTTGGTTGGAGTTAGCGTGAGGGTCAGGTAAGGGTTGGGGTTGAGCTTAAGGTGTCCGCCTAGGGT
Source organism: Tupaia tana (assembly GCA_026018925.1). Classification (NCBI taxonomy): domain Eukaryota; kingdom Metazoa; phylum Chordata; class Mammalia; order Scandentia; family Tupaiidae; genus Tupaia; species Tupaia tana. The sequence goes on along the minus strand of JAKSZU010000042.1, from coordinate 182,245 downwards.
TAGGGTTAGGTGTATGGTTTGATTTAGGCTTCAGGTTAGGTTAGGTTTGAACTTAGTTTGAGGGAGTAAGTTTAGGGCTACTGTTAGTTTTCGGGTAACTGTTACGGTTGGAGTTAGCGTCAGGTCCAGGTTAGGGTTGGCGTTGAGCTAATGGTGTCCGCCTAGGGTTAGGATTAGGTGTATGGTTTGATTTAGGCTTCAGGTTAGGTTAGGTTTGAAGTTAGTTTGAGGGAGTAAGTTTAGGGCTACTGTTAGTTTTCGGTTAACTGTTACAGTTGGAGTAAGCGTGAGGGTCAGGTTAGGGTAGGGGTTGAGCTTAAGGTGTCCGCCTAGGGTTAGAGTTAGGTGTATGATTTGATTAAGGCTTCACGTTAGGTTAGGTTTGAACTTAGTTTGAGGGAGGAAGTTTAGGGCTACTGTTAGTTTTCGGGTAACTGTTATGGTTGGAATTAGCGTCAGGGCCAGGTTAGGGTTGGGGTTGAGCTTAAGGTGTCCGCCTTGGGTTAGGGTTAGGTCTATGGTTTGAGTTAGGCTTCAGGTTAGGTTAGGTTTGAACTTAGTTTGAGGGAGTAAGTTTAGGGCTACTGTTAATTTTCGGTTCAGTGTTACAGTTGGAGATAGCGTCAGGGTCAGGTTAGGGTTGGGGTTGAGCTTAAGGTGTCCGCCTAGGGTTAGGGTTAGGTGTATGGTTTGATTTAGGCTTCAGGTTAGGTTAGGTTTGAACTTAGTTTGAGGGAGTAAGTTTAGGGCTACTGTTAGTTTTCGGGTAACTGTTACGGTTGGAGTTAGCGTCAGGTCCAGGTTAGGGTTGGCGTTGAGCTAATGGTGTCCGCCTAGGGTTAGGGTTAGGTCTATGGTTTGAGTTAGGCTTCAGGTTAGGTTAGGTTTGAACTTAGTTTGAGGGAGTAGTTTAGGGCTACTGTTAGTTTTCGGTTCAGTGTTACGGTTGGAGATAGCGTCAGGGTCAGGTTATGGTTGGGGTTGAGCTTAAGGTGTCCGCCTAGGGTTAGGGTTAGGTGTATGGTTTGATTTAGGCTTCAGGTTAGGTTCGGTTTGAACTTAGTTTGAGGGAGTAAGTTTAGGGCTACTGTTAGTTTTCGGTTCAGTGTTATGGTTGGAGATAGCGTCAGGGTCAGGTTATGGTTGTGCTTGAACTTCAGGTGTCCGCCTAGGGTTAGGGTTAGGTCTATGGTTTGAGTTAGGCTTCAGGTTAGGTTAGGTTTGAAATTAGTTTGAGGGAGTAAGTTTAGAGCTACTGTTAGTTTTCGGTTCAGTGTTACGGTTGGAGTTAGCGTGAGGGTCAGGTTAGGGTTGGGGTTGAGCTTAAGGTGTTCGCCTAGGGTTAGAGTTAGGTGTATGGTTTGATTTAGGCTTCAGGTTTGGTTAGGTTTGAACTTAGTTTGAGGGAGTAAGTTTAGGGCTACTGTTAGTTTTCGGGTAACTGTTATGGTTGGAGTTAGCGTCAGGGCCAGGTTAGGGTTGGGGTTGAGCATAAGGGGTACGCCTAGGGTTAGGGTTAGGTCTATGGTTTGAGTTAGGCTTCAGGTTAGGTTAGGTTTGAAATTAGTTTGAGGGAGTAAGTTTAGAGCTACTGTTAGTTTTCGGTTCAGTGTTACGGTTGGAGTTAGCGTGAGGGTCAGGTTAGGGTTGGGGTTGAGCTTAAGGTGTTCGCCTAGGGTTAGAGTTAGGTGTATGGTTTGATTTAGGCTTCAGGTTTGGTTAGGTTTGAACTTAGTTTGAGGGAGTAAGTTTAGGGCTACTGTTAGTTTTCGGGTAACTGTTATGGTTGGAGTTAGCGTCAGGGCCAGGTTAGGGTTGGGGTTGAGCATAAGGGGTACGCCTAGGGTTAGGGTTAGGTCTATGGTTTGAGTTAGGCTTCAGGTTAGGTTAGGTTTGAACTTAGTTTCAGGGAGTAAGTTTAGGGCTACTGTTAGTTTTCGGTTCAGTGTTACGGTTGGAGTTAGCGTGAGGGTCAGGTTAGGGTTGGGGTTGAGCTTAAGGTGTCCGCCTAGGGTTAGCGTTAGGTGTATGGTTTGATTTAGGCTTCAGGTTAGGTTAGGTTTGAACTTAGTTTGAGGGAGTAAATTTAGGGCTACAGTTAGTTTTCGGTACAGTGTTACGGTTGGAGATAGCGTCAGGATCATGTTAGGTTTGGGGTTGGGCTTCAGGTGTCAGCCTAGGGTTAGGGTTAGGTCTATGGTTTGAGTTAGGCTTCAGGTTAGGTTAGGTTTGAACTTAGTTTGAGGGAGTAAGTTTAGGGCTACTGTTTGTTTTCGGTTCAGTGTTTCGGTTGGAGTTAGCTTGAGGGTCAGGTTAGGGTAGGGGTTGAGCTTAAGGTGTCCGCCTAGGGTTAGGGTTAGGTGTATGGTTTGATTTAGGCTTCAGGTTAGGTTAGGTTTGAACTTAGTTTGAGGGAGTAAGTTTAGGGCTACTGTTAATTTTCGGGTAACTGTTACAGTTGGAGTAAGCGTGAGGGTCAGGTTAGGGTAGGGGTTGAGCTTAAGGTGTCCGCCTAGGGTTAGGGTTAGGTGTATGATTTGATTAAGACTTCAGGTTAGGTTAGGTTTGAACTTAGTTTGAGGGAGTAAGTTTAGGGCTACTGTTAGTTTTCGGGTAACTGTTATGGTTGGAATTAGCGTCAGGGCCAGGTTAGGGTTGGGGTAGAGCTTAAGGTGTCCGCCTAGGGTTAGGGTTAGGTCTATGGTTTGAGTTAGGCTTCAGGTTAGGTTAGGTTTGAACTTAGTTTGACGGAGTAAGTTTAGTGCTACTGTTAATTTTCGGTTCAGTGTTACAGTTGGAGATAGCGTCAGGGTCAGGTTAGGGTTGGGGTTGAGCTTAAGGTGTCCGCCTAGGTTTAGGGTTAGGTGTATGATTTGATTAAGACTTCAGGTTAGGTTAGATTTGAACTTAGTTTGAGGGAGTAAGTTTAGGGCTACTGTTATTTTTTCGGGTAACTGTTACGGTTGGAGTTAGCGTCAGGTCCAGGTTAGGGTTGGCGTTGAGCTAATGGTGTCCGCCTAGTGTTATGGTTAGGTGTATGGTTTGATGTAGGCTTCAGGTTAGGTGAGGTTTGAAGTTAGTTTGAGGGAGTAAGTTTAGGGCTACTGTTAGTTTTCGGTTAACTGTTACAGTTGGAGTGAGCGTGAGGGTCAGGTTAGGGTAGGGGTTGTGCTTAAGGTGTCCGCCTAGGGTTAGGGTTAGGTGTATGATTTGATTAAGGCTTCAGGTTAGGTTAGGTTTGAACTTAGTTTGAGGGAGTAGTTTAAGGCTACTGTTAGTTTTCGGTTCAGTGTTACGGTTGGAGATAGCGTCAGGGTCAGGTTATGGTTGGGGTTGAGCTTAAGGTGTCCGCCTAGGGTTAGGGTTAGGTGTATGGTTTGATTTAGGCTTCAGGTTAGGTTCGGTTTGAACTTAGTTTGAGGGAGTAAGTTTAGGGCTACTGTTAGTTTTCGGGTAACTGTTATGGTTGGAGTTAGCGTCAGGGCCAGGTTAGGGTTGAGGTTGAGCATAAGGTGTACGCCTAGGGTTAGGGTTAGGTCTATGGTTTGAGTTAGGCTTCAGGTTAGGTTAGGTTTGAACTTAGTTTGAGGGAGTAAGTTTAGGGCTACTGTTAGTTTTCGGTTCAGTGTTACGGTTGGAGATAGCGACAGTGTCAGGTTGGGGTTTGGGTTGAGCTTCAGGTGTCTGCCTAGGGTTAGGGTTAGGTCTATGGTTTGAGTTAGGCTTCAGGTTAGGTTAGGATTGAACTTAGTTTGAGGGAGTAAGTTTAGGGTTACTGTTAGTTTTCGGTTCAGTGTTACGGTTGGATTTAGCGTGAGGGTCAGGTTAGGGTTGGGGTTGAGCTTAAGGTGTCCGCCTTGGGTTAGGGTTAGTTCTATGGTTTGAGTTAGGCTTCAGGTTAGGTTAGGTTTGAACTTAGTTTGAGGGAGTAAGTTTAGGGCTACTGTTAGTTTTCAGTTCAGTGTTACGGTTGGAGTTAGCGTGAGGGTCAGGTTAGGGTTGGGGTTGAGCTTAAGGTGTCCGCCTAGGGTTAGGGTTAGGTCTAGGGTTTGATTTGGGCTTCAGGTTAGGTTAGGTTTTAACTTAGTTTGAGGGAGTAAGTTTAGGGCTACTGTTAGTTTTCGGGTAACTGTTATGGTTGGAGTTAGAATCAGGGCCATTTTAGGATTGGGGTTGAGCTTAAGGTGTCCGCCTAGGGTTAGGGTTAGGTGTATGGTTTGATTTAGGCTTCAGGTTAGGTTAGGTTTGAACTTAGTTTGAGGGAGTAAGTTTAGAGCTACTGTTAGTTTTCGGTTCAGTGTTACGGTTGGAGATAGCATCAGGGTCAGGTTAGGGTTGCGCTTGAACTTCAGGTGTCCGCCTATTGTTAGGGTTAGGTCTATGGTTTGAGTTAGGCTTCAGGTTAGGTTAGGTTTGAAATTAGTTTGAGGGAGTAAGTTTAGGGCTACTGTTAGTTTTCGGTTCAGTGTTACGGTTGGAGTTAGCGTCAGGGTCAGGTTAGGGTTGGGGTTGAGCTTAAGGTATCCGCCTAGGGTTAGGGTTAGGTGTATGGTTTGATTTAGGCTTCAGGTTAGGTTAGGTTTGAACTCAGTTTGAGGGAGTAAGTTTAGGGCTACTGTTAGTTTTCGGGTAACTGTTACGGTTGGAGTTAGCGTCAGGTCCAGGTTAGGGTTGGCGTTGAGCTAATGGTGTCCGCCTAGTGTTATGGTTAGGTGTATGGTTTGATTTAGGCTTCAGGTTAGGTTAGGTTTGAAGTTAGTTTGAGGGAGTAAGTTTAGGGCTACTGTTAGTTTTCGGTTAACTCTTACAGTTGGAGTGAGCGTGAGGGTCAGGTTAGGGTAGGGGTTGTGCTTAAGGTGTCCGCCTAGGGTTCGGGTTAGGTGTATGATTTGATTAAGGCTTCAGGTTAGGTTAGGTTTGAACTTAGTTTGAGGGAGTAACTTTAGGGCTACTGTTAGTTTTCCGATAACTGTTATGGTTGGAGTTAGCATCAGGGCCAGGTTCGGTTGGGTTTGAGCTTAAGGTGTCCGCCTAGGGTTAGGGTTAGGTCTATGGTTTGAGTTAGGCTTCAGGTTAGGTTAGGTTTGAACTTAGTTTGAGGGAGTAGTTTAGGGCTACTGTTAGTTTTCGGTTCAGTGTTACGGTTGGAGATAGCGTCAGGGTCAGGTTATGGTTGGGGTTGAGCTTAAGGTGTCCGCCTAGGGTTAGGGTTAGGTGTATGGTTTAATTTAGGCTTCAGGTTAGGTTCGGTTTGAACTTAGTTTGAGGGAGTAAGTTTAGGGCTACTGTTAGTTTTCGGTTCAGTGTTATGTTTGGAGATAGCGTCAGGGTCAGGTTATGATTGGGCTTAAACTTCAGGTGTCCGCCTAGGGTTAGGGTTAGGTCTATGGTTTGAGTTAGGCTTCAGGTTAGGTTAGGTTTGAAATTAGTTTGAGGGAGTAAGTTTAGGGCTACTGTTAGTTTTCGGTTCAGTGTTACGGTTGGAGTTAGCGTGAGGGTCAGGTTAGGGTTGGGGTTGAGCTTAAGGTGTTCGCCTAGGGTTAGAGTTTGGTGTATGGTTTGATTTAGGCTTCAGGTTAGGTTAGGTTTGAACTTAGTTGAGGGAGTAAGTTTAGGGCTACTGTTAGTTTTCGGGTAACTGTTATGGTTGGAGTTAGCGTCAGGGCCAGGTTAGGGTTGGGGTTGAGCATAAGGTGTACGCCTAGGGTTAGGGTTAGGTCTATGGTTTGAGTTAGGCTTCAGGTTAGGTTAGATTTGAACTTAGTTTCAGGGAGTAAGTTTAGGGCTACTGTTAGTTTTCGGTTCAGTGTTACGGTTGGAGTTAGCGTGATGGTCAGGTTAGGGTTGGGGTTGAGCTTAAGGTGTCCGCCTAGGGTTAGCGTTAGGTGTATGGTTTGATTTAGGCTTCAGGTTAGGTTAGGTTTGAACTTAGTTTGAGGGAGTAAATTAAGGGCTACAGTTAGTTTTCGGTTCAGTGTTACGGTTGGAGATAGCGTCAGGGTCATGTTAGGGTTGGAGTTGGGCTTCAGGTGTCCGCCTAGGGTTAGGGTTAGGTCTATGGTTTGAGTTAGGCTTCAGGTTATGTTAGGTTTGAACTTAGTTTGAGGGAGTAAGTTTAGTGCTACTGTTAATTTTCGGTTCAGTGTTACAGTTGGAGATAGCGTCAGGGTCAGGTTAGGGTTGGGGTTGAGCTTAAGGTGTCCGCCTAGGGTTAGGGTTAGGTGTATGGTTTAATTTAGGCTTCAGTTTAGGTTCGGTTTGAACTTAGTTTGAGGGAGTAAGTTTAGGGCTACTGTTAGTTTTCGGGTAACTGTTATGGTTGGAGTTAGCGTCAGGGCCAGGTTAGGGTTGGGGTTGAGCTTAAGGTGTCCGCCTAGGGTTAGGGTTAGGTCTATGGTTTGAGTTAGGCTTCAGGTTAGGTTAGGTTTGAACTTAGTTTGAGGGAGTAAGTTTAGGGCTACTGTTAGTTTTCGGTTCAGTGTTACGGTTGGAGATAGCGTCAGGGTCAGGTTAGGGTTGGGGTTGAGCTTCAGGTGTCCGCCTAGGGTTAGGGTTATGTCTATGGTTTGAGTTAGGCTTCAGGTTAGGTTAGGTTTGAACTTAGTTTGAGGGAGTAAGTTTAGGGCTACTGTTAGATTTCAGTTCAGTGTTACGGTTGGATTTAGCGTGAAGGTCAGGTTAGGGTTGGGGTTGAGCATAAGGTGTCCGCCTAGGGTTAGGGTTAGGTCTATGGTTTGATTTAGGCTTCAGGTTAGTTTGGTTTTAATTTAGTTTGAGGGAGTAAGTTTAGGGCTACTGTTAGTTTTCGGGTAACTGTTATGGTTGGAGTTAGAATCAGGGCCATTTTAGGATTGGGGTTGAGCTTAAGGTGTCCGCCAAGGGTTAGGGTTAGGTCTATGGTTTGAGTTAGGCTTCAGGTTAGGTTAGGTTTGAACTTAGTTTGAGGGAGTAAGTTTAGGGCTACTGTTAGTTTTCGGTTCAGTGTTACGGTTGGAGATAGCGACAGTGTCAGGTTGGGGTTTGGGTTGAGCTTCAGGTGTCTGCCTAGGGTTAGGGTTAGGTCTATGGTTTGAGTTAGGCTTCAGGTTAGGTTAGGATTGAACTTAGTTTGAGGGAGTAAGTTTAGGGTTACTGTTAGTTTTTGGTTCAGTGTTACTGTTGGATTTAGCGTGAGGGTCAGGTTAGGGTTGGGGTTGAGCTTAAGGTGTCCGCCTAGGGTTAGGGTTAGTTCTATGGTTTGAGTTAGGCTTCAGGTTAGGTTAGGTTTGAACTTAGTTTGAGGGAGTAAGTTTAGGGCTACTGTTAGTTTTCAGTTCAGTGTTACGGTTGGAGTTAGCGTGAGGGTCAGGTTAGGGTTGGGGTTGAGCTTAAGGTGTCCGCCTAGGGTTAGGGTTAGGTCTAGGGTTTGATTTGGGCTTCAGGTTAGGTTAGGTTTTAACTTAGTTTGAGGGAGTAAGTTTAGGGCTACTGTTAGTTTTCGGGTAACTGTTATGGTTGGAGTTAGAATCAGGGCCATTTTAGGATTGGGGTTGAGCTTAAGGTGTCCGCCTAGGGTTAGGGTTAGGTGTATGGTTTGATTTAGGCTTCAGGTTAGGTTAGGTTTGAACTTAGTTTGAGGGAGTAAGTTTAGAGCTACTGTTAGTTTTCGGTTCAGTGTTACGGTTGGAGATAGCATCAGGGTCAGGTTAGGGTTGCGCTTGAACTTCAGGTGTCCGCCTATTGTTAGGGTTAGGTCTATGGTTTGAGTTAGGCTTCAGGTTAGGTTAGGTTTGAAATTAGTTTGAGGGAGTAAGTTTAGGGCTACTGTTAGTTTTCGGTTCAGTGTTACGGTTGGAGTTAGCGTCAGGGTCAGGTTAGGGTTGGGGTTGAGCTTAAGGTGTCCGCCTAGGGTTAGGGTTAGGTGTATGGTTTGATTTAGGCTTCAGGTTAGGTTAGGTTTGAACTCAGTTTGAGGGAGTAAGTTTAGGGCTACTGTTAGTTTTCGGGTAACTGTTACGGTTGGAGTTAGCGTCAGGTCCAGGTTAGGGTTGGCGTTGAGCTAATGGTGTCCGCCTAGTGTTATGGTTAGGTGTACGGTTTGATTTAGGCTTCAGGTTAGGTTAGGTTTGAAGTTAGTTTGAGGGAGTAAGTTTAGGGCTACTGTTAGTTTTCGGTTAACTCTTACAGTTGGAGTGAGCGTGAGGGTCAGGTTAGGGTAGGGGTTGTGCTTAAGGTGTCCGCCTAGGGTTAGGGTTAGGTGTATGGTATGATTTAGGCTTCAGGTTAGGTTAGGTTTGAACTTAGTTTGAGGGAGTAACTTTAGGGCTACTGTTAGTTTTCCGATAACTGTTATGGTTGGAGTTAGCATCAGGGCCAGGTTCGGTTGGGGTTGAGCTTAAGGTGTCCGCCTAGGGTTAGGGTTAGTTCTATGGTTTGAGTTAGGCTTCAGGTTAGGTTAGGTTTGAACTTAGTTTGAGGGAGTAGTTTAGGGCTACTGTTAGTTTTCGGTTCAGTGTTACGTTTGGAGATAGCGTCAGGGTCAGGTTATGGTTGGGGTTGAGATTAAGGTGTCCGCCTAGGGTTAGGGTTAGGTGTATGGTTTAATTTAGGCTTCAGGTTAGGTTCGGTTTGAACTTAGTTTGAGGGAGTAAGTTTAGGGCTACTGTTAGTTTTCGGTTCAGTGTTACGGTTGGAGTTAGCGTGAGGGTCAGGTTAGGGTTGGGGTTGAGCTTAAGGTGTTCGCCTAGGGTTAGAGTTTGGTGTATGGTTTGATTTAGGCTTCAGGTTAGGTTAGGTTTGAACTTAGTTGAGGGAGTAAGTTTAGGGCTACAGTTAGTTTTCGGGTAACTGTTATGGTTGGAGTTAGCGTCAGGGCCAGGTTAGGGTTGGGGTTGAGCATAAGATGTACGCCTAGGGTTAGGGTTAGGTCTATGGTTTGAGTTAGGCTTCAGGTTAGGTTAGGTTTGAACTTAGTTTCAGGGAGTAAGTTTAGGGCTACTGTTAGTTTTCGGTTCAGTGTTACCGTTGGAGATAGCATCAGGGTAAGGTTAGGGTTGGGGTTGAGCTTAAGGTGTCCGCCTAGGGTTAGGGTTAGGTCTATGGTTTGAGTTAGGCTTCAGGTTAGGTTAGGTTTGAACTTAGTTTGAGGGAGTAAGTTTAGGGCCACTGTTAGTTTTCGGTTCTGTGTTACGGTTGGAGTTAGCGTCAGGGTCAGGTTAGGGTTGGGGTTGAGCTTCAGGTGTCCGCCTAGGGTTAGGGTTAGGTCTATGGTTTGAGTTACGCTTCAGGTTAGGTTAGGTTTGAACTTAGTTTGAGTGAGTAAGTTTAGGGCTACTGTTTGTTTTCGGTTCAGTGTTTCGGTTGGAGTTAGCGTGAGGGTCAGGTTAGGGTAGGGGTTGAGCTTAAGGTGTCCGCCTAGGGTTAGGGTTAGGTGTATGGTTTGATTTAGGCTTCAGGTTAGGTTAGGTTTGAACTTAGTTTGAGGGAGTAAGTTTAGGGCTACTGTTAGTTTTCGGGGAATTGTTACGGTTGGAGTTAGCATCAGGTCCAGTTTAGGGTTGGCGTTGAGCTAATGGTGTCCGCCTAGGGTTAGGATTAGGTGTATGGTTTGATTTAGGCTTCAGGTTAGGTTAGGTTTGAAGTTAGTTTGAGGGAGTAAGTTTAGGGCTACTGTTAGTTTTCGGTTAACTGTTACAGTTGGAGTAAGCGTGAGGTTCAGGTTAGGGTAGGGGTTGAGCTTAAGGTGTCCGCCTAGGGTTAGGGTTAGGTGTATGATTTGATTAAGGCTTCAGGTTAGGTTAGGTTTGAACTTAGTTTGAGGGAGTAAGTTTAGGGCTACTGTTAGTTTTCGGTTCAGTGTTACGGTTGGAGATAGCGTCAGGGTCAGGTTAGGGTTGCGCTTGAACTTCAGGTGTCCGCCTAGGGTTAGGGTTAGGTTTATGGTTTGAGTTAGGCTTCAGGTTAGGTTAGGTTTGAACTTAGTTTGAGGGAGTAAGTTTAGGGTTACTTTTAGTTTTCGGTTCAGTGTTACGGTTGGAGTTAGCGTGTGGGTCAGGTTAGGGTTGGGGTTGAGCTTAAGGTGTCCGCCTAGGGTTAGGGTTAGGTCTATGGTTTGAGTTAGGCTTCAGGTTAGGTTAGGTTTGAACTTAGTTTGAGGGAGTAAGTTTAGGGCTACTGTTAGTTTTCGGTTCAGTGTTACGGTTGGAGATAGCGTCAGTGTCAGGTTAGGGTTGGGGATGAGCTTCAGGTGTCCGCCTAGGGTTAGGGTTAGGTCTATGGTTTGAGTTAGGCTTCAGGTTAGGTTAGGTTTGAACTTAGTTTGAGGGAGTAAGTTTAGGGTTACTTTTAGTTTTCGGTTCAGTGTTACGGTTGGAGTTAGCGTGTGGGTCAGGTTAGGGTTGGGGTTGAGCTTAAGGTGTCCGCCTAGGGTTAGGGTTAGGTGTATGATTTGATTAAGTCTTCAGGTTGTTAGGTTTGAAAGTAGTTTGAGGGAGTAAGTTTAGGGCTCCTGTTAGTTTTCGGGTAACTTTTATGGTTGGAGTTAGCGTCAGGGCCATTATAGGATTGGGGTTGAGCTTAAGGTGTCCGCCAAGGGTTAGGGTTAGGTCTATGGTTTGAGTTAGGCTTCAGGTTAGGTTAGGTTTGAAATTAGTTTGAGGGAGTAAGTTTAGGGCTACTGTTAGTTTTCGGTTCAGTGTTACGGTTGGAGTTAGCGTGAGGGTCAGGTTTGGGTTGGGGTTGAGCTTAAGGTGTTCGCCTAGGGTTAGAGTTAGTTGTATGGTTTGATTTAGGCTTCAGGTTTGGTTAGGTTTGAACTTAGTTTGAGGAAGTAAGTTTAGGGCTACTGTTAGTTTTCGGGTAACTGTTATGGTTGGAGTTAGCGTCAGGGCCAGGTTAGGGTTGGGGTTGAGCATAAGGTGTACGCCTAGGGTTAGGGTTAGGTCTATGGTTTGAGTTAGGCTTCAGGTTAGGTTAGGATTGAACTTAGTTTCAGGGAGTAAGTTTAGGGCTACTGTTAGTTTGCGGTTCAGTTTTACGGTTGGAGTTAGCGTGAGGGTCAGGTTAGGGTTGGGGTTGAGCTTAAGGTGTCCGCCTAGGGTTAGCGTTAGGTGTATGGTTTGATTTAGGCTTCAGGTTAGGTTAGGTTTGAACTTAGTTTGAGGGAGTAAATTTAGGGCTACAGTTAGTTTTCGGTACAGTGTTACGGTTGGAGATAGCGTCAGGGTCATGTTAGGGTTGGGGTTGGGCTTCAGGTGTCCGCCTAGGGTTAGGGTTAGGTCTATGGTTTGACTTAGGCTTCAGGTTAGGTTAGGTTTGAACTTAGTTTGAGGGAGTAAGTTTAGGGCTACTGTTTGTTTTCGGTTCAGTGTTTCGGTTGGAGTTAGCGTGAGGGTCAGGTTAGGGTAGGGGTTGAGCTTAAGGTGTCCGCCTAGGGTTAGGGTTAGGTGTACGGTTTGATTTAGGCTTCAGGTTAGGTTAGGTTTGAACTTAGTTTGAGGGAGTAAGTTTAGGGCTACTGTTAGTTTTCGGGTAACTGTTACGGTTGGAGTTAGCGTCAGGTCCAGGTTAGGGTTGGCGTTCAGCTAATGGTGTCCGCCTAGGGTTAGGATTAGGTGTATGGTTTGATTTAGGCTTCAGGTTAGGTTAGGTTTGAAGTTAGTTTGAGGGAGTAAGTTCAGGGCTACTGTTAGTTTTCGGTTAACTGTTACAGTTGGAGTAAGCGTGAGGGTCAGGTTAGGGTTGGGGTTGAGCTTAAGGTGTCCGCCTAGGGTTAGGGTTAGGTGTATGATTTGATTAAGGCTTCACGTTAGGTTAGGTTTGAACTTAGTTTGAGGGAGTAAGTTTAGGGCTACTGTTAGTTTTCGGGTAACTGTTATGGTTGGAATTAGCGTCAGGGCCAAGTTAGGGTTGGGGTTGAGCTTAAGGTGTCCGCCTAGGGTTAGGGTTAGGTCTATGGTTTGAGTTAGGCTTCAGGTTAGGTTAGGTTTGAACTTAGTTTGAGGGAGTAAGTTTAGGGCTACTGTTAATTTTCGCTTCAGTGTTACAGTTGGAGATAGCGTCAGGGTCAGGTTAGGGTTGGGGTTGAGCTTAAGGTGTCCGCCTAGGGTTAGGGTTAGGTGTATGGTTTGATTTAGGCTTCAGGTTAGGTTAGGTTTGAACTTAGTTTGAGGGAGTAAGTTTAGGGCTATTGTTAGTTTTCGGTTCAGTGTTACGGTTGGAGATAGCATCAGGGTCAGGTGAGGGTTGAGCTTGAACTTCAGGTGTCCGCATATGGTTAGGGTTAGGTCTATGGTTTGAGTTAGGCTTCAGGTTAGGTTAGGTTTGAAATTAGTTTGACAGAGTAAGTTTAGGGCTACTGTTAGTTTTCGGTTCAGTGTTACGGTTGGATTTAGCGTGAGGGTCAGGTTAGGTTTGGGGTTGAGCTTAAGGTGTCCGCCTAGGGTTAGAGTTAGGTGTATGGTTTGATTTAGGCTACAGGTTAGGTTAGGTTTGAACTTAGTTTGAGGGAGTAAGTTTAGGGCTACTGTTAGTTTTCGGGTAACTGTTATGGTTGGAGTTAGCGTCAGGGCCAGGTTAGGGTTGGGGTTGAGCTTAAGGTGCCCGCCTAGGGTTAGGGTTAGGTCTATGGTTTGAGTTACGCTTCAGGTTAGGTTAGGTTTGAACTTAGTTTGAGGGAGTAAGTTTAGGGCTACTGTTTGTTTTCGGTTCAGTGTTTCGGTTGGATTTAGCGTGAGGTTCAGGTTAGGGTAGGGATTGAGCTTAAGGTGTCCGCCTAGGGTTAGGGTTAGGTGTATGGTTTGATTTAGGCTTCAGGTTAGGTTAGGTTTGAACTTAGTTTGAGGGAGTAAGTTTAGGGCTACTGTTAGTTTTCGGGTAACTGTTATGGTTGGAGTTAGCGTCAGGTCCAGGTTAGGGTTGGCGTTGAGCTAATGGTGTCTGCCTAGGGTTAGGATTAGGTGTATGGTTTGATTTAGGCTTCAGGTTAGGTTAGGTTTGAAGTTAGTTTGAGGGAGTAAGTTTAGGGCTACTGTTAGTTTTCGGTTAACTGTTACAGTTGGAGTAAGCGTGAGGGTCAGGTTAGGGTAGGGGTTGAGCTTACGGTGTCCGCCTAGGGTTAGGTTTAGGTGTATGATTTGATTAAGGCTTCAGGTTAGGTTAGGTTTGAACTTAGTTTGAGGGAGTAAGTTTAGGGCTACTGTTAGTTTTCGGTTCAGTGTTACGGTTGGAGATAGCGTCAGGGTCAGGTTAGGGTTGCGCTTGAACTTCAGGTGTCCACCTAGGGTTAGGGTTAGGTTTATGGTTTGAGTTAGGCTTCAGGTTAGGTTAGGTTTGAAATTAGTTTGAGGGAGTAAGTTTGGGGCTACTGTTAGTTTTCGGTTCAGTGTTACGGTTGGATTTAGCGTGAGGGTCAGGTTAGGGTTGGGGTTGAGCTTAAGGTGTCCGCCTAGGGTTAGAGTTAGGTTTATGGTTTGATTTAGGCTTCAGGTTAGGTTAGGTTTGAACTTAGTTTGAGGGAGTAAGTTTAGGGCTACTGTTAGTTTTCGAGTAACTGTTATGGTTGGAGTTAGCGTCAGGGCCAGGTTAGGGTTGGGGTTGAGCTTAAGGTGTCCGCCTAGGGTTAGGGTTAGGTCTATGGTTTGAGTTAGGCTTCAGGTTAGGTTAGGTTTGAACTTAGTTTGAGGGAGTAAGTTTAGGGATACTGTTAGTTTTCGGTTCAGTGTTACGGTTGGAGATAGCGTCAGGGTCAGGTTAGGGTTGGGGTTGAGCTTCAGGTGTCCGCCTAGGGTTAGGGTTAGGTCTATGGTTTGAGTTAGGCTTCAGGTTAGGTTAGGTTTGAACTTAGTTTGAGGGAGTAAGTTTAGGGCTACTGTTAGTTTTCAGTTCAGTGTTACGGTTGGATTTAGCGTGAGGGTCAGGTTAGGGTTGGGGTTGAGCTTAAGGTGTCCGCCTAGGGTTAGGGTTAGGTGTATGGTTTGATTTAGGCTTCAGGTTAGGTTCGGTTTGAACTTAGTTTGAGGGAGTAAGTTTAGGGCTACTGTTAGTTTTCGGTTCAGAGTTATGGTTGGAGATAGCGTCAGGGTCAGGTTATGGTTAGGCTTGAACTTCAGGTGTCCGCCTAGGGTTAGGGTTAGGTCTATGGTTTGAGTTAGGCTTCAGGTTAGTTTAGGTTTGAAATTAGTTTGAGGGAGTAAGTTTAGGGCTACTGTTAGTTTTCGGTTCAGTGTTACGGTTGGAGTTAGCGTGAGGGTCAGGTTAGGGTTGGGGTTGAGCTTAAGGTGTTCGCCTAGGGTTAGAGTTTGGTGTATTGTTTGATTTAGGCTTCAGGTTAGGTTAGGTTTGAACTTAGTTTGAGGGAGTAAGTTTAGGGCTACTGTTAGTTTTCGGCTAACTGTTATGGTTGGAGTTAGCGTCATGGCCAGGTTAGGGTTGAGGTTGAGCATAAGGTGTACGCCTAGGGTTAGGGTTAGGTCTATGGTTTGAGTTAGGCTTCAGGTTAGGTTAGGTTTGAACTTAGTTTCAGGGAGTAAGTTTAGGGCTACTCTTAGTTTTCGGTTCAGTGTTACAGTTGGAGTTAGCGTGAGGGTCAGGTTAGGGTTTGGGTTGAGCTTAAGGTGTCCGCCTAGGGTTAGCGTTAGGTGTATGGTTTGATTTAGGCTTCAGGTTAGGTTAGGTTTGAACTTAGTTTGAGGGAGTAAATTTAGGGCTACAGTTAGTTTTCGGTTCAGTGTTACGGTTGGAGATAGCGTCAGGGTCATGTTAGGGTTGGAGTTGGGCTTCAGGTGTCCGCCTAGGGTTAGGGTTAGGTCTATGGTTTGAGTTAGGCTTCAGGTTAGGTTAGGTTTGAACTTAGTTTGAGGGAGTAAGTTTAGGGCTACTGTTTGTTTTCGGTTCAGGGTTTCGGTTGGAGTTAGCGTGAGGGTCAGGTTAGTGTAGGGGTTGAGCTTAAGGTGTCCGCCTAGGGTTAGGGTTAGGTGTATGGTTTGATTTAGGCTTCAGGTTAGGTTAGGTTTGAACTTAGTTTGAGGGAGTAAGTTTAGGGCTACTGTTAGTTTTCGGGTAACTGTTACGGTTGGAGTTAGCGTCATGTCCAGGTTAGGGTTGGCGTTGAGCTAATGGTGTCCGCCTAGGGTTAGGATTAGGTGTATGGTTTGATTTAGGCTTCAGGTTAGGTTAGGTTTGAAGTTAGTTTGAGGGAGTAAGTTTAGGGCTACTGTTAGTTTTCGGTTAACTGTTACAGTTGGAGTAAGCGTGAGGGTCAGGTTAGGGTAGGGGTTGAGCTTAAGGTGTCCGCCTAGGGTTAGGGTTAGGTGTATGATTTGATTAAGGCTTCAGGTTAGGTTAGCTTTGAATTTAGTTTGAGGGAGTAAGTTTAGGGCTACTGTTAGTTTTCGGGTAACTGTTATGGTTGGAATTAGCGTCAGGGCCAGGTTAGGTTTGGGGTTGAGATTAAGGTGTCCGCCTAGGGTTAGGGTTAGGTCTATGGTTTGAGTTAGTCTTCAGGTTAGGTTAGGTTTGAACTTAGTTTGAGGGAGTAAGTTTAGGGCTACTGTTAATTTTCGGTTCAGTGTTACAGTTGGAGATAGCGTCAGGGTCAGGTTAGGGTTGGGGTTGAGATTAAGGTGTCCGCCTAGGGTTAGGGTTAGGTGTATGGTTTGATTTAGGCTTCAGGTTAGGTTAGGTTTGAACTTAGTTTGAGGGAGTAAGTTTAGAGCTACTGTTAGTTTTCGGTTCAGTGTTACGGTAGGAGATAGCATCAGGGTCAGGTTAGGGTTGCGCTTGAACTTCAGGTGTCCGCCTATGGTTAGGGTTAGGTCTATGGTTTGAGTTAGGCTTCAGGTTAGGTTAGGTTTGAAATTAGTTTGAGGGAGTAAGTATAGGGCTACTGTTAGTTTTCGGTTCAGTGTTACGGTTGGATTTAGCGTGAGGGTCAGGTTAGGGTTGGGGTTGAGCTTAAGGTGTCCGCCTAGGGTTAGGGTTAGGTCTATGGTTTGATTTGGGCTTCAGTTAGGTTAGGTTTTAACTTAGTTTGAGGGAGTAAGTTTAGGGCTACTGTTAGTTTTCGGGTAACTGTTATGGTTGGAGTTAGAATCAGGGCCATTTTAGGATTGGGGTTTTGCTTAAGGTGTCCGCCAAGGGTTAGGGTTAGGTCTATGGTTTGATTTAGGCTTCAGGTTAGGTTAGGTTTGAACTTAGTTTGAGGGAGTAAGTTTAGGGTTACTGTTAGTTTTTGGTTCAGTGTTACGGTTGGAGTTAGCGTCAGGGTCAGGTTAGGGTTGGGGTTGAGCTTAAGGTGTCCGCCTAGGGTTAGGGTTAGGTGTATGGTTTGATTTAGGCTTCAGGTTAGGTTAGGTTTGAACTTAGTTTGAGGGAGTAAGTTTAGGGCTACTGTTAGTTTTCGGGTAACTGTTACGGTTGGAGTTAGCGTCAGGTCCAGGTTAGGGTTGGCGTTGAGCTAATGGTGTCCGCCTAGTGTTATGGTTAGGTGTATGGTTTGATTTAGGCTTCAGGTTAGGTTAGGTTTGAAGTTAGTTTGAGGGAGTAAGTTTAGGGCTACTGTTAGTTTTCTGATAACTGTTATGGTTGGAGTTAGCATCAGGGCCAGGTTCGGTTGGGGTTGAGCTTAAGGTGTCCGCCTAGGGTTAGGGTTAGGTCTATGGTTTGAGTTAGGTTTCAGGTTAGGTTAGGTTTGAACTTAGTTTGAGGGAGTAGTTTAGGGCTACTGTTAGTTTTTGGTTCAGTGTTACGGTTGGAGATAGCGTCAGGGTCAGGTTATGGTTGGGGTTGAGCTTAAGGTGTCCGCCTAGGGTTAGGGTTAGGTGTATGGTTTAATTTAGGCTTCAGGTTAGGTTCGGTTTGAACTTAGTTTGAGGGAGTAAGTTTAGGGCTACTGTTAGTTTTCGGTTCAGTGTTATGGTTGGAGATAGCATCAGGGTCAGGTGAGGGTTGCGCTTGAACTTCAGGTGTCCGCCTATGGTTAGGGTTAGGTCTATGGTTTGAGTTAGGCTTCAGGTTAGGTTAGGTTTGAAATTAGTTTGAGGGAGTAAGTTTAGGGCTACTGTTAGTTTTCGGTTCAGTGTTACGGTTGGATTTAGCGTGAGGGTCAGGTTAGGGTTTGGGTTGAGCTTAAGGTGTCCGCCTAGGGTTAGAGTTAGGTGTATGGTATGATTTAGGCTTCAGGTTAGGTTAGGTTTGAACTTAGTTTGAGGGAGTAAGTTTAGGGCTACTGTTAGTTTTCGGGTAACTGTTATGGTTGGAGTTAGCGTCAGGGCAGGTTAGGGTTGGGGTTGTGCTTAAGGTGTCCGCCTAGGGTTAGGGTTAGGTCTATGGTTTGAGTTAGGCTTCAGGTTAGGTTAGGTTTGAACTTAGTTTGAGGGAGTAAGTTTAGGGCTACTGTTAGTTTTCGGTTCAGTGTTACGGTTGGAGATAGCGTCAGTGTCAGGTTAGGGTTGGGGTTGAGCTTCAGGTGTCCGCCTAGGGTTAGGGTTAGGTCTATGGTTTGAGTTAGGCTTCAGGTTAGGTTAGGTTTGAACTTAGTTTGAGGGAGTAAGTTTAGGGCTACTATTAGTTTTCAGTTCAGTGTTACGGTTGGATTTAGCGTGAGGGTCAGGTTAGGGTTGGGGTTGAGCTTAAGGTGTCCGCCTAGGGTTAGGTTAGGTGTATGGTTTGATTTAGGCTTCAGGTTAGGTTCGGTTTGAACTTAGTTTGAGGGAGTAAGTTTAGGGCTACTGTTAGTTTTCGGCTAACTGTTATGGTTGGAGATAGCGTCAGGGCCACGTTAGGGTTGAGGTTGAGCATAAGGTGTACACCTAGGGTTAGGGTTAGGTCTATGGTTTGAGTTAGGCTTCAGGTTAGGTTAGGTTTGAACTTAGTTTCAGGGAGTGAGTTTAGGGCTACTCTTAGTTTTCGGTTCAGTGTTACAGTTGGAGTTAGCGTGAGGGTCAGGTTAGGGTTGGGGTTGAGCTTAAGGTGTCCGCCTAGGGTTAGCGTTAGGTGTATTTTTTGATTTAGGCTTCAGGTTAGGTTAGGTTTGAACTTAGTTTGAGGGAGTAAATTTAGGGCTACAGTTAGTTTTCGGTTCAGGGTTTCGGTTGGAGTTAGCGTGAGGGTCAGGTTAGTGTAGGGGTTGAGCTTAAGGTGTCCGCCTAGGGTTAGGGTTAGGTGTATGGTTTGATTTAGGCTTCAGGTTAGGTTAGGTTTGAACTTAGTTTGAGGGAGTAAGTTTAGGGCTACTGTTAGTTTTCGGGTAACTGTTACGGTTGGAGTTAGCGTCAGGTCCAGTTTAGGGTTGGCGTTGAGCTAATGGTGTCCGCCTAGGGTTAGGATTAGGTGTATGGTTTGATTTAGGCTTCAGGTTAGGTTAGGTTTGAAGTTAGTTTGAGGGAGTAAGTTTAGGGCTACTGTTAGTTTTCGGTTAACTGTTACAGTTGGAGTAAGCGTGAGGGTCAGGGTAGGGTAGGGGTTGAGCTTAAGGTGTCTGCCTAGGGTTAGGGTTAGGTGTATGATTTGATTAAGGCTTCAGGTTAGGTTAGCTTTGAACTTAGTTTTAGGGAGTAAGTTTAGGGCTACTGTTAGTTTTCGGGTACTGTTATGGTTGGAATTAGCGTCAGGGCCAGGTTAGGGTTGGGGTTGAGATTAAGGTGTCCGCCTAGGGTTAGGGTTAGGTCTATGGTTTGAGTTAGGCTTCAGGTTAGGTTAGGTTTGAACTTAGTTTGAGGTAGTAAGTTTAGGGCTACTGTTAATTTTCGGTTCAGTGTTACAGTTGGAGATAGCGTCAGGGTCAGGTTAGGGTTGGGGTTGAGCTTAAGGTGTCCGCCTAGGGTTAGGGTTAGGTGTATGGTTTGATTTAGGCTTCAGGTTAGGTTAGGTTTGAACTTAGTTTGAGGGAGTAAGTTTAGAGCTACTGTTAGTTTTCGGTTCAGTGTTACGGTAGGAGATAGCATCAGGGTCAGGTTAGGGTTGCGCTTGAACTTCAGGTGTCCGCCTATGGTTAGGGTTAGGTCTATGGTTTGAGTTAGGCTTCAGGTTAGGTTAGGTTTGAAATTAGTTTGAGGGAGTAAGTTTAGGGCTACTGTTAGTTTTCGGTTCAGTGTTACGGTTGGATTTAGCGTGAGGGTCAGGTTAGGGTTGGGGTTGAGCTTAAGGTGTCCGCCTAGGGTTAGAGTTAGGTGTATGGTTTGATTTAGGCTTCAGGTTAGGTTAGGTTTGAACTTAGTTTGAGGGAGTAAGTTTAGGGCTACTGTTAGTTTTCGGGTAACTGTTATGGTTGGAGTTAGCGTCAGGGCCAGGTTAGGGTTGGGGTTGAGCTTAAGGTGTCTGCCTAGGGTTAGGGTTAGGTCTATGGTTTGAGTTAGGCTTCAGGTTAGGTTAGGTTTGAACTTAGTTTGAGGGAGTAAATTTAGGGCTATTGTTAGTTTTCGGTTCAGTGTTACGGTTGGAGATAGCTTCAGGGTCAGGTTAGGGTTGGGGTTGAGCTTCAGGTGTCCGCCTAGGGTTAGGGTTAGGTCTATGGTTTGAGTTAGGCTTCAGGTTAGGTTAGGTTTGAACTTAATTTGAGGGAGTAAGTTTAGGGCTACTGTTAGTTTTCAGTTCAGTGTTACGGTTGGATTTAGCGTGATGGTCAGGTTAGGGTTGGGGTTGAGCTTAAGGTGTCCGCCTAGGGTTAGGGTTAGGTCTATGGTTTGAGTTGGGCTTCAGGTTAGGTTAGGTTTTAACTTAGTTTGAGGGAGTAAGTTTAGGGCTACTGTTAGTTTTCGGGTAACTGTTATGGTTGGAGTTAGAATCAGGGCCATTTTAGGATTGGGGTTTTGCTTAAGGTGTCCGCCAAGGGTTAGGGTTAGGTGTATGGTTTGATTTAGGCTTCAGGTTAGGTTAGGTTTGAACTTAGTTTGAGGGAGTAAGTTTAGGGTTACTGTTAGTTTTCGGTTCAGTGTTACGGTTGGAGTTAGCGTCAGGGTCAGGATAGGGTTGGGGTTGAGCTTAAGGTGTCCGCCTAGGGTTAGGGTTAGGTGTATGGTTTGATTTAGGCTTCAGGTTAGGTTAGGTTTGAACTTAGTTTGAGGGAGTAAGTTTAGGGCTACTGTTAGTTTTCGGGTAACTGTTATGGTTGGAGTTAGCGTCAGGTCCAGGTTAGGGTTGGCGTTGAGCTAATGGTGTCCGCCTAGTGTTATGGTTAGGTGTATGGTTTGATTTAGGCTTCAGGTTAGGTTAGGTTTGAAGTTAGTTTGAGGGAGTAAGTTGAGGGCTACTGTTAGTTTTCCGATAACTGTTATGGTTGGAGTTAGCATCAGGGCCAGGTTCGGTTGGGGTTGAGCTTAAGGTGTCCGCCTAGGGTTAGGGTTAGGTCTATGGTTTGAGTTAGGCTTCAGGTTAGGTTAGGTTTGAACTTAGTTTGAGGGAGTAGTTTAGGGCTACTGTTAGTTTTCGGTTCAGTGTTACGGTTGGAGATAGCGTCAGGGTCAGGTTATGGTTGGGGTTGAGCTTAAGGTGTCCGCCTAGGGTTAGGGTTAGGTGTATGGTTTAATTTAGGCTTCAGGTTAGGTTCGGTTTGAACTTAGTTTGAGGGAGTAAGTTTAGGGCTACTGTTACTTTTCGGTTCAGTGTTATGGTTGGAGATAGCGTCAGGGTCAGGTTATGGTTGGGCTTGAACTTCAGGTGTCCGCCTAGGGTTAGGGTTAGGTCTATGGTTAGAGTTAGGCTTCAGGTTAGGTTAGGTTTGAAATTAGTTTGAGGGAGTAAGTTTAGGGCTACTGTTAGTTTTCGGTTCAGTGTTACGGTTGGAGTTAGCGTGAGGGTCAGGTTAGGGTTGGGGTTGAGCTTAAGGTGTTCGCCTAGGGTTAGAGTTTGGTGTATGGTTTGATTTAGGCTTCAGGTTAGGTTAGGTTTGAACTTAGTTTGAGGGAGTAAGTTTAGGGCTACTGTTAGTTTTCGGGTAACTGTTATGGTTGGAGTTAGCGTCAGGGCCAGGTTAGGGTTGGGGTTGAGCATAAGGTGTACGCCTAGGGTTAGGGTTAGGTCTAGGGTTTGAGTTAGGCTTCAGGTTAGGTTAGGTTTGAACTTAGTTTCAGGGAGTAAGTTTAGTGTTACTGTTAGTTTTCGGTTCAGTGTTACGGTTGGAGTTAGCGTGAGGGTCAGGTTAGGGTTGGGGTTGAGCTTAAGGTGTCCGCCTAGGCTTAGCGTTAGGTGTATGGTTTGATTTAGGCTTCAGGTTAGGTTAGGTTTGAACTTAGTTTGAGGGAGTAAATTTAGGGCTACAGTTAGTTTTCGGTTCAGTGTTACGGTTGGAGATAGCGTCAGGGTCATGTTAGGGTTGGAGTTGGGCTTCAGGTGTCCGCCTAGGGTTAGGGTTAGGTCTATGGTTTGAGTTAGGCTTCAGGTTAGGTTAGGTTTGAACTTAGTTTGAGGGAGTAAGTTTAGGGCTACTGTTAGTTTTCGGGTAACTGTTATGGTTGGAGATACCGTCAGGGCCATTATAGGATTGGGGTTGAGCTTAAGGTGTCCGCCAAGGGTTAGGGTTAGGTCTATGGTTTGAGTTAGGCTTCAGGTTAGGTTAGGTATGAACTTAGTTTGAGAGAGTAAGATTAGGGCTACTGTTAGTTTTCGGTTCAGTGTTATGGTTGGAGTTAGCGCGAGGGTCAGGTTAGGGTTGGGGTTGAGCTAAAGGTGTCCGCCTAGGGTTAGGTTTAGGTGTATGGTTTGATTTAGGCTTCAGGTTAGGTTAGGATTGAACTTAGTTTGAGGGAGTAAATTTAGGGCTACTGTTAGTTTTCGGTTCAGTGTTACCGTTGGAGATAGCGTCAGGGTAAGGTTAGGGTTGGGGTTGAGCTTAAGGTGTCCGCCAAGGGTTAGGGTTAGGTCTATGGTTTGATTTAGGCTTCAGGTTAGGTTAGGTATGAACTTAGTTTGAGGGAGTAAGATTAGGGCTACTGTTAGTTTTCGGTTCAGTGTTACGGTTGGATTTAGCGTGAGGGTCAGGTTAGGGTTGGGGTTGACCTTAAAGTGTCCGCCTAGGGTTAGAGTTAGGTGTATGGTTTGATTTAGGCTTCAGGTTAGGTTAGGTTTGAACTTAGTTTGAGGGAGTAAGTTTAGGGCTACTGTTAGTTTTCGGGTAACTGTTATGGTTGGAGTTAGAATCAGGGCCGTTTTAGGATTGGGGTTGAGCTTAAGGTGTCCGCCAAGGGTTAGGGCTAGGTCTATGGTTTGAGTTAGGCTTCAGGTTAGGTTAGGTTTGAACTTAGTTTGAGGGAGTAAGTTTAGGGCTACTGTTAGTTTTCGGTTCAGTGTTACGGTTGGAGATAGCGTCAGGGTCAGGTTAGGGTTGGGGTTGAGCTTAAGGTGTCCGCCTAGGGTTAGGGTTAGGTGTATGGTTTGATTTAGGCTTCAGGTTAGGTTAGGTTTGAACTTAGTTTGAGGGAGTAAGTTTAGGGCTACTGTTAGTTTTCGGGTAACTGTTATGGTTGGAGTTAGCGTCAGGTCCAGGTTAGGGTTGGCGTTGAGCTAATGGTGTCCGCCTAGTGTTATGGTTAGGTGTATGGTTTGATTTAGGCTTCAGGTTAGGTTAGGTTTGAAGTTAGTTTGAGGGAGTAAGTTTAGGTCTACTGTTAGTTTTCCGATAACTGTTATGGTTGGAGTTAGCATCAGGGCCAGGTTCGGTTGGGGTTGAGCTTAAGGTGTCCGCCTAGGGTTAGGGTTAGGTCTATGGTTTGAGTTAGGCTTCAGGTTAGGTTAGGTTTGAACTTAGTTTGAGGGAGTAGTTTAGGGCTACTGTTAGTTTTCGGTTCAGTGTTACGGTTGGAGATAGCGTCAGGGTCAGGTTATGGTTGGGGTTGAGCTTAAGGTGTCCGCCTTGGGTTAGGGTTAGGTGTATGGTTTAATTTAGGCTTCAGGTTAGGTTCGGTTTGAACTTAGTTTGAGGGAGTAAGTTTAGGGCTACTGTTAGTTTTCGGTTCACTGTTATGGTTGGAGACAGCGTCAGGGTCAGGTTATGGTTGGGGTTGAGCTTAAGGTGTCCGCCCAGGGTTAGGGTTAGGTCTATGGTTTGAGTTAGGCTTCAGGTTACGTTAGGTTTGAACTTAGTTTGAGTGAGTAAGTTTAGGGCTACTGTTAGTTTTCGGTTCAGTGTTACGGTTGGAGATAGCGACAGTGTCAGGTTGGGGTTTGGGTTGAGCTTCAGGTGTCCGCCTAGGGTTAGGGTTAGGTCTATGGTTTGAGTTAGGCTTCAGGTTAGGTTAGCTTTGAACTTAGTTTGAGGGAGTAAGTTTAGGGCTACTGTTAGTTTTCGGTTCAGTGTTACGGTTGGAGTTAGCGTCAGGGTCAGGTTAGGGTTGGGGTTGAGCTTAAGGTGTCCGCCTAGGGTTAGGGTTAGGTGTATGGTTTGATTTAGGCTTCAGGTTAGGTTAGGTTTGAACTTAGTTTGAGGGAGTAAGTTTAGGGCTACTGTTAGTTTTCGGGTAACTGTTACGGTTGGAGTTAGCGTAAGGTCCAGGTTAGGGTTGGCGTTTAGCTAATGGTGTCCGCCTAGTGTTATGGTTAGGTGTATGGTTTGATTTAGGCTTCAGGTTAGGTTAGGTTTGAAGTTAGTTTGAGGGAGTAAGTTTAGGGCTACTGTTAGTTTTCGGTTAACTGTTACAGTTGGAGTGAGCGTGAGGGTCAGGTTAGGGTAGGGGTTGTGCTTAAGGTGTCCGCCTAGGGTTAGGGTTAGGTGTATGATTTGATTAAGGCTTCAGGTTAGGTTAGGTTTGAACTTAGTTTGAGGGAGTAAGTTTAGGGCTACTGTTAGTTTTCGGATAACTGTTATGGTTGGAGTTAGCATCAGGGCCAGGTTCGGTTGGGGTTGAGCTTAAGGTGTCCGCCTAGGGTTAGGGTTAGGTCTATGGTTTGAGTTAAGCTTCAGGTTAGGTTAGGTTTGAACTTAGTTTGAGGGAGTAGTTTAGGGCTACTGTTAGTTTTCGGTTCAGTGTTACGGTTGGAGATAGCGTCAGGGTTAGGTTATGGTTGGGGTTGAGCTTAAGGTGTCCGCCTAGGGTTAGGGTTAGGTGTATGGTTTGATTTAGGCTTCAGGTTAGGTTCGGTTTGAACTTAGTTTGAGGGAGTAAGTTTAGGGCTAGTGTTAGTTTTCGGTTCAGTGTTATGGTTGGAGATAGCGTCAGGGTCAGGTTATGGTTGGGCTTGAACTTCAGGTGTCCGCCTAGGGTTAGGGTTAGGTCTATGGTTTGAGTTAGGCTTCAGTTTAGGTTAGGTTTGAAATTAGTTTGAGGGAGTAAGTTTAGGGCTACTGTTAGTTTTCGGTTCAGTGTTACGGTTGGAGTTAGCGTGAGGGTCAGGTTAGGGTTGGGGTTGAGCTTAAGGTGTTCGCCTAGGGTTAGAGTTTGGTGTATGGTTTGATTTAGGCTTCAGGTTAGGTTAGGTTTGAACTTAGTTTGAGGGAGTAAGTTTAGGGCTACTGTTAATTTTCGGGTAACTGTTATGGTTGGAGTTAGCGTCAGGGCCAGGTTAGGGTTGGGGTTGAGCATAAGGTGTACGCCTAGGGTTAGGGTTAGGTCTATGGTTTGAGTTAGGCTTCAGGTTAGGTTAGGTTTGAACTTAGTTTCAGGGAGTAAGTTTAGGGCTACTGTTAGTTTTCGATTCAGTGTTAGGGTTGGAGTTAGCGTGAGGGTCAGGTTAGGGTTGGGGTTGAGCTTAAGGTGTCCGCCCAGGGTTGGCGTTAGGTGTATGGTTTGATTTAGGCTTCAGGTTAGGTTAGGTTTGAACTTAGTTTGAGCGAGTAAATTTAGGGCTACAGTTAGTTTTCGGTTCAGTGTTACGGTTGGAGTTAGCGTCAGGGTCATGTTAGGGTTGGGGTTGGGCTTCAGGTGTCCGCCTAGGGTTAGGGTTAGGTCTATGGTTTGAGTTAGGCTTCAGGTTAGGTTAGGTTTGAACTTAGTTTGAGGGAGTAAGTTTAGGGCTACTGTTTGTTTTCGGTTCAGTGTTTCGGTTGGAGTTAGCGTGAGGGTCAGGTTAGGGTAGGGGTTGAGCTTAAGGTGTCCGCCTAGGGTTAGGGATAGGTGTATGGTTTGATTTAGGCTTCAGGTTAGGATAGGTTTGAAGTTAGTTTGAGGGAGTAAGTTTAGGGCTACTGTTAATTTTCGGATAACTGTTACAGTTGGAGTAAGCGCGAGGGTCAGTTTAGCGTAGGGGTTGAGCTTAAGGTGTCCGCCTAGGGTTAGGGTTAGTTGTATGATTTGATTAAGGCTTCAGGTTAGGTTAGGTTTGAACGTAGTTTGAGGGAGTAAGTTTAGGGCTACTGTTAGTTTTCGGGTAACTGTTATGGTTGGAGTTACCGTCAGGGCCATTATAGTATTGGGGTTGAGCTTAAGGTGTACGCCAAGGGTTAGGGTTAGGTCTATGGTTTGAGTTAGGCTTCAGGTTAGGTTAGGTATGAACTTAGTTTGAGGGAGTAAGATTAGGGCTACTGTTAGTTTTCGGTTCAGTGTTACGGTTGGAATTAGCGTCAGGGCCAGGTTAGGGTTGGGGTTGAGCATAAGGTGTACGCCTAGGGTTAGGGTTAGGTCTATGGTTTGAGTTAGGCTTCAGGTTCGGTTAGGTTTGAACTTAGTTTGAGGGAGTAAGTTTAGGGCTACTGTTAGTTTTCGGGTAACTGTTACGGTTGGAGTTAGCGTCAGGTCCAGGTTAGGGTTGGCGTTGAGCTAATGGTGTCCGCCTAGGGTTAGGATTAGGTGTATGGTTTGATTTAGGCTTCAGGTTAGGTTAGGTTTGAAGTTAGTTTGAGGGAGTAAGTTTAGGGCTACTGTTAGTTTTCGGTTAACTGTTACAGTTGGAGTAAGCGTGAGGGTCAGGTTAGGGTAGGGGTTGAGCTTAAGGTGTCCGCCTAGGGTTAGGGTTAGGTGTATGATTTGATTAAGGCTTCTGGTTAGGTTAGCTTTGAACTTAGTTTGAGGGAGTAAGTTTAGGGCTACTGTTAGTTTTCGGTTCAGTGTTACGGTTGGAGATAGCGTCAGGGTCAGGTTAGGGTTGCGCTTGAACATCAGGTGTCCGCCTAGGGTTAGGGTTAGGTTTATGGTTTGAGTTAGGCTTCAGGTTAGTTTAAGTTTGAAATTAGTTTGAGGGAGTAAGTTTAGGGCTACTGTTAGTTTTCGGTTCAGTGTTACGGTTGGATTTAGCGTGAGGGTCAGGTTAGGGTTGGGGTTGAGCTTAAGGTGTCCGCCTAGGGTTAGAGTTAGGTGTATGGTTTGATTTAGGCTTCAGGTTAGGTTAGTTTTGAACTTAGTTTGAGGGAGTAAGTTTAGGGCTACTGTTAGTTTTCGGGTAACTGTTATGTTTGGAGTTAGCGTCAGGGCCAGGTTAGGGTTGGGGTTGAGCTTAAGGTGTCCGCCTAGGGTTATGGTTAGGTCTATGCTTTGAGTTAGGCTTCAGGTTAGGTTAGGTTTGAACTTAGTTTGAGGGAGTAAGTTTAGGGCTACTGTTAGTTTTCGGTTCAGTGTTACGGTTGGAGATAGCGTCAGGGTCAGGTTAGGGTTGGGGTTGAGCTTCAGGTGTCCGCCTAGGGTTAGGGTTAGGTCTATGGTTTGAGTTAGGCTTCAGGTTAGGTTAGGTTTGAACTTAGTTTGAGGGAGTAAGTTTAGGGCTACTGTTAGTTTTCAGTTCAGTGTTACGGTTGGATTTAGCGTGAGGGTCAGGTTAGGGTTGGGGTTGAGCTTAAGGTGTCCGCCTAGGGTTAGGGTTAGGTCTATGGTTTGATTTAGGATTCAGGTTAGGTTAGGTTTGAACTTAGTTTGAGGGAGTAAGTTTAGGGCTACTATTAGTTTTCGGGTAACTGTTATGGTTGGAGTTAGAATCAGGGCCATTTTAGGATTGGGGTTGAGCTTAAGGTTTCCGCCAAGGGTTAGGGTTAGGTCTATGGTTTGAGTTAGGCTTCAGGTTAGGTTAGGTTTGAACTTAGTTTGAGTGAGTAAGTTTAGGGCTACTGTTAGTTTTCGGTTCAGTGTTACGGTTGGAGATAGCGACAGTGTCAGGTTGGGGTTTGGGTTGAGCTTCAGGTGTCCGCCTAGGGTTAGGGTTAGGTCTATGGTTTGAGTTAGGCTTCAGGTTAGGTTAGGTTTGAACTTAGTTTGAGGGAGTAAGTTTAGGGTTACTGTTAGTTTTCGGTTCAGTGTTACGGTTGGAGTTAGCGTCAGGGTCAGGTTAGGGTTGGGGTTGAGCTTAAGGTGTCCGCCTAGGGTTAGGGTTAGGTGTATGGTTTGATTTAGGCTTCAGGTTAGGTTAGGTTTGAACTTAGTTTGAGGGAGTAAGTTTAGGGCTACTGTTAGTTTTCGGGTAACTGTTACGGTTGGAGTTAGCGTAAGGTCCAGGTTAGGGTTGGCGTTTAGCTAATGGTGTCCGCCTAGTGTTATGGTTAGGTGTATGGTTTGATTTAGGCTTCAGGTTAGGTTAGGTTTGAAGTTAGTTTGAGGGAGTAAGTTTAGGGCTACTGTTAGTTTTCGGTTAACTGTTACAGTTGGAGTGAGCGTGAGGGTCAGGTTAGGGTAGGGGGTTGTGCTTAAGGTGTCCGCCTAGGGTTAGGGTTAGGTGTATGATTTGATTAAGGCTTCAGGTTAGGTTAGGTTTGAACTTAGTTTGAGGGAGTAAGTTTAGGGCTACTGTTAGTTTTCGGATAACTGTTATGGTTGGAGTTAGCATCAGGGCCAGGTTCGGTTGGGGTTGAGCTTAAGGTGTCCGCCTAGGGTTAGGGTTAGGTCTATGGTTTGAGTTAGGCTTCAGGTTAGGTTAGGTTTGAACTTAGTTTGAGGGAGTAGTTTAGGGCTACTGTTAGTTTTCGGTTCAGTGTTACGGTTGGAGATAGCGTCAGGGTTAGGTTATGGTTGGGGTTGAGCTTAAGGTGTCCGACTAGGGTTAGGGTTAGGTGTATGGTTTGATTTAGGCTTCAGGTTAGGTTCGGTTTGAACTTAGTTTGAGGGAGTAAGTTTAGGGCTAGTGTTAGTTTTCGGTTCAGTGTTATGGTTGGAGATAGCGTCAGGGTCAGGTTATGGTTGGGCTTGAACTTCAGGTGTCCGCCTAGGGTTAGGGTTAGGTCTATGGTTTGAGTTAGGCTTCAGTTTAGGTTAGGTTTGAAATTAGTTTGAGGGAGTAAGTTTAGGGCTACTGTTAGTTTTCGGTTCAGTGTTACGGTTGGAGTTAGCGTGAGGGTCAGGTTAGGGTTGGGGTTGAGCTTAAGGTGTTCGCCTAGGGTTAGAGTTTGGTGTATGGTTTGATTTAGGCTTCAGGTTAGATAAGGTTTGAACTTAGTTTGAGGGAGTAAGTTTAGGGCTACTGTTAATTTTCGGGTAACTGTTATGGTTGGAGTTAGCGTCAGGGCCAGGTTAGGGTTGGGGTTGAGCATAAGGTGTACGCCTAGGGTTAGGGTTAGGTCTATGGTTTGAGTTAGGCTTCAGGTTAGGTTAGGTTTGAACTTAGTTTCAGGGAGTAAGTTTAGGGCTACTGTTAGTTTTCGATTCAGTGTTAGGGTTGGAGTTAGCGTGAGGGTCAGGTTAGGGTTGGGGTTGAGCTTAAGGTGTCCGCCCAAGGTTGGCGTTAGGTGTATGGTTTGATTTAGGCTTCAGGTTAGGTTAGGTTTGAACTTAGTTTGAGGGAGTAAGTTTAGGGCTACTGTTTGTTTTCGGTTCAGTGTTTCGTTTGGAGTTAGCGTGAGAGTCAGGTTAGGGTAGGGGTTGAGCTTAAGGTGTCCGCCTAGGGTTAGGGATAGGTGTATGGTTTGATTTAGGCTTCAGGTTAGGTTAGGTTTGAAGTTAGTTTGAGGGAGTAAGTTTAGGGCTACTGTTAGTTTTCGGATAACTGTTACAGTTGGAGTAAGCGCGAGGGTCAGTTTAGTGTAGGGGTTGAGCTTAAGGTGTCCGCCTATGGTTAGGGTTAGTTGTATGATTTGATTAAGGCTTCAGGTTAGGTTAGGTTTGAACGTAGTTTGAGGGAGTAAGTTTAGGGCTACTGTTAGTTTTCGGGTAACTGTTATGGTTGGAGTTACCGTCTGGGCCATTATAGGATTGGGTTTGAACTTAAGGTGTCCGCCAAGGGTTAGGTTTAGGTCTATGGTTTGAGTTAGGCTTCAGGTTAGGTTAAGTTTGAAATTAGTTTGAGGGAGTAAGTTTAGGGCTACTGTTAGTTTTCGGTTCAGTGTTACGGTTGGATTTAGCGTCAGGGTCAGGTTAGGGTTGGGGTTGAGCTTAAGGTGTCCGCCTAGGGTTAGAGTTAGGTGTATGGTTTGATTTAGGCTTCAGGTTAGGTTAGGTTTGAACTTAGTTTGAGGGAGTAAGTTTAGGGCTACTGTTAGTTTTCGGGTAACTGTTATGGTTGGAGTTAGCGTCAGGGCCAGGTTAGGGTTTGGGTTGAGCTTAAGGTGTCCGCCTAGGGTTAGGGTTAGGTCTATGGTTTGAGTTAGGCTTCAGGTGAGGTTAGGTTTGAACTTAGTTTGAGGGAGTAAGTTTAGGGCTACTGTTAGTTTTCGGGTAACTGTTACGGTTGGAGTTAGCGTCAGGTCCAGGTTAGGGTTGGCGTTGAGCTAATGGTGTCCACCTAGGGTTAGGATTAGGTGTATGGTTTGATTTAGGCTTCTGGTTAGGTTAGGTTTGAAGTTAGTTTGAGGGAGTAAGTTTAGGGCTACTGTTAGTTTTCGGTTAACTGTTACAGTTGGAGGAAGCGTGAGGGTCAGGTTAGGGTAGCGGTTGAGCTTAAGGTGTCCGCCTAGGGTTAGGTTTAGGTGTATGATTTGATTAAGGCTTCAGGTTAGGTTAGGTCTGAACTTAGTTTGAGGGAGTAAGTTTAGGGCTACTGTTAGTTTTCGGGTAACTGTTATGGTTGGAATTAGCGTCAGGGCCAGGTTAGGGTTGGGGTTGAGATTAAGGTGTCCGCCTAGGGTTAGGGTTAGGTCTATGGTTTGAGTTAGGCTTCAGGTTAGGTTAGGTTTGAACTTAGTTTGAGGGAGTAAGTTTAGGGCTACTGTTAGTTTTCAGTTCAGTGTTACGGTTGGATTTAGCGAGAGGGTCAGGTTAGGGTTGGGGTTGAGCTTAAGGTGTCCGACTAGGGTTACGGTTAGGTCTATGGTTTGATTTGGGCTTCAGGTTAGGTTAGGTTTTAACTTAGTTTGAGGGAGTAAGTTTAGGGCTACTGTTAGTTTTCGGGTAACTGTTATGGTTGGAGTTAGAATCAGGGCCATTTTAGGATTGGGGTTGAGCTTAAGGTGTCCGCCAAGGGTTAGGGTTAGGTCTATGGTTTGATTTAGGCTTCAGGTTAGGTTAGGTTTGAACTTAGTTTGAGGGAGTAAGTTTAGGGTTACTGTTAGTTTTCGGTTCAGTGTTACGGTTGGAGTTAGCGTCAGGGTCAGGTTAGGGTTGGGGTTGAGCTTAAGGTGTCCGCCTAGGGTTAGGGTTAGGTGTATGGTTTGATTTAGGCTTCAGGTTAAGTTAGGTTTGAACTTAGTTTGAGGGAGTAAGTTTAGGGCTACTGTTAGTTTTCGGGTAACTGTTACGGTTGGAGTTAGCGTCAGGTCCAGGTTAGGGTTGGCGTTGAGCTAATGGTGTCCGCCTAGGGTTAGGATTAGGTGTATGGTTTGATTTAGGCTTCAGGTTAGGTTAGGTTTGAAGTTAGTTTGAGGGAGTAAGTTTAGGGCTACTGTTAGTTTTTGGTTAACTGTTACAGTTGGAGTAAGCGTGAGGGTCAGGTTAGGGTAGGGGTTGAGCTTAAGGTGTCCGCCTAGGGTTAGGGTTAGGTGTATGATTTGATTAAGGCTTCAGGTTAGGTTAGCTTTGAACTTAGTTTGAGGGAGTAAGTTTAGGGCTACTGTTAGTTTTCGGTTCAGTGTTACGGTTGGAGATAGCATCAGGGTCAGGTTAGGTTTGCGCTTGAACTTCAGGTGTCCGCCTAGGGTTAGGGTTAGGTTTATGGTTTGAGTTAGGCTTCAGGTTAGGTTAGGTTTGAAATTAGTTTGAGGGAGTAAGTTTAGGGCTACTGTTAGTTTTCGGTTCAGTGTTACGGTTGGATTTAGCGTGAGGGTCAGGTTAGGTTTGGGGTTGAGCTTAAAGTGTCCGCCTAGGGTTAGAGTTAGGTGTATGGTTTGATTTAGGCTTCAGGTTAGGTTAGGTTTGAACTTAGTTTGAGGGAGTAAGTTTAGGGCTACTGTTAGTTTTCGGGTAACTGTTATGGTTGGAGTTAGAATCAGGGCCATTTTAGGATTGGGGTTGAGCTTAAGGTGTCCGCCAAGGGTTAGGGTTAGGTCTATGGTTTGAGTTAGGCTTCAGGTTAGGTTAGGTTTGAACTTAGTTTGAGGGAGTAGTTTAGGGCTACTGTTAGTTTTCGGTTCAGTGTTACGGTTGGAGATAGCGTCAGGGTCAGGTTATGGTTGGGGTTGAGCTTAAGGTGTCCGCCTAGGGTTAGGGTTAGGTGTATGGTTAGATTTAGGCTTCAGGTTAGGTTAGGTTTGAACTTAGTTTGAGGGAGTAAGTTGAGGGCTACTGTTAATTTTCGGTTCAGTGTTACAGTTGGAGATAGCGTCAGGTCCAGGTTAGGGTTGGGGTTGAGCTTAAGGTGTCATCCTAGGGTTAGGGTTAGGTGTATGGTTTGATTTAGGCTTCAGGTTAGGTTAGGTTTGAACTTAGTTTGAGGGAGTAAGTTTAGAGCTAATGTTAGTTTTCGGTTCAGTGTTACGGTTGGAGATAGCATCACGGTCAGGTTAGGGTTGCGCTTGAACTTCAGGTGTCCGCCTATGGTTAGGGTTAGGTCTATGGTTTGAGTTAGGCTTCAGGTTAGGATAGGTTTGAAATTAGTTTGAGGGAGTAAGTTTAGGGCTACTGTTAGTTTTCGGTTCAGTGTTATGGTTGGATTTAGCGTGAGGGTCAGCTTAGGGTTGGGGTTGAGCTTAAGGTGTCCGCCTAGGGTTAGAGTTAGGTGTATGATTTGATTTAGGCTTCAGGTTAGGTTAGGTTTGAACTTAGTTTGAGGGAGTAAGTTTAGGGCTACTGTTAGTTTTCAGTTCAGTGTTACGGTTGGATTTAGCGTGAGGGTCAGGTTAGGGTTGGGGTTGAGCTTAAGGTGTCTGCCTAGGGTTAGGGTTAGGTCTATGGTTTGATTTGGGCTTCAGGTTAGGTTAGGTTTTAACTTAGTTTGAAGGAGTAAGTTTAGGGCTACTGTTAGTTTTCGGGTAACTGTTATGGTTGGAGTTAGAATCAGGCCCATTTTAGGATTGGGGTTGAGCTTAAGGTGTCCGCCAAGGGTTAGGGTTAGGTCTATGGTTTGATTTAGGCTTCAGGTTAGGTTAGGTTTGAATTTAGTTTGAGTGAGTAAGTTTAGGGTTACTGTTAGTTTTCGGTTCAGTGTTACGGTTGGAGTTAGCGTCAGGGTCAGGTTAGGGTTGGGGTGGAGCTTAAGGTGTCCGCCTAGGGTTAGGGTTAGGTGTATGGTTTGATTTAGGCTTCAGGTTAGGTTAGGTTTGAACTTGTTTGAGGGAGTAAGTTTAGGGCTACTGTTAGTTTTCGGGTAACTGTTACGGTTGGAGTTAGCGTCAGGTCCAGGTTAGGGTTGGCGTTGAGCTAATGGTGTCCGCCTAGTGTTATGGTTAGGTGTATGGTTTGATTTAGGCTTCAGGTTAGGTTAGGTTTGAAGTTAGTTTGAGGGAGTAAGTTTAGGGCTACTGTTAGTTTTCGGTTAACTGTTACAGTTGGAGTGAGCGTGAGGGTCAGGTTAGGGTAGGGGTTGTGCTTAAGGTGTCCGCCTAGGGTTATGGTTAGGTGTATGATTTGATTAAAGCTTCAGGTTAGGTAAGGTTTGAACTTAGTTTGAGGAAGTAAGTTTAGGGCTACTGTTAGTTTTCCGATAACTGTTATGGTTGGAGTTACCATCAGGGCCAGGTTCGGTTGGGGTTGAGCTTAAGGTGTCCGCCTAGGGTTAGGGTTAGGTCTATGGTTTGAGTTAGGCTTCAGGTTAGGTTAGGTTTGAACTTAGTTTGAGGGAGTAGTTTAGGGCTACTGTTAGTTTTCGGTTCAGTGTTAGGGTTGGAGATAGCGTCAGGGTCAGGTTAGGGTTGGGGTTGAGCTTAAGGTGTCCGCCTAGGGTTAGGGTTAGGTCTATGGTTTGAGTTAGGCTTCAGGTTAGGTTAGGTTTGAACTTAGTTTGAGGGAGTAAGTTTAGGGCTACTGTTAATTTTCGGTTCAGTGTTACAGTTGAAGATAGCGTCAGGGTCAGGTTAGGGTTGGGGTTGAGCTTAAGGTGTCCGCCTAGGGTTAGGGTTAGGTGTATGGTTTGATTTAGGCTTCAGGTTAGGTTAGGTTTGAACTTAGTTTGAGGGAGTAAGTTTAGAGCTACTGTTAGTTTTCGGTTCAGTGTTACGGTTGGAGATAGCATCAGGGTCAGGTTAGGGTTGCGCTTGAACTTCAGGTGTCCGCCTATGGTTAGGGTTAGGTCTATGGTTTGAGTTAGGATTCAGGTTAGGTTAGGTTTGAAATTAGTTTGAGGGAGTAAGTTTAGGGCTACTGTTAGTTTTCGGTTCAGTGCTATGTTTGGATTTAGCGTGAGGGTCAGCTTAGGGTTGGGGTTGAGCTTAAGGTGTCCGCCTAGGGTTAGAGTTAGGTGTATGGTTTGATTTAGGCTTCAGGTTAGTTTAGGTTTGAACTTAGTTTGAGGGAGTAAGTTTAGGGCTACTGTTAGTTTTCGGGTAACTGTTATGGTTGGAGTTAGCCTCAGGGCCAGGTTAGGGTTGGGGTTGAGCTTAAGGTGTCTGCCTAGGGTTAGGGTTAGGTCTATGGTTTGAGTTAGGCTTCAGGTTAGGTTAGGTTTGAACTTAGTTTGAGGGAGTAAGTTTTGGGCTACTGTTAGTTTTCGGTTCAGTGTTACGGTTGGAGATAGCGTCAGGGTCAGGTTAGGGTTGGGGTTGAGCTTCAGGTGTCCGCCTAGGGTTAGGGTTAGGTCTATGGTTTGAGTTAGGCTTCAGGTTAGGTTAGGTTTGAACTTAGTTTGAGGGAGTAAGTTTAGGGCTACTGTTAGTTTTCAGTTCAGTGTTACGGTTGGAGTTAGCGTGAGGTTCAGGTTAGGGTTGGGGTTGAGCTTAAGGTGTCCGCCTATGGTTAGGGTTAGGTCTATGGTTTGATTTGGGCTTCAGGTTAGGTTAGGTTTTAACTTAGTTTGAGGGAGTAAGTTTAGGGCTACTGTTAGTTTTCGGGTAACTGTTATGGTTGGAGTTAGAATCAGGGCCATTTTAGGATTGGGGTTGAGCTTAAGGTGTCCGCCAAGGGTTAGGGTTAGGTCTATGGTTTGATTTAGGCTTCAGGTTAGGTTAGGTTTGAACTTAGTTTGAGCGAGTAAGTTTAGGGTTACTGTTAGTTTTCGGTTCAGTGTTACGGTTGGAGTTAGCGTCAGGGCCAGGTTAGGGTTGGGGTTGAGCTTAAGGTGTCCGCCTAGTGTTATGGTTAGGTGTATGGTTTGATTTAGGCTTCAGGTTAGGTTAGGTTTGAAGTTAGTTTGAGGGAGTAAGTTTAGGGCTACTGTTAGTTTTCGGTTAACTGTTACAGTTGGAGTGAGCGTGAGGGTCAGGTTAGGGTAGGGGTTGTGCTTAAGGTGTCCGCCTAGGGTTAGGGTTAGGTGTATGATTTGATTAAGGCTTCAGGTTAGGTTAGGTTTGAACTTAGTTTGAGGAAGTAAGTTTAGGGCTACTGTTAGTTTTCCGATAACTGTTATGGTTGGAGTTAGCAACAGGGCCAGGTTCGGTTGGGGTTGAGCTTAAGGTGTCCGCCTAGGGTTAGGGTTAAGTCTATGGTTTGAGTTAGGCTTCAGGTTAGGTTAGGTTTGAACTTAGTTTGAGGGAGTAGTTTAGGGCTACTGTTAGTTTTCGGTTCAGTGTTACGGTTGGAGATAGCGTCAGGGTCAGGTTATGGTTGGGGTTGAGCTTAAGGTGTCCGCCTAGGGTTAGGGTTAGGTGTATGGTTTAATTTAGGCTTCAGGTTAGGTTCGGTTTGAACTTAGTTTGAGGGAGTAAGTTTAGGGCTACTGTTAGTTTTCGGTTCAGTGTTATGGTTGGAGATAGCGTCAGGGTCAGGTTATGGTTGGGCTTGAACTTCAGGTGTCCGCCTAGGGTTAGGGTTAGGTCTATGGTTTGAGTTAGGCTTCAGGTTAGGTTAGGTTTGAAATTAGTTTGAGGGAGTAAGTTTAGGGCTACTGTTAGTTTTCGGTTCAGTGTTACGGTTGGAGTTAGCGTGAGGGTCAGGTTAGGGTTGGGGTTGAGCTTAAGGTGTTCGCCTAGGGTTAGAGTTTAGTGTATGGTTTGATTTAGGCTTCAGGTTAGGTTAGGTTTGAACTTAGTTTGAGGGAGTAAGTTTAGGGCTACTGTTAGTTTTCGGGTAACTGTTATGGTTGGAGTTAGCGTCAGGGCCAGGTTAGGGTTGGGGTTGAGCATAAGGTGTACGCCTAGGGTTAGGGTTAGGTCTATGGTTTGAGTTAGGCTTCAGGTTAAGTTAGGTTTGAACTTAGTTTCAGGGAGTAAGTTTAGGGCTACTGTTAGTTTTCGGTTCAGTGTTACTGTTGGAGTTAGCGTGAGGGTCAGGTTAGGGTTGGGGTTGAGCTTAAGGTGTCCGCCTAGGGTTAGCGTTAGGTGTATGGTTTGATTTAGGCTTCAGGTTAGGTTAGGTTTGAACTTAGTTTGAGGGAGTAAATTTAGGGCTACAGTTAGTTTTCGGTTCAGTGTTACGGTTGGAGATAGCGTCAGGGTCATGTTAGGGTTGGAGTTGGGCTTCAGGTGTCCACCTAGGGTTAGGGTTAGGTCTATGGTTTGAGTTAGGCTTCAGGTTAGGTTAGGTTTGAACTTAGTTTGAGGGAGTAAGTTTAGGTCTACTGTTTGTTTTCGGTTCAGTGTTTCGGTTGGAGTTAGCGTGAGGGTCAGGTTAGGGTAGGGGTTGAGCTTAAGGTGTCCGCCTAGGGTTAGGGTTAGGTGTATGGTTTGATTTAGGCTTCAGGTTAGGTTAGGTTTGAACTTAGTTTGAGGGAGTAAGTTTAGGGCTACTGTTAGTTTTCGGGTAACTGTTACGGTTGGAGTTAGCGTCAGGTCCAGGTTAGGGTTGGCGTTGAGCTAATGGTGTCCGCCTAGTGTTAGGATTAGGTGTATGGTTTGATTTAGGCTTCAGGTTAGGTTACGTTTGAAGTTAGTTTGAGGGAGTAAGTTTAGGGCTACTGTTAGTTTTTGGTTAACTGTTACAGTTGGAGTAAGCGTGAGGGTCAGGTTAGGGTAGGGGTTGAGCTTAAGGTGTCCGCCTAGGGTTAGGGTTAGGTGTATGATTTGATTAAGGCTTCAGGTTAGGTTAGCTTTGAACTTAGTTTGAGGGAGTAAGTGTAGGGCTACTGTTAGTTTTCGGTTCAGTGTTACGGTTGGAGATAGCGTCAGGGTCAGGTTAGGGTTGCGCTTGAACTTCAGGTGTCCGCCTAGGGTTAGGGTTAGGTTTATGGTTTGAGTTAGGCTTCAGGTTAGGTTAGGTTTGAAATTAGTTTGAGGGAGTAAGTTTAGGGCTACTGTTAGTTTTCGGGTAACTGTTATGGTTGGAGTTAGAATCAGGGCCATTTTAGGATTGGGGTTGAGCTTAAGGTGTCCGCCAAGGGTTAGGGTTAGGTCTATGGTTTGAGTTAGGCTTCAGGTTAGGTTAGGATTGAACTTAGTTTGAGGGAGTAAGTTTAGGGCTACTGTTAGTTTTCGGTTCAGTGTTACGGTTGGAGATAGCGTCAGGGTCAGGTTAGGGTTGGGGTTGAGCTTAAGGTGTCCGCCTAGGGTTAGGGTTAGGTCTATGGTTTGAGTTAGGCTTCAGGTTAGGTTAGGTTTGAACTTAGTTTGAGGGAGTAAGTTTAGGGCTACTGTTAGTTTTCAGTTCAGTGTTACGGTTGGAGATAGCGTCAGGGTCAGGTTAGGGTTGGGGTTGAGCTTCAGGTGTCCGCCTAGGGTTAGGGTTAGGTCTATGGTTTGAGTTAGGCTTCAGGTTAGGTTAGGTTTGAAGTTAGTTTGAGGGAGTAAGTTTAGGGCTACTGTTAGTTTTCGGTTAACTGTTACAGTTGGTGTAAGCGTGAGTGTCAGGTTAGGGTAGGGGTTGAGCTTAAGGTGTCCGCCTAGGGTTAGGGTTAGGTGTATGATTTGATTAAGGCTTCAGGTTAGGTTAGGTTTGAACTTAGTTTGAGGGAGTAAGTTTAGGGCTACTGTTAGTTTTCGTGTAACTGTTATGGTTGGAGTTAGCGTCAGGGCCATTATAGGATTGGGGTTGAGCTTAAGGTGTCCGCCAAGGGTTAGGGTTAGGTCTATGGTTTGAGTTAGGCTTTAGGTTAGGTTAGGTTTGAAATTAGTTTGAGGGAGTAAGTTTAGGGCTACTGTTAGTTTTCGGTTCAGTGTTACGGTTGGAGTTAGCGTGAGGGTCAGGTTAGGGTTGGGGTTGAGCTTAAGGTGTTTGCCTAGGGTTAGAGTTAGGTGTATGGTTTGATTTAGGCTTCAGGTTTGGTTAGGTTTGAACTTAGTTTGAGGGAGTAAGTTTAGGGCTACTGTTAGTTTTCGGGTAACTGTTATGGTTGGAATTAGCGTCAGGGCCAGGTTAGGGTTGGGGTTGAGCTTAAGGTGTCCGCCTAGGGTTAGGGTTAGGTCTATGGTTTGAGTTAGGCTTCAGGTTAGGTTAGGTTTGAACTTAGTTTGAGGGAGTAAGTTTAGGGCTACTGTTAATTTTCGGTTCAGTGTTACAGTTGGAGATAGCGTCAGGGTCAGCTTAGGGTTGGGGTTGAGCTTAAGGTGTCCGCCTAGGGTTAGGGTTAGGTGTATGGTTTGATTTAGGCTTCAGGTTAGGTTAGGTTTGAACTTAGTTTGAGGGAGTAAGTTTAGGGCTACTGTTAGTTTTCGGTTCAGTGTTACGGTTGGAGATAGCATCAGGGTCAGGTGAGGGTTGCGCTTGAAATTCAGGTGTCCGCCTATGGTTAGGGTTAGGTCTATGGTTTGAGTTAGGCTTCAGGTTAGGTTAGGTTTGAAATTAGTTTGAGGGAGTAAGTTTAGGGCTACTGTTAGTTTTCGGTTCAGTGTTACGGTTGGATTTAGCGTGAGGGTCAGGTTAGGGTTGGGGTTGAGCTTAAGGTGTCCGCCTAGGGTTAGAGTTAGGTGTATGGTTTGATTTAGGTTTCAGGTTAGGTTAGGTTTGAACTTAGTTTGAGGGAGTAAGTTTAGGGCTACTGTTAGTTTTCGGGTAACTGTTATGGTTGGAGTTAGCGTCAGGGCCAGGTTAGGGTTGGGGTTGAGCTTAAGGTGTCCGCCTAGGGTTAGGGTTAGGTCTATGGTTTGAGTTAGGCTTCAGGTTAGGTTAGGTTTGAACTTAGTTTGAGGGAGTAAGTTTAGGGCTACTGTTAGTTTTCGGTTCAGTGTTACGGTTGGAGATAGCGTCAGGGTCAGGTTAGGATTGGGGTTGAGCTTCAGGTGTCCGCCTAGGGTTAGGGTTAGGTCTATGGTTTGAGTTAGGCTTCAGGTTAGGTTAGCTTTGAACTTAGTTTGAGGGAGTAAGTTTAGGGCTACTGTTAGTTTTCGGTTCAGTGTTACGGTTGGAGATAGCGACAGTGTCAGGTTGGGGTTTGGGTTGAGCTTCAGGTGTCCGCCTAGGGTTAGGGTTAGGTCTATGGTTTGAGTTAGGCTTCAGGTTAGGTTAGGTTTGAACTTAGTTTGAGGGAGTAAGTTTAGGGTTACTGTTAGTTTTCGGTTCAGTGTTACGGTTGGAGTTAGCGTCAGGGTCAGGTTAGGGTTGGGGTTGAGCTTAAGGTGTCCGCCTAGGGTTAGGGTTAGGTGTATGGTTTGATTTAGGCTTCAGGTTAGGTTAGGTTTGAACTTAGTTTGAGGGAGTAAGTTTAGGGCTACTGTTAGTTTTCGGGTAACTGTTACGGTTGGAGTTAGCGTAAGGTCCATGTTAGGGTTGGCGTTGAGCTAATGGTGTCCGCCTAGTGTTATGGTTAGGTGTATGGTTTGATTTAGGCTTCAGGTTAGGTTAGGTTTGAAGTTAGTTTGAGGGAGTAAGTTTAGGGCTACTGTTAGTTTTCGGTTAACTGTTACAGTTGGAGTGAGCGTGAGGGTCATGTTAGGGTAGGGGTTGCACTTAAGGTGTCCGCCTAGGGTTAGGGTTAGGTGTATGATTTGATTAAGGCTTCAGGTTAGGTTAGGTTTGAACTTAGTTTGAGGGAGTAAGTTTAGGGCTACTGTTAGTTTTCGGATAACTGTTATGGTTGGAGTTAGCATCAGGGCCAGGTTCGGTTGGGGTTGAGCTTAAGGTGTCCGCCTAGGGTTAGGGTTAGGTCTATGGTTTGAGTTAGGCTTCAGGTTAGTTTAGGTTTGAACTTAGTTTGAGGGAGTAGTTTAGGGCTACTGTTAGTTTTCGGTTCAGTGTTACGGTTGGAGATAGCGTCAGGGTCAGGTTATGGTTGGGGTTGAGCTTAAGGTGTCCGCCTAGGGTTAGGGTTAGGTGTATGGTT
The DNA here is from genome assembly GCA_026018925.1 of Tupaia tana. Taxonomy (NCBI): domain Eukaryota; kingdom Metazoa; phylum Chordata; class Mammalia; order Scandentia; family Tupaiidae; genus Tupaia; species Tupaia tana. The sequence continues at coordinate 142,777 of JAKSZU010000042.1, read as the reverse complement.
TGATTTAGGCTTCAGGTTAGGTTCGGTTTGAACTTAGTTTGAGGGTGTAAGTTTAGGGCTAGTGTTAGTTTTCGGTTCAGTGTTATGGTTGGAGATAGCGTGAGTGTCAGGTTATGGTTGGGCTTGAACTTCAGGTGTCCGCCTAGGGTTAGGGGTAGGTCTATGGTTTGAGTTAGGCTTCAGGTTAGGTTAGGTTTGAACTTAGTTTCAGGGAGTAAGTTTAGGGCTACTGTTAGTTTTCGGTTCAGTGTTACGTTTGGAGTTAGCGTGAGGGTCAGGTTAGGGTTGGGCTTGAGCTTAAGGTGTCCGCCCAGTGTTGGCGTTGGGTGTATGGTTTGATTTAGGCTTCAGGTTAGGTTAGGTTTGAACTTAGTTTGAGGGAGTAAATTTAGGGCTACTGTTAGTTTTCGGTTCAGTGTTACCGTTGGAGATAGCGTCAGGGTCATGTTAGGTTTGGGGTTGGGCTTCAGGTGTCCGCCTAGGGTTAGGGTTAGGTCTATGGTTTGAGTTAGGCTTCAGGTTAGGTTAGGTTTGAACTTAGTTTGAGGGAGTAAGTTTAGGGCTACTGTTTGTTTTCGGTTCAGTGTTTCGGTTGGAGTTAGCGTGAGGGTCAGGTTAGGGTAGGGGTTGAGCTTAAGGTGTCCGCCTAGGGTTAGGGTTAGGTGTATGGTTTGATTTAGGCTTCAGGTTAGGTTAGGTTTGAACTTAGTTTGAGGGAGTAAGTTTAGGGCTACTGTTAGTTTTCGGGTAACTGTTATGGTTGGAGTTAGCGTCAGGGCCAGGTTAGGGTTGGGGTTGAGCTTAAGGTGTCCGCCTAGGGTTAGGGTTAGGTCTATGGTTTGAGTTAGGCTTCAGGTTAGGTTAGGTTTGAACTTAGTTTGAGGGAGTAAGTTTAGGGCTACTGTTAGTTTTCGGTTCAGTGTTACGGTTGGAGATAGCGTCAGGGTCAGGTTAGGATTGGGGTTGAGCTTCAGGTGTCCGCCTAGGGTTAGGGTTAGGTCTATGGTTTGAGTTAGGCTTCAGGTTAGGTTAGCTTTGAACTTAGTTTGAGGGAGTAAGTTTAGGGCTACTGTTAGTTTTCGGTTCAGTGTTACGGTTGGAGATAGCGACAGTGTCAGGTTGGGGTTTGGGTTGAGCTTCAGGTGTCCGCCTAGGGTTAGGGTTAGGTCTATGGTTTGAGTTAGGCTTCAGGTTAGGTTAGGTTTGAACTTAGTTTGAGGGAGTAAGTTTAGGGTTACTGTTAGTTTTCGGTTCAGTGTTACGGTTGGAGTTAGCGTCAGGGTCAGGTTAGGGTTGGGGTTGAGCTTAAGGTGTCCGCCTAGGGTTAGGGTTAGGTGTATGGTTTGATTTAGGCTTCAGGTTAGGTTAGGTTTGAACTTAGTTTGAGGGAGTAAGTTTAGGGCTACTGTTAGTTTTCGGGTAACTGTTACGGTTGGAGTTAGCGTAAGGTCCAGGTTAGGGTTGGCGTTGAGCTAATGGTGTCCGCCTAGTGTTATGGTTAGGTGTATGGTTTGATTTAGGCTTCAGGTTAGGTTAGGTTTGAAGTTAGTTTGAGGGAGTAAGTTTAGGGCTACTGTTAGTTTTCGGTTAACTGTTACAGTTGGAGTGAGCGTGAGGGTCATGTTAGGGTAGGGGTTGCACTTAAGGTGTCCGCCTAGGGTTAGGGTTAGGTGTATGATTTGATTTAGGCTTCAGGTTAGGTTAGGTTTGAACTTAGTTTGAGGGAGTAAGTTTAGGGCTACTGTTAGTTTTCGGATAACTGTTATGGTTGGAGTTAGCATCAGGGCCAGGTTCGGTTGGGGTTGAGCTTAAGGTGTCCGCCTAGGGTTAGGGTTAGGTCTATGGTTTGAGTTAGGCTTCAGGTTAGGTTAGGTTTGAACTTAGTTTGAGGGAGTAGTTTAGGGCTACTGTTAGTTTTCGGTTCAGTGTTACGGTTGGAGATAGCGTCAGGGTCAGGTTATGGTTGGGGTTGAGCTTAAGGTGTCCGCCTAGGGTTAGGGTTAGGTGTATGGTTTGATTTAGGCTTCAGGTTAGGTTCGGTTTGAACTTAGTTTGAGGGTGTAAGTTTAGGGCTAGTGTTAGTTTTCGGTTCAGTGTTATGGTTGGAGATAGCGTCAGGGTCAGGTTATGGTTGGGCTTGAACTTCAGGTGTCCGCCTAGGGTTAGTGGTAGGTCTATGGTTTGAGTTAGGCTTCAGGTTAGGTTAGGTTTGAACTTAGTTTGAGGGAGTAAGTTTAGGGCTACTGTTAATTTTCGGTTCAGTGTTACAGTTGGAGATAGCGTCAGGGTCAGCTTAGGGTTGGGGTTGAGCTTAAGGTGTCCGCCTAGGGTTAGGGTTAGGTGTATGGTTTGATTTAGGCTTCAGGTTAGGTTAGGTTTGAACTTAGTTTGAGGGAGTAAGTTTAGGGCTACTGTTAGTTTTCGGTTCAGTGTTACGGTTGGAGATAGCATCAGGGTCAGGTGAGGGTTGCGCTTGAAATTCAGGTGTCCGCCTATGGTTAGGGTTAGGTCTATGGTTTGAGTTAGGCTTCAGGTTAGGTTAGGTTTGAAATTAGTTTGAGGGAGTAAGTTTAGGGCTACTGTTAGTTTTCGGTTCAGTGTTACGGTTGGATTTAGCGTGAGGGTCAGGTTAGGGTTGGGGTTGAGCTTAAGGTGTCCGCCTAGGGTTAGAGTTAGGTGTATGGTTTGATTTAGGTTTCAGGTTAGGTTAGGTTTGAACTTAGTTTGAGGGAGTAAGTTTAGGGCTACTGTTAGTTTTCGGGTAACTGTTATGGTTGGAGTTAGCGTCAGGGCCAGGTTAGGGTTGGGGTTGAGCTTAAGGTGTCCGCCTAGGGTTAGGGTTAGGTCTATGGTTTGAGTTAGGCTTCAGGTTAGGTTAGGTTTGAACTTAGTTTGAGGGAGTAAGTTTAGGGCTACTGTTAGTTTTCGGTTCAGTGTTACGGTTGGAGATAGCGTCAGGGTCAGGTTAGGATTGGGGTTGAGCTTCAGGTGTCCGCCTAGGGTTAGGGTTAGGTCTATGGTTTGAGTTAGGCTTCAGGTTAGGTTAGCTTTGAACTTAGTTTGAGGGAGTAAGTTTAGGGCTACTGTTAGTTTTCGGTTCAGTGTTACGGTTGGAGATAGCGACAGTGTCAGGTTGGGGTTTGGGTTGAGCTTCAGGTGTCCGCCTAGGGTTAGGGTTAGGTCTATGGTTTGAGTTAGGCTTCAGGTTAGGTTAGGTTTGAACTTAGTTTGAGGGAGTAAGTTTAGGGTTACTGTTAGTTTTCGGTTCAGTGTTACGGTTGGAGTTAGCGTCAGGGTCAGGTTAGGGTTGGGGTTGAGCTTAAGGTGTCCGCCTAGGGTTAGGGTTAGGTGTATGGTTTGATTTAGGCTTCAGGTTAGGTTAGGTTTGAACTTAGTTTGAGGGAGTAAGTTTAGGGCTACTGTTAGTTTTCGGGTAACTGTTACGGTTGGAGTTAGCGTAAGGTCCATGTTAGGGTTGGCGTTGAGCTAATGGTGTCCGCCTAGTGTTATGGTTAGGTGTATGGTTTGATTTAGGCTTCAGGTTAGGTTAGGTTTGAAGTTAGTTTGAGGGAGTAAGTTTAGGGCTACTGTTAGTTTTCGGTTAACTGTTACAGTTGGAGTGAGCGTGAGGGTCATGTTAGGGTAGGGGTTGCACTTAAGGTGTCCGCCTAGGGTTAGGGTTAGGTGTATGATTTGATTAAGGCTTCAGGTTAGGTTAGGTTTGAACTTAGTTTGAGGGAGTAAGTTTAGGGCTACTGTTAGTTTTCGGATAACTGTTATGGTTGGAGTTAGCATCAGGGCCAGGTTCGGTTGGGGTTGAGCTTAAGGTGTCCGCCTAGGGTTAGGGTTAGGTCTATGGTTTGAGTTAGGCTTCAGGTTAGTTTAGGTTTGAACTTAGTTTGAGGGAGTAGTTTAGGGCTACTGTTAGTTTTCGGTTCAGTGTTACGGTTGGAGATAGCGTCAGGGTCAGGTTAGGGTTGGGGTTGAGCTTAAGGTGTCCGCCTAGGGTTAGGGTTAGGTGTATGGTTTGATTTAGGCTTCAGGTTAGGTTCGGTTTGAACTTAGTTTGAGGGTGTAAGTTTAGGGCTAGTGTTAGTTTTCGGTTCAGTGTTATGGTTGGAGATAGCGTCAGGGTCAGGTTATGGTTGGGCTTGAACTTCAGGTGTCCGCCTAGGGTTAGGGGTAGGTCTATGGTTTGAGTTAGGCTTCAGGTTAGGTTAGGTTTGAACTTAGTTTCAGGGAGTAAGTTTAGGGCTACTGTTAGTTTTCGGTTCAGTGTTACGTTTGGAGTTAGCGTGAGGGTCAGGTTAGGGTTGGGCTTGAGCTTAAGGTGTCCGCCCAGTGTTGGCGTTAGGTGTATGGTTTGATTTAGGCTTCAGGTTAGGTTAGGTTTGAACTTAGTTTGAGGGAGTAAATTTAGGGCTACTGTTAGTTTTCGGTTCAGTGTTACCGTTGGAGATAGCGTCAGGGTCATGTTAGGTTTGGGGTTGGGCTTCAGGTGTCCGCCTAGGGTTAGGGTTAGGTCTATGGTTTGAGTTAGGCTTCAGGTTAGGTTAGGTTTGAACTTAGTTTGAGGGAGTAAGTTTAGGGCTACTGTTTGTTTTCGGTTCAGTGTTTCGGTTGGAGTTAGCGTGAGGGTCAGGTTAGGGTAGGGGTTGAGCTTAAGGTGTCCGCCTAGGGTTAGGGTTAGGTGTATGGTTTGATTTAGGCTTCAGGTTAGGTTAGGTTTGAACTTAGTTTGAGGGAGTAAGTTTAGGGCTACTGTTAGTTTTCGGGTAACTGTTATGGTTGGAGTTAGCGTCAGGGCCAGGTTAGGGTTGGGGTTGAGCTTAAGGTGTCCGCCTAGGGTTAGGGTTAGGTCTATGGTTTGAGTTAGGCTTCAGGTTAGGTTAGGTTTGAACTTAGTTTGAGGGAGTAAGTTTAGGGCTACTGTTAGTTTTCGGTTCAGTGTTACGGTTGGAGATAGCGTCAGGGTCAGGTTAGGATTGGGGTTGAGCTTCAGGTGTCCGCCTAGGGTTAGGGTTAGGTCTATGGTTTGAGTTAGGCTTCAGGTTAGGTTAGCTTTGAACTTAGTTTGAGGGAGTAAGTTTAGGGCTACTGTTAGTTTTCGGTTCAGTGTTACGGTTGGAGATAGCGACAGTGTCAGGTTGGGGTTTGGGTTGAGCTTCAGGTGTCCGCCTAGGGTTAGGGTTAGGTCTATGGTTTGAGTTAGGCTTCAGGTTAGGTTAGGTTTGAACTTAGTTTGAGGGAGTAAGTTTAGGGTTACTGTTAGTTTTCGGTTCAGTGTTACGGTTGGAGTTAGCGTCAGGGTCAGGTTAGGGTTGGGGTTGAGCTTAAGGTGTCCGCCTAGGGTTAGGGTTAGGTGTATGGTTTGATTTAGGCTTCAGGTTAGGTTAGGTTTGAACTTAGTTTGAGGGAGTAAGTTTAGGGCTACTGTTAGTTTTCAGGTAACTGTTACGGTTGGAGTTAGCGTAAGGTCCAGGTTAGGGTTGGCGTTGAGCTAATGGTGTCCGCCTAGTGTTATGGTTAGGTGTATGGTTTGATTTAGGCTTCAGGTTAGGTTAGGTTTGAAGTTAGTTTGAGGGAGTAAGTTTAGGGCTACTGTTAGTTTTCGGTTAACTGTTACAGTTGGAGTGAGCGTGAGGGTCATGTTAGGGTAGGGGTTGCACTTAAGGTGTCCGCCTAGGGTTAGGGTTAGGTGTATGATTTGATTTAGGCTTCAGGTTAGGTTAGGTTTGAACTTAGTTTGAGGGAGTAAGTTTAGGGCTACTGTTAGTTTTCGGATAACTGTTATGGTTGGAGTTAGCATCAGGGCCAGGTTCGGTTGGGGTTGAGCTTAAGGTGTCCGCCTAGGATTAGGGTTAGGTCTATGGTTTGAGTTAGGCTTCAGGTTAGGTTAGGTTTGAACTTAGTTTGAGGGAGTAGTTTAGGGCTACTGTTAGTTTTCGGTTCAGTGTTACGGTTGGAGATAGCGTCAGGGTCAGGTTATGGTTGGGGTTGAGCTTAAGGTGTCCGCCTAGGGTTAGGGTTAGGTGTATGGTTTGATTTAGGCTTCAGGTTAGGTTCGGTTTGAACTTAGTTTGAGGGTGTAAGTTTAGGGCTAGTGTTAGTTTTCGGTTCAGTGTTATGGTTGGAGATAGCGTCAGGGTCAGGTTATGGTTGGGCTTGAACTTCAGGTGTCCGCCTAGGGTTAGGGGTAGGTCTATGGTTTGAGTTAGGCTTCAGGTTATGTTAGGTTTGAACTTAGTTTCAGGGAGTAAGTTTAGGGCTACTGTTAGTTTTCGGTTCAGTGTTACGTTTGGAGTTAGCGTGAGGGTCAGGTTAGGGTTGGGCTTGAGCTTAAGGTGTTCGCCTAAGGTTAGAGTTTAGTGTATGGTTTGATTTAGGCTTCAGGTTAGGTTAGGTTTGAACTTAGTTTGAGGGAGTAAGTTTAGGGCTACTGTTAGTTTTCGGGTAACTGTTATGGTTGGAGTTAGCGTCAGGGCCAGGTTAGGGTTGGGGTTGAGCATAAGGTGTACGCCTAGGGTTAGGGTTAGGTCTATGGTTTGAGTTAGGCTTCAGGTTAAGTTAGGTTTGAACTTAGTTTCAGGGAGTAAGTTTAGGGCTACTGTTAGTTTTCGGTTCAGTGTTACTGTTGGAGTTAGCGTGAGGGTCAGGTTAGGGTTGGGGTTGAGCTTAAGGTGTCCGCCTAGGGTTAGCGTTAGGTGTATGGTTTGATTTAGGCTTCAGGTTAGGTTAGGTTTGAACTTAGTTTGAGGGAGTAAATTTAGGGCTACAGTTAGTTTTCGGTTCAGTGTTACGGTTGGAGATAGCGTCAGGGTCATGTTAGGGTTGGAGTTGGGCTTCAGGTGTCCGCCTAGGGTTAGGGTTAGGTCTATGGTTTGAGTTAGGCTTCAGGTTAGGTTAGGTTTGAACTTAGTTTGAGGGAGTAAGTTTAGGTCTACTGTTTGTTTTCGGTTCAGTGTTTCGGTTGGAGTTAGCGTGAGGGTCAGGTTAGGGTAGGGGTTGAGCTTAAGGTGTCCGCCTAGGGTTAGGGTTAGGTGTATGGTTTGATTTAGGCTTCAGGTTAGGTTAGGTTTGAACTTAGTTTGAGGGAGTAAGTTTAGGGCTACTGTTAGTTTTCGGGTAACTGTTACGGTTGGAGTTAGCGTCAGGTCCAGGTTAGGGTTGGCGTTGAGCTAATGGTGTCCGCCTAGTGTTAGGATTAGGTGTATGGTTTGATTTAGGCTTCAGGTTAGGTTACGTTTGAAGTTAGTTTGAGGGAGTAAGTTTAGGGCTACTGTTAGTTTTTGGTTAACTGTTACAGTTGGAGTAAGCGTGAGGGTCAGGTTAGGGTAGGGGTTGAGCTTAAGGTGTCCGCCTAGGGTTAGGGTTAGGTGTATGATTTGATTAAGGCTTCAGGTTAGGTTAGCTTTGAACTTAGTTTGAGGGAGTAAGTGTAGGGCTACTGTTAGTTTTCGGTTCAGTGTTACGGTTGGAGATAGCGTCAGGGTCAGGTTAGGGTTGCGCTTGAACTTCAGGTGTCCGCCTAGGGTTAGGGTTAGGTTTATGGTTTGAGTTAGGCTTCAGGTTAGGTTAGGTTTGAAATTAGTTTGAGGGAGTAAGTTTAGGGCTACTGTTAGTTTTCGGGTAACTGTTATGGTTGGAGTTAGAATCAGGGCCATTTTAGGATTGGGGTTGAGCTTAAGGTGTCCGCCAAGGGTTAGGGTTAGGTCTATGGTTTGAGTTAGGCTTCAGGTTAGGTTAGGATTGAACTTAGTTTGAGGGAGTAAGTTTAGGGCTACTGTTAGTTTTCGGTTCAGTGTTACGGTTGGAGATAGCGTCAGGGTCAGGTTAGGGTTGGGGTTGAGCTTAAGGTGTCCGCCTAGGGTTAGGGTTAGGTCTATGGTTTGAGTTAGGCTTCAGGTTAGGTTAGGTTTGAACTTAGTTTGAGGGAGTAAGTTTAGGGCTACTGTTAGTTTTCAGTTCAGTGTTACGGTTGGAGATAGCGTCAGGGTCAGGTTAGGGTTGGGGTTGAGCTTCAGGTGTCCGCCTAGGGTTAGGGTTAGGTCTATGGTTTGAGTTAGGCTTCAGGTTAGGTTAGGTTTGAAGTTAGTTTGAGGGAGTAAGTTTAGGGCTACTGTTAGTTTTCGGTTAACTGTTACAGTTGGTGTAAGCGTGAGTGTCAGGTTAGGGTAGGGGTTGAGCTTAAGGTGTCCGCCTAGGGTTAGGGTTAGGTGTATGATTTGATTAAGGCTTCAGGTTAGGTTAGGTTTGAACTTAGTTTGAGGGAGTAAGTTTAGGGCTACTGTTAGTTTTCGTGTAACTGTTATGGTTGGAGTTAGCGTCAGGGCCATTATAGGATTGGGGTTGAGCTTAAGGTGTCCGCCAAGGGTTAGGGTTAGGTCTATGGTTTGAGTTAGGCTTCAGGTTAGGTTAGGTTTGAAATTAGTTTGAGGGAGTAAGTTTAGGGCTACTGTTAGTTTTCGGTTCAGTGTTACGGTTGGAGTTAGCGTGAGGGTCAGGTTAGGGTTGGGGTTGAGCTTAAGGTGTTTGCCTAGGGTTAGAGTTAGGTGTATGGTTTGATTTAGGCTTCAGGTTTGGTTAGGTTTGAACTTAGTTTGAGGGAGTAAGTTTAGGGCTACTGTTAGTTTTCGGGTAACTGTTATGGTTGGAATTAGCGTCAGGGCCAGGTTAGGGTTGGGGTTGAGCTTAAGGTGTCCGCCTAGGGTTAGGGTTAGGTCTATGGTTTGAGTTAGGCTTCAGGTTAGGTTAGGTTTGAACTTAGTTTGAGGGAGTAAGTTTAGGGCTACTGTTAATTTTCGGTTCAGTGTTACAGTTGGAGATAGCGTCAGGGTCAGCTTAGGGTTGGGGTTGAGCTTAAGGTGTCCGCCTAGGGTTAGGGTTAGGTGTATGGTTTGATTTAGGCTTCAGGTTAGGTTAGGTTTGAACTTAGTTTGAGGGAGTAAGTTTAGGGCTACTGTTAGTTTTCGGTTCAGTGTTACGGTTGGAGATAGCATCAGAGTCAGGTGAGGGTTGCGCTTGAAATTCAGGTGTCCGCCTATGGTTAGGGTTAGGTCTATGGTTTGAGTTAGGCTTCAGGTTAGGTTAGGTTTGAAATTAGTTTGAGGGAGTAAGTTTAGGGCTACTGTTAGTTTTCGGTTCAGTGTTACGGTTGGATTTAGCGTGAGGGTCAGGTTAGGGTTGGGGTTGAGCTTAAGGTGTCCGCCTAGGGTTAGAGTTAGGTGTATGGTTTGATTTAGGTTTCAGGTTAGGTTAGGTTTGAACTTAGTTTGAGGGAGTAAGTTTAGGGCTACTGTTAGTTTTCGGGTAACTGTTATGGTTGGAGTTAGCGTCAGGGCCAGGTTAGGGTTGGGGTTGAGCTTAAGGTGTCCGCCTAGGGTTAGGGTTAGGTCTATGGTTTGAGTTAGGCTTCAGGTTAGGTTAGGTTTGAACTTAGTTTGAGGGAGTAAGTTTAGGGCTACTGTTAGTTTTCGGTTCAGTGTTACGGTTGGAGATAGCGTCAGGGTCAGGTTAGGATTGGGGTTGAGCTTCAGGTGTCCGCCTAGGGTTAGGGTTAGGTCTATGGTTTGAGTTAGGCTTCAGGTTAGGTTAGCTTTGAACTTAGTTTGAGGGAGTAAGTTTAGGGCTACTGTTAGTTTTCGGTTCAGTGTTACGGTTGGAGATAGCGACAGTGTCAGGTTGGGGTTTGGGTTGAGCTTCAGGTGTCCGCCTAGGGTTAGGGTTAGGTCTATGGTTTGAGTTAGGCTTCAGGTTAGGTTAGGTTTGAACTTAGTTTGAGGGAGTAAGTTTAGGGTTACTGTTAGTTTTCGGTTCAGTGTTACGGTTGGAGTTAGCGTCAGGGTCAGGTTAGGGTTGGGGTTGAGCTTAAGGTGTCCGCCTAGGGTTAGGCTTAGGTGTATGGTTTGATTTAGGCTTCAGGTTAGGTTAGGTTTGAACTTAGTTTGAGGGAGTAAGTTTAGGGCTACTGTTCGTTTTTGGGTAACTGTTATGGTTGGAGTTAGAATCAGGGCCATTTTAGGATTGGGGTTGAGCTTAAGGTGTCCGCCAAGGGTTAGGGTTAGGTCTATGGTTTGAGTTAGGCTTCAGGTTAGGTTAGGTTTGAACTTAGTTTGAGGGAGTAAGTTTAGGGCTACTGTTAGTTTTCGGTTCAGTGTTACGGTTGGAGATAGCGCCAGTGTCAGGTTAGGGTTGGGGTTGAGCTTCAGGTGTCCGCCTAGGGTTAGGGTTAGGTCTATGGTTTGAGTTAGGCTTCAGGTTAGGTTAGGTTTGAACTTAGTTTGAGGGAGTAAGTTTAGGGTTACTTTTAGTTTTCGGTTCAGTGTTACGGTTGGAGTTAGCGTGTGGGTCAGGTTAGGGTTGGGGTTGAGCTTAAGGTGTCCGCCTAGGGTTTGGGTTATGTGTATGGTTTGCTTTAGGCTTCAGGTTAGCTTAGGTTTGAACTTAGTTTGAGGGAGTAAGTTTAGGGCTACTGTTAGTTTTCGGGTATCTGTTACGGTTGGAGTTAGCGTCAGGTCCAGGTTAGGGATGGTGTTGAGCTAATGGTGTCCGCCTAGTGTTATGGTTAGGTGTATGGTTTGATTTAGGCTTCAGGTTAGGTTAGGTTTGAAGTTAGTTTGAGGGAGTAAGTTTAGGGCTACTGTTAGTTTTCGGTTAACTGTTACAGTTGGTGTAAGCGTGAGTGTCAGGTTAGGGTAGGGGTTGAGCTTAAGGTGTCCGCCTAGGGTTAGGGTTAGGTGTATGATTTGATTAAGGCTTCAGGTTAGGTTAGGTTTGAACTTAGTTTGAGGGAGTAAGTTTAGGGCTACTGTTAGTTTTCGGGTAACTGTTATGGTTGGAGTTACCGTCAGGGCTATTATAGGATTGGGGTTGAGCTTAAGGTGTCCGTCTAGGGTTAGGGTTAGGTCTATGGTTTGAGTTAGGCTTCAGGTTAGGTTAGGATTGAACTTAGTTTGAGGGAGTAAGTTTAGGGCTACTGTTAGTTTTCGGTTCAGTGTTACGGTTGGAGTTAGCGTGAGGGTCAGGTTAGGGTTGGGTTTGAGCTTAAGGTGTCCGCCTAGGGTTAGGGTTAGGTGTATGGTTTGATTTAGGCTTCAGGTTAGGTTAGGTTTGAACTAGTTTGAGGGAGTAAGTTTAGGGCTACTGTTAGTTTTCGGTTCAGTGTTACGGTTGGAGATAGCGTCAGGGTCAGGTTAGGGTTGGGGTTGAGCTTCAGGTGTCCGCCTATGGTTAGGGTTAGGTCTATGGTTTGAGTTAGGCTTCAGGTTAGGTTAGGTTTGAGCTTAGTTTGAGGGAGTAAGTTTAGGGCGACTGTTAGTTTTCTGGTAACTGTTATGGTTGGAGTTAGCGTCAGTGCCAGGTTAGGGTTCGGGGTTGAGCTTAAGGTGTCCGCCTATGGTTGGGGTTAGGTGTATGGTTCCATTTAGGCTTAAGGTTAGGTTGGGTTTGAACTTAGTTTGAGGGAGGAAGTTTAGGCCTACTGTTAGTTTTCGGGTAACTGTTATGGTTGGAGATAGCGTGAGGGTCAGGTTAGGGTTGGGGTTGACCTTAAGTTGTCCGCCAAGGGTTAGGGTTAGGTCTATGGTTTGAGTTAGGCTTCAGGTTAGGTTAGGTTTGAAGTTAGTTTGAGGGAGTAAGTTTAGGGCTACTGTTAGTTTTCGGTTCAGAGTTACGGTTGGAGTTAGCGTGAGGGTCTGGTTAGGGTTGGGCTTGAACTTAAGGTGTCCGCCCAGGGTGAGGGTTAGGTGTAGGGTTTGATTTAGGCTTCAGGTTAGGTTAGGTTTGAACTTAGTTTGAGGGAGTAAGTTTAGGGCTACTGTTAGTTTTGGGTTCAGTGTTACGGTTGGAGATAGCGTCAGGGTCAGGTTAGGGTTGGGGTTGAGCTTCAGGTGTCCGCGTAGGGTTAGGGTAAGGTCTATGGTTTGAGTTAGGCTTCAGGTTAGGTTAGGTTAGAACTTAGTTTGAGGGAGTAAGTTTAGGGCTACTGTTAGTTTTCAGTTCAGTGTTACGGTTGGATTTAGCCTGAGGGTCAGGTTAGGGTTGGGTTTGAGCTTAAGGTGTCCGCCTAGGGTTAGGGTTAGGTCTATGGTTTGAATTAGGCTTCAGGTTAGGTTAGGTTTGAACTTAGTTTGAGGGAGTAAGTTTAGGGCTACTGTTAGTTTTCGGGTAACTGTTATGGTTGGAGTTAGAATCAGTGCCATTTTAGGATTGGGGTTGAGCTTAAGGTATCCGCCAAGGGTTAGGGTTAGGTCTATGGTTTGAGTTAGGCTTCAGGTTAGGTTAGGTTTGAACTTAGTTTGAGGGAGTAAGTTTAGGGCTACTGTTAATTTTCGGGTAACTCTTATGGTTGGAGTTAGCGTCAGGGCCAGGTTAGGGTTGGGGTTGAGCTTAAGGTATCCGCCAAGGGTTAGGGTTATGTCTATGGTTTGAGTTAGGCTTCAGGTTAGGTTAGGTTTGAACTTAGTTTGAGGGAGCAAGTTTAGGGATACTGTTAGTTTTCAGTTCAGTGTTAAGGTTGGATTTAGCGTGAGGTTCAGGTTAGGGTTGGGGTTTAGCTTAAGGTGTCCGCCTAGGGTTGGGGTTAGGTGTATGGTTTGATTTAGGCTTCAGGTTAGGTTAGGTTTGAACTTAGTTTGAGGGAGTAAGTTTAGGGCTACTGTTAGTTTTCGGGTAACTGTTATGGTTGGAGTTAGCGTTAGGGCCATTTTAGGACTGGGTTGAGCTTAAGGAGTCCGCCAAGGGTTAGGGTTAGGTAAATGGTTTGAGTTAGGCTTCAGGTTAGGTTAGGTTTGAAGTTAGTTTGAGGGAGTAAGTTTAGGGCAACTGTTAGTTTTCGGTTCAGTGTTACGGTTGGAGATAGCGTCAGGGTTAGGTTAGGGTTGGGGTTGAGCTTCAAGTGTCCGCCTAGTGTTAGGGTTAGGTCTATGGTTTGAGTTAGGCTTCAGGTTAGGTTAGGTTTGAAGTTAGTTTGAGGGAGTAAGTTTAGGGCTACTGCTAATTTTCGGTTCAGTGTTACGGTTGGAGATAGCGTCAGGGTTAGGTTAGGGTTGGGGTTGAGCTTCAGGTGTCCGCCTAGTGTTAGGGTTAGGTCTATGGTTTGAGTTAGGCTTCAGGTTAGGTTAGGTTTGAACTTAGTTTGAGGGAGTAAGTTTAGGGCTACTGTTAGTTTTCGGTTGAGTGTTACGGTTGGAGTAAGAGTCAGGGTCAGGTTAGGGTTGGGGTTGAGCTTCAGGTGTCCGCCTAGGGTTAGGGTTAGGTCTATGGTTTGAGTTAGGCTTCAGGTTAGGTTAGGTTTGAACTTAGTTTGAGGGAGTAAGTTTAGGGCTACTGCTAGTTTTCGGTTCAGTGTTACGGTTGGAGATAGCGTCAGGGTCAGGTTATGGTTGGGCTTGAACTTCAGGTGTCCGCCTAGGGTTAGGGGTAGGTCTATGGTTTGAGTTAGGCTTCAGGTTAGGTTAGGTTTGAACTTAGTTTCAGGGAGTAAGTTTAGGGCTACTGTTAGTTTTCGGTTCAGTGTTACGTTTGGAGTTAGCGTGAGGGTCAGGTTAGGGTTGGGCTTGAGCTTAAGGTGTCCGCCCAGTGTTGGCGTTAGGTGTATGGTTTGATTTAGGCTTCAGGTTAGGTTAGGTTTGAACTTAGTTTGAGGGAGTAAATTTAGGGCTACTGTTAGTTTTCGGTTCAGTGTTACCGTTGGAGATAGCGTCAGGGTCATGTTAGGGTTGGGGTTGGGCTTCAGGTGTCCGCCTAGGGTTAGGGTTAGGTCTATGGTTTGAGTTAGGCTTCAGGTTAGGTTAGGTTTGAACTTAGTTTGAGGGAGTAAGTTTAGGGCTACTGTTTGTTTTCGGTTCAGTGTTTCGGTTGGAGTTAGCGTGAGGGTCAGGTTAGGGTAGGGGTTGAGCTTAAGGTGTCCGCCTAGGGTTAGGGATAGGTGTATGGTTTGATTTAGGCTTCAGGTTAGGTTAGGTTTGAAGTTAGTTTGAGGGAGTAAGTTTAGGGCTACTGTTAGTTTTCGGATAACTGTTACAGTTGGAGTAAGCGCGAGGGTCTGTTTAGCGTAGGGGTTGAGCTTAAGGTGTCCGCCTAGGGTTAGGGTTAGTTGTATGATTTGATTAAGGCTTCAGGTTAGGTTAGGTTTGAACGTAGTTTGAGGGAGTAAGTTTAGGGCTCCTGTTAGTTTTCGGGTAACTGTTATGGTTGGAGTTACCGTCAGGGCCATTATAGGATTGGGGTTGAGCTTACGGTGTCGGCCAAGGGTTAGGGTTAGGTCTATGGTTTGAGTTAGGCTTCAGGTTAGGTAAGGTATGAACTTAGTTTTAGGGAGTGGGATTAGGGCTACTGTTAGTTTTCGGTTCAGTGTTACGGTTGGAGTTAGCGTCAGGGCCAGGTTAGGGTTGGGGTTGAGCATAAGGTGTACGCCTAGGGTTAGGGTTAGGTCTATGGTTTGAGTTAGGCTTCAGGTTAGGTTAGGTTTGAACTTAGTTTCAGGGAGTAAGTTTAGGGCTACTGTTAGTTTTCGTGTAATTGTTACGGTTGGAGTTAGCGTCAGGTCCAGGTTAGGGTTGGCGTTGAGCTAATGGTGTCCGCCTAGGGTTAGGGTTAGGTGTATGGTTTGATTTAGGCTTCAGGTTAGGTTAGGTTTGAAGTTAGTTTGAGGGAGTAAGTTTAGGACTACTGTTAGTTTTCGGTTAACTGTTACAGTTGGAGTAAGCGTGAGGGTCAGGTTAGGGTAGGGGTTGAGCTTAAGGTGTCCGCCTAGGGTTAGGGTTAGGTGTATGATTTGATTAAGGCTTCAGGTTAGGTTAGGTTTGAACTTAGTTTGAGGGAGTAAGTTTAGGGCTACTGTTAGTTTTCGGGTAACTGTTATGGTTGGAGTTAGCGTCACGGCCAGGTTCGGTTGGGGTTGAGCTTAAGGTGTCCGCCTAGGGTTAGGGTTATGTCTATGGTTTGAGTTAGGCTTCAGGTTAGGTTAGGTTTGAACTTAGTTTGAGGGAGTAAGTTTAGGGCTACTGCTAGTTTTCGGTTCAGTGTTATGGTTGGAGATAGCGTCAGGGTCAGGTTATGGTTCGGCTTGAACTTCAGGTGTCCGCCTAGGGTTAGGGTTAGTTCTATGGTTTGAGTTAGGCTTCAGGTTAGGTTAGGTTTGAAATTAGTTTGAGGGAGTAAGATTAGGGCTACTGTTAGTTTTCGGTTCAGTGTTACGGTTGGAGTTAGCGTGAGGGTCAGGTTAGGGTCGGGGTTGAGCTTAAGGTGTCCGCCTAGGATTAGGGTTAGATCTATGGTTTGAGTTAGGCTTCAGGTTAGGTTAGGTTTGAACTTAGTTTGAGGGATTAAGTTTAGGGCTACTGTTAGTTTTCGGTTCAGTGTTACGGTTGGATTTAGCGTGAGGGTCAGGTTAGGGTTGGGGTTGAGCTTAAGGTGTCCGCCTAGAGTTAGCGTTAGGTGTATTGTTTGATTTAGGCTTCAGGTTAGGTTAGGTTTGAACTTAGTTTGAGGGAGTAAGTTTAGGGCTACTGTTAGTTTTCGGGTAACTGTTATGGTTGGAGTTAGAATCAGGGCCATTTTAGGATTGGGGTTGAGCTTAAGGTGTCCGCCAAGGGTTAGGGTTAGGTCTATGGTTTGAGTTAGGCTTCAGGTTAGGTTAGGTTTGAACTTAGTTTGAGGGATTAAGTTTAGGGCTACTGTTAGTTTTCGGTTCAGTGTTACGGTTGGATTTAGCGTGAGGGTCAGGTTAGGGTTGGGGTTGAGCTTAAGATGTCCGCCTAGGGTTAGCGTTAGGTGTATGGTTTGATTTAGGCTTCAGGTTAGGTTAGGTTTGAACTTAGTTTGAGGGAGTAAGTTTAGGGCTACTGTTAGTTTTCGGGTAACTGTTATGGTTGGTGTTAGCGTCAGGGCCATTTTAGGATTGGGGTTGAGCTTAAGGTGTCCGCCAAGGGTTAGGGTTAGGTCTATGGTTTGAGTTAGGCTTCAGGATAGGTTAGGTTTGAACTTAGTTTGAGGGAGTAAGTTTAGGGCTACTGTTAGTTTTCGGTTCAGTGTTACGGTTGGAGATAGCGTCGGGGTCAGGTTATGGTTGGGGTTGAGCTTAAGGTGTCCGCCTAGGGTTAGGGTTAGGTGTATGGTTTGATTTAGGCTTCAGGTTAGGTTCGGTTTGAACTTAGTTTGAGGGAGTAAGTTTAGGGCTACTGTTAGTTTTCGGTTCAGTGTTATGGTTGGAGATAGCGTCAGGGTCAGGTTATGGTTGGGCTTGAAATTCAGGTGTCCGCCTAGGGTTAGGGTTAGGTCTATGGTTTGAGTTAGGCTTCAGGTTAGGTTAGGTTTGAAATTAGTTTGAGGGAGTAAGTTTAGGGCTACTGTTAGTTTTCGGTTCAGTGTTACGGTTGGAGTTAGCGTGAGGGTCAGGTTAGGGTTGGGGTTGAGCTTAAGGTGTTCGCCTAGGGTTAGAGTTAGGTGTATGGTTTGATTTAGGCTTCAGGTTAGGTTAGGTTTGAACTTAGTTTGAGGGAGTAAGTTTAGGGCTACTGTTAGTTTTCGGGTAACTGTTATGGTTGGAGTTAGCGTCAGGGCCAGGTTAGGGTTGGGGTTGAGCATAAGGTGTACGCCTAAGGTTAGGGTTAGGTCTATGGTTTGAGTTAGTCTTCAGGTTAGGTTAGGTTTGAACTTAGTTTGAGGGAGTAAGTTTAGGGCTACTGTTTGTTTTCGGTTCAGTGTTTCGGTTGGAGTTAGCGTGAGGGTCAGGTTAGGGTAGGGGTTGAGCTTAAGGTGTTCGCCTAGGGTTAGGGTTAAGTGTATGGTTTGATTTAGGCTTCAGGTTAGGTTAGGTTTGAACTTAGTTTGAGGGAGTAAGTTTAGGGCTACTGTTAGTTTTCGGGTAACTGTTACGGTTGGAGTTAGCGTCAGGTCCAGGTTAGGGTTGGCGTTGAGCTAATGGTGTCCGCCTAGGGTTAGGGATAGGTGTATGGTTTGATTTAGGCTTCAGGTTAGGTTAGGTTTGAAGTTAGTTTGAGGGAGTAAGTTTAGGGCTACTGTTAGTTTTCGGATAACTGTTAAAGTTGGAGTAAGCGCGTGGGTCAGTTTAGCGTAGGGGTTGAGCTTAAGGTGTCCGCCTAGGGTTAGGGTTAGTTGTATGATTTGATTAAGGCTTCAGGTTAGGTTAGGTTTGAACGTAGTTTGAGGGAGTAAGTTTAGGGCTACTGTTAGTTTTCGGGTAACTGTTATGGTTGGAGTTACCGTCAGGGCCATTATATGATTGGGGTTGAGCTTAAGGTTACCGCCAAGGGTTAGGGTTAGGTCTATGGTTTGAGTTAGGCTTCAGGTTAGGTTAGGTATGAACTTAGTTTGAGGGAATAAGATTAGGGCTACTGTTAGTTTTGGGTTCAGTGTTACGGTTGGAGTTAGCGCGAGGGTCAGGTTAGGGTTGGGGTTGAGCTAAAGGTGTCCGCCTAGGGTTAGGTTTAGGTCTCTGGTTTCATTTAGGCTTCAGGTTAGGTTAGGATTGAACTTAGTTTGAGGGAGTAAGTTTAGGGCTACTGTTAGTTTTCGGTTCAGTGTTAACGTTGGAGATAGCGTCACGGTAAGGTTAGGGTTGGAGTTGAGATTAAGGTGTCCGCCTAGGGTTAGGGTTAGGTCTATGGTTTGAGTTAGGCTTCAGGTTAGGTTAGGTTTGAACTTAGTTTGAGGGAGTAAGTTTAGGGCTACTGTTAGTTTTCGGTTGAGTGTTACGGTTGGAGTAAGAGTCAGGGTCAGGTTAGGGTTGGGGTTGAGCATAAGGTGTACACCTAGGGTTAGGGTAAGGTCTATGGTTTGAGTTAGGCTTCAAGTTAGGTTAGGTTTGAAATTAGTTTGAGGGTGTAAGTTTAGGGCTAATGTTAGTTTTCGGTTCAGTGTTACGGTTGGAGTTAGCGTGAGGGTCAGGTTAGGGTTGGGGTTGAGGTTAAGCTGTCCGCCTAGGGTTAGTGTTAGGTGTATGGTTTGATTTAGGCTTCAGGTTAGGTTAGGTTTGAGCTTAGTTTGAGGGAGTAAGTTTAGGGCGACTGTTAGTTTTCTGGTAACTGTTAGGGTTCGAGTTAGCGTCAGGGTCAGGTTAGGGTTGGGGTTGAGCTTAAGGTTTCCGCCTAGGGTTTGGGTTAGGTCTATGGTTTGAGTTAGGCTTCAGGTTAGGTTAGGTTTGAAGTTAGTTTGAGGGAGTAAGTTTAGGGCTACTCTTAGTTTTCGGGTCAGTGTTACGGTTGGAGATAGCGTCAGGGTTAGGTTAGGGTTGGGGTTGAGCTTCAGGTGTCCGCCTAGGGTTAGGGTTAGGTCTATGGTTTGAGTTAGGCTTCAGGTTAGGTTAGGTTTGAAGTTAGTTTGAGGGAGTAAGTTTAGTGCTACTCTTAGTTTTCGGTTCAGTGTTACGGTTGGAGATAGCGTCAGGGTTAGGTTAGGGTTGGGGTTGAGCTTCAGGTGTCCGCCTAGGGTTAGGGTTAGGTCTATGGTTTGAGTTAGGCTTCAGGTTAGGTTAGGTTTGAACTTAGTTTGAGGGAGTAAGTTTAGGGCTACTGTTAGTTTTCGGTTGAGTGTTACGGTTGGAGTAAGAGTCAGGGTCAGGTTAGGGTTGTGGTTGAGCTTCAGGTGTCCGCCTAGGGTTAGGGTTAGGTCTATGGTTTGAGTTAGGCTTCAGGTTAGGTTAGGTTTGAACTTAGTTTGAGGGAGTAATTTTAGGGATACTGTTAGTTTTCGGGTAACTGTTACGGTTGGAGTTAGCGTCAGGTCCAGGTTAGGGTTGGCGTTGAGCTATTGGTGTCCGCCTAGGGTTAGGGTTAGGTGTATGGTTTGATTTAGGCTTCAGGTTAGGTTAGGTTTGAAGTTAGTTTGAGGGAATAAGTTTAGGGCTACTGTTAGTTTTCGGTTAACTGTTACAGTTGGAGTAAGCGTGAGGGTCATGTTAGGGTTGGGGTTGAGCTTAAGGTGTCCGCCTAGGGTTAGGGTTAGGTGTATGATTTGATTAAGGCTTCAGGTTAGGTTAGGTTTGAACGTAGTTTGAGGGAGTAAGTTTAGGGCTACTGTTAGTTTTCGGGTAACTTTTATGGTTGGAGTTACCGTCAGGGCCATTTTAGGATTGGGCTTGAGCTTAAGGTGTCCGCCAAGGGTTAGGGTTAGGTCTATGGTTTGAGTTAGGCTTCAGGTTAGGTTAGGTATGAACTTAGTTTGAGGGAGTAAGATTAGTGCTACTGTTAGTTTTCGGTTCAGTGTTACGGTTGGAGTTAGCGCGAGTGTCAGGTTAGGGTTGGGGTTGAGCGAAAGGTGTCTGCCTAGGGTTAGGTTTAGGTCTATGGTTTCATTTAGGCTTCAGGTTAGGTTAGGATTGAACTTAGTTTGAGGGAGTAAGTTTTGGGCTACTGTTAGTTTTCGGTTCAGTGTTACCTTTGGAGATAGCGTCAGGGTAAGGTTAGGTTTGGAGTTGAGCTTAAGGTGTCCGCCTAGGGTTAGGGTTATGTGTATGATTTGATTAAGGCTTCAGGTTAGGTTAGGTTTGACCTTAGTTTGAGGGAGTAAGTTTAGGGCTACTGTTAGTTTTCGGGTAACTGTTATGGTTGGAATTAGCGTCAGGGCCAGGTTAGGGTTGGGGTTGAGCTTAAGGTGTCCGCCTAGGGTTAGGGTTAGGTCTATGGTTTGAGTTAGGCTTCAGGTTAGGTTAGGTTTGAACTTAGTTTGAGGGAGTAAGTTTAGGGCTACTGTTAATTTTCGGTTCAGTGTTACAGTTGGAGATATTGTCAGGGTCAGGTTAGGGTTGTGGTTGAGCTTAAGGTGTCCGCCTAGGGTTAGGATTAGGTGTATGGTTTGTTTTAGGCTTCAGGTTAGGTTAGGTTTGAACTTAGTTTCAGGGAGTAAGTTTAGGGCTACTGTTAGTTTTCGGTTCAGTGTTACGGTTGGAGATAGCGTCAGGGTCAGGTTAGGGTTGCGCTTGAACTTCAGGTGTCCGCCTAGGGTTAGGGTTAGGTGTATGGTTTGATTTAGGCTTCAGGTTAGGTTAGGTTTGAAGTTAGTTTCAGGGAATAAGTTTAGGGCTACTGTTAGTTTTCGGTTAACTGTTACAGTTGGAGTAAGCGTGAGGGTCAGGTTAGGGTAGGGGTTGAGCTTAAGGTGTCTGCCTAGGGTTAGGGTTAGGTGTATGATTTGATTAAGGCTTCAGGTTAGGTTAGGTTTGAACGTAGTTTGAGGGAGTAAGTTTAGGGCTACTGTTAGTTTTCGGGTTACTGTTATGGTTGGAGTTAGCGTCAGGGCCATTTTAGGATTGGGCTTGAGCTTAAGGTGCCGCCAAGGGTTAGGGTTAGGTCTATGGTTTGAGTTAGGCTTCAGGTTAGGTTAGGTTTGAACTTAGTTTGAGGGAGTAAGTTTAGAGCTACTGTTACTTTTCGGTTCAGTGTTACGGTTGGAGGTAGCGTCAGGGTCAGGTTAGGGTTGGGGTTGAGCTTCAGGTGTCCGCCTAGGGTTAGGGTTAGGTCTATGGTTTGAGTTAGGCTTCAGGTTAGGTTAGGTTTGAACTTAGTTTGAGGGAGTAAGTTTAGGGCTACTGTTAGTTTTCGGTTCAGTGTTACGGTTGGAGTTAGTGTGAGGGTCAGGTTACGGTTGGGTTTGAGCTTAAGGTGTTCGCCTATGGTTAGGGTTAGGTGTATGGTTTGATTTAGGCTTCAGGTTAGGTTAGGTTTGAACTTAGTTTGAGGGAGTAAGTTTAGGGCTACTGTTAGTTTTCGGTTCAGTGTTACGGTTGGAGATAGCGTCAGGGTTAGGTTAGGGTTGGGGTTGAGCTTCAGGTGTCCGCCTAGGGTTAGGGTTAGGTCTATGGTTTCAGTTAGGCTTCAGGTTAGGTTAGGTTTGAAATTAGATTGAGGGTGTAAGTTTAGGGCTAATGTTAGTTTTCGGTTCAGTGTTACGGTTGGATTTAGCATGAGGGTCAGGTTAGGGTTGGGGTTGAGGTTAAGCTGTCCGCCTAGGGTTAGGGTTAGGTGTATGGTTTGATTTAGGCTTCAGGTTAGGTTAGCTTTGAGCTTAGTTTGAGGGAGTAAGTTTAGGGCGACTGTTAGTTTTCTGGTAACTGTTATGGTTGGAGTTAGCGTCAGGGCCAGGTTCGGGTTGGGGTTGAGCTTAAGGTTTCCGCCTAGGGTTTGGGTTAGGTCTATGGTTTGAGTTAGGCTTCAGGTTAGGTTAGGTTTGAACTTAGTTTGAGGGAGTAAGTTTAGGGCTACTGTTAGTTTTCGGTTCAGTGTTACTTTTGGAGATAGCGTCAGGGTCAGGTTAGGGTTGGGGTTGAGCTTCAGGTGTCCGCCTAGGGTTAGGGTTAGGTCTATGGTTTGAGTTAGGCTTCAGGTTAGGTTAGGTTACAACTTAGTTTGAGGGATTAAGTTTAGGGATACTGTTAGTTTTCAGTTCAGTGTTACGGTTGGATTTAGCGTGAGGGTCAGGTTAGGGTTGGGGTTTAGCTTAAGGTGTCCGCCTAGGGTAGGGGTGAGGTGTATGGTTTAATTTAGGCTTCAGGTTAGGTTAGGTTTGAACTTAGTTTGAGGGAGTAAGTTTAGGGCTACTGTTAGTTTTCGGGTAACTGTTATGGTTGGAGTTAGCGTCAGGGCCATTTTAGGACTGGGGTTGAGCTTAAGGTGTCCGCCAAGGGTTAGGTTTAGGTCTATGGTTTGAGTTAGGCTTCAGGTTTGGTTAGGTTTGAAGTTAGTTTGAGAGAGTAAGTTTAAGGCTACTGTTAGTTTTCGGTTCAGTGTTACTGTTGGAGATAGCGTCAGGGTCAGGTTAGGGTTGGGGTTGAGATTCTGGTGTCCGCCTAGGGTTAGGGTTAGGTCTATGGTTTGAGTTATGCTTCAGGTTAGGTTAGGTTTGAAGTTAGTTTGAGGGAGTAAGTTTAGGGCTACTCTTAGTTTTCGGTTCAGTGTTACGGTTGGAGATAGCGTCAGGGTTAGATTAGGGTTGGGGTTGAGCTTCAGGTGTCCGCCTAGTGTTAGGGTTAGGTCTATGGTTTGAGTTAGGCTTCAGGTTAGGTTAGGTTTGAACTTAGTTTGAGGGAGTAAGTTTAGGGCTACTGTTAGTTTTCGGTTCAGTGTTACAGTTGGAGTTAGCGTGAAGGTCAGGTTAGGGTCGGGGTTGAGCTTAAGGTGTCCGCCTAGGGTTAGGGTTAGGTCTATGTTTTGAGTTAGGCTTCAGGTTAGGTTAGGTTTGAACTTAGTTTGAGGGATTAAGTTTAGGGCTACTGTTAGTATTCGGTTCAGTGTTACGGTTGGATTTAGCGTGAGGGTCAGGTTAGGGTTGGGGTTGAGCTTAAGGTGTCCGCCTGGGGTTAGCGTTAGTTGTATTGTTTGATTTAGGCTTCAGGTTAGGTTAGGTTTGAACTTAGTTTGAGGGAGTACGTTTAGGGCTACTGTTAGTTTTCGGGTAACTGTTATGGTTGGAGTTAGGGTCAGGGCCATTTTAGGATTGGGGTTGAGCTTAAGGTGTCCGCCAAGGGTTAGGGTTAGGTCTATGGTTTGAGTTAGGCTTCAGGATAGGTTAGGTTTGAACTTAGTTTGAGGGAGTAAGTTTAGGGCTACTGTTAGTTTTCGGTTCAGTGTTACGTTTGGAGATAGCGTCAGGGTCAGGTTAGGGTTGGGGTTGAGCTTCAGGTGTCAGCCTAGGGTTAGGGTTAGGTCTATGGTTTGAGTTAGGCTTCAGGTTAGGTTAGGTTTGAACTTAGTTTGAGGGAGTAAGTTTAGGGCTACTGTTTGTTTTCGGTTCAGTGTTTCGGTTGGAGTTAGCATGAGGGTCAGGTTAGGGTAGGGGTTGAGCTTAAGGTGTCCGCCTAGGGTTAGGGTTAGGTGTATGGTTTGAGTTAGGCTTCAGGTTAGGTTAGTTTTGAAATTAGTTTGAGGGAGTAAGTTTAGGGCTAATGTTAGTTTTCGGTTCAGTGTTACGGTTGGAGTAAGCGTGAGGGTCAGGTTAGGGTTGGGGTTGAGGTTAAGGTGTCCGCCTAGGGTTAGGGTTAGGTGTATGGTTTGATTTAGACTTCAGGTTAGGTTAGGTTTGAGCTTAGTTTGAGGGAGTAAGTTTAGGGCGACTATTAGTTTTCTGGTAACTGTTATGGTTGGAGTTAGCGTAAGGGCCAGGTTAGGGTTGGGGTTGAGCTTAAGGTTTCCGCATAGGGTTAGGGTTAGGTCTATGGTTTGAGTTAGGCTTCAGGTTAGGTTAGGTTTGAACTTAGTTTGAGGGAGTAAGTTTAGGGCTACTGTTAGTTTTCCGTTCAGTGTTACGGTTCGAGATAGCGTCAGGGTCAGGTTAGGGTTGGGGTTGAGCTTCAGGTGTCCGCCTAGGGTTAGGGTTAGGTCTATGGTTTGAGTTAGGCTTCAGGTTAGGTTAGGTTTGTACTTAGTTTGAGGGAGTAAGTTTAGGGATACTGTTAGTTTTCAGTTCAGTGTTACGGTTGCATTTAGCGTGAGGGTCAGGTTAGGGTTGGGGTTTAGCTTAAGGTGTCCGCCTAGGGTTGGGGTTAGGTGTATGGTTTGATTTAGGCTTCAGGTTAGGTTAGGTTTGAACTTAGTTTGAGGGAGTAAGTTTAGGGCTACTGTTAGTTTTCGATTCAGTGTTACGGTTGGAGTTAGCGTGAGGGTCAGGTTACGGTTGGGTTTGAGCTTAAGGTGTCCGCCTAGGGTTAGGGTTAGGTGTTTGGTTTGATTTAGGCTTCAGGTTAGGTTAGGTTTGAACTTAGTTTGAGGGAGTAAGTTTAGGGCTACTGTTAGTTTTCGGTTCAGTGTTACGGTTGGAGATAGCGTCAGGGTCAGGTTAGGGTTGGGGTTGAGCTTCAGGTGTCCGCCTAGGGTTCGGGTTAGGTCTATGGTTTGAGTTAGGCTTCAGGTTAGGTTAGGTTTGAAATTAGTTTGAGGGAGTAAGTTTAGGGCTAATGTTAGTTTTCGGTTCAGTGTTACGGTTGGAGTTTGCGTGAGGGTCAGGTTAGGGTTGGGGTTGAGGTTAAGGTGTCCGCCTAGGGTTAGGGTTAGGTGTATGGTTTGATTTAGGCTTCAGGTTAGGTTAGGTTTCAGCTTAGTTTGAGGGAGTAAGTTTAGGGCGACTGTTAGTTTTCTGGTAACTGTTATGGTTGGAGTTAATGTCAGGGCCAGGTTAGGGTTGGGGTTGAGCTTAAGGTTTCCGCCTAGGGTTAGGGTTAGGTCTATGGTTTGAGTTAGGCTTCAGGTTAGGTTAGGTTTGAACTTAGTTTGAGGGAGTAAGTTTAGGGCTACTGTTAGTTTTCGGTTCAGTGTTACGGTTGGAGATAGCGTCAGGGTCAGGTTAGCGTTGGGGTTGAGCTTCAGGTGTCCGCCTAGGGTTAGGGTTAGGTCTATGGTTTTTGTTAGGCTTCAGGTTAGGTTAGGTTTGAACTTAGTTTGAGGGATTAAGTTTAGGGCTATTGTTAGTTTTCGGTTAACTGTTACAGTTGGAGTAAGCGAGAGGGTCAGGTTAGGGTAGGGGTTGAGCTTAAGGTGTCCGCCTAGGTTTAGGGTTAGGTGTATGATTTGATTAAGGCTTCAGGATAGGTTAGGTTTGAAATTAGTTTGAGGGAGTAAGTTTAGGGCTACTGTTAGTTTTCGGGTAACTGTTATGGTTGGAGTTAGCGTCAGGGCTAGGTTCGGTTGGGGTTGAGCTTAAGGTGTCCGCCTAGGTTTAGGGTTATGTCTATGGTTTGAGTTAGGCTTCAGGTTAGGTTAGGTTTGAACTTAGTTTGAGGGAGTAAGTTTAGGGCTATGGTTAGTTTTCGGTTCAGTGTTACGGTTGGAGATAGCGTCAGGGTCAGGTTAGGGTTGGGGTTGAGCTTAAGGTGTCCGCCTAGGGTTAGGGTTAGGTGTATGGTTTGATTTAGGCTTCAGGTTAGGTTAGGTTTGAACTTAGTTTGAGGGAGTAAGTTTAGGGCTACTGTTAGTTTTCGGTTCAGTGTTATGGTTGGAGATAGCGTCAGGGTCAGGTTATGGTTGGGCTTGAACTTCAGGTGTCCGCCTAGGGTTAGGGTTAGGTCTATGGTTTGAGTTAGGCTTCAGGTTAGGTTAGGTTTGAAATTAGTTTGAGGGAGTAAGTTTAGAGCTACTGTTAGTTTTCGGTTCAGTGTTACGGTTGGAGTTAGCGTGAGGGTCAGGTTAGGGTCGGGGTTGAGCTTAAGGTGTCCGCCTAGGGTTAGGGTTAGGTCTATGGTTTGAGTTAGGCTTCAGGTTAGGTTAGGTTTGAATTTAGTTTGAGGGATTAAGTTTAGGGCTACTGTTAGTTTTCGGTTCTGTGTTACGGTTGGATTTAGCGTGAGGGTCAGGTTAGGGTTGGGGTTGAGCTTCAGGTGTCCGCCTAGGGTTAGGGTTAGGTCTATGGTTTGAGTTAGGCTTCAGGTTAGGTTAGGTTTGAAATTAGTTTGAGGGAGTAAGTTTAGGGCTACTGTTAGTTTTCGGTTGAGTGTTACGGTTGGAGTAAGTGTCAGGGTCAGGTTAGGTTTGGGGTTGAGCTTCAGGTGTCCGCCTAGGGTTAGGGTTAAGTCTATGGTTTGAGTTAGGCTTAAGGTTAGGTTAGGTTTGAAATTAGTTTGAGGGAGTAAGTTTAGGGCTACTGTTAGTTTTCGGTTCAGTGTTACGGTTGGAGTTAGCGTGAGGGTCAGGTTAGGGTTGGGGTTGAGCTTAAGGTGTTCGCCTAGGGTTAGAGTTAGGTGTAAGGTTTGATTTGGGCTTCAGGTTAGGTTAGGTTTGAACTTAGTTTGAGGGAGTAAGTTTAGGGCTACTGTTAGTTTTCGGGTAACTGTTATGGTTGGAGTTAGCGTCAGGGCCAGGTTATGGTTGGGGTTGAGCATAAGGTGTACGCCTAGGGTTAGGGTTAGGTCTATGGTTTGAGTTAGCCATCAGGTTAGGTTAGGTTTGAACTTAGTTTGAGGGAGTAAGTTTAGGGCTACTGTTTGTTTTCGATTCAGTGTTTCGGTTGGAGTTAGCGTGAGGGTCAGGTTAGGGTAGGGGTTGAGCTTAAGGTGTCCCCCTAGGGTTAGGGTTAGGTGTATGGTTTGATTTAGGCTTCAGGTTAGGTTAGGTTTGAACTTAGTTTGAGGGAGTATGTTTAGGGCTACTGTTAGTTTTCGGTTCAGTGTTACGTTTGGAGATAGCGTCAGGGTTAGGTTAGGGTTGGGGTTGAGCTTCAGGTGTCCGCCTAGGGTTAGGGTTAGGTCTATGGTTTGAGTTAGGCTTCAGGTTAGGTTAGGTTTGAACTTAGTTTGAGGGAGTAAGTTTAGGGCTACTGTTAGTTTTCGGTTCAGTGTTATGGTTGGAGTTAGCGTGAGTGTCAGGTTAGGGTTGGGCTTGAGCTTAAGGTGTCCGCCTAGGGTTAGGTTTGGTGTATGGTTTGATTTAGGCTTCAAATTAGGTTAGGTTTGAACGTAGTTTGAGGGAGTAAGTTTAGGGCTACTGATAGTTTTCGGTTCAGTGTTACGGTTGGAGATAGCGTGAGGTTCAGGTTAGGATTGGGGTTGAGCTTCAGGTGTCCGCCTAGGGTTAGGGTTAGGTCTATGGTTTGAGTTAGGCTTCAGGTTAGGTTAGGTTTGAACTTAGTATGAGGGAGTAAGTTTAGGGCTACTGTTAGTTTTCGGTTCAGTTTTACGGTTGGAGATAGCGTCAGGGTCAGGTTAGGGTTGGTGTTGAGCTTCAGGTGTCCGCCTAGGGTTAGGGTTAGTTGTATGGTTTGATTTAGGCTTCAGGTTAGGTTAGGTTTGAAGTTAGTTTGAGGGAGTAAGTTTAGGGCTACTGTTAGTTTTCGGTTAACTGTTACAGTTGGAGTAAGCGTGAGGGTCAGGTTAGGGTAGGGGTTGAGCTTAAGGTGTCCGCCTAGGGTTAGGGTTAGGTGTATGATTTGATTAAGGCTTCAGGTTAGGTTAGGTTTGAACTTAGTTTGAGGGAGTAAGTTTAGGGCTACTGTTAGTTTTCGGGTAACTGTTATGGTTGGAGTTAGCATCAGGGCCAGGTTCGGTTGGGGTTGAGCTTAAGGTGTCCGCCTAGGGTTAGGGTTATGTCTATGGTTTGAGTTAGGCTTCAGGTTAGGTTAGGTTTGAACTTAGTTTGAGGGAGTAAGTTTAGGGCTATGGTTTGTTTTCGGTTCAGTGTTACGGTTGGAGATAGCGTCAGGGTCAGGTTAGGGTTGGGGTTGAGCTTCAGGTGTCCGCCTAGGGTTAGGGTTAGGTCTATGGTTTGATTTAGGCTTCAGGTTAGGTTAGGTTTGAACTTAGTTTGAGGGAGTAAGTTTAGGGCTACTCTTAGTTTTCGGTTCAATGTTACGGTTGGAGATAGCGTCAGGGTTAGGTTAGGGTTGGGGTTGAGCTTCAGGTGTCCGCCTAGGGTTAGGGTTAGGTCTATGGTTTGAGTTAGGCTTCAGGTTAGGTTAGGTTTGAAGTTAGTTTGAGGGAGTAAGTTTAGGGCTACTCTTAGTTTTCGGTTCAGTGTTACGGTTGGAGATAGCGTCAGCGTTATGTTAGGGTTGGGGTTGAGCTTCAGGTGTCCGCCTAGGGTTAGGGTTAGGTGTATGGTTTGAGTTAGGCTTCAGGTTAGGTTAGTTTTGAAATTAGTTTGAGGGAGTAAGTTTAGGGCTAATGTTAGTTTTCGGTTCAGTGTTACGGTTGGAGTTAGCGTGAGGGTCAGGTTACGGTTGGGTTTGAGCTTAAGGTGTCCGCCTAGGGTTAGGGTTAGGTGTTTGGTTTGATTTAGGCTTCAGGTTAGGTTAGGTTTGAACTTAGTTTGAGGGAGTAAGTTTAGGGCTACTGTTAGTTTTCTGGTAACTGTTATGGTTGGAGTTAGCGTAAGGGCCAGGTTAGGGTTGGGGTTGAGCTTAAGGTTTCCGCATAGGGTTAGGGTTAGGTCTATGGTTTGAGTTAGGCTTCAGGTTAGGTTAGGTTTGAACTTAGTTTGAGGGAGTAAGTTTAGGGCTACTGTTAGTTTTCCGTTCAGTGTTACGGTTCGAGATAGCGTCAGGGTCAGGTTAGGGTTGGGGTTGAGCTTCAGGTGTCCGCCTAGGGTTAGGGTTAGGTCTATGGTTTGAGTTAGGCTTCAGGTTAGGTTAGGTTTGTACTTAGTTTGAGGGAGTAAGTTTAGGGATACTGTTAGTTTTCAGTTCAGTGTTACGGTTGCATTTAGCGTGAGGGTCAGGTTAGGGTTGGGGTTTAGCTTAAGGTGTCCGCCTAGGGTTGGGGTTAGGTGTATGGTTTGATTTAGGCTTCAGGTTAGGTTAGGTTTGAACTTAGTTTGAGGGAGTAAGTTTAGGGCTACTGTTAGTTTTCGATTCAGTGTTACGGTTGGAGTTAGCGTGAGGGTCAGGTTACGGTTGGGTTTGAGCTTAAGGTGTCCGCCTAGGGTTAGGGTTAGGTGTTTGGTTTGATTTAGGCTTCAGGTTAGGTTAGGTTTGAACTTAGTTTGAGGGAGTAAGTTTAGGGCTACTGTTAGTTTTCGGTTCAGTGTTACGGTTGGAGATAGCGTCAGGGTCAGGTTAGGGTTGGGGTTGAGCTTCAGGTGTCCGCCTAGGGTTCGGGTTAGGTCTATGGTTTGAGTTAGGCTTCAGGTTAGGTTAGGTTTGAAATTAGTTTGAGGGAGTAAGTTTAGGGCTAATGTTAGTTTTCGGTTCAGTGTTACGGTTGGAGTTTGCGTGAGGGTCAGGTTAGGGTTGGGGTTGAGGTTAAGGTGTCCGCCTAGGGTTAGGGTTAGGTGTATGGTTTGATTTAGGCTTCAGGTTAGGTTAGGTTTCAGCTTAGTTTGAGGGAGTAAGTTTAGGGCGACTGTTAGTTTTCTGGTAACTGTTATGGTTGGAGTTAATGTCAGGGCCAGGTTAGGGTTGGGGTTGAGCTTAAGGTTTCCGCCTAGGGTTAGGGTTAGGTCTATGGTTTGAGTTAGGCTTCAGGTTAGGTTAGGTTTGAACTTAGTTTGAGGGAGTAAGTTTAGGGCTACTGTTAGTTTTCGGTTCAGTGTTACGGTTGGAGATAGCGTCAGGGTCAGGTTAGCGTTGGGGTTGAGCTTCAGGTGTCCGCCTAGGGTTAGGGTTAGGTCTATGGTTTTTGTTAGGCTTCAGGTTAGGTTAGGTTTGAACTTAGTTTGAGGGATTAAGTTTAGGGCTATTGTTAGTTTTCGGTTAACTGTTACAGTTGGAGTAAGCGAGAGGGTCAGGTTAGGGTAGGGGTTGAGCTTAAGGTGTCCGCCTAGGTTTAGGGTTAGGTGTATGATTTGATTAAGGCTTCAGGATAGGTTAGGTTTGAAATTAGTTTGAGGGAGTAAGTTTAGGGCTACTGTTAGTTTTCGGGTAACTGTTATGGTTGGAGTTAGCGTCAGGGCTAGGTTCGGTTGGGGTTGAGCTTAAGGTGTCCGCCTAGGGTTAGGGTTATGTCTATGGTTTGAGTTAGGCTTCAGGTTAGGTTAGGTTTGAACTTAGTTTGAGGGAGTAAGTTTAGGGCTATGGTTAGTTTTCGGTTCAGTGTTACGGTTGGAGATAGCGTCAGGGTCAGGTTAGGGTTGGGGTTGAGCTTAAGGTGTCCGCCTAGGGTTAGGGTTAGGTGTATGGTTTGATTTAGGCTTCAGGTTAGGTTAGGTTTGAACTTAGTTTGAGGGAGTAAGTTTAGGGCTACTGTTAGTTTTCGGTTCAGTGTTATGGTTGGAGATAGCGTCAGGGTCAGGTTATGGTTGGGCTTGAACTTCAGGTGTCCGCCTAGGGTTAGGGTTAGGTCTATGGTTTGAGTTAGGCTTCAGGTTAGGTTAGGTTTGAAATTAGTTTGAGGGAGTAAGTTTAGAGCTACTGTTAGTTTTCGGTTCAGTGTTACGGTTGGAGTTAGCGTGAGGGTCAGGTTAGGGTCGGGGTTGAGCTTAAGGTGTCCGCCTAGGGTTAGGGTTAGTTCTATGGTTTGAGTTAGGCTTCAGGTTAGGTTAGGTTTGAATTTAGTTTGAGGGATTAAGTTTAGGGCTACTGTTAGTTTTCGGTTCTGTGTTACGGTTGGATTTAGCGTGAGGGTCAGGTTAGGGTTGGGGTTGAGCTTCAGGTGTCCGCCTAGGGTTAGGGTTAGGTCTATGGTTTGAGTTAGGCTTCAGGTTAGGTTAGGTTTGAAATTAGTTTGAGGGAGTAAGTTTAGGGCTACTGTTAGTTTTCGGTTGAGTGTTACGGTTGGAGTAAGTGTCAGGGTCAGGTTAGGTTTGGGGTTGAGCTTCAGGTGTCCGCCTAGGGTTAGGGTTAAGTCTATGGTTTGAGTTAGGCTTAAGGTTAGGTTAGGTTTGAAATTAGTTTGAGGGAGTAAGTTTAGGGCTACTGTTAGTTTTCGGTTCAGTGTTACGGTTGGAGTTAGCGTGAGGGTCAGGTTAGGGTTGGGGTTGAGCTTAAGGTGTTCGCCTAGGGTTAGAGTTAGGTGTAAGGTTTGATTTGGGCTTCAGGTTAGGTTAGGTTTGAACTTAGTTTGAGGGAGTAAGTTTAGGGCTACTGTTAGTTTTCGGGTAACTGTTATGGTTGGAGTTAGCGTCAGGGCCAGGTTATGGTTGGGGTTGAGCATAAGGTGTACGCCTAGGGTTAGGGTTAGGTCTATGGTTTGAGTTAGCCATCAGGTTAGGTTAGGTTTGAACTTAGTTTGAGGGAGTAAGTTTAGGGCTACTGTTTGTTTTCGATTCAGTGTTTCGGTTGGAGTTAGCGTGAGGGTCAGGTTAGGGTAGGGGTTGAGCTTAAGGTGTCCCCCTAGGGTTAGGGTTAGGTGTATGGTTTGATTTAGGCTTCAGGTTAGGTTAGGTTTGAACTTAGTTTGAGGGAGTATGTTTAGGGCTACTGTTAGTTTTCGGTTCAGTGTTACGTTTGGAGATAGCGTCAGGGTTAGGTTAGGGTTGGGGTTGAGCTTCAGGTGTCCGCCTAGGGTTAGGGTTAGGTCTATGGTTTGAGTTAGGCTTCAGGTTAGGTTAGGTTTGAACTTAGTTTGAGGGAGTAAGTTTAGGGCTACTGTTAGTTTTCGGTTCAGTGTTATGGTTGGAGTTAGCGTGAGTGTCAGGTTAGGGTTGGGCTTGAGCTTAAGGTGTCCGCCTAGGGTTAGGTTTGGTGTATGGTTTGATTTAGGCTTCAAATTAGGTTAGGTTTGAACGTAGTTTGAGGGAGTAACTTTAGGGCTACTGATAGTTTTCGGTTCAGTGTTACGGTTGGAGATAGCGTGAGGTTCAGGTTAGGATTGGGGTTGAGCTTCAGGTGTCCGCCTAGGGTTAGGGTTAGGTCTATGGTTTGAGTTAGGCTTCAGGTTAGGTTAGGTTTCAACTTAGTATGAGGGAGTAAGTTTAGGGCTACTGTTAGTTTTCGGTTCAGTTTTACGGTTGGAGATAGCGTCAGGGTCAGGTTAGGGTTGGTGTTGAGCTTCAGGTGTCCGCCTAGGGTTAGGGTTAGTTGTATGGTTTGATTTAGGCTTCAGGTTAGGTTAGGTTTGAAGTTAGTTTGAGGGAGTAAGTTTAGGGCTACTGTTAGTTTTCGGTTAACTGTTACAGTTGGAGTAAGCGTGAGGGTCAGGTTAGGGTAGGGGTTGAGCTTAAGGTGTCCGCCTAGGGTTAGGGTTAGGTGTATGATTTGATTAAGGCTTCAGGTTAGGTTAGGTTTGAACTTAGTTTGAGGGAGTAAGTTTAGGGCTACTGTTAGTTTTCGGGTAACTGTTATGGTTGGAGTTAGCATCAGGGCCAGGTTCGGTTGGGGTTGAGCTTAAGGTGTCCGCTTAGGGTTAGGGTTATGTCTATGGTTTGAGTTAGGCTTCAGGTTAGGTTAGGTTTGAACTTAGTTTGAGGGAGTAAGTTTAGGGCTATGGTTTGTTTTCGGTTCAGTGTTACGGTTGGAGATAGCGTCAGGGTCAGGTTAGGGTTGGGGTTGAGCTTCAGGTGTCCGCCTAGGGTTAGGGTTAGGTCTATGGTTTGATTTAGGCTTCAGGTTAGGTTAGGTTTGAACTTAGTTTGAGGGAGTAAGTTTAGGGCTACTCTTAGTTTTCGGTTCAATGTTACGGTTGGAGATAGCGTCAGGGTTAGGTTAGGGTTGGGGTTGAGCTTCAGGTGTCCGCCTAGGGTTAGGGTTAGGTCTATGGTTTGAGTTAGGCTTCAGGTTAGGTTAGGTTTGAACTTAGTTTGAGGGAGTAAGTTTAGGGCTACTGTTAGTTTTCGGTTCAGTGTTATGGTTGGAGTTAGCGTGAGTGTCAGGTTAGGGTTGGGCTTGAGCTTAAGGTGTCCGCCTAGGGTTAGGGTTAGGTGTACGGTTTGATTTAGGCTTCAGGTTAGGTTAGGTTTGAACTTAGTTTGAGGGAGTAAGTTTAGGGCTATGGTTTGTTTTCGGTTCAGTGTTACGGTTGGAGATAGCGTGAGGTTCAGGTTAGGGTTGGGGTTGAGCTTCAGGTGTCCGCCTAGGGTTAGGGTTAGGTCTATGGTTTGAGTTAGGCTTCAGGTTAGGTTAGGTTTGAACTTAGTTTGAGGGAGTAAGTTTAGGGCTACTGTTAGTTTTCGGTTCAGTGTTACGGTTGGAGATAGCGTCAGGGTCAGGTTAGGGTTGGTGTTGAGCTTCAGGTGTCCGCCTAGGGTTAGGGTTAGGTCTATGGTTTGAGTTAGGCTTCAGGTTAGGTTAGGTTTGAACTTAGTTTGAGGGAGTAAGTTTAGGGCTACTGTTATTTTTCGGTTCAGTGTTACGGTTGGAGTAAGAGTCAGGGTCAGGTTAGGGTTGGGGTTGAGCTTCAGGTGTCCGCCTAGGGTTAGGGTTATGTCTATGGTTTGAGTTAGGCTTCAGATTAGGTTAGGTTTGAAATTAGTTTGAGGGAGAAAGTTTAGGGCTACTGTTAGTTTTCGGTTCAGTATTACGGTTGGAGTTAGCGTGAGGGTCAGGTTAGGGTCGGGGTTGAGCTTACGGTGTCCGCCTAGGGTTAGGGTTAGGTCTATGGTTTGAGTTAGGGTTCAGGTAAGGTTAGGTTTGAACTTAGTTTGAGGGATTAAGTTTAGGGCTACTGTTAGTTTTCGCTTCAGTGTTACGGTTGGATTTAGCGTGAGGGTCAGGTTAGGGTTGGGGTTGAGGTTAAGGTGTCCGCCTAGGGTTAGCGTTAGGTGTGTGGTTTGATTTAGGCTTCAGGTTAGGTTAGGTTTGAACTTAGTTTGAGGGAGTAAGTTTAGGGCTACTGTTAGTTTTCGGGTAACTGTTATGGTTGGTGTTAGCGTCAGGGCCATTTTAGGATTGGGGTTGAGCTTAAGGTGTCCGCCAAGGGTTAGGGTTAGGTGTATGGTTTGAGTTAGGCTTCAGGATAGGTTAGGTTTGAACTTAGTTTGAGGGAGTAAGTTTAGGGCTACTGTTAGTTTTCGGTTCAGTGTTACGTTTGGAGATAGCGTCAGGGTCAGTTTAGGGTTGGGGTTGAGCTTCAGGTGTCCGCCTAGGGTTAGGGTTAGGTCTATGGTTTGAGTTAGGCTTCAGGTTAGGTTAGGTTTGAACTTAGTTTGAGGGAGTAAGTTTAGGGCTACTGTTAGTTTTCGGTTGAGTGTTACGGTTGGAGTAAGAGTCAGGGTCAGGTTAGGGTTGGGGTTGAGCTTCAGGTGTCCGCCTAGGGTTAGGGTTAAGTCTATGGTTTGAGTTAGGCTTCAGGTTAGGTTAGGTTTGAACTTAGTTTGAGGGAGTAGTTTAGGGCTACTGTTAGTTTTCGGTTCAGTGTTACGGTTGGAGATAGCGTCGGGGTCAGGTTATGGTTGGGGTTGAGCTTAAGGTGTCCGCCTAGGGTTAGGGTTAGGTGTATGGTTTGATTTAGGCTTCAGGTTAGGTTCGGTTTGAACTTAGTTTGAGGGAGTAAGTTTAGGGCTACTGTTAGTTTTCGGTTCAGTGTTATGGTTGGAGAT
Organism: Tupaia tana; assembly: GCA_026018925.1. Lineage (NCBI taxonomy): Eukaryota > Metazoa > Chordata > Mammalia > Scandentia > Tupaiidae > Tupaia > Tupaia tana. Next base: position 108,929 of record JAKSZU010000042.1, on the reverse strand, counting down.
AGCGTCAGGGTCAGGTTGTGGTTGGGCTTGAACTTCAGGTGTCCGCCTAGGGTTAGGGTTAGGTCTATGGTTTGAGTTAGGCTTCAGGTTAGGTTAGGTTTGAAATTAGTTTGAGGGAGTAAGTTTAGGGCTACTGTTAGTTTTCGGTTCAGTGTTACGGTTGGAGTTAGCGTGAGGGTCAGGTTAGGGTTGGGGTTGAGCTTAAGGTGTTCGCCTAGGGTTAGAGTTAGGTGTATGGTTTGATTTAGGCTTCAGGTTAGGTTAGGTTTGAACTTAGTTTGAGGGAGTAAGTTTAGGGCTACTGTTAGTTTTCGGGTAACTGTTATGGTTGGAGTTAGCGTCAGGGCCAGGTTAGGGTTGGGGTTGAGCATAAGGTGTACGCCTTGGGTTAGGGTTAGGTCTATGGTTTGAGTTAGTCTTCAGGTTAGGTTAGGTTTGAACTTAGTTTGAGGGAGTAAGTTTAGGGCTACTGTTTGTTTTCGGTTCAGTGTTTCGGTTGGAGTTAGCGTGAGGGTCAGGTTAGGGTAGGGGTTGAGCTTAAGGTGTTCGCCTAGGGTTAGGGTTAAGTGTATGGTTTGATTTAGGCTTCAGGTTAGGTTAGGTTTGAACTTAGTTTGAGGGAGTAAGTTTAGGGCTACTGTTAGTTTTCGGGTAACTGTTACGGTTGGAGTTAGCGTCAGGTCCAAGTTAGGGTTGGCGTTGAGCTAATGGTGTCCGCCTAGGGTTAGGGATAGGTTTATGGTTTGATTTAGGCTTCAGGTTAGGTTAGGTTTGAAGTTAGTTTGAGGGAGTAAGTTTAGGGCTACTGTTAGTTTTCGGATAACTGTTAAAGTTGGAGTAAGCGCGTGGGTCAGTTTAGCGTAGGGGTTGAGCTTAAGGTGTCCGCCTAGGGTTAGGGTTAGTTGTATGATTTGATTAAGGCTTCAGGTTAGGTTAGGTTTGAACATAGTTTGAGGGAGTAAGTTTAAAGCTACTGTTAGTTTTCGGGTAACTGTTATGGTTGGAGTTACCGTCAGGGCCATTATAGGATTGGGGTTGAGCTTAAGGTGTCCGCCAAGGGTTAGGGTTAGGTCTATGGTTTGAGTTAGGCTTCAGGTTAGGTTAGGTATGAACTTAGTTTGAGGGAATAAGATTAGGGCTACTGTTAGTTTTCGGTTCAGTGTTACGGTTGGAGTTAGCGCGAGGGTCAGGTTAGGGTTGGGGTTGAGCTAAAGGTGTCCGCCTAGGGTTAGGTTTAGGTCTCTGGTTTCATTTAGGCTTCAGGTTAGGTTAGGATTGAACTTAGTTTGAGGGAGTAAGTTTAGGGCTACTGTTAGTTTTCGGTTCAGTGTTACCGTTGGAGATAGCGTCAGGGTAAGGTTAGGGTTGGAGTTGAGATTAAGGTGTCCGCCTAGGGTTAGGGTTGGGTCTATGGTTTGAGTTAGGCTTCAGGTTAGGTTAGGTTTGAACTTAGTTTGAGGGAGTAAGTTTAGGGCTACTTTTAGTTTTCGGTTCTGTGTTACGGTTGGAGTTAGCGTCAGGATCAGGTTAGGGTTGGGGTTGAGCTTCAGGTGTCCGCCTAGGGTTAGGGTTAGGTCTATGGTTTGAGTTACGCTTCAGGTTAGGTTAGGTTTGAACTTAGTTTGAGGGAGTAAGTTTAGGGCTACTGTTTGTTTTCGGTTCAGTGTTTCGGTTGGAGTTAGCGTGAGGGTCAGGTTAGGGTAGGGGTTGAGCTTAAGGTGTCCGCCTAGGGTTAGGGTTAGGTGTATGGTTTGATTTAGGCTTCAGTTTAGGTTAGGTTTGAACTTAGTTTGAGGGAGTAAGTTTAGGGCTACTGTTAGTTTTCAGGTAACTGTTACGATTGGAGTTAGCGTCAGGTCCAGGTTAGGGTTGGCGTTGAGCTAATGGTGTCCGCCTAGGGTTAGGATTAGGTGTATGGTTTGATTTAGGCTTCAGGTTAGGTTAGGTTTGAAGTTAGTTTGAGGGAGTAAGTTTAGGGCTACTGTTAGTTTTCGGTTAACTGTTACAGTTGGAGTAAGCGTGAGGGTCAGGTTAGGGTAGGGGTTGAGCTTAAGGTGTCCGCCTAGGTTTAGGGTTAGGTGTATGATTTGATTAAGGCTTCAGGTTAGGTTAGGTTTGAACTTAGTTTGAGGGAGTAAGTTTAGGGCTACTGTTAGTTTTCGGGTAACTGTTACGGTTGGAGTTAGTGTCAGGTCCAGGTTCGGTTGGGGTAGAGCTTAAGGTGTCCGCCTAGGTTTAGGGTTATGTCTATGGTTTGAGTTAGGCTTCAGGTTAGGTTAGGTTTGAACTTAGTTTGAGGGAGTAAGTTTAGGGCTATGGTTAGTTTTCCGTTCAGTGTTACGGTTGGAGATAGCGTCAGGGTCAGGTTAGGGTTGGGGTTGAGCTTAAGGTGTCCGCCTAGGGTTAGGGTTAGGTGTATGGTTTGATTTATGCTTCAGGTTAGATTAGGTTTGAACTTAGTTTGAGGGAGTAAGTTTAGGGCTACTGTTAGTTTTCGCTTCAGTGTTATGGTTGGAGATAGCGTCAGGGTCAGGTTATGGTTGGGGTTGAGCTTCAGGTGTCCGCCTAGGGTTAGGGTTAGGTCTATGGTTTGAGTTAGGCTTCAGGTTAGGTTAGGTTTGAAATTAGTTTGAGGGAGTAAGTTTAGGGCTACTGTTAGTTTTCGGTTCAGTGTTACGGTTGGAGTTAGAGTGAGGGTCAGGTTAGTGTCGGGGTTGAGCTTAAGGTGTCCGACTAGGGTTAGGGTTAGGTCTATGGTTTGAGTTAGGCTTCAGGTTAGGTTAGGTTTGAACTTAGTTTGAGGGATTAAGTTTAGGGCTACTGTTAGTTTTCGGTTCAGTGTTACGGTTGGATTTAGCGTGAGGGTCAGGTTAGGGTTGGGGTTGAATTAAGGTGTCCGCCTAGGGTTAGTGTTAGGTGTATGGTTTGATTTAGGCTTCAGGTTAGGTTAGGTTTGAACTTAGTTTGAGGGAGTAAGTTTAGGGCTACTGTTAGTTTTCGGGTAACTGTTACGGTTGGAGTTAGCGTCAGGTCCAGGTTAGGGTTGGCGTTGAGCTAATGGTGTCCGCCTAGGGTTAGGGATAGGTGTATGGTTTGATTTAGGCTTCAGGTTAGGTTAGGTTTGAAGTTAGTTTGAGGGAGTAAGTTTAGGGCTACTGTTTGTTTTCGGATAACTGTTACAGTTGGAGTAAGCGCGAGGGTCAGTTTAGCGTAGGGGTTGAGCTTAAGGTGTCCGCCTAGGGTTAGGGTTAGTTGTATGATTTGATTAAGGCTTCAGGTTAGGTTAGGTTTGAACGTAGTTTGAGGGAGTAAGTTTAGGGCTACTGTTAGTTTTCGGGTAACTTTTATGGTTGGAGTTACCATCAGGGCCATTATAGGATTGGGGTTGAGCTTAAGGTGTCCGCCAAGGGTTAGGGTTAGGTCTATGTATTGAGTTAGGCTTCAGGTTAGGTTAGGTATGAACTTAGTTTGAGGGAGTAAGATTAGGGCTACTGTTAGTTTTCGGTTCAGTGTTACGGTTGGAGTTAGCGCGAGGGTCAGGTTAGGGTTGGGGTTGAGCTAAAGGTGTCCGCCTAGGGTTAGGTTTAGGTCTATGGTTTCATTTAGGCTTCAGGTTAGGTTAGGATTGAACTTAGTTTGAGGGAGTAAGTTTAGGGCTACTGTTAGTTTTCGGTTCAGTGTTACCGTTGGAGATAGCGTCAGGGTAAGGTAAGGGTTGGAGTTGAGCTTCAGGTGTCCGCCTAGGGTTAGGGTTAGGTGTATGATTTGATTAAGGCTTCAGGTTAGGTTAGGTTTGAAGTTATTTTGAGGGAGTAAGTTTAGGGCTACTGTTAGTTTTCGGTTAACTGTTACAGTTGGAGTAAGCGTGAGGGTCAGGTTAGGGTAGGGGTTGAGCTTAAGGTGTCCGCCTAGGGTTAGGGTTAGGTGTATGATTTGATTAAGGCTTCAGGTTAGGTTAGGTTTGAACTTAGTTTGAGGGAGTAAGTTTAGGGCTACTTTTAGTTTTCGGTTCAGTGTTACGGTTGGAGATAGCTTCAGGGTCAGGTTACCGTTGGGGTTGAGCTTCAGGTGTCCGCCTAGGGTTAGGGTTAGGTCTATGGTTTCAGTTAGGCTTCAGGTTAGGTTAGGTTTGAACTTAGATTGAGGGAGTAAGTTTAGGGATACTGTTAGTTTTCAGTTCAGTATTACGGTTGGATTTAGCGTGAGGGTCAGTTTAGGGTTGGGGTTTAGCTTAAGGTGTCCGCCTAGGGTTGGGGTTAGGTGTATGGTTTGATTTAGGCTTCAGGTTAGGTTAGGTTTGAGCTTAGTTTGAGGGAGTAAGTTTAGGACTACTGTTAGCTTTCGGGTAACTGTTATGGTTGGAGTTAGCGTCAGGGCCATTTTAGGATTGGGGTTGAGATTAAGGTGTCCGCCAAGGGTTACGGTTAGGTCTATGGTTTGAGTTAGGCTTCAGGTTAGGTTAGGTTTGAACTTAGTTTGAGGGAGTAAGTTTAGGGCTACTGTTATTTTTCGGTTCAGTGTTACGGTTGGAGATAGCGTCAGGGTCAGGTTAGGGTTGGGGTTGAGCTTCAGGTGTCCGCCTAGGGTTAGGGTTAGGTCTATGGTTTGAGTTAGGCTTCAGGTTAGGTTAGGTTTGAACTTAGTTTGAGGGAGTAAGTTTAGGGTTACTGTTAGTTTTCGGTTCAGTGTTACGTTTGAGTTAGCGTGATGGTCAGGTTAGGGTTGGGGTTGAGCTTAAGGTGTCCGCCTAGCGTTAGCGTTAGGTGTATGGTTTGATTTAGGCTTCAGGTTAGGCTAGGTTTGAACTTAGTTTGAGGGAGTAAGTTTAGGGCTCCTGTTAGTTTTCGATTCAGTGTTACGGTTGGAGATAGCGTCAGGGTCAGGTTAGTGTTGGGGTTGAGCTTCAGGTGTCCGCCTAGGGTTAGGGTTAGGTCTATGGTTTGAGTTAGGCTTCAGGTTAGGTTAGGTTTGAACTTAGTTTGAGGGATTAAGTTTAGGGCTACTGTTAGTTTTCGGTTCAGTGTTACGGTTGGATTTAGCGTGAGGGTCAGGTTAGGGTTGGGGTTGAGCTTAAGGTGTCCGCCTAGGGTTGGGGTTCGGTGTATGGTTTGATTTAGGCTTCAGGTTAGGTTAGGTTTGAACTTAGTTTGAGTCAGTAAGTTTAGGGCTACTGTTAGTTTTCGGTTCAGTGTTACGGTTGGAGTTATCGTGAGGGTCAGGTTAGGGTTGGGGTTGAGCTTCAGGTGTCCGCCTAGGGTTAGGGTTAAGTCTATGGTTTGAGTTAGGCTTCAGGTTAGGTTAGGTTTGAACTTAGTTTGAGGGAGTAGTTTAGGGCTGCTGTTAGTTTTCGGTTCAGTGTTACGGTTGGAGATAGCGTCGGGGTCAGGTTATGGTTGGGGTTGAGCTTAAGGTGTCCGCCTAGGGTTAGGGTTAGGTGTATGGTTTGATTTAGGCTTCAGGTTAGGTTCGGTTTGAACTTAGTTTGAGGGAGTAAGTTTAGGGCTACTGTTAGTTTTCGGTTCAGTGTTATGGTTGGAGATAGCGTCAGGGTCAGGTTGTGGTTGGGCTTGAACTTCAGGTGTCCGCCTAGGGTTAGGGTTAGGTCTATGGTTTGAGTTAGGCTTCAGGTTAGGTTAGGTTTGAAATTAGTTTGAGGGAGTAAGTTTAGGGCTACTGTTAGTTTTCGGTTCAGTGTTACGGTTGGAGTTAGCGTGAGGGTCAGGTTAGGGTTGGGGTTGAGCTTAAGGTGTTCGCCTAGGGTTAGAGTTAGGTATATGGTTTGATTTAGGCTTCAGGTTAGGTTAGGTTTGAACTTAGTTTGAGGGAGTAAGTTTAGGGCTACTGTTAGTTTTCGGGTAACTGTTATGGTTGGAGTTAGCGTCAGGGCCAGGTTAGGGTTGGGGTTGAGCATAAGGTGTACGCCTTGGGTTAGGGTTAGGTCTATGGTTTGAGTTAGTCTTCAGGTTAGGTTAGGTTTGAACTTAGTTTGAGGGAGTAAGTTTAGGGCTACTGTTTGTTTTCGGTTCAGTGTTTCGGTTGGAGTTAGCGTGAGGGTCAGGTTAGGGTAGGGGTTGAGCTTAAGGTGTTCGCCTAGGGTTAGGGTTAAGTGTATGGTTTGATTTAGGCTTCAGGTTAGGTTAGGTTTGAACTTAGTTTGAGGGAGTAAGTTTAGGGCTACTGTTAGTTTTCGGGTAACTGTTACGGTTGGAGTTAGCGTCAGGTCCAAGTTAGGGTTGGCGTTGAGCTAATGGTGTCCGCCTAGGGTTAGGGATAGGTTTATGGTTTGATTTAGGCTTCAGGTTAGGTTAGGTTTGAAGTTAGTTTGAGGGAGTAAGTTTAGGGCTACTGTTAGTTTTCGGATAACTGTTAAAGTTGGAGTAAGCGCGTGGGTCAGTTTAGCGTAGGGGTTGAGCTTAAGGTGTCCGCCTAGGGTTAGGGTTAGTTGTATGATTTGATTAAGGCTTCAGGTTAGGTTAGGTTTGAACGTAGTTTGAGGGAGTAAGTTTAAAGCTACTGTTAGTTTTCGGGTAACTGTTATGGTTGGAGTTACCGTCAGGGCCATTATAGGATTGGGGTTGAGCTTAAGGTGTCCGCCAAGGGTTAGGGTTAGGTCTATGGTTTGAGTTAGGCTTCAGGTTAGGTTAGGTATGAACTTAGTTTGAGGGAATAAGATTAGGGCTACTGTTAGTTTTCGGTTCAGTGTTACGGTTGGAGTTAGCGCGAGGGTCAGGTTAGGGTTGGGGTTGAGCTAAAGGTGTCCGCCTAGGGTTAGGTTTAGGTCTCTGGTTTCATTTAGGCTTCAGGTTAGGTTAGGATTGAACTTAGTTTGAGGGAGTAAGTTTAGGGCTACTGTTAGTTTTCGGTTCAGTGTTACCGTTGGAGATAGCGTCAGGGTAAGGTTAGGGTTGGAGTTGAGATTAAGGTGTCCGCCTAGGGTTAGGGTTGGGTCTATGGTTTGAGTTAGGCTTCAGGTTAGGTTAGGTTTGAACTTAGTTTGAGGGAGTAAGTTTAGGGCTACTTTTAGTTTTCGGTTCTGTGTTACGGTTGGAGTTAGCGTCAGGATCAGGTTAGGGTTGGGGTTGAGCTTCAGGTGTCCGCCTAGGGTTAGGGTTAGGTCTATGGTTTGAGTTAGGCTTCAGGTTAGGTTAGGTTTGAACTTAGTTTGAGGGAGTAAGTTTAGGGCTACTGTTAGTTTTCGGTTCAGTGTTACGGTTGGAGTTAGCGTGAGGGTCAGGTTAGGGTCGGGGTTGAGCTTAAGGTGTCCGCCTAGGGTTAGCGTTAGGTCTATGGTTTGAGTTAGGCTTCAGGTTAGGTTAGGTTTGAACTTAGTTTGAGGGATTAAGTTTAGGGCTACTGTTAGTTTTCGGTTCAGTGTTACGGTTGGATTTAGCGTGAGGGTCAGGTTAGGGTTGGGGTTGAGCTTAAGGTGTCCGCCTAGGGTTAGCGTTAGGTGTATGGTTTGATTTAGGCTTCAGGTTAGGTTACGTTTGAACTTAGTTTGAGGGAGTAAGTTTAGGGCTACTGTTAGTTTTCGGGTAACTGTTATGGTTGGAGTTAGCGTCAGGGCCATTTTAGGATTGGGGTTGAGCTTAAGGTGTCCGCCAAGGGTTAGGGTTAGGTCTATGGTTTGAGTTAGGCTTCAGGATAGGTTAGGTTTGAACTTAGTTTGAGGGAGTAAGTTTAGGGCTACTGTTAGTTTTCGGTTCAGTGTTACGTTTGGAGATAGCGTCAGGGTCAGGTTAGGGTTGGGGTTGAGCTTCAGGGGTCCGCCTAGGGTTAGGGTTAGGTCTATGGTTTGAGTTAGCCTTCAGGTTAGGTTAGGTTTGAACTTAGTTTGAGGGAGTAAGTTTAGGGCTACTGTTAGTTTTCGGTTGAGTGTTACGGTTGGAGTAAGAGTCAGGGTCCGGTTAGGGTTGGGGTTGAGCTTCAGGTGTCCGCCTAGGGTTAGGGTTAAGTCTATGGTTTGAGTTAGGCTTCAGGTTAGGTTAGGTTTGAACTTAGTTTGAGGGAGTAGTTTAGGGCTACTGTTAGTTTTCGGTTCAGTGTTATGGTTGGAGATAGCGTCAGGGTCAGGTTATGGTGGGGCTTGAACTTCAGGTGTCCGCCTATGGTTAGGGTTAGGTCTATGGTTTGAGTTAGGCTTCAGGTTAGGTTAGGTTTGAAGTTAGTTTGAGGGAGTAAGTTTAGGGCTACTGTTAGTTTTCGGTTAACTGTTACAGTTGGAGTAAGCGTGAGGGTCAGGTTAGGGTAGGGGTTGAGCTTAAGGTGTCCGCCTAGGGTTAGGGTTAGGTGTATGATTTGATTAAGGCTTCAGGTTAGGTTAGGTTTGAACTTAGTTTGAGGGAGTAAGTTTAGGGCTACTGTTAGTTTTCGGGTAACTGTTATGGTTGGAGTTAGCATCAGGGCCAGGTTCGGTTGGGGTTGAGCTTAAGGTGTCCGCCTAGGGTTAGGGTTATGTCTATGGTTTGAGTTAGGCTTCAGGTTAGGTTAGGTTTGAACTTAGTTTGAGGGAGTAAGTTTAGGTCTATGGTTAGTTTTCGGTTCAGTGTTACGGTTGGAGATAGCGTCAGGGTCAGGTTAGGGTTGGGGTTGAGCTTAAGGTGTCCGCCTAGGGTTAGGGTTAGGTGTATGCTTTGATTTAGGCTTCAGGTTAGGTTAGGTTTGAACTTAGTTTGATGGAGTAAGTTTAGGGCTACTGTTAGTTTTCGGTTCAGTGTTATGGTTGGAGATAGCGTCAGGGTCAGGTTACGGTTGGGCTTGAACTTCAGGTGTCCGCCTATGGTTAGGGTTAGGTCTATGGTTTGAGTTAGGCTTCAGGTTAGGTTAGGTTTGAAATTAGTTTGAGGGAGTAAGTTTAGGGCTACTGTTAGTTTTCGGTTCAGTGTTTGGTTGGAGTTAGCGTGAGGGTCAGGTTAGGGTCGGGGTTGAGCTTCCAGTGTCCGCCTAGGGTTAGGGTTAGGTCTATGGTTTGAGTTAGGCTTCAGGTTAGGTTAGGTTTGAACTTAGTTTGAGGGATTAAGTTTAGGGCTACTGTTAGTTTTCGGTTCAGTGTTACGGTTGGATTTAGCGTGAGGGTCAGGTTAGGGTTGGGGTTGAGCTTAAGGTGTCCGCCTAGGGTTAGCGTTAGGTGTATGGTTTGATTTAGGCTTCAGGTTAGGTTAGGTTTGAACTTAGTTTGAGGGAGTAAGTTTAGGGCTACTGTTAGTTTTCGGGTAACTGTTATGGTTGGTGTTAGCGTCAGGGCCATTTTAGGATTGGGGTTGAGCTTAAGGTGTCCGCCAAGGGTTAGGGTTAGGTCTATGGTTTGAGTTAGGCTTCAGGATAGGTTAGGTTTGAACTTAGTTTGAGGGAGTAAGTTTAGGGCTACTGTTAGTTTTCGGTTCAGTGTTACGTTTGGAGATAGCGTCAGGGTCAGGTTAGGGTTGGGGTTGAGCTTCAGGTGTCCGCCTAGGGTTAGGGTTAGGTCTATGGTTTGAGTTAGGCTTCAGGTTAGGTTAGGTTTGAACTTAGTTTGAGGGAGTAGTTTAGGGCTACTGTTAGTTTTCGGTTCAGTGTTACGGTTGGAGATAGCGTCGGGGTCAGGTTATGGTTGGGGTTGAGCTTAAGGTGTCCGCCTAGGGTTAGGGTTAGGTGTATGGTTTGATTTAGGCTTCAGGTTAGGTTCGGTTTGAACTTAGTTTGAGGGAGTAAGTTTAGGGCTACTGTTAGTTTTCGGTTCAGTGTTATGGTTGGAGATAGCGTCAGGGTCATGTTATGGTTGGGCTTGAAATTCAGGTGTCCGCCTAGGGTTAGGGTTAGGTCTATGGTTTGAGTTGGGCTTCAGGTTAGGTTAGGTTTGAAATTAGTTTGAGGGAGTAAGTTTAGGGCTACTGTTAGTTTTCGGTTCAGTGTTACGGTTGGAGTTAGCGTGAGGGTCAGGTTAGGGTTGGGGTTGAGCTTAAGGTGTTCGCCTAGGGTTAGAGTTAGGTGTATGGTTTGATTTAGGCTTCAGGTTAGGTTAGGTTTGAACTTAGTTTGAAAGAGTAAGTTTAGGGCTACTGTTAGTTTTCGGGTAACTGTTATGGTTGGAGTTAGCGTCAGGGCCAGGTTAGGGTTGGGGTTGAGCATAAGGTGTACGCCTAAGGTTAGGGTTAGGTCTATGGTTTGAGTTAGTCTTCAGGTTAGGTTAGGTTTGAACTTAGTTTGAGGGAGTAAGTTTAGGGCTACTGTTTGTTTTCGGTTCAGTGTTTCGGTTGGAGTTAGCGTGAGGGTCAGGTTAGGGTAGGGGTTGAGCTTAAGGTGTTCGCCTAGGGTTAGGGTTAAGTGTATGGTTTGATTTAGGCTTCAGGTTAGGTTAGGTTTGAACTTAGTTTGAGGGAGTAAGTTTAGGGCTACTGTTAGTTTTCGGGTAACTGTTACGGTTGGAGTTAGCGTCAGGTCCAGGTTAGGGTTGGCGTTGAGCTAATGGTGTCCGCCTAGGGTTAGGGATAGGTGTATGGTTTGATTTAGGCTTCAGGTTAGGTTAGGTTTGAAGTTAGTTTGAGGGAGTAAGTTTAGGGCTACTGTTAGTTTTCGGATAACTGTTAAAGTTGGAGTAAGCGCGTGGGTCAGTTTAGCGTAGGGGTTGAGCTTAAGGTGTCCGCCTAGGGTTAGGGTTAGTTGTATGATTTGATTAAGGCTTCAGGTTAGGTTAGGTTTGAACGTAGTTTGAGGGAGTAAGTTTAGGGCTACTGTTAGTTTTCGGGTAACTGTTATGGTTGGAGTTACCGTCAGGGCCATTATATGATTGGGGTTGAGCTTAAGGTGTCCGCCAAGGGTTAGGGTTAGGTCTATGGTTTGAGTTAGGCTTCAGGTTAGGTTAGGTATGAACTTAGTTTGAGGGAATAAGATTAGGGCTACTGTTAGTTTTCGGTTCAGTGTTACGGTTGGAGTTAGCGCGAGGGTCAGGTTAGGGTTGGGGTTGAGCTAAAGGTGTCCGCCTAGGGTTAGGTTTAGGTCTCTGGTTTCATTTAGGCTTCAGGTTAGGTTAGGATTGAACTTAGTTTGAGGGAGTAAGTTTAGGGCTACTGTTAGTTTTCGGTTCAGTGTTAACGTTGGAGATAGCGTCACGGTAAGGTTAGGGTTGGAGTTGAGATTAAGGTGTCCGCCTAGGGTTAGGGTTAGGTCTATGGTTTGAGTTAGGCTTCAGGTTAGGTTAGGTTTGAACTTAGTTTGAGGGAGTAAGTTTAGGGCTACTGTTAGTTTTCGGTTGAGTGTTACGGTTGGAGTAAGAGTCAGGGTCAGGTTAGGGTTGGGGTTGAGCATAAGGTGTACGCCTAGGGTTAGGGTAAGGTCTATGGTTTGAGTTAGGCTTCAAGTTAGGTTAGGTTTGAAATTAGTTTGAGGGTGTAAGTTTAGGGCTAATGTGAGTTTTCGGTTCAGTGTTACGGTTGGAGTTAGCGTGAGGGTCAGGTTAGGGTTGGGGTTGAGGTTAAGCTGTCCGCCTAGGGTTAGGGTTAGGTGTATGGTTTGATTTAGGCTTCAGGTTAGGTTAGGTTTGAGCTTAGTTTGAGGGAGTAAGTTTAGGGCGACTGTTAGTTTTCTGGTAACTGTTAGGGTTCGAGTTAGCGTCAGGGTCAGGTTAGGGTTGGGGTTGAGCTTAAGGTTTCCGCCTAGGGTTTGGGTTAGGTCTATGGTTTGAGTTAGGCTTCAGGTTAGGTTAGGTTTGAAGTTAGTTTGAGGGAGTAAGTTTAGGGCTACTCTTAGTTTTCGGTTCAGTGTTACGGTTGGAGATAGCGTCAGGGTTAGGTTAGGGTTGGGGTTGAGCTTCAGGTGTCCGCCTAGGGTTAGGGTTAGGTCTATGGTTTGAGTTAGGCTTCAGGTTAGGTTAGGTTTGAACTTAGTTTGAGGGAGTAAGTTTAGGGCTACTGTTAGTTTTCGGTTGAGTGTTACGGTTGGAGTAAGAGTCAGGGTCAGGTTAGGGTTGTGGTTGAGCTTCAGGTGTCCGCCTAGGGTTAGGGTTAGGTCTATGGTTTGAGTTAGGCTTCAGGTTAGGTTAGGTTTGAACTTAGTTTGAGGGAGTAATTTTAGGGATACTGTTAGTTTTCGGGTAACTGTTACGGTTGGAGTTAGCGTCAGGTCCAGGTTAGGGTTGGCGTTGAGCTATTGGTGTCCGCCTAGGGTTAGGGTTAGGTGTATGGTTTGATTTAGGCTTCAGGTTAGGTTAGGTTTGAAGTTAGTTTGAGGGAATAAGTTTAGGGCTACTGTTAGTTTTCGGTTAACTGTTACAGTTGGAGTAAGCGTGAGGGTCAGGTTAGGGTTGGGGTTGAGCTTAAGGTGTCCGCCTAGGGTTAGGGTTAGGTGTATGATTTGATTAAGGCTTCAGGTTAGGTTAGGTTTGAACGTAGTTTGAGGGAGTAAGTTTAGGGCTACTGTTAGTTTTCGGGTAACTTTTATGGTTGGAGTTACCGTCAGGGCCATTTTAGGATTGGGCTTGAGCTTAAGGTGTCCGCCAAGGGTTAGGGTTAGGTCTATGGTTTGAGTTAGGCTTCAGGTTAGGTTAGGTATGAACTTAGTTTGAGGGAGTAAGATTAGGGCTACTGTTAGTTTTCGGTTCAGTGTTACGGTTGGAGTTAGCGCGAGTGTCAGGTTAGGGTTGGGGTTGAGCGAAAGGTGTCTGCCTAGGGTTAGGTTTAGGTCTATGGTTTCATTTAGGCTTCAGGTTAGGTTAGGATTGAACTTAGTTTGAGGGAGTAAGTTTTGGGCTACTGTTAGTTTTCGGTTCAGTGTTACCTTTGGAGATAGCGTCAGGGTAAGGTTAGGTTTGGAGTTGAGCTTAAGGTGTCCGCCTAGGGTTAGGGTTATGTGTATGATTTGATTAAGGATTCAGGTTAGGTTAGGTTTGACCTTAGTTTGAGGGAGTAAGTTTAGGGCTACTGTTAGTTTTCGGGTAACTGTTATGGTTGGAATTAGCGTCAGGGCCAGGTTAGGGTTGGGGTTGAGCTTAAGGTGTCCGCCTAGGGTTAGGGTTAGGTCTATGGTTTGAGTTAGGCTTCAGGTTAGGTTAGGTTTGAACTTAGTTTGAGGGAGTAAGTTTAGGGCTACTGTTAATTTTCGGTTCAGTGTTACATTTGGAGATAGTGTCAGGGTCAGGTTAGGGTTGTGGTTGAGCTTAAGGTGTCCGCCTAGGGTTAGGATTAGGTGTATGGTTTGTTTTAGGCTTCAGGTTAGGTTAGGTTTGAACTTAGTTTCAGGGAGTAAGTTTAGGGCTACTGTTAGTTTTCGGTTCAGTGTTACGGTTGGAGATAGCGTCAGGGTCAGGTTAGGGTTGCGCTTGAACTTCAGGTGTCCGCCTAGGGTTAGGGTTAGGTGTATGGTTTGATTTAGGCTTCAGGTTAGGTTAGGTTTGAAGTTAGTTTCAGGGAATAAGTTTAGGGCTACTGTTAGTTTTCGGTTAACTGTTACAGTTGGAGTAAGCGTGAGGGTCAGGTTAGGGTAGGGGTTGAGCTTAAGGTGTCTGCCTAGGGTTAGGGTTAGGTGTATGATTTGATTAAGGCTTCAGGTTAGGTTAGGTTTGAACGTAGTTTGAGGGAGTAAGTTTAGGGCTACTGTTAGTTTTCGGGTTACTGTTATGGTTGGAGTTAGCGTCAGGGCCATTTTAGGATTGGGCTTGAGCTTAAGGTGCCGCCAAGGGTTAGGGTTAGGTCTATGGTTTGAGTTAGGCTTCAGGTTAGGTTAGGTTTGAACTTAGTTTGAGGGAGTAAGTTTAGAGCTACTGTTAGTTTTCGGTTCAGTGTTACGGTTGGAGGTAGCGTCAGGGTCAGGTTAGGGTTGGGGTTGAGCTTCAGGTGTCCGCCTAGGGTTAGGGTTAGGTCTATGGTTTGAGTTAGGCTTCAGGTTAGGTTAGGTTTGAACTTAGTTTGAGGGAGTAAGTTTAGGGCTACTGTTAGTTTTCGGTTCAGTGTTACGGTTGGAGTTAGTGTGAGGGTCAGGTTACGGTTGGGTTTGAGCTTAAGGTGTTCGCCTATGGTTAGGGTTAGGTGTATGGTTTGATTTAGGCTTCAGGTTAGGTTAGGTTTGAACTTAGTTTGAGGGAGTAAGTTTAGGGCTACTGTTAGTTTTCGGTTCAGTGTTACGGTTGGAGATAGCGTCAGGGTTAGGTTAGGGTTGGGGTTGAGCTTCAGGTGTCCGCCTAGGGTTAGGGTTAGGTCTATGGTTTCAGTTAGGCTTCAGGTTAGGTTAGGTTTGAAATTAGATTGAGGGTGTAAGTTTAGGGCTAATGTTAGTTTTCGGTTCAGTGTTACGGTTGGATTTAGCATGAGGGTCAGGTTAGGTTTGGGGTTGAGGTTAAGCTGTCCGCCTAGGGTTAGGGTTAGGTGTATGGTTTGATTTAGGCTTCAGGTTAGGTTAGCTTTGAGCTTAGTTTGAGGGAGTAAGTTTAGGGCGACTGTTAGTTTTCTGGTAACTGTTATGGTTGGAGTTAGCGTCAGGGCCAGGTTCGGGTTGGGGTTGAGCTTAAGGTTTCCGCCTAGGGTTTGGGTTAGGTCTATGGTTTGAGTTAGGCTTCAGGTTAGGTTAGGTTTGAACTTAGTTTGAGGGAGTAAGTTTAGGGCTACTGTTAGTTTTCGGTTCAGTGTTACTTTTGGAGATAGCGTCAGGGTCAGGTTAGGGTTGGGGTTGAGCTTCAGGTGTCCGCCTAGGGTTAGGGTTAGGTCTATGGTTTGAGTTAGGCTTCAGGTTAGGTTAGGTTACAACTTAGTTTGAGGGATTAAGTTTAGGGATACTGTTAGTTTTCAGTTCAGTGTTACGGTTGGATTTAGCGTGAGGGTCAGGTTAGGGTTGGGGTTTAGCTTAAGGTGTCCGCCTAGGGTAGGGGTGAGGTGTATGGTTTAATTTAGGCTTCAGGTTAGGTTAGGTTTGAACTTAGTTTGAGGGAGTAAGTTTAGGGCTACTGTTAGTTTTCGGGTAACTGTTATGGTTGGAGTTAGCGTCAGGGCCATTTTAGGACTGGGGTTGAGCTTAAGGTGTCCGCCAAGGGTTAGGGTTAGGTCTATGGTTTGAGTTAGGCTTCAGGTTTGGTTAGGTTTGAAGTTAGTTTGAGAGAGTAAGTTTAGGGCTACTGTTAGTTTTCGGTTCAGTGTTACTGTTGGAGATAGCGTGAGGGTCAGGTTAGGGTTGGGGTTGAGATTCTGGTGTCCGCCTAGGGTTAGGGTTAGGTCTATGGTTTGAGTTATGCTTCAGGTTAGGTTAGGTTTGAAGTTAGTTTGAGGGAGTAAGTTTAGGGCTACTCTTAGTTTTCGGTTCAGTGTTACGGTTGGAGATAGCGTCAGGGTTAGATTAGGGTTGGGGTTGAGCTTCAGGTGTCCGCCTAGTGTTAGGGTTAGGTCTATGGTTTGAGTTAGGCTTCAGGTTAGGTTAGGTTTGAACTTAGTTTGAGGGAGTAAGTTTAGGGCTACTGTTAGTTTTCGGTTCAGTGTTACAGTTGGAGTTAGCGTGAAGGTCAGGTTAGGGTCGGGGTTGAGCTTAAGGTGTCCGCCTAGGGTTAGGGTTAGGTCTATGGTTTGAGTTAGGCTTCAGGTTAGGTTAGGTTTGAACTTAGTTTGAGGGATTAAGTTTAGGGCTACTGTTAGTATTCGGTTCAGTGTTATGGTTGGATTTAGCGTGAGGGTCAGGTTAGGGTTGGGGTTGAGCTTAAGGTGTCCGCCTGGGGTTAGCGTTAGTTGTATTGTTTGATTTAGGCTTCAGGTTAGGTTAGGTTTGAACTTAGTTTGAGGGAGTACGTTTAGGGCTACTGTTAGTTTTCGGGTAACTGTTATGGTTGGAGTTAGGGTCAGGGCCATTTTAGGATTGGGGTTGAGCTTAAGGTGTCCGCCAAGGGTTAGGGTTAGGTCTATGGTTTGAGTTAGGCTTCAGGATAGGTTAGGTTTGAACTTAGTTTGAGGGAGTAAGTTTAGGGCTACTGTTAGTTTTCGGTTCAGTGTTACGTTTGGAGATAGCGTCAGGGTCAGGTTAGGGTTGGGGTTGAGCTTCAGGTGTCAGCCTAGGGTTAGGGTTAGGTCTATGGTTTGAGTTAGGCTTCAGGTTAGGTTAGGTTTGAACTTAGTTTGAGGGAGTAAGTTTAGGGCTACTGTTTGTTTTCGGTTCAGTGTTTCGGTTGGAGTTAGCATGAGGGTCAGGTTAGGGTAGGGGTTGAGCTTAAGGTGTCCGCCTAGGGTTAGGGTTAGGTGTATGGTTTGAGTTAGGCTTCAGGTTAGGTTAGTTTTGAAATTAGTTTGAGGGAGTAAGTTTAGGGCTAATGTTAGTTTTCGGTTCAGTGTTACGGTTGGAGTTAGCGTGAGGGTCAGGTTAGGGTTGGGGTTGAGGTTAAGGTGTCCGCCTAGGGTTAGGGTTAGGTGTATGGTTTGATTTAGACTTCAGGTTAGGTTAGGTTTGAGCTTAGTTTGAGGGAGTAAGTTTAGGGCGACTATTAGTTTTCTGGTAACTGTTATGGTTGGAGTTAGCGTAAGGGCCAGGTTAGGGTTGGGGTTGAGCTTAAGGTTTCCGCATAGGGTTAGGGTTAGGTCTATGGTTTGAGTTAGGCTTCAGGTTAGGTTAGGTTTGAACTTAGTTTGAGGGAGTAAGTTTAGGGCTACTGTTAGTTTTCCGTTCAGTGTTACGGTTCGAGATAGCGTCAGGGTCAGGTTAGGGTTGGGGTTGAGCTTCAGGTGTCCGCCTAGGGTTAGGGTTAGGTCTATGGTTTGAGTTAGGCTTCAGGTTAGGTTAGGTTTGTACTTAGTTTGAGGGAGTAAGTTTAGGGATACTGTTAGTTTTCAGTTCAGTGTTACGGTTGCATTTAGCGTGAGGGTCAGGTTAGGGTTGGGGTTTAGCTTAAGGTGTCCGCCTAGGGTTGGGGTTAGGTGTATGGTTTGATTTAGGCTTCAGGTTAGGTTAGGTTTGAACTTAGTTTGAGGGAGTAAGTTTAGGGCTACTGTTAGTTTTCGATTCAGTGTTACGGTTGGAGTTAGCGTGAGGGTCAGGTTACGGTTGGGTTTGAGCTTAAGGTGTCCGCCTAGGGTTAGGGTTAGGTGTATGGTTTGATTTAGGCTTCAGGTTAGGTTAGGTTTGAACTTAGTTTGAGGGAGTAAGTTTAGGGCTACTGTTAGTTTTCGGTTCAGTGTTACGGTTGGAGATAGCGTCAGGGTCAGGTTAGGGTTGGGGTTGAGCTTCAGGTGTCCGCCTAGGGTTCGGGTTAGGTCTATGGTTTGAGTTAGGCTTCAGGTTAGGTTAGGTTTGAAATTAGTTTGAGGGAGTAAGTTTAGGGCTAATGTTAGTTTTCGGTTCAGTGTTACGGTTGGAGTTTGCGTGAGGGTCAGGTTAGGGTTGGGGTTGAGGTTAAGGTGTCCGCCTAGGGTTAGGGTTAGGTGTATGGTTTGATTTAGGCTTCAGGTTAGGTTAGGTTTCAGCTTAGTTTGAGGGAGTAAGTTTAGGGCGACTGTTAGTTTTCTGGTAACTGTTATGGTTGGAGTTAATGTCAGGGCCAGGTTAGGGTTGGGGTTGAGCTTAAGGTTTCCGCCTAGGGTTAGGGTTAGGTCTATGGTTTGAGTTAGGCTTCAGGTTAGGTTAGGTTTGAACTTAGTTTGAGGGAGTAAGTTTAGGGCTACTGTTAGTTTTCGGTTCAGTGTTACGGTTGGAGATAGCGTCAGGGTCAGGTTAGCGTTGGGGTTGAGCTTCAGGTGTCCGCCTAGGGTTAGGGTTAGGTCTATGGTTTTTGTTAGGCTTCAGGTTAGGTTAGGTTTGAACTTAGTTTGAGGGAGTAAGTTTAGGGCTATTGTTAGTTTTCGGTTAACTGTTACAGTTGGAGTAAGCGAGAGGGTCAGGTTAGGGTAGGGGTTGAGCTTAAGGTGTCCGCCTAGGTTTAGGGTTAGGTGTATGATTTGATTAAGGCTTCAGGATAGGTTAGGTTTGAACTTAGTTTGAGGGAGTAAGTTTAGGGCTACTGTTAGTTTTCGGGTAACTGTTATGGTTGGAGTTAGCGTCAGGGCTAGGTTCGGTTGGGGTTGAGCTTAAGGTGTCCGCCTAGGGTTAGGGTTATGTCTATGGTTTGAGTTAGGCTTCAGGTTAGGTTAGGTTTGAACTTAGTTTGAGGGAGTAAGTTTAGGGCTATGGTTAGTTTTCGGTTCAGTGTTACGGTTGGAGATAGCGTCAGGGTCAGGTTAGGGTTGGGGTTGAGCTTAAGGTGTCCGCCTAGGGTTAGGGTTAGGTGTATGGTTTGATTTAGGCTTCAGGTTAGGTTAGGTTTGAACTTAGTTTGAGGGAGTAAGTTTAGGGCTACTGTTAGTTTTCGGTTCAGTGTTATGGTTGGAGATAGCGTCAGGGTCAGGTTATGGTTGGGCTTGAACTTCAGGTGTCCGCCTAGGGTTAGGGTTAGGTCTATGGTTTGAGTTAGGCTTCAGGTTAGGTTAGGTTTGAAATTAGTTTGAGGGAGTAAGTTTAGAGCTACTGTTAGTTTTCGGTTCAGTGTTACGGTTGGAGTTAGCGTGAGGGTCAGGTTAGGGTCGGGGTTGAGCTTAAGGTGTCCGCCTAGGGTTAGGGTTAGGTCTATGGTTTGAGTTAGGCTTCAGGTTAGGTTAGGTTTGAATTTAGTTTGAGGGATTAAGTTTAGGGCTACTGTTAGTTTTCGGTTCAGTGTTACGGTTGGATTTAGCGTGAGGGTCAGGTTAGGGTTGGGGTTGAGCTTCAGGTGTCCGCCTAGGGTTAGGGTTAGGTCTATGGTTTGAGTTAGGCTTCAGGTTAGGTTAGGTTTGAAATTAGTTTGAGGGAGTAAGTTTAGGGCTACTGTTAGTTTTCGGTTGAGTGTTACGGTTGGAGTAAGTGTCAGGGTCAGGTTAGGTTTGGGGTTGAGCTTCAGGTGTCCGCCTAGGGTTAGGGTTAAGTCTATGGTTTGAGTTAGGCTTAAGGTTAGGTTAGGTTTGAAATTAGTTTGAGGGAGTAAGTTTAGGGCTACTGTTAGTTTTCGGTTCAGTGTTACGGTTGGAGTTAGCGTGAGGGTCAGGTTAGGGTTGGGGTTGAGCTTAAGGTGTTCGCCTAGGGTTAGAGTTAGGTGTATGGTTTGATTTGGGCTTCAGGTTAGGTTAGGTTTGAACTTAGTTTGAGGGAGTAAGTTTAGGGCTACTGTTAGTTTTCGGGTAACTGTTATGGTTGGAGTTAGCGTCAGGGCCAGGTTATGGTTGGGGTTGAGCATAAGGTGTACGCCTAGGGTTAGGGTTAGGTCTATGGTTTGAGTTAGCCATCAGGTTAGGTTAGGTTTGAACTTAGTTTGAGGGAGTAAGTTTAGGGCTACTGTTTGTTTTCGGTTCAGTGTTTCGGTTGGAGTTAGCGTGAGGGTCAGGTTAGGGTAGGGGTTGAGCTTAAGGTGTCCCCCTAGGGTTAGGGTTAGGTGTATGGTTTGATTTAGGCTTCAGGTTAGGTTAGGTTTGAACTTAGTTTGAGGGAGTATGTTTAGGGCTACTGTTAGTTTTCGGTTCAGTGTTACGTTTGGAGATAGCGTCAGGGTTAGGTTAGGGTTGGGGTTGAGCTTCAGGTGTCCGCCTAGGGTTAGGGTTAGGTCTATGGTTTGAGTTAGGCTTCAGGTTAGGTTAGGTTTGAACTTAGTTTGAGGGAGTAAGTTTAGGGCTACTGTTAGTTTTCGGTTCAGTGTTATGGTTGGAGTTAGCGTGAGTGTCAGGTTAGGGTTGGGCTTGAGCTTAAGGTGTCCGCCTAGGGTTAGGTTTGGTGTATGGTTTGATTTAGGCTTCAGATTAGGTTAGGTTTGAACGTAGTTTGAGGGAGTAGTTTAGGGCTACTGATAGTTTTCGGTTCAGTGTTACGGTTGGAGATAGCGTCGGGGTCAGGTTATGGTTGGGGTTGAGCTTAAGGTGTCCGCCTAGGGTTAGGGTTAGGTGTATGGTTTGATTTAGGCTTCAGGTTAGGTTCGGTTTGAACTTAGTTTGAGGGAGTAAGTTTAGGGCTACTGTTAGTTTTCGGTTCAGTGTTATGGTTGGAGATAGCGTCAGGGTCAGGTTGTGGTTGGGCTTGAACTTCAGGTGTCCGCCTAGGGTTAGGGTTAGGTCTATGGTTTGAGTTAGGCTTCAGGTTAGGTTAGGTTTGAAATTAGTTTGAGGGAGTAAGTTTAGTGCTACTGTTAGTTTTCGGTTCAGTGTTACGGTTGGAGTTAGCGTGAGGGTCAGGTTAGGGTTGGGGTTGAGCTTAAGGTGTTCGCCTAGGGTTAGAGTTAGGTGTATGGTTTGATTTAGGCTTCAGGTTAGGTTAGGTTTGAACTTAGTTTGAGGGAGTAAGTTTAGGGCTACTGTTAGTTTTCGGGTAACTGTTATGGTTGGAGTTAGCGTCAGGGCCAGGTTAGGGTTGGGGTTGAGCATAAGGTGTACGCCTTGGGTTAGGGTTAGGTCTATGGTTTGAGTTAGTCTTCAGGTTAGGTTAGGTTTGAACTTAGTTTGAGGGAGTAAGTTTAGGGCTACTGTTTGTTTTCGGTTCAGTGTTTCGGTTGGAGTTAGCGTGAGGGTCAGGTTAGGGTAGGGGTTGAGCTTAAGGTGTTCGCCTAGGGTTAGGGTTAAGTGTATGGTTTGATTTAGGCTTCAGGTTAGGTTAGGTTTGAACTTAGTTTGAGGGAGTAAGTTTAGGGCTACTGTTAGTTTTCGGGTAACTGTTACGGTTGGAGTTAGCGTCAGGTCCAAGTTAGGGTTGGCGTTGAGATAATGGTGTCCGCCTAGGGTTAGGGATAGGTTTATGGTTTGATTTAGGCTTCAGGTTAGGTTAGGTTTGAAGTTAGTTTGAGGGAGTAAGTTTAGGGCTACTGTTAGTTTTCGGATAACTGTTAAAGTTGGAGTAAGCGCGTGGGTCAGTTTAGCGTAGGGGTTGAGCTTAAGGTGTCCGCCTAGGGTTAGGGTTAGTTGTATGATTTGATTAAGGCTTCAGGTTAGGTTAGGTTTGAACGTAGTTTGAGGGAGTAAGTTTAAAGCTACTGTTAGTTTTCGGGTAACTGTTATGGTTGGAGTTACCGTCAGGGCCATTATAGGATTGGGGTTGAGCTTAAGGTGTCCGCCAAGGGTTAGGGTTAGGTCTATGGTTTGAGTTAGGCTTCAGGTTAGGTTAGGTATGAACTTAGTTTGAGGGAATAAGATTAGGGCTACTGTTAGTTTTCGGTTCAGTGTTACGGTTGGAGTTAGCGCGAGGGTCAGGTTAGGGTTGGGGTTGAGCTAAAGGTGTCCGCCTAGGGTTAGGTTTAGGTCTCTGGTTTCATTTAGGCTTCAGGTTAGGTTAGGATTGAACTTAGTTTGAGGGAGTAAGTTTAGGGCTACTGTTAGTTTTCGGTTCAGTGTTACCGTTGGAGATAGCGTCAGGGTAAGGTTAGGGTTGGAGTTGAGATTAAGGTGTCCGCCTAGGGTTAGGGTTGGGTCTATGGTTTGAGTTAGGCTTCAGGTTAGGTTAGGTTTGAACTTAGTTTGAGGGAGTAAGTTTAGGGCTACTTTTAGTTTTCGGTTCTGTGTTACGGTTGGAGTTAGCGTCAGGATCAGGTTAGGGTTGGGGTTGAGCTTCAGGTGTCCGCCTAGGGTTAGGGTTAGGTCTATGGTTTGAGTTACGCTTCAGGTTAGGTTACGTTTGAACTTAGTTTGAGGGAGTAAGTTTAGGGCTACTGTTTGTTTTCGGTTCAGTGTTTCGGTTGGAGTTAGCGTGAGGGTCAGGTTAGGGTAGGGGTTGAGCTTAAGGTGTCCGCCTAGGGTTAGGGTTAGGTGTATGGTTTGATTTAGGCTTCAGTTTAGGTTAGGTTTGAACTTAGTTTGAGGGAGTAAGTTTAGGGCTACTGTTAGTTTTCAGGTAACTGTTACGATTGGAGTTAGCGTCAGGTCCAGGTTAGGGTTGGCGTTGAGCTAATGGTGTCCGCCTAGGGTTAGGATTAGGTGTATGGTTTGATTTAGGCTTCAGGTTAGGTTAGGTTTGAAGTTAGTTTGAGGGAGTAAGTTTAGGGCTACTGTTAGTTTTCGGTTAACTGTTACAGTTGGAGTAAGCGTGAGGGTCAGGTTAGGGTAGGGGTTGAGCTTAAGGTGTCCGCCTAGGTTTAGGGTTAGGTGTATGATTTGATTAAGGCTTCAGGTTAGGTTAGGTTTGAACTTAGTTTGAGGGAGTAAGTTTAGGGCTACTGTTAGTTTTCGGGTAACTGTTACGGTTGGAGTTAGCATCAGGTCCAGGTTCGGTTGGGGTAGAGCTTAAGGTGTCCGCCTAGGTTTAGGGTTATGTCTATGGTTTGAGTTAGGCTTCAGGTTAGGTTAGGTTTGAACTTAGTTTGAGGGAGTAAGTTTAGGGCTATGGTTAGTTTTCGGTTCAGTGTTACGGTTGGAGATAGCGTCAGGGTCAGGTTAGGGTTGGGGTTGAGCTTAAGGTGTCCGCCTAGGGTTAGGGTTAGGTGTATGGTTTGATTTATGCTTCAGGTTAGATTAGGTTGGAACTTAGTTTGAGGGAGTAAGTTTAGGGCTACTGTTAGTTTTCGGTTCAGTGTTATGGTTGGAGATAGCGTCAGGGTCAGGTTATGGTTGGGGTTGAGCTTCAGGTGTCCGCCTAGGGTTAGGGTTAGGTCTATGGTTTGAGTTAGGCTTCAGGTTAGGTTAGGTTTGAAATTAGTTTGAGGGAGTAAGTTTAGGGCTACTGTTAATTTTCGGTTCAGTGTTACGGTTGGAGTTAGAGTGAGGGTCAGGTTAGTGTCGGGGTTGAGCTTAAGGTGTCCGACTAGGGTTAGGGTTAGGTCTATGGTTTGAGTTAGGCTTCAGGTTAGGTTAGGTTTGAACTTAGTTTGAGGGATTAAGTTTAGGGCTACTGTTAGTTTTCGGTTCAGTGTTACGGTTGGATTTAGCGTGAGGGTCAGGTTAGGGTTGGGGTTGAATTAAGGTGTCCGCCTAGGGTTAGTGTTAGGTGTATGGTTTGATTTAGGCTTCAGGTTAGGTTAGGTTTGAACTTAGTTTGAGGGAGTAAGTTTAGGGCTACTGTTAGTTTTCGGGTAACTGTTACGGTTGGAGTTAGCGTCAGGTCCAGGTTAGGGTTGGCGTTGAGCTAATGGTGTCCGCCTAGGGTTAGGGATAGGTGTATGGTTTGATTTAGGCTTCAGGTTAGGTTAGGTTTGAAGTTAGTTTGAGGGAGTAAGTTTAGGGCTACTGTTTGTTTTCGGATAACTGTTACAGTTGGAGTAAGCGCGAGGGTCAGTTTAGCGTAGGGGTTGAGCTTAAGGTGTCCGCCTAGGGTTAGGGTTAGTTGTATGATTTGATTAAGGCTTCAGGTTAGGTTAGGTTTGAACGTAGTTTGAGGGAGTAAGTTTAGGGCTACTGTTAGTTTTCGGGTAACTTTTATGGTTGGAGTTACCATCAGGGCCATTATAGGATTGGGGTTGAGCTTAAGGTGTCCGCCAAGGGTTAGGGTTAGGTCTATGTATTGAGTTAGGCTTCAGGTTAGGTTAGGTATGAACTTAGTTTGAGGGAGTAAGATTAGGGCTACTGTTAGTTTTCGGTTCAGTGTTACGGTTGGAGTTAGCGCGAGGGTCAGGTTAGGGTTGGGGTTGAGCTAAAGGTGTCCGCCTAGGGTTAGGTTTAGGTCTATGGTTTCATTTAGGCTTCAGGTTAGGTTAGGATTGAACTTAGTTTGAGGGAGTAAGTTTAGGGCTACTGTTAGTTTTCGGTTCAGTGTTACCGTTGGAGATAGCGTCAGGGTAAGGTAAGGGTTGGAGTTGAGCTTCAGGTGTCCGCCTAGGGTTAGGGTTAGGTGTATGATTTGATTAAGGCTTCAGGTTAGGTTAGGTTTGAAGTTATTTTGAGGGAGTAAGTTTAGGGCTACTGTTAGTTTTCGGTTAACTGTTACAGTTGGAGTAAGCGTGAGGGTCAGGTTAGGGTAGGGGTTGAGCTTAAGGTGTCCGCCTAGGGTTAGGGTTAGGTGTATGATTTGATTAAGGCTTCAGGTTAGGTTAGGTTTGAACTTAGTTTGAGGGAGTAAGTTTAGGGCTACTGTTAGTTTTCGGTTCAGTGTTACGGTTGGAGATAGCTTCAGGGTCAGGTTACCGTTGGGGTTGAGCTTCAGGTGTCCGCCTAGGGTTAGGGTTAGGTCTATGGTTTCAGTTAGGCTTCAGGTTAGGTTAGGTTTGAACTTAGATTGAGGGAGTAAGTTTAGGGATACTGTTAGTTTTCAGTTCAGTATTACGGTTGGATTTAGCGTGAGGGTCAGTTTAGGGTTGGGGTTTAGCTTAAGGTGTCCGCCTAGGGTTGGGGTTAGGTGTATGGTTTGATTTAGGCTTCAGGTTAGGTTAGGTTTGAGCTTAGTTTGAGGGAGTAAGTTTAGGACTACTGTTAGCTTTCGGGTAACTGTTATGGTTGGAGTTAGCGTCAGGGCCATTTTAGGATTGGGGTTGAGATTAAGGTGTCCGCCAAGGGTTACGGTTAGGTCTATGGTTTGAGTTAGGCTTCAGGTTAGGTTAGGTTTGAACTTAGTTTGAGGGAGTTAGTTTAGGGCTACTGTTATTTTTCGGTTCAGTGTTACGGTTGGAGATAGCGTCAGGGTCAGGTTAGGGTTGGGGTTGAGCTTCAGGTGTCCGCCTAGGGTTAGGGTTAGGTCTATGGTTTGAGTTAGGCTTCAGGTTAGGTTAGGTTTGAACTTAGTTTGAGGGAGTAAGTTTAGGGTTACTGTTAGTTTTCGGTTCAGTGTTACGTTTGAGTTAGCGTGATGGTCAGGTTAGGGTTGGGGTTGAGCTTAAGGTGTCCGAGTAGCGTTAGCGTTAGGTGTATGGTTTGATTTAGGCTTCAGGTTAGGCTAGGTTTGAACTTAGTTTGAGGGAGTAAGTTTAGGGCTCCTGTTAGTTTTCGATTCAGTGTTACGGTTGGAGATAGCGTCAGGGTCAGGTTAGTGTTGGGGTTGAGCTTCAGGTGTCCGCCTAGGGTTAGGGTTAGGTCTATGGTTTGAGTTAGGCTTCAGGTTAGGTTAGGTTTGAACTTAGTTTGAGGGATTAAGTTTAGGGCTACTGTTAGTTTTCGGTTCAGTGTTACGGTTGGATTTAGCGTGAGGGTCAGGTTAGGGTTGGGGTTGAGCTTAAGGTGTCCGCCTATGGTTGGGGTTCGGTGTATGGTTTGATTTAGGCTTCAGGTTAGGTTAGGTTTGAACTTAGTTTGAGTCAGTAAGTTTAGGGCTACTGTTAGTTTTCGGTTCAGTGTTACGGTTGGAGTTATCGTGAGGGTCAGGTTAGGGTTGGGGTTGAGCTTCAGGTGTCCGCCTAGGGTTAGGGTTAAGTCTATGGTTTGAGTTAGGCTTCAGGTTAGGTTAGGTTTGAACTTAGTTTGAGGGAGTAGTTTAGGGCTACTGTTAGTTTTCGGTTCAGTGTTACGGTTGGAGATAGCGTCGGGGTCAGGTTATGGTTGGGGTTGAGCTTAAGGTGTCCGCCTAGGGTTAAGGTTAGGTGTATGGTTTGATTTAGGCTTCAAGTTAGGTTCGGTTTGAACTTAGTTTGAGGGAGTAAGTTTAGGGCTACTGTTAGTTTTCGGTTCAGTGTTATGGTTGGAGATAGCGTCAGGGTCAGGTTGTGGTTGGGCTTGAACTTCAGGTGTCCGCCTAGGGTTAGGGTTAGGTCTATGGTTTGAGTTAGGCTTCAGGTTAGGTTAGGTTTGAAATTAGTTTGAGGGAGTAAGTTTAGGGCTACTGTTAGTTTTCGGTTCAGTGTTACGGTTGGAGTTAGCGTGAGGGTCAGGTTAGGGTTGGGGTTGAGCTTAAGGTGTTCGCCTAGGGTTAGAGTTAGGTGTATGGTTTGATTTAGGCTTCAGGTTAGGTTAGGTTTGAACTTAGTTTGAGGGAGTAAGTTTAGGGCTACTGTTAGTTTTCGGGTAACTGTTATGGTTGGAGTTAGCGTCAGGGCCAGGTTAGGGTTGGGGTTGAGCATAAGGTGTACGCCTTGGGTTAGGGTTAGGTCTATGGTTTGAGTTAGTCTTCAGGTTAGGTTAGGTTTGAACTTAGTTTGAGGGAGTAAGTTTAGGGCTACTGTTTGTTTTCGGTTCAGTGTTTCGGTTGGAGTTAGCGTGAGGGTCAGGTTAGGGTAGGGGTTGAGCTTAAGGTGTTCGCCTAGGGTTAGGGTTAAGTGTATGGTTTGATTTAGGCTTCAGGTTAGGTTAGGTTTGAACTTAGTTTGAGGGAGTAAGTTTAGGGCTACTGTTAGTTTTCGGGTAACTGTTACAGTTGGAGTTAGCGTCAGGTCCAAGTTAGGGTTGGCGTTGAGCTAATGGTGTCCGCCTAGGGTTAGGGATAGGTTTATGGTTTGATTTAGGCTTCAGGTTAGGTTAGGTTTGAAGTTAGTTTGAGGGAGTAAGTTTAGGGCTACTGTTAGTTTTCGGATAACTGTTAAAGTTGGAGTAAGCGCGTGGGTCAGTTTAGCGTAGGGGTTGAGCTTAAGGTGTCCGCCTAGGGTTAGGGTTAGTTGTATGATTTGATTAAGGCTTCAGGTTAGGTTAGGTTTGAACGTAGTTTGAGGGAGTAAGT
Organism: Tupaia tana; assembly: GCA_026018925.1. Taxonomy (NCBI): domain Eukaryota; kingdom Metazoa; phylum Chordata; class Mammalia; order Scandentia; family Tupaiidae; genus Tupaia; species Tupaia tana. The sequence continues at coordinate 82,445 of JAKSZU010000042.1, read as the reverse complement.
TTAAAGCTACTGTTAGTTTTCGGGTAACTGTTATGGTTGGAGTTACCGTCAGGGCCATTATAGGATTGGGGTTGAGCTTAAGGTGTCCGCCAAGGGTTAGGGTTAGGTCTATGGTTTGAGTTAGGCTTCAGGTTAGGTTAGGTATGAACTTAGTTTGAGGGAATAAGATTAGGGCTACTGTTAGTTTTCGGTTCAGTGTTACGGTTGGAGTTAGCGCGAGGGTCAGGTTAGGGTTGGGGTTGAGCTAAAGGTGTCCGCCTAGGGTTAGGTTTAGGTCTCTGGTTTCATTTAGGCTTCAGGTTAGGTTAGGATTGAACTTAGTTTGAGGGAGTAAGTTTAGGGCTACTGTTAGTTTTCGGTTCAGTGTTACCGTTGGAGATAGCGTCAGGGTAAGGTTAGGGTTGGAGTTGAGATTAAGGTGTCCGCCTAGGGTTAGGGTTGGGTCTATGGTTTGAGTTAGGCTTCAGGTTAGGTTAGGTTTGAACTTAGTTTGAGGGAGTAAGTTTAGGGCTACTTTTAGTTTTCGGTTCTGTGTTACGGTTGGAGTTAGCGTCAGGATCAGGTTAGGGTTGGGGTTGAGCTTCAGGTGTCCGCCTAGGGTTAGGGTTAGGTCTATGGTTTGAGTTACGCTTCAGGTTAGGTTAGGTTTGAACTTAGTTTGAGGGAGTAAGTTTAGGGCTACTGTTTGTTTTCGGTTCAGTGTTTCGGTTGGAGTTAGCGTGAGGGTCAGGTTAGGGTAGGGGTTGAGCTTAAGGTGTCCGCCTAGGGTTAGGGTTAGGTGTATGGTTTGATTTAGGCTTCAGTTTAGGTTAGGTTTGAACTTAGTTTGAGGGAGTAAGTTTAGGGCTACTGTTAGTTTTCAGGTAACTGTTACGATTGGAGTTAGCGTCAGGTCCAGGTTAGGGTTGGCGTTGAGCTAATGGTGTCCGCCTAGGGTTAGGATTAGGTGTATGGTTTGATTTAGGCTTCAGGTTAGGTTAGGTTTGAAGTTAGTTTGAGGGAGTAAGTTTAGGGCTACTGTTAGTTTTCGGTTAACTGTTACAGTTGGAGTAAGCGTGAGGGTCAGGTTAGGGTAGGGGTTGAGCTTAAGGTGTCCGCCTAGGTTTAGGGTTAGGTGTATGATTTGATTAAGGCTTCAGGTTAGGTTAGGTTTGAACTTAGTTTGAGGGAGTAAGTTTAGGGCTACTGTTAGTTTTCGGGTAACTGTTACGGTTGGAGTTAGCGTCAGGTCCAGGTTCGGTTGGGGTAGAGCTTAAGGTGTCCGCCTAGGTTTAGGGTTATGTCTATGGTTTGAGTTAGGCTTCAGGTTAGGTTAGGTTTGAACTTAGTTTGAGGGAGTAAGTTTAGGGCTATGGTTAGTTTTCGGTTCAGTGTTACGGTTGGAGATAGCGTCAGGGTCAGGTTAGGGTTGGGGTTGAGCTTAAGGTGTCCGCCTAGGGTTAGGGTTAGGTGTATGGTTTGATTTATGCTTCAGGTTAGATTAGGTTTGAACTTAGTTTGAGGGAGTAAGTTTAGGGCTACTGTTAGTTTTCGGTTCAGTGTTATGGTTGGAGATAGCGTCAGGGTCAGGTTATGGTTGGGGTTGAGCTTCAGGTGTCCGCCTAGGGTTAGGGTTAGGTCTATGGTTTGAGTTAGGCTTCAGGTTAGGTTAGGTTTGAAATTAGTTTGAGGGAGTAAGTTTAGGGCTACTGTTAGTTTTCGGTTCAGTGTTACGGTTGGAGTTAGAGTGAGGGTCAGGTTAGTGTCGGGGTTGAGCTTAAGGTGTCCGACTAGGGTTAGGGTTAGGTCTATGGTTTGAGTTAGGCTTCAGGTTAGGTTAGGTTTGAACTTAGTTTGAGGGATTAAGTTTAGGGCTACTGTTAGTTTTCGGTTCAGTGTTACGGTTGGATTTAGCTTGAGGGTCAGGTTAGGGTTGGGGTTGAATTAAGGTGTCCGCCTAGGGTTAGTGTTAGGTGTATGGTTTGATTTAGGCTTCAGGTTAGGTTAGGTTTGAACTTAGTTTGAGGGAGTAAGTTTAGGGCTACTGTTAGTTTTCGGGTAACTGTTACGGTTGGAGTTAGCGTCAGGTCCAGGTTAGGGTTGGCGTTGAGCTAATGGTGTCCGCCTAGGGTTAGGGATAGGTGTATGGTTTGATTTAGGCTTCAGGTTAGGTTAGGTTTGAAGTTAGTTTGAGGGAGTAAGTTTAGGGCTACTGTTTGTTTTCGGATAACTGTTACAGTTGGAGTAAGCGCGAGGGTCAGTTTAGCGTAGGGGTTGAGCTTAAGGTGTCCGCCTAGGGTTAGGGTTAGTTGTATGATTTGATTAAGGCTTCAGGTTAGGTTAGGTTTGAACGTAGTTTGAGGGAGTAAGTTTAGGGCTACTGTTAGTTTTCGGGTAACTTTTATGGTTGGAGTTACCATCAGGGCCATTATAGGATTGGGGTTGAGCTTAAGGTGTCCGCCAAGGGTTAGGGTTAGGTCTATGTATTGAGTTAGGCTTCAGGTTAGGTTAGGTATGAACTTAGTTTGAGGGAGTAAGATTAGGGCTACTGTTAGTTTTCGGTTCAGTGTTACGGTTGGAGTTAGCGCGAGGGTCAGGTTAGGGTTGGGGTTGAGCTAAAGGTGTCCGCCTAGGGTTAGGTTTAGGTCTATGGTTTCATTTAGGCTTCAGGTTAGGTTAGGATTGAACTTAGTTTGAGGGAGTAAGTTTAGGGCTACTGTTAGTTTTCGGTTCAGTGTTACCGTTGGAGATAGCGTCAGGGTAAGGTAAGGGTTGGAGTTGAGCTTCAGGTGTCCGCCTAGGGTTAGGGTTAGGTGTATGATTTGATTAAGGCTTCAGGTTAGGTTAGGTTTGAAGTTATTTTGAGGGAGTAAGTTTAGGGCTACTGTTAGTTTTCGGTTCAGTGTTACGGTTGGAGATAGCTTCAGGGTCAGGTTACCGTTGGGGTTGAGCTTCAGGTGTCCGCCTAGGGTTAGGGTTAGGTCTATGGTTTCAGTTAGGCTTCAGGTTAGGTTAGGTTTGAACTTAGATTGAGGGAGTAAGTTTAGGGATACTGTTAGTTTTCAGTTCAGTATTACGGTTGGATTTAGCGTGAGGGTCAGTTTAGGGTTGGGGTTTAGCTTAAGGTGTCCGCCTAGGGTTGGGGTTAGGTGTATGGTTTGATTTAGGCTTCAGGTTAGGTTAGGTTCGAGCTTAGTTTGAGGGAGTAAGTTTAGGACTACTGTTAGCTTTCGGGTAACTGTTATGGTTGGAGTTAGCGTCAGGGCCATTTTAGGATTGGGGTTGAGATTAAGGTGTCCGCCAAGGGTTACGGTTAGGTCTATGGTTTGAGTTAGGCTTCAGGTTAGGTTAGGTTTGAACTTAGTTTGAGGGAGTAAGTTTAGGGCTACTGTTATTTTTCGGTTCAGTGTTACGGTTGGAGATAGCGTCAGGGTCAGGTTAGGGTTGGGGTTGAGCTTCAGGTGTCCGCCTAGGGTTAGGGTTAGGTCTATGGTTTGAGTTAGGCTTCAGGTTAGGTTAGGTTTGAACTTAGTTTGAGGGAGTAAGTTTAGGGTTACTGTTAGTTTTCGGTTCAGTGTTACGGTTGAGTTAGCGTGATGGTCAGGTTAGGGTTGGGGTTGAGCTTAAGGTGTCCGCCTAGCGTTAGCGTTAGGTGTATGGTTTGATTTAGGCTTCAGGTTAGGCTAGGTTTGAACTTAGTTTGAGGGAGTAAGTTTAGGGCTCCTGTTAGTTTTCGATTCAGTGTTACGGTTGGAGATAGCGTCAGGGTCAGGTTAGTGTTGGGGTTGAGCTTCAGGTGTCCGCCTAGGGTTAGGGTTAGGTCTATGGTTTGAGTTAGGCTTCAGGTTAGGTTAGGTTTGAACTTAGTTTGAGGGATTAAGTTTAGGGCTACTGTTAGTTTTCGGTTCAGTGTTACGGTTGGATTTAGCGTGAGGGTCAGGTTAGGGTTGGGGTTGAGCTTAAGGTGTCCGCCTAGGGTTGGGGTTCGGTGTATGGTTTGATTTAGGCTTCAGGTTAGGTTAGGTTTGAACTTAGTTTGAGTCAGTAAGTTTAGGGCTACTGTTAGTTTTCGGTTCAGTGTTACGGTTGGAGTTATCGTGAGGGTCAGGTTAGGGTTGGGGTTGAGCTTAAGGTGTCCGCCAAGGATTAGGGTTAGTTCTATGGTTTGAGTTAGGCTTCAGGTTAGGTTAGGTTTCAACTTAGTCTGAGGGAGTATGTTTAGGGCTACTGTTAGTTTTCGGTTCAGTGTTACGTTTGGAGATAGCGTCAGGGTCAGGTTAGGGTTGGGGTTGAGCTTCAAGTGTCCGCCTAGGGTTAGGGTTAGGTCTATGGTTTGAGTTAGGCTTCAGGTTAGGTTAGGTTTGAACTTAGTTTGAGGGAGTAAGTTTAGGGCTACTGTTAGTTTTCGGTTCAGTGTTACGGTTGGAGATAGCGTGAGGGTCAGGTAAGGGTTGGGGTTTAGCTTAAGGTGTCCGCCTAGGGTTGGGGTTAGGTCTATGGTTTGAGTTAGGCTTCAGGTTAGGTTAGGTTTGAACTTAGTTTGAGGGAGTAAGTTTAGGGATACTGTTAGTTTTCAGTTCAGTGTTACGGTTGGATTTAGCGTGAGGGTCAGGTTAGGGTTGGGGTTTAGCTTAAGGTGTCCGCCTAGGGTTGGGGTTAGGTGTATGGTTTGATTTAGGCTTCAGGTTAGGTTAGGTTTGAACTTAGTTTGAGAGAGTAAGTTTAGGGCTACTGCTAGTTTTCGGGTAACTGTTATGGTTGGAGTTAGCGTTAGGGCCATTTTAGGACTGGGGTTGAGCTTAAGGTGTCCGCCAAGGGTTAGGGTTAGGTCTATGGTTTGAGTTAGGCTTCAGGTTAGGTTAGGTTTGAAGTTAGTATGAGGGAGTAAGTTTAGGGCTACTGTTAGTTTTCGGTTCAGTGTTACGGTTGGAGATAGCTTCAGGGTTAGGTTAGGGTTGGGGTTGAGCTTCAGGTGTCCGCCTAGGGTTAGGGTTAGGTCTATGGTTTGAGTTAGGCTTCAGGTTAGGTTAGGTTTGAAGTTAGTTTAGGGAGTAAGTTTAGGGCTACTGTTAGTTTTCGGTTCAGTGTTACGGTTGGAGATAGCGTCAGGGTTAGGTTAGGGTTGGGGTTGAGCTTCAGGTGTCCGCCTAGTGTTAGGGTTAGGTCTATGGTTTGAGTTAGGATTCAGGTTAGGTGAAGTTTGAACTTAGTTTGAGGGAGTAAGTTTAGGGCTACTGTTAGTTTTCGGTTCAGTGTTACGGTTGGAGTTAGCGTGAGGGTCAGGTTAGGGTTGGGCTTGAGCTTAAGGTGTCCGCCTAGGGTTAGGGTTAGGTGTATGGTTTGAGTTAGGCTTCAGGTTAGGTTAGGATTGAACTTAGTTTGAGGGAGTAAGTTTAGGGCTACTGTTAGTTTTCGGTTCAGTGTTACGGTTGGAGTTAGCGTGAGGGTCAGGTTAGGGTTGGGTTTGAGCTTAAGGTGTCCGCCTAGGGTTAGGGTTAGGTGTATGGTTTGATTTAGGCTTCAGGTTAGGTTAGGTTTGAAGTTAGTTTGAGGGAATAAGTTTAGGGCTACTGTTAGTTTTCGGTTAACTGTTACAGTTGGAGTAAGCGTGAGTGTCAGGTTAGGGTAGGGGTTGAGCTTAAGGTGTCCGCCTAGGGTTAGGGTTAGGTGTATGATTTGATTAAGGCTTCAGGTTAGGTTATGTTTGAGCGTAGTTTGAGGGAGTAAGTTTAGGGCTACTGTTAGTTTTCTGGTAACTGTTATGGTTGGAGTTAGCGTCAGGGCCATTTTAGGATTGGGCTTGAGCTTAAGGTGTCCGCCAAATGTTAGGGTTAGGTCTATGGTTTGAGTTAGGCTTCAGGTTAGGTTAGGTTTGAACTTAGTGTGAGGGAGTAAGTTTAGAGCTACTGTTAGTTTTCGGTTCAGTGTTACGGTTGGAGATAGCGTCAGGGTCAGGTTAGTGTTGGGGTTGAGCTTCAGGTGTCCGCCTAGGGTTAGGGTTAGGTCTATGGTTTGAGTTAGGCTTCAGGTTAGGTTAGGTTTGAACTTAGTTTGAGGGATTAAGTTTAGGGCTACTGTTAGTTTTCGGTTCAGTGTTACGGTTGGATTTAGCGTGAGGGTCAGGTTAGGGTTGGGGTTGAGCTTAAGGTGTCCGCCTAGGGTTGGGGTTCGGTGTATGGTTTGATTTAGGCTTCAGGTTAGGTTAGGTTTGAACTTAGTTTGAGTCAGTAAGTTTAGGGCTACTGTTAGTTTTCGGTTCAGTGTTACGGTTGGAGTTATCGTGAGGGTCAGGTTAGGGTTGGGGTTGAGCTTCAGGTGTCCGCCTAGGGTTAGGGTTAAGTCTATGGTTTGAGTTAGGCTTCAGGTTAGGTTAGGTTTGAACTTAGTTTGAGGGAGTAGTTTAGGGCTACTGTTAGTTTTCGGTTCAGTGTTACGGTTGGAGATAGCGTCGGGGTCAGGTTATGGTTGGGGTTGAGCTTAAGGTGTCCGCCTAGGGTTAGGGTTAGGTGTATGGTTTGATTTAGGCTTCAGGTTAGGTTCGGTTTGAACTTAGTTTGAGGGAGTAAGTTTAGGGCTACTGTTAGTTTTCGGTTCAGTGTTATGGTTGGAGATAGCGTCAGGGTCAGGTTGTGGTTGGGCTTGAACTTCAGGTGTCCGCCTAGGGTTAGGGTTAGGTCTATGGTTTGAGTTAGGCTTCAGGTTAGGTTAGGTTTGAAATTAGTTTGAGGGAGTAAGTTTAGGGCTACTGTTAGTTTTCGGTTCAGTGTTACGGTTGGAGTTAGCGTGAGGGTCAGGTTAGGGTTGGGGTTGAGCTTAAGGTGTTCGCCTAGGGTTAGAGTTAGGTGTATGGTTTGATTTAGGCTTCAGGTTAGGTTAGGTTTGAACTTAGTTTGAGGGAGTAAGTTTAGGGCTACTGTTAGTTTTCGGGTAACTGTTATGGTTGGAGTTAGCGTCAGGGCCATGTTAGGGTTGGGGTTGAGCATAAGGTGTACGCCTTGGGTTAGGGTTAGGTCTATGGTTTGAGTTAGTCTTCAGGTTAGGTTAGGTTTGAACTTAGTTTGAGGGAGTAAGTTTAGGGCTACTGTTTGTTTTCGGTTCAGTGTTTCGGTTGGAGTTAGCGTGAGGGTCAGGTTAGGGTAGGGGTTGAGCTTAAGGTGTTCGCCTAGGGTTAGGGTTAAGTGTATGGTTTGATTTAGGCTTCAGGTTAGGTTAGGTTTGAACTTAGTTTGAGGGAGTAAGTTTAGGGCTACTGTTAGTTTTCGGGTAACTGTTACGGTTGGAGTTAGCGTCAGGTCCAAGTTAGGGTTGGCGTTGAGCTAATGGTGTCCGCCTAGGGTTAGGGATAGGTTTATGGTTTGATTTAGGCTTCAGGTTAGGTTAGGTTTGAAGTTAGTTTGAGGGAGTAAGTTTAGGGCTACTGTTAGTTTTCGGATAACTGTTAAAGTTGGAGTAAGCGCGTGGGTCAGTTTAGCGTAGGGGTTGAGCTTAAGGTGTCCGCCTAGGGTTAGGGTTAGTTGTATGATTTGATTAAGGCTTCAGGTTAGGTTAGGTTGGAACGTAGTTTGAGGGAGTAAGTTTAAAGCTACTGTTAGTTTTCGGGTAACTGTTATGGTTGGAGTTACCGTCAGGGCCATTATAGGATTGGGGTTGAGCTTAAGGTGTCCGCCAAGGGTTAGGGTTAGGTCTATGGTTTGAGTTAGGCTTCAGGTTAGGTTAGGTATGAACTTAGTTTGAGGGAATAAGATTAGGGCTACTGTTAGTTTTCGGTTCAGTGTTACGGTTGGAGTTAGCGCGAGGGTCAGGTTAGGGTTGGGGTTGAGCTAAAGGTGTCCGCCTAGGGTTAGGTTTAGGTCTCTGGTTTCATTTAGGCTTCAGGTTAGGTTAGGATTGAACTTAGTTTGAGGGAGTAAGTTTAGGGCTACTGTTAGTTTTCGGTTCAGTGTTACCGTTGGAGATAGCGTCAGGGTAAGGTTAGGGTTGGAGTTGAGATTAAGGTGTCCGCCTAGGGTTAGGGTTGGGTCTATGGTTTGAGTTAGGCTTCAGGTTAGGTTAGGTTTGAACTTAGTTTGAGGGAGTAAGTTTAGGGCTACTTTTAGTTTTCGGTTCTGTGTTACGGTTGGAGTTAGCGTCAGGATCAGGTTAGGGTTGGGGTTGAGCTTCAGGTGTCCGCCTAGGGTTAGGGTTAGGTCTATGGTTTGAGTTACGCTTCAGGTTAGGTTAGGTTTGAACTTAGTTTGAGGGAGTAAGTTTAGGGCTACTGTTTGTTTTCGGTTCAGTGTTTCGGTTGGAGTTAGCGTGAGGGTCAGGTTAGGGTAGGGGTTGAGCTTAAGGTGTCCGCCTAGGGTTAGGGTTAGGTGTATGGTTTGATTTAGGCTTCAGTTTAGGTTAGGTTTGAACTTAGTTTGAGGGAGTAAGTTTAGGGCTACTGTTAGTTTTCAGGTAACTGTTACGATTGGAGTTAGCGTCAGGTCCAGGTTAGGGTTGGCGTTGAGCTAATGGTGTCCGCCTAGGGTTAGGATTAGGTGTATGGTTTGATTTAGGCTTCAGGTTAGGTTAGGTTTGAAGTTAGTTGGAGGGAGTAAGTTTAGGGCTACTGTTAGTTTTCGGTTAACTGTTACAGTTGGAGTAAGCGTGAGGGTCAGGTTAGGGTAGGGGTTGAGCTTAAGGTGTCCGCCTAGGTTTAGGGTTAGGTGTATGATTTGATTAAGGCTTCAGGTTAGGTTAGGTTTGAACTTAGTTTGAGGGAGTAAGTTTAGGGCTACTGTTAGTTTTCGGGTAACTGTTACGGTTAGAGTTAGCGTCAGGTCCAGGTTCGGTTGGGGTAGAGCTTAAGGTGTCCGCCTAGGTTTAGGGTTATGTCTATGGTTTGAGTTAGGCTTCAGGTTAGGTTAGGTTTGAACTTAGTTTGAGGGAGTAAGTTTAGGGCTATGGTTAGTTTTCGGTTCAGTGTTACGGTTGGAGATAGCGTCAGGGTCAGGTTAGGGTTGGGGTTGAGCTTAAGGTGTCCGCCTAGGGTTAGGGTTAGGTGTATGGTTTGATTTATGCTTCAGGTTAGATTAGGTTTGAACTTAGTTTGAGGGAGTAAGTTTAGGGCTACTGTTAGTTTTCGGTTCAGTGTTATGGTTGGAGATAGCGTCAGGGTCAGGTTATGGTTGGGGTTGAGCTTCAGGTGTCCGCCTAGGGTTAGGGTTAGGTCTATGGTTTGAGTTAGGCTTCAGGTTAGGTTAGGTTTGAAATTAGTTTGAGGGAGTAAGTTTAGGGCTACTGTTAGTTTTCGGTTCAGTGTTACGGTTGGAGTTAGAGTGAGGGTCAGGTTAGTGTCGGGGTTGAGCTTAAGGTGTCCGACTAGGGTTAGGGTTAGGTCTATGGTTTGAGTTAGGCTTCAGGTTAGGTTAGGTTTGAACTTAGTTTGAGGGATTAAGTTTAGGGCTACTGTTAGTTTTCGGTTCAGTGTTACGGTTGGATTTAGCGTGAGGGTCAGGTTAGGGTTGGGGTTGAATTAAGGTGTCCGCCTAGGGTTAGTGTTAGGTGTATGGTTTGATTTAGGCTTCAGGTTAGGTTAGGTTTGAAATTAGTTTGAGGGAGTAAGTTTAGGGCTACTGTTAGTTTTCGGGTAACTGTTACGGTTGGAGTTAGCGTCAGGTCCAGGTTAGGGTTGGCGTTGAGCTAATGGTGTCCGCCTAGGGTTAGGGATAGGTTTATGGTTTGATTTAGGCTTCAGGTTAGGTTAGGTTTGAAGTTAGTTTGAGGGAGTAAGTTTAGGGCTACTGTTTGTTTTCGGATAACTGTTACAGTTGGAGTAAGCGCGAGGGTCAGTTTAGCGTAGGGGTTGAGCTTAAGGTGTCCGCCTAGGGTTAGGGTTAGTTGTATGATTTGATTAAGGCTTCAGGTTAGGTTAGGTTTGAACGTAGTTTGAGGGAGTAAGTTTAGGGCTACTGTTAGTTTTCGGGTAACTTTTATGGTTGGAGTTACCATCAGGGCCATTATAGGATTGGGGTTGAGCTTAAGGTGTCCGCCAAGGGTTAGGGTTAGGTCTATGTATTGAGTTAGGCTTCAGGTTAGGTTAGGTATGAACTTAGTTTGAGGGAGTAAGATTAGGGCTACTGTTAGTTTTCGGTTCAGTGTTACGGTTGGAGTTAGCGCGAGGGTCAGGTTAGGGTTGGGGTTGAGCTAAAGGTGTCCGCCTAGGGTTAGGTTTAGGTCTATGGTTTCATTTAGGCTTCAGGTTAGGTTAGGATTGAACTTAGTTTGAGGGAGTAAGTTTAGGGCTACTGTTAGTTTTCGGTTCAGTGTTACCGTTGGAGATAGCGTCAGGGTAAGGTAAGGGTTGGAGTTGAGCTTCAGGTGTCCGCCTAGGGTTAGGGTTAGGTGTATGATTTGATTAAGGCTTCAGGTTAGGTTAGGTTTGAAGTTATTTTGAGGGAGTAAGTTTAGGGCTACTGTTAGTTTTCGGTTAACTGTTACAGTTGGAGTAAGCGTGAGGGTCAGGTTAGGGTAGGGGTTGAGCTTAAGGTGTCCGCCTAGGGTTAGGGTTAGGTGTATGATTTGATTAAGGCTTCAGGTTAGGTTAGGTTTGAACTTAGTTTGAGGGAGTAAGTTTAGGGCTACTGTTAGTTTTCGGTTCAGTGTTACGGTTGGAGATAGCTTCAGGGTCAGGTTACCGTTGGGGTTGAGCTTCAGGTGTCCGCCTAGGGTTAGGGTTAGGTCTATGGTTTCAGTTAGGCTTCAGGTTAGGTTAGGTTTGAACTTAGATTGAGGGAGTAAGTTTAGGGATACTGTTAGTTTTCAGTTCAGTATTACGGTTGGATTTAGCGTGAGGGTCAGTTTAGGGTTGGGGTTTAGCTTAAGGTGTCCGCCTAGGGTTGGGGTTAGGTGTATGGTTTGATTTAGGCTTCAGGTTAGGTTAGGTTTGAGCTTAGTTTGAGGGAGTAAGTTTAGGACTACTGTTAGCTTTCGGGTAACTGTTATGGTTGGAGTTAGCGTCAGGGCCATTTTAGGATTGGGGTTGAGATTAAGGTGTCCGCCAAGGGTTACGGTTAGGTCTATGGTTTGAGTTAGGCTTCAGGTTAGGTTAGGTTTGAACTTAGTTTGAGGGAGTAAGTTTAGGGCTACTGTTATTTTTCGGTTCAGTGTTACGGTTGGAGATAGCGTCAGGGTCAGGTTAGGGTTGGGGTTGAGCTTCAGGTGTCCGCCTAGGGTTAGGGTTAGGTCTATGGTTTGAGTTAGGCTTCAGGTTAGGTTAGGTCTGAACTTAGTTTGAGGGAGTAAGTTTAGGGTTACTGTTAGTTTTCGGTTCAGTGTTACGGTTGAGTTAGCGTGATGGTCAGGTTAGGGTTGGGGTTGAGCTTAAGGTGTCCGCCTAGCGTTAGCGTTAGGTGTATGGTTTGATTTAGGCTTCAGGTTAGGCTAGGTTTGAACTTAGTTTGAGGGAGTAAGTTTAGGGCTCCTGTTAGTTTTCGATTCAGTGTTACGGTTGGAGATAGCGTCAGGGTCAGGTTAGTGTTGGGGTTGAGCTTCAGGTGTCCGCCTAGGGTTAGGGTTAGGTCTATGGTTTGAGTTAGGCTTCAGGTTAGGTTAGGTTTGAACTTAGTTTGAGGGATTAAGTTTAGGGCTACTGTTAGTTTTCGGTTCAGTGTTACGGTTGGATTTAGCGTGAGGGTCAGGTTAGGGTTGGGGTTGAGCTTAAGGTGTCCGCCTAGGGTTGGGGTTCGGTGTATGGTTTGATTTAGGCTTCAGGTTAGGTTAGGTTTGAACTTAGTTTGAGTCAGTAAGTTTAGGGCTACTGTTAGTTTTCGGTTCAGTGTTACGGTTGGAGTTATCGTGAGGGTCAGGTTAGGGTTGGGGTTGAGCTTAAGGTGTCCGCCAAGGATTAGGGTTAGTTCTATGGTTTGAGTTAGGCTTCAGGTTAGGTTAGGTTTCAACTTAGTCTGAGGGAGTATGTTTAGGGCTACTGTTAGTTTTCGGTTCAGTGTTACGTTTGGAGATAGCGTCAGGGTCAGGTTAGGGTTGGGGTTGAGCTTCAAGTGTCCGCCTAGGGTTAGGGTTAGGTCTATGGTTTGAGTTAGGCTTCAGGTTAGGTTAGGTTTGAACTTAGTTTGAGGGAGTAAGTTTAGGGCTACTGTTAGTTTTCGGTTCAGTGTTACGGTTGGAGATAGCGTCAGGGTCAGGTAAGGGTTGGGGTTTAGCTTAAGGTGTCCGCCTAGGGTTGGGGTTAGGTCTATGGTTTGAGTTAGGCTTCAGGTTAGGTTAGGTTTGAACTTAGTTTGAGGGAGTAAGTTTAGGGCTACTGCTAGTTTTCGGGTAACTGTTATGGTTGGAGTTAGCGTTAGGGCCATTTTAGGACTGGGGTTGAGCTTAAGGTGTCCGCCAAGGGTTAGGGTTAGGTCTATGGTTTGAGTTAGGCTTCAGGTTAGGTTAGGTTTGAAGTTAGTATGAGGGAGTAAGTTTAGGGCTACTGTTAGTTTTCGGTTCAGTGTTACGGTTGGAGATAGCTTCAGGGTTAGGTTAGGGTTGGGGTTGAGCTTCAGGTGTCCGCCTAGGGTTAGGGTTAGGTCTATGGTTTGAGTTAGGCTTCAGGTTAGGTTAGGTTTGAAGTTAGTTTAGGGAGTAAGTTTAGGGCTACTGTTAGTTTTCGGTTCAGTGTTACGGTTGGAGATAGCGTCAGGGTTAGGTTAGGGTTGGGGTTGAGCTTCAGGTGTCCGCCTAGTGTTAGGGTTAGGTCTATGGTTTGAGTTAGGATTCAGGTTAGGTGAAGTTTGAACTTAGTTTGAGGGAGTAAGTTTAGGGCTACTGTTAGTTTTCGGTTCAGTGTTACGGTTGGAGTTAGCGTGAGGGTCAGGTTAGGGTTGGGCTTGAGCTTAAGGTGTCCGCCTAGGGTTAGGGTTAGGTGTATGGTTTGAGTTAGGCTTCAGGTTAGGTTAGGATTGAACTTAGTTTGAGGGAGTAAGTTTAGGGCTACTGTTAGTTTTCGGTTCAGTGTTACGGTTGGAGTTAGCGTGAGGGTCAGGTTAGGGTTGGGTTTGAGCTTAAGGTGTCCGCCTAGGGTTAGGGTTAGGTGTATGGTTTGATTTAGGCTTCAGGTTAGGTTAGGTTTGAAGTTAGTTTGAGGGAATAAGTTTAGGGCTACTGTTAGTTTTCGGTTAACTGTTACAGTTGGAGTAAGCGTGAGGGTCAGGTTAGGGTAGGGGTTGAGCTTAAGGTGTCCGCCTAGGGTTAGGGTTAGGTGTATGATTTGATTAAGGCTTCAGGTTAGGTTATGTTTGAGCGTAGTTTGAGGGAGTAAGTTTAGGGCTACTGTTAGTTTTCTGGTAACTGTTATGGTTGGAGTTAGCGTCAGGGCCATTTTAGGATTGGGCTTGAGCTTAAGGTGTCCGCCAAATGTTAGGGTTAGGTCTATGGTTTGAGTTAGGCTTCAGGTTAGGTTAGGTTTGAACTTAGTGTGAGGGAGTAAGTTTAGAGCTACTGTTAGTTTTCGGTTCAGTGTTACGGTTGGAGATAGCGTCAGGGTCAGGTTAGTGTTGGGGTTGAGCTTCAGGTGTCCGCCTAGGGTTAGGGTTAGGTCTATGGTTTGAGTTAGGCTTCAGGTTAGGTTAGGTTTGAACTTAGTTTGAGGGATTAAGTTTAGGGCTACTGTTAGTTTTCGGTTCAGTGTTACGGTTGGATTTAGCGTGAGGGTCAGGTTAGGGTTGGGGTTGAGCTTAAGGTGTCCGCCTAGGGTTGGGGTTCGGTGTATGGTTTGATTTAGGCTTCAGGTTAGGTTAGGTTTGAACTTAGTTTGAGTCAGTAAGTTTAGGGCTACTGTTAGTTTTCGGTTCAGTGTTACGGTTGGAGTTATCGTGAGGGTCAGGTTAGGGTTGGGGTTGAGCTTCAGGTGTCCGCCTAGGGTTAGGGTTAAGTCTATGGTTTGAGTTAGGCTTCAGGTTAGGTTAGGTTTGAACTTAGTTTGAGGGAGTAGTTTAGGGCTACTGTTAGTTTTCGGTTCAGTGTTACGGTTGGAGATAGCGTCAGGGTCAGGTTATGGTTGGGGTTGAGCTTAAGGTGTCCGCCTAGGGTTAGGGTTAGGTGTATGGTTTGATTTAGGCTTCAGGTTAGGTTAGGTTTGAGCTTAGTTTGAGGGAGTAAGTTTAGGGCGACTGTTAGTTTTCTGGTAACTGTTATGGTTGGAGTTAGCGTCAGGGCCAGGTTAGGGTTGGGGTTGAGCTCAAGGTTTCCTCCTAGGGTTAGGGTTAGGTCTATGGTTTGAGTTAGGCTTCAGGTTAGGTTAGGTTTGAACTTAGTTTGAGGGAGTAAGTTTAGGGCTAGTGTTAGTTTTCGGTTCAGTGTTACGGTTGGAGATAGTGTCAGGGTCAGGTTAGCGTTGGGGTTGAGGTTCAGGTGTCCGCCTAGGGTTAGGGTTAGTTCTATGGTTTGAGTTAGGCTTCAGGTTAGGTTAGGTTTGAACTTAGTTTGAGGGAGTAAGTTTAGGGATACTGTTAGTTTTCAGTTCAGTGTTAAGGTTGCATTTAGCGTGAGGGTCAGGTTAGGGTTGGGGTTTAGCTTAAGGTGTCCGCCTAGGGTTGGGGTTAGGTGTATGGTTTGATTTAGGCTTCAGGTTAGGTTAAGTTTGAACTTAGTTTGAGGGAGTAAGTTTAGGGCTACTGATAGTTTTCGGTTCAGTGTTACGGTTGGAGTTAGCGTGAGGGTCAGGTTACGGTTGGGTTTGAGCTTAAGGTGTCCGCCTAGGGTTAGGGTTAGGTGTATGGTTTGATTTAGGCTTCAGGTTAGGTTAGGTTTGAACTTAGTTTGAGGGAGTAAGTTTAGGGCTACTGTTAGTTTTCGGTTCAGTGTTACGGTTGGAGATAGCGTCAGGGAAAGGTTAGGGTTGGGGTTGAGCTTCAGGTGTCCGCCTAGGGTTAGGGTTAGGTCTATGGTTTGAGTTAGGCTTCAGGTTAGGTTAGGTTTGAAATTAGTTTGAGGGAGTAAGTTTAGGGCTAATGTTAGTTTTCGGTTCAGTGTTACGGTTGGAGTTAGCGTGAGGGTCAGGTTAGGGTTGGGGTTGAGGTTAAGGTGTCCGCCTAGGGTTAGGGTTGGGTGTATGGTTTGATTTAGGCTTCAGGTTAGGTTAGGTTTGAGCTTAGTTTGAGGGAGTAAGTTTAGGGCGACTGTTAGTTTCCTGGTAACTGTTATGGTTGGAATTAGCGTAAGGGCCAGGTTAGGGTTGGGGTTGAGCTTAAGGTTTCCGCCTAGGGTTAGGGTTAGGTCTATGGTTTGATTTAGGCTTCAATTAGGTTAGGTTTGAACTTAGTTTGAGGGAGTAAGTTTAGGGCTACTGTTTGTTTTCGGTTCAGTGTTACGGTTGGAGATAGCGTCAGGGTCAGGTTAGGGTTGGGGTTGAGCTTCAGGTGTCCGCCTAGGGTTAGGGTTAGGTCTATGGTTTGAGTTAGGCTTCAGGTTAGGTTAGGATTGAACTTAGTTTGAGGGAGTAAGTTTAGGGCTACTGTTAGTTTTCGGTTCAGTGTTACGGTTGGAGTTAGCGTGAGGGGCAGGTTATGGTTGGGTTTGAGCTTAAGGTGTCCGCCTAGGGTTAGGGTTAGGTGTTTGGTTTGATTTAGGCTTCAGGTTAGGTTAGGTTTGAACTTAGTTTGAGGGAGTAAGTTTAGGGCTACTGTTAGTTTTCGGTTCAGTGTTACGGTTGGAGATAGCGTCAGGGTCAGGTTAGGGTTGGGGTTGAGCTTCAGGTGTCCGCCTAGGGTTAGGGTTAGGTCTATGGTTTGAGTTAGGCTTCAGGTTAGGTTAGGTTTGAAATTAGTTTGAGGGAGTAAGTTTAGGGCTACTGTTAGTTTTCGGTTCAGTGTTACGGTTGGAGTTAGCGTGAGGGTCAGGTTAGGGTCGGGGTTGAGCTTAAGGTGTCCGCCTAGGGTTAGGGTTAGGTCTATGGTTTTAGTTAGGCTTCAGGTTAGGTTAGGTTTGAACTTAGTTTGAGGGATTAAGTTTAGGGCTACTGTTAGTTTTCGGTTCAGTGTTACGGTTGGATTTAGCGTGAGGGTCAGGTTAGGGTTGGGGTTGAGCTTAAGGTGTCCGCCTAGGGTTAGCGTTAGGTGTATGGTTTGATTTAGGCTTCAGGTTAGGTTAGGTTTGAACTTAGTTTGAGGGAGTAAGTTTAGGGCTACTGTTAGTTTTCGGGTAACTGTTATGGTTGGAGTTAGCGTCAGGGCCATTTTAGGATTGGGTTGAGCTTAAAGTGTCCGCCAAGGGTTAGGGTTAGGTCTATGGTTTGAGTTAGGCTTCAGGATAGGTTAGGTTTGAACTTAGTTTGAGGGAGTAAGTTTAGGGCTACTGTTAGTTTTCGGTTCAGTGTTACGTTTGGAGATAGCGTCAGGGTCAGGTTAGGGTTGGGGTTGAGATTCAGGTGTCCGCCTAGGGTTAGGGTTAGGTCTATGGTTTGAGTTAGGCTTCAGGTTAGGTTAGGTTTGAACTTAGTTTGAGGGAGTAAGTTTAGGGCTACTGTTAGTTTTCAGTTGAGTGTTACGGTTGGAGTAAGAGTCAGGGTCAGGTTAGGGTTGGGGTTGAGCTTCAGGTGTCCGCCTAGGGTTAGGGTTAAGTCTATGGCTTGAGTTAGGCTTCAGGTTAGGTTAGATTTGAACTTAGTTTGAGGGAGTAGTTTAGGGCTACTGTTAGTTTTCGGTTCAGTGTTACGGTAGGAGATAGCGTCAGGGTCAGGTTATGGTTGGGGTTGAGCTTAAGGTGTCCGCCTAGGGTTAGGGTTAGGTGTATGGTTTGATTTAGGCTTCAGGTTAGGTTCGGTTTGAACTTAGTTTGAGGGAGTAAGTTTAGGGCTACTGTTAGTTTTCGGTTCAGTGTTATGGTGGGAGATAGCGTCAGGGTCAGGTTATGGTTGGGCTTGAACTTCAGGTGTCCGCCTAGGGTTAGGGTTAGGTCTATGGTTTGAGTTAGGCTTCAGGTTAGGTTAGGTTTGAAATTAATTTGAGGGAGTAAGTTTAGGGCTACTGTTAGTTTTCGGTTCAGTGTTACGGTTGGAGTTAGCGTGAGGGTCAGGTTAGGGTTGGGGTTGAGCTTAAGGTGTTCGCCTAGGGTTAGAGTTAGGTGTATGGTTTGATTTGGGCTTCAGGTTAGGTTAGGTTTGAACTTAGTTTGAGGGAGTAAGTTTAGGGCTACTGTTAGTTTTCGGGTAACTGTTATGGTTGGAGTTAGCGTCAGGGCCAGGTTAGGGTTGGGGTTGAACATAAGGTGTACGCCTAGGGTTAGGGTTAGGTCTATGGTTTGAGTTAGGCTTCAGGTTAGGTTAGGTTTGAACTTAGTTTGAGGGAGTAAGTTTAGGGCTACTGTTTGTTTTCGGTTCAGTGTTTCGGTTGGAGTTAGCGTGAGGGTCAGGTTAGGGTACGGGTTGAGCTTAAGGTGTCCGCCTAGGGTTAGGGTTAGGTGTATGGTTTGATTTAGGCTTCAGGTTAGGTTAGGTTTGAACTTAGTTTGAGGGAGTAACTTTAGGGCTACTGTTAGTTTTCGGGTAACTCTTACGGTTGGAGTTAGCGTCAGGTCCAGGTTAGGGTTGGCGTTGAGCTAATGGTGTCCGCCTAGGGTTAGGGATAGGTGTATGGTTTGATTTAGGCTTCAGGTTAGGTTAGGTTTGAAGTTAGTTTGAGGGAGTAAGTTTAGGGCTACTGTTAGTTTCGGATAACTGTTACAGTTGGAGTAATCGCGAGGGTCAGTTTAGCGTAGGGGTTGAGCTTAAGGTGTCCGCCTAGGGTTAGGGTTAGTTGTATGATTTGATTAAGGCTTCAGGTTAGGTTAGGTTTGAACGTAGTTTGAGGGAGTAAGTTTAGGACTACTGTTAGTTTTCGGGAAACTTTTATGCTTGGAGTTACCGTCAGGGACATTGTAGGATTGGGGTTGAGCTTAAGGTATCCGCCAAGGGTTAGGGTTAGGTCTATGGTTTGAGTTAGGCTTCAGGTTAGGTTAGGTATGAACTTAGTTTGAGGGAGTAAGATTAGGGCTACTGTTAGTTTTCGGTTCAGTGTTACGGTTGGAGTTAGCGCGAGGGTCAGGTTAGGGTTGGGGTTGAGCTAAAGGTGTCCGCCTAGGGTTAGGTTTAGGTCTATGGTTTAATTTAGGCTTCAGGTTAGGTTAGGATTGAACTTATTTTGAGGGAGTAAGTTTAGGGCTACTGTTAGTTTTCGGTTCAGTGTTACCGTTGGAGATAGCGTCAGGGTAAGGTTAGGGTTGGAGTTGAGCTTAAGGTGTCCGCCTAGGGTTAGGGTTAGGTGTATGATTTGATTAAGGCTTCAGGTTAGGTTAGGTTTGAACTTAGTTTGAGGGAGTAAGTTTAGGGCTACTGTTAGTTTTCGGGTAACTGTTATGGTTGGAGTTAGCGTCAGGGCCATTTTAGGATTGGGGTTGAGCTTAAGGTGTCCGCCAAGGGTTAGGGTTAGGTCTATGGTTTGAGTTAGGCTTCAGGATAGGTTAGGTTTGAACTTAGTTTGAGGGAGTAAGTTTAGGACTACTGTTAGTTTTCGGTTCAGTGTTACGTTTGGAGATAGCGTCACGGTCAGGTTAGGGTTGGGGTTGAGCTTAAGGTGTCCGCCTAGGGTTAGGGTTAGGTCTATGGTTTAAGTTAGGCTTCAGGTTAGGTTAGGTTTGAACTTAGTTTGAGGGAGTAAGTTTAGGGATACTGTTAGTTTTCGGTTGAGTGTTACGGTTGGAGTAAGAGTCAGGGTCAGGTTAGGGTTGGGGTTGAGCTTCAGGTGTCCGCCTAGGGTTAGGGTTAGGTCTATGGTTTGAGTTAGGCTTCAGGTTAGGTTAGGTTTGAACTTAGTTTGAGGGAGTAAGTTTAGGGCTACTGTTTGTTTTCGGTTCAGTGTTTCGGTTGGAGTTAGCGTTAGGGTCAGGTTAGGGTAGGGGTTGAGCTTAAGGTGTCCGCCTAGGGTTAGGGTTAGGTGTATGGTTTGATTTAGGCTTCAGGTTAGGTTAGGTTTGAAGTTAGTTTGAGGGAATAAGTTTAGGGCTACTGTTAGTTTTCGGTTAACTGTTACAGTTGGAGTAAGCGTGAGGGTCAGGTTAGGGTAGGGGTTGAGCTTAAGGTGTCCGCCTAGGGTTAGGGTTAGGTGGATGACTTGATTAAGGCTTCAGGTTAGGTTAGGTTTGAACGTAGTTTGAGGGAGTAAGTTTAGGGCTACTGTTAGTTTTCAGGTAACTGTTATGGTTGGAGTTAGCGTCAGGGCCATTTTAGGATTGGGCTTGAGCTTAAGGTGTCCGCCAAATGTTAGGGTTAGGTCTATGGTTTGAGTTAGGCTTCAGGTTAGGTTAGTTTTGAAGTTAGTTTGAGGGAGTAAGTTTAGAGCTACTGTTAGTTTTCGGTTCAGTGTTACGGTTGGAGATAGCGTCAGGGTCAGGTTAGGGTTGGGGTTGAGCTTCAGGTGTCCGCCTAGGTTTAGGGTTAGGTATATGGTTTCAGTTAGGCTTCAGGTTAGGTTAGGATTGAACTTAGTTTGAGGGAGTAAGTTTAGGGCTACTGTTAGTTTTCGGTTCAGTGTTACGGTTGGAGTTAGCGTGAGGGTCAGGTTACGGTTCGGTTTGAGCTTAAGGTGTCCGCCTAGGGTTAGGGTTAGGTGTATGGTTTGATTTAGGCTTCAGGTTAGGTTAGGTTTGAACTTAGTTTGAGGGAGTAAGTTTAGGGCTACTGTTAGTTTTCGGTTCAGTGTTATGGTTGGAGATAGCGTCAGGGTCAGGTTAGGGTTGGGCTTGAGCTTCAGGTGTCCGCCTAGGGTTAGGGTTAGGTCTATGGTTTGAGTTAGGCTTCAGGTTAGGTTAGGTTTGAAATTAGTTTGAGGGAGTAAGTTTAGGGCTACTGTTAGTTTTCGGTACAGTGTTACGGTTGGATTTAGCGTGAGGGTCAGGTTAGGGTTGGGGTTGAGGTTAAGGTGTCCGCCTAGGGTTAGGGTTAGGTGTATGGTTTAATTTAGGCTTCAGGTTAGGTTAGGTTTGAGCTTAGTTTGAGGGAGTAAGTTTAGGGCGACTGTTAGTTTTCTGGTAACTGTTATGGTTGGAGTTAGCGTCAGGGTCAGGTTAGGGTTGGGGTTGAGCTTAAGGTTTCCGCCTAGGGTTAGGGTTAGGTCTATGGTTTGAGTTAGGCTTCAGATTAGGTTAGGTTTGAACTTAGTTTGAGGGAGTAAGTTTAGGGCTAGTGTTAGTTTTCGGTTCAGTGTTACGGTTGGAGATAGCGTCAGGGTCAGGTTAGCGTTGGGGTTGAGGTTCAGGTGTCCGCCTAGGGTTAGGGTTAGGTCTATGGTTTGAGTTAGGCTTCAGGTTAGGTTAGGTTTGAACTTAGTTTGAGGGAGTAAGTTTAGGGATACTGTTAGTTTTCAGTTCAGTGTTACGGTTGCATTTAGCGTGAGGGTCAGGTTAGGGTTGGGGTTTAGCTTAAGGTGTCCTCCTAGGGTTGGGGTTAGGTGTATGGTTTGATTTAGGCTTCAGGTTAGGTTAGGTTTGAACTTAGTTTGAGGGAGTAAGTTTAGGGCTACTGTTAGTTTTCGGTTCAGTGTTACGGTTGGAGTTAGCGTGAGGGTCAGGTTACGGTTGGGTTTGAGCTTAAGGTGTCCGCCTAGGGTTAGGGTTAGGTGTATGGTTTGATTTAGGCTTCAGGTTAGGTTAGGTTTGAACTTAGTTTGAGGGAGTAAGTTTAGGGCTACTGTTAGTTTTCGGTTCAGTGTTACGGTTGGAGAGAGCGTCAGGGAAAGGTTAGGGTTGGGGTTGAGCTTCAGGTGTCCACCTAGGGTTAGGGTTAGGTCTATGGTTTGAGTTAGGCTTCAGGTTAGGTTAGGTTTGAAATTAGTTTGAGGGAGTAAGTTTAGGGCTAATGTTAGTTTTCGGTTCAGTGTTACGGTTGGAGTTAGCGTGAGGGTCAGGTTAGGGTTGGGGTTGAGGTTAAGGTGTCCGCCTAGGGTTAGGGTTAGGTGTATGGTTTGATTAAGGCTTCAGGTTAGGTTAGGTTTGAGCTTAGTTTGAGGGAGTAAGTTTAGGGCGACTCTTAGTTTTCTGGTAACTGTTATGGTTGGAGTTAGCGTAAGGGCCAGGTTAGGGCTGGGGTTGAGCTTAAGGTTTCCGCCTAGGGTTAGGGTTAGGTCTATGGTTTGAGTTAGGCATCAGGTTAGGTTAGGTTTGAACTTAGTTTGAGGGAGTAAGTTTAGGGCTACTGTTAGTTTTCGCTTCAGTGTTACGGTTGGAGATAGCGTCAGGGTCAGGTTACGTTTGGGGTTGAGCTTCAGGTGTCCGCCTAGGGTTAGGGTTAGGTCTATGGTTTGAGTTAGGCTTCAGGTTAGGTTAGGATTGAACTTAGTTTGAGGGAGTAAGTTTAGGGCTAATGTTAGTTTTTGGTTCAGTGTTACGGTTGGAGTTAGCGTGAGGGTCAGGTTACGGTTGGGTTTGAGCTTAAGGTGTCCGCCTAGGGTTAGGGTTAGGTGTATGGTTTGATTTAGGCTTCAGGTTAGGTTAGGTTTGAACTTAGTTTGAGGGAGTAAGTTTAGGGCTATGGTTAGTTTTCGGTTCAGTGTTACGGTTGGAGATAGCGTCAGGGTCAGGTTACGGTTGGGGTTGAGCTTAAGGTGTCCGCCTAGTGTTAGGGTTAGGTGTATGGTTTGATTTAGGCTTCAGGTTAGGTTAGGTTTGAACTTAGTTTGAGGGAGTAAGTTTAGGGCTACTGCTAGTTTTCGGTTCAGTGTTATGGTTGGAGATAGCGTCAGGGTCAGGTTATGGTTGGGCTTGAACTTCAGGTGTCCGTCTTGGGTTAGGGTTAGTTCTATGGTTTGAGTTAGGCTTCAGGTTAGGTTAGGTTTGAAATTAGTTTGAGGGAGTAAGTTTAGGGCTACTGTTAGTTTTCGGTTCAGTGTTACGGTTGGAGTTAGCGTGAGGGTCAGGTTAGTGTCGGGGTTGAGCTTAAGGTGTCCGCCTAGGGTTAGGGTTAGGTCTATGGTTTCAGTTAGGCTTCAGGTTAGGTTAGGTTTGAACTTAGTTTGAGGGATTAAGTTTAGGGCTACTGTTAGTTTTCGGTTCAGTGTTACGGTTGGATTTAGCGTGAGGGTCAGGTTAGGGTTGGGGTTGAGCTTAAGGTGTCCGCCTAGGGTTAGCGTTAGGTGTATTGTTTGATTTAGGCTTCAGGTTAGGTTAGGTTTGAACTTAGTTTGAGGGAGTAAGTTTAGGGCTACTGTTAGTTTTCGGGTAACTGTTATGGTTGGAGTTAGCGTCAGGGCCATTTTAGGATTGGGGTTGAGCTTAAGGTGTCCGCCAAGGGTTAGGGTTAGGTCTATGGTTTGAGTTAGGCTTCAGGATAGGTTAGGTTTGAACTTAGTTTGAGGGAGTAAGTTTAGGACTACTGTTAGTTTTCGGTTCAGTGTTACGTTTGGAGATAGCGTCACGGTCAGGTTAGGGTTGGGGTTGAGCTTAAGGTGTCCGCCTAGGGTTAGGGTTAGGTCTATGGTTTAAGTTAGGCTTCAGGTTAGGTTAGGTTTGAACTTAGTTTGAGGGAGTAAGTTTAGGGATACTGTTAGTTTTCGGTTGAGTGTTACGGTTGGAGTAAGAGTCAGGGTCAGGTTAGGGTTGGGGTTGAGCTTCAGGTGTCCGCCTAGGGTTAGGGTTAGGTCTATGGTTTGAGTTAGGCTTCAGGTTAGGTTAGGTTTGAACTTAGTTTGAGGGAGTAAGTTTAGGGCTACTGTTTGTTTTCGGTTCAGTGTTTCGGTTGGAGTTAGCGTTAGGGTCAGGTTAGGGTAGGGGTTGAGCTTAAGGTGTCCGCCTAGGGTTAGGGTTAGGTGTATGGTTTGATTTAGGCTTCAGGTTAGGTTAGGTTTGAAGTTAGTTTGAGGGAATAAGTTTAGGGCTACTGTTAGTTTTCGGTTAACTGTTACAGTTGGAGTAAGCGTGAGGGTCAGGTTAGGGTAGGGGTTGAGCTTAAGGTGTCCGCCTAGGGTTAGGGTTAGGTGGATGACTTGATTAAGGCTTCAGGTTAGGTTAGGTTTGAACGTAGTTTGAGGGAGTAAGTTTAGGGCTACTGTTAGTTTTCAGGTAACTGTTATGGTTGGAGTTAGCGTCAGGGCCATTTTAGGATTGGGCTTGAGCTTAAGGTGTCCGCCAAATGTTAGGGTTAGGTCTATGGTTTGAGTTAGGCTTCAGGTTAGGTTAGTTTTGAAGTTAGTTTGAGGGAGTAAGTTTAGAGCTACTGTTAGTTTTCGGTTCAGTGTTACGGTTGGAGATAGCGTCAGGGTCAGGTTAGGGTTGGGGTTGAGCTTCAGGTGTCCGCCTAGGTTTAGGGTTAGGTATATGGTTTCAGTTAGGCTTCAGGTTAGGTTAGGATTGAACTTAGTTTGAGGGAGTAAGTTTAGGGCTACTGTTAGTTTTCGGTTCAGTGTTACGGTTGGAGTTAGCGTGAGGGTCAGGTTACGGTTCGGTTTGAGCTTAAGGTGTCCGCCTAGGGTTAGGGTTAGGTGTATGGTTTGATTTAGGCTTCAGGTTAGGTTAGGTTTGAACTTAGTTTGAGGGAGTAAGTTTAGGGCTACTGTTAGTTTTCGGTTCAGTGTTACGGTTGGAGATAGCGTCAGGGTCAGGTTAGGGTTGGGCTTGAGCTTCAGGTGTCCGCCTAGGGTTAGGGTTAGGTCTATGGTTTGAGTTAGGCTTCAGGTTAGGTTAGGTTTGAAATTAGTTTGAGGGAGTAAGTTTAGGGCTACTGTTAGTTTTCGGTACAGTGTTACGGTTGGATTTAGCGTGAGGGTCAGGTTAGGGTTGGGGTTGAGGTTAAGGTGTCCGCCTAGGGTTAGGGTTAGGTGTATGGTTTAATTTAGGCTTCAGGTTAGGTTAGGTTTGAGCTTAGTTTGAGGGAGTAAGTTTAGGGCGACTGTTAGTTTTCTGGTAACTGTTATGGTTGGAGTTAGCGTCAGGGTCAGGTTAGGGTTGGGGTTGAGCTTAAGGTTTCCGCCTAGGGTTAGGGTTAGGTCTATGGTTTGAGTTAGGCTTCAGATTAGGTTAGGTTTGAACTTAGTTTGAGGGAGTAAGTTTAGGGCTAGTGTTAGTTTTCGGTTCAGTGTTACGGTTGGAGATAGCGTCAGGGTCAGGTTAGCGTTGGGGTTGAGGTTCAGGTGTCCGCCTAGGGTTAGGGTTAGGTCTATGGTTTGAGTTAGGCTTCAGGTTAGGTTAGGTTTGAACTTAGTTTGAGGGAGTAAGTTTAGGGATACTGTTAGTTTTCAGTTCAGTGTTACGGTTGCATTTAGCGTGAGGGTCAGGTTAGGGTTGGGGTTTAGCTTAAGGTGTCCTCCTAGGGTTGGGGTTAGGTGTATGGTTTGATTTAGGCTTCAGGTTAGGTTAGGTTTGAACTTAGTTTGAGGGAGTAAGTTTAGGGCTACTGTTAGTTTTCGGTTCAGTGTTACGGTTGGAGTTAGCGTGAGGGTCAGGTTACGGTTGGGTTTGAGCTTAAGGTGTCCGCCTAGGGTTAGGGTTAGGTGTATGGTTTGATTTAGGCTTCAGGTTAGGTTAGGTTTGAACTTAGTTTGAGGGAGTAAGTTTAGGGCTACTGTTAGTTTTCGGTTCAGTGTTACGGTTGGAGAGAGCGTCAGGGAAAGGTTAGGGTTGGGGTTGAGCTTCAGGTGTCCACCTAGGGTTAGGGTTAGGTCTATGGTTTGAGTTAGGCTTCAGGTTAGGTTAGGTTTGAAATTAGTTTGAGGGAGTAAGTTTAGGGCTAATGTTAGTTTTCGGTTCAGTGTTACGGTTGGAGTTAGCGTGAGGGTCAGGTTAGGGTTGGGGTTGAGGTTAAGGTGTCCGCCTAGGGTTAGGGTTAGGTGTATGGTTTGATTAAGGCTTCAGGTTAGGTTAGGTTTGAGCTTAGTTTGAGGGAGTAAGTTTAGGGCGACTCTTAGTTTTCTGGTAACTGTTATGGTTGGAGTTAGCGTAAGGGCCAGGTTAGGGCTGGGGTTGAGCTTAAGGTTTCCGCCTAGGGTTAGGGTTAGGTCTATGGTTTGAGTTAGGCATCAGGTTAGGTTAGGTTTGAACTTAGTTTGAGGGAGTAAGTTTAGGGCTACTGTTAGTTTTCGGTTCAGTGTTACGGTTGGAGACAGCGTCAGGGTCAGGTTACGTTTGGGGTTGAGCTTCAGGTGTCCGCCTAGGGTTAGGGTTAGGTCTATGGTTTGAGTTAGGCTTCAGGTTAGGTTAGGATTGAACTTAGTTTGAGGGAGTAAGTTTAGGGCTAATGTTAGTTTTTGGTTCAGTGTTACGGTTGGAGTTAGCGTGAGGGTCAGGTTACGGTTGGGTTTGAGCTTAAGGTGTCCGCCTAGGGTTAGGGTTAGGTGTATGGTTTGATTTAGGCTTCAGGTTAGGTTAGGTTTGAACTTAGTTTGAGGGAGTAAGTTTAGGGCTATGGTTAGTTTTCGGTTCAGTGTTACGGTTGGAGATAGCGTCAGGGTCAGGTTACGGTTGGGGTTGAGCTTAAGGTGTCCGCCTAGTGTTAGGGTTAGGTGTATGGTTTGATTTAGGCTTCAGGTTAGGTTAGGTTTGAACTTAGTTTGAGGGAGTAAGTTTAGGGCTACTGCTAGTTTTCGGTTCAGTGTTATGGTTGGAGATAGCGTCAGGGTCAGGTTATGGTTGGGCTTGAACTTCAGGTGTCCGTCTTGGGTTAGGGTTAGTTCTATGGTTTGAGTTAGGCTTCAGGTTAGGTTAGGTTTGAAATTAGTTTGAGGGAGTAAGTTTAGGGCTACTGTTAGTTTTCGGTTCAGTGTTACGGTTGGAGTTAGCGTGAGGGTCAGGTTAGTGTCGGGGTTGAGCTTAAGGTGTCCGCCTAGGGTTAGGGTTAGGTCTATGGTTTCAGTTAGGCTTCAGGTTAGGTTAGGTTTGAACTTAGTTTGAGGGATTAAGTTTAGGGCTACTGTTAGTTTTCGGTTCAGTGTTACGGTTGGATTTAGCGTGAGGGTCAGGTTAGGGTTGGGGTTGAGCTTAAGGTGTCCGCCTAGGGTTAGCGTTAGGTGTATTGTTTGATTTAGGCTTCAGGTTAGGTTAGGTTTGAACTTAGTTTGAGGGAGTAAGTTTAGGGCTACTGTTAGTTTTCGGGTAACTGTTATGGTTGGAGTTAGCGTCAGGGCCATTTTAGGATTGGGGTTGAGCTTAAGGTGTCCGCCAAGGGTTAGGGTTAGGTCTATGGTTTGAGTTAGGCTTCAGGATAGGTTAGGTTTGAACTTAGTTTGAGGGAGTAAGTTTAGGACTACTGTTAGTTTTCGGTTCAGTGTTACGTTTGGAGATAGCGTCACGGTCAGGTTAGGGTTGGGGTTGAGCTTAAGGTGTCCGCCTAGGGTTAGGGTTAGGTCTATGGTTTAAGTTAGGCTTCAGGTTAGGTTAGGTTTGAACTTAGTTTGAGGGAGTAAGTTTAGGGATACTGTTAGTTTTCGGTTGAGTGTTACGGTTGGAGTAAGAGTCAGGGTCAGGTTAGGGTTGGGGTTGAGCTTCAGGTGTCCGCCTAGGGTTAGGGTTAGGTCTATGGTTTGAGTTAGGCTTCAGGTTAGGTTAGGTTTGAACTTAGTTTGAGGGAGTAAGTTTAGGGCTACTGTTTGTTTTCGGTTCAGTGTTTCGGTTGGAGTTAGCGTTAGGGTCAGGTTAGGGTAGGGGTTGAGCTTAAGGTGTCCGCCTAGGGTTAGGGTTAGGTGTATGGTTTGATTTAGGCTTCAGGTTAGGTTAGGTTTGAAGTTAGTTTGAGGGAATAAGTTTAGGGCTACTGTTAGTTTTCGGTTAACTGTTACAGTTGGAGTAAGCGTGAGGGTCAGGTTAGGGTAGGGGTTGAGCTTAAGGTGTCCGCCTAGGGTTAGGGTTAGGTGGATGACTTGATTAAGGCTTCAGGTTAGGTTAGGTTTGAACGTAGTTTGAGGGAGTAAGTTTAGGGCTACTGTTAGTTTTCAGGTAACTGTTATGGTTGGAGTTAGCGTCAGGGCCATTTTAGGATTGGGCTTGAGCTTAAGGTGTCCGCCAAATGTTAGGGTTAGGTCTATGGTTTGAGTTAGGCTTCAGGTTAGGTTAGTTTTGAAGTTAGTTTGAGGGAGTAAGTTTAGAGCTACTGTTAGTTTTCGGTTCAGTGTTACGGTTGGAGATAGCGTCAGGGTCAGGTTAGGGTTGGGGTTGAGCTTCAGGTGTCCGCCTAGGTTTAGGGTTAGGTATGTGGTTTCAGTTAGGCTTCAGGTTAGGTTAGGATTGAACTTAGTTTGAGGGAGTAAGTTTAGGGCTACTGTTAGTTTTCGGTTCAGTGTTACGGTTGGAGTTAGCGTGAGGGTCAGGTTACGGTTCGGTTTGAGCTTAAGGTGTCCGCCTAGGGTTAGGGTTAGGTGTATGGTTTGATTTAGGCTTCAGGTTAGGTTAGGTTTGAACTTAGTTTGAGGGAGTAAGTTTAGGGCTACTGTTAGTTTTCGGTTCAGTGTTACGGTTGGAGATAGCGTCAGGGTCAGGTTAGGGTTGGGGTTGAGCTTCAGGTGTCCGCCTAGGGTTAGGGTTAGGTCTATGGTTTGAGTTAGGCTTCAGGTTTGGTTAGGTTTGAAGTTAGTTTGAGGGAGTAAGTTTAGGGCTACTGTTAGTTTTCGGTTCAGTGTTACGGTTGGAGATAGCGTCAGGGTTAGGTTAGGGTTGGGGTTGAGCTTCAGGTGTCTGCCTAGGGTTAGGGTTAGGTCTATGGTTTGAGTTAGGCTTCAGGTTAGGTTAGGTTTGAAGTTAGTTTGAGGGAGTAAGTTTAGGGCTACTCTTAGTTTTCGGTTCAGTGTTACGGTTGGAGATAGCGTCAGGGTTAGGTTAGGGTTGGGGTTGAGCTTCAGGAGTCCGCCTAGGGTTCGGGTTAGGTCTATGGTTTGAGTTAGGCTTCAGGTTAGGTTAGGTTTGAACTTAGTTTGAGGGAGTAAGTTTAGGGCTACTGTTAGTATTCGGTTGAGTGTTACGGTTGGAGTAAGAGTCAGGGTCAGGTTAGGGTTGGGGTTGAGCTTCAGGTGTCCGCCTTGGGTTAGATTTAGGTCTATGGTTTGAGTTAGGCTTCAGGTTAGGTTAGGTTTGAACTTAGTTTGAGGGAGTAAGTTTAGGGATACTGTTAGTTTTCAGTTCAGTGTTACGGTTGGATTTAGCGTGAGGGTCAGGTTAGGGTTGAGGTTTAGCTTAAGGTGTCCGCCTAGGGTTGGGGTTAGGTGTATGGTTTGATTTAGGCTTCAGGTTAGGTTAGGTTTGAACTTAGTTTGAGGGAGTAAGTTTAGGGCTACTGTTAGTTTTCGGGTAACTGTTATGGTTTGAGTTAGCGTTAGGGCCATTTTAGGACTGGGGTTGAGCTTAAGGTGTCCGCCAAGGGTTAGGGTTAGGTCTATGGTTTGAGTTAGGCTTCAGGTTAGGTTAGGTTTGAAGTTAGTTTGAGGGAGTAAGTTTAGGGCTACTGTTAGTTTTCGGTTCAGTGTTACGGTTGGAGATAGCTTCAGGGTTAGGTTAGGGTTGGGGTTGAGCTTCAGGTGTCCGCCTAGGGTTAGGGTTAGGTCTATGGTTTGAGTTAGGCTTCAGGTTAGGTTAGGTTTGAAGTTAGTTTGAGGGAGTAAGTTTAGGGCTACTGTTAGTTTTCGGTTCAGTGTTACGGTTGGAGATAGCGTCAGGGTTATGTTAGGGTTGGGGTTGAGCTTCAAGTGTCCGCCTAGTGTTAGGGTTAGGTCTATGGTTTGAGTTAGGCTTCAGGTTAGGTTAAGTTTGAACTTAGTTTGAGGGAGTAAGTTTAGGGCTACTGTTAGTTTTCGGTTCAGTGTTACGGTTGGAGTTAGCGTGAGGGTCAGGTTAGGGTTGGGCTTGAGCTTAAGGTGTCCGCCTAGGGTTAGGGTTAGGTGTATGGTTTGATTTAGGCTTCAGGATAGGTTAGGTTTGAACTTAGTTTGAGGGAGTAAGTTTAGGGCTACTGTTAGTTTTCGGTTCAGTGTTACGGTTGAAGATAGCGTGAGGGTCAGGTTAGGGTTGGGGTTGAGCTTCAGGTGTCCGCCTAGGGTTATGGTTAGGTGTATGGTTTGAGTTAGGCTTCAGGTTAGGTTAGGTTTGAACTTAGTTTGAGGGAGTAAGTTTAGGGCTACTGTTAGTTTTCGGTTCAGTGTTACGGTTGGAGATAGCGTCAGGGTCAGGTTAGGTTTGGGGTTGAGCTTCAGGTGTCCGCCTAGGGTTAGGGTTAGGTCTATGGTTTGAGTTAGGCTTCAGGTTATGTTAGGTTTGAACTTAGTTTGAGGGAGTAAGTTTAGGGCTACTGTTAGTTTTCGGTTCATTGTTACGTTTGGAGTAAGAGTCAGGGTCAGGTTAGGGTTGGGGTTGAGCTTCAGGTGTCCGCCTAGGGTTAGGGTTAGGTCTATGGTTTGAGTTAGGCTTCAGGTTAGGTTAGGTTTGAACTTAGTTTGAGGGAGTAAGTTTAGGGCTACTGTTAGTTTTCGGTTGAGTGTTACGGTTGGAGTAAGAGTCAGGGTCAGGTTAGTGTTGGGGTTGAGCTTCAGGTGTCCGCCTAGGGTTAGGGTTAGGTCTATGGTTTGAGTTAGGCTTCAGGTTAGGTTAGGTTTGAACTTAGTTTGAGGGAGTAAGTTTAGGGCTACTGTTTGTTTTCGGTTCAGTGTTTCGGTTGGAGTTAGCGTGAGGTTCAGGTTAGGGTAGGGGTTGACCTTAAGGTGTCCGCCTAGGGTTAGGGTTAGGTGTATGGTTTGATTTAGGCTTCAGGATAGGTTAGGTTTGAACTTAGTTTGAGGGAGTAAGTTTAAGGCTACTGTTAGTTTTCGGGTAACTGTTACGGTTGGAGTTAGCGTGAGGGTCAGGTTACGGTTGGGTTTGAGCTTAAGGTGTCCGCCTAGGGTTAGGGTTAGGTGTATGGTTTGATTTAGGCTTCAGGTTAGGTTAGGTTTGAAGTTAGTTTGAGGGAATAAGTTTAGGGCTACTATTAGTTTTCGGTTAACTGTTACAGTTGGAGTAAGCGTGAGGGTCAGGTTAGGGTAGGGGTTGAGCTTAAGGTGTCCGCATGGGTTAGGGTTAGGTGTATGATTTGATTAAGGCTTCAGGTTAGGTTAGGTTTGAACGTAGTTTGAGGGAGTAAGTTTAGGGCTACTGTTAGTTTTCTGGTAACTGTTATGGTTGGAGTTAGCGTCAGGGCCATTTTAGGATTGGGCTTGAGCTTAAGGTGTCCGCCAAATGTTAGGGTTAGGTCTATGGTTTGAGTTAGGCTTCAGGTTAGGTTAGGTTTGAACTTAGTTTGAGTGAGTAAGTTTAGGGCTACTCTTAGTTTTCGGTTCAGTGTTACGGTTGGAGATAGCGTCAGGGTCAGGTTAGCGTTGGGGTTGAGCTTCAGTTGTCCGCCTAGGGTTAGGGTTAGGTCTATGGTTTGAGTTAGGCTTCAGGTTAGGTTAGGTTAGAACTTAGTTTGAGGGAGTAAGTTTTGGGATACTGTTAGTTTTCATTTCAGTGTTACGGTTGGATTTAGCGTGAGGGTCAGGTTAGGGTTGTGGTTTAGCTTAAGGTGTCCGCCTAGGGTAGGGGTGAGGTGTATGGTTGGATTTAGGCATCAGGTTAGGTTAGGTTTGAACTTAGTTTGAGGGAGTAAGTTTAGGGCTACTGTTAGTTTTCGGGTAACTGTTATGGTTGGAGTGTGCGTCAGGGCCATTTTAGGACTGGGGTTGAGCTTAAGGTGTCCGCCAAGGGTTAGGGTTAGGTCTATGGTTTGAGTTAGGCTTCAGGTTTGGTTAGGTTTGAAGTTAGTTTGAGGGAGTAAGTTTAGGGCTACTGTTAGTTTTCGGTTCAGTGTTACGGTTGGAGATAGCGTCAGGGTTAGGTTAGGGTTGGGGTTGAGCTTCAGGTGTCCGCCTAGGGTTAGGGTTAGGTCTATGGTTTGAGTTAGGCTTCAGGTTAGGTTAGGTTTGAAGTTAGTTTGAGGGAGTAAGTTTAGGGCTACTCTTAGTTTTCGGTTCAGTGTTACGGTTGGAGATAGCGTCAGGGTTAGGTTAGGGTTGGGGTTGAGCTTCAGGAGTCCGCCTAGGGTTCGGGTTAGGTCTATGGTTTGAGTTAGGCTTCAGGTTAGGTTAGGTTTGAACTTAGTTTGAGGGAGTAAGTTTAGGGCTACTGTTAGTATTCGGTTGAGTGTTACGGTTGGAGTAAGAGTCAGGGTCAGGTTAGGGTTGGGGTTGAGCTTCAGGTGTCCGCCTAGGGTTAGAGTTAGGTCTATGGTTTGAGTTAGGCTTCAGGTTAGGTTAGGTTTGAACTTAGTTTGAGGGAGTAAGTTTAGGGATACTGTTAGTTTTCAGTTCAGTGTTACGGTTGGATTTAGCGTGAGGGTCAGGTTAGGGTTGAGGTTTAGCTTAAGGTGTCCGCCTAGGGTTGGGGTTAGGTGTATGGTTTTATTTAGGCTTCAGGTTAGGTTAGGTTTGAACTTAGTTTGAGGGAGTAAGTTTAGGGCTACTGTTAGTTTTCCGGTAACTGTTATGGTTGGAGTTAGCGTTAGGGCCATTTTAGGACTGGGGTTGAGCTTAAGGTGTCCGCCAAGGGTTAGGGTTAGGTCTATGGTTTGAGTTAGGCTTCAGGTTAGGTTAGGTTTGAAGTTAGTTTGAGGGAGTAAGTTTAGGACTACTGTTGGTTTTCGGTTCAGTGTTACGGTTGGAGATAGCTTCAGGGTTAGGTTAGGGTTGGGGTTGAGCTTCAGGTGTCCGCCTAGGGTTAGGGATAGGTCTATGGTTTGAGTTAGGCTTCAGGTTAGGTTAGGTTTGAAGTTAGTTTGAGGGAGTAAGTTTACGGCTACTGTTAGTTTTCGGTTCAGTGTTACGGTTGGAGATAATGTCAGGGTTAGGTTAGGGTTGGGGTTGAGCTTCAGGTGTCCGCCTAGTGTTAGGGTTAGGTCTATGGTTTGAGTTAGGCTTCAGGTTAGGTTAAGTTTGAACTTAATTTGAGGGAGTAAGTTTAGGGCTACTGTTAGTTTTCGGTTCAGTGTTACGGTTGGAGTTAGCGTGAGGGTCAGGTTAGGGTTGGGCTTGAGCTTAAGGTGTCCTCCTAGGGTTAGGGTTAGGTGTATGATTTGATTTAGGCTTCAGGTTATGTTAGGTTTGAACTTAGTTTGAGGGAGTAAGTTTAGGGCTACTGTTAGTTTTCGGTTCAGTGTTACGGTTGAAGATAGCGTGAGGGTCAGGTTAGGGTTGGGTTTGAGCTTCAGGTGTCCGCCTAGGGTTAGGGTTAGGTCTATGGTTTGAGTTAGGCTTCAGGTTAGGTTAGGTTTGTACTTAGTTTGAGGGAGTAAGTTTAGGGCTACTGTTAGTTTTCGGTTCAGTGTTACAGTTGGAGATAGCGTCAGGGTCAGGTTAGGTTTGGGGTTGAGCTTCAGGTGTCCGCCTAGGGTTAGGGTTAGGTCTATGGTTTGAGTTAGGCTTCAGGTCAGGTTAGGTTTGAAGTTAGTTTGAGGGAGTCAGTTTAGGGCTACTCTTAGTTTTCGGTTCAGTGTTACGGTTGGAGATAGCGTCAGGGTTAGGTTAGGGTTGGGGTTGAGCTTCAGGTGTCCGCCTAGGGTTCGGGTTAGGTCTATGGTTTGAGTTAGGCTTCAGGTTAGGATAGGTTTGAACTTAGTTTGAGGGAGTAAGTTTAGGGCTACTGTTAGTTTTCGGTTGAGTGTTACGGTTGGAGTAAGAGTCAGGGTCAGGTTAGGGTTGGGGTTGAGCTTCAGGTGTCCGCCTAGGGTTAGAGTTAGGTCTATGGTTTGAGTTAGGCTTCAGGTTAGGTTAGGTTTGAACTTAGTTTGAGGGAGTAAGTTTAGGGATACTGTTAGTTTTCAGTTCAGTGTTACGGTTGGATTTAGCGTGAGGGTCAGGTTAGGGTTGAGGTTTAGCTTAAGGTGTCCGCCTAGGGTTGGGGTTAGGTGTATGGTTTGATTTAGGCTTCAGGTTAGGTTAGGTTTGAACTTAGTTTGAGGGAGTAAGTTTAGGGCTACTGTTAGTTTTCGGGTAACTGTTATGGTTGGAGTTAGCGTTAGGGCCATTTTAGGACTGGGGTTGAGCTTAAGGTGTCCGCCAAGGGTTAGGGTTAGGTCTATGGTTTGAGTTAGGCTTCAGGTTAGGTTAGGTTTGAAGTTAGTTTGAGGGAGTAAGTTTAGGCCTACTGTTAGTTTTCGGTTCAGTGTTACGGTTGGAGATAGCTTCAGGGTTAGGTTAGGGTTGGGGTTGAGCTTCAGGTGTCCGCCTAGGGTTAGGGTTAGGTCTATGGTTTGAGTTAGGCTTCAGGTTAGTTTAGGTTTGAACTTAGTTTGAGGGAGTAAGTTTAGGGCTACTGTTAGTTTTCGGTTCAGTGTTACGGTTGGAGATAGCGTGAGGGTCAGTTTAGGGTTGGGGTTGAGCTTCAGGTGTCCGCCTAGGGTTAGGGTTAGGTCTATGGTTTGAGTTAGGCTTCAGGTTAGGTTAGGTTTGAAATTAGTTTGAGGGAGTAAGTTTAGGGCTAATGTTAGTTTTCGGTTCAGTGTTCCGGTTGGAGTTAGCGTGAGGGTCATGTTAGCGTTGGGATTGAGCTTAAGGTGTCCGCCTAGGGTTAGGGTTAGGTGTATGGTTTGATTTAGGCTTCATGTTAGGTTAGGTTTGAACTTAGTTTGAGGGAGTAAGTTTAGGGCGACTGTTAGTTTTCGGGTAACTGTTATGGTTGGAGTTAGCGTCAGGGCCAGGTTAGGGTTGGGGTTGAGCTTAAGGTGTCTGCCTAGGGTTAGGGTTAGGTCTATGGTTTGAGTTAGGCTTCAGGTTAGGTTAGGTTTGAACTTAGTTTGAGGGAGTAAGTTTAGGGCTACTGTTAGTTTTCAGTTCAGTGTTACGGTTGGAGATAGCGTCATGGTCAGGTTAGTGTTGGGGTTGAGCTTCAGGTGTCCGCCTAGGGTTGGGGTTTGGTCTATGGTTTGAGTTAGGCTTCAGGTTAGGTTAGGTTTGAACTTAGTTTGAGGCAGTAAGTTTAGGGCTACTGTTAGTTTTTGGTTCAGTGTTACGGTTGGAGTTAGCGTGAGGGTCAGGTTAGGGTTGGGGTTGAGCTTAAGGTGTCCGCCAAGGGTTAGGGTTAGGTCTATGGTTTGAGTTAGGCTTCAGGTTAGGTTAGGTTTGAAGTTAGTTTGAGGGAGTAAGTTTAGGGCTACTGTTAGTTTTCGGTTCAGTGTTACGGTTGGAGATAGCTTCAGGGTTAGGTTAGGGTTGGGGTTGAGCTTCAGGTGTCCGCCTAGGGTTAGGGTTAGGTCTATGGTTTGAGTTAGGCTTCAGGTTAGGTTAGGTTTGAACTTAGTTTGAGGGAGTAAGTTTAGGGCTACTGTTAGTTTTCGGTTCAGTGTTACGGTTGGAGATAGCGTCAGGGTTAGGTTAGGGTTGGGGTTGAGATTCAGGTGTCCGCCTAGTGTTAGGGTTAGGTCTATGGTTTCAGTTAGGCTTCAGGTTAGGTTAAGTTTGAACTTAGTTTGAGGGAGTAAGTTTAGGGGTACTGTTAGTTTTCGGTTCAGTGTTACGGTTGGAGTTAGCGTGAGGGTCAGGTTAGGGTTGGGCTTGAGCTTAAGGTGTCCGCCTAGGGTTAGGGTTAGGTGTACGGTTTGATTTAGGCTTCAGGTTAGGTTAGGTTTGAACTTAGTTTGAGGGAGTAAGTTTAGGGCTACTGTTAGTTTTCGGTTCAGTGTTACGGTTGAAGATAGCGTGAGGGTCAGGTTAGGGTTGGGGTTGAGCTTCAGGTGTCCGCCTAGGGTTAGGGTTAGTTCTATGGTTTGAGTTAGGCTTCAGGTTAGGTTAGGTTTGAACGTAGTTTGAGGGAGTAAGTTTAGGGCTACTGTTAGTTTTCTGGTAACTGTTATGGTTGGAGTTAGCGTCAGGGCCATTTTAGGATTGGGCTTGAGCTTAAGGTGTCCGCCAAATGTTAGGGTTAGGTCTATGGTTTGAGTTAGGCTTCAGGTTAGGTTAGGTTTGAACTTAGTTTGAGGGAGTAAGTTTAGGGCTAATGTTAGTTTTCGGTTCAGTGTTACGGTTGGAGTTAGCGTGAGGGTCAGGTTAGGGTTGGGGTTGAGGTTAAGGTGTCCGCCTAGGGTTAGGGTTAGGTGTATGGTTTGATTTAGGCTTCAGGTTAGGTTAGGTTTGAGCTTAGTTTGAGGGAGTAAGTTTAGGGCGACTGTTAGTTTTCTGGTAACTGTTATGCTTGGAGTCAGCGTCAGGGCCAGGTTAGGGTTGGGGTTGAGCTTAAGGTTTCCGCCTAGGGTTTGGGTTAGGTCTATGGTTTGAGTTAGGCTTCAGGTTAGGTTAGGTTTGAACTTAGTTTGAGGGAGTAAGTTTAGGGCTACTGTTAGTTTTCGGTTCAGTGTTACGGTTGGAGATAGCGTCAGGGTCAGGTTAGCGTTGGGGTTGAGCTTCAGTTGTCCGCCTAGGGTTAGGGTTAGGTCTATGGTTTGAGTTAGGCTTCAGGTTAGGTTAGGTTAGAACTTAGTTTGAGGGAGTAAGTTTAGGGCTACTGTTAGTTTTCGGTTCAGTGTTACGGTTGGATTTAGCGTGAGGGTCAGGTTAGGGTTGGGGTTTAGCTTAAGGTGTCCGCCTAGGGTAGGGGTGAGGTGTATGGTTTGATTTAGGCATCAGGTTAGGTTAGGTTTGAACTTAGTTTGAGGGAGTAAGTTTAGGGCTACTGTTAGTTTTCGGGTAACTATTATGGTTGGAGTTAGCGTCAGGGCCATTTTAGGACTGGGGTTGAGCTTAAGGTGTCCGCCAAGGGTTAGGGTTAGGTCTATGGTTTGAGTTAGGCTTCAGGTTTGGTTAGGTTTGAAGTTAGTTTGAGGGAGTAAGTTTAGGGCTACTGTTAGTTTTCGGTTCAGTGTTACGGTTGGAGATAACGTCAGGGTTAGGTTAGGGTTGGGGTTGAGCTTCAGGTGTCCGCCTAGGGTTAGGGTTAGGTCTATGGTTTGAGTTAGACTTCAGGTTAGGTTAGGTTTGAAGTTAGTTTGAGGGAGTAAGTTTAGGGCTACTGTTAGTTTTCGTGTAACTGTTACGGTTGGAGTTAGCGTCAGGTCCAGGTTAGGGTTGGCGTTTACCTAATGGTGTCCGCCTAGGGTTAGGGTTAGGTGTATGGTTTGATTTAGGCTTCAGGTTAGGTTAGGTTTGAACTTAGTTTGAGGGAGTAAGTTTAGGGCTACTGTTAGTTTTCGGTTTAGTGTTACGGTTGTAGTAAGAGTCAGGGTCAGGTTAGGGTTGGGGTTGAGCTTCAGGTGTCCGCCTAGTGTTAGGGTTAGGTCTATGGTTTGAGTTAGGCTTCAGGTTAGGTTAGGTTTGAACTTAGTTTGAGGGAATAAGTTTAGGGCTACTCTTTGTGTTCGGTTCAGTGTTTCGGTTGGAGTTAGCGTGAGGGTCAGGTTAGGGTAGGGGTTGAGCTTAAGGTGTCCGCCTAGGGTTAGGGTTAGGTGTATGGTTTGATTTAGGCTTCAGGTTAGGTTAGGTTTGAACTTAGTTTGAGGGAGTAAGTTTAGGGCTACTGTTAGTTTTCGGGTAACTGTTACGGTTGGAGTTAGCGTCAGGTCCAGGTTAGGGTTGGCGTTGAGCTAATGGTGTCCGCCTAGGGTTAGGGTTAGGTGTATGGTTTGATTTAGGCTTCAGGTTAGGTTAGGTTTGAAGTTAGTTTGAGGGAATAAGTTTAGGGCTACTGTTAGTTTTCGGTTAACTGTTACAGTTGGAGTAAGCGTGAGCGTCAGGTTAGGGTAGGGATTGAGCTTAAGGTGTCCGCCTAGGGTTAGGGTTAGGTGTATGATTTGATTAAGGCTTCAGGTTAGGTTAGGTTTGAACGTAGTTTGAGGGAGTAATTTTAGGGCTACTGTTAGTTTTCGGGTAACTGTTATGGTTGGAGTTAGCGTCACGGCCATTTTAGGATTGGGCTTGAGCTTAAGGTGTCCACCAAGGGTTAGGGTTAGGTCTATGGTTTGAGTTAGGCTTCAGGTTAGGTTAGGTTTGAACTTAGTTTGAGGGAGTAAGTTTAGAGCTACTGTTAGTTTTCGGTTCAGTGTTACGGTTGGAGATAGCGTCAGGTTCAGGTTAGGGTTGGGGTTGAGCTTCAGGTGTCCGCCTAGGGTTAGGGTTAGGTCTATGGTATGAGTTAGGCTTCAGGTTAGGTTAGGATTGAACTTAGTTTGAGGGACTAAGTTTAGGGCTACTGTTAGTTTTCGGTTCAGTGTTACGGTTGGAGTTAGCGTGAGGGTCAGGTTACGGTTGGGTTTGAGCTTAAGGTGTCCGCCTAGGGTTAGGGTTAGGTGTATGGTTTGATTCAGGCTTCAGGTTAGGTTAGGATTGAACTTAGTTTGAGGGAGTAAGTTTAGGGCTACTGTTAGTTTTCGGTTCAGTGTTAAGGTTGGAGATAGCGTCAGGGTCAGGTTAGGGTTGGGGTTGAGCTTCAGGTGTCCGCCTAGGGTTAGGGTTAGGTCTATGGTTTGATTAGGCTTCAGGTTAGGTTAGGTTTGAAGTTAGTTTGAGGGAGTAAGTTTAGGGCTACTGTTAGTTTTCGGTTAACTGTTACAGTTGGAGTAAGCGTGAGGTTCAGGTTAGGGTAGGGGTTGAGCTTAAGGTGTCCGCCTAGGGTTAGATTTAGGTGTATGATTTGATTAAGGCTTCAGGTTAGGTAAGGTTTGAACTTAGTTTGAGGGAATAAGTTGAGGGCTACTGTTAGTTTTCGGGTAACTGTTATGGTTGGAGTTAGCGTCAGGGCCAGGTTCGGTTGTGGTTGAGCTTAAGGTGTCCGCCTAGGGTTAGGGTTATGTCTATGGTTTGAGTTAGGCTTCAGGTTAGGTTAGGTTTGAACTTAGTTTGAGGGAGTAAGTTTAGGGCTATGGTTAGTTTTCGGTTCAGTGTTACTGTTGGAGATAGCGTCAGGGTCAGGTTAGTGTTGGGGTTGAGCTTAAGGTGTCCGCCTAGGGTTAATGTTAGGTGTATGGTTTGATTTAGGCTTCAGGTTAGGTTAGGTTTGAACTTAGTTTGAGGGAGTAAGTTTAGGGCTACTGTTAGTTTTCGGTTCAATGTTATGGTTGGAGATAGCGTCAGGGTCAGGTTTTGGTTGGGCTTGAACTTCAGGTGTCCGCCTAGGGTTAGGGTTAGGTCTATGGTTTGAGTTAGGCTTCAGGTTAGGTTAGGTTTGAAATTAGTTTGAGGGAGTAAGTTTAGGGCTACTGTTAATTTTCGGTTCAGTGTTACGGTTGGAGTTAGCGTGAGGGTCAGGTTAGGGTCGGGGTTGAGCTTAAGGTGTCCGCCTAGGGTTAGGGTTAGGTGTATGGTTTGAGTTAGGCTTCAGGTTAGGTTAGGTTTGAACTTAGTTTGAGGGATTAAGTTTAGGGCTACTGTTAGTTTTCGGTTCAGTGTTACGGTTGGATTTAGCGTGAGGGTCAGGTTAGGGTTGGGGTTGAGCTTAAGATGTCCGCCTAGGGTTAGCGTTAGGTGTATGGTTTGATTTAGCCTTCAGGTTAGGTTAGGTTTGAACTTAGTTTGAGGGAGTAAGTTTAGGGCTACTGTTAGTTTTCGGGTAACTGTTATGGTTGGAGTTAGCGTCAGGGCCATTTTAGGATTGGGGTTGAGCTTAAGGTGTCCGCCAAGGGTTAGGGTTATGTCTATGGTTTGAGTTAGGCTTCAGGATAGGTTAGGTTTGAACTTAGTTTGAGGGAGTAAGTTTAGGGCTACTGTTAGTTTTCGGTTCAGTGTTACGTTTGGAGATAGCGTCAGGGTCAGGTTTGGGTTGGGGTTGAGCTTCAGTTGTCAGCCTAGGGTTAGGGTTAGGTCTATGGTTTGAGTTAGGCTTCAGGTTAGGTTAGGTTTGAACTTAGTTTGAGGGAGTAAGTTTAGGGCTACTGTTAGTTTTCGGTTGAGTGTTACGGTTGTAGTAAGAGTCAGGGTCAGGTTAGGGTTGGGGTTGAGCTTCAGGTGTCTGCCTAGTGTTAGGGTTAGGTCTATGGTTTGAGTTAGGCTTCAGGTTAGGTTAGGTTTGAACTTAGTTTGAGGGAGTAAGTTTAGGGCTACTCTTTGTGTTCGGTTCAGTGTTTCGGTTGGAGTTAGCGTGAGGGTCAGGTTAGGGTAGGGGTTGAGCTTAAGGTGTCCGCCTAGGGTTAGGGTTAGGTGTATGGTTTGATTTAGGCTTCAGGTTAGGTTAGGTTTGAACTTAGTTTGAGGGAGTAAGTTTAGGGCTACTGTTAGTTTTCGGGTAACTGTTACGGTTGGAGTTAGCGTCAGGTCCAGGTTAGGGTTGGCGTTGAGCTAATGGTGTCCGCCTAGGGTTAGGGTTAGGTGTATGGTTTGATTTAGGCTTCAGGTTAGGTTAGGTTTGAAGTTAGTTTGAGGGAATAAGTTTAGGGCTACTGTTAGTTTTCGGTTAACTGTTACAGTTGGAGTAAGCGTGAGCGTCAGGTTAGGGTAGGGGTTGAACTTAAGGTGTCCGCCTAGGGTTAGGGTTAGGTGTATGATTTGATTAAGGCTTCAGGTTAGGTTAGGTTTGAACGTAGTTTGAGGGAGTAAGTTTAGGGCTACTGTTAGTTTTCGGGTAACTGTTATGGTTGGAGTTAGCGTCAGGGCTATTTTAGGATTGGGCTTGAGCTTAAGGTGTCCACCAAGGGTTAGGGTTAGGTCTATGGTTTGAGTTAGGCTTCAGGTTAGGTTAGGTTTGAACTTAGTTTGAGGGAGTAAGTTTAGAGCTACTGTTAGTTTTCGGTTCAGTGTTACGGTTGGAGATAGCGTCAGGTTCAGGTTAGGGTTGGGGTTGAGCTTCAGGTGTCCGCCTAGGTTTAGGGTTAGGTCTATGGTATGAGTTAGGCTTCAGGTTAGGTTAGGATTGAACTTAGTTTGAGGGAGTAAGTTTAGGGCTACTGTTAGTTTTCGGGTAACTGTTATGGTTGGAGTTATCGTCAGGGCCATTTTAGGATTGGGGTTGAGCTTAAGGTGTCCGCCAAGGGTTAGGGTTAGGTCTATGATTTGAGTTAGGCTTCAGGTTAGGTTAGGTTTGAACTTAGTTTGAGGGAGTAAGTTTAGGGCTACTGTTAGTTTTTGGTTCAGTGTTTTGTTTGGAGATAGCGTCAGGGTCAGGTTAGGGTTGGGGTTGAGCTTCAGGTGTCCGCCTAGGGTTAGGGTTAGGTCTATGGTTTGAGTTAACCTTCAGGTTAAGTTAGGTTTGAACTTAGTTTGAGGGAGTAAGTTTAGGGCTACTGTTAGTTTTCGGTTCAGTGTTACGGTTGGAGTTAGCGTGAGGGTCAGGTTAGGGTTGGGGTTGAGCTTAAGGTGTCCGCCTAGGGTTAAGGTTAGGTGTATGGTTTGATTTAGGCTTCAGGTTAAGTTAGGTTTGAGCTTAGTTTGAAGGAGTAACTTTAGGGCAACTGTTAGTTTTCTGGTAACTTTTATGGTTGGAGTTAGCGTCAGGGCCATGTTAGGGTTGGGGTTGAGCTAAAGGTGTCCGCCTAGGGTTAGGGTTAGGTCTATGGTTTGAGTTAGGCTTCAGGTTAGGTTAGGTTTGAACTTAGTTTGAGGGAGTTAGTTTAGGGCTACTGTTAGTTTTCGGTTCAGTGTTACGGTTGGAGATAGCGTCAGGGTCAGGTTAGCGTTGGGGTTGAGCTTCAGGTGTCCGACTAGGGTTAGGGTTAGGTCTATGGTTTGAGTTAGGCTTCAGGTTAGGTTAGGTTTGAACTTAGTTTGAGGGAGTAAGTTTAGGGCTACTGTTATTTTTCAGTTCAGTGTTACGGTTGGATTTAGCGTGAGGGTCAGGTTAGGGTTGGGGTTGAGATTAAGTTGTCCGCCTAGGGTTGGCGTTAGGTGTATGGTTTGATTTAGGCTTCAGGTTAGGTTAGGTTTGAACTTAGTTTGAGGGAGTAAGTTTAGGGCGACTGTTAGTTTTCGGGTAACTGTTATGGTTGGAGTTAGCGTCAGGGCCAGGTTAGGGTTGGGGTTGAGCTTAAGGTGTCCGCCTAGGGTTAGGGTTAGGTCTATGGTTTGAGTTAGGCTTCAGGTTAGGTTAGGTTTGAACTTAGTTTGAGGGAGTAAGTTTAGGGCTACTGTTAGTTTTCGGTTCAGTGTTACGGTTGGAGATAGCGTCAGGGTCAGGTTAGGGTTGGGGTTGTGCTTCAGGTGTCCGTCTTGGGTTAGGGTTAGTTCTATGGTTTGAGTTAGGCTTCAGGTTAGGTTAGGTTTGAACTTAGTTTGAGGGAGTAAGTTTAGGGCTACTGTTAGTTTTCGGTTAACTGTTACATTTGGAGTAAGCGTGAGGGTCAGGTTAGGGTAGGGGTTGAGCTTAAGGTTTCCGCCTAGGGTTAGGGTTAGGTGTATGGTTTGATTTAGGCTTCAGGTTAGGTAAGGTTTGAACTTAATTTGAGGGAGTAAGTTTAGGGCTACTGTTAGTTTTCGGGTAACTGTTACGGTTGGAGTTAGCGTCAGGTCCAGGTTAGGGTTGGCGTTGAGCTAATGGTGTCCGCGTAGGGTTAGGGTTAGGTGTATGGTTTGATTTAGGCTTCAGGTTAAGTTAGGTTTGCAGTTAGTTTGAGGGAGTAAGTTTAGGGCTACTGTTAGTTTTCGGTTAACTGTTACAGTTGAGGTAAGAGTGAGGGTCAGGTTAGGGTAGGGGTTGAACTTAAGGTGTCCGCCTAGGTTTAGAGTTAGGTGTATGGTTTGATTTAGGCTTCAGGTTAGGTTAGGTTTGAACTTAGTTTGAGGGAGTAAGTTTAGGGCTACTGTTAGTTTTCGGGTAAATGTTATGGTTGGAGTTAGCGTCATGGCCAGGTTAGGGTTGGCGTTGAGCTTAAGGTGTCCGCCTAGGGTTAGGGTTAGGTCTATGGTTTGAGTTAGGCTTCAGGTTAGGTTAGGTTTGAACTTAGTTTGAGGGAGTAAGTTTAGGGCTACTGTTAGTTTTCGGTTCAGTGTTACGGTTGGAGATAGCGTCAGGGTCAGGTTAGGGTTGGGGTTGAGCTTAAGGTGTCCGCCTAGGTTTGGGGTTAGGTCTATGGTTTGAGTTAGGCTTCAGGTTAGGTTAGGTTTGAACTTAGTTTGAGGGAGTAAGTTTAGGGCTACTGTTAGTTTTCGGTTCAGTGTTACGGTTGGAGTTAGCGTCAGGGTCAGGTTAGGGTTGGAGTTGAGCTTCAGGTGTCCGCCTAGGGTTAGGGTTAGGTCTATGGTTTGAGTTAGGCTTCAGGTTAGGTTAGGTTTGAACTTAGTTTGAGGGAGTAAGTTTAGGGCTACTGTTTGTTTTCAGTTCAGTGTTTCGGTTGGAGTTAGCGTGAGGGTCAGGTTAGGGTAGGCGTTGAGCTTAAGGTGTCCGCCTAGGGTTAGCGTTAGGTGTATGGTTTGATTTAGGCTTCAGGTTAGGTTAGGTTTGCAGTTAGTTTGAGAGAGTAAGTTTAGGGCTACTGTTAGTTTTCGGTTAACTGTTACAGTTGAGGTAAGCGTGAGGGTCAAGTTAGGGTAGGGGTTGAGCTTAAGGTGTCCGCCTAGGGTTAGAGTTAGGTGTATGGTTTGACGTAGGCTTCAGGTTCGGTTAGGTTTGAAGTTAGTTTGAGGGAGTAAGTTTAGGGCTACTGTGAGTTTTCGGGTAACTGTTATGGTTGGATTTAGCGTCAGGGCCAGGTTAGGGTTGGGGTTGAGCTTAAGGTGTCCGCCTAGGGTTAGGGTTAGGTCTATGGTTTGAGTTAGCCTTCAGGTTAGGTTAGGTTTGAACTTAGTTTTAGGGAGTAAGTTTAGGGCTACTGTTAGTTTTCAGTTCAGTGTTACGTTTGGATTTAGCGTGATGGTCAGGTTAGGGTTGGGGTTGAGCTTAAGGTGTCCGCCTAGGATTAGGGTTAAGTGTATGGTTTGATTTTGGCTTCAGGTTAGGTTAGGTTTGAACTTAGTGTGAGGGAGTAAGTTTAGGGCTACTGTTAGTTTTCGGGTAACTCTTATGGTTGGAGTAGCGTCAGGGCCATTTTAGGATTGGGGTTGAGCTTAAGGTGTCCGCCAAGGGTTAGGGTTAGGTCTATGGTTTGAGTTAGGCTTCAGGTTAGGTTAGGTTTGAACTTAGTTTGACGGAGTAAGTTTAGGGCTACTCTTAGTTTTCGGTTCAGTGTTTCGGTTGGAGATAGCGTCAGGGTCAGGTTAGGGTTGGGGTTGAGCTTCAGGTGTCCGCCTAGGGTTAGGGTTAGGTCTATGGTTTGAGTTAGGCTTCAGGTTAGGTTAGGTTTGAACTTAGTTTGAGGGAGTAAGTTTAGGGTTACTGTTAGTTTTCGGTTCAGTGTTACGGTTGGAGTTAGCGTCAGGGTCAGGTTAGGGTTGGGGTTGAGCTTAAGGTGTCCGCCTAGGGTTAGCGTTAGGTGTATGGTTTGATTTAGGCTTCAGGTTAGGTTAGGTTTGAACCTAGTTTGAGGGAGTAAGTTTAGGGCTACTGTTAGTTTTCGGTTCAGTGTTACGGTTGGAGTAAGAGTCATGGTCAGGTTAGGGTTGGGGTTGAGCTTCAGGTGTCCACCTAGGGTTAGGGTTAGGTCTATGGTTTGAGTTAGGCTTCAGGTTAGGTTAGTTTTGAACTTAGTTTGAGGGAGTAAGTTTAGGGCTACTGTTTGTTTTTGGTTCAGTGTTTCGGTTGGAGTTAGCGTGAGGGTCAGGTTAGGGTAGGGGTTGAGCTTAAGGTGTCCGCC
The DNA here is from genome assembly GCA_026018925.1 of Tupaia tana. Taxonomy (NCBI): domain Eukaryota; kingdom Metazoa; phylum Chordata; class Mammalia; order Scandentia; family Tupaiidae; genus Tupaia; species Tupaia tana. The sequence continues at coordinate 38,860 of JAKSZU010000042.1, read as the reverse complement.
TAGGGTTAGGGTTAGGTGTATGGTTTGATTTAGGCTTCAGGTTAGGTTAGGTTTGAACTTAGTTTGAGGGAGTAAGTTTAGGGGTACTGTTAGTTTTCGCTTAACTGTTACGGTTGGATTTAGCGTCAGGTCCAGGTTAGGTTTGGGGTTGAGCTTCAGGTGTCCGCCTAGGGTTAGGGTTAGGTGTATGGTTTGATTTAGGCTTCAGGTTAGGTTAGGTTTGAACTTAGTTTGAGGGAGTAAGTTTAGGGCTACTGTTAGTTTTCGGTTAACTGTTACAGTTGGAGTAAGCGTGAGGATCAGGTTAGGGTTGGGGTTGAGTTTCAGGTGTCCGCCTCGGGTTAGGGTTAGGTCTATGGTTTGATTTAGGCTTCAGGTTAGGTTAGGTTTGAACTTAGTTTGAGGGAGTAAGTTTAGGGCTACTGTTAGTTTTCGGTTCAGTATTACGTTTGGAGATAGCGTCAGGGTCAGGTTAGGGTTGGGGTTGAGCTTCAGGTGTCCGCCTAGGGTTAGGGTAAGGTCTATGGTTTGAGTTAGGCTTCATGTTAGGTTAGGTTTGAAATTAGTTTGAGGGAGTAAGTTTAGGGTTAATGTTAGTTTTTGGTTCAGTGTTACGGTTGGAGCTAGCGTGAGGGTCAGGTTACGGTTGGGGTTGAGCTTAAGGTGTCCGCCTAGGGTTAGGGTTAGGTGTGTGGTTTGATTTATGCTTCAGGTTAGGTTAGGTTTGAACTTAGTTTGAGGGAGTAAGTATAGGACGACTGTTAGTTTTCGGGTAACTCTTATGGTTGGAGTTAGCGTCAGGGCCAGGTAAGGGTTGGGGTTGAGCTTAAGGTGTCCGCCTACGGTTAGGGTTAGTTCTATGGTTTGAGTTAGGCTTCAGGTTACGTTAGGTTTGAACTTAGTTTGAGGGAGTAAGTTTAGGGCGACTGTTAGTTTTCGGTTCAGTGTTACGGTTGGATTTAGCGTGAGGTCAGGTGAGGTTTGGGGTAGAGCTTAAGGTGTCCGCCTAGGGTTGGGTTTAGGTGTATGGTTTGATTTAGGCTTCAGGTTAGGTTAGGTTTGAAGTTAGTTTGAGGGAGTAAGTTTAGGGCTACTGTTAGTTTTCGGGTAACTTTTATGGTTGGAGTTAGCGTGAGGGTCAGGTTAGGGTTGGGGTTCAGCTTAAGGTGTCCGCCTAGGGTTAGGGTTAGGTGTATGGTTTGATTTAGGCTTCAGGTTAGGTTAGGTTTGAACTTAGTTTGAGGGAGTAAGTTTAGGGCTATTGTTAGTTTTCGGTTCAGTGTTACGGTGGGAGATAGCGTCAGGGTCAGGTTAGGGTTGGGGTTGAGCTTCAGGTGTCCGCCTAGGGTTAGGGTTAGGTCTATGGTTTGAGTTAGGCTTCAGGTTACGTTAGGTTTGAAATTAGTTTGAGGGAGTAAGTTTAGGGTTAATGTTAGTTTTCGGTTCAGTGTTACGGTTGGAGTTAGCGTGAGGGTCAGGTTAGGGTTGGGGTTGAGCTTAAGGTGTCCGCCTAGGGTTAGGGTTAGTTGTATGGTTTGATTTATGCTTCAGGTTAGGTTAGGTTTGAAATTAGTTTGAGGGAGTATGTTCAGGGCGACTGTTAGTTTTCGGGTAACTCTTATGGTTGGAGTTAGCGTCAGGGCCAGGTTAGGGTTGGGGTTGAGCTTAAGGTGTCCGCCTAGGGTTAGGCTTAGGGCTATGGTTTGAGTTTGGCTTCACGTTTGGTTAGGTTTGAACTTAGTTTGAGGGAGTAAGTTAGGGCTACTGTTAGTTTTCGGTTCAGTGTTACGGTTGGAGATAGCGTCAGGGTCAGGTTAGCGTTGGGGTTGAGCTTCAGGTGTCCTCCTAGGGTTAGGGTTAGGTCTATGGTTTGAGTTAGGCTTCAGGTTATGTTAGGTTTGAACTTAGTTTGAGGGAGTAAGTTTAGGGCTACTGTTAGTTTTCGGTTCAGTGTTACAGTTGGATTTAGCCTGAGGGTCAGGTTACGGTTGGGGTTGAGCTTAAAGTGTCCGCCTAGGGTTGGGGTTAGGTGTATGGTTTGATTTAGGCTTCAGGTTAGGTTAGGTTTGAACTTAGTTTGAGGGAGTAAGTTTAGGGCTACTGTTAGTTTTCGGTTCAGTGTTACGGTTGGAGATAGCGTCAGGGTCAGGTTAGGTTTGGGGTTGAGCTTCAGGTGTCCGCCTAGGGTTAGGGATAGGTCTATGGTTTGAGTTAGGCTTCAGGTTAGGTTAGGTTTGAACTTAGTTTGAGGGAGTAAGTTTAGGGCTACTGTTAGTTTTCGGTTCAGTGTTACGGTTGGAATTAGCCTCAGGGTCAGGTTAGGGTTGGGGTTGAGCTTCAGGTGTCGGCCTAGGGTTAGGGTTAGGTCTATGGTTTGATTTAGGCTTCAGGTTAGGTTAGGTTTGAACTTAGTTTGAGGGAGTAAGTTTAGGGCTACTGTTAGTTTTCGGTTCAGTGTTACGGTTGGAATTAGCCTCAGGGTCAGGTTAGGGTTGGGGTTGAGCTTCAGGTGTCGGCCTAGGGTTAGGGTTAGGTCTATGGTTTGATTTAGGCTTCAGGTTAGGTTAGGTTTGAACTTAGTTTGAGGGAGTCAGTTTAGGGCTACTGTTAGTTTTCGGTTAACTGTTACGGTTGGAGTAAGCGTCAGGGTCAGGTTAGGTTGGGGTAGAGCTTATGGTGTCCGCCTAGTGTTAGGGTTAGGTGTATGGTTTGAGTTAGGCTTCAGGTTAGGTTAGGTTTGAAGTTAGTTTGAGGGAGTAAGTTTAGGGTTACTGTTAGTTTTCGGTTCAGTGTTACGGTTGGAGTTAGCATGAGGGTCAGGTTAGGGTTGGGGTTGAGCTTAAGGTGTCCGCCTAGGGTTAGGGTTAGGTGTATGGTTTGATTTAGGCTTCAGGTTAGGTTAGGTTTGAACTTAGTTTGAGGGAGTAAGTTTAGGGCTATTGTTAGTTTTCGGTTCAGTGTTACCGTGGGAGATAGCGTCAGGGTCAGGTTAGGGTTGGGGTTGAGCTTCAGGTGTCCGCCTAGGGTTAGAGTTAGGTCTATGGTTTGAGTTAGGCTTCAGGTTACATTAGGTTTGAAATTAGTTTGAGGGAGTAAGTTTAGCGTTAATGTTAGTTTTCGGTTCAGTGTTACGGTTGGAGTTAGCGTGAAGGTCAGGTTAGGGTTGGGGTTGAGCTTAAGGTGTCCGCCTAGGGTTAGGGTTAGTTGTATGGTTTGATTTATGCTTCAGGTTAGGTTAGGTTTGAACTTAGTTTGAGGGAGTATGTTCAGGGCGACTGTTAGTTTTCGGGTAACTCTTATGGTTGGAGTTAGCGTGAGGGCCAGGTTAGGTTTGGGGTTGAGCTTAAGGTGTCCGCCTAGGGTTAGGCTTAGGGCTATGGTTTGAGTTAGGCTTCAGGTTAGGTTAGGTTTGAACTTAGTTTGAGGGAGTAAGTTTAGGGCTACTGTTAGTTTTCGGTTCAGTGTTACGGTTGGAATTAGCCTCAGGGTCAGGTTAGGGTTGGGTTAAGCTTAAGGTGTCCGCCTAGGGTTAGGGTTAGGTCTATTGTTTGAGTTAGGCTTCAGGTTAGGTTAGGTTTGAACTTAGTTTGAGGGAGTAAGTTTAGGGCTACTGTTAGTTTTCGGTTCAGTGTTACGGTTGGACTTAGCGTGAGGGTCAGGTTAGGGTTGAAGTTGAGCTTCAGGTGTCCACCTAGGGTTAGGGTTAGGTGTATGGTTTGATTTAGGCTTTAGGTTAGGTTAGGTTTGAACTTAGTTTGAGGGAGTAAGTTTAGGGCTACTGTGAGTTTTCGGTTCAGTGTTCCGGTTGGAGATAGCGTCAGGGTCAGTTTAGGGATGGGGTTGAGCTTCAGGTGTCCGCCTCTTGTTAGGGTTAGGTCTGTGATTTGAGTTAGGCTTCAGGTTAGGTTAGGTTTGACTTTATTTTGAGCGAGTTAGTTTAGGGCTACTCTTAGTTTTCGGTTCAGTGATATGGTTGGAGTTAGCGTGGATGGCAGGTTAGGGTTGGGGTTGAGCTTAAGGTGTCCGCCTAGGGTTAGGGTTAGGTCTATGGTTTGATTTAGGCTTCAGGTTAGGTTAGGTTTGAACTTAGTTTGAGGGAGTAATTTTAGGGCTACTGTTAGTTTTCGTTTAACTGTTACGGTTGGAGTAAGCGTCAGGGTCAGGTGAGGGTGTGGGTTAAGCATAAGGTGTCCACCTAGGGTTAGGGTTAGGTGTATGGTTTGATTTAGGCTTCAGGTTAGGTTAGGTTTGAACTTAGTTTGAGGGAGTAAGTTTAGGTCTACTGTTAGTTTTCGGGTAACTGTTATGGTTGGAGTTAGCGTCAGTGCCATTTTAAGGTTGGGGTTGGGCTTAAGGTGTCCGCCTAGGGTTAGGGTAAGGTCTTTGGTTTCAGTTAGGCTTCAGGTTAGGTTAGGTTTGAAGTTAGTTTGAGGGAGTAAGTTTAGGGCTACTGTTAGTTTTCGGTTCAGTGTTACGGTTGGATTTAGCGTCAGGGTCAGGTTATGGTGGGGGTTAAGCATAAGGTGTCCGTCTAGGGTTAGGGTTAGGTCTGTGATTTGATTTAGGCTTCAGGTTAGGTTAGGTTTGAACTTAGTTTGAGGGAGTAAGTTTAGGGCTACTGTTAGTTTTCGGTTCAGTGTTCCGGTTGGAGATAGCATCAGGGTCAGGTTAGGGATGGGGTTGAGCTTCAGGTGTCCGCCTCTTGTTAGGGTTAGGTCTATGATTTGAGTTAGGCTTCAGGTTAGGTTAGGTTTGAACTTAGTTTGAGCGAGTAAGTTTAGGGCTACTCTTAGTTTTCGGTTCAGTGATATGGTTGGAGTTAGCGTGGATGGCAGGTTAGGGTTGGGGTTGAGCTTAAGGTGTCCGCCTAGGGTTAGGATTAGGTCTATGGTTTGATTTAGGCTTCAGGTTAGGTTAGGTTTGAACTTAGTTTGAGGGAGTAATTTTAGGGCTACTGTTAGTTTTCGTTTAACTGTTACGGTTGGAGTAAGCGTCAGGGTCAGGTTAGGGTGTGGGTTAAGCATAAGGTGTCGGCCTAGGGTTAGGGTTAGGTTTGTGGTTTGAGTTAGGCTTCAGGTTAGGTTAGGTTTGAACTTAGTTTGAGGGAGTAAGTTTAGGGCTACTGTTAGTTTTCGGTTCAGTGTTACGGTTGGAGTTAACGTCAGGGACAGGTTAGGGTTGGGGTTGAGTTAAGGTGTCCGCCTAGGGTTAGGGTTAGGTGTATGGTTTGATTTAGGCTTCAGGTTAGGTTAGGTTTGAACTTAGTTTGAGGGAGTAAGTTTAGGTCTACTGTTAGTTTTCGGGTAACTGTTATGGTTGGAGTTAGCGTCAGTGCCATTTTAAGGTTGGGGTTGGGCTTAAGGTGTCCGCCTAGGGTTAGGGTAAGGTCTTTGGTTTCAGTTAGGCTTCAGGTTAGGTTAGGTTTGAAGTTAGTTTGAGGGAGTAAGTTTAGGGCTACTGTTAGTTTTCGGTTCAGTGTTACGGTTGGATTTAGGGTCAGGGTCAGGTTATGGTGGGGGTTAAGCATAAGGTGTCCGCCTAGGGTTAGGGTTAGGTCTATGATTTGATTTAGGCTTCAGGTTAGGTTAGGTTTGAACTTAGTTTGAGGGAGTCAGTTTAGGGCTACTCTTAGTTTTCGGTTAACCGTTACGGTTGGTGTAAGCCTCAGGGTCAGGTTAGGTTTGGGGTTGAGCTGAAGCTGTCCGCCTAGGGTTAGGGTTAGGTGTATGGTTTGATTTAGGCTTCAGGTTAGGTTAGGTTTGAACTTAGTTTGAGGGAGTAAGTTTAGGGCTACTGTTAGTTTTTGTTTAACTGTTGCGGTTGGAGTATGCGTCAGGGTCAGGTTAGTGTGGTGGTTAAGCATAAGTTGTCCGCCTAGGGTTAGGGTTAGGTCTATTGTTTGAGTTAGGCTTCAGGTTAGGTTAGGTTTGAACTTAGTTTGAGGGAGTAAGTTTAGGGCTACTGTTAGTTTTCGGTTCAGTGTTACGGTTGGAGTTAGCGTGAGGGTCAGGTTAGGGTTGGGGTTGAGCTTAAGGTGTCCGCCTAGGGTTAGGGTTAGGTGTATGGTTTCATTGAGGCTTCAGGTTAGGTTAGGATAGAACTTAGTTTGAGGGAGTAAGTTTAGGGCTACTGTTAGTTTTCGGTTCAGTGTTACGGTTGGAGATAGCGTCAGGGCCATGTTAGGGTTGTGGTTGAGCTTAAGGTGTCCGCCTAGGGTTAGGGATAGGTCTATGATTTGAGTTAGGCTTCAGGTTAGGTTAGGTTTGAACTTAGTTCGAGGGAGTAAGTTTAGGGCTACTGTTTGTTTTCGGTTCAGTGTTACGGTTGGAGATAGCGTCAGGGTCAGGTTAGGGTTGGGGTTGAGCTTCAGGTGTCTGCCTAGGGTTAGGGTTATGTCTATGGTTTGAGTTAGGCTTCAGGTTAGGTTAGGTTTGAACTTAGTTTGAGGGAGTATGTTTAGGGTTACTGTTAGTTTTCGGTTAAGTGTTATGGTTGGAGTTAGCGTGAGGGTCAGGTTAGGGTTGGGGTTGAGCTTAAGGTGTCCGCCTAGAGTTAGGGTTAGGTGTATGGTTTGATTTAGGCTTCAGGTTAGGTTAGGTTTGAACTTAGTTTGAGGGAGTAAGTTTAGGGCTACTGTTAGTTTTCGGTTCAGTGTTATGGTTGGAGATAGCGTCAGAGTCAGGTTAGGGTTCGAGTTGAGCTTCAGGTGTCCGCCTAGGGTTAGAGTTAGGTCTACCGTTTGAGTTAGGCTTCAGGTTAGGTTAGGTTTGAAATTTGTTTGAGGGAGTAAGTTTAGGGCTACTGTTAGTTTTCGGTTCAGTGTTACGGTTTGAGTTAGCGTCAGGTCAGGTTATGGTGGGGGATAAGCATAAGTTGTCCGCCTAGTGTTAGGGTTAGGTCTATGATTTGATTTAAGCTTCAGGTTAGGTTAGGTTTGAACTTAGTTTGCGGGAGTCAGTTTAGGGCTACTGATAGTTTTCGGTTAACTTTTACGGTTGGAGTAAGCGTCAGGGTCAGGTTAGGTTTGGGGTTGAGCTTAAGGTATCAGCCTAGGGTTAGGGTTAGGTGTATGGTTTGATTTAGGCTTAAGGTTAGGTTAGGTTTGAACTTAGTTTGAGGGAGTAAGTTTAGGGATACTGTTAGTTTTCGTTTAACTGTTACGGTTGGAGTAAGCGTCAGGGTCAGGTTAGGGTGGGGGTTAAGCATACGGTGTCTGCCTAGGGTAGGGTTAGGTCTATGGTTTCATTTAGGCTTCAGGTTACGTTAGGATTGAACTTAGTTTGAGGGAGTAAGTTTAGGGCTACTGTTAGTTTTCGGTTCAGTGTTACCGTTGGAGTTAGCGTGAGGGTCAGGTTAGGGTAGAGGTTGAGCTTAAGGTGTCCGCCTAGGGTTAGGGTTGGGTGTATGGTTTGATTTAGGCTTCAGGTTAGGTTAGGTTTGAACTTAGTTTGAGGGAGTAAATTTAGGGCTACTGTTAGTTTTCGGTTCAGTGTTACGGTTGGAGATAGCGTCAGGGTCAGCTTAGGGTTGGGGTTGAGCTTCAGGTGTCCGCCTAGGGTTAGGGTTAGGTCTATGGTTTGAGTTAGGCTTCAGGTTAGGTTAGGTTTGAACTTAGTTTGAGGGAGTAAGTTTAGGGCGACTGTTAGTTTTCGGGTAACTGTTATGGTTGGAGTTCACGTCAGGGCCAGGTTACGGTTGGCGTTGAGCTTAAGGTGTCTGCCTAGGGTTAGGGTTAGGTCTATGGTTTGAGATAAGCTTCAGGTTAGGTTAGGTTTGAACTTAGTTTGAGGGAGTAAGTTTAGGGCTACTGTTAGTTTTTGGTTCAGTGTTACGGTTGGAGATAGCGTCAGGGTCAGGTTAGGGTTGGGGTTGAGCTTCAGGTGTCCACCTAGGGTTAGGGTTAGGTCTATGGTTTGAGTTAGGCTTTAGGTTAGGTTAGGTTTGAACTTAGTTTGAGGGAGTAAGTTTAGGGTTACTGTTAGTTTTCGTTTAACTGTTACGGTTGGAGTAAGCGTCAGGGTCAGGTTAGGGTGTGGGTTAAGCATAAGGTGTCCGCCAATGTTAGGGTTAGGTCTATGGTTTCATTTAGGCTTCAGGTTAGGTTAGGATTGAACTTAGTTTGAGGGAGTAAGTTTAGGGCTACTCTTAGTTTTCGGTTCAGTGTTAGGGTTGGATTTAGCGTCAGGGTCAGGTTAGGGTTGGGGTTAAGCTTAAGGTGTCCGCCTAGGGTTAGGGTTAGGTCTATTGTTTGAGTTAGGCTTCAGGTTAGGTTAGGTTTGAACTTAGTTTGAGGGAGTAAGTTTAGGGCTACTGTTAATTTTCGGTTCAGAGTTACGGTTGGAGTTAGCGTGAGGGTCAGGTTAGGCTTGGGGTTGAGCTTAAGGTGTCTGCCTAGGGTTAGGGTTAGGTCTATGGTTTCATTTAGGCTTCAGGTTAGGTTAGGATTGAACTTAGTTTGAGGCAGTAAGTTTAGGGCTACTGTTAGTTTTCGGTTCAGGGTTACGGTTGGAGTTAGCGTCAGGGTCAGGTTAGGGTTGGGGTTGAGCTTAAGGTGTCCGCCTAGGGTTAGGGTTAAGTCTGTGGTTTGAGTTAGGCTTCAGGTGAGGTTAGGTTTGAACTTAGTTTGAGGGAGTAAGTTTAGGGCTAATGTTAGTTTTCGGTTCAGTGTTACGGTTTGAGTAAGAGTGAGGGTCAGGTTAGGGCTGGGGTTGAGCTTCAGGTGTCCGCGTAGGGTTAGGGTTAGGTCTATGGTTTGAGTTAGGCTTCAGGTTAGGTTTGGTTTGAACTTAGTTTGAGGTAGTAAGTTTAGGGCTACTGTTATTTTTCGGTTCAGTGTTACGGTTGGAGTTAGCGTCAGGGTCAGGTTATGGTGGGGGTTAAGCATAAGGTGTCCGCCTAGGGTTAGGGTTAGGTCTATGATTTGATTTAGGCTTCAGGTTAGGTTAGGTTTGCACTTAGTTTGAGGGAATAAGTTTAGGGCTACTGTTAGTTTTCGTTTAACTGTTACGGTTGGAGTATGCGTCAGTGTCAGGTTAGGGTGGGGGTTAAGCATAAGGTGTCCAACTAGGGTTAGGGTTAGGTAAATGGTTTCATTTACGCTTCAGGTTAGGTTAGGATTGAACTTAGTTTGAGGGAGTAAGTTTAGGGCTACTCTTAGTTTTCGGTTCAGTGTTACGGTTGGATTTAGCCTCAGGGTCAGGTTAGGGGTGGGGTTGAGCTTAAGGTGTTCGCCTAGGTTTAGGGTTAGGTCTATGGTTTCATTTAGGCTTCAGGTTAGGTTAGGATTGAACTTAGTATCAGGGAGTAAGTTTAGGGCTACTGTTAGTTTTCTGTTCAGTGTTACGGTTGGAGTTAGCGTGAGGGTCTGGTTAGGGTTGGGGTTGAGCTTAAGTTGTCCGCCTAGGGTTAGGGTTAGGTCTCTGGTTTCATTTAGGCTTCAGGTTAGGTTAGGATTGAACTTAGTTTGAGGGAGTAAGTTTAAGGCTACTGTTAGTTTTCGGTTCAGTGTTACGGTTCGAGATAGCGTGAGGTTTAGGTTAGGGTTGGGGTTGAGCTTAAGGTGTCCGCCTGGGGTTAGGGTTAGGTCTATGGTTTGAGTTAGGCTTCAGTTTAGGTTAGGTTTGAACTTAGTTTGAGGGAGTAAGTTTAGGGCTACTGTTAGTTTTCGGTTCAGTGTTACGGTTGGAGTTAGCGTGAGGTTCAGGTTTGGGTAGGGGTTGAGCTTAAGGTGTCCGCCTAGGGTTAGGGTTAGGTGTATGGTTTGATTTAGGCTTCAGGTTAGGTTAGGTTTGAACTTAGTTTGAGGGAGTAAGTTTAGGGCGACTGTTAGTTTTCGGGTAACTGTTATGGTTGGAGTTAGCGTCAGGGCCAGGTTAGGGTTGGGGTTGAGCTTAAGGTGTCCGCCTAGGGTTAGGGTTAGGTGTATGGTTTGAGTTAGGCTTCAGGTTAGGTTAGGTTTGAACTTAGTTTGAGGGAGTAAGTTTAGGGCTACTGTTAGTTTTCGTTTAACTGTTACGGTTGGAGAAAGCGTCAGGGTCAGGTTAGGGTGGCGGTTAAGCATAAGGTGTCCGCCTAGGGTTAGGGTTAGGTCTATGGTTTCATTAAGGCTTCAGGTTAGGTTAGGATTGAACTTAGTTTGAGGGAATAAGTTTAGGGCTACTCTTAGTTTTCGGTTCAGTGTTACGGTTGGATTTAGCCTCAGGGTCAGGTTAGGGTTGGGGTTAAGCTTAAGGTGTCTGCCTAGGGTTAGGGTTAGGTCTACTGTTTGAGTTAGGCTTCAGGTTAGGTTAGGTTTGAACTTAGTTTGAGGGAGTAAGTTTAGGGCTACTGTTAGTTTTCGGTTCAGTGTTACGGTTGGAGTTAGCGTGAGGGTCAGGTTAGGTTTGGGGTTGAGCTAAAGGTGTCCGCCTAGGGCTTGGTTTAGGTCTATGGTTTCATTTAGGCTTCAGGTTAGGTTAGGATTGAACTTAGTTTGAGGGAGTAAGTTTAGGGCTACTGTTAGTTTTCGGTTCAGTGTTACCGTTGGAGATAGCGTCAGGGTCAGGTTAGGGTTGGGATTGAGCTTAAGGTGTCCGCCTAGGGTTAGGGTTAGGTCTATGGTTTGAGTTAGGCTTCAGGTTAGGTTAGGTTTGAACTTAGTTTGAGGGAGTAAGTTTAGGGCTACTGTTAGTTTTCGGTTCAGTGTTACTGTTGGAGTTAGCATCAGGGTCAGGTTAGGGTTGGGGTTGAGCTTAAGGTGTCAGCCTAGGGTTAGGGTTAGTTCTATGGTTTGAGTTAGGCTTCAGGTTAGGTGAGGTTTGAACTTAGTTTGAGGGAGTAAGTTTAGGGCTACTGTTAGTTTTTGGTTCGTTGTTACGGTTGGAGATAGCGTCAGGGTCAGGTTAGAGTTGGGGTTGAGCTTCAGGTGTCCGCCTGTGATTAGGGTTATGTCTATGGTTTGAGTTAGGCTTCAGGTTAGGTTAGGTTTGAAATTAGTTTGAGAAAGTAAGTTTAGGGCTACTGTTAGTTTTCGGTTCAGTGTCACGGTTGGAGTTAGCATGAGGGTCAGGTTAGGGTAGGGGTTGAGCTTAAGGTGTCCGCCTAGGGTTAGGGTTAGGTGTATGGTTTGATTTAGGCTTCAGGTTAGGTTAGGTTTGAACGTAGATTGAGGGACTAAGTTTAGGTCTACTGTTAGTTTTCGGGTAACTGTTATGGTTGGAGTTAGCGTCAGGGCCAGGTTAGGGTTGGGGTTAAGCATAAGGTGTCCGCCTAGGGTTAGGGTTAGGTTTGTGGTTTGAGTTAGGCTTCATGTTAGGTTAGGTTTGAACTTAGTTTGAGGGAGTAAGTTTAGGGCTACTGTTAGTTTTCGGTTCAGTGTTATGGTTGGAGTTAACGTCAGGGTCAGGTTATGGTTGGGGTTGAGCTTAAGGTGTCCGCCTAGGGTTAGGGTTAGGTGTAGGTTTTGATTTAGGCTTCAGGTTAGGTTAGGTTTGAACTTAGTTTGAGGGAGTAAGTTTAGGGCTACTGTTAGTTTTCGGGTAACTGTTATGGTTGGAGTTAGCGTCAGTGCCATTTTAGCGTTGGGGTTGGGCTTAAGGTGTCCGCCTAGGGTTAGGGTAAGGTCTTTGGTTTCAGTTAGGCTTCAGGTTAGTTTAGGTTTGAAATTAGTTTGAGGGAGTAAGTTTAGGGCTACTGTTAGTTTTCGGTTCAGTGTTACGGTTGGATTTAGCGTCAGGGTCAGGTTATGGTGGGGGTTAAGCATAAGGTGTCTGCCTAGGGTTAGGGTTAGGTCTATGATTTGATTTAGGCTTCAGGTTAGGTTAGGTTTGAACTTAGTTTGAGGGAGTCAGTTTAGGGCTACTCTTAGTTTTCGGTTAACCGTTACGGTTGGCGTAAGCCTCAGGGTCAGGTTAGGTTTGGGGTTGAGCTGAAGGTGTCCGCCTAGGGTTAGGGTTAGGTGTATGGTTTGATTTAGGCTTCAGGTTAGGTTAGGTTTAAACTTAGTTTGAGGAAGTAAGTTTAGGGCTACTGTTAGTTTTTGTTTAACTGTTGCGGTTGGAGTATGCGTCAGGGTCAGGTTAGGGTGGGGGTTAAGCATAAGGTTTCCGCCTAGGGTTAGGGTTAGGTCTATTGTTTGAGTTAGGCTTCAGGTTAGGTTAGGTTTGAACTTAGTTTGAGGGAGTAAGTTTAGGGCTACTGTTAGTTTTCGGATCAGTGTTACGGTTGGAGTTAGCGTGAGGGTCAGGTTACGGTTGGGGTTGAGCTTAAGGTGTCGGCCTAGGGTTACGGTTAGGTCTATGGTTTGAGTTAGGCTTCAGGTTAGGTTAGGATTGAACTTAGTTTGAGGGAGTAAGTTTAGGGCTACTGTTAGTTTTCGGGTAACTGGTATGGTTGGAGTTAGCATCAGGGCCATGTTAGGGTTGGGGTTGAGCTTAAGGTGTCCGCCTAGGGTTAGGGATAGGTCTATGGTTTGAGTTAGGCTTCAGGTTAGGTTAGGTTTGAACTTCGTTTGAATGAGTAAGTTTAGGGCTACTGTTAGTTTTCGTTTAACTGGTGCGGTTGGAGTACGCGTCAGGGTCAGGTTAGGGTGGGGGTTAAGCTTAAGGTGTCCACCTAGGGTTAGGGTTAGGTCTATTGTTTGAGTTAGGCTTCAGGTTAGGTTAGGTTTGAACTTAGATTGAGGGAGTAAGTTTAGGGCTACTGTTAATTTTCGGTTCAGTGTTACGGCTGGAGTTAGCGTGAGGGTCAGGTTAGGGTTGGGGTTGAGATTAAGGTGTCCACCTAGGGTTAGGGTTAGGTGTATGGTTTCATTTAGGCTTCAGGTTAGGTTAGGATTGAACTTAGTTTGAGGGAGTAAGTTTAGGGCTACTGTAAGTTTTTGGTTCAGTGTTACGGTTGGAGATAGCGTGAGGGTCAGGTTACGGTTGGGGTTGAGATTAAGGTGTCCGCCTAGGGTTAGGGTTAGGTCTATGGTTTGAGTTAGGCTTCAGGTTAGGTTAGGTTTGAACTTAGTTTGACGGAGTAAGTTTAGGGCTACTGTTAGTTTTCGGGTAACTGTTATGGTTGGAGTTAGCATCAGGACCATGTTAGGGTTGTGGTTGAGCTTAAGGTGTCCGCCTAGGGTTAGGGATAGGTCTATGGTTTGAGTTAGGCTTCAGGTTAGGTTAGGTTTGAACTTAGTTCGAGGGAGTAAGTTTAGGGCTACTGTTAGTTTTCGGTTCAGTGTTACGGTTGGAGATAACGTCAGGATCAGGTTAGGGTTGGGGTTGAGCTTTAGGTGTCCGCCTAGGGTTAGGGTTAGGTCTATGGTTTGAGTTAGGCTTCAGGTTAGGTTAGGTTTGAACTTAGTTTGAGGGAGTAAGTTTAGGGTTACTGTTAGTTTTCGGTTAAGAGTTATGGTTGGAGTTAGCGTGAGGGTCAGGTTAGGGTTGGGGTTGAGCTTAAGGTGTCCGCCTAGGGTTAGGGTTAGGTGTATGGTTTGATTTAGGCTTCAGGTTAGGTTAGGATTGAACTTAGTTTGAGGGAGTAAGTTTAGGACTACTGTTAGTTTTTGGTTCAGTGTTACGGTTGGAGATAGCGTGAGGGTCAGGTTACGGTTGGGGTTGAGCTTAAGGTGTCCGCCTAGGATTAGGGTTAGGTCTATGGTTTGAGTTAGGCTTCAGGTTAGGTTAGGTTTGAACTTAGTTTGAGGGAGTAAGTTTAGGGCTACTGTTAGTTTTCGGGTAACTGTTTTGGTTGGAGTTAGCACCAGGGCAATGTTAGGGTTGTGGTTGAGCTTAAGGTGTCCTCCTAGGGTTAGGGATAGGTCTATGGTTTGAGTTAGGCTTCAGATTAGGTTAGGTTTGAACTTAGTTCGAGGGAGTAAGTTTAGGGCTACTGTTAGTTTTCGGTTCAGTGTTACGGTTGGAGATAGCGTCAGGGTCAGGTTAGGGTTGGGGTTGAGCTTCAGGTGTCCGCCTAGGGTTAGGGTTAGGTCTATGGTTTGAGTTAGGCTTCAGGTTAGGTTAGGTTTGAACTTAGTTTGAGGGAGTAAGTTTAGGGCTACTGTTAGTTTTCGTTTAAATGTTACGGTTGGAGTAAGCGTCAGAGTCAGGTTAGGGTGGGGGTTAAGCATAAGGTGTCTGCCTAGGGTAGGGTTAGGTCTATGGTTTCATTTAGGCTTCAGGTTAGGTTAGGATTGAACTTAGTTTGAGGGAGTAAGTTTAGGGCTACTCGTAGTTTTCGGTTCAGTGTTACCGTTGGAGTTAGCGTGAGGGTCAGGTTAGGGTAGAGGTTGAGCTTAAGGTGTCCGCCTAGGGTTAGGGTTGGGTGTATGGTTTGATTTAGGCTTCAGTTTAGGTTAGGTTTGAACTTAGTTTGAGGGAGTAAATTTAGGGCTAATGTTAGTTTTCGGTTCAGTGTTAAGGTTGGAGAGAGCGTCAGGGTCAGGTTAGGGTTGGGGTTAAGCTTAAGGTGTCCGCCTGGCGTTAGGGTTAGGTCTATGGTTGAGTTAGGCTTCAGGTTAGGTTAGGTTTGAACTTAGTTTGAGGGAGTAAGTTTAGGGCTACTGTTAGTTTTCGGTTCAGTGTTAGGGTTGGAGTTAGCGTGAGGGTCAGGTTAGGGTAGGGGTTGAGCTTAAGGTGTCCGCCTTGGGTTAGGGTTGGGTGTATGGTTTGATTTAGGCTTCAGGTTAGGTTAGGTTTGAACTTAGTTTGAGGGAATAAGTTTAGGGCTACTCTTAGTTTTCGGTTAACTGTTACGGGTGGAGTAAGCATCACGGTAAGGTTAGGGTGTTGGTTAAGCCTAAGGTGTCCGCCTAGGGTTAGGGTTAGGTCCATGGTTTGATTTAGGCTCCAGGTTAGGTTATGTTTGAACTTAGTTTGATTGAGTAAGTTTAGGGCTACTGTTATTTTTCGGTTCAGTGTTACGGTTGGATATAGCGTCAGGGTCACGTTAGTGTTGGGGTTGAGCTTCAGGTGTCCGCCTATTGTTAGGGTTAGGTCTATGATTTGAGTTAGGCTTCAGGTTAGGTTAGGTTTGAACTTAGGTTGAGCGAGTAAGTTTAGGACTACTCTTAGTTTTCGGTTCAGTGATATGGTTGGAGTTAGCCTGGATATCAGGTTAGGGTTGGGGTTGAGCTTAAGGTGTCCGCCTAGGGTTAGGGTTAGGTGTATGGTTTGATTTAGGCTTCAGGTTAGGTTAGGTTTGAACTTAGTTTGAGGGAGTAAGTTTAGGGGTACTGTTAGTTTTCGTTTAACTGTTACGGTTGGAGTAAGCGTCAGGGTCAGGTTAGGGTGGGGGTTAAGCATAAGGTGTCCGCCTAGGGTTAGGGTTAGGTTTGTGGTTTGAGTTAGGCTTCAGGTTATGTTAGGTTTGAACTTAGTTTGAGGGAGTAAGTTTAGGGCTACTCTTCGTTTTCGGTTCAGTGTTTCAGTTGGTGTTAGCGTGAGGGTCAGGGTAGGGTTGGGGTCGAGCTTAAGGTGTCCGCCTAGGGTTAGGGTTAGGTGTATGGTTTGATTTAGGTTTCAGGTTAGGTTAGGTATGAACTTAGTTTGAGGGAGTAAGTTTAGGGCGACTGTTAGTTTTCGGTTCAGTGTTACGGTTGGAGATAGCGTCAGGGTCAGGTTAGGGTTGGGGTTGAACTTAAGGTGTCTGTCTAGGGTTAGGGTTAGGTCTATGGTTTGAGTTAGGCTTCAGGTTAGGTTAGGTTTGAACTTAGTTTGAGGGAGTAAGTTTAGGGCTACTCTTAGTTTTCGGTTCAGTGTTACGGTTGGAGATAGCGTCAGGGTCAGGTTAGGGTTGGGGTTGAGCTTCAGGTGTCCGCCTAGGGTTAAGGTTAGGTCTATGGTTTGAGTTAGGCTTTAGGTTAGGTTAGGTTTGAACTTAGTTTGAGGGAGTAAGTGTAGGGCTACTGTTAGTTTTCGGTTCAGTGTTACAGTTGGAGATAGCGTCAGGGTCAGGTTAGGGTTGTGGTTGAGCTTTAGGTGTCCGCCTAGGGTTAGGGTTAGGTCTATGGTTTCAGTTAGGCTTCAGGTTAGGTTAGGTTTGAAGTAAGTTTGAGGGAGTAAGTTTAGGGCTACTGTTTGTTTTTGGTTCAGTGTTACGGTTGGATTTATCATGAGGGTCAGGTTATGGTTGGGGTTGAGCTTAAGGTGTCCGCCTAGGGTTAGGGTAAGGTGTATGGTTTGATTTAGCCTTCAGGTTAGGTTAGGTTGAACTTAGTTTGAGGGAGTCAGTTTAGGGCTACTGTTAGTTTTCGGTTAACTGTTACGGTTGGAATAAGCGTCAGGGTCAGCTTAGTTTTGGGGTTGAACTTAAGGTGTCCGCCTAGGGTTAGGGTTAGGTGTATGGTTTGATTTAGGCTTCAGGTTAGGGTAGGTTTGCACTTAGTTTGAGGGAGTAAGTTTAGGGCTACTGTTAGTTTTCGTTTAACTGTTACGGTTTGAGTAAGCGTCAGGGTCAGGTTAGGGTGCGGGTTAAGCATAAGGTCTCCGCCTAGGGTTAGGTTTAGGTCTATGGTTTCATTTAGGCTTCAGGTTAGGTTAGGATTGAACTTAGTTTGAGGGAGTAAGTTTAGGGCTGCTCTTAGTTTTCGGTTCAGTGTTATTGTTGGATTTAGCCTCAGGGTCAGGTTAGGGTTGGGGTTGAGCTTAAGGTGTCCGCCTAGGGTTAGGGTTAGGTCTATGGTTTCATTTAGGCTTCAGGTTAGGTTAGGATTGAACTTAGTTTGAGGGAGTAAGTTTAGGGCTACTGTTAGTTTTTAGTTCAGTGTTACGGTTGGAGATAGCGTGAGGGTCAGGTTAGGTTTGGGCTTGAGCTTAAGGTGTCCGCCTGGAGTTAGGGTTAGTTCTGTGGTTTGAGTTAGGCTTCAGGTTAGGTTAGGTTTGAACTTAGTTTGAGGGAGTAAGTTTAGGGCTACTGTTAGTTTTCGGGTAACTGTTATGGTTGGAGTTCGCTTCAGGGCCAGGTTAGGGTTTTGGTTGATCTTAAGTTGTCTGCCTAGGGTTAGGGTTAGGTCTATGGTTTGAGTTTGGGTTCAGGTTAGGTTAGGTTTGAACTTAGTTTGAGGGAGTAAGTTTAGGGCTACTATTAGTTTCCGGTTCAGTGTTACGGTTGGAGATAGCGTCAGGGTCAGGTTAGGGTTGGGGTTGAGCTTCAGGTGTCCGCCTAGGGTTAGGGTTAGGTCTATGGTTTGAGTTAAGCTTCAGGTTAGGTTAGGTTTGAACTTAGTTTGAGGGAGTAAGTTTAGGGCTACTGTTAGTTTTCGGTTCAGTGTCACGGTTGAAGTTAGCGTGAGGGTCAGGTTAGGGTAGGGGTTGAGCTTAAGGTGTCCGCCTAGGGTTAGGGATAGGTGTATGGTTTTATTTAGGCTTCATGTTAGGTTAGGATTGAACTTAGTTTGAGGGAGTAAGTTTAGGGCTACTGTTAGTTTTCTGTTCAGTGTTTCTTTTGGAGTTAACGTCAGGGCCAGGTTAGGGTTGGGGTTGAGCTTCATGTGTCCGCCTAGGGTTAGGGTTAGGTCTATGGTTTGAGTTAGGCTTCAGGTTAGGTTAGGTTTGAACTTAGTTTGAGGGAGTAAGTTTAGGGCTACTGTTAGTTTTCGGTTCAGTGTTATGGTTGGAGACAGCGTGAGGGTCAGGTTAGGGTTGGGGTTGAGCTTAAGGTGTCCGCCTACGGTTAGGGTTAGGTCTATGGTTTGAGTTAGGCTTTAGGTTAGGTTAGGTTTGAACTTAGTTTGAGGGAGTAAGTTTAGGGTTACTGTTAGTTTTCGTTTCAGTGTTACGGTTGGATTTAGCCTCATTGTCAGGTTAGGGTTGGGGTTAAGCTTAAGGTGTCCGCCTAGGGTTAGGGTTAGGTCTATTGTTTGAGTTAGGCTTCAGGTTAGGTTAGGTTTGAACTTAGTTTGAGGGAATAAGTTTAGGGCTACTCTTAGTTTTCAGTCATTGTTACGGTTGGAGTTAGCGTGAGGGTCAGGTTAGGGCTGACGTTCAGCTTAAGGTGTCCGCCTAGGTTTAGAGTTAGGTGTATGGTTTGATTTAGGCTTCATGTTAGGTTAGGTTTGAACTTAGTTTGAGGGAGTATGTTTAGGGCTACTGTTAGTTTTCGGTTCAGTGTTACGGTTGGAGATAGTTTCAGGGTCAGGTTAGGGTTGGGGTTGAGCTTCAGGTGTCCACCTAGCGTTAGGGTTAGGTCTATGGTTTGAGTTAGGCTTCAGGTTAGGTTAGGTTTGAAATTAGTTTGATGGAGTAAGTTTAGGGCTACTGTTAGTTTTCGGTTCAGTGTCACGGTTGAAGTTAGCGTGAGGGTCAGGTTAGGGTAGGGGTTGAGCTTAAGGTGTCCGCCTAGGGTTAGGGTTAGGTGTATGGTTTGATTTAGGCTTCATGTTAGGTTAGGATTGAACTTAGTTTGAGGGAGTAAGTTTAGGGCTACTGTTAGTTTTCTGTTCAGTGTTTCTTTTGGAGTTAACGTCAGGGCCAGGTTAGGGTTGGGGTTGAGCTTCATGTGTCCGCCTAGGGTTAGGGTTAGGTCTATGGTTTGAGTTAGGCTTCAGGTTAGGTTAGGTTTGAACTTAGTTTGAGGGAGTAAGTTTAGGGCTACTGTTAGTTTTCGGTTCAGAGTTACGGTTGGAGACAGCGTGAGGGTCAGGTTAGGGTTGGGGTTGAGCTTAAGGTGTCCGCCTAGGGTTAGGGTTAGGTCTATGGTTTGAGTTAGGCTTTAGGTTAGGTTAGGTTTGAACTTAGTTTGAGGGAGTAAGTTTAGGGTTACTGTTAGTTTTCGTTTCAGTGTTACGGTTGGATTTAGCCTCATTGTCAGGTTAGGGTTGGGGTTAAGCTTAAGGTGTCCGCCTAGGGTTAGGGTTAGGTCTATTGTTTGAGTTAGGCTTCAGGTTAGGTTAGGTTTGAACTTAGTTTGAGGGAGTAAGTTTAGGGCTACTCTTAGTTTTCAGTCATTGTTACGGTTGGAGTTAGCGTGAGGGTCAGGTTAGGGCTGACGTTCAGCTTAAGGTGTCCGCCTAGGTTTAGAGTTAGGTGTATGGTTTGATTTAGGCTTCAGGTTAGGTTAGGTTTGAACTTAGTTTGAGGGAGTATGTTTAGGGCTACTGTTAGTTTTCGGTTCAGTGTTACGGTTGGAGATAGTGTCAGGGTCAGGTTAGGGTTGGGGTTGAGCTTCAGGTGTCCACCTAGCGTTAGGGTTAGGTCTATGGTTTGAGTTAGGCTTCAGGTTAGGTTAGGTTTGAAATTAGTTTGAGGGAGTAAGTTTAGGGCTACTGTTAGTTTTCGGTTCAGTATTACGGTTGGATTTATCATGAGGGTCAGGTTAGGGTTGGGGTTGAGCTTAAGGTGTCCGCCTAGGGTTAGGGTTAGGTGTATGGTTTGATTTAGCCTTCAGGTTAGGTTAGGTTTGAACTTAGTTTGAGGGAATAAGTTTAGGGCGATTATTAGTTTTCGGGTAAGTGTTATGTTTGGAGTTAGCGTCAGGGCCAGGCTAGGGTTGGGGTTGAGCTTAAGGTGTCCCCCTAGGGTTAGGGTTATGTCTATGGTTTCTGTTAGGGTTCAGGTTAGTTTAGGTTTGAAGTTAGTTTGAGGGAGTAAGTTTAGGGCTACTGTTATTTTTCGGTTCAGTGTTACGGTTGGAGTTAGCGTCAGGGTCAGGTTATGGTGGGGGTAAAGCGTAAGGTGTCAGCCTAGGGTTAGGGTTAGGTCTATGATTTGATTTAGGCTTCAGGTTAGGTTAGGTTGAACTTAGTTTGAGGGAGTCAGTTTAGTGCTACTGTTAGTTTTCGGTTAACTGTTACGGTTGGAGTAAGCGTCAGGGTAAGGTTAGGTTTGGGGTTGAGCTTAAGGTGTCCGCCTAGGGTTTGGGTTAGGTCTATGGTTTGAGTTAGGCTTCAGGATAGGTTAGGTTTGAACTTAGTTTGAGGAATTAAGTTTAGGGCTACTGTGAGTTTTCGGTTCAGTGTTCCGGTTGGAGATAGCGTCAGGGTCAGTTTAGGGATGGGGTTGAGCTTCAGGTGTCCGCCTCTTGTTAGGGTTAGGTCTGTGATTTGAGTTAGGCTTCAGGTTAGGTTAGGTTTGACTTTATTTTGAGCGAGTTAGTTTAGGGCTACTCTTAGTTTTCGGTTCAGTGATATGGTTGGAGTTAGCGTGGATGGCAGGTTAGGGTTGGGGTTGAGCTTAAGGTGTCCGCCTAGGGTTAGGGTTAGGTCTATGGTTTGATTTAGGCTTCAGGTTAGGTTAGGTTTGAACTTAGTTTGAGGGAGTAATTTTAGGGCTACTGTTAGTTTTCGGTTCAGTGTTACGGTCGGAGATAGCGTCATGGTCAGGTTAGGGTTGGGGTTGAGCTTCAGGTGTCCGCCTAGGGTTAGGGTTAGGTCTATGGTTTGAGTTAGGCTTCAGGTTAGGTTAGGTTCGAAATTAGTTTGAGGGAGTAAGTTTAGGGCTACTGTTAGTTTTCGTTTAACTGTTACGGTTGGAGTAAGCGTCAGGGTCAGGTGAGGGTGTGGGTTAAGCATAAGGTGTCCGCCTAGGGTTAGGGTTAGGTGTATGGTTTGATTTAGGCTTCAGGTTAGGTTAGGTTTGAACTTAGTTTGAGGGAGTAAGTTTAGGTCTACTGTTAGTTTTCGGGTAACTGTTATGGTTGGAGTTAGCGTCAGTGCCATTTTAAGGTTGGGGTTGGGCTTAAGGTGTCCGCCTAGGGTTAGGGTAAGGTCTTTGGTTTCAGTTAGGCTTCAGGTTAGGTTAGGTTTGAAGTTAGTTTGAGGGAGTAAGTTTAGGGCTACTGTTAGTTTTTCGGTTCAGTGTTACGGTTGGATTTAGCGTCAGGGTCAGGTTATGGTGGGGGTTAAGCATAAGGTGTCCGCCTAGGGTTAGGGTTAGGTCTGTGATTTGATTTAGGCTTCAGGTTAGGTTAGGTTTGAACTTAGTTTGAGGGAGTAAGTTTAGGGCTACTGTTAGTTTTCGGTTCAGTGTTCCGGTTGGAGATAGCATCAGGGTCAGGTTAGGGATGGGGTTGAGCTTCAGGTGTCCGCCTCTTGTTAGGGTTAGGTCTATGATTTGAGTTAGGCTTCAGGTTAGGTTAGGTTTGAACTTAGTTTGAGCGAGTAAGTTTAGGGCTACTCTTAGTTTTCGGTTCAGTGATATGGTTGGAGTTAGCGTGGATGGCAGGTTAGGGTTGGGGTTGAGCTTAAGGTGTCCGCCTAGGGTTAGGGTTAGGTCTATGGTTTGATTTAGGCTTCAGGTTAGGTTAGGTTTGAACTTAGTTTGAGGGAGTAATTTTAGGGCTACTGTTAGTTTTCGTTTAACTGTTACGGTTGGAGTAAGCGTCAGGGTCAGGTTTAGGGTGTGGGTTAAGCATAAGGTGTCGGCCTAGGGTTAGGGTTAGGTTTGTGGTTTGAGTTAGGCTTCAGGTTAGGTTAGGTTTGAACTTAGTTTGAGGGAGTAAGTTTAGGGCTACTGTTAGTTTTCGGTTCAGTGTTACGGTTGGAGTTAACATCAGGGACAGGTTAGGGTTGGGGTTGAGCTTAAGGTGTCCGCCTAGGGTTAGGGTTAGGTGTATGGTTTGATTTAGGCTTCAGGTTAGGTTAGGTTTGAACTTAGTTTGAGGGAGTAAGTTTAGGTCTACTGTTAGTTTTCGGGTAACTGTTATGGTTGGAGTTAGCGTCAGTGCCATTTTAAGGTTGGGGTTGGGCTTAAGGTGTCCGCCTAGGGTTAGGGTAAGGTCTTTGGTTTCAGTTAGGCTTCAGGTTAGGTTAGGTTTGAAGTTAGTTTGAGGGAGTAAGTTTAGGGCTACTGTTAGTTTTCGGTTCAGTGTTACGGTTGGATTTAGGGTCAGGGTCAGGTTATGGTGGGGGTTAAGCATAAGGTGTCCGCCTAGGGTTAGGGTTAGGTCTATGATTTGATTTAGGCTTCAGGTTAGGTTAGGTTTGAACTTAGTTTGAGGGAGTCAGTTTAGGGCTACTCTTAGTTTTCGGTTAACCGTTACGGTTGGTGTAAGCCTCAGGGTCAGGTTAGGTTTGGGGTTGAGCTGAAGCTGTCCGCCTAGGGTTAGGGTTAGGTGTATGGTTTGATTTAGGCTTCAGGTTAGGTTAGGTTTGAACTTAGTTTGAGGGAGTAAGTTTAGGGCTACTGTTAGTTTTTGTTTAACTGTTGCGGTTGGAGTATGCGTCAGGGTCAGGTTAGTGTGGTGGTTAAGCATAAGTTGTCCGCCTAGGGTTAGGGTTAGGTCTATTGTTTGAGTTAGGCTTCAGGTTAGGTTAGGTTTGAACTTAGTTTGAGGGAGTAAGTTTAGGGCTACTGTTAGTTTTCGGTTCAGTGTTACGGTTGGAGTTAGCGTGAGGGTCAGGTTAGGGTTGGGGTTGAGCTTAAGGTGTCCGCCTAGGGTTAGGGTTAGGTGTATGGTTTCATTGAGGCTTCAGGTTAGGTTAGGATAGAACTTAGTTTGAGGGAGTAAGTTTAGGGCTACTGTTAGTTTTCGGTTCAGTGTTACGGTTGGAGATAGCGTCAGGGCCATGTTAGGGTTGTGGTTGAGCTTAAGGTGTCCGCCTAGGGTTAGGGATAGGTCTATGATTTGAGTTAGGCTTCAGGTTAGGTTAGGTTTGAACTTAGTTCGAGGGAGTAAGTTTAGGGCTACTGTTTGTTTTCGGTTCAGTGTTACGGTTGGAGATAGCGTCAGGGTCAGGTTAGGGTTGGGGTTGAGCTTCAGGTGTCTGCCTAGGGTTAGGGTTATGTCTATGGTTTGAGTTAGGCTTCAGGTTAGGTTAGGTTTGAACTTAGTTTGAGGGAGTATGTTTAGGGTTACTGTTAGTTTTCGGTTAAGTGTTATGGTTGGAGTTAGCGTGAGGGTCAGGTTAGGGTTGGGGTTGAGCTTAAGGTGTCCGCCTAGAGTTAGGGTTAGGTGTATGGTTTGATTTAGGCTTCAGGTTAGGTTAGGTTTGAACTTAGTTTGAGGGAGTAAGTTTAGGGCTACTGTTAGTTTTCGGTTCAGTGTTATGGTTGGAGATAGCGTCAGGGTCAGGTTAGGGTTCGAGTTGAGCTTCAGGTGTCCGCCTAGGGTTAGAGTTAGGTCTACCGTTTGAGTTAGGCTTCAGGTTAGGTTAGGTTTGAAATTTGTTTGAGGGAGTAAGTTTAGGGCTACTGTTAGTTTTCGGTTCAGTGTTACGGTTTGAGTTAGCGTCAGGTCAGGTTATGGTGGGGGATAAGCATAAGTTGTCCGCCTAGTGTTAGGGTTAGGTCTATGATTTGATTTAAGCTTCAGGTTAGGTTAGGTTTGAACTTAGTTTGCGGGAGTCAGTTTAGGGCTACTGATAGTTTTCGGTTAACTTTTACGGTTGGAGTAAGCGTCAGGGTCAGGTTAGGTTTGGGGTTGAGCTTAAGGTATCAGCCTAGGGTTAGGGTTAGGTGTATGGTTTGATTTAGGCTTAAGGTTAGGTTAGGTTTGAACTTAGTTTGAGGGAGTAAGTTTAGGGATACTGTTAGTTTTCGTTTAACTGTTACGGTTGGAGTAAGCGTCAGGGTCAGGTTAGGGTGGGGGTTAAGCATACGGTGTCTGCCTAGGGTAGGGTTAGGTCTATGGTTTCATTTAGGCTTCAGGTTACGTTAGGATTGAACTTAGTTTGAGGGAGTAAGTTTAGGGCTACTGTTAGTTTTCGGTTCAGTGTTACCGTTGGAGTTAGCGTGAGGGTCAGGTTAGGGTAGAGGTTGAGCTTAAGGTGTCCGCCTAGGGTTAGGGTTGGGTGTATGGTTTGATTTAGGCTTCAGGTTAGGTTAGGTTTGAACTTAGTTTGAGGGAGTAAATTTAGGGCTACTGTTAGTTTTCGGTTCAGTGTTACGGTTGGAGATAGCGTCAGGGTCAGCTTAGGGTTGGGGTTGAGCTTCAGGTGTCCGCCTAGGGTTAGGGTTAGGTCTATGGTTTGAGTTAGGCTTCAGGTTAGGTTAGGTTTGAACTTAGTTTGAGGGAGTAAGTTTAGGGCGACTGTTAGTTTTCGGGTAACTGTTATGGTTGGAGTTCACGTCAGGGCCAGGTTACGGTTGGCGTTGAGCTTAAGGTGTCTGCCTAGGGTTAGGGTTAGGTCTATGGTTTGAGATAAGCTTCAGGTTAGGTTAGGTTTGAACTTAGTTTGAGGGAGTAAGTTTAGGGCTACTGTTAGTTTTTGGTTCAGTGTTACGGTTGGAGATAGCGTCAGGGTCAGGTTAGGGTTGGGGTTGAGCTTCAGGTGTCCACCTAGGGTTAGGGTTAGGTCTATGGTTTGAGTTAGGCTTTAGGTTAGGTTAGGTTTGAACTTAGTTTGAGGGAGTAAGTTTAGGGTTACTGTTAGTTTTCGTTTAACTGTTACGGTTGGAGTAAGCGTCAGGGTCAGGTTAGGGTGTGGGTTAAGCATAAGGTGTCCGCCAATGTTAGGGTTAGGTCTATGGTTTCATTTAGGCTTCAGGTTAGGTTAGGATTGAACTTAGTTTGAGGGAGTAAGTTTAGGGCTACTCTTAGTTTTCGGTTCAGTGTTAGGGGTTGGATTTAGCGTCAGGGTCAGGTTAGGGTTGGGGTTAAGCTTAAGGTGTCCGCCTAGGGTTAGGGTTAGGTCTATTGTTTGAGTTAGGCTTCAGGTTAGGTTAGGTTTGAACTTAGTTTGAGGGAGTAAGTTTAGGGCTACTGTTAATTTTCGGTTCAGAGTTACGGTTGGAGTTAGCGTGAGGGTCAGGTTAGGCTTGGGGTTGAGCTTAAGGTGTCTGCCTAGGGTTAGGGTTAGGTCTATGGTTTCATTTAGGCTTCAGGTTAGGTTAGGATTGAACTTAGTTTGAGGCAGTAAGTTTAGGGCTACTGTTAGTTTTCGGTTCAGGGTTACGGTTGGAGTTAGCGTCAGGGTCAGGTTAGGGTTGGGGTTGAGCTTAAGGTGTCCGCCTAGGGTTAGGGTTAAGTCTGTGGTTTGAGTTAGGCTTCAGGTGAGGTTAGGTTTGAACTTAGTTTGAGGGAGTAAGTTTAGGGCTAATGTTAGTTTTCGGTTCAGTGTTACGGTTTGAGTAAGAGTGAGGGTCAGGTTAGGGCTGGGGTTGAGCTTCAGGTGTCCGCGTAGGGTTAGGGTTAGGTCTATGGTTTGAGTTAGGCTTCAGGTTAGGTTTGGTTTGAACTTAGTTTGAGGTAGTAAGTTTAGGGCTACTGTTATTTTTCGGTTCAGTGTTACGGTTGGAGTTAGCGTCAGGGTCAGGTTATGGTGGGGGTTAAGCATAAGGTGTCCGCCTAGGGTTAGGGTTAGGTCTATGATTTGATTTAGGCTTCAGGTTAGGTTAGGTTTGCACTTAGTTTGAGGGAATAAGTTTAGGGCTACTGTTAGTTTTCGTTTAACTGTTACGGTTGGAGTATGCGTCAGTGTCAGGTTAGGGTGGGGGGTTAAGCATAAGGTGTCCAACTAGGGTTAGGGTTAGGTAAATGGTTTCATTTACGCTTCAGGTTAGGTTAGGATTGAACTTAGTTTGAGGGAGTAAGTTTAGGGCTACTCTTAGTTTTCGGTTCAGTGTTACGGTTGGATTTAGCCTCAGGGTCAGGTTAGGGGTGGGGTTGAGCTTAAGGTGTTCGCCTAGGTTTAGGGTTAGGTCTATGGTTTCATTTAGGCTTCAGGTTAGGTTAGGATTGAACTTAGTATCAGGGAGTAAGTTTAGGGCTACTGTTAGTTTTCTGTTCAGTGTTACGGTTGGAGTTAGCGTGAGGGTCTGGTTAGGGTTGGGGTTGAGCTTAAGTTGTCCGCCTAGGGTTAGGGTTAGGTCTCTGGTTTCATTTAGGCTTCAGGTTAGGTTAGGATTGAACTTAGTTTGAGGGAGTAAGTTTAAGGCTACTGTTAGTTTTCGGTTCAGTGTTACGGTTCGAGATAGCGTGAGGTTTAGGTTAGGGTTGGGGTTGAGCTTAAGGTGTCCGCCTGGGGTTAGGGTTAGGTCTATGGTTTGAGTTAGGCTTCAGTTTAGGTTAGGTTTGAACTTAGTTTGAGGGAGTAAGTTTAGGGCTACTGTTAGTTTTCGGTTCAGTGTTACGGTTGGAGTTAGCGTGAGGTTCAGGTTTGGGTAGGGGTTGAGCTTAAGGTGTCCCGCCTAGGGTTAGGGTTAGGTGTATGGTTTGATTTAGGCTTCAGGTTAGGTTAGGTTTGAACTTAGTTTGAGGGAGTAAGTTTAGGGCGACTGTTAGTTTTCGGGTAACTGTTATGGTTGGAGTTAGCGTCAGGGCCAGGTTAGGGTTGGGGGTTGAGCTTAAGGTGTCCGCCTAGGGTTAGGGTTAGGTGTATGGTTTGAGTTAGGCTTCAGGTTAGGTTAGGTTTGAACTTAGTTTGAGGGAGTAAGTTTAGGGCTACTGTTAGTTTTCGTTTAACTGTTACGGTTGGAGAAAGCGTCAGGGTCAGGTTAGGGTGGCGGTTAAGCATAAGGTGTCCGCCTAGGGTTAGGGTTAGGTCTATGGTTTCATTAAGGCTTCAGGTTAGGTTAGGATTGAACTTAGTTTGAGGGAATAAGTTTAGGGCTACTCTTAGTTTTCGGTTCAGTGTTACGGTTGGATTTAGCCTCAGGGTCAGGTTAGGGTTGGGGTTAAGCTTAAGGTGTCTGCCTAGGGTTAGGGTTAGGTCTACTGTTTGAGTTAGGCTTCAGGTTAGGTTAGGTTTGAACTTAGTTTGAGGGAGTAAGTTTAGGGCTACTGTTAGTTTTCGGTTCAGTGTTACGGTTGGAGTTAGCGTGAGGGTCAGGTTAGGTTTGGGGTTGAGCTAAAGGTGTCCGCCTAGGGCTTGGTTTAGGTCTATGGTTTCATTTAGGCTTCAGGTTAGGTTAGGATTGAACTTAGTTTGAGGGAGTAAGTTTAGGGCTACTGTTAGTTTTCGGTTCAGTGTTACCGTTGGAGATAGCGTCAGGGTCAGGTTAGGGTTGGGATTGAGCTTAAGGTGTCCGCCTAGGGTTAGGGTTAGGTCTATGGTTTGAGTTAGGCTTCAGGTTAGGTTAGGTTTGAACTTAGTTTGAGGGAGTAAGTTTTAGGGCTACTGTTAGTTTTCGGTTCAGTGTTACTGTTGGAGTTAGCATCAGGGTCAGGTTAGGGTTGGGGTTGAGCTTAAGGTGTCAGCCTAGGGTTAGGGTTAGTTCTATGGTTTGAGTTAGGCTTCAGGTTAGGTGAGGTTTGAACTTAGTTTGAGGGAGTAAGTTTAGGGCTACTGTTAGTTTTTGGTTCGTTGTTACGGTTGGAGATAGCGTCAGGGTCAGGTTAGAGTTGGGGTTGAGCTTCAGGTGTCCGCCTGTGATTAGGGTTATGTCTATGGTTTGAGTTAGGCTTCAGGTTAGGTTAGGTTTGAAATTAGTTTGAGAAAGTAAGTTTAGGGCTACTGTTAGTTTTCGGTTCAGTGTCACGGTTGGAGTTAGCATGAGGGTCAGGTTAGGGTAGGGGTTGAGCTTAAGGTGTCCGCCTAGGGTTAGGGTTAGGTGTATGGTTTGATTTAGGCTTCAGGTTAGGTTAGGTTTGAACGTAGATTGAGGGACTAAGTTTAGGTCTACTGTTAGTTTTCGGGTAACTGTTATGGTTGGAGTTAGCGTCAGGGCCAGGTTAGGGTTGGGGTTAAGCATAAGGTGTCCGCCTAGGGTTAGGGTTAGGTTTGTGGTTTGAGTTAGGCTTCATGTTAGGTTAGGTTTGAACTTAGTTTGAGGGAGTAAGTTTAGGGCTACTGTTAGTTTTCGGTTCAGTGTTATGGTTGGAGTTAACGTCAGGGTCAGGTTATGGTTGGGGTTGAGCTTAAGGTGTCCGCCTAGGGTTAGGGTTAGGTGTAGGTTTTGATTTAGGCTTCAGGTTAGGTTAGGTTTGAACTTAGTTTGAGGGAGTAAGTTTAGGGCTACTGTTAGTTTTCGGGTAACTGTTATGGTTGGAGTTAGCGTCAGTGCCATTTTAGCGTTGGGGTTGGGCTTAAGGTGTCCGCCTAGGGTTAGGGTAAGGTCTTTGGTTTCAGTTAGGCTTCAGGTTAGTTTAGGTTTGAAATTAGTTTGAGGGAGTAAGTTTAGGGCTACTGTTAGTTTTCGGTTCAGTGTTACGGTTGGATTTAGCGTCAGGGTCAGGTTATGGTGGGGGTTAAGCATAAGGTGTCTGCCTAGGGTTAGGGTTAGGTCTATGATTTGATTTAGGCTTCAGGTTAGGTTAGGTTTGAACTTAGTTTGAGGGAGTCAGTTTAGGGCTACTCTTAGTTTTCGGTTAACCGTTACGGTTGGCGTAAGCCTCAGGGTCAGGTTAGGTTTGGGGTTGAGCTGAAGGTGTCCGCCTAGGGTTAGGGTTAGGTGTATGGTTTGATTTAGGCTTCAGGTTAGGTTAGGTTTAAACTTAGTTTGAGGAAGTAAGTTTAGGGCTACTGTTAGTTTTTGTTTAACTGTTGCGGTTGGAGTATGCGTCAGGGTCAGGTTAGGGTGGGGGTTAAGCATAAGGTTTCCGCCTAGGGTTAGGGTTAGGTCTATTGTTTGAGTTAGGCTTCAGGTTAGGTTAGGTTTGAACTTAGTTTGAGGGAGTAAGTTTAGGGCTACTGTTAGTTTTCGGATCAGTGTTACGGTTGGAGTTAGCGTGAGGGTCAGGTTACGGTTGGGGTTGAGCTTAAGGTGTCGGCCTAGGGTTACGGTTAGGTCTATGGTTTGAGTTAGGCTTCAGGTTAGGTTAGGATTGAACTTAGTTTGAGGGAGTAAGTTTAGGGCTACTGTTAGTTTTCGGGTAACTGGTATGGTTGGAGTTAGCATCAGGGCCATGTTAGGGTTGGGGTTGAGCTTAAGGTGTCCGCCCTAGGGTTAGGGATAGGTCTATGGTTTGAGTTAGGCTTCAGGTTAGGTTAGGTTTGAACTTCGTTTGAATGAGTAAGTTTAGGGCTACTGTTAGTTTTCGTTTAACTGGTGCGGTTGGAGTACGCGTCAGGGTCAGGTTAGGGTGGGGGTTAAGCTTAAGGTGTCCACCTAGGGTTAGGGTTAGGTCTATTGTTTGAGTTAGGCTTCAGGTTAGGTTAGGTTTGAACTTAGATTGAGGGAGTAAGTTTAGGGCTACTGTTAATTTTCGGTTCAGTGTTACGGCTGGAGTTAGCGTGAGGGTCAGGTTAGGGTTGGGGTTGAGATTAAGGTGTCCACCTAGGGTTAGGGTTAGGTGTATGGTTTCATTTAGGCTTCAGGTTAGGTTAGGATTGAACTTAGTTTGAGGGAGTAAGTTTAGGGCTACTGTAAGTTTTTGGTTCAGTGTTACGGTTGGAGATAGCGTGAGGGTCAGGTTACGGTTGGGGTTGAGATTAAGGTGTCCGCCTAGGGTTAGGGTTAGGTCTATGGTTTGAGTTAGGCTTCAGGTTAGGTTAGGTTTGAACTTAGTTTGACGGAGTAAGTTTAGGGCTACTGTTAGTTTTCGGGGTAACTGTTATGGTTGGAGTTAGCATCAGGACCATGTTAGGGTTGTGGTTGAGCTTAAGGTGTCCGCCTAGGGTTAGGGATAGGTCTATGGTTTGAGTTAGGCTTCAGGTTAGGTTAGGTTTGAACTTAGTTCGAGGGAGTAAGTTTAGGGCTACTGTTAGTTTTCGGTTCAGTGTTACGGTTGGAGATAACGTCAGGATCAGGTTAGGGTTGGGGTTGAGCTTTAGGTGTCCGCCTAGGGTTAGGGTTAGGTCTATGGTTTGAGTTAGGCTTCAGGTTAGGTTAGGTTTGAACTTAGTTTGAGGGAGTAAGTTTAGGGTTACTGTTAGTTTTCGGTTAAGAGTTATGGTTGGAGTTAGCGTGAGGGTCAGGTTAGGGTTGGGGTTGAGCTTAAGGTGTCCGCCTAGGGTTAGGGTTAGGTGTATGGTTTGATTTAGGCTTCAGGTTAGGTTAGGATTGAACTTAGTTTGAGGGAGTAAGTTTAGGACTACTGTTAGTTTTTGGTTCAGTGTTACGGTTGGAGATAGCGTGAGGGTCAGGTTACGGTTGGGGTTGAGCTTAAGGTGTCCGCCTAGGATTAGGGTTAGGTCTATGGTTTGAGTTAGGCTTCAGGTTAGGTTAGGTTTGAACTTAGTTTGAGGGAGTAAGTTTAGGGCTACTGTTAGTTTTCGGGTAACTGTTTTGGTTGGAGTTAGCACCAGGGCAATGTTAGGGTTGTGGTTGAGCTTAAGGTGTCCTCCTAGGGTTAGGGATAGGTCTATGGTTTGAGTTAGGCTTCAGATTAGGTTAGGTTTGAACTTAGTTCGAGGGAGTAAGTTTAGGGCTACTGTTAGTTTTCGGTTCAGTGTTACGGTTGGAGATAGCGTCAGGGTCAGGTTAGGGTTGGGGTTGAGCTTCAGGTGTCCGCCTAGGGTTAGGGTTAGGTCTATGGTTTGAGTTAGGCTTCAGGTTAGGTTAGGTTTTGAACTTAGTTTGAGGGAGTAAGTTTAGGGCTACTGTTAGTTTTCGTTTAAATGTTACGGTTGGAGTAAGCGTCAGAGTCAGGTTAGGGTGGGGGTTAAGCATAAGGTGTCTGCCTAGGGTAGGGTTAGGTCTATGGTTTCATTTAGGCTTCAGGTTAGGTTAGGATTGAACTTAGTTTGAGGGAGTAAGTTTAGGGCTACTCGTAGTTTTCGGTTCAGTGTTACCGTTGGAGTTAGCGTGAGGGTCAGGTTAGGGTAGAGGTTGAGCTTAAGGTGTCCGCCTAGGGTTAGGGTTGGGTGTATGGTTTGATTTAGGCTTCAGTTTAGGTTAGGTTTGAACTTAGTTTGAGGGAGTAAATTTAGGGCTAATGTTAGTTTTCGGTTCAGTGTTAAGGTTGGAGAGAGCGTCAGGGTCAGGTTAGGGTTGGGGTTAAGCTTAAGGTGTCCGCCTGGCGTTAGGGTTAGGTCTATGGTTGAGTTAGGCTTCAGGTTAGGTTAGGTTTGAACTTAGTTTGAGGGAGTAAGTTTAGGGCTACTGTTAGTTTTCGGTTCAGTGTTAGGGTTGGAGTTAGCGTGAGGGTCAGGTTAGGGTAGGGGTTGAGCTTAAGGTGTCCGCCTTGGGTTAGGGTTGGGTGTATGGTTTGATTTAGGCTTCAGGTTAGGTTAGGTTTGAACTTAGTTTGAGGGAATAAGTTTAGGGCTACTCTTAGTTTTCCGGTTAACTGTTACGGGTGGAGTAAGCATCACGGTAAGGTTAGGTGTTGGTTAAGCCTAAGGTGTCCGCCTAGGGTTAGGGTTAGGTCCATGGTTTGATTTAGGCTCCAGGTTAGGTTATGTTTGAACTTAGTTTGATTGAGTAAGTTTAGGGCTACTGTTATTTTTCGGTTCAGTGTTACGGTTGGATATAGCGTCAGGGTCACGTTAGTGTTGGGGTTGAGCTTCAGGTGTCCGCCTATTGTTAGGGTTAGGTCTATGATTTGAGTTAGGCTTCAGGTTAGGTTAGGTTTGAACTTAGGTTGAGCGAGTAAGTTTAGGACTACTCTTAGTTTTCGGTTCAGTGATATGGTTGGAGTTAGCCTGGATATCAGGTTAGGGTTGGGGTTGAGCTTAAGGTGTCCGCCTAGGGTTAGGGTTAGGTGTATGGTTTGATTTAGGCTTCAGGTTAGGTTAGGTTTGAACTTAGTTTGAGGGAGTAAGTTTAGGGGTACTGTTAGTTTTCGTTTAACTGTTACGGTTGGAGTAAGCGTCAGGGTCAGGTTAGGGTGGGGGTTAAGCATAAGGTGTCCGCCTAGGGTTAGGGTTAGGTTTGTGGTTTGAGTTAGGCTTCAGGTTATGTTAGGTTTGAACTTAGTTTGAGGGAGTAAGTTTAGGGCTACTCTTCGTTTTCGGTTCAGTGTTTCAGTTGGTGTTAGCGTGAGGGTCAGGGTAGGGTTGGGGTCGAGCTTAAGGTGTCCGCCTAGGGTTAGGGTTAGGTGTATGGTTTGATTTAGGTTTCAGGTTAGGTTAGGTATGAACTTAGTTTGAGGGAGTAAGTTTAGGGCGACTGTTAGTTTTCGGTTCAGTGTTACGGTTGGAGATAGCGTCAGGGTCAGGTTAGGGTTGGGGTTGAACTTAAGGGTGTCTGTCTAGGGTTAGGGTTAGGTCTATGGTTTGAGTTAGGCTTCAGGTTAGGTTAGGTTTGAACTTAGTTTGAGGGAGTAAGTTTAGGGCTACTCTTAGTTTTCGGTTCAGTGTTACGGTTGGAGATAGCGTCAGGGTCAGGTTAGGGTTGGGGTTGAGCTTCAGGTGTCCGCCTAGGGTTAAGGTTAGGTCTATGGTTTGAGTTAGGCTTTAGGTTAGGTTAGGTTTGAACTTAGTTTGAGGGAGTAAGTGTAGGGCTACTGTTAGTTTTCGGTTCAGTGTTACAGTTGGAGATAGCGTCAGGGTCAGGTTAGGGTTGTGGTTGAGCTTTAGGTGTCCGCCTAGGGTTAGGGTTAGGTCTATGGTTTCAGTTAGGCTTCAGGTTAGGTTAGGTTTGAAGTAAGTTTGAGGGAGTAAGTTTAGGGCTACTGTTTGTTTTTGGTTCAGTGTTACGGTTGGATTTATCATGAGGGTCAGGTTATGGTTGGGGTTGAGCTTAAGGTGTCCGCCTAGGGTTAGGGTAAGGTGTATGGTTTGATTTAGCCTTCAGGTTAGGTTAGGTTGAACTTAGTTTGAGGGAGTCAGTTTAGGGCTACTGTTAGTTTTCGGTTAACTGTTACGGTTGGAATAAGCGTCAGGGTCAGCTTAGTTTTGGGGTTGAACTTAAGGTGTCCGCCTAGGGTTAGGGTTAGGTGTATGGTTTGATTTAGGCTTCAGGTTAGGGTAGGTTTGCACTTAGTTTGAGGGAGTAAGTTTAGGGCTACTGTTAGTTTTCGTTTAACTGTTACGGTTTGAGTAAGCGTCAGGGTCAGGTTAGGGTGCGGGTTAAGCATAAGGTCTCCGCCTAGGGTTAGGTTTAGGTCTATGGTTTCATTTAGGCTTCAGGTTAGGTTAGGATTGAACTTAGTTTGAGGGAGTAAGTTTAGGGCTGCTCTTAGTTTTCGGTTCAGTGTTATTGTTGGATTTAGCCTCAGGGTCAGGTTAGGGTTGGGGTTGAGCTTAAGGTGTCCGCCTAGGGTTAGGGTTAGGTCTATGGTTTCATTTAGGCTTCAGGTTAGGTTAGGATTGAACTTAGTTTGAGGGAGTAAGTTTAGGGCTACTGTTAGTTTTTAGTTCAGTGTTACGGTTGGAGATAGCGTGAGGGTCAGGTTAGGTTTGGGCTTGAGCTTAAGGTGTCCGCCTGGAGTTAGGGTTAGTTCTGTGGTTTGAGTTAGGCTTCAGGTTAGGTTAGGTTTGAACTTAGTTTGAGGGAGTAAGTTTAGGGCTACTGTTAGTTTTCGGGTAACTGTTATGGTTGGAGTTCGCTTCAGGGCCAGGTTAGGGTTTTGGTTGATCTTAAGTTGTCTGCCTAGGGTTAGGGTTAGGTCTATGGTTTGAGTTTGGGTTCAGGTTAGGTTAGGTTTGAACTTAGTTTGAGGGAGTAAGTTTAGGGCTACTATTAGTTTCCGGTTCAGTGTTACGGTTGGAGATAGCGTCAGGGTCAGGTTAGGGTTGGGGTTGAGCTTCAGGTGTCCGCCTAGGGTTAGGGTTAGGTCTATGGTTTGAGTTAAGCTTCAGGTTAGGTTAGGTTTGAACTTAGTTTGAGGGGAGTAAGTTTAGGGCTACTGTTAGTTTTCGGTTCAGTGTCACGGTTGAAGTTAGCGTGAGGGTCAGGTTAGGGTAGGGGTTGAGCTTAAGGTGTCCGCCTAGGGTTAGGGATAGGTGTATGGTTTTATTTAGGCTTCATGTTAGGTTAGGATTGAACTTAGTTTGAGGGAGTAAGTTTAGGGCTACTGTTAGTTTTCTGTTCAGTGTTTCTTTTGGAGTTAACGTCAGGGCCAGGTTAGGGTTGGGGTTGAGCTTCATGTGTCCGCCTAGGGTTAGGGTTAGGTCTATGGTTTGAGTTAGGCTTCAGGTTAGGTTAGGTTTGAACTTAGTTTGAGGGAGTAAGTTTAGGGCTACTGTTAGTTTTCGGTTCAGTGTTATGGTTGGAGACAGCGTGAGGGTCAGGTTAGGGTTGGGGTTGAGCTTAAGGTGTCCGCCTACGGTTAGGGTTAGGTCTATGGTTTGAGTTAGGCTTTAGGTTAGGTTAGGTTTGAACTTAGTTTGAGGGAGTAAGTTTAGGGTTACTGTTAGTTTTCGTTTCAGTGTTACGGTTGGATTTAGCCTCATTGTCAGGTTAGGGTTGGGGTTAAGCTTAAGGTGTCCGCCTAGGGTTAGGGTTAGGTCTATTGTTTGAGTTAGGCTTCAGGTTAGGTTAGGTTTGAACTTAGTTTGAGGGAATAAGTTTAGGGCTACTCTTAGTTTTCAGTCATTGTTACGGTTGGAGTTAGCGTGAGGGTCAGGTTAGGGCTGACGTTCAGCTTAAGGTGTCCGCCTAGGTTTAGAGTTAGGTGTATGGTTTGATTTAGGCTTCATGTTAGGTTAGGTTTGAACTTAGTTTGAGGGAGTATGTTTAGGGCTACTGTTAGTTTTCGGTTCAGTGTTACGGTTGGAGATAGTTTCAGGGTCAGGTTAGGGTTGGGGTTGAGCTTCAGGTGTCCACCTAGCGTTAGGGTTAGGTCTATGGTTTGAGTTAGGCTTCAGGTTAGGTTAGGTTTGAAATTAGTTTGATGGAGTAAGTTTAGGGCTACTGTTAGTTTTCGGTTCAGTGTCACGGTTGAAGTTAGCGTGAGGGTCAGGTTAGGGTAGGGGTTGAGCTTAAGGTGTCCGCCTAGGGTTAGGGTTAGGTGTATGGTTTGATTTAGGCTTCATGTTAGGTTAGGATTGAACTTAGTTTGAGGGAGTAAGTTTAGGGCTACTGTTAGTTTTCTGTTCAGTGTTTCTTTTGGAGTTAACGTCAGGGCCAGGTTAGGGTTGGGGTTGAGCTTCATGTGTCCGCCTAGGGTTAGGGTTAGGTCTATGGTTTGAGTTAGGCTTCAGGTTAGGTTAGGTTTGAACTTAGTTTGAGGGAGTAAGTTTAGGGCTACTGTTAGTTTTCGGTTCAGAGTTACGGTTGGAGACAGCGGTGAGGGTCAGGTTAGGGTTGGGGTTGAGCTTAAGGTGTCCGCCTAGGGTTAGGGTTAGGTCTATGGTTTGAGTTAGGCTTTAGGTTAGGTTAGGTTTGAACTTAGTTTGAGGGAGTAAGTTTAGGGTTACTGTTAGTTTTCGTTTCAGTGTTACGGTTGGATTTAGCCTCATTGTCAGGTTAGGGTTGGGGTTAAGCTTAAGGTGTCCGCCTAGGGTTAGGGTTAGGTCTATTGTTTGAGTTAGGCTTCAGGTTAGGTTAGGTTTGAACTTAGTTTGAGGGAGTAAGTTTAGGGCTACTCTTAGTTTTCAGTCATTGTTACGGTTGGAGTTAGCGTGAGGGTCAGGTTAGGGCTGACGTTCAGCTTAAGGTGTCCGCCTAGGTTTAGAGTTAGGTGTATGGTTTGATTTAGGCTTCAGGTTAGGTTAGGTTTGAACTTAGTTTGAGGGAGTATGTTTAGGGCTACTGTTAGTTTTCGGTTCAGTGTTACGGTTGGAGATAGTGTCAGGGTCAGGTTAGGGTTGGGGTTGAGCTTCAGGTGTCCACCTAGCGTTAGGGTTAGGTCTATGGTTTGAGTTAGGCTTCAGGTTAGGTTAGGTTTGAAATTAGTTTGAGGGAGTAAGTTTAGGGCTACTGTTAGTTTTCGGTTCAGTATTACGGTTGGATTTATCATGAGGGTCAGGTTAGGGTTGGGGTTGAGCTTAAGGTGTCCGCCCTAGGGTTAGGGTTAGGTGTATGGTTTGATTTAGCCTTCAGGTTAGGTTAGGTTTGAACTTAGTTTGAGGGAATAAGTTTAGGGCGATTATTAGTTTTCGGGTAAGTGTTATGTTTGGAGTTAGCGTCAGGGCCAGGCTAGGGTTGGGGTTGAGCTTAAGGTGTCCCCCTAGGGTTAGGGTTATGTCTATGGTTTCTGTTAGGGTTCAGGTTAGTTTAGGTTTGAAGTTAGTTTGAGGGAGTAAGTTTAGGGCTACTGTTATTTTTCGGTTCAGTGTTACGGTTGGAGTTAGCGTCAGGGTCAGGTTATGGTGGGGGGTAAAGCGTAAGGTGTCAGCCTAGGGTTAGGGTTAGGTCTATGATTTGATTTAGGCTTCAGGTTAGGTTAGGTTGAACTTAGTTTGAGGGAGTCAGTTTAGTGCTACTGTTAGTTTTCGGTTAACTGTTACGGTTGGAGTAAGCGTCAGGGTAAGGTTAGGTTTGGGGTTGAGCTTAAGGTGTCCGCCTAGGGGTTTGGGTTAGGTCTATGGTTTGAGTTAGGCTTCAGGATAGGTTAGGTTTGAACTTAGTTTGAGGAATTAAGTTTAGGGCTACTGTGAGTTTTCGGTTCAGTGTTCCGGTTGGAGATAGCGTCAGGGTCAGTTTAGGGATGGGGTTGAGCTTCAGGTGTCCGCCTCTTGTTAGGGTTAGGTCTGTGATTTGAGTTAGGCTTCAGGTTAGGTTAGGTTTGACTTTATTTTGAGCGAGTTAGTTTAGGGCTACTCTTAGTTTTCGGTTCAGTGATATGGTTGGAGTTAGCGTGGATGGCAGGTTAGGGTTGGGGTTGAGCTTAAGGTGTCCGCCTAGGGTTAGGGTTAGGTCTATGGTTTGATTTAGGCTTCAGGTTAGGTTAGGTTTGAACTTAGTTTGAGGGAGTAATTTTAGGGCTACTGTTAGTTTTCGGTTCAGTGTTAACGGTCGGAGATAGCGTCATGGTCAGGTTAGGGTTGGGGTTGAGCTTCAGGTGTCCGCCTAGGGTTAGGGTTAGGTCTATGGTTTGAGTTAGGCTTCAGGTTAGGTTAGGTTCGAAATTAGTTTGAGGGAGTAAGTTTAGGGGCTACTGTTAGTTTTCGTTTAACTGTTACGGTTGGAGTAAGCGTCAGGGTCAGGTGAGGGTGTGGGTTAAGCATAAGGTGTCCGCCCTAGGGTTAGGGTTAGGTGTATGGTTTGATTTAGGCTTCAGGTTAGGTTAGGTTTGAACTTAGTTTGAGGGAGTAAGTTTAGGTCTACTGTTAGTTTTCGGGTAACTGTTATGGTTGGAGTTAGCGTCAGTGCCATTTTAAGGTTGGGGTTGGGCTTAAGGTGTCCGCCTAGGGTTAGGGTAAGGTCTTTGGTTTCAGTTAGGCTTCAGGTTAGGTTAGGTTTGAAGTTAGTTTGAGGAGTAAGTTTAGGGCTACTGTTAGTTTTCGGTTCAGTGTTACGGTTGGATTTAGCGTCAGGGTCAGGTTATGGTGGGGGTTAAGCATAAGGTGTCCGCCTAGGGTTAGGGTTAGGTCTGTGATTTGATTTAGGCTTCAGGTTAGGTTAGGTTTGAACTTAGTTTGAGGGAGTAAGTTTAGGGCTACTGTTAGTTTTCGGTTCAGTGTTCCGGTTGGAGATAGCATCAGGGTCAGGTTAGGGATGGGGTTGAGCTTCAGGTGTCCGCCTCTTGTTAGGGTTAGGTCTATGATTTGAGTTAGGCTTCAGGTTAGGTTAGGTTTGAACTTAGTTTGAGCGAGTAAGTTTAGGGCTACTCTTAGTTTTCGGTTCAGTGATATGGTTGGAGTTAGCGTGGATGGCAGGTTAGGGTTGGGGTTGAGCTTAAGGTGTCCGCCTAGGGTTAGGGTTAGGTCTATGGTTTGATTTAGGCTTCAGGTTAGGTTAGGTTTGAACTTAGTTTGAGGGAGTAATTTTAGGGCTACTGTTAGTTTTCGTTTAACTGTTACGGTTGGAGTAAGCGTCAGGGTCAGGTTAGGGTGTGGGTTAAGCATAAGGTGTCGGCCCTAGGGTTAGGGTTAGGTTTGTGGTTTGAGTTAGGCTTCAGGTTAGGTTAGGTTTGAACTTAGTTTGAGGGAGTAAGTTTAGGGCTACTGTTAGTTTTCGGTTCAGTGTTACGGTTGGAGTTAACATCAGGGACAGGTTAGGGTTGGGGTTGAGCTTAAGGTGTCCGCCTAGGGTTAGGGTTAGGTGTATGGTTTGATTTAGGCTTCAGGTTAGGTTAGGTTTGAACTTAGTTTGAGGGAGTAAGTTTAGGTCTACTGTTAGTTTTCGGGTAACTGTTATGGTTGGAGTTAGCGTCAGTGCCATTTTAAGGTTGGGGTTGGGCTTAAGGTGTCCGCCTAGGGTTAGGGTAAGGTCTTTGGTTTCAGTTAGGCTTCAGGTTAGGTTAGGTTTGAAGTTAGTTTGAGGGAGTAAGTTTAGGGGCTACTGTTAGTTTTCGGTTCAGTGTTACGGTTGGATTTAGGGTCAGGGTCAGGTTATGGTGGGGGTTAAGCATAAGGTGTCCGCCTAGGGTTAGGGTTAGGTCTATGATTTGATTTAGGCTTCAGGTTAGGTTAGGTTTGAACTTAGTTTGAGGGAGTCAGTTTAGGGCTACTCTTAGTTTTCGGTTAACCGTTACGGTTGGTGTAAGCCTCAGGGTCAGGTTAGGTTTGGGGTTGAGCTGAAGCTGTCCGCCTAGGGTTAGGGTTAGGTGTATGGTTTGATTTAGGCTTCAGGTTAGGTTAGGTTTGAACTTAGTTTGAGGGAGTAAGTTTAGGGCTACTGTTAGTTTTTGTTTAACTGTTGCGGTTGGAGTATGCGTCAGGGTCAGGTTAGTGTGGTGGTTAAGCATAAGTTGTCCGCCTAGGGTTAGGGTTAGGTCTATTGTTTGAGTTAGGCTTCAGGTTAGGTTAGGTTTGAACTTAGTTTGAGGGAGTAAGTTTAGGGCTACTGTTAGTTTTCGGTTCAGTGTTACGGTTGGAGTTAGCGTGAGGGTCAGGTTAGGGTTGGGGTTGAGCTTAAGGTGTCCGCCTAGGGTTAGGGTTAGGTGTATGGTTTCATTGAGGCTTCAGGTTAGGTTAGGATAGAACTTAGTTTGAGGGAGTAAGTTTAGGGCTACTGTTAGTTTTCGGTTCAGTGTTACGGTTGGAGATAGCGTCAGGGCCATGTTAGGGTTGTGGTTGAGCTTAAGGTGTCCGCCTAGGGTTAGGGATAGGTCTATGATTTGAGTTAGGCTTCAGGTTAGGTTAGGTTTG